>OZ007589.1:312878227-315278227 GCA_963931845.1 Maratus michaelseni | reverse complement strand
TTCTTCGGATGACTAGCGTAAGCTCTTAAAGCATCTTCTCCATAGTAATAACGTTTGTCCATAAAATTTCCCTCCGTTCTACACGAAATAGTTAAAAGCCTGAAAATATTCAATTCATGTTAGTGAATTTCTACAAATCATATTGAATTTGACTTTCTAGAAATCTCAATTCCCCCCTTTTTCTTTCCAAATTCTCTGAAAAGGATTTCAATGTCCAACAAAATAACATTCATTTACCATTCATTTCATTTTATCTATTCAAAATTCCAGCCAGGATTTTTTTTTCAAAATGTAAAATTTGCATGGTGCATGATTAGTATTCTGCTAGACTAGCACAATGAACCGAATAGAAATGAACGTTATCGAACTGCCAAATACTTCTTTGATAAAATGCATGTGAAGACGACGACGAAGCCTTTTAAGTGAATTAAATTCAACAATTAGTGTATATGGGAAAATGCCTTTAAATTTTCACATGCATTCGCGAGAATAAATTGTGTCATTTATTACCGTGTGTGTCATAGAATAACTTAGTGTATAAAACTTTTAATCATGTAATGGTATATTTTAAATATTGAATTTTCTTAGACAGTAACGCAAATTTTTAAAAAAAAAATTAAAAATTGAAATTGAAAAAATAAACTTGCAACCTTGATAAAGAGATTGGGAAAGAAAACCATTCAATGAAGATATTATTGCACGCATCACAAACTTAATTACGTTATATTATAAATGACACTGCTTATACATTATTTATATTTAAATTACTTCAAGCCGATTTGCTTCTTCGTGAGGCGCGTGATTCGATTCCATCGACTTATCTGATCTTTGTGCTTTTGTAGGTCTTGGTGCCATCTGTCCAATTATTGTACTTCACGTGATGTCTAACAATTGTCGTTGTTATACTGCAAAAAATAATTGTTGATTTTACCAGTATAAAACTGGCATCCCAGCTGCCAGTATTATACCGTAAAATTAACAGTATTAAACAGTAAAATAAGCAGTAATACGCTGCCGCGCATGCGCGGTAGCGTATTACTGCTTGCAAGGTAGCGTATTACTGCTTATTTTACTGTTTAATACTGTTAATTTTACGGTATAATACTGGCAGCTGGGATGCCAGTTTTATACTGTAAAATCAACAATTATTTTTTGCAGTGTGTAATCGTATGATGGATCAGTCGGGCAAGCAATCCTACTTCTCAAAGCATCTCACAGAATCAAAAAGTCGAAAAGTGACCTTTTAATAAACTCTAAAATCAGCACCTACTTTGTTTTCTTTTGTGCTCCGCAAAAGTGTAAGATTTTTTTTCTTTTTGTTGTAAATAAAGTGATCACTAGAAAGCCCCAGTTCAGCGGAGTTGGTCCGATATTATGCCCACTTTGATATCCATATATATCACATCTATGGCCTTTTATTCATGAATTAAAAAGTTGAATTAAACTGCTGTCGATTTCACCAACACTGTACAGGACATTGTTGGAACACAATTTGCGAATTCCTTTTTTATTGATACTACCGTAGTCATAAAATATTTCCAAGAAAGTGCTTGAAAACAAACATGGAGAGTTTGTTCAATAGTTGGAGTATCACAGTTGAGATTTTTTCAACAGAGTGAAAATTTGCCGGGACCAGGACTCTAACCTGGGTACTTTGGTTTGCCATAGGGAGAGCGTTGGTACGGCAAACCAAAGTACCCAGGTTCGAGTCCTGGTCCCGGCATATTTTCACTCTGTTGGAAAAAATCTCAACTGTGGTACTCCAACCATTGAATATAATTTGCCCGGTTGAATATACTTTCCTCTGTTCATTATGGATAGTTTATTACTCAAATAAAACAGTTGATGATGGTGTCATTTGTCGCTTGTTTCATGTGTCGCTCGAAAAGGATACTTTTTTTTTTAAACATTGAAATTGCTATATTGGTCGATTAATTAATTTCTACTAGACAAGTGTAATGGATCGCACAGACTTGAAACTTCGTGACTTTTAAATATCTATCTATAATATTTATGACACTTAATTGACCCCTGTTTTATTTATTTAAATTAGTTATGAAGTTAGAATGATTACCAGCTGGGAATACCGATCTATGATCAGTTAAAATTAGCTTTGTGTTCAATTCAATATAACAATAAATTATTTGTACAACATATAATAATCAGTTCTATGTATCCTGATTGGTTGAATCATATATCTCGGCCTGTTACTGGGAATTTCTAGAAAATTCCTTCAGATTCTAAAAGCCAATATTTTCTCTAAATGTCGTCAAAATTTGGCGAAAATGCGCAAACTTGGCACATTTTTTCATATGGCGCCAAGCATGCGTTTTAGCATCGCTAATCCTGAAAGTCGTTTTTTTCGCCAAGTCTCGCCAATTCCGCCCAATTTGGCTAAATGTTGCCAACTTTGCGAATTTGTTAACTGCCAAATTAATAACTGCTTCAACGCTCATGCATTCACATTGAAATGCATTGACCCGTAGTGACCCCAAAATGACCAACAAATCGAATTTTCTCGAACATGTGATATAGCCCAAATGTCTTCTCGTAATCAAAGATGGTAGGATGCAAAATTTAATCACAATCATTTCAGCCGTTTTTTACATAAAATTAGCTTGACCCTGACTCGTAGTGACTCATAGTGATCCAAAATGATCCACCAATCGAATTTTCTCGAACATGTGACCTAGCTCAATGGTTTTCTCGTCCCCGAAAACGGTAGGATACAAAATTTAGTCCAAATCGTTAGAACCGTACCGTTTTTAGATAAAATTAGTTTGATCCGTAGTGACACAAATATGACCCACTAACCGAATTTTTTCGAACATGTGATCCAACCCAATGATCTTCTCGGAATTGAGTCAGTCCTTGGACAAAATGAAAAGCCTTTTCCTCATATTACATGAATGTTCACAAGATCTTTTTTTGTTCTGTAGGATGACACGTTTATAATGTTCGTCTAACTACATTTTAAAACAAGATTTGGAAATTTGTCTAATTCATATTTTTTTAACTTGTTTTATTTTAATTGAGAATAAAGTATTCATTTGAAAATTTCTAAAATTTAAAATCTAACAATAGATATTTTATGAATTATAGTTTAAATTTTATTCAAAATTTACCCCAAAAATGCAGTTAATTTTTAAAAAATCTACAAAAAATATTTCGGATAATTTTAAACAAAATTTGTCAAAGTAAAAGAGTTTCTATTTCTAATAATGCAATGATTTTAGTTTTTCGAGCGTACAATATTTGCATAATTTTCCAATTGAAAATAATTTCAATTTTATTAATCACACAGAAATAATAAAATTTCGACAAATTAATGAAAAGAGTTTTATATTCGCAAATGGAACAGTTTAAATTAGCTTTCATTTACCTCTCACTTTTACATAAAACTCAAAACAGGTTAGAAGTTTTAAAATAAATGTGGAAATTTCCATATCGGTCGATAAATATTCTGCTAGGCAGGAGTAATGATGGATCGCACAGACTGGAATTTTCTGAAAATTTTAAATATTTTTCTGATAAAACGTATCTGTGAAAATTTATTCAGTTTTAATTTAGTATGGAGAAGTTCTTTACCAGATATGTTTGTTGAGTAAAAAAATATTAATGATTTTCTTATGGGGTTGATAACGTATTATGGATATGGTTGTGAAATAAAAATAAGTTTTTGAAAAGTCGGGGTTTTTCAATCTGTATGCTGAAAAATGACTCAAAAGTGACGCAAAACTACAGTGCCTAGAATACATAGTGTGGAAAACAATTTTACCGTTTTTTAATTCAAAATTTTCGAATTCAAACCGGAAATTCTGAAACAAGAATTTTTACTTTAGGAAGTCACGAAATATCTGCCATTAAGTAATGAAAAGAACATTATAGGGAATTTCTGGTATGAATGCGAAATTTCGGAATTAAAAATGTGCAACGATGCGGTACAATAATAGGGCGATCACAGCGACATCTGTTTTAAAAATAGAAAAGTAACCGTTTCACTATTGACTACATGAACATAATTTCTGTTAATAAAATTTTCTTGTAGGTGTATATTTCAGATATAACTGATTTTGAAGTTAATTTTTTATCATATCAGGAAATTAATCTTTTCCACTCTTCTAGCAGAGATTCATCCTTTGGTATGATATAAATAGAGATGGTTTATAGTTTTTTGTCTTGTATCGAGTACTGCAACCAGGCACAAAAGAATGCGTATCACGTTTTTTGGCCATGGCCAATATCATTCATATTTTCAAAGCTAATGAAAATCACTATCCAAGTCAAAGGAAATAGAATATAATTTAATTATTTAAAATATTTACCACCAGCTGAAACGTTTTCTCAGTTCGATTCTTATACAATGTTTGCGTTTAAAAGAGCTACCAGACCCAAGGAGGGGGTTCAAATGCTCTGGAAACCAGTAATATTATAAAGTTTTCTTCGCCTTCAATGTCGCAGAAAATTCTCCGATTAGATAAGGCAAAAATATTTTTATAAAATTAGTGGTATCCAAACCATCTGGACCTCCACCCTGTCTACGCCACTGCTAGAAGATGTCGCTGCGATCGAACCCGTTATCTTTCAGCATCTTTCTACATTTATCGGATTCAATTTTTTAGTACTATTTTGTAGCCGTTTCCCACCGTAGCCGTTCCGTTGTATTCTAGGCGCTGTAGCAAAACTATTCAATAAAATGTTCTATCAAATTTTTATGAAGTAATTAATAGTTTGAGTTTTATTAAAAGATTTAAATAGATTTATTTATGCTTTATAACGTAATATATATTAGAAAGCAAAAACATACGTGAGTAACGCTGACGTCATATTGACGGTGGCAACACCTAACCGATAAATTTCAGAATCAAAAAAGCTGCTGTAAATAGAGAAATCTTAAACGATTTTTTTTTACTATTAATCCCTGGCATGTAGCTAATATGAAAGTATCGCTTTTAATAAATTTCAAAACTTTATCTGAATACATTATATTGATATTTTCCACATAAAAATCCTTTTTGGTGTTGGTAGTTGTCAATCTAAAAAAAAAAAAAAAAAAATGTTAAATTTAAATAATCTATTGGTTTTCAATAAAAAATGGTTTTCACCTGAATTCTATAACGCGGGACACCGGGTTGAATCCCTATTTTTATTTATTTATTTTTAAGTAGTATATTTTAAAGCAGTGTACTTAAACACTTGGGGATAAAATTTAGTGTAACAAAGTTGAATTTCGTGGCAGTTAATTTCAGTGTTTGAATGCTCTTAATAAAAGTATGCGGAAAATTATCTTCCGAACAATTTTATGCTCTTTAAGGAAAAAATATGTTCTAGATAGAAAATTTGTGGAAATACATTAGTAATATCTTAATTAATGATTTGTATACCGTGTAAATTGAACAAATTTTACAAACTTTTGAAAAAAAGTTTAGTTTATTAACACTTCTTTGTTTATTTACACTTCTCCTTTTGAGTAAGCCTATCTGAACTTTCGATTTTGAAAAGTATATAGTCTGAAAATTGTTAAGTTTAGATACCTCATTACATATAAAATATAATAAAGACAAAAATAAATAAAAATAAGTTTTTAATAATTTAATTGTTATTCTTGAAATACAATTTATAATAAAATATTATGATTTTGCTAAATGTTATGGTGCATCTTGTTTGCGTGTATAAATATATTGAAAATAATATATTAATTTCAATACTTTAATTATCACTATGCGCTAAAGTATAACCATACACATTCAAGTGTGTCATAAGATAAAGTTCTAAAACTCTAGTTTAGTATCTTCACATAGCTTAAGATTTAATATTTAATCATAGATATTCCAAATTCATAATGCCATCGACTGTTGTTATAACGATCCCCTTCCCTTCTCAGGAAAATTATGTTATAAAAAAAAAACCGCTATAATGGAAGTTCTTAAAAATATATTTGTTCTCATTAATTATTTCAAAATAATTTTTTTAAAGAATTATGTGCAGATCTTGATATTAATATACAGTTTTCTTAATTCTGAGATCACAAAAACGCTAGTTTATCCACGACATTTCAAAAACATCAAGTTACCATCTGTAGTTAGCAAACACGATGAACTGTCTATCAAAGAAATAAACAATATCTAGACATGGACCTTAGAGTTTATTACTGTTCAAATTGTCCTCGGATAGGAGATTAGACAAAACAAGGTTGGCTTTTCACGATAGTTATTCAATTACGTAAATGCGATATAATAATTAAAATAGGAACAAGGATTCCGTACATCCTCAGCACTGTACGCTACGTTTCACAATACTGTCCGGCATGGGTCACAATACCGACAACGGGAGCCAGTCTCTTCTACCGTTGTTCGCAGCAGATCAGTAAATCGTTTGCTGACTCGACGGGACGTTACCAGTCAAAATAAACACTCTCTCTGCTCCCAGATTCTCATAAACTACCTTTCTCATCTCGTCTTTCATTTTAACCCGTCGGCTTTGGGGACCAAGACAATATCTTCCTTCCGGCCTCTCTTACTCGAAAGTGATGATGTCATCCAGGCCCTGATCATGACTAATTGGGGCCCTGGGCAAAGATAAATTAGGGGGCCCCATTTGAATAGTTGCAACTTTATTCAAATAGAACTGACGGTCAGTCATATGTGTGATGCATAAACAATATTTTCGAACCTTGGATTTTAAATAGAAGAACATTCTTAGCTCCGTCAATTCTAAATTAAGTACCTTAATTAATAAAAATACTCTTTTTTTTCTTTGTACAGAACAAAACTCTTTTATATAACTTTAGCAACTTGTTATATTACTTTAAGATGAATTTAATAACTTCAACTTATGGAAGATTGTCAAATACTCTAACATGTAAATATGAGTTAATCAAGTTACTTTTTTTTACATTTTGTACTACACCTGGTTGTACTACACACAACATAATATCAAATCAAATGGATTCTACATCACAAGTAATCTAAAAAGATGGCAATTTAGCTAATAAAGCATGTAGCTATTATGTTCTATGTTCTGTGTTTGCAGCCAAAGCAGAGCGGTGCTTCGCTACTGAGTGGTTGAGGTTAGCTTTGCGAAAGCACTGAGCTCTGCGAGTTCAAAATTAAATTTGTTTTTCAGAAAGTTTAGTAGAATCTTTTAAAAATAAAATTTGTATTCTGTATTCGAAAATTTTCAGAGTTGGAATTGGCGGGGGGGGGGGAGTAAATATTTTATAAATTAATATATGGATATGGGGGCCCTTGAGGTCTGGTCCCGATGGGCAAAGTCCCGATTTGCCCATGCGATAATAAGGGCCTGATGTCATCTCTTTTCTGGTTTCTTCATTGGTTGGGGAGAGTTTCCAAATTCTATCAGCTGATCCGGTGAGATTTCCGTCCTTGGAAGAACTCGTGGAAAATTCCCAGCGCATCAACGGCTCTCTCTCCGTGGTTAAAAGTATTTTCCTCTCCTGTCTCTGGAGTGTCAAACATGTGATGCATCTGTTTCTTTGGTTTGCCGGCGCGGAAAACTGGACTTGGATTTTCAGTTAGAAAATATTATATATATGTAGAATTCTTATACTGAGTTTTATAGTCTTAGTGAAAAATCCCACAGAACTTCTAAAAACAAATTTGCTCGTTGAAAAATATTCGCATAAATTGTATTATTTTACAAACACGATTGCTAATTAAAGCTGCGTAAACTAATCTATAGGCTCAATTTTTTGTACTACTGTATCTATTAAGATACGTATTTGGTAATTTTTTGGATGCCCCTATATATATATATATATTACCTTTAATGGGTTTGAAAGACATGTCATTGCGCCTCACCGGTTGGAAACCACTAGTATGGACTATACTGGTAAGGATCGAAATATTTCCATTGACAAATGGAGAAATGGTTGCTAATTTTAAAAAGTAAAAGGAATTTTTTTAACCCGTTAAATTCCAGCTTCCTATAAGTAAGACAATCAGCTTCATTCTGTCTCTGTATAATCAGTTGACGAGTTTTATTGATTCTTTTGGTCACGCGTGTGTATTAGAACATTTCTACCCATTCTTCCATTTCGCTGAGAACCGATGTAAAATAGTTTTTAGTCTGCTATTGAAGCATAAACAACGTCATTTTTTCTGTCTCTGGAGTAAATAGTTGACTTTGCCCTACAAAGCTCTGCATGTTGTACGTCCTAACACTAGGAGAGCAGAAGGAATAAGACTTCCTACCTTCTGTCTTTTTTTCACTGAATATAGCGATTAGGACTCCAGTTTCTTATAAAAAAGATTTGTGTGTGTTGACGTGCATTATCAACCGTAAAAGAGTTTGTTCTAATAATTTCGAAGTTTCCTGTATAGTTCATTCTCTTTATTATTCCAGAATTAATTTCACTTCGGAAAACTTTATCATTTTTGGATTTTGCAATATGTTTATCACTGGTCCGTGAGCATTTTGAACATCAAAATTACCTAGATATTTAAATTAGTAATTAAGTTTTCTTAAAATATAATGGTAATCGAGCATATAAAAGAGTAATTTATATTATTACAATATATTAATCGAAATGGATCCTAATAATCGTCCCTAATAAAATAAAATAAAATAAAATAATACGTTTTTAATGTTTATACTTTACGTCTTTTCAAAAGACAGTTAAAAAAAATGCTGTACGATAAATTCATAAATCCTGGAAAATGTATTCATTTTTTTTTCAACTCAATTTTCAGTGTACTTCAGTATATTATTTTATATTTTTATACCAGCTGAATAATTTCATAATTTTTCCATTTCATGCATGTATGGACTGCTCTTTATTCATTGTAATTATGGAATATTTCGTAAAATAAGAAACGTAATAGAGACAATATTGGACGTCATTTCAAAACTTTCTTCAGGGAGCTGCCAAAAATTTCTTTTAATGTTGTTGCACACATTTGAAAAGCAATTGATACAGTTTTATTCTTGAATATATTTTTTAAATTAGCCAAAGTTCTCATTGATAATTAATATATCTGGTCTTGAAAATGTTGTAATAGATATTATTTGCTTTCGCAAATATCATTTATACTTTAATTATTTTTTGTGCGTGTGTGTGTGCTTAAAGTCTATATTTAATGCTAATGTTACTATTTTTAATAATTTTGACAAGTTATTTTTGCTTTAGTGCAATTTCTGCAAAAATTTCGGCATGTGATGACTGCTACACACTGAATTGCCCTATTCCTTGACGAGGGCAACTGGCAAACCTCCCCCTAACCTCCTTCAAATGACGGCCCTGGAGACAAGCATGTAAAGTCTTATATCCCGACAGTTCAATTTAAACTTTTAAATTTACTGCTTGCTATTTTATACGAGATTCAAAAGAGGTTAAAAATTTTAAATAAATGTGGGGATTTTTATATTTGTTGATTAGGATAAAGGTGCCAATCGTCGACAGTGTATCAGTGCTTGACAGTTCGAGAATTCAAAGCAAATAAGATTTTAGAGCTTATTTTCGCGCATTTTCATCTTCGATAGACTTTTTTTTTTTATCGATGAAGATTTTGATGATTAGTCTCATTCTTTTTGTATTTATTATTTTGTATTTTTTCTTTCTGTCTGTTTTGTATTTAGTTTTGTATTTTTCTACAATATTATAGTTATTTTTGTGTGTGTGTGTGTGTGTGTATAATACTTTATCTTTTTACAATCATAAATGTCATTTAGCTGCTGAGCTCTATAAAAGTCTACTTTAGAAAGATCTGGTAATATATATGCCAGTCATTATTTAAGCAGCATATGTATGCAAGGTTATCTGATCCTTCGGATTGGCTGCCTTGGAATTGTTTATACTCATAATAATAAAAATTGTCTTCTAAGCCATAAACCTCTCAATGGTTCGTGCATGTGCCTGCGTGGTTGACATATTGACATATTGTTTTTACGACAGCTTCTACTATTCATACGCCATAAAAAGGAATGGTTGGTTCCTTGGCGGGCTTCCATGAAATTAAATGGTACGTGAAAAAAAGTCCACTATTCTTGTCGGTTCTGGAGACAAGCATGTAAAGTCTTATATTTGGACAGTTCAATTTAAACTTTTACATTTACTGCGTGTGAGCAGCTTCAAGTGCAGTCACTGCATCCTATTTTTGTATGCATCAACGAGTGAGTTAGGAAATATCAGATGTAGAATTTAGATAAATGTGCCTTTTTGTTATAGTTTTGTACAATCTATTTCCAGATGTAAAACCACAAAAAGTAGATTAGATTGATAAAAGGAATAGTCTAACACATATCTATATTAATAAAATAAAGTATGCCTACTTTGAAATATGACTGCATTTTTCACAACATGTTTGAAGCTAAGCAAGCTGAGTTGAATTTTGTCTTTTTCAGTCTTACTTTAATCATAACAGTTAACTGTAATCATTTAACCATTAACAATTTGCCATTGACTGCTGTGAAGAATTTTTATTGTTTCTGGATGTTCTAGATTATTACTGAAATGTTCGAATATGAATTGATCAGTTCGGTCCGTGAAAGTATATACTCGTATCGTATGCATTGTGTAGTCCAATAAGCAAGTATTCTCGTCATGAAATGTTAAGACAGAAATCAATGAAAACAAGTCGTTCCAGGGAAGTTTGACTTTTATTTTAAAATGAGACAAAGATAATAAAGCCTCCATAATGCAAATTTTTTAGATGTTGCTAGTAGGAATGTCAGAGATCAAGTGATATCATGTCGATCAGAGTTAGACCGCCAAACATAAATGCAATTCGAGCCAAAGGTCACAAAAGGAGTTAGGTTGTGAGCTATGTTAAATTTTGGAAACTCAAACACGCCAATTGTTCCTGATTTGGCAATTTGATAAAATTAGTGAAATGAAAATACAATCCTAAAGAAGTGTGCAAGCAAGCGTGGGAGCAGCTGCAAATGCAGAGACTGCATCCTATTTTTGTATGTATCAACGAGTGAGTTAGGAAAAATCAGATGTAGACTTTAGATAAATGTGCCTTTTTGTTATAGTTTTTTTGTACAATCTATTTCCAGATGTAAAACCACAAAAAGCAGATTAGATTCATAAAAGGAATAGTCTAACACATATCTATACTAATAAAATAAAGTTTCGCTCTCTCTCTCTCTGTGTGTGTGTATGTGTGTGTGTGTGTGTGTTTGTCTGCGATGGCTAGCAAAATCTAGCCCACCTAGAAGTCTGAAAATTTAGGTGTGGATAGCCCAAGGTCTGGCCATGTGCACCTGAGTCTGAGAATTTTAATATTTTGATAATTACCCAACATATTAATTATAATCTTATTAAACATCGTATCGAAAATGCCATCTTTTAAATCAAAATAGCTAAAGAAAAGAACAGCTGTTCTGGATTTACAAGCGGAAATGAACGAATTCGAAATTATTTTACTAATTAGCGAATTTTAAGAAAAGTAATTAAGATATCAATTTGAAAATTTCTAAGCATATGTAAAAAACAATTCTGCATCCGACTATGTTATTTTTGAAAAATTCGGCCGATAATTTTTCTTAATTTATGCAAAAAAACTGCCAAAAATCTGCCGGCGCCAGTGAAAAAAATCGGAGAAAGTTTCAGACAGGGATCTGCTTTCATTAAAAACTGAACAACAAAGAGGTTTCTCTGGCCGATCCCTTTACTTAGTTTGCGAAAATGAAAGGAAATAATTGCCAATTTTTACTAATGAACGAAAATTTAGATAACTAATTAAGATACAGATTTGAAATTGAGGACGGGAAGTGGTGTCATCTGCCGGCTATTTTAGCGCAGCGTTTTCGTTTTGTTCTAATTATCAGAAAAAAATTAATACCTTTTTTTAATGATCGCGTTAATGTAGGTGAAGGTGGATTTCTTGAACAAATTATTCGTTATATTTGAGGGTATGGGGAGGGAGGGGGGTTAACGCCTTGCTCTGAGATTGTTATTATCTCGGGCCCGGGCAACGCCGGGCGGGTTAGCTAGTATAAAATAAAGTTTTAGAGAGATAAAAATTAGATTTAAGTTAAAAGAAATAGATTTTGAATGAAGTATTTAATTGAACTAACGAAGGATTAATTTAGAAAATAACTTGGCTCAAAATAATTTAATATTTTAATTTAGGAACATGTTAATTTTAAATAAATTATTCTAACAACATATGAGCTTCATCAGAGCTGTATTTAGTATATGTATGTAGTCCTTCAAATATATAGCTTTTGAATCGTGAATAATTGTAAGATTTGAAGTATAAGTGGATGCCGACTGCTAAAACACCTCTCATAATGATTTTCAGTATTCGACATGGTGGAAAATCTAATTCTTTAAATTATGAATCAATAATTTCGGGCTTATCTGAAACGTCTTGCTAAGAGAAAAGGAAATCTCATCAAAAAGTCACCTGTAAAAAATACAGCCAAGTCTCGTAACTCATTTACCGTAAAAAGTACTGATATCGTATAAAGCCAAGTTTAACTATCTTATTAACTCTGAAATTTTCATTCACAAATCACTCCTTGTCTCTACATCTTTAGTTAATTATTATTTTGTGACTTGGCAATTACGTAGCACGAGAATGTGATGTATATAGTTAGTCTTAATCAAATAATACTATAACACATTAAAGTGTAATAACTTCACTGTGCGTATTTAATTTGCCTTAATTAAATTATCCCATCCCATCCCATAACATAGTAATGTATAATAACTTCCCTGTGCTGCGTAATTGCCAAGTCACAAAATAATAATTAACTAAAGATGTAGAGACTAGGAGTGATTTGTGAATGAAAATTTCAGAGTTAATAAGATAGTTAAACTTGGCTTTATACGATATCAGTACTTTTTACGGTAAATGAGTTACGAGACTTGGCTGTATTTTTTACAGGTGACTTTTTGATGAGATTTCACTTCTTTTTGTAAGTAATCCTCCTTTTCTTGATTTTGGGTTCTTTTTGGAGATCATCCACTGATTTTCGCTAAGCCCACACTCTGTCCCTATTATTTACAGGTATAAAAATTTTGAAGCTTTAGTTTCGTTTGCAAAGTACTGTAGATAAAAAGAGATTTCAGGTTCCTAGGCAAGCACTAAATTATGGGAGGGGGAGTGTCAAAAGTACTCTCAATTGCTTCCAGGATAAATGCTATCCATCTGAGGTATTACTCACAGCCCTATATACTTGATATTTAACATAAAAGAACTTTTTAGTATAAAAAGAAAACCAAAATTGAAATTTCCGGAAATTTCCAATAAATCAAACTATATTCCTTTTTTCGATGTTTTTTTTTAGTCTTTTTTTTATTATTTACGATTTTTTTAATTTTTCCTTACTTTGTGTACTAAACCTTGCCTTTCTGCCAAATGTCAAGCTTCTAGGACTACAAAATCGAATTTTTTTCAAATTTTCGACTTTTTATAAATTTATTGATTTTTCGATTTTAATTCTAAGTTAACTGATTGTCATGCCAATACAGTAATTATTTGATCCGTCTTCTTAGAATCATTTAGGTTCAATTTAGAGATAAATCAAGTGAATCTTAGAGTCACTCTGATTTTATTTAGAAAGGACTATCAAGCCATAACCAGCCAGTAATGTCGGGAGGGTAGGGGGAGATGTGAAAATTTTTGTGGGGCTAACATCATTTAACAATCCATATTTCATATGTGAAGTAAATAGAGTACAACCTGTGAAAGAAAACAAACCTGTCTATAAAGAAATCGCCTATATCGTAGCCAGTCTATAGCGGAACTTTTCTATAACGAAATTCGTAAACGAAAGAAAAGAAAACCATAATCCGGGGGAAATAACATAAAACAATTAGGGGCGTTGTACTAGCTAATAAGACAATTATCTTAAAACTAATGTTTCTAGCAGTACAAAATCAAATTGTTTTCGAATTTTCGATTTCTTAAAGATATTTCGATTTTTCGATTTTATTTTCGAATTTAACGAATATTTTAATTGTTCCTTTTATTGAATAGTAAATACTACCTTTACACCAAGTTTTAAGTTTCTAAGACTACAAGATAAAATTATTTTGAATTTTTGATTTTTTTCGAATTTTTTTTTCTTTAATTTTCTGGATTTTTTAATTTTTTCTTATTTTGTATCCTTTATTACAATTTCAAGTTTCTAGCGCTACAAAATCGAATTATTTTGAAATTTCCGATCTTTTACGAGTTTTTTATTCTATTTTCGAATTTATTGTGTTTTAATTTTTCCTTTTTCTGTATCCCAAACAATAAGTTTGCGCCGAATTTTAAGTTCTAAAGCTACAAAATCGAATTTTTTTCAATTTTTCGAATTTTCGATTTTTT
Organism: Maratus michaelseni; assembly: GCA_963931845.1. Lineage (NCBI taxonomy): Eukaryota > Metazoa > Arthropoda > Arachnida > Araneae > Salticidae > Maratus > Maratus michaelseni. The sequence continues at coordinate 315,263,939 of OZ007589.1, read as the reverse complement.
TTTTCGATTTTTACAGATTTTTTCTTTCTTTCTTTTTTTGTATCCTAAATACTAGCTTTATTCCAAATTTTAAGTTTCTAGCTTTACAAAATCGAATTATTTTCAAATTTTCGTTTTTTTTTCGATTTTTTGATTTTATTTTCAATTTTTGTTGTGTTTTTAATTTTTTCTTTTTCTGAATCCTAAACACTACCTTTACACCAAATTTTCAGTTTCTAAGGCTACGAGATCATATTATTTTCAATTTCTCTCTTTTTCTTTCTTTCTTTCTTTCTATTTTTTTTTTTTTTTTTGAAATTTTCGATTTTTTTTAAATTATCCATATTTTTAAATTTTTCCTTATTTAGTATCTTAAATATTACATTTATTCCAAATTTCAAGTTTCTAGCGCTATTAAATCGAATTATTTTCAAATTTTCGTTTTTTTTTCGATTTTTTGATTTTATTTTCAATTTTTGTTGTGTTTTTAATTTTTTCTTTTTCTGAATCCTAAACACTACCTTTACACCAAATTTTCAGTTTCTAAGGCTACGAGATCATATTATTTTCAATTTCTCTCTTTTTCTTTCTTTCTTTCTTTCTATTTTTTTTTTTTTTTTGAAATTTTCGATTTTTTTTAAATTATCCATATTTTTAAATTTTTCCTTATTTAGTATCTTAAATATTACATTTATTCCAAATTTCAAGTTTCTAGCGCTATTAAATCGAATTATTTTCAAATTTTCCTTATTTTTCGATTTTTTCGATTTTTTGATTTTATTTTCGAATTTTATTGCGTTTCTGATTTTAACTTATTCTGAATCCTAAATACTATCTTTACTGCGAATTTTAAGTTTTTAAGGCTAAAAAATCAAATTATTATAATTTTTTCAGTTTTTTTCGAATTTTTCGAATTTTTGAAATTTTTTTTCGAATTTTCCGGAATTTTTAATTTTTCCTTATTTTGCATCCTAAACACTACCTTTATTCCGAATTCCAAGTTTCTAGCGCAACAAAATCGGATTATTTGAAATTTTTAGATTTTTTTCGATTTTTCGATTTTTTTAATTTTGCTTTCGATTTTTTTGGTGTTTTTGATGTTTTCTTTTTCTGGATACTAAACACTACCTTCACACCGAATCTTAAGTTTCTAAGACTACAAGATCGTATTATTTTCAATTTTCAATTTTGATGGAATTTGTTGAATTTTCGAATGTTTTTCTTTCGAATTTTCCGGATTTTATAATTTTTCCTTTCTTTGTATCCTAAACACTAGCTTTATTCCAAATTTTAAGTTTCTGTGGCTGCGGGATCTACCCAATCTTTTTGGTGACGCGAGAGTGAGTGAGTGAGTGTGTGAGTGACAAAAAATCGAAACTTTGAGTTCATATATCATCTGCACTAATTTTTTGAATTGTCCATATTTTTTAATTTTTCCTTATTTAGTATCTTAAATATTACCTTTATTCCAAATTTCAAGTTTCTAGCGCTATGAAATCGAATTATTTTCAAATTTTCCTTATTTTTCGATTTTTTCGACTTTTTTTTTATTTTCGAATTTTATTGCGTTTTTTATTTTAACTTATTCTGAATCTTAAACACTATCTTTACTGAGAATTTTAAGTTTCTAAGGCTAAATAATCAAATTATTTTAATTTTTTCAAAATTTTTCGAATTTTTCGAATTTTTGAAATTTTTTTGAAATTTTCCGGAATTTTTAATTTTTTCTTATTTTGCATCCTAAATACTACCTTTATTCCGAATTCCAAGTTCCTAGCGCAACAAAATCGGATTATTTGAAATTTTTAGATTTTTTTCGATTTTTCGATTTTTTCAATTTTGCTTTCGATTTTTTTGGTGTTTTTGATGTTTTCTTTTTCTGGATACTAAACACTACCTTCACACCGAATCTTAAGTTTCTAAGACTACAAGATCGTATTATTTTCAATTTTCAATTTTGATGGAATTTGTTGAATTTTCGAATGTTTTTCTTTCGAATTTTCCGGATTTTATAATTTTTCCTTTCTTTGTATCCTAAACACTACCTTTTTTCCAAATGTAAAGTTTCTAGGGCTACGGGATCTACCTAATCTTTTTGATGACGCGTGAACTAGTGAGTGAGTGAGTGACAAAAAATCGAATGTTTGAGTTCATATATCGTCGGAACTAGAAAAGACAGAAAGTTGTAATTTCAAATTTTGGTCCTGTTTGCCAAATACTCTAGAAAAACGAAGTTTAAAATTTTTGGGATACTCCAGCGCGGAGATATGGGGGGGTCAAAAGTGCCCTGAGTTGCTTCCAGAAAAGTATGCTTACGGCTGTCCTCTCTCGACTTGGCGGAGGCACTGCCGTGCCTCCAGATACGCATTTCTATTTCACACATCTGCGAAAAAGTGATCAAAACAGTTTTATTGGGTGCTTAATTTGTTGAATACTTTAAAAGCATAAAAAAGCTTCTTAATAACACAATAATATATGGAATGCGTTAGGCCCTTTCGAAAGAACTTTGTCTTCGTCAGGCGCAAAGAAGACGTGCTACTACTTTGGAGGTAGGAACAAGATCCGTCTTCAATAACACAGGAGCAAGTCGTGTTCCTGCCTTCAAAGTGGTAGCACGTCTTCTTTGCGTCTGATTAAGAAAGACAAAGTTATTTCGAAAGGCCATGGGCATTTCTTACTTTATGGTGATATTAACAAGTTTTTTTTAATGCTTTTATTGTATCAATATTTTAACAGATGTATTTACCTTAATATTCTGAAAGTGCTATAAAACTAGCTATCGCAAAGGTCTGGAGAAATATTTCGTTTTAGACAGCTTTAGCTCTTAGCAGCACTGCTCTCAGTTATGAATGAAGAATTAATTATATTCTTATCGTGGGAGGGGGGTGGGAGACGAAAATTTTCCATTACCGCAGAGATCCGTTATATAGACATTCTTATTTTGCCGGGTTTTACTGCGTACAGGTACAATAAATGAATGACTAGATTAAAAAATATATTTTTTTTTCAAAACAATTACACGTATTATAATAAGTAATATATGAAAATAAAGAAAACCATTACCAGTTTTTTCCGCCGCTCGACGCCTGGATTGGAGGTGCGGATAACGATGATTTACCCATACTCACATGGCCACCAAGATCCCCGGATCTTACGTCATGTCATTTCTTTTAGTGGGGTTACATCAAAGATCTGTTTAATGAACCACAGTAGATGGAGAATGACAGTTCTACCTCAGCAGCAGGCGGAGGCGGAGGTGCGGAGGAAATTTTTTGTCCCCCCTACCTTCCCCCCTACCCCATGCCCCCTACACCCCTTAGCCAACCTAATTCCCCCCCTCCCCAACATCCCCCCCCTCCCCAACAGCCCCCCCCATTTATTTATTTTTTATTTTTAATTTAAAATTTTTTTAAATTGTCTTATAGTACGAGCTATCGGTGATGGTAGAGTATGACCACTATCCCTCTACCCCTACCCCTTGCCCCCTCCCCTTACCTCATGCCCCCCCCCCAATTTTAATTTTAGGAGAGATAAAGTTTAAAGTGGTGTCGCCCTCTATCGGTAAGTATGAAAATTATGGAATTTAAAATGACTGCTTCTGAATTTTAAGTTATAGCATAGTATAAAATAAAATATTCTAAAGTATCTCATCATACTGCTTATAATGGAAATTTAAGTTATAGCATGGTGTAAAATAAAGTAACTTACCACTGCTTACAATGGAAATATATAGTTATAGAATAGCACTTAATAAATAATTTTAAAATGTGTTGCCATAGTGATCGCAAAGGAATATGAAATAGAAATTTAAGTTCTAACATAACGCTAAATAAATAATTTTAAAGTTTCTTAGCAAACTGCTTACAATGAAAATATTTAGTTAAAGCATAGCACTTAATAAAATATTTTAGTTTCTTACCAAACTGCTTACAATGGAAATATTTAGTTATAGCGTAGCACTTAACAAAAATTTTAAAGTGACACATGTAAATAATTATAGTTATAAACCGACATATAGGCAGATAGGCAGGCACACAGACAAGGTAGCAGTCAGGTAGGCAGACAGACAGACACACAGTGAACTATTTGTTACGTACACAAGCATGCATATACGAAGTGAACTAATTGTAATAAAATACAAAACGTGCATACGTTTTAAAACATTTATTTTTTCTTCACAGAAATTAAGAAAATATTAAATTTCGACTACAACTTTCACTTTGAAATAGCGTACTCCCTTGTTAAAAATTATTAGCTTTTAACAAACATATAAATGAAGCGGGGTTCGAACCTCGAACTTGACAAAATGATCTCATGATGTGTTGATTTGCAGTAGGTTTAAACGAACACACCATGAGACCATGTTTATTAGACGCGATTTAAGATATATAAGAAAAGGTGTTACGTGACTGAACATATTGGATTATTACTATACAGTACTAATGATATTATAAATTTTGAAAAATAATTTAAGCTTTACGATAAACTTTAATGTTTAAACTTACAAACACATTGGAATGTATTTATAACATATAAAATAACCTTATAAAAGGTTGGTTGGTTTGTTGGTTTTATAAACTTGCAAAGCAAAGCGTATCTTACCAATTTGCATACAAGAGATTTTGTAACATAAATTATATAATACAGCAAATTTTAACTTACCAAGTGAGGTTTAAGGATACTGTAATAGAATTTTTAATTGTACACTTTAAAAAAGAAAGTTTAACTTACCATTATGTTTATGCTCGGATTCGAACTGTCAACCTTTTGGCTAGATTTCCAATGCGCTCCCAATTACGCTACGATGGCTCCGTACAATTAATATAAATAATGAAACCTAACACAATGTTACTTTTTTTCCTAAGATTTTCAAGTTAATAAAACAGGATATGACGACATTTATAGAATAACATCCTGTTTTACAACGATAAGAATAGCAATATAAGAAGCTTGTACACCATAATGAATTTACTGTTTAAAGTTTTGACTTAAACGATTATTCTTCTAATTTCTTAAAACCTTGCTGTATATTTGCTTGATCACCTATCTGTTTACTCTGCTTTTTGGATACTTCTAAACCTGAAAATGACTACTTCGCTTAACACATCTTACTATGAAATTTCAGAAATCAACGAATTTAGTAGAATATTTCAGTATTTTGACGTTTTTACCCCATACCATTGGGACTTAGGGGAGGATACGATTGTCGAAGTGCAAATGAATAAGGACTGTGAGTTAAACGTTCACATTCAAAAATATAAAGAATTTGAGAATAGTGGTAAAATGTACCCTACAAATGAAGGAATTACAATATCGTGCGCAACCTTTGATAAATTTGAAACGAGAATGACAAAATTTAATTTTGACTCTGCAGAAAAAGAAACATTCGTATCTAACAACGACTTACTAACGATTTATGTGGATAAGGAATCATGCATACTGCAAAAACTATTGAAACCTGATTGTTTACTACTTACAAAAGAACAATTTCTCAAACTAGAGAAAAACTGTATTGAAATTAGCGAATGTCTTATTCAAACTTTTTTAACAAAGCTTTTACCTGTTTATGTTTTAAAAAACGTAAAAATATGTAAATGTTCTCACTTTACAGAGGAAGAGGCGATGGACTATTTTTTAGAATGCTTCGATCATGAATCAGAGAGATCAGTATATCGCACGTTTGACTGTTATTTATGTTCAATCGGACAACCAGTTGAAATGGATCACGAATGTATAAGATATAATTTAAGAAAACAGTTTAACTGGTGCGCAGACAGTGCTTTGTTAAATTTCAACATTAAGGAATTTGTGGAAAATCTGTTAGAGAAATGTACATGTAATTATACTTATTTATTTTTTGAATCTATGAATGTAGACTTTTATAATAAGCATTTGAGCAATGTATTTATAAATTAACATAATTATTTAATAAATATTTGTTTAGTTTTTCATCATGTGTCTGTTTTTATTTATGTATAAGGAATAAATAAGTTTAGTTTTCGGAAAGTTTTACAATTTTTATTCAGAAAATGTAGAAACTTGTTTATTTTTCTACAAAAATTAAGGATTTTATACTATTTTATTAAACATGTGTACCATTACTATAATATAACTTACATATTGTATACAAAATACTACCCTTTACTTGATAAATTATTTAAGATTTTAAACCAAAACTGAGCGAATATTATAACGATTATCGAGTTTGAAAATAGATCTGTTGTCTACCAGAGCAAAAACAGGAAACTACTTATTTGCGGATAACATCCCTGTTTTCTTACTGATAACGGTACTTCTTGTAAAGTTTAAGGTATAAAAATTCTTTCACTAAATTGAATATTATGTTTTTATTTTTCGTGATATGTAACTTAATTAGCAATACCATATAATGAACGAGTATTTTTACACATTTAAATTTGCATTTTAAGCCATGATGAATACATAATAAAACAATACTTGTATACTTTTTCATAAAATATGGAAAATAAATTTGTACTTAACTTATTAAATCACCCACTGTATAATAAAAGATACTTTACCTATTTACTTATGTTTAACATACAGACTAATTTCTGTATAAGATATATAAAACGTGACGCTATTTTTAATTATTTTAAGCATGCGCGCCCTCTACAATTAAATAAATATTCATGAAAAGTTTTATTTGAAATAATATTCATACTGTTTCTGTGCCGTTAAGACGTTCTAATTTTTTCTCCGTTTAAGTGATCTGCGATTTTAATTGATTTAAATTAAATAAGTACAATGCAAGACATGGTGTTAGACGAACCAACCAAGATAAGAAAAGCCTTGACATCGGAGTTTAAGGAGCAAATAGACTGTACTATTTTAATGAAACCTGTTTTGAATAAGGAACCGATGGCCTCTTCATCAGATCAAGTCGATCAAAAGTTACCTTTTACATGTGATACATGTAAAAAAGTATTTACTAAAAAATATATGTTATTAAGACATATGAACTTGCATTTAGAAAAAAACCCCTCTAAGTGTGATAATCTGTTTACTACAAAGAGCGCTTTACAGGATGATATGCTAATTAATCCCAAGACATCTGCTACATATAAATGTGAGAAATGCAGTAAGACTTTCTCACGAAAAAATGTGTTAGTTAGACACACGAAATTTCACTTAGAAAAGAAACCTTTTAATTGTAAAATGTGTTCGAAATCATTTGTGCAGAAAAGCGACTTACAAAAGCATAACTTAGTACATTCTAAACAAGGCGTTATGCATAAATGTAATGAATGTGATAAAAAGTTTTTACGGGAAAAAAATTTAATAAATCATACTATGATTCATAACACCCCTCAGCAAAAGCAAAGGAATATTGAACCGTTTACCAGACACTATAAATGTGTCGATTGTTCTGAAATATTTAATCACAGATTTGACTTAGTGAAGCATAGAAAAATTCATCTCTCGCCCAAAGAACATATATCTGAACAGCGTACTGAACTTTTAAACCATTTACAGAATTTATTACTACGTATAGACACTTTACAAAATGCTATAAAAAATGAAACTATTCCTTTTTGAAATATTGACTTTACCAATTTATTTGAACTATACAACTTCTTGTATATCCTAATGTATGTGTTTAAATAGTTAAATAAATAATAGATAAGTGAAAAAGCTTTTGTGTTTTATTTTTTTAATATGATTATATTATATCACTATTATGTGAATGAATGGACTTGTAAATTTAAACCCTATGTATAAAAATAAATTTCTTGCACTTTTACAAGAAGTAAAAATTTAACACAAATATATTTAATAAATTTTTTAAATATATAATTGATTCACATATAATAGTTAAATTAATATGCTATTAAACATATAATTTTGTATAATCTATATTATTAATTTTCTTTAACACATATTACTTTTTTACAATAAATCGATTTAACTAATTATACATTTGTGTAATTAAACAAACTTATTTTACTAAATATACGTATCGATAATTAATTTTTATTATTTACATACACATGATTATACTTTTTATCGTACGCGATTAACTATTTATACATTTAATAAGCGTTGCCATACCCGCTTTTATAAATAATTAGATATTATAAAGCATATGGATTTCACATAAACAAGCAATATACATTTTCGTTAAATGAACAACTTGAATCTTTAATCTATAACGTCATATTTACTTTTAAACTTGCTTTTAACTGTAACCATCACTCTTTTTTAACCTATGTTAGTAACTGTTTAGATATAATATAATCAGTTTACTGTTGACTTTTGTCGTGACTGAACCTTTTACTGTTTGTTATTTAAAAATGGCTTATGAATTAGATAGGATTAAACGGTCGTGTGAAGAAATGACTTCTTCAACAAAGTTTCAACGTTTAGATAAACCTATGGAAAATTCTGATTTTTATAAACATGAATTTTTACCCAAATCTAATATACAGGAGAACTATGAAACACTATCACCTACCATGGATTTGTATGCTGCAGAGCCTAAGATTGCCAAGGATTCTACAACCCCAATATTTACTAACTGTGATAATGATGAAACGTCTTTCCCTGACACCTGCTGTGAGTCTACCTCTGCTACAGGCTTTTTGGATACAATGTTTAAGGACCTAGATTTTAAAAATTTGGAAACATACCTTACCTCACCGACTACGAGTGATTTAATTTCTTCAAATGAACCATCAACTAGCATTACACATAATAGTGAACAATTATATGACATATCCCCTCCCATCGCATGCGTGAATAACATTTCCAAAACCAAACATGGTAAATCTCGCATTTTTGTCATGTTTCGGATTAAACTTGCTGATTTTATATTTTTAACTTTAAAACGACATTATAAACAGTATTATGTACATATTGAAGAGATCAAACACAATGTATTTACAAATGAAGAAATTTCATCAACAAATAGAATTTTTATGGATATTTCAACATGGTATGAATTCCAATATAAAATTTTTGGATTTAATTTAAAATATAAAAGTTCATCGTTTATTGCTAACAATACAGTATTAGTGTTAAATTATAATAATTCTATTATGCAAATAAAAAATTTAAAGAATTGTACACATTGTGTTTTAAACGATTTTCAGTTAGAAAATTTAAAAGAAAAAGCTATTGATTTTAATAGCAATCTTATTAAACACTTGTATACAGTTCATCTACCGCAGTTAATTAAGCAAAAATGCACACTCGTTAATTTACCTTCTGAAATCGAGCGTGTTTTACTAACGAAACTTATCTCTTCTATTGAGGATAACGTACTGACAATATTAAATCAAATTTATGAATGTGTAGGATGTATATTTAGACACCAATCCCAAAGTCTACATACATGTTTCACCTTTAATAAACGTGAAAGATTTAATCACTTAGGGGATATGATTTTAATGCTTGTAAATTTTGATTATGTTATTTCAAGGTTTTTAAACGGAGTTGAATGTATCAGTGAAAACTTTTTACGTAACATTAATGTGGAATTTATTCGAAATGTATTATTTAAGTCATGAAAATAAAATATTTTGCTTTAAATCTGTGTGTTTATTTAAACAAAATGTGTGTGTTTATTAATATTGTTTAACTTGCAATTTAAGATTAATAATTTCTCTTATATGTTTATAACAGAAACATTGTAACATAGTATGTATACTAAATGTTAGTAACATACTACACATATTAGTAAATGTATTTTTGAACTATTATAAAAGTTTTTAAAATTTTACAAGATAGCAAAATTATTTTTCAGTTAAAAAAGTTTTATAAATTTACAATTTTAAATTTAAAACTTAATAAAAGTATTTCATACCTTATCAATGTTGATTCGTCTTGTATGTTAATATTATATAATGGTAACATACTATATAGTTGTTATGTTACTACATGTACTTATAAAAACAATTTAAACATGTTATATTATTGTAAAAGTTTTTAAAAAAATTACAAAGTAACTTAATTAAATGAAAAAATTGTAAGTAAACAAAATAATTATTTTTTTTAATTAAAATAAATTAACAAAAAAAAAAGTTATCAAAATTATTTTATAAATGTTTTAAAATACTTAATTTTAATAAATTGCGTCTATGAATACACACACACACACACACACACACACATATATATATATATATATTGTTATGAATTTTGTATATATCTGTAAATATTCCATTTGTTTAAATTTATTTTATTTTATTATTGTGAAAATTGCAGTATTATTAATGTATTTCCTATTGAGCATCATGTAACTCAATGCTAAAGGCCTCAGATGGTTTGCAAGGAAAACAACCTTACACCCTCATCTTTATAATGGAAGTCTATGGTAAAATCGCCAAGGAATGGGTTTATCGCCAAGTTGGCGATGGTTTTGGCGACTTATTGTGCAACCCCCCCCCCTTATACCTGTACATTGGGATCCTTTCTCGCTTTGGTTCTCTATCGAAAGTTAAAGCACTTTCTGGTAATTTCTAGCATCTGAAAGCTCTGGAATAATCTAGAAAGATCTCTGAAGCCTACATAAGGGACCTCCACCAGTCCAGTGAGTTAGTTGTCTGTCAACTGCGATTGAATTCATACGAGAGGCTTTGCATTGAGAACTGTGGATTTTTCTCGGATCGATTTTGTCGTTGATAAGTCGTATTGAACGCATTGTTTCTGTGTGAAATTTTGCTGTGCTTTTATTGGATTTGAAGATTACTGAATATCTTGTAATTTTCAGAAGATATTTGTGATCGTATTGCACTGTTTATAGTGAATAAAGCCTTTTTAGTGTTTTTATAAATTGGCATCAGTCCTTTCGAACCCCGAGCTCACAACATTTGGTGTCAGAAGTGGGATTGAATGCCGATCACCAGAGCAATGGAGGGTGAACAGAAACAATTATTGGAGAAATTAGCTGCGAATCAGGCTGAGATGTCAACCAACCTTGGCGAGATGAAAGCTGAAATGAAGAAGGATATGTCAGCGATGGATGAGAAAATGACTGCCAACCTTGGCGAGTTGAAAGAAGAAATGAAGAAGGAAATGACTGAGATAGACGAGAAAATGACTGCAAACCAGGCTGAAATGAAGGAGATGTCAACTAACCTTGGCGAGTTGAAAGAATTAATAGATAATAAAATAACATCTTTAAATGAAAGAATTGACAGCGTGGAAAACAAATTTGAAGGAAGATTTCAAGAAATAGAAGAAAATGTTCAATTGACAGCCAAAACCGTAGAAGAAAAAGTTCAAAAGATCGCCAAGACCGTTGAAGAAAGCATAGAGAATGTAAAAAAAGATTTGGAAAAAGTCAAGAAACAGAAGATAACTGCCGGAAACTATTCCGAAGAAATCAAGTATCCAGATATGCTTCCTCGGGCCTTTATTAAGCTCTCGACCTATGACGGAAAATCCTCATGGCCAGTTTTTAAGACACAATTTGGGATCGTAGCGGACGCCAATGGATGAGATTCCCAGACAAAGGCTTGCCAGTTAGCTGCTTCTCTACGAGCTGATGCTGCCGACGTCCTACAGACTTTGCCTGCAAATGAACCGCTGGATTTTGAAATGCTCGTCAGTGCCTTAGAATTGCGCTTTGGCGAGAAATGCATGAAGGAATATAGCAGACTCCAGCTCAAATCTCGACAGCAGAAATCCACTGAATCCCTGCAAGAGCTTGCTACGGATGTCGAGAGACTTTCCCATCTTGCTTATCCGGACTGCCCGACTGAAACTAGAGAAAGTTTAGCTCTGCAACATTTCATCGATGGTGTGCGTGACTTTGAGATCCAGAGACAACTCCGGATTGCAGATCTCAGTGACTTAAAAGGGGCTTTAGTTTATGCCCTGAAATTCGAGGCAGCCCAGCAAGCTACAAGGAAAGATCGGCACTTTGTGCGAGTAGCCAACATACCTGAGACGTCAGATACAGCTGTGGAGCGTTTACAGCAGCAGATGAAGGACGTGATGAGACATATAAACTCCTTGATGGACAAAAAACCTGGAAGAAAGATCAAGTGCTGGAAATGCGGTGGAGAAGGCCATATTCAAAGAAACTGCCTAAACCGACCCAGCACAGAAGGTAATAGCTCCGCACGAACGGCGGAGCAGGAAAACTAATTAATGGCCATCTCGCAGGCGGAGGTTGCCAGATTTTGAGAAGCCCCATTATCAAGTGTGTCAAATTTCTGCAAGAAGTTGCGGCGAGAACGGAGTTTTTCTAGTCGGGCGTGTGAATGATTTGCCCTGTAATATGATCATCGATACAGGAGCCAATGTGACCATCGTTCGGAAAGATCTAGCTCTGCGGCTAAAAGAAAAACTCCTCTGGACTCCGCCCCGTGTTATCCTTCAAACCGTGACCGGGGATATGATCGACATATATGGAAGAATGAAACTGAAAATAAAGTTTGGGAACGCCGCTTACCATCATACAGTCTATGTCGCCGATATTTCAGACCCTTTCATACTCGGACTGGACTTTGTAAAAGAGCATGGATTTACACTGGACTTTAAGAAGAATGAGTTACGCTCTGCTCAAGAAGATGTCACTATTTTCAAACTTGGAAATGAATCCGGGTCTATTCAACGGATCACAGCCAAGGCAGATGTTATCATCCCTCCTCGGACCGAAATGATGATACCTGGATTAACTGAGAACGAAAGAAGTTTTCAGTGTGGCTTGGTTGGATATCCTGAGAAGAGCCCAAAAGGAGTGCTAATAGCATCAGCGCTGGTAGATCTGTCGAGAGATGTCATACCTGTGAGAAATAAGAACGTAAGTGAAAAGTCTAGAATTATCCAGAAGGGTGAAGTGCTTGCAACCTGTGCTCCAGTCACCTGTGTATGCAAAGACCCGAGCTTGACGTTGTCGAAGCCGCGTACAAGTTTAACACCTGAAATTGGACGAAATGAAAATTTATCTCCCGAACAGAGACATGCCGCAGGAAGACTGTTCCAGGAATTTAAGGATGTGTTTTCTCAAAACGAGAGTGATATTGGTCGCACTTCACTGACACGGCATAGAATTGATACTGCCGACCATCCACCGATTAAACAGCATCCAAGACGCTTGCCGTTCGCTAAACAAGAAGAGGTTTCTAAGCTCATACAAGAGATGCAGGATAGTGACATCATCGAGTCGTCATCAAGTCCGTGGGCCTCTCCCATCGTGTTGGTCCGAAAGAAAGATGGCTCCACAAGATTTTGTGTGGATTATCGTAAACTTAACATCACGAAGAAGGACAGCTATCCTCTACCAAGAATAGACGACACGCTAGATACTCTTTCAGGACATAAATGGTTTTCCACACTGGATTTGAAGAGTGGATATTGGCAGGTAGAGATCCATCCTGATGACAAAGAGAAGACTGCATTTACTACTGGACAGGGACTTTGGCAATTTAAAGTTATGCCATTCGGGCTCTGCAATGCTCCAGCAACGTTCGAGCGCCTCATGGAGACAGTGTTAAAAGGCCTGACTTTTGAAGCTTGTCTCATCTACCTAGATGATGTCATCATTGGTGGCTGCACGTTTGAAGAACATCTAGAGAATATTCGAAAAGTGTTAACGAAGCTAAGAGCGGCGAATTTAAAGCTGAACCCTTTGAAATGCAAGTTCTTCCAACGAAAAGTAAACTATTTAGGACACATCATCTCAGCTGAAGGTGTTCGAACAGATCCTGAAAAAGTGTCCGCAGTAAAGAACTGGAAGCGTCCGGAAAATGTCCATCAGTTGCGAAGCTTTCTGGGACTATGCACTTACTACAGAAAGTTTGTACAGGGGTTCTCCAACATCGCAAGACCCTTGCATAGGCTCACTGAAAGCAAGCAGAAGTTTCTATGGACACAAGAATGCGAGAATTCCTTCCAGCGACTGAAAGAAGCTCTCACATCCTCTCCAGTTCTTACCTATCCACACCCCGACAAACAATTCATTGTGGACACGGATGCCAGCCATGAAAGTGTCGGCGCTGTACTTTCTCAACAAATAGATGGCCAAGAACGAGTCGTAGCATACTGGAGCAAATGTTTATCGAAACCAGAGCGGAATTATTGCGTCACTCGTAAGGAGTTATTAGCTATAGTGAAAGCCATAGAACACTTCCATCACTATCTCTACGGCAGGAAATTTCTCGTTCGTACTGATCACGCATCCCTAACATGGCTGATGAATTTTAAGAACCCAGAGGGCCAAGTAGCCAGATGGATACAACGGCTCCAGGAATACGACTTTGACATCAGGCATCGTAAAGGTTCATCGCATGGAAACGCCGATGCCCTATCAAGAAGACCGTGTCCCGAAAGTTGTCGCTATTGTTCCAGAGCGGAGAGCAAGTATAATCCCGAACATGTCATACGCCAGACGAAGACTTCACTATCGACGCCACCAGATCCCTGGAGTGATGAGAAGATTTGAGAAGATCAAATGGCAGACTCTGACATCAAACCAATCTTGGAGTTATTAGAATCTTCTAGCACGAAGCCCAGTTGGAAAGACATCTCGACTTACAGTCCTACGACGAAGCAATATTGGGCTCTTTGGAACTCCCTCCACGTCAGGAATGGTGTCCTGTACCGAAAATTCGAATCGGAAGATGGGAAGACATCTCGGTGGCAGTTGGTACTTCCTCGATCTCGAATCCCAGAGATCCTCGAAGAATTACATGGCAGTCCCACCGGAGGCCATTTTGGAGTCATGAAAACATTACACAGAATCCGAAAGCGCTTCTTCTGGGGAAAAACGAGAGCTGACGTCGAACAATGGTGCAGATCTTGCGATGCATGTGCAGCTCGGAAAGGACCAAAGAAACGTAGCCGAGGAAGACTACATCTCTACAATGTAGGAGCACCTTTTGAACGCATCGCCCTTGACATCCTACGTCCTCTGCCAAGAAGTGCTGATGGCAACAAATACCTCCTTGTTGTCATGGACTATTTCACGAAATGGCCTGAAGTTTATGCCATTCCTGATCAAGAAGCTTCTACGGTTGCGGATGCCTTGGTACACCAGTGGATATCAAGGTATGGAGTTCCCCTTCAAATGCATTCTGACCAAGGGAGAAATTTCATATCTGCTGTGATTGAGGGTCTCTGTCAACTTCTCGGAATGGACAAAACTAGGACGACGCCTTTACATCCACAGTCGGATGGCATGGTTGAGAGATTTAATCGTACCATCCTCAACAATCTCTCACTGCTAGTCTCAAGAAACCAACAAGACTGGGACCAAAAACTTCCCTTGTTTCTTCTCGCCTATCGCAGCGCCGTCCATGAAACAACCGGCTATTCCCCGTCTCAGATGCTTTTCGGTCGTGATCTTCGTCTACCTTGTGATCTGATTTTTGGTCGCCCTCCAGATGCGCCTTCATCGCCAGAGGGATACGTGCAGAATCTCCAGGCACGATTTGAAGACGTCCACAACTTGGCTCGAGAGCGGATCAATATACAGACGGAGAAGATCAAGACCAGGTACGACAAGAAAGCCACGGGACATCAATTCAAAGAAGGTGACAAGGTTTTGGTTCTATAATCCGACTCGACGTAAAGGACTTTCTCCCAAACTGCAATCGCACTGGGACGGTCCTTATACAGTCCTAAACAGACTGAACGATGTCGTAATTCGGATCCGAAAGTCACCAAGTTCGAAGCCTAGAGTCGTTCATTACGACAGGCTGGCTCCATACTATGGCCATAGTACTTAGTTCATTGATTGTAAATAGTGTAATGTAAATAATGTAAATTAGTATGACCATGGTCTTGTATATAAGTTAATGTAATAATTTCTTTTGCTTAGCATTATCATTATTAATGTTATTATTTAAATACTTGTATGTAATGATGTCTATGCTTTAATTTAATTAATTTTTTTTTTAAATAAGTGTATATTTTGTATAATTCAGCATTATGAATGTGTTTAATTGTTATTTTCCATGTTTGCTTTAAGTATTTTGAGTAGTATAGCATTTGTTGGTAACGGGTTTGCTTTCCGATCAAAGGTTGAACTGCCCGGGACGTGCAGTCCTCGAGAGGGGGGCAATGTTATGAATTTTGTATATATCTGTAAATATTCCATTTGTTTAAATTTATTTTATTTTATTATTGTGAAAATTGCAGTATTATTAATGTATTTCCTATTGAGCATCATGTAACTCAATGCTAAAGGCCTCAGATGGTTTGCAAGGAAAACAACCTTACACCCTCATCTTTATAATGGAAGTCTATGGTAAAATCGCCAAGGAATGGGTTTATCGCCAAGTTGGCGATGGTTTTGGCGACTTATTGTGCAACCCCCCCCCCCTTATACCTGTACATTGGTATCCTTTCTCGCTTTGGTTCTCTATCGAAAGTTAAAGCACTTTCTGGTAATTTCTAGCATCTGAAAGCTCTGGAATAATCTAGAAAGATCTCTGAAGCCTATATAAGGGACCTCCACCAGTCCAGTGAGTTAGTTGTCTGTCAACTGCGATTGAATTCATACGAGAGGCTTTGCATTGAGAACTGTGGATTTTTTCTCGGATCGATTTTGTCGTTGATAAGTCGTATTGAACGCATTGTTTCTGTGTGAAATTTTGCTGTGCTTTTATTGGATTTGAAGATTACTGAATATCTTGTAATTTTCAGAAGATATTTGTGATCGTATTGCACTGTTTATAGTGAATAAAGCCTTTTTAGTGTTCTTATATATTGGCATCAGTCCTTTCGAACCCCGAGCTCACAACAATATATATATATATATATATATATATATATATATGTGTGTGTGTGTACCTATATACATGTGGAACTTTAGTTAAGTGATAGAAATTCTCAAACTTTGTCATTAGAAACCCTATATTCTGATAATTAATAACAATTAACTTTAAATTAAAGAAATAGATTAATTTATACTTACAAATATAGCCCACTTATAATAGCACGTCCATCTTACTTAGTTTCTTCAAACATTATGCTTGTTACTATCCTAGCAACAGGATGCTTTGTTGTACCACGTGATTTCCTTTAAAGTCACGTGATCATGAAGATAACAGTTAAATACAACGTGTTTGACATTTTCACTTCTGCTATAGAAGAGGCTTGTTTGGTAAGTTATAATGTCCTGTATTCTTTATTTTACACTTTATTTTACAATTTATTAAGAAGATCTAATTTAAATAACGTTTACATTGCAAACGTAAGGTAAAAGCACTAAATTATTGTTTTAAAAGCCTTTTATTTTGTAATTCTATCGACAATAAGATGATGTAATACATTTAAAATCTTACTATTGGGTTTTATTTTAGCATAAACGATATTTATTCAACTGGCTATTGCTTTTAGAAGTAACTTAATTTTCTTACACAAGCGGAAAATAATATTTCTTCATTAATATATCATGTTGACAAAATTTTTAAGTTATATATAATATAACTTGTAAATACATAGTATATTTTTATACTATAAGTATCTATAAGTATATGTATACTTACATGTTATTTAAGTATATATGTATACTTATGGATTTGGTATATAAATATACTATGTATTTACAAGTTATGTTATATATAACTTAAAAATTTTGTAAACATGATATATTAATGAAGAAATATTATTTTCCGCTTGTGTAAGAAAATTAAGTTACTTCTAAAAGCAATAGCCAGTTGAATAATATATATATATATATATATATATATATATATGTGTGTCTGTGTGTGTGTATTCATAGACGCAATTTATTAAAATTAAGTATTTTAAAACATTTATAAAATAATTTTGATAACTTTTCATTTATGTTAATTTATTTTAATTTAAAAAAATAATTATTTTGTTTACTTACAATTTTTTCATTTAATTAAGTTACTTTGTAATTTTTTTAAAAACTTTTACAATAATATAACATGTTTAAATTGTTTTTATAAGTACATGTAGTAACATAACAACTATATAGTATGTTACCATTATATAATATTAACATACAAGACGAATCAACATTGATAAGGTATGAAATACTTTTATTAAGTTTTAAATTTAAAATTGTAAGTTTATAAAACTTTTTTAACGGAAAAATAATTTTGCTATCTTGTAAAATTTTAAAAACTTTTATAATAGTTCAAAAATACATTTACTAATATGTGTAGTATGTTACTAACATTTAGTATACATACTATGTTACAATGTTTCTGTTATAAACATATAAGAGAAATTATTAATCTTAAATTGCAAGTTAAACAATATTAATAAACACACACATTTTGTTTAAATAAACACACAGATTTAAAGCAAAATATTTTATTTTCATGACTTAAATAATACATTTCGAATAAATTCCACATTAATGTTACGTAAAAAGTTTTCACTGATACATTCAACTCCGTTTAAAAACCTTGAAATAAC
This sequence comes from Maratus michaelseni, assembly GCA_963931845.1. NCBI lineage: Eukaryota > Metazoa > Arthropoda > Arachnida > Araneae > Salticidae > Maratus > Maratus michaelseni. The sequence goes on along the minus strand of OZ007589.1, from coordinate 315,245,597 downwards.
ATAATCAAAATTTACAAGCATTAAAATCATATCCCCTAAGTGATTAAATCTTTCACGTTTATTAAAGGTGAAACATGTATGTAGACTTTGGGATTGGTGTCTAAATATACATCCTACACATTCATAAATTTGATTTAATATTGTCAGTACGTTATCCTCAATAGAAGAGATAAGTTTCGTTAGTAAAACACGCTCGATTTCAGAAGGTAAATTAACGAGTGTGCATTTTTGCTTAATTAACTGCGGTAGATGAACTGTATACAAGTGTTTAATAAGATTGCTATTAAAATCAATAGCTTTTTCTTTTAAATTTTCTAACTGAAAATCGTTTAAAACACAATGTGTACAATTCTTTAAATTTTTTATTTGCATAATAGAATTATTATAATTTAACACTAATACTGTATTGTTAGCAATAAACGATGAACTTTTATATTTTAAATTAAATCCAAAAATTTTATATTGGAATTCATACCATGTTGAAATATCCATAAAAATTCTATTTGTTGATGAAATTTCTTCATTTGTAAATACATTGTGTTTGATCTCTTCAATATGTACATAATACTGTTTATAATGTCGTTTTAAAGTTAAAAATATAAAATCAGCAAGTTTAATCCGAAACATGACAAAAATGCGAGATTTACCATGTTTGGTTTTGGAAATGTTATTCACGCATGCGATGGGAGGGGATATGTCATATAATTGTTCACTATTATGTGTAATGCTAGTTGATGGTTCATTTGAAGAAATTAAATCACTCGTAGTCGGTGAGGTAAGGTATGTTTCCAAATTTTTAAAATCTAGGTCCTTAAACATTGTATCCAAAAAGCCTGTAGCAGAGGTAGACTCACAGCAGGTGTCAGGGAAAGACGTTTCATCATTATCACAGTTAGTAAAGATTGGGGTTGTAGAATCCTTGGCAATCTTAGGCTCTGCAGCATACAAATCCATGGTAGGTGATAGTGTTTCATAGTTCTCCTGTATATTAGATTTGGGTAAAAATTCATGTTTATAAAAATCAGAATTTTCCATAGGTTTATCTAAACGTTGAAACTTTGTTGAAGAAGTCATTTCTTCACACGACCGTTTAATCCTATCTAATTCATAAGCCATTTTTAAATAACAAACAGTAAAAGGTTCAGTCACGACAAAAGTCAACAGTAAACTGATTATATTATATCTAAACAGTTACTAACATAGGTTAAAAAAGAGTGATGGTTACAGTTAAAAGCAAGTTTAAAAGTAAATATGACGTTATAGATTAAAGATTCAAGTTGTTCATTTAACGAAAATATATATTGCTTGTTTATGTGAAATCCATATGCTTTATAATATCTAATTATTTATAAAAGCGGGTATGGCAACGCTTATTAAATGTATAAATAGTTAATCGCGTACGATAAAAAGTATAATCATGTGTATGTAAATAATAAAAATTAATTATCGATACGTATATTTAGTAAAATAAGTTTGTTTAATTACACAAATGTATAATTAGTTAAATCGATTTATTGTAAAAAAGTAATATGTGTTAAAGAAAATTAATAATATTGATTATACAAAATTATATGTTTAATAGCATATTAATTTAACTATTATATGTGAATCAATTATATATTTAAAAAATTTATTAAATATATTTGTGTTAAATTTTTACTTCTTGTAAAAGTGCAAGAAATTTATTTTTATACATAGGCTTTAAATTTACAAGTCCATTCATTCACATAATAATGATATAATATAATCATATTAAAAAAATAAAACACAAAAGCTTTTTCACTTATCTATTATTTATTTAACTATTTAAACACATACATTAGGATATACAAGAAGTTGTATAGTTCAAATAAATTGGTAAAGTCAATATTTCAAAAAGGAATAGTTTCATTTTTTATAGCATTTTGTAAAGTGTCTATACGTAGTAATAAATTCTGTAAATGGTTTAAAAGTTCAGTACGCTGTTCAGATATATGTTCTTTGGGCGAGAGATGAATTTTTCTATGCTTCACTAAGTCAAATCTGTGATTAAATATTTCAGAACAATCGACACATTTATAGTGTCTGGTAAACGGTTCAATATTCCTTTGCTTTTGCTGAGGGGTGTTATGAATCATAGTATGATTTATTAAATTTTTTTCCCGTAAAAACTTTTTATCACATTCATTACATTTATGCATAACGCCTTGTTTAGAATGTACTAAGTTATGCTTTTGTAAGTCGCTTTTCTGCACAAATGATTTCGAACACATTTTACAATTAAAAGGTTTCTTTTCTAAGTGAAATTTCGTGTGTCTAACTAACACATTTTTTCGTGAGAAAGTCTTACTGCATTTCTCACATTTATATGTAGCAGATGTCTTGGGATTAATTAGCATATCATCCTGTAAAGCGCTCTTTGTAGTAAACAGATTATCACACTTAGAGGGGTTTTTTTCTAAATGCAAGTTCATATGTCTTAATAACATATATTTTTTAGTAAATACTTTTTTACATGTATCACATGTAAAAGGTAACTTTTGATCGACTTGATCTGATGAAGAGGCCATCGGTTCCTTATTCAAAACAGGTTTCATTAAAATAGTACAGTCTATTTGCTCCTTAAACTCCGATGTCAAGGCTTTTCTTATCTTGGTTGGTTCGTCTAACACCATGTCTTGCATTGTACTTATTTAATTTAAATCAATTAAAATCGCAGATCACTTAAAAGGAGAAAAAATTAGAACGTCTTAACGGCACAGAAACAGTATGAATATTATTTCAAATAAAACTTTTCATGAATATTTATTTAATTGTAGAGGGCGCGCATGCTTAAAATAATTAAAAATAGCGTCACGTGTTATATATCTTATACAGAAATTAGTCTGTATGTTAAACATAAGTAAATAGGTAAAGTATCTTTTATTATACAGTGGGTGATTTAATAAGTTAAGTACAAATTTATTTTCGATATTTTATGAAAAAGTATACAAGTAATGTTTTATTATGTATTCATCATGGCTTAAAATGCAAATTTAAATGTGTAAAAATACTCGTTCATTATATGGTATTGCTAATTAAGTTACATATCACGAAAAATAAAAACATAATATTCAATTTAGTGAAAGAATTTTTATACCTTAAACTATACAAGAAGTACCGTTATCAGTAAGAAAACAGGGATGTTATCCGCAAATAAGTAGTTTCCTGTTTTTGCTCTGGTAGACAACAGATCTATTTTCAAACTCGATAATCGTTATAATATTCGCTCAGTTTTGGTTTAAAATCTTAAATAATTTATCAAGTAAAGGGTAGTATTTTGTATACAATATGTAAGTTATATTATAGTAATGGTACACATGTTTAATGAAATAGTATAAAATCCTTAATTTTTGTAGAAAAATAAACAAGTTTCTACATTTTCTGAATAAAAATTGTAAAACTTTCCGAAAACTAAACTTATTTATTCCTTATACATAAATAAAAACAGACACATGATGAAAAACTAAACAAATATTTATTAAATAATTATGTTAATTTATAAATACATTGCTCAAATGCTTATTATAAAAGTCTACATTCATAGATTCAAAAAATAAATAAGTATAATTACATGTACATTTCTCTAGCAGGTTTTTCACAAATTCCTTAATGTTGAAATTTAACAAAGCACTATCTGCGCACCAGTTAAACTGTTTTCTTAAATTATATCTCATACATTCATGATCCATTTCTACTGGTTGGCCGATTGAACATAAATAACAGTCAAACGTGCGATATACTGATCTCTCTGATTCATGATCGAAGCATTCTAAAAAATAGTCCATCGCCTCTTCCTCTGTAAAGTGAGAACATTTACATATTTTTACGTTTTTTAAAACATAAACAGGTAAAAGTTTTGTTAAAAAAGTTTGAATAAGACATTCGCTAATTTCAATACAGTTTTTCTCTAGTTTGAGAAATTGTTCTTTTGTAAGTAGTAAACAATCAGGTTTCAATAGTTTTTGCAGTATGCATGATTCCTTATCCACATAAATCGTTAGTAAGTCGTTGTTAGATACGAATGTTTCTTTTTCTGCAGAGTCAAAATTAAATTTTGTCATTCTCGTTTCAAATTTATCCAAGGTTGCGCACGATATTGTAATTCATTCATTTGTAGGGTACATTTTACCACTATTCTCAAATTCTTTATATTTTTGAATGTGAACGTTTAACTCACAGTCCTTATTCATTTGCACTTCGACAATCGTATCCTCCCCTAAGTCCCAATGGTATGGGGTAAAAACGTCAAAATACTGAAATATTCTACTAAATTCGCTGATTTCTGAAATTTCATAGTAAGATGTGTTAAGCGAAGTAGTCATTTTCAGGTTTAGAAGTATCCAAAAAGCAGGGTAAACAGATAGGTGATCAAGCAAATATACAGCAAGGTTTTAAGTAATTAGAAGAATAATCGTTTAAGTCAAAACTTTAAACAGTAAATTCATTATGGTGTCCAAGCTTCTTATATTGCTATTCTTATCGTTGTAAAACAGGATGTTATTCTATAAATGTCGTCATATCCTGTTTTATTAACTTGAAAATCTTAGGGAAAAAAAGTAACATTGTGTTAGGTTTCATTATTTATATTAATTGTACGGAGCCATCGTAGCGTAATTGGGAGCGCATTGGAAAGCTAGCCAAAAGGTTGACAGTTCGAATCCGAGCATAAACATAATGGTAAGTTAAACTTTCTTTTTTAAAGTATACAATTAAAAATTCTATTACAGTATCCTTAAACCTCACTTGGTAAGTTAAAATTTGCTGTATTATATAATTTATGTTACAAAATCTCTTGTATGCAAATTGGTAAGATACGCTTTGCTTTGCAAGTTTATAAAACCAACAAACCAACCAACCTTTTATAAGGTTGTTTTATATGTTATAAATACATTCCAATGTGTTTGTAAGTTTAAACATTAAAGTTTATCGTAAAGCTTAAATTATTTTTCAAAATTTATAATATCATTAGTACTGTATAGTAATAATCCAATATGTTCAGTCACGTGACACCTTTTCTTATATATCTTAAATCGCGTCTAATAAACATGGTCTCATGGTGTGTTCGTTTAAACCTACTGCAAATCAACACATCATGAGATCATTTTGTCAAGTTCGAGGTTCGAACCCCGCTTCATTTACATGTTTGTTAAAAGCAAATAATTTTTAACAAGGGAGTACGCTATTTCAAAGTGAAAGTTGTAGTCGAAATTTAATATTTTCTTAATTTCTGTGAAGAAAAAATAAATGTTTTAAAACGTATGCACGTCTTGTATTTTATTACAATTAGTTCACTTCGTATATGCATGCTTGTGTACGTAACAAATAGTTCACTGTGTGTCTGTCTGTCTGCCTACCTGCCTGCCTGCTTGTCTGTGTGCCTGCCTATCTGCCTATATGTCGGTTTATAACTATAATTATTTACATGTGTCACTTTAAAATTTTTGTTAAGTGCTACGCTATAACTAAATATTTCCATTGTAAGCAGTTTGGTAAGAAACTAAAATATTTTATTAAGTGCTATGCTTTAACTAAATATTTTCATTGTAAGCAGTTTGCTAAGAAACTTTAAAATTATTTATTTAGCGTTATGTTAGAACTTAAATTTCTATTTCATATTCCTTTGCGATCACTATGGCAACACATTTTAAAATTATTTATTAAGTGCTATTCTATAACTATATATTTCCATTGTAAGCAGTGGTAAGTTACTTTATTTTACACCATGCTATAACTTAAATTTCCATTATAAGCAGTATGATGAGATACTTTAGAATATTTTATTTTATACTATGCTATAACTTAAAATTCAGAAGCAGTCATTTTAAATTCCATAATTTTCATACTTACCGATAGAGGGCGACACCACTTTAAACTTTATCTCTCCTAAAATTAAAAAAAAAATTGGGGGGGGGGGTGAGGTAAGGGGAGGGGGCAAGGGGTAGGGGGTAGAGGGATAGTGGTCATACTCTACCATCACCGATAGCTCGTACTATAAGACAATTTAAAAAATTTTTAAATTAAAAATAAAATAAAAAAAATAAATGTGGGGGCTGTTGGGGAGGGGGGGATGTTGGGGAGGGGGGGGAATTAGGTAGGCTAAGGGGTGTAGGGGGCATGGGGTAGGGGGGAAGGTAGGGGGGACAAAAAATTTCCTCCGCACCTCCGCCTCCGCCTGCTGCTGAGGTAGAACTGTCATTCTCCATCTACTAACCACCATTGCCGAAAACACACACTCATAAAAACCTAAAGAATGCATCAGTGCTACATTAAGAACAGTTGACAGTGTAAAACTGCAAAATGTGTGGGGCGAACTTTATTACAGATCAGATTTTTGTCCTGTTAAGAAAGGATCACACATTCAACATTTGTAACTAAAAAAAAAAAACTTCGAATGTTTTTCTTAATTTTCACATCAGTTATTATACGAAAATATAATTCTTTTAAATCCGGCCATTCATTTATGCTAACCCTGTATAATGGATCGTACAAAACCTCTAACTTTTCTACGGTGAACTTTAAAATAAGAAAAACTAATCAAAAATACCTTTTTTTTATTCGTTAAAAATTAAAAAATATCAATATACAGAGTGTCCAATGGCTAATTCCTAAACCGTTAGTTACACACATATAGTTCCAATTACAAAAATGTTTTAAATGAGGTTAAAAAAATTGTTTCAAAAGTCATTTGGATCAACAGAAACATTTCTTAAAAAGTTACGAAATTTAATTTTTTATACGGTCTCCTGGTCCTATAAGTGATATTTAGTAAAAATTTCCTATTACACTATAATAACAAGTAAAACAAAATAAAAGTTCCATTTACCTAACGCTAAAATTGACCGAGTTATGAAACTGAATTGCATGACATATACCAAATTTCTGTATCTGAACACAGAGGAGTGGGGCCATGCTTCGAGGGATCGTACACAAAGTGCTTAAAGTATTAGAAGAATTTATTTTGCGTGTATCTGCACTTTAACTGATAGTAGTCACATCGTTCAATTATTACGATAGTGTTAATTAGTATTAAGTTTCAGATTGGTTAAAATAATTTTATTTTAACATATTTATAGTGTTGTTTTCGGTACACATTGGATGAAGAAGAACGAATTCAAGTTTTGTATCAAATATAATACTTCGGTCGTATACCTAGAGTACATTTGCGAATCGAAGTGGCACCACCACAACAACACAGATAAGCGAAGAGACAAGCATCATTCAGAAAGTGGCGTTTGAGGATGTTTAATAAAACTTGGAAGATTACATGATCCATCGGGAGTGACCCGACCAAGCACAGAGCGCACTTTAGAGGCTACATTATCCAACGAGATCAGGAACAGAATTGCCATCAATAAATTACTTCACAGTCCTTGACAGCTGGTACATATTTTGGCGTGCGGTTTCCGCCAAATTCCTTTGAAGAATTACCGATTTGGCGATAATATATGCAGAGAGATACAGAAGACAGTGATGATATAAAAATAACCAAATGTGATATCTATGAAAAATTGCATCCTCAATGCATACCAACATAGGGTTACGACAGGGCAAAAGTTGGTCTTACTGGGAACAGAAAATTATCTCAAGGATTTAGACAATACATCAGCTGATTGTAGAATCTATGAATTACTAATAGACATATCTAACGACTACATTTTTAAGTGTAAATGCAGAAGTGCAGACATGAGAAGGAATTATTCTTTCTTCTTTATTTTTTTAATTAAGCAAAAATACATCTGCACTAAATAGAGTGTGGGAGGATGATTTTGAAATGAAAGCGATATCTTTAATAATAAAAAGAGATATATTTAAATGCAGGGAATGGGATGCACAGACAAATTAAATTTAGAATATAAACTTAAAATAATTAAATTAAATGCATATTGAATACGAAGAGAGGGTTAACTATTTAGAAAAGCATGTATAATGGAAACTCCATATAATATGCTGTATTTTGTAAGGAAATGAGGCTGTTTCTTTTCACGATTACTTTTAACAAAAATTGTGTTATTTTTTCAATTGTATTTTTAGTACAAATTGTATATTTGCTTTAATATGTCAGAATGAAAATAGATTTCAAATTTATATTGTAATGTTAATTTTACTCTCAACAATTTTTTTTAATATATCTGACGATTATTTATATTTCTAGTAAATTTGTGAATGATCTCTATTTTGCAGCAAACATATGCTTCAACTTTAAACAGCTATTACTCGGTCAGTTTTAATCGTAGAAGAATGAGACTTTTTTCCCCCTTACTTCTTAGTGTAATAGGATATTTTTACTAATTGTAACTTATAGGACTGGGGGACCGTATAAATTTAAATTTCGTAATTTTTTAAGAAATATTTTTACTGGCCCAAGTCTCTTTTTAAAATACTTCTTTACCTCATTTAAAACATTATAGAACAATTGGAACTATATTTCTGACTAACAGTTTAGGAATTAGCCATTGGGCACCTTTGAGAGTGGTCAACCTTTGCCATATTCTTGGCGGTGCGTGGTAAAAAACGTCAACAGGTAAAAAGATCAACAGTCAAAATAAAGATAATACATTACTTCAGTGAACATAAAATTGAGATATATTATTTATTGAGATACATATACGTTCAGTTGTAGAAAACCGATTCTATGTTTTTTCAAGTAAAACACGTGCTATTTAAGCACGTGTATCTGTGCCTTTAACATTAAAAGCATTATATTATAAGGAAAGGGCACCTGACGTCACTGTTGGTTCAATTACGGTTGGTTAGCAAGAAAAACCTGTTTGTTCTTTATGACTCCTACTGAACACATGAAATGGGGAAATTTGATTGGTCTACGTTAAACTGGTCTATAATATGATTGGCCGACGTCCCCATGACGATTCCTGTAATGATAGCGTCGACAAAAATGAAGTGGTAGATTGGTTGATGGTACTGTTTGTTTGCACACATGCCTTTTCCTTATACATATCTTTATACTAAAGCATACAAATAACAAATAAATTGGTGTTTGTGTATTGCAAAAGTGTTCGCTGACCGGAGACGTCAGCTATCCGTTAAAGGGTCCCTGGAAGGGAGGGGGGAGGGTAAATAGAAAATACAAATGTGTGTATACTTCTTAAAAGTAAGCCATGAAAATAACATATAATAAATTTCAAATCCATCTTTTTTTCAAAACAAATTTTTCGCGTTCTACACACCAACTGTCTGTCCGATTATAAAATGGACGTATATGTATTTTTTTCGGTAAAATATTTTTAAGTAATAAACAGAAAGTGGTGGGGAAAACAATTTGAAAATTGGAACGCATGGCTCATTTACATTTCATTAAAAAAAACGGATTAACAGATTTAAATTTTATCAAATTGTTAGTAAATTGAATTTTTTTACTTAATATTTATTCAATTGCCTGTTATTCAAAGTTTTGACGGTATTTTCATATCAGCTAAAATATTTCACATTTTTTTTTCTTCAATTTTATGGATGTTTAAAGAATTTTTAATGTCCTTTTATTAATTGTACTGTAGCTATAAAATATTTCCTAAATTATAAAACATACTATAGAAACACGCCTGAAAAATGTTTTATGTTTAAACAGAACGGTTTAAATTGTTTTTCATTTACTACTTGCTGTTATACAAGACTAAAAAGAGATTTAAAAAAATTAAATGTGGGAATTTCCATATCTGTAGAATATTATTCTGGAAGTACAGTAAAACTTGCTAAGACGGAATCCCACATGCCCAAAGTAAAATTACGTTTTATGCCGTTTTTAGGTGCATTCGTAATTATATACATACGTAGCACCTATAGTTGTCGTCTGGTCCATCCGTCTGTCCGCATATAATAGCGCAAAAACTACCCAAACGAATGGTTTGAAATTTAAGATATATAATCGTTGTAGAAATTTGTCGAGTCATTTCAAATTTTATGAAAATTGAATCAAAACTTAAAAATATATTAATAAAAGTTTTCTACATTCTATTAAATCCTATCATATGTAATTAATCCAATGATATCCCATGATAGGTAATTATTCTAGGTTGCCATGGTGATTACGCCATATTTAAGATGGAGTCATATTACTTCCGTATTACTGAATTTAAAAACAGAATTTGTATAATAAAATTGTTTAATTATAGCAATCCTATAATCTACCGACAGTTTTTTGGATAGATGTTTTCGGAGAAATAGATATTAAATGGAAAAAGAGTCTTAATAGGGATTTCAAGTTCTGAAATTTTCAAAGCTAGGCTTAAGTTTTCCATTGGAATTTTCAGTAAATGTCAGCAAAAGATGATAAATGTTGCCAACTTGAAATGTACTTATTATGATATGATTCATTTCCGTAATAAAATAACAGACGATATAATTCATTTTTTCAGTGAAATAATAACGATGATTTTTTTACATTGTCTTGTATTGGATATTTGCGTATAGTACTGTTTTAATGTAACAGAATTGTAATTAATTGTTTGTAAAAGTGTATTGAAACTTAATTTCATAAAATAAAATAAATATCTATAATATGAAAATATGCACATTAAATAAATTTTGTATGCATGCATTTTTGCATAAGAGTGCAACAGCTATTTCTCCAAGATCTGAATATTTATAAAACTGGTTATAGTACGAACTCTCCTCATTTGTCACGTTTGGCGTACAATTTCCAACTTGTTCCTCTGAGCATATATACTGTCCCTTATGAGTGTATTATATCCTTATCGTGAGAACAATGAAAGTTTTCCGTTTAAGGCAGGAATCCGTTATATACAATTCCTATTTCCCCGGATTATACTCTGTAATAGATCGTACAGACTAGAAATTGCTCGAACTTGAGAAGTATTTCTTTGATAAAAAAAGTCCATGGCAGAAACCTATAAACTCTTTGCGCACCGGGTGTGACTTGACATCAATTCTCACCAGAAAGACTTCTATGCCGAGCCATACTCGAAATTTTTTAATTCCCACTTTAAGTATGCATTATATTTTATAATCTATGTATTTCTTTCGGTTTAAACGTCAAATCTATATACAGGAAAAGTTTGAAAGCTGTATTTAATGTAATTAGAAACAAGAACTTTTAAAATTAAGTATTTTAAGTCCATATTCTCTGAAGTAAATTTCAAATATACTGCCAAAAAAAATGTTGATTTTACATTATAATACTGGCACCACAGCTGCCAGTATTATACAGTAAAATTAACAGTAATAAACAGTATAATACACTGCCGCGCGGCAGTGAAAAAAGAATTGAAAGAAGGCGTGAAAGAAGGCGGCGAAAAAAGAATTATCCTTTAAATTTCATTTTTACTTTAAAACCATATACAGAATGTATTTTTAAATCATATCTATCAACCTATGCGAAAATCAGCAACTTATATTTTCCTGATCACGTGCATCAAGTTCCGAAAGAACTTCCTTAATTCAAATAAAACCCGAATATACATTAAATATATTTTCGTGAAAGACGTCGCTGGTAGGATACGTTTTATCAGAGAAATACTTAAAGAGTTGGAAAATTTTTCAGTCTGTACGATCCATTATACTTGTCTAGCGGAATATTAATCAACAAATGTGGAAATTTCAACGATTATTTTAAAATTTTTATCGCGTTTGAGTATAAAATCAAGTAGCACATGATAAAAATATTTAAACCTCTCTGTCTGAATATAAAACACTTTTCATGCTTTAGTCTAGTAGGTTTCTTATTTTGGAAAAAAATTTTGTAACTATAGTACTATGAATAAAAAAGCATTCAGAATTCTTTAACTTGCTAAATTAAAAAATTAAAAATAAAATAAAATATTAAGCTGTGGTATGAAAATACAGTAAAACCTCGAAATACCGGACACCAAGGAATTTGTCTTCTATTCAGAGGGAAATATATACAAATGCATATATTCTGGATGTCGAAAAGTCGCCTCTAAATAGAGTGGTCCGCTATTCGGGAGTGTCTGTTATAAATGTTCTACTGTATAATATATATATATATATATATATATATATATATAATGTTGTGAAGTTTAAAAATGTAAGTAAATTTTCATGGAAAAGTGAAAATTCCGTGTTTTTCAGAGTCGTCTATAAATGATTTAAATTAAGTATTAATCCTTTGAAACACTTAATTTTTTCAGTTTTGTTGCCATTAACTCCTTAGTATTTTAGGAAAATTACACTGCAAAAAAAAAAAAAAAAAAGAAAAAAAAAAAAAAAAGTTGTTGTTTTTACAGTATAATACTGGCACCCCAGCTGCCAGTATTATACCGTAAAATTAACAGTAATAAGCTGTAAAATAAGCAGTAATACACTGCCACGCACACCTCAGCTGCCAGTATTATACCGTAAAATTAACAGTAATGAACAGTAAAATAAGCAGTAATACACTGCCGACATTATCTATCTATCTATCTATCTATCTATCTATCTATCTATCTATCTATCTATCTATCTATCTATCTATCTATCTATCTATCTATCTATCTATCTATCTATCTATCTATCTATCTATCTATCTATCTATCTATCTATCTATCTATCTATCTATCTATCTATCTATCTATCTATCTATCTATCTATCTATCTATCTATCTATCTATCTATCTATCTATCTATCTATCTATCTATCTATCTATCTATCTATCTATCTATCTATCTATCTATCTATCTATCTATCTATCTATCTATCTATCTATCTATCTATCTATCTATCTATCTATCTATCTATCTATCTATCTATCTATCTATCTATCTATCTATCTATCTATCTATCTATCTATCTATCTATCTATCTATCTATCTATCTATCTATCTATCTATCTATCTATCTATCTATCTATCTATCTATCTATCTATCTATCTATCTATCTATCTATCTATCTATCTATCTATCTATCTATCTATCTATCTATCTATCTATCTATCTATCTATCTATCTATCTATCTATCTATCTATCTATCTATCTATCTATCTATCTATCTATCTATCTATCTATCTATCTATCTATCTATCTATCTATCTATCTATCTATCTATCTATCTATCTATCTATCTATCTATCTATCTATCTATCTATCTATCTATCTATCTATCTATCTATCTATCTATCTATCTATCTATCTATCTATCTATCTATCTATCTATCTATCTATCTATCTATCTATCTATCTATCTATCTATCTATCTATCTATCTATCTATCTATCTATCTATCTATCTATCTATCTATCTATCTATCTATCTATCTATCTATCTATCTATCTATCTATCTATCTATCTATCTATCTATCTATCTATCTATCTATCTATCTATCTATCTATCTATCTATCTATCTATCTATCTATCTATCTATCTATCTATCTATCTATCTATCTATCTATCTATCTATCTATCTATCTATCTATCTATCTATCTATCTATCTATCTATCTATCTATCTATCTATCTATCTATCTATCTATCTATCTATCTATCTATCTATCTATCTATCTATCTATCTATCTATCTATCTATCTATCTATCTATCTATCTATCTATCTATCTATCTATCTATCTATCTATCTATCTATCTATCTATCTATCTATCTATCTATCTATCTATCTATCTATCTATCTATCTATCTATCTATCTATCTATCTATCTATCTATCTATCTATCTATCTATCTATCTATCTATCTATCTATCTATCTATCTATCTATCTATCTATCTATCTATCTATCTATCTATCTATCTATCTATCTATCTATCTATCTATCTATCTATCTATCTATCTATCTATCTATCTATCTATCTATCTATCTATCTATCTATCTATCTATCTATCTATCTATCTATCTATCTATCTATCTATCTATCTATCTATCTATCTATCTATCTATCTATCTATCTATCTATCTATCTATCTATCTATCTATCTATCTATCTATCTATCTATCTATCTATCTATCTATCTATCTATCTATCTATCTATCTATCTATCTATCTATCTATCTATCTATCTATCTATCTATCTATCTATCTATCTATCTATCTATCTATCTATCTATCTATCTATCTATCTATCTATCTATCTATCTATCTATCTATCTATCTATCTATCTATCTATCTATCTATCTATCTATCTATCTATCTATCTATCTATCTATCTATCTATCTATCTATCTATCTATCTATCTATCTATCTATCTATCTATCTATCTATCTATCTATCTATCTATCTATCTATCTATCTATCTATCTATCTATCTATCTATCTATCTATCTATCTATCTATCTATCTATCTATCTATCTATCTATCTATCTATCTATCTATCTATCTATCTATCTATCTATCTATCTATCGTCATAGCGTATTATTTGTTAATTACAATGTTAAAGAGGACAAAATTCTCTACAACTTTTTTTTGCACTCAATAGCAAGCGCAGTACGACATTTCAAAAATAAGACAATTTTTTCAATTTCCTTAAAAACCGTGAAAAACGTAGTTTCGTTCCGATGATTCAAATGCTCTCCACGAATTTCATCATGGATGTCATCTTCTACATATTGATAGCAGTAAATTATTTGTTATTTGCACCCCCCCCCCCCCCTATTCTTAAGTGCACGGCTTTTCAAAAATGAGGCTATTTTTCCAACTTACATACCCGCTCGATTATAGAGAGTGGGTATGAGGAAGAGGGAACGGGTGACAAATAACTGCCAGGAAAAAAGAAGATACATCTAGAGCAGGGGTTGGTAAAAACTATGGTACGCGTACCAGTACTGGTACAGGAAGCTCTGGCTACTGGTACGCAGAAATCGGATACTGGTACGTGGAATAAAATACAGAAAGCAGCATATCATATGAGACACCCTGCCACTGTATCTCACGATAGAGGAAAGAAGTGAACTTATTCAGCTCTCCTGTGATGGATTACTGGAGTCCACATTCAGAAGGATGAATGTCACAGATTTTTTGTTGGCGAGAATATGAGAGTACCTTTTGATATCGTCAAAGTCTGCTTGTGTTTAGCACAACATATATCTGTGAATGTCCCCCCTCCCCTTTCCCTTCGTTACATCAAAAACAAACACAGGAATAAACTAAACATCGAATGTGACTTATGACTAAAACTACCTAATATTGAGCCAGACATGAGGAAGCTGTAGCCGTGCTTGATAAAACAAGTCCACCCTTTTCATTAGCGATAGAAGCAAATTAGCCTACTGTAACAGTATATGAATCGGTGTGCGCCAATATGTCATGAAGTATTGCGCCTTTTTTCCTATACCAAAACATTTTTTTTTATTGTATGCATTATTGAAATTTAATGGTGATACTACTTTTTACTTGAATGTTATTACAAAGCAGCCAATCTTAGTACCAATTTAGCTATGTAATCATTCATTTTTAAATACAATTAAACGTGCTATGACTGAAACATGAAAGACCGAAGATATATTTCGTTTTAGGCAGGTTCCTTTTTATAGGTTTTTCTATATTAGCTTTACGTTTTTCATCTGGTGGTACGCGGAAGTATGAACTTCGATTTAGTGGTACGTCGGTCTAAAAGTTTGGGAACCCCGGCTCTAGAAGAACATGATCTTGATATATCTTCTATCCAGGAAACTGAACGCTAATAATCGTACTAACAGTCCCATCAAAGAGATAAAAATATTGTTAAATATTCCATAGAAATTATTATTATTAAAATACATTTTTTCATTTAGCTTATGCAGTCATATTGCGTACCTTGCTTTATTGTGCAGGGAAAGTAGACTTGAATGAGATAGGGAATGAATGTAACAACAAAAATGTTTATATGGTCTACAATCATAAATAACTCTATTTTATTTGATAGATAGTAGCACTGAGATAATTCAACAGATATAGTTTCAAAACAGTACATATTACAGAAGAATGGAATATTCCACAAAGTGTATTTTTCAACAACCAAAGTAAGTTTTTCTGTTTGAGCTTTAAAGCATTTAATAGATAAAATTTTATATATTTTTGCACGCTAAAATGTTATAATTTCTTGTTATATTTATATAATAAAAGTGGGAAAATATTGACAATATTTACTAAAACTAATATTTTGAAAATTTTTATGAAAATAGTTATCTCAAATATTTTATTGATATAATTTTTAAATTTTACAAGAGACATAAATGCATAATATTAGTTAATGAAATAATATGTTGTCATTTTTATTGTAGATATTTTATAAGGTAAAAATATTTGTTACATAAGAAATATTTATTTTTTGAGTCCCTCCTATTATATAGAACTACAATCCAATGTTTGATATACTTAAAAAAGTAAAACATTAAAACATATGTCATCAATAATCGGTAAATAAAATATACCATTGTACTATAGAATAAAATGTTTATGGAATAAAATGAACAATATGCATGCATTATAAAAATAATTATTAAAATTAAACAAGATTTTTTTTTTTTATTGAAACTGTCGTGCCAATAAGTTACTAAATACTGAAATATTATTTTAAACAATACTTTAAAATTAACAATTGTATATACTTAAAGTTATTGTCTAAATATGAAAATTGTCTTAGTCATCCACACTCTCCCCTACTTACTAAATTATATAGATTTATTGAATTTAAAATATGTCTGTCGTGATGAAAATGAAGAAGAGGATGTGCAAATAATAATAATTTTCTGCTGTCAATCTGTAGAAGCTGACATACATCATTAAATCCGTGGGGAACATTTGAATCATCAGGATAAAACTACGTTTTTCCCGGTTTTTAATAGACATTGAAAAAATTCTCTTATTTTTTAAATGTCATACTGCGCTTGCTATTGAGTGTATAAAAAAGTTGTAAATATGAAAATTGTAGAGAATTTTGTCCTCTTTAACACTGTAATTAAGAAATAATACGCTACGACAACGGGTCTCGAGATATTTAAAAAACAACAATAAAAGACCCAAAATTTTGGTGTTTTTTGGCCACAGAAAATTCTCCCTTAAGAAATTTTGTTGGATAATTCGGTTTTTCCATGCTGGCCTTATTATATACAAGTAAAAAAATAAAATCTTCTACCCGACCTTTCGCAAGGTAACATGTGCATTTCCCCTGGACTAATATGCATTTGTATATTTTTACCTCTGAATAGAAGACAAATTCCTTGGTGTCCGGTATTTCGAGATTTTACTGTATTTTCATACCACAGCTTAATATTTTATTTTATTTTTTATTTTTTAATTTAGCAAGTTAAAGAATTCTTAATACTTTTTTATTCATAGTTACAAATTTTTTTTCCAAAATAAGAACCCTACTAGACTAAAGCATGAAAAGTGTTTTATATTCAGACAGAGCGGTTTAAATATTTTTTTATCATGTGCTACTTGATTCTATACTCAAAAGCGGTAAAAATTTAAAAATAATCGTGAAAATTTCCATATTTGTTGATTAATATTCCGCTAGACAAGTATAATGGATCGTACAGACTGAAAAATTTTCCAACTTTTTAAGTATTTCTCTGATAAAACGTATCCTACCAGCGACGTCTTTCACGAAAATATATTTAAATATATATTCGGTTTTTATTTGAATTAATAAAGTTCTTTCGGAACTTGATGCACGTGATCAGGAAAATATAAGTTGCTGATTTTCGCATAGGTTGATAGATATGATTTAAAAATACATTCTGTATATGGTTTTAAAATAAAAATGAGATTTAAAAGAGAATTCTTTTTTTTTGCGCGGTAGCGTATTACTGCTTATTTTACTGCTTATTACAGTTAATCAACACTTTTTTTTTTTTTTTTTTTTGCAGTGTAGAAGGGTAAATGTGTTCTGCACTTACGTGCTATTTTAATGAAATATTGTACGTAAAAATTAGGGCGATTACCTTCGTAGATTTAAATGATAATACTATATGAATTTTTCACTAAATAATCCTAAAGTCTTTAAAATAGCTTGAAACTTTAATGCCTGGTATTAAAATACGCTTTTTTTTAAACATAGAACATATTGGGTGATCGGAAAAGGGATAAGACAAAGCGGCCAACATTTTACAGATTTCTTTTTAACCACTATTTTTGAACTTATTTAATCGTAGAAATTCTAAGAATAAATGAAGAGTGAAAAGGAAGTGATCCTTGATCGAACTTTTCACGCCATCGTAACCAGTCGTACAGGTTAGAGCTCCTATACGTACAGGTCTGGGCGTGAAGGCCTGGCTCAATCGTCTCTGAAGAATAAACACACAGGACAAGACAAGTAGTGGTCACGAGGCTAACGAAAAAGAAAGGCTACGGTGGTTGTTCACGCGTATTTATTATTATTTTTTACAGACCGCGGGAGTCGCATGATGCTTGAATGCACCAATGCAAGTGTACAAAAAGATCATCACGTCACTCTAGCGGTCTGTAAAAAAAGATAAGTGGAATGCACCGCAGTAGCCTGTCTTTTTCGTTAGCCTCGAGTAAGGCTCCTCGACTCGAGTGGTCACTGATGACGTAGTATGGTTCGCGCTTCTAGAAAAGGGATAGGTGGAAGATCTATTTTTTTCCATTTGCTCATTCAAAATTATTTGTATCGTAAAATATTGTTATGAATTTTGTATATATCTGTAAATATTCCGTTTGTTTAAATTTATTTTATTTGATTATTGTGAAAATTGCAGTATTATTAATGTATTTCCTATTGAGCATCATGTAACTCAATGCTAAAGGCCTCAGATGTTTGCAAGGAAAACAACCTTACACCCTCATCTTTATAATGGAAGTCTATTGAAATATCGCCAAGGAATGGGTTTATCGCCAAGTTGGCGATGGTTTTGGCGACTTTTTGTGCAACCACACCCCCCTTATACCTATACATTGGGATCCTTTCTTGCTTGGGTTCTCTATCGAAAGTTAAAGCACTTTCTGGTAATTTCTAGCATCTGAAGGCTCTGGAATAATCTGGAAAGATCTCTGAAACCTATATAAGGACCTCCATCAGTTCAGTTAGTTAGTTGTCTGTCAACTGCGATTGAAGTCATACGAGAGGCTTTGCATTGAGAACTGTGTTACTCGGATCGATTTTGTCGTTGATACGTCGTATTCAACGCATTGTTTCTGTGTGAAATTTTGCTGCGCTTTTATTGGATTTGAAGATTACTGAATATCTTGTAATTTTCAGAAGATATTTGTGATCGTATTGCACTGTTTATAGTGAATAAAGCCTTTTTATTGTTCTTATATATTGGCATCAGTCCTTTCGAACCCCGAGCTCACAACATTTGGTGTCAGGAGTGGGGTTGAATGCCGATTACCAGAGCAATGGAGGGTCAACTGAAAGAATTATTGGAGAAATTAGCTGCGAACCTTGGCGAGTTGAAAGAAGAAATGAAGAAAGATATGTCAGCGATGGATGAGAAAATGACTGCGAACCAGGCTGAAATGAAGAAAGATATGTCAGCGATGGATGAGAAAATGACTGCGAACCTTGGTGAGTTAAAAGATGATATGAAGAAGGATATGTCAACCAACCTTGGTGAGTTGAAAGAACTAAGAGAGGATAAAATAACATCTTTAAATGACAGAATTGACGGCGTGGAAAACAAAGTTGAAGACAGATTTCAAGAAATAGAAGAAAAAGTTCAAAATACAACCAAAACCGTAGAAGAAAAGGTAGAAGAAATACAAAGGACAGCCAAAACCGTAGAAGAAAGGATTGAGAGTGTAGAAAAGGAGTTGGAAAATGTGAAGAAACAAAAGATAACTGCCGAAAACTATCCCGAAGATGTCAAGTATCAAGCTATGCTTCCTCGGGCCTCTATTAAACTCTCGACCTATGACGGAAAATCCTCATGTCCAGTTTTTAAGACACAATTTGGGATCGTAGCGGACGCCAATGGATGGGATTCCCAGACAAAGGCTTGCCAGTTAGCTGCTTCTCTACGAGCTGATGCTGCCGACGTCCTACAGACTTTGCCTGCAAATGAACCGCTGGATTTTGAAACGCTCGTCAGTGCCTTAGAATTGCGCTTTGGCGAGAAATGCATGAAGGAATATAGCAGACTCCAGCTCAAATCTCGACAGCAGAAATCCACTGAATCCCTGCAAGATCTTGCTACGGATGTCGAGAGACTTTCACATCTTGCTTATCCTGACTGTCCGACTGAAATTAGAGAAAGTTTAGCTCTGCAACATTTTATTGATGGTGTGCGTGACTCTGAGATCCAGAAAGCACTCCGGATTGCAGATCTCAGTGACTTAAAAGGGGCTTTAGTTTATGCCCTGAAATTCGAGGCAGCCCAGCAAGCTACAAGGAAAGATCGGCACTTTGTGCGAGTAGCCAACATGCCTGAGACGTCGGACAGAGCTGTGGAGAGTTTACAGCAGCAGATTTAGGACATGATGAGAAAGATGAACTCTTTGATGGACAACAAACCTGGCAGAAAGATCAAGTGCTGGAAATGCGGTGGAGAAGGCCATATTCAAAGAAACTGCCTAAAACGACCCAGCACAGAAGGTAATAGCTCCCCACGAACGGCGGAGCAGGAAAACTAATTAATGGCCATCTCGCGGGGCGGAGGTTGCCAGATTTTGAGAAGCCCCATTATCAAGTGTGTCAAATTTCTGCAAGAAGTTGCGGCGAGAACGGAGTTTTTATAGTCGGGCGTGTGAATGATTTGCCCTGTAATATGATCATCGATACAGGAGCCAATGTGACCATCGTTCGGAAAGATCTAGCTCTGCGGCTAAAAGAAAAACTCCTCTGGACCCCGCCCCATGTTATCCTTCAAACCGTGACCGGGGATAAGATTGACATACATGAAGAATGAAATTGAAAATAAAGTTTGGGAACGCCGCTTACCATCATACAGTCTATGTGGCCGATATTTCAGACCCTTTCATACTCGGACTGGACTTTTTAAAAGAGCATGGATTTACACTGGACTTTAAGAATAATGAGTTACGCTCTGCTCAAGAAGATGTCACTATTTTCAAACTAGGAAATGAGTCTGAATCTATTCAACAAATCACAGCCATGGCAGATGTTATCATACCTCCTCGGACCGAAATGATGATACCTGGATTAACTGAGAACGAAAGAAGTTTTCAGAGTGGCTTGGTCGGATATCCTGAGAAGAGCCCAAAAGGAGTGCTAATAGCATCAGCGCTGGTAGATCTGTCGAGAGATGTAATACCTGTGAGGATTGCGAACGTAAGTGAAAAGTCTAGAATTATCCAGAAAGGTGAAGTGCTTGCAACCTGTGCTCCAGTCACCTGTGTTTGCAAAGACCCGAGCTTGACGTTATCGGAGCCGCCTACAAGTTTAACACCTGTAATTGGACGAAATGAGAATTTATCTCCCGAGCAGAGACATGCCGCAGAAAGACTGTTCCAGGAATTTAAGGATGTGTTTTCACAAAACGAGAATGATATAGGTCGCACTTCTCTGACACGTCATAGAATTGATACTGCCAACCATCCACCGATTAAACAGCATCCAAGACTCTTGCCGTTCACAAAACAAGAAGAGGTTTCTAAGCTCTTACGAGAGATGCAGGATAGTGACATCATCGAAACGTCATCAAGTCCGTGGGCCTCTCGCATCGTGTTAGTCCGAAAGAAAGATGGCTCCACAAGATTTTGTGTGGATTATCGTAAACTTAACGATATCACGAAGAAGGACAGCTATCCTCTACCAAGAATAGACGACACGCTAGATACTCTTTCAGGACATAAATGGTTTTCCACGCTGGATTTGAAGAGTGGATATTGGCAAGTAGAGATCCATCCTGATGACAAAGAGAAGACCGCATTTACTACTGGACAAGGACTTTGGCAATTTAAAGTTATGCAGTTCGGGCTCTGCAATGCACCAGCAACGTTCGAGCGCCTCATGGAGACAGTGTTAAAAGGCCTGACTTTTGAAGCTTGTCTCATCTACCTAGATGACGTCATCATTGGTGGCCGCACGTTTGAAGAACATCTAGAAAATATTCGAAAAGTGTTAACGAAGCTAAGAGCGGCGAATTTGAAGCTGAACCCTTTGAAATGCAAGTTCTTCCAACGAGAAGTAAACTATTTAGGACACATCATCTCAGCTGAAGGTGTTCGAACAGATTCTGAAAAAGTGTCCGCAGTAAAGAACTGGAAGCGTCCGGAAAATGTCCATCAGTTGCGAAGCTTTCTGGGACTATGCACTTATTACAGAAAGTTTATACAGGGGTTCTCCAACATCGCAAGACCCTTGCATAGGCTCACTGAAAGCAAGCAGAAGTTTCTATGGACACAGGAATGCGAGAATTCCTTCCAGCAGCTGAAAGAAGCTCTCACATCCTCTCCAGTCCTAACCTATCCACACCCCGACAAACAATTCATTGTGGACACGGATGCTAGTTATGAAAGTGTCGGTGCTGTACTTTCCCAAGAAATAGATGGCCAAGAACGAGTCGTAGCATACTGGAGCAAATGTTTATCGAAACCAGAGCGGAATTATTGCGTCACTCGTAAGGAGTTATTAGCTATAGTGAAAGCCATAGAACACTTCCATCACTATCTCTATGGCAGGAAATTTCTCCTTCGTACTGATCACGCATCCCTAACATGGCTGATGAATTTTAAGAACCCAGAGGGCCAAGTAGCCAGATGCATACAACGACTCCAGGAATACGAATTTGACATCAGGCATCGTAAAGGCTCATCGCATGGAAATGATGATGCCTTATCAAGAAGACCGTGTCCCGAGAGCTGTCGCTATTGTTCCAGAGCGGAGAGCAAGTATAATCCCGAATATGTCATACGCCAGACGAAGACTTCACTATTGACGCCACCAGATCCCTGGAGTGATGAGAAGATTCGAGAAGATCAAATGGCAGACTCTGACATCAAACCAATCTTGGAGTTATTAGAATCTTCTAGCACGAACCCCAGTTGGAAAGACATCTCGACTTACAGTCCTACGACAAAGCAATATTGGGCTCTTTGGAACTCCCTCCACGTCAAGAATGGTGTCCTGTTCCGAAAATTCGAATCGGAAGATGGGAAAACATCTCGGTGGCAGTTGGTACTTCCTCGATCTCGAATCCCAGAGGTCCTCGAAGAATTACATGGCAGTCCCACTGGTGGCCATTTTGGAGTCATGAAAACATTACACAGAGTCCGAGAGCGCTTCTTCTGGGGAAAAGCGAGAGCTGACGTCGAACAATGGTGCAAATCTTGCGATGCATGTGCAGCTCGGAAAGGACCAAAGAAACGTAGCCGGGGAAGACTACATCTCTACAATGTAGGAGCACCTTTTGAACGCATCGCCCTTGACATCCTAGGTCCTCTGCCAAGAAGTGCTGATGGCAACAAATACCTCCTTGTTGTCATGGACTGTTTCACAAAATGGCCTGAAGTTTATGCCATCCCTGATCAAGAAGCTTCTACGGTTGCGGATGCCTTGGTACACCAGTGGATATCAAGGTATGGAGTCCCTCTCCAAATGCATTCGGACCAGGGGAGAAATTTTATCTCTGCTGTGATTGAGGGTCTCTGTCAACTTCTCGGAATGGACAAAACTAGGACGACGCTTTACATCCACAGTCGGATGGCATGGTTGAGAGATTTAATCGTACCATCCCCAACAATCTCTCACTGCTAGTCTCAAGAAACCAACAAGACTGGGACCAAAAACTTCCCTTGTTTCTTCTCGCCTATCGCAGCGCCGTCCATGAAACAACCGGCTATTCCCCGTCTCAGATGCTTTTCGGTCGTGATCTTCGTCTACCTTGTGATCTGATTTTTGGTCGTCCTCCAGATGCGCCTTCATCGCCAGAGGGATACGTGCAGAATCTCCAGGCACGATTTGAAGACGTCCACAACTTGGCTCGAGAGCGGATCAATATACAGACGGAGAAGATGAAGACCAGGTACGACACGAAAGCCACGGGACATCAATTCAAAGAAGGTGACAAGGTTTGGTTTTATAATCCAACTCGACGTAAAGGACTTTCTCCCAAACTGCAATCGCACTGGGACGGTCCTTATACAGTCCTAAACAGACTGAACGATGTCGTAATTCGGATCCGAAAGTCACCAAATTCGAAGCCTAGTGTCGTTCATTACGACAGGCTAGCTCCATACTATGGCCATAGTACATAGTTCACATAGTACTTAGTTCATTGATTGTAAATAGTGTAATGTAAATAATGTAAATTAGTATGACCATGGTCTTGTATATAAATTAATGTAATTATTTATTTTGCTTAGCATTATCATTATTACTGTTATTATTATTTAAATACTTGTATGTAATGGTGTCTATGCTTTATAATTCAGCATTATGAATGTGTTTAATTGTTATTTTCCATATTTGCTTTAAGTGTTTTGAATAGTATAGCATTTGTTGGTAACGGGTTTGCTTTCCGATCAAAGGTTGAACTGCCCGGGACGTGCAGTCCTTGAGAGGGGGGCAATGTTATGAATTTTGTATATATCTGTAAATATTCCATTTGTTTAAATTTATTTTATTTGATTATTGTGAAAATTGCAGTATTATTAATGTATTTCCTATTGAGCATCATGTAACTCAATGCTAAAGGCCTCAGATGGTTTGCAAGGAAAACAACCTTACACCCTCATCTTTATAATGGAAGTCTATTGAAATATCGCTAAGGAATGGGTTTATCGCCAAGTTGGCGATGGTTTTGGCGACTTTTTGTGCAACCACACCCCCCTTATACCTATACATTGGGATCCTTTCTTGCTTGGGTTCTCTATCGAAAGTTAAAGCACTTTCTGGTAATTTCTAGCATCTGAAGGCTCTGGAATAATCTGGAAAGGTCTCTGAAACCTATATAAGGACCTCCATCAGTTCAGTTAGTTAGTTGTCTGTCAACTGCGATTGAAGTCATACGAGAGGCTTTGCATTGAGAACTGTGTTACTCGGATCGATTTTGTCGTTGATACGTCGTATTGAACGCATTGTTTCTGTGTGAAAATTTGCTGCGCTTTTATTGGATTTGAAGATTACTGAATATCTTGTAATTTTCAG
Source organism: Maratus michaelseni (assembly GCA_963931845.1). NCBI lineage: Eukaryota > Metazoa > Arthropoda > Arachnida > Araneae > Salticidae > Maratus > Maratus michaelseni. Next base: position 315,220,597 of record OZ007589.1, on the reverse strand, counting down.
AAGATATTTGTGATCGTATTGCACTGTTTACAGTGAATAAAGCCTTTTTATTGTTCGTGTATATTGGCATCAGTCCTTTCGAACCCCGAGCTCACAACAATATCATTTGAAATTTAGTACAAAAAATTTGATTTGTAAAAAGGGTTTATAAAAAATAATTTTAATGATTTTAGAGTTATTTTAGTAGTTATTTTAGCAATATAAAATCATCTTAAATAGCTTTAATTTATCCATAGCAATATGACAGTATCCAAACTAGAGATGTACTGAAGAGAATTTTTGTCGAATACCGAATATTCGGTTAAATTTTGCACTGAAAATTCGTTATTCGGCTAATATTTAAATTTCAAAATTAATGTTTCATTCTCATGCTGAAGTATTTTTTTTTTTTTTTTACTTTATAACGAAGCATTTATTTTTTTATATTAAAAATGTAAATAATATTAAATAAAATGAAAGCAATTTTAAAATAAATTTCACGCTCGAGGTGGGAATACAGTAACTTATTTCCAAATATTAAACTCTAAAAATTAAATTATAGGCTTTGAATACTAATTTATATGTTAAACAAAATAGTTTTCTGGATTTTAATTTTGTTATCTTTGTCTTATATCAATTTTGTTATCTTTGTGTCAAATCTCTTTTAATTCCATACATAGATATCAGATTCATTGTTCTACGTTTTAACAAAACGGCCAACACATGTTAACATTTGTAATAAAATCTTTTTTATTATTATAATTTGATATAAAACTAACATAATTGAAAAAATTGTAACATTTCTAACATAAAGACTTGTACATTTTTTGCATCTGAATTATAAATTACTATTACACTAAATTTAAATTCAGTAAGTTGAAACATAACTATTCAAGCTGCAAGATAATCTCATTATATAACAAAATATTAAATCAGGAAAAAAATATAGCGCTGCAAATTTATCCTTTTCTTTTATTCCAGTTTTCAATTTAAAATTTTTTAACTCCAAGTACTGTTAAATAATAAGGTGGGGGCCCCTGATATGACCATGCTAAAGTTTAAGAATTTTCCCTGCCATCATTTTGAAAAAATCAAAACCGTTTTAATTTTTTTTTAACATTTTCAGTTTAATGGACTTTCATAAAAAAATATTGCATTCCCCATGAATATAGTTACTAGTCCCAAAAAAAAAAAAAAAAAAAAAAAAAAAAAAACTGAATTTCAAAATTATACCAAGTGCTCATATCAGGAACATGTGCTCATCATTGTTCCATGTTTCACAAGTCGTGATTTTATTCAATTTAAAAATGCTGTTCTGGTAAATTAAATAATTTAAAAAATAAACATGATACTCAGTAATACTTTTTGTTATTCAAAAGTGGATTTCAAACACGATTTTTCATCAAAATAGAAGTTGTTTACAAAATTGAGATTGCAATTTAAGTTTATATTTAGAAAGAAATGTGAAATCCTTTTAGAGTTTAAAAAATTGTTAAAATAAATTACTTATCTTCGATGCCTCCACAACTCTACGGTTTAGCAGGATAATGCACGACCGCATGTTGGTCGTACTATCCTGACATTCCTTGATACAGAACATGTTCGACTGTTGCCCTGGCCGGCACGTTCTCTTGATTTCTCACCAATTGAAAATGTCCTGTCAATGGCTTTAGAGCGACTGGCCCGCCACCACTCGCCCGTCACTACGGTTGATGAACTGTAGCATAGTGTTGAAGCTGCATGGACTGATGTACCCGTACATGACATCCGATTTCTGTTTGACTCATGGCTTGGCAGATAAATGCTTTTATTGCGGCCAGAGGTGGGTGCTTTGGGTAGTGTTTTCTCAGGATCTATATCTCCTAATTTTCTGATAATGTAATCATCTGTCCTTCCCATTATAATGTATTTGTCCAATAAATATCATTCTGTTAATTGCATTTTTTCATGGTGTAGCATTTTGGATGGCCAGTAGTGTATATTAAAACTATTACGTAGTAAGTCATTGTACTAAAGTATTGTGTTGCGAAGGCAACAGGCTATACGCGAAGACCCGTCACTATTGAAGAAATATTTACGACATTACAGCTGTTATGTTCTTTGTAAAATTTTTTCCTTGCTGTCTATAAAAACTCTTCTGTGGGATGGGTTGTGGATTTATTAATTAAAGGTAATCGTCTTCAATGCTACTGACAGAAACTTATCGGTTAGTTCTCTGTTATTTGTATATAATTATGGTCATTAGAATTGTCCAATTTTTATTTATTGTACATTTCCTATGTAATTTAAAGGTTAAAGAAAAGAAATCTAGGATCGAAACTTCTTTTACTTTTTGATTGTTTGGAACTCTATTTTATCTTTTATAAAAACTTTTAAGCTCCTTAAAAGGGCGTATTCTATACGCTATCTTCTTTATCCTTGGGGGAAGGAGAGAACGATAATGAGTGGGAACAGAAAGAGAGAGTTATATGTATGAAACCACGTACAGAACTAGTTGACTGCTTGATTAATTTGAGTCGTGGCGTACAACTGACACTTTTATTGCCAAAAGTAGAGAGAAAAAAATCACCTATGTGCAAAAAAAAATTAATAAGATTGATTTAACGACTTTATTTGGAGAATCGGTTTCTCATCTTTTTCCGTAATCATATCTTATAGTAACATTGTATATTATCCTTGCTATCAAAAAAAAAAAAAAAAAAAAAAAAAAAAAACCTATTATGGCACATGTTACAGAAGATTAATTTGACGGACCGCGTTCAACACCACTTTTTCTTTCTTTCGTTTTTTAAATGTATCTACTATTTTACAGTTTTTTAGATAAAATACTAAATAAAGGCATGACATTTTATTTAAAAAAATTAGTATTATAAAGAGTTATTCTGATATTATAATAATTATTTTGAAAAAATAAGCAGTTTCAAGTAAATTTTAATGCAATTTGCCCTAGACGGCTAACACACTGTAATTTTCTTTTTTTTTTTAATGCAACTATCTCAGTTTCCTTTATACACAGTATGCATATACGACAGTATTCCTTAAAATAAATTAAAATCTTAGGGATAATTTTAAGATTACAAAACTAAATGAATAAACAGCTGATTGTTTATACTCTAAGTTGTTATTTTTTCAAAAATTTCCCTTTTTTTTCGAATAAATACATTATAAAAGAAAAAACAATGTCAGCATCCAATCTTTCCGTTTATTTCATTGGAGAATAGCATTTAAAACATTTCCTGAAAGTTTCATTAAAGTATCTGTGCTATTTCTTGAGATATTACGATAATGGTGAAGACTTTGAGAAGAATGCATTTAAAAATCAAAGCTATTGTTAAAAGCATGTGTTCCTCTGATTAAAGTAAACTGGAATTCATCAGACTCTTTTACTTCCTACTATAAAAGTTTTTAGGTGCGTTCGTAATTATATAAATACGTAGCACCTATTGTCGTCGCTTGGTCCGTCCGTCCGCATATAACAACGCAAAAACTACCTAACCGAATGGTTTGAAATTTAAGATGTATTATCTTTGCAGAATTTTGTCGAGACATTTCAAATTTTATAAAAATCGAATCAAAACTTTCTTGTTATAGGAGCTTCCGAGGTTGAATCGTCAAGCAACCCAGAAACCTATTTTATGAGAGAAATTAATCTGCAGACGATATAATTCATTTCTCAGAATAAAAAATCATCAAGATCTGAATATTTATATAACTAGCTATAGTACGAACGCACCTCGTTTGTCACGTTTGACGTACAATTTCCAACTTGTTAATTTTATAAAGCACAACTGTTTCCCCATTCAGTACAAATAGCAGAATGGATGTTCTTTCAATCAGGGATATGCTGATCACTGTATACACTATACAGGAACATCTTTATTTCAAAAAGTTCTTTGGTGTTTTCATAAGAAATAAAATGTTGTCATACGAAACAAAAATATAACGATATACAAGAAAAAAAAAGGGGGGGGGCGGGGTACATTCAAGTATCATACATCTTTAAAAAACTCGTTCGATTAAAAGTAAATTTTAACCTAAACAACTAAACTCTGCAAAAAATTTAATTGTTCTACAACAATTTTCTTTACATACAAGATAGATCTGTTAATCTACACTAATATTATAAAGAAGGGATCTTTTTTTTCTCTACGAGGTAATCTCTGGAACCACCGAATTAATTGCCGAAACGTCAGTTGAGGCTCACATGTGGAGACACGAAAAGTTTTTGGTTTCAAGTCTGTCTGTCTGTCACGCGATAACTGCCACAAAATTAGTCCGATTAGGTTTTTGGTAGGTATGTTGGCGAGGTACCCGGAATTAGCTGTACAGTTTTTGGTTAAATTTGGTTCATTAGTTTCATTCGTTCGACAATCATAGAACATTTTCACATAATGCTTTTCAATGGGAAGTCAGACGATTTTTAAATTTTAACATTCGTCGAAAGGAAATGACCCATTGGGATAATTCATATCTCATCAAAAACAACTCGTTGTAAATGATCCCGCCAAGCCACAAACCTAAAACGTCAGTCACAAAAAGAAGTGATATCACATAAAAAGAAGCGATATAGAAGTGCATACTCCGAGTCCCGTGTAAAAATCTATCACCACTCATAATGTTTCCAAAGGACTCGGAGTGAGGTACAGTATGTGAAAACTGCTTGGCGACCTGCAGGCTTTTATAATATATGCAGTATATCAATTTTGAAAATCGAAAAAAATAAATTTTTAATTTTTGTTACATCATTTTTTAAATATTTTTGTATGCGAAAGAACTGACAGAACGGAGTTTTCCCCAGATCTATGCGATTCCGCTTACGCTAGAATTACTGCAATGTATCTCAATTTAGTTAATGTTTATTATAAGGTACAATGTTATTAATATGCGTATGATCATCATATATATATATATATATATATATATATATATATTACAAACTCAAAATCTTTACATGTTTACTTAAAAAATCCTCTTCGTAAGAGTGGTGTTTCTAGTTTAAATAATGGTAAATAAAATCAACAAATTGATTTTTCAAGCTCATAAATAAGAAAGGACATGCAAACACAGAAGCTTCAACTTTTTACAATTTTATGGGAGCAAAATAAATAAATTAAATTAAATTAAAATAATATAGTCATATGTAATTGCAGGAAACGCAAACATTATAAAAGCCTGCAGGTCGCCAAGCAGTTTTCACATACTGTACCTCACTCCGAGTCCTTTGGAAACATTATGAGTGGTGATAGATTTTTACACGGGACTCGGAGTATGCACTTCTATATCGCTTCTTTTTATGTGATATCACTTCTTTTTGTGACTGACGTTTTAGGTTTGTGGCTTGGCGGGATCATTTACAACGAGTTGTTTTTGATGAGATATCACTCCTTTTTGTAAGGTATTTAATTTCAATTATACGGATTCCATTTTTATTCAGAAAAGAAAAGATAAAAGAGGCAAAAAAATAATAGTGATGCTATAAACAGAATTATACATCCGAATTATACAATTTATTGAGTGACTTATTCCAATGTTACATGTCGCTACCATAACAACTGGGAAACTTTTATATTAATTTCCTTACATTGTATTCATCAGATTATTTATGACATATTTATTTTCCTTTTTCTTTTGTTTATATCACTCTTCCGTTTATATACATTCAAAAACAAAAAATTACACAATTTTACAGTAGTTTACAAACTAATTAAAATACTACAGTTTCAGAAAAATGTGGAAAAATAAGAAGCACTTTTTTTCGGTCAACTACAACGATAAGTTTATGGAGCATACTTTACCGAGAATAATCAAAATTTTTTTCCCCTACGAACCTATTTCTATTAGTATAAAAATTTACAGGGATTTTTATACTAACATATTAAATATATTATTTTTGAAAATTACTGAGCACTTTAGAAGTTTTTTATATGTTTAAGTTTTTTAACTCAACGTTTCGAGAATTTGAAATATATAAAATTCGCAACGTTTGCAAAAGTATAAAAACTATTAAAGTGATTTCTGTTCATCTAGTCTGTTCATTCCAATTCGGTGATCCTAAAATATAGCTCTCCAATCTCCGGCAGTCCATGAATTAATTAGGACATATGTATGCAACTGTTAAAATGTTCTCAAAGTTGACAATAGAGGCAATAAGTATAGCTCGGCAAATATGAAACACGGCATTGCTTCATCATGGCTTTGTTTCGTGAGGAGTTCGTTCTCCGAACATAACAATATCACGCGAAAGTGTTCGTTAACCGATTTGTTCGTAAACCGAACAGTTCGTTACCGATCACCTATTGTATACGAAATTTAGCATTTTAAGTTCGTCATAGCCGGAGATTTGATGAACGGCAAATATTTAAACGCAAAACTTGTAATCTTGGGGTATCAACATTTTTACATTCTATTACTCAGCGCATGAACGTAAAGTTGGAATTTTGTAATCGCTATTTCAATCAATTCCTAATACGCTAGAATTATATATTTATAAATAAACACAGTTTTTTTAATCGATGAAAATACTATATATTAATAGATTTAGAGCTTAACATCGACGAGATTTCAGACGGGCAAAATGATCTTATATTAAATTTTAAAGCAAGATAATGAAACCTTACAGAGATTGAAACAGTGTAAAATCATTAAAATACATCTCACTCAGTAAATATACATCGGTTGTAGTGTAATCAAGATCTTCTAAGAGACTCTGTAAACGAAACGTATATGCTTCAATGCCGCTTTACAATAGAGAGGATGTAGTAACATATTTGAATATCTTGTGTATATAGCGAATTTGACAAAAGTTATGCTATTTACTATTGTTTTTCCTCTGTGTTAAGTACAGGAATCATGTACTTCAACGTAAAAATTCGCTAATTACACAACTTTTTAGTCTTATTAAAAAATCTTTTGAGTTACCCTATAAACGAACAGTAAATTCTACAAATCTGTTTTACAATAGAAGATAACTTAGGTCGTTCGTAGTAACATATTTTAACACCATGCGCATACGTTCTTTTTGAAAAGAGTTAGACCATTTAATATTTCTTTGCTTCATCTTAAGTATAGGAATAAATCACTTTAAAGTGATATACATAAACAACTAATTAATATTTTTACACGAAATATTAAACATTTGAACTACTAAAAACATTTCAAATTCTGCAAACTGCGTAAAAATCGGATAATTACACAACTCTTTAGCCCTATATCAAAAGATCTTTTGTGAGACCCTGTAAACAAACCTTAAATGTTACGATTTTTTTATAATAAGAAGCTTACTTGGGTCGAGTGTAATAACATATCTTAATATCATGTGTATACGACCATTCCTAAAAGAGATGGGTCATTTATTATTTTTTTGTTCTATGTTAAGTATAGGAATCAATAACTTTAATCTGATATAAATCAAAAACTAATTAATATTTTTACATGAAACTTACAAAGTTTTGAACTACTCATAAAAACAATTCAAATAACGTAAACTGCGTAAAAATCCGATAATTACACATTGCTGTAGCCCTGTCAACAGTTTTTTGCTCTATGTTAAGTATAGGAATCAATAACTTTAAACTGATATAAATCAAAAACTAATTAATATTTTTACATGAAACTTACAAAGGTTTGAACTACTCATAAAAACGATTCAAATAACGTAAACTGCGTAAAAATCCGATAATTACACATTGCTGTAGCCCTGTCAACAGTTTTTGGCCGGAACAAGATTTAAAAAGGGCAAAAAACAGCACTTTTAAAATCGCATTTACTGAAAACCTATTCGTCGGATTTTGCTTTACTTTTGAATTCTGAGTCACTGGGCACGCCCCATTCCATAGAATCAAGAATTTTGTTTCTATCATAAATAGAACGCGAGATATAGATGTGTCAAAAACCCGTTTTGTCCCGTCCGCAAAATATAAACTAGACAGAGTTAAAAAAAAAAAAAAAAAATGTAAAATCGTTTGGCATCCATTGGCGGAAATTCCTTTCATTTACGGTTCAATGCATTGCTGTTTCTTATGCTTGGCGAGAAACTCTGTGGAGTTTCTATGATGTTAAATTGTGGATGATGAATTTCTGAAATGGAGATCTTATAAATTAATCAGATTGCTGTAAAATTTGCCAATAATTTCTTAAAATTTCGAAATTGATTGTATAAATTATTGACAAATTTTATGCATCAATTGGAGAGATATAACCATTTTAATTTCTCATTTTTTACAAAAATCTCCAATGCATTTATTTTTTCTTCTCTTTCATTAAATGTGTGCCTAGTAATTCTATTTCAAAGAATATCAAAAGAAATTTAATTAAATCGCATTACTTTAACGCGAAATTTTATTAACAAAACAACTGATTTTCGGGTGATAAAAGTTAATCAAGTTTTTAATATGTTTTTTCTAATGAAAATATATGAAGATTTATTTTAACTACTAAAGAAAATTTAACAAATTTCAACAATAGAAAGTTTTCCAAACGACTATTATAAAAACGTTGAATGAGTAACTTGTTTATAAGTGTCATAAGAGGAATTTACATTTGTATATCAAGCAGGGCGGTCGCTCTGCCAAGCCAAGCTTAAAAAAAACGCCACACAAACAACGCCAAGAACTGGAATAAAGACCGCTAATGCTTATATACAGAAAGCAACTTCGCAATGTTAAATCGACAAAACATGCCAGATTAAAATATCAGATATCAAACAAACCAAGCGTCGTAGAAAAAAAAAACGAAAACTAGAAGAATCTAAGGAAGAATTTCTTCAATTTAAGACCAAACTCATCTTCATAAGTGATTTATAAACAGAGATATAGCTTTTTTTAAAAAACGTCGAGTTACTTAAAATGATCACTTTTTTCTTCGTCAAACTTTTTTTTCTCAAACAAGCTACAGGCCTTAATATTGGGCAGAATAAAAAAAGGATTGCATTTTTGGACAAGTAATTACGTAATCTATGTGCTTTTATAAAATTCAGTGTAAAAATGAATTATTTTCTATTCCTAATTAGCAAAAAACTGTTAATTAACTTGGCGATTAAAAAATTATGCTAAAACAGAGATAAAACCCGCCAACGACCATGTACCATCTGTATTAAAATAGCACAAATCAGTTACAGGTTATAATATAACCACATCATATTTCATCTGCAAGTCAGCAATTTTCTTTTGAAGATACTTAAAAAAAATAAAACTTCATAATTATAAGAACACACATTTTATCAGACAATTAAATATGACTGCAAATTGTAGCAGATGACTGTTTCCAACATGAATAAGTATGAGAAATTGCTGCTCAAGGATATCGGTCTGGGTGGCTCTGTCGCAGCGCTTCAACACGGCATGCACAAGGTCCCAAGTTCGAGTCCTGCCCCCGGTCAACTTTTCACTCATGTTTGTTTAGTGTATTTAATTGTCTGATAAAATGAGTGTTCTTATAATATTGTAAAATAAAGTAATCAGACGTAGTGTTTATGCTTTAAAAAATATTTTTAATATATAATTTACGTTTTTAGAAAGATCTTTAAAAATAAATTAGTTTTTGAGGGAAGATGTACCTTCTAAAATGTATACATTAAGACTTATCGGCATTTAAAATTTCTTTCCAAACGTAAACAAAATTTTTGAAATGAATTAAATGTGATTCATTTATTTCTTAAAAAAAAAAAAAAAAAAAAAAAAAAAAAAACACGGTAAAGGACAGACATTTTGTTCGCAGGAATACCTTTCACGTCATTTTCCTATAAATTAATGAAATCCAGTTGTTAAATTACACAGCTTAACACAAATCTGAAGATTTGAAGAATGACACTTTTTTCTTAGTAAATCAGTCACGCTGATCACAAATATGACATTAGTTTTTTCTAACGCCCACAGTTTTTTCACAAAACAAAAAAGAAGGGGGTGTCTCTTAATAAAATCAATGTGTAATATTTATTAAATAAGATACATTTTTAATAAAAACAAAAATTAATTTCTTAGTAAAGTGACATTAATAAATGTTAGAATACAATACTGCACTAAAGGATGTGAAATATAAATATAGATGGCGCCACTTTATGTATTGATATTTACCTGAGAAGGCGCAATTTTCTCCCGCGCATTTGTAGTGAGAACATGCATTTATTTTGTTCGTTTATTTATATCTTACGTTTGTTTTGTCAGTTTCTTATAGCAATATGGCATCAAGAGGTTGTATAAATCCAGGATATAAAAAAAAGTGATTCGGCAGAACTTAGTTGATCCAAAAGAAGTCCTTTTGCCTCTCCTGCACATTAAATTAGGTTTAATGAAACAATTCGTAAAAACCTTAGATAAAACAAGGGATAGTTTTCGATATTTAAATGAAGTTTTTCCACATTTATCGGAAGGTAAAATCAAAGAAGATGTGTTTGTTGGCCCAGATATGAGATGGTTAATAAAGGACGAAAATTTTGAGGAAAAAATTAAATCAATCGAGAAAGATGCATGGGTTAGTTTCAAACACGTTACTCAGAAATGTTTAGGAAATTACAAAGATCCTAACTACGCAACGATAATTGAAAAAAATTGTTCAAAACTTTCAAAAACTAGGTTGTAACATGAGTTTAAAAATGCATTTTCTGCACCCCTATCTTGAATGTTTTCCTGAAAATCTTGGTGAAATGAGTGAAGAACAAGGTGAGAGATTTCACCAGGACATAAAATGCATGGAAAAACGCTATCAAGGACACTGGAATGTAAATATGTTGGCAGATTACTGCTGGGGGCTAAAAAGAGACACTAAACCAGCTTCCAAATCTAAAGGATACAAGCGTTCTTTTGATGATAAATAAAAGTAATTTTATTGTATATACTAGAATATAATTTCTTATAAAACATGCACACACATTTATATATGTATATATGATTTTATTTATTTATCTGATTTTTTTTTGTACATTTTTAAATGAATGTTGTGTAAATTGTATATTCTCAAATTCCAAATTCTTAGTTTCTTAATTGAAAGAAATCCTGACGTGATACATAAAAATGGATATTATTTTGAAATAAGCATAGCAGATTTCTTACAATTTACATAAATTCATGAAAACCCCAGATAAAAAGTTAAATTCTGTAGGCCTGTGTTATTTTTGTTTTAGAAGTGAAGTTTCCATTTAAATTTATTGTAACAGTATAATGTTTAATTGAATAAAATAATGTAAATCTAAGAAATTGCTAAGAAATTCCAAACGTGCACAGGGCAACGCAAAAATAAATAAATAAATAAATAAATAAATAAATAAATAAATAGATAAATAAAAATTAGCTTTCAGAAATTCTAAAAATTGCTCGTATATCTTAATTACAAGCTAAAGGAGGGTTTATTTCTATATTATTCTATATATAATAGTAATTTCAGCAAATATATTAAATTCCAATGCGATCTGATTTAAACTTTAAGATAGTTTATAAGACATGATAAAAAAGAGTAGCGCGTCACAATTCGGGGAGGAGATGGGGATGGGCGTGAGCAAAATTAGGAAGTATAATAAGGTTATCTGTTTGAAACTTTACGATATTTTATAACACATAACATAAGTTTTAAAAATAAAGCCGCGTCAAAAATTATAGGGAGGGGCGGAGCGTGTTTTGCCTACACAAGGGGGGGGCAACTTTTCTAAATTTTAACGATATCCGTCATGTCACATATCGTTACAAAGGGCTGTGACCACTTATTCCTGTTATGCATCACAGGTGTCACCCTCACATTTTGCGCCCCCCCCCCCCCGACACTACTCATGTGATATATCGTTGGAAAGGTCTGCGAACGCTTAATCATACTATGCAGGGAGAGGGGGGGGGATATCTAAATTTTGCACATACCCCTCATGTTATACATCGTTGGAAAGGTCTGTGACCGCTTAATCCTATTATGCATCTCCGGTGTTCATCCCCACACTTTGCCCCTAAACGTGATTAGCTTTCACCATCAGGGGGCGCTTTCCTATCTCTGTTTCTATGGGTCGGATCACGACGGGGTATGGCTCATTCGACTCGACATCGATAGAGCTTTCTTATTTTAGTTCGTTTTTTCACCACCAGGGGCACTTTCCTATCCCTGGTTCTATGGGCTGGATCACTACGGGGTATAGCTCATTCGACTCGACATCTATAGCCTTAACGTTTTCAGTGTCCGAGGTTCATATAGAACAGATTGCGCTACCTGGTGGTGGAAGATGGAACTTGAGCGTGCGCAGCACGACTGCTATACGATGCCGAAGGCAGTGGGGACCCGTGTCGGAGGTTCGTTCGGTTAGATGTTTATACTATTCGATGTGCAAATTAAGGGATTATCCGGTGCCGAAGGCAGCGGGGAACCTGGTCGGAGGTTCGTTCGGTTCGAGGTTTATCTTATTCAAGGTTTCACAAGATTCGAGGCTCCGATGTAAATTAAGGGTCCGCTAGTGGGCGAAGCTAGCTAGTGCTAATAATAAAAGAGCGTGATATCACGTTTCATATCAAATGCAGCACTGACACGCTATGCACGTATTCCATTTTTATTCATTTCATGGATAAGTCAGTGATAATTTTTAACGGAGGATAACAAGTATTATAACAAGCCACATTTAGTATGTTGTTTTTAAGAGTGTATTTAGTTTAATTGAAAAATCTACTGGTATTTCTAGTTAACCCTTTAAACAATGACTGAAAGTAAAATGTAATTTTAAATTATTTCTCATGTTTAGATTATTTAAATTATGTTTAATCTATTTTTAAAAAAAGAAATGATATCTACAAAAACAACTTTTCAAAAGTAGAAAAAGCCAAGCGTAAAAAAAAAAAAGTTGTGGCTAAAAAATGGTGTGATATCAAATTTCCAAGCTATTATATTACTTATTTAACTTTTTTCCATTAAATAAGTTATCATATATATAAGTCGAGTGCCTACGTATATGTTAATAGAAATCGTTTTCTCCTGTACTAAGTACATCCTAACGAGTTTCTGAAAATGCAATTTTTTTCAAATTATGCATGATGGGCTTGGCGGCCATCTTTCCATATTTCTAAGCATCCAAATTTCTAAAGTAAAAGAGTAATATGTTTGCACTGTAATATGTTTATAACAATTTCGAACTTCAGATTTTAACTACGGACAGATAAATTAGATAAGACTGATATTTTGAGAAATTGATTTTTACTAGTTTGAAATTATTAATTACTCTAAAAAATAAATCATAAGATGAATCTTTAAGATAAGTCAACATTATCTTAAGACACAATTTTCAGAGCATACAAGTCTATAAATTAAACGCTTAAAACATTTGCTTAAATAATAATTTTGAACTTCGGATTTTAACTACGGATTTGAGTGTTTAGAATTTTGTGAATAATATGCAAAGATGGCCGCCAAGCCCATCATGCATAATTTGAAAAAAATTGCATTTTCAGAAACTCGTTAGGATGTATTTAGTACAGGAGAAAACGATTTCTATTAACATATACGTAGGCACTCGACTTATATATATGATAACTTATTTAATGGAAAAAAGTTAAATAAGTAATATAATAGCTTGGAAATTTGATATCACACCATTTTTTAGCCACAACTTTTTTTTTTTTTTTTTTTTTTTTTTTTTTACGCTTGGCTTTTTCTACTTTTGAAAAGTTGTTTTTGTAGATACTTAATACACGAAATTTTATTCAATTTCCGCAACATATAATGATGCTTAGTGGTTGAAAAATAAGTATTCTTTTAAGGATAGGATAAAATCTCCTGTACAAAGAGATGGTTAATCTAATAAAATTTTAATAGCAAATGCATTCAGACATATACTCGACTAATAAAATAGCACGATTACTGTAAATTGAGAACATAACATTAAAGCGACAACGGGGGGTGCCCCCATGAAGGAATCTATGCTTATTCTGAAAAAATACAAGAATAAGTAGTTTATCCTAACTTTGCATAAAATTGTGTTTAATGTGATACTTCTACAATTTTTCGAAAGTTTCGATAAATCTTATATTCTTATAAATTTATAAATAACTTTTAAGAAATTGAATTTTAGGATATCAAATATTATGCAGATTATATTAAAAATTAGTGAGATTAATAAACAATGATTAGTAGAGCTGACGTTGAAGCCTCTGATCTGCATATTTACTAGTTTAAAAAATAATGTTGGCTAAATGATAGTGACAGTCTCTGCTCAAAATATAAGCTACTTTTTATCTCTGTACAGCTCCCAAAGGGCTCGCAAAAGCGACAAACTTTGTAAAATAACGATTTCATTGAAATTGTTAGTTCCAGAACTTTGAAAATTGATATTTACATAGCGAAACTGCAGACATTTTTAATCGTTGCAAAACAGATTACAATGAGTGTAATTTTTCTTAGCATTATCCCAAAACTACTTGTTTGGGGTGAGCTGTAATTTTGAATTCACACATTTGAAGTTTCTGAAATTGATTTATGTTAAAAAATTCATAAGTTGCAATTCATATTTTTTGAAAAATTCATTTTGATATTTATATAATATATATCATATATATATATCAATATTATTATATTTATATTTTGAGAAAAATAGGAACTGTAACTATGAATTTTTTTTAACATAAATCAATTTTGAAAAGTTACAAATATACAAATCCAGAATTTTTATTTCCGTTCGCCAAGTAGTTATGCTTAAAGAAAACTACCCGTATTGCAACTTGTTGTACAACTTAAACACTTGCATTTAACATTAGGAATTCAAAACTTTACATTTCCTAAACTACTTCTCGGAATGTTTTCTCATTTGATATCCAAGCTGAACTGTACCGATAAAGCCAAGTATGGTGTCAAAATTAGGTGTTCGTATTGAAAAATTAAGAGTTTGATGTAATTTCACAGTGAGTTCAATGTTTTAAACAAATGTGTTCAATATCCTCGTGCGCAAAGTGGTGGGGTTTGGTAGTGATATATACACTATATTGCCAAAGGTGACCGATCACTTGAGATTTTAGACGTTTTGTTAACTATCTAGAAAAATACATGAGGAATTAACCTGAAACTGCAGGTATGTAAACAGTATAGTATAGGTTATATATTTCCGTGAGGATTTTTTCACAAAACCCCATAGGGGACTGTCAACAAATTGAAAAAGAACGAATATCTTTTGGATAACCCGGTAAAAACTAATGTAGAAAAGGCGTTCAAACTCGAGATTATTAATAGGTGGCTTATTGTAATATACTGTGTTCATTTTTATGAGGATACCATGTATACTCGTAGAGAAATTAAGGTTTTTATAAAAACAGTCTCAAATTTCGCTTAGTTTTTTGCTTATAATTTGCAGAGTTCTTAATATAAAAAAAAGTTATTTTCAGAAAATATGACAAATTACATTATACATAATACTCTGCAATCAGAATTAAAAAATAATAAAAATTGGAGGAAAAATGAGCAGGTTTACTAAAAAATGTTTCACTGCGAATGCGCGAATGCAATCAAAATATAATATGCATAATATATTAGCTAAGTATATAGAGCAACTTTTGTGAAAGTCTCAAAATCATAGCTTGAAAATTCTGAAAATTATCGTCGATAGAATAAGCTCGAAATCCGTTGTTCCCAAAAAGAAGCAAAAAGATGAGGGGTTGTATCAAATATCTGTTGATTAGTGCCAAGATAGCGTACACAATATTGCACGTACTACTATATTTGGATACAACCCCTCATATTTTTGCTTCCTTTTGGGAACAACGGATTTCGAGCTTATTCTATCGACGATAATTTTCAGAATTTTCAAGCTATGATTTTGAGACTTTCACAAAAGTTGCTCTATATACTTAGCTAATATATTATGCATATTATATTTTGATTGCATTCACGCATGCGCAGTGAAACATTTTTTAGTAAACCTGCTAATTTTTCCTCCAATTTTTATTATTTTTTAATTCTGATTGCCGAGTATGATGTACAATGTTGTTTGTCATATTTTCTGAAAATAACTTTTCTTTATATTAAGAACTCTGCAAATAATAAGCAAAAAACTAGGCGAAATTTGGGACTATTTTTATAAAAACCTTAATTTCTCTACGAGTATACATGCTATCCTCATAAAAATGAACACAGTATATTACAATAAGCCACTTATTAATAATCTCGAGTTTGAACGCCTTTGTTACATTAGTTTTTACAGGGTTATAGAAAAGATATTCGTTCTTTTTCAATTTGTTGACAGTCCCCTATGGGGTTTCGTGAAAAAATCTTCACGTAAATATATAACCTATTCTATACTGTTTACACACCTGCACTTTAAGGTTAATTCCTCATGTATTTTTCTAGATAGTTAACAAAACGTCTAAAATCGCAAGTGACCGGTCACCTTTGGCAATATAGTGTATTGTGTGTGTGTGTGTGTGTGTGTATATATATATATATATATATATATATATATATATATATATATATATATTAATGAAATCAAAGGGGAATACTATTAAATTACCAAAAAAATATTAGCAATTACGTACTTTAAATTAATGTTTTCGAGACTGTGACATTACATTAATACAAAAACCATTTGTAAATGGAAAAATATTAAATCTACAATTTAAAAAAAAAAAAAAAAAAAACGCTTTTTTATTAAAAGTGAAGAAGATTCGGTGAAATTTCTTTCGTTGACGCTTTCAATGTATAATTTGAGATATCATAAAATATATATTTTCTTTTAGAAAAAGAATAGTTTAAGAAAAGACATATCAAGTTTTCTGTTCGTGCTGCAGAAATGTGATTTCTTGATATAAAAAGTTAAAAATACGCTGGACTGATAAATGAAACTTTCTGTTAAAATTTTGTTGATTTCCAACTTCAAATATTACTTCTATTTCATTCATCCTTTCTTTTTCTTAACTTTTTATTTTTATTTTTTGCGAACAATATTTAAAAGAAATTCTGAAGTGAATTTACTCTGTTTTCCGAACATTTCATAGAATACTGTGGATTCAGATAAATTTCGGACACATTGGAATCAGCTGGATTCGGACACATTACCTCCCGTTTCGAAACTGCAGACGTTACCTTTATTCCACTAATGCCTAATTACATCTGCGCAATATTTATCACTTATACTCTGTAACATTTCCTTGGTGATTTTCTCTACAAAATCGACCACAAAATGGTTTGAAAATCTTATAAATGGGTCATTCCAAAAATAAAGCATCCTTTTGAGGTCCGACATTTTGTAAGGTTATATTTCCCACAATTTTGTTCCAAAATTAAATTCAAATTACTTGAAAAGATATTTCAGAAATATTTTTGTTTAATGCAATTCTGAAATTTTAGATAAATTGCATTTTTTACTTTTTAAATAGCTTTACTTAAAATCGTATCCTATAAAAAGCCATGTCCCATGAGCAATTTTTGATTTTCAAACCATCATTTTTTCACTATATATATTTTAAAAGCTATGTCTGATTATATTTTTTAAGTCTCTGTTGTCTTATTATATCTACATACTTTAAATATATATTTTCAGATATGTTTTCATTTTATAAGGAAAATTATCGTGTCCCCTAATATTTGTCCCCTGTGTTACTTCTACTTTGTTCTTAATATTATAACAAGAATTTGTAACCTAAATGTTGTTAACAACAGTCAGTCATGCTCTTTTAGAGCTATCATTTATCTTAAGTAGCCATTATTTCATATGTTAAATTTTGAAAAATATTATCTGAGCTAAAGTGATTTTTAAAGGTAGGTGTGTTTTTCATGTGTCCCCTATGTTACCATCAATTTACATTAATAATATATATATTTTTTTAATTGATTTTGGTTTAAATTGTACATCTCAATTAAAAGAAAACATTCATATGACTTTGGCATTGTTTCTATAAAAATATAATTATAAAGATAATTTTTTATTTCATTTTGTCCCTCGTGTTACTAGTCCCCCGTGTTACCATGATGTTGATAACGCAAGAGACAATGAGGTAACACAGGGGCTTAATTTATTTTTTTAGGCAATTGTGTGGCTAAAACTTACATATAAAGTTTTGTATGTTATTTTAACTCAAAAAATATGCAGATTGTATTATTATTAAAGTTCGTTTTTTCTAAAAAGGTGGAAAATATCCTCATGCTTCTTTTACTGCAAACAACCAATTTTATGTTGTAGCTGCTCTCTCAGTTCACATTTGAAAATATGAGAAATAAATTTCTAATAATAATATAAGCACATTTCTACGATTTTTGCATTTTTAGTGCTGAGCATGCGTGCACTTTTTTACTTTGGTGTCCCCTGTGTTACCATATGCCCCTTGTGTTACTGACATTTTTTTTGTCTTAACAAAAAGAAAAAACTTTCCTAAGAATCAGAGGGTTAAATATGCAATGACTAATATGTATAAATAAGTTTGACTGAGATTTTATTATACTGCTATATTTTTTACCTAATTATGTAAAGTTTTACATTGTGAGAATACTAAAAAGGTAACACAAGGGACATAATATGTCCATTTTGTGAGAAAATATATACATAAACAAAAAATTATGTGGCAGTGAGAAAGAACATTCATATCAAAATGTTAAAATTGTAAAAATATTTTTTTACTTTCATAAGACAAATTGGGGAGATTATTTAAAATATGGTAACACAGGAGACACTTTTCACATTCAATGTGTCTACGTTTTTAAGTGTAGTAAATACTATTTTTTAAAAACTGAGCTGCTGATATTCAATTTCTATTTTTGAAGGTGTATACAATCCTCTCAAAGATTTTTTTTTACTTCATTTTTAGTGACAAAAATTTGAAATTTTTTTTTTTTTCAAAAGGGACCTTTATTTTTAGAATGACCCAAATACCTACTTCTCGGCCAATTTGTACGAAAATGTATACAGTTCTTGCGACAATGGTCTATAAAATATTCGCCAAATGAGCGCTCAGGCCGTAAATACCGTTTGGAAGCTATCGTGTTCATTCACACATATACTCATATCATGATTACTATAATTTCCTTAACTATGTATTCGGGAAGTAAAAAATCTACACGTCTATTTCTATTTGACCTCATTCATACAGAAAAAAAAGTTATTCTGTGGAGTATATTTTTGTTCAGAAGTTTCATAGGCTATGAATTTATTGTTATGTCCAATCCACTTTCCTTGAAACCGCCTTTTCCCAGAGAGCTTTCCGTTGGTGCAGAGGTTTAACAAGGGGTTATGCCGTCTTAGGGGATCTCTCATCTTCAGTGTTGAATAATTCTGGGGGTACGTCGGCAGGGAAACCCCCCCTCAGGAAGATTTGGAATTTTATGCGTTTTTTTAGACCGCTGACCAGGCCCCTACCTGCCAGCCTTTTGTCTAGCTTAACGAGTTGATACCTGGCAACGGGGCGAGGATTCGCCTGCTCTCCGCTTGGCGAAGATGTGTTTGTTAAATCTATAGGCCGAAGTGGCTTCAGTGCGTCTTGTTGCTTTAATTGCTTTTTCTTAGTTGGCCGGTTGCTAATTGATTTTTGATGAGGCTGTTCAGCACTGCGCAGTGTAGCGAAGTCATGCCGGACGGATGTGAGATGTTGGGATATTTACTATTTCCTCGCTGCATCGCTCATCCATACGTTATGCCATCTCTACTCGAATTGGTCTCGTAATTTAGAACCTTGATCTGGTGACGAGATCTTCACCAGACTAGATACCCCCTGAGGTGTAATTCACCGGTAACTTGGAGCACTTTACACCCACGACAGATTTTACATACACCGGGGCCATTAGCGTACATGATCGCCGCATCTGAAAAGGAATGGGGTTAGACATTTTATAACACTTTTTTAATACTGCAAACTATGTGCTACTTTTAGACTTTAAGTACTATTACTTTACTTGGTTGTTTGTCTTAATTTACCTATATTACCTTAATTTACCCTACGATAATTTTAACTGAAACTAAATATTCTAGAGTTGTTTATTCCTACAGGGGGGGACATTATATGCATAATTTACTAAATTAATAGAGGGTTTGGACCATCGGCTATATATTATCTATATATAATTTAATATTTATAATTTATATAACATATAAATAAATTTTATGCTTATTAATGGTCTAGAAGAGCAATTTCCCCTCCCCCGGAACTCGACAGTGCCCTCCTCCTCCCTGGAGCTTCAGAAATTCTTCCCGGAGAAAAATCTCCTTCTAAACTATACGAGAGACATCCCAGGATTTACCTAATCACCTAATGTATAAACTGATTTTGTTAAGTCACCACATACCTTTTTCAAAACAAAAAATGTATACTTTCAGCTTGTCTGTTTGAAATATTTAAGAATTATAAGACTTAAATGTGATAGACGATGTTTTCTAAATTAATCTTGTAATTTATAGCCAAATGAAACTATTTTTCTCCATGGAAAAAAAACAAAACTTTAAATCTTTTCTCTTTCAATTACAAAATTTAAAAATGCGACTTCAATTCAGGTGTCTTCATTTAGACTTAGTTATGCACGCGCATGTTAAAAAAAAAAAAAAAAAAGAACCACAAAAGCCTATTTAAAAGATCCATTGTCTGACACTTGACAGTTTTATGAGCTTTAAACATTTAAGAACTGTAAACTTAATAATAGAACTCCAGACAAAGGAACTGTTGAAAAGATACATTTCCAGTGGATTTGAAAGAGTAATTCAAAAAGAAATCAAAGTTTCATTTATTCGATTGTTAGTCGAAAACATCTATACGCCACTTTAACCGTCGTTAATAAATCGCTTTTTCCTGCTAGACAGTTTATGTTTCAAGAGTTATTTAATTGCCTGACAAGAATATTAGAGATGTAACTATGCTCGTTGTACATTGCTTAAGTTAATTGACTTTTCAAATGTTACTGAATGGAATTAAGAACAAATCTTACAGGAGAAAAAAAATGACATAGCTCAAAGAAAATAAATATTAAAATATTTCCAAAAAAAGGTCATTGTCATGAAGGGACAAATAATACGTACATATTTAGCATTCATTTTAAATTATGTTCTACAGAACAAGAAATGCCGATTTCATGTGTTTTTATACTTTGGCTTTATACATATGAGTTTTGGAGACAAAATTCTTATTGAGTTAAAATAATTTGCATGCCAAAAAATATATTAGCACTTGTTTTGCACTGGGTAAAGGTTTTTTACAGCTTGAAAGTTTATTACTTTATCATTTGATTTGAAGGTTTAAAAAAAAATAGTCTTATTTATGAACTTTGAGATTCTGTCTCCCCCTTGAACACCTGCTCAGGCGGTTTCCTAATGCTGAGCTAGGTCACAGGCGGTTTCCTAATGCTGAGCTAGGTCACAATATGGCGGTTATTTTGGGCAACAGAATGGATATGCGTCATCTCCCCTTATAGGAGCCTTATTGGGGACGAGCGATACATATACGTGACGCATAAGACGCTCAGAATCCTCGATTATTCCCAGCAGTTACTTTTTATTGTAAGCTTTGCCTTATTTAATGACAGCATTTCTGCGATTCAATTAGGCGAAAATTTCTGTTTTGAAAAACCGGTGGTAAAAGATTAAAAATTCTGTAAAGGACGCTCGTCGCGAAGGTGTTAATCCTGCAAAGATAATCGCCGTTATATATTTATGTACCTCATTCCAATAGGCAAATGCGCAGAACGTTTATCTTTCTGGAGCTAATGAAGCATTTTTTTAGGCTCATTTCTTTAGAAATCAATTTACTGCAATCAATTCCTCTATCTAGTTAACTATACAACTGTCTATCTATCTAATATGTAACGCTGTGGTAAATAATCGATCAATTCTTAGTCACGATATTTTTTTTTTCGATTTTCTCGGTTCGATCAATTTGGTTACTTTTTTCAAAAATCGATTGAAGTTTTCAACTAAGAAACTAAAAAGTAAATAGGTTTCCATCAATAACCAGAAAATATCCTAAAATGTTATAAAGGATATTCAAATGATGTAAAAAAAAAAAAAAAAAAAACCTCCAAATAAATTGCATTACATTTGTTTAAAGAGAGAAGGAGGATGAGATAAAAACGAAATTCTCTGTTTATCTTCTTGCTGGGAGTGGGCATTTTTGATTGTTTGAGAAGTAACAGCGCGAAATTCTGCGTAATAAAACATCATAATTCATAACGTACATTCAATAGGAACTCTATAAATAAAGAAAAGTTTGTATGTGTGTCTGTCCAGAATTTTCTGCGAGACCGCTGCGCGCAGAGTTACAAGATTTGGCAAGAAGGTGCTTGTAATGTCTCACGTTGTGCACTCGAAGCCAAATGTTTGGATTAGTTTTTTTTTATTTAACTTTTTATTTTTAGCGTTTTGAAGCGATTTTTTCTTATTAGTAAAATGTAACCGGTTTCAATCTTTTAGCCAAATATAGCAATTTTTGGCCTCATTTCAATAAAGCTTATTCAAAATTCGCACAGCAATTTTTGAATTTTTCGAGAATTATTTTATGCAATTTGTGGTGTTTTTTTTTCGCGTTCTGCAGCGCTTTTTTTACATTCGCAAAAGGAATCCAGTTCCAGTGCGTTAGTCCAATTATAATAAATATTTTATTCTTAGAGTTTTGTAAGTTTCTCAAAACGTCTATGCGATTTTAAGCGTTTTATCGTGTTTCGCAGCTATTTTTCGACCTTTTTTTTTTTTTTTCAGAAACGGAAAGAACTTTTCCGAATATCTTTGCTATTGTCGTGATTAAATTCAAGTTGTATGAATGCCAAATCTGTTCCTATAGCAGCATGAACGACGATGCTGAAAATTTGAATTTAACCTGGGTCGATCGCCACGTGCCTTTTGAGATAAGACAATTACGCTTATTAAAACATGAAAAAATAATATTTGTGTACCTTTCCGAAGACAGTTGGGACCTTAATCATAGGTTTGTTTGGAAAGATTTTTGTCCAAAAATAAAAAAATCGCAACAATTGGAGATTCGTTTGAGACCGGACCGGGCGTAGCCGCACAGGTGTACTCTGAGAAGTAGATGGACCGAACCCCTAAATTCGATTAATTCTGCAGGTTCGATTGAGAAAAACCGACCAGCAAAAGGAAAGTATAGTTTGGAAAACCCGATCAGCGAAGCAAGTCGCTAGTATATTTAATAAAGTGAAAATAAAATCGTTGGTTTAAGGATACGCAGGAATTAAGCTTTTTCCGCAGTTGCCTGTCGGTCTATTACATTGTGTGTAGGGATTTAAAATATATTTGGATTTACAATTTAAAAAAAATAACCTTTTATTTTTTATGAAAGTTTGCTTAATTAAATAAAAAATAAAATCATGTAAAATAAAATAGAAACAGATTAAAAATCTGATTAATCAATTACGAAAATTCGATTAACCCAGTTAAAATTTTTAAACTATTCATTCCTAATAAACACACACACACACACACACACAATATATATATATACATATATATATTCAATAATTGCGTACTATTTCAATGAAAACTGAAACAATGAAAAATTAAACGTAAAGAAAACTGACAATGAACAACCATATATATAGAAAGACTAACATAAACATAAATTACAGACTCAACAAAATGAACTAGAAACCTTTAAATAAATAAATGGATAATTAAATATGGAGTTAGGTGCATGGCTTGTGACATGCAAGCTGGGTTAAACATATTTTACGGTAGCAGCATTTCCCGGACCAGCCACAACTTTTATAGAAACAAATAAACACCAGGCGTTAAAGTAAAGTCAAGTCAAATATGAATATCACTTTTTTTTCTTTTTTAATCCTCCACGGACAACTATTTAATTCAAAAATTGACTTCGCTGAGAGCCAGATCTGAAGAATACGGTGGATAATGGAGCAATTCGTACATCAATTTCATTCCATTGATCCGTGTTTCATCTATTGTTACGAATCGACACAAAATTTCGTTTGAATTATACTGAAATATCGCCAATTTGCGCTCTGAATCATCGACACATCCATCTCGAACAAAGCTTTTTATATGCAAAGTGTTCATGCAAAATATTCCTCACACATCTTTACGATGTTAGATATTTTTCCTCAGTTTTACTTTACGGCCATCCACAACAATACGGTGGATATTTTTAGTGCTTTCTGAAGTTGATGCCTCAATTGGATGTCCAGGACGAGGAGCATCATTGGTGCTTGCACGTTGCACGGCCACATTTAAATTCACTAAACCATTGACAAATGATTGTTTTCGACGGAGCAGATGTGCTGTAATGCTTCACAATCCATTCTTATGTTTGGACTGTATTTTTCGTCGCCAAAAAGCAGTGATTAAACAAAACAAGAAATTTTCTTTCATCCATTGTTTTCACAAAAGCAAAAATACTGTCATTTACACGATTGGAATTCGTAATGAAATGGCCGAAATGTCATGTAAACTTAACACGAGCCTTTTGAAAGATGGTACTTTCTAGAAATCATTGGTAATTTGTTGGTGTTCCCAGTTAATAGTGACTCCGGAACATTTCACTCCATGGGGTATATTATGTAAAATTTATCATCGCGATAACATCCGAATACAGAATCGATTCGAACATCATAATTGTGACAATGTACTTACTGATCTTGGAAATACCTTGAATGAGTTCGTTAATCAAGTATGTAATTCTTATAGTTCGTTTACAGGGGCATACAAAATAATTCCATTCCATTATATCTATGGAGAATATAGCTTGCGAAGCATTTTAATAATGTTACATTATACAATTTGATTTCTTTGAGTTTTTTAGGTAAAAATCTCGGATGAGTGCGTTAATCAAGAAGCTTGTAGCATGCCATTTTGTTAAAACTGCAGGTTCTATTCGTAAAAAGGCTTTCTGTCTAATAATCGAGAATCGATACTTCATCAAAATCTTTCACACACCAGTTATATCAATTTTTTTCTTTAAAAACT
Organism: Maratus michaelseni; assembly: GCA_963931845.1. NCBI lineage: Eukaryota > Metazoa > Arthropoda > Arachnida > Araneae > Salticidae > Maratus > Maratus michaelseni. The sequence continues at coordinate 315,195,771 of OZ007589.1, read as the reverse complement.
TAATAAAGATTTATTTCCAAATATTTATAGGATATTATTATTTTATCACACTCGTTTGAACATTCAGATTTTTACCAACATTCGGTTCAGAATCAAATTTTACATCTAAGTAGAAAAAGAATAAATCAGATAAACAAAAGGCGGTTGCCACTGGTAACCGACAAATCTGGCTAGACGCCCAGGAGGTATTCGCAATAAAATTTCATAACGAAAAACCGAATAACATTATTGTCAATGGGGCTTTATTTTAAATTCATTTGGGTTCTAACATCGTTTGAGCGTCGGAAATATATTATAGCTTAGTATCATTATATGTTATTGCCTTATATAATGCCTTGCGTTATTACAATAACGTCCAAAATATTGGGACGGTTAGAACCACATTTGGACAGCGGGTTGATCTTGCTAATATATTAGATGAGTTCATTAATCAAGAGGCGTCGATAATCCAATAAAAAATAACGACCCTTTGAAAAGCCGAATAACATAACGGTCAATGGGAATATATTTTCAGTTCATTATTAGCTTATTGATACATTTATACATTATCGATTAAAATTCTTTGATTTCGATAGAATTTTTAGAAGTTGCTTTCTTGTTAGGTGAGACATAGTAAAGCATTTGATGGCATTCATTGAAAGGTTTGTGTTCGAACCTCGTTTGAGCATCGAAAATACGTTATAGCCTATGGGTAGTGTTTTAAATTGTGATTTCAACAAATTTTTCATATTGGATGTAATTACCTCATATACATTCAATTACATTTGTTAAACCAAATTTAAAATTTCCCGACAAATTACCTTTCTCGCCAAAATAGTAAGCTTGAAAAATAGGGCCAATTTGTTTAATTTGCATTTAATCTGATATATGTACTTTTCTTTTCTTTTTTTTTTTTTTTTTAAGAAAGAAAGAAAGCAACCTGTTCTTCCGGCTGAACCAGAAGGACTTGTTTTATATTAATGTGTATTTTGATACAGCAAAATAAGTTGTTCTGTTTTTGTGTATGTGTTTAGAAGATTTTAAAATTCCATGTTCAACCTCCTGGCTTCCTCCTATGAATCTCCTTTAGCCAAACAGTTTGTTATTGGTAACTGTAGAGAAAGTTAACGTCGTATGAGGTTGTTCTATCGCAAAAGTCTGTTTAATTGAATCATTGTCTAACAGTTGACAGTTTTGTGAGCTTCGAACATTTAAGAATTGTAAAAACCTAATAATAGAATTCCTAACAAAGGAACTGTTTAAAGAAACACATTTTCAGTGGCTTAGAAACAAGAATTTAAAAAGAAACCAGTGTTTCTTTTATTCGTTTGTTAGTCGAAAACATCTTATGACACTTTAACTCTCGTTAATAAATCGTTTTATTCTAGCGTGTCAGTTTATCGTTCAAGGGTTATTTAATTGTCTGACAAGAGTATTAGCGATGTAAGCATCCTCGTTGAGTATTTATTGCTTAAGTTAATTGGTTTTTCAAACGTTTCTGAATGTATTTAAAAACATATCTTACGGGAGAGAGGGAAAAAAAGTCCACAGCTCGAGTAAAGTAAATATAACATCGTCTGAAGAAGGTCGTTATCATTATAAACTTGTAAGTTATCCTTTACATTCCGCATTCATTTTAAATTGGGCTTTCCAGAGTAGAGAATATAGATTCCATATGATTTTTAATCTTTGGTTATATACAAATTTATTCAATGAAGTTTTGGAGTCGAATTTCTTATTCAGTTAAAATAGTGAATATGATCATAAAATGATTGGCGACAGGCGGTTGGAAAAGTAAGTGAGGTGCCAGCACAGTAAATTCCGAATCGTTCGGGGATGCGTCACGGCTAAGGGTATTTCAATCAGGAATGCGAAAGGGTGTGTCAACAAGTACCTTTTGACAGTATAGATTCTCCATTCTTTTCCCTGGATATTTCCATCCCCTCCCGTAAAGCTGACACCAAGCCCGGGGTGGGGGGGGGGGAGTGGATGCTTACCGGGGGAATGTTTTCCGTGTCTTCCCTTTTACCCGAAAAAAAGGAGGGATCTTTTACCACAGGCCTTTCAGGTCTATGATGGTGATTAAACAACTTATAGGCCTCACAGTCGTATGATTGTTTGTTGATAATATTTCTTCCATAAAACCTCCTATTACGGAATGGAAATAATGTGAATTTTGATGAATCTCATTGCAGAGGCCTCGGAGGTCTAGCTAGAGTGTAACATGAGCGGTGGATAAAAGGGTGTTACTGTGAGGATTAACTGAATACACAAAGAGTAAAAACAGGCGCTATGAAGAGGCATGATGAAAGTTCCAATGAAGATAATGATTACCAGAAAAAAAATTACCTAGTATATTAAGTAGTAAATATTAAATAAATCATACTTACACTTTTTTTCAATAAAATAATGTAAAACAATATAACTTTCACAAAGATGCAAAATTTTTGAAACACTTAATTATATACCCCCTGCCCCAAACAGCAAAAAAAAAAAAAAAAAAAAGAAAAAGAAAAATCTTGATTATACAAATTAAAGTTAACTATCCATGAACTTAACGTGAAAGGGAAAAGACATCTTCTACACTGCAATTTCACAGTAGCGCGGCAGCGTATTACTGCTTATTTTACTGTTTATTACTGTTAATTTTACGGTATAATACTGGCAGCTAGGGTGCTAGTATTATACTGTAAAATCAACACTTTTTTTTGGCAGTGTAGAAACACCTTTTATTTTAAAATACACGGCACACTTGCTACATTTTTGAAAACTTCAGTCAGCAGAACTTGCACAGTAAATTTTGATGTTCTAAACATTTTAAATTCCTGAAAAACCTTGTATTTTTGTTTTAAGTGAAAACAAACTTTAGTATATCAATCAGTCATCTTTGTTGACTCGAAGTCTATTTACTGAAAATATTACAAGAAAATTTTCACAGTGACAATTGACAATCATGAGAATCAAAATGAGAATCATTTGTTCCCTGTCCACAGTAAAAAAGAAAGAAAAAATCATAATTTCGAAAATGAATTCAGTGCTTATTTCTATTCAAATAATAGAAAAAATAATGAGGAAGTCAGCTATAAATGAGAAAATTGACCATTTAACCAAATCTTTAGGTTTATCATAACGATTTATTAAATGTTACTTAATATTATGGTTTTTTTATGCCGAGGGATTTATAATTTGTGTGCGAACATGTCCGTATTTAACACTTATTTTTTGCTGGTATTACAGAAATAGCATAGAAATATATATATATATATAACATTTACAAAATAATTACAGATATGCAAATTGATAGAAAAGTAACAGCAATAAAAAGTAGTAGTAATAATATGCATAGTCTTTTACAGACTACTGTTTCCATATGGTAAATCGAATTGAAAAATCCATAATCATTTGTCCATAATCATAATCAAATATGTTCGATGGAAACATCAATTAAAATTAAAATTTTATTCATATTGATTTAAAAAGATAGCAGTTATAAGAGAAAGAGTGCTTAATTTTATTAAAACAATAAAAAATGATGTACATAAAATACAAATTTAACTGACATATTTAAGAGACATAATCTAACTACGCGCTTAAACCACTGAAATATTCAGAATAAAAATAGGCTGCTCTAAAGTAGTGAAATCTTCAGCGATTTATTAGTCTAGTAACCTCTAGAATATGCGGTTAATACGAAAATATTGCTTTGAATAAATTTCAAAACTTTATTTCAATGCGTAATTGATATTTTTGAAATAAAAATGCTTTTTAGTGCTAGTGGGCAATCTTAAAAAATATATGTATTAAATATAAAAATTATAAATTAGTGTTCCGCGGGGGGGAAATTGCACTTTTTAACCATTAAAAGAATAAAATCTCAAATATTCCTGGGGGGCGGGTCATTTCAGTGCTCCGGGGGGGGGGCGATGTTCCTCCCGGGCCACCCGCTGAATTTAACACTGGGCGTCAGGAATTAGTTTCAAAACGCCGACTTTTGACAGTATTTTCTGAAAAATATGTCAAAGTGCCCAGTTTGGATCTGAGAATAGCCTTATAACGAATATAAAATTTTCAATCAACTTTTATTAAAGGTCAAAATAGTTATCTAAATTCTCTGAAATTTGAAAAGAAAAAAGAAAAGAAATATATATTTTTTTTCTTTTAGTACTGTTATATTATCTAAAGCATTATTTGAATTTCTGTTGGAAAATGCGCACTTATATCGTTAAATCTCATGAATGATGCATGGGAAGGAATTTCACTTCCATCTTTCTGCCAAATGCGAATCATGCAAAATAAAGGAATTCTGATTAGAATCTAAAGCTTTTTATTCCTACCGCTAATGGAATTAAGTTCTTACGATGGCGAAACAAAGCAGTTTCTTGTCAGATATATGACAACTTTGAAACGTAAAGTAGATTTCTGACATTGAAGAGTATTCAGTATTCTAATTTTACAACTGCTGTCACTAGTGTGTGTCGAAAATCTATTTTGACTTATACACTGTGTAACATTTTTTTACCATTAGATTAAGTTTTAGTATTTTGTTGAAATTTACATACATGAGGTATAATATGTTTTGAGAGTTTAGAATTCCTGACAAAGAGATGATCGGACTAGGAAATGAAATCTAATTCTGACATTTTTGTACAATCGAATCTCACACCCTCACTGTTACATTAGTCGAAAGTGTTTAATCCCTGCGTCTCCTTATTTCAGAGATAACTTAAGTCAAAATTTCAAGACCAGCACCTACATATATAGGCTGTCCCAAAATGGTTGAAATGAACTTTAACATATTAAAGATAAGTAGACGAAGATAAGTAGACGTTGAAGATATGTAGACAATGTAAATTGCAAGTTTTCGAAATAAAGTTGGAAATAAGATTATGTTAATGGTATAGGTTTGCCATTAATTTTTGAAGAGTTACAATTTTTAAATTTGTATATGACTCCCCGTTCGCAAAAAGCGGTCAATTAGAATTATTTTAGGGTTTCGTTCATCTCACGAAACCCTATTCGTCTCACTCCTCTTTCTGTCTGTCCGTCCGTCACCGAGTCAATGGCGGTAACAGACTGAACGTTTTCAAAGACACCCTTATCTCATAAACTATTCCATCTGGGAACGTAAAATTTAAAACACACGCCCCTCCCCCCCCCAAAAAAAAATAGCTTTCGGAATATTTAAAAAAAAATTATTACTCCCACTAGAATTATAAATATCAATTAAAAATCGATTTGAATAAATTCGTTTAATTTCCTTTCATTGGAAAACCACAGACGAACAGTCTGTTGCTAAGGCCAAAGATGGCGGACTAGGCATTTTTCAGGATCTATAGATTTTTTTTAGTATTGTATTTATCGATTTGAAATTAAACATCTATGCGTATTTTTTTACGGCCCAGAAATCTAATTTTTTATAAAGATGGCGTAATTAGAACAGAAATTACGAATTATTTTTGCATTAATGAAGATATTTTTTTATTATATGATGATTGCAACTGGTATGTAAAATCGGATACTCTGAGCGAGACATCCCGGCTTTTTGCAAGGGAGGAATATAAATACACCACAGATTTTGATGATAGTAAGAGATTAAAAGTTCTATTTATTTATTTCCTTTTTTAATACTGCATTTACCGATTTGAAAATTATAAATCTATGCAATTTTTTTTTATTTTTTTTTTATTTTTTTTTACGGTGAACCCAGAAATCTAATTTTTTAAAAGATCGCATTATTATAACTGAAGTTGTATCTTATCACAAAATGCTGATTTTTAGAAAAAACAAATAAAACTTTAATAGACAATGATGTAATTAATAATGCAAATAGGGATTATTAATAAAGAAGGGAAGAGAGGGGAAACTACTTTTTATTATATATCGCATTTAGTCCACATCACAGATATTATTATGACAGGGCAGAATAGCGGGCTTCACCCACTATCGGGCCGATTCAGATATTCCTAAAACGAAAAAATAGACCGATAAATTTATATTTTATAAAGAAACATGACTTTTTATTTTGGAAAATGAAATGTATTCGAATTTATTAATTAAAGGATAAAGTGTTTTGATAGGAATATTAAACAAAATCCTTTGTGCGATCTTCGATCACACTTACCCACTTGTTTTTCTTTTGCAGCAATAAGATCATTGCAAAATACTGCATATCCGTATCTTTATAATTAACTGAAATACAATCAAGGGGGAAAATCTGACCTATAACCAACCCCCTTTTCGTTACCATTTAAAATGATATTTCATCAGTGAAAATGGGGACCGTGTAACGTTCGTTCAAAAATGCGTTAGCAACTGTCGGCCTGATTTTAAATGTTTCGGGTTGGGTTTTTTTACTCTTTCGGGTCGGGTTGACCCGATTTTTCAAAATAAAGTCCTGAAAATTTTTCAATTGATAAAAACGATTGGAATATTAATAAGCGATATGTGTTATATATTTTTATACAATGAAGATAAAATTGATCTTATATATATAAAATTCTAGGCTTTTTTTCGATAATTGTATTAAAATATGAATTAATTTTCTTTCACTTGGGGTTCGGGTCGGATTTCCGGTTGATTTTAAGCAGAATTTTCGAGTTCGTATCTGATGCAATCCGACCCGTGCAAGACTCAATCTCATACTTGAATATATATATATATATATATATATATATATATATATATATACCGGGTGTCCCAAAAATGACTGATGGATTTTGAAATTCAATAACTTGCAAACGGTGACAGATATTTAAAAAATTCTTGCAGGAGGGTTATGTATGATGTCAGGAGTTTTCTTACTGTGATTCTTGATTTTAGTTCGAATTTCAAACAATAGATGGCGCTGACAGCGAGTCGCGCTCTGTCGAGGCCGAAACTGATGCCCCTCAGCGTTGATGCACCGCCCCCTTAATACTAGTCCTGCCCGCTGACAAAAATGACAGATTTTTTTTTTCAAAGTTTGTACGGTCCCTCTAACTTCAACACCAATAAAATATAAAAGTTTTCTTCGCCTAGTTTTTCTGAGATCAAATAAGTCAAAGAGAACTTTTAAATATTATTGGTGTTGAAGTTCGAGAGACCGCACACATATTGAAAATAAAAAAATCCGTCATTTTTGTGAGCGCGCAGGCGGGCGGTGCATCAACGCTGACGGCCGTCACTTTCGGCATCGACAGAGTGCCAATAGAGAACCTTAAGTGCCAATCGCTGTCAGAGCCATCTATTGTTTGAAATTCAAACTAAAATCAAGAATCGCAGTACGAAAACTCCTGACATCATACATAATTCTCCTGCAAGAATTTTTGAAATATCTGTCACCGTTTGCAAGTTATTGAATTTTAAAATCCATCTGTCATTTTTGGGACACCCGGTATTTACAAGATAAATTGTAACTTATTATATTATATTTATATAAATTTTATAATTTGTATACATTTATGTAAAATATATATTTTTGTAATATAATTAAATTATATTACCGTTAGAGTCATTAACTGAACTATTTTACAGTCTTATCACTATAGGTTGTCATTTTTAATATTCATTTTATATTATTTATTTAGCGTTTTATAAACTAGGGGGCTCTGGCCCCTATGAGCTACGCTCGCCAACACCCGATCTGACACCGCAAACTCTAAAAACACGCTAATTTGATCAACTCTAAAATGATTACAGAAGATTGAATTATAATTAAGCAACCAGTGGCAATCTTCTGTAATCGGGTTTCTATTCATTTTTGTTTCACTGAGGGTTTTTAAGGCCGAATCAACTGCTGTCGAAATAGCTAACAACAGTTTTCGTGATTGATTAAATAAGATCAATTAAACACTTGAAAATCAACTTGTGTAAAATGGCTAAATAAACAATGTCGCCGCATCGGGGAATTTTATAATGATGTTATAAAAAACTGGGTACCTATCTGTTATCTCGTCGACCCCTATCTACAAAAGAAAGAAACTGTCGCCAAAATATAGGATTTAACGTGTTCGTAACCGTGTCGTTACATTCAATTGACATCAGATGTGTTACACGTGTTTGTTATGTCATCGAGACATTTTTATTCGACATTTATCTGTATTTTTAATGATATTTTACTAATTTATTAGTTATTTCGTTAATTTAAATAATTACGACCTTAAACAGCGCCGCCCTAATATTTAAAGAGAAAACGCGTTGAAAAAATGTTATGTCTAGTTACGCACAACAGATCCGTTTCAACTGACGTTATAAACATTTATCCACCAACCGAGGGGGTTAAATTAGAAAAATATTATAAATAAATATTTAAGATTACTTTTTTCTCTTTTCATTAATGTATTATAAATTGTATTGCTTAAAGTTGACAGTTGACACTTGTGGGGCTTTAGATTCCAATGGCAACATTCTTCCATTGGTTTTTTGGGCATTAGAGTTTGGCGATAGTTTTTACTGGAAAGTTGTCAACGGTATATTGGAGAAATAGCAAAAATTGTTTTCAGTAAGACATTTTAAATGTGTCATTTCCAATATGACGTAATTTTCAAAGTTTTCTTATTATTAAACGTAAATATATAGTTTTTAATTAAAGGGAAATATTATTTACGGTGTTTTAAAAGTTGCAGTAAGAGGTAAAAGATTTTGTCGAAATAAATTAATCTCTCGTGTAAATATATTTTTAAATTGAAACTGTTTGGCATTGGTGTATCCAGGGGGTGGGCTGGTGGGGCCACAGATCCCCCCCCCCGAAATTGTCAAGAGTGAAATGAAAAAAGTGCTTTTTGCTTTCTTATTTAGATAAATTTCTAATTTTTATTTGTTTTACAGCGGATTAGCCACTCTCGTTAGTCCATATTAGTCCGCATTGACATCATAGCTAAACAGGGTAAGGGGGCTGATGGGATTATAGCCCCCCCCCCCCCCCCCCCCCCGCTCGAAGTAGTCGAAAATCTCATTAAAAAAGTGCTGTTTTCTTTTTCTTTCAGATAAATTTGTAATTTTTTTTTTTGGTTATACAACAGGCTACCCACTTTCTTCTTTTTAGCGCCATATTAGTTCACATTGACATCAGAGCATATCTCAAAAGGTGAAGGGGGCTGATGGGTTTACAGCTCCCCCCTCCCCTTCCCGAAATAGTCGAATGAAAAAAGTGCTAACTTTTCCTCCTTTGAGATAAATTTGCAGTTTTTTTTTTGTCATACAGTAGACTACCCACTCTGTTCTTTTTAACCCTATATTAGTCCACATTGACATCAGAACTTACCTGAAAAAGGGAAGGGGACTGTTCGGGTTACAGCCCCCCCTTCCTGAAAAAAATATCTCATGAAAATAGTGCTGGTTTTTTTCCTTCTTTGAGATAAATTTGTAATTTTTTTGTTGTCAGAGAACAGACTATCCACTCTCTTTTTAGTCCCATATTAGTCCACATTGCCATCAGAGCATACCTAAAAAGGAAAAAGTGGTTGATAGGGTTACAGCCCCCCCCCTCCCCAAATAGTTGAACATCTCATGAAAATAGTGCTGTTTTTTTCTTCTTTGAGATAAATTTGTAATTTTTTTTTTTTGTCATACTACCCACTCTCTTCTGACAGACTATCCACTCTCTTCTTTTTAGTCCCATATTAGTCCACATTGCCATCAGAACATACCTAAAAAATAAAAGGTGGTTGATAGGGTTACAGCACCCCCCCCCCTCTCGAAATAGTCGAAAATCTCGTGAAAAAAGTGCTGTTTCCTTCTTCTTTGACATGAATTTGTAATTTTTTTTTGGTTATACAACTGACTACCCACTCTCTTCTTATTAGCCCCATATTAGTTTACATTGACATCAGAGCGTATCTGAAAAGGGGAAGAGGGCTGATGGGGTTACAGGTCCCCTCTTCCCGAAATAGTCGTACATCTCAGGAAAATAACGCTGTTTTTTTTTTTCTTCTTTGAGATAAATTTGTATTTTTTTTTTTTTGTTATGCAACAGACTACCCACTTTCTTCTCTTTAAGCCCATATTAGTGCACAGTAACACCACAGCATATCCAAAAAGGAGGGAAGGGACTAATGGGGCACAGATCCTCCATCTCCCAAAATGGCCAAAATGGAATGAAAAAAATCCCTGACGGCTCGGCCTACAGGCACAGGTAGATTTCGAAGACGCAGACCGTGGGGCACCTGTTTGTTGGGAATTGCGGAAGAAATGACCTTTTTGCCATGATGCGGCAGTTGGAACCGCCTACTTCGAAACCTAACTTGTTTGCAGGCGAAACCAGCGGTTTTTTTTTTTTAATTTTTTTGCTATAAGAGTTGGTCTTATAAAAAACTTATCAGTATAAAAGTTTTAGATAATATTAAGAGGATTTATAATAAATTTGAGCGGATTTGAAATATCGGGAATTGACGAAGTTATGAATTTTTTTCTTCTAAAACCCCCCTTGGAGCCATTTTTAATTATATCAAAAATCTGTTATACATACATTTTCGGCCCTTCTCCTAGAAGTAATAATAACTTCAAACCGATTCGATACGTACCATAATTAAGAAATTATGGGGGGGGGGGTTCTATTTTCACAAAAAGCCCTCCCCCCTTCCCTCCCTCCTTAGTTCGATTTTGCCCATTAACAAACTTGACCGAGATTTTATGCCCCTTGATTTTATGTATCAGTTTCGAAAAGATACGGGAGTTGGAACCGCCTACTTCGAAAAATAACTTGTTTGCAGGCGGAGCCGGCAGGGATTTTTTTTTTTTTTAATTTTTTTTTTTTTTTTTTGCTATAACGGTTGGTCCTATAAAAAACTTGTCAATATAAAAGTTTTAGATAATATTAAGAGGATTAATAATAAATTTACGCGGATTTGATATCTTGTGAATTGACGAAGCTATGATTTTTTTTTCTTATAAAACAACCCTTTTTCCCCCCCTTTGGGCCATTTTTAATTATATCAAAAATCTGTCATACATACATTTTCGGCCCTTCTCTTAGAAGTAATAATAACTTTAAACGGATTCGATACGTTTCATAATTAAGAAATTATAGGGTTTTTTCTGCTTTCACAAAACGTCCCCCCCACCCTCCCCCCCTTGGTTCGATTTTGCCCATTAACGAACTTGACCGAGATTTTATGCCCCTTGATTTTATGTGTCAGTTTCGAAGAGATCTGTGCAGAATTATTTCAGTTATCGTGTCCATAAAAAAAGTGACATAGATAGATAGATAAAGTTTTGAACTGGGGATGGTTTTGGGTTCTGGGAGTCATGATCGGCGTAGATCTGCAAAAATTTTTCAAAAATTCCAACTTAGGTGAGAATGTAATAGGTAGTATTTCTTACGAAATCTACCTAAAAGGTGCCGATTTTTCTCTTTATGTTTGAGATAAAATTATAATTATTTTTTCTGTCATGCAATGGACAACACTCTATTTTCTTTAGTACCATATTAGTACACAACGGGTGGGATTTATGGGGTAACAGCTCTTTTTGAGATAAATTTGTTTTATTTTCTGGCACGCAACGAATTTGTTTTCTCGTTAGCCCCATATGCCTGCCTCTCAGTCCTGCGATCAAAATTACTTGAGACCACAAAATCTATTTTCAAATGACTGAAAAACAGTTTCATACATGTTTTAGTGGATAATTGTAATTGAATACGTATAATATGCTCAATTGGCAAGATCTAGAAGTAGTTTAATTAATTTAAAGAATATTTAACTCTCTTGCACAGATAATGCCAAGATTAAGGAGGTATATTAGTGCGCAGTAACATTAAACATTATCGCCAAATCAGGAAATGTACGAACTGGAATATTTTTGTGAATGGCAATGTCAAGCAATATTATTAATTTTCGGTTTTGGAAGGGTCTTTTAAAGATGCCCAGTAGTAATACTCAAAAGATAATCTCCCATTGATTTGTTTGTTCCTGGTCTTTTTACTAGTGAACTAGTTTTATTTACGTTACGCACTTTTCTTGATGTAAGGCTGTTCTCAAATACAAACTGGCTACTTTATGACATATTTTTTAATTCATTTTTGCTCGGAAACTAATGAAATTCACAGGTCTTTTTATTCAGAAACTTTGCAATCTAAACACGTTTTCCCTTTTTTGTAAAGGTAGAAAATCTTTCAGAAAGCACTGTCTAAGTTGGCGTTTTGAATCGGACTCCCGACGCGGCAGCCTGAGAAACGCGAAAAACGAGCCGTTAATACGTTACTAGAATCACTTATAACTCGATAAATAATCTATTTATCAAAAAATGGAAAACTCATCTACATTCCAAATCTTTTCCATAGTCAGATCTTCCAGTCTAATACATTTGCGTTTAAAAATGTGTCAGAAAGTTTCACGTTGATGAGCAGGGAGGGAGTTGCCTTTATTATATATATAAATATATATATAATCCGTCAATATTTCAGTGTACGAGTGATCCAGCAAACGATAAAAATTCTTAATTACTCTTCTAAGAAAGTACAATATTACGAATAGTGTTCTTTTCTAATCGATCTTATTTTGACACGACACACTTTAGTATAAGCATTTTTACCATTTGGAATATTTAACAAAAGAAGCATTAAATAAATTCACAGGTTAAAAATAAGTTTTCATGTAATTGTACTTACCGTTTTTTTAAAAGTCCAGTAATATTGTTAGCCATATTTCAATAACTTTAACTCTTTAAAAAAAAAGGAAAATCTGATGTTTAGTTTCCAATTAATTCTTTCTTAACCTGTCCCTTCCTTCACAAATTTGATGAGTTTTTTTAACATATATTTCTTTAAGGTTAATAGCCATATGTTTGATCAAAATCCCAGCAGCACGTATACGAAGGGAAGGGGGGTATCAAGAAGAAATGCTTGCTATCCCTAAGATTTTGAATTAAATTTTTGTTGGTATTAAAAAAGAGATTTTGCAAAGAAAGTTTGTTTATCCTGAACAGAGCCGGACTATAAAAATTTTGGGCCTTGGCAACAGAAATTATTTTTGGCCCTAATCGTAGACTATCACATTCTTACAAATACTGTGAATGAGAAGTGTATGAATAACTACGTAATGCACCCATTTAAATGAAAGACTGAGAATAAATGTGAACTGAAATTGGATTATTATTATTATTGAAATTTCTTCGTAAAAATTAACTTGACAGACTCAAATATCATGTTAAATAAACATGAACTAATGTTGCACAAACTTTAAAAACATACGCAACCCAAAAAAAATGATATTTTATAAATAAGATAGTCATAAAATTAAAACATTTTTAAACAAGTTTAAAACACATATGAAGAAGCTGAAATAAATTGGGCCCACTATGAGGAACATAAATCTTCAAATGAGAAGAAAATTTATAAATATACTTATGATGTCATTGACAATTTTAGCTTACATAAGTTCTGTAATGAATCTAGAAATTTTTATTTCTTATTCTATTAAGATTGTTTACAATAAAATTGATTTGAAACACCATAAATTTTAGGGCCCCTTAAATATGTGGGTTCTTGGAAAGTGCCCCACATGCCTTGGCAGTAATAGGGAATTGATCCTAAAATAGAAAACAAATTATGAAAAAAAAATTTGTTTGAGATTGTCCCAAGCAAAATTAATTTATTGTCAAGCAAGAATCGTAACCAGAATTTAGGGGAAAGGAGACAACTTTATATATTATAAGCTATAATAACTTTCTTTTAAATGAAAGTATATGAAACAATCCATTATGACTTTTCAACTTACTTCGGGGGAGGGGGTGCTCGCGTTCGGATCCGTACCCCCCTCCCCCCGTTTTTCTCTGCCTACGGCCTTATTGTCAAACATGATTTCTATTTATAACGCAGTTCAACATGTTTCGTAAAACTCAGAACATTATCGATATTTAAGTCACCCCCCCCCCCCCGAAATTAAATCCTGGATACGCCACTGCTGTTTGGAAATATTGTTATTTGAGCATTTTAAATATGACGTAAGTTTCCCCATTTAATGCTTTGAACGCGTAATAATTTATATCTCTTTTTAATATTCACGCGCAAGTCTATTTTTATTACGTAATTTTCTACAATTACTGCTTTTAACACGTGATCATTTAATTATTTTTTTTAAGTTTTATTTCTGTTTGTAATAGTCACATGTAAATACATTTTTAATTGAAAGGGATTAGTGTTATGTGCGCTATTTTACAAATTGGCAATAATTCAAATAATGGACTTTTGAAATATGAAATAAATCCCCATCAAAAATAATGAAAATTTGATCTAAAAAATTAAATATAACCTCAAAAAATTACTCATTAAAAATAATAGCACTCTGCACACCGCAAGTTTGTCAGCTAAATTCCTTTAAATTATGATTAAATTCCTATGTATAGTTTTCGTTCCTATAAAACTTTAAGAGTACTATTTTGACCAACTTTAATATTAATTATCTCTTAAAGTAATTCTTAGATTTAAAAACTCTCTGCTTCAGCGTGTTTATCGAATATTTCTCTATAAAACTAATAATTTTCATATTTTTATAATCTGCAGTAGTTTTCTGGATATTAGTCCAGAAAGACCTCAAGGCACAAATATGTTCATTGACTGCGGCGACGGTGGTTACTTTTTTTTTTTTTTTTTTTTTTTAAATATAGAGAGATACTTTTCCGTTGCATATTGTCAGTAAATAAATGTTCCATAATATTCATTAAAATTTACACGAATGTCAAGAACTCAGTGATAAAGTATTAAGATATTTGTTGCCTTTCAACATTATTTCGTCTTATTCATAACATTAAGAACAAATATATCGTAATAAGCTTCACGCTGCTCCAGACTAAGATTATTTCTGTCTCCGTTTGGGGAACCGTATTTTTTAAAAAACTCAGCTACATGAAACAAGCTCAAGGATTCCCGTTGTGAGTATTATAAGCCATGTTTGAATACTTGTGTATCCTGATGCAAAATTGTTATAAACTGTAACTTCTTTTAATGCTAAATTGATGTTAAGCTAATATTATAAAATGTAAAATTAATTTTAAAATGTGATAAAAAAATAAAAGGTTATAAATGTGAATGTAATTTGAGTCGATTAATTGTTTAGCACTACTGAGAAGATTAATAATAATAAAAAAAAGCAAGTTTGCGTTATGGTATGAGAAGGGGTGTGTTTATAAAAAAGGGGGTACTCCTAAATGAAAAGACTAAGCAAGGGGTACGTAACAGAAAAAAGCTGTCTTAACCCCCTAGTGGGAACCGCTGTCTTAACCCCCTAGTGGGAAGCGCTGTCTTAACCCCCTAGTGGGAACCGCTGTCTTAACCCCCTAGTGGGAACCGCTGTCTTAACCCCCTAGTGGGAACCGCTGTCTTAACCCCCTAGTGGGAACCGCTGTCTTAAGTAAACAAATTGGAAAAGGCATAACATATCTTAAAACCCAATTTTCGGAAAAATATCCGAATTATTTTGTGAAGCCCCGTATATAATAAATAGATTTGTTTATATACTACGTAGAATGCTAAAATTTAGTACAGTTAGGAAACACATAGCACAGTTTAAAATCCCCCTTTTGGAATTTACGTCAATAAACGGAAATGTGTTCGATATTTTTTGTGTTGCCCTGTATATGATCTATAAAATTTATACACACCAAGTAATAGGCAAAAAATGGGTTAAATTTAGAAACGCGTACCGCAACTACAAACGCACTTCCAGCAGTTATTGTTAAAGGACAGTACTTTAACCGAATTATTTTGTGGGTCCCTGTAAATGAATAATTAATACTATGCACAGAGTATTCTATAGCTAGTTCCATGTAAATTCAGTGATACATATCAATTTCACTATGTTTGAAATAGTGAAACATTATTAAAATAAACCTCAAACGATTTTTCACCATAGACCGCAATGTAACTGATTTCTTTTGAGTGTTCCTGTATGGAAACTATAAGTGCTATGCGCACCATATTCTACAGTAAGCCTCTTGTAGATAGTGGTAATATCAATTTCAGTATGTTTGAAATAGTATAACATAAATAAATAAACCGACAATTATTTTCCCCCATAGACTGTAATGTAACGGAATTCTTTAGAGTGTCCCTGTAAAGGAACTATAAGTGCGACACATTTCATTTTCAATACCGAACATGCCGTAGTGAACATCAATATCATATATGAATTGCGGGACAATCCGAGTATATTTACGCTAGTTACAGCACGGACAGACAGACACTTTTCAGCTATGTTGTAAAATGTTAAAAATGAAACTGAATTAGCTTGGGATCTCTCTCCCTCCTCTCTCTTCTCTTTGTCTTGTTTATCTTTCTCCCTCCTCTCTCTTCTCTTTGTCTTGTCTATCTTTATGTGTGTAATTTCAATTATTGATGTCACCGATTCTCAAACTTCAAGTATAGGAACTACGTACTTATATAAGTCAGAATGTTTTGTGGACCACCTTACTCACACCATGTGTAGTTTCGACAGCTGCCAAAAATTCGAATTTCTCAGTATCACCATTTCCGAATAGCAATTCTTCATCTTCATTTAATCAAAAAATCTGCTCATTAAATAGCGCGAATATTTCATTCAAAAATTAGAAGGCTTTTTAGCAATGGATTTCTAATTTCTGAGATTTTCAACTATTTTGTATTATGCGCAATTCATTTGAATTTTACCTTTTCTGTCTTTTTTGACATCTTATTAGAGGAGCGTAAGGTCAAATCATAAGTGTATGAGGACCATTTGAGGCCCGCAAGTCATAGTTTGAGAAACGCTAATATATGGGAATACACAAAATATGAAGTTATTTTAAGGAAATAATAAAAAGTAAAAGCATTGTGAATTGATTATGTAAATTTTCCAGTATTATTTGAACATGACAAGCCGTTTCAATAGCGTGGTATGTGTGCACGTGCATAATAATTATTTAAACGAATGATTATAAGTAAATGCAGGAAAGATTATAATTTCAAAATATTAAAGAGGAACACATGCAAAAAAATATGCATCTAGAAAAATTAGACGTTCTGTTATGTAGATAGTCTCTCTATATTTTTTTTCACTTCAAAATTGAACATTGTGCCAATAAGGTGACGTATTTCTTCGTTAAGAAAACGACAAATAAGTTGCATTGTGTTCCTTCTGTTTCTTCGTAAATCTTAGGAAACAAAGCATTTCTTTGTGATCGCATGACTTCACGATGAACTATATATAGTCCATGACCCAAGGCCAGAATGAAATGCCGCTTTTATTTATAGTTTAAGAAACAGGACCGAGGATATCAAATTTTATTTCTTCCACTTTTCATTCATTTGAACTGACGCTTGTCCTTTTTCAAGTGCGTCAAAAATATTGCTATATTAATAGGCAATCATAGCTGGCGTTAAATAATGTTTTTCATTGCAGCTTTATGGCTTTTGTTGCTTGTATCGTTGGGATCTCATGAGAACATTCTGTAAACGTGGGTTTATTGAAAAAAGAATTGAGTTACTTTAGATTTTAGGAAGGATATGATTCATTAGTGGTATGTTGCATTACTTCTTTAAACACAATTCAAACTTATTCGATGGTATTAGTCTTTAAATGCATCTCAACTTTTTCTCATAATGTATTAGTGATGGTTAGTCAGAAAATTTAATTAGAAAAATTTGCTATATTAATAGGCAATCATAGCTGGCGTTAAATAATATGCTTTTCATTACAGCTTTATGGCTTTTGTTGCTTGTATCAAGTTTGGGATCTCATGAGAACATTCTGTAAACGTGGGTTTATTGAAAAAAGAATTGAGTTAAGATATTAGGGAGGATATGATTCATTAGTGGTATTTTGCATTACTTCTTTAGACACAATTCAAACTTATCCGATGGTATTAGCCTTTAAATGCATCTCATAACTTTTTCTCTTCATTCATTAGTGATGGTTAGTCAGGCAAATTTTAATTAGAAAAAATTACTTTATTAATAAGCAGTCATAGCTGACGTTAAATAATATGATTTTCATTACAGCTTTATGGCTTTTGCTGCTTGTATCAAGTTTGGGATCTCATGAGAATATTCTGTAAATGTGGGTTTATTGGGGGGAAAAAAGAGTTACTTTAGATTCTAGGGAGGATATGATACATTCCGGAGCATGAGCCGAAAAAAATTGTCATCAGAGCTCGATACCGAAAGTAGGTGGTAGAAAATTCTTAATATTTAAAAATTGTTTCAAGATTAATTTTCTCATTTCAAAATATCTTCTTACATAGAAATAAGTATTAATCCTAAATAATTACTTCTGACAACGTTCCGCGATTTTCACGTCCCAGAAAATCTGTTTAAAAAGCAAATTTGTTACTTGTACCCAACCACTGGCAGAAATCTGTAAAAGTTTCGTTTTTCTTTTCTTTTTCTTTTTTAATTAATATCATTAATATCATTTTTAATATCGTTCAAGTGTGGCAGAAATACATGAAAAGGACTTCAAACAGAAGGCAGTGATAGACAAGGGATATTTTTCTACTTCTTTATGTTACTAACAGAGCTCGTGCAAAGGATCCTGAATCGGATGGAAAATGTCTCTTTATATCCCAACAATAACAATTCAATTCCCCTTCAAAATTATTTTTAAAGGATTGTGAAATGCTTTGAGAAACTTAGACTACATTCTTGTTTTTCATATACCAAGTATTTTTTTTTATTTTTTTGTTCAACTTCTGAATAAATAAAATTTTTACTTTGAACCCTACCCCGAAGATTGATATAAATATCGAGCCCGAGATCTTTTCGGTCTCGAGCTCACGGGCTCGGTCTGAGCCTGTCTCATATCTAGGGAAGAAAGAGCTCCCTAGTGCACTTTAGACATCCAAATAACGACTGGACAGCGCATAATGAAATATTTTTGTTACTATTGCTTTATTACTTTAAGGGCCTGTACACTACTCACGTGAAGGCTCTCGCAAGCTATTGTTAAATCCTTGGCAGCGTTCTTTTCAATTTCCTCGTTTGCATTTCAATATTTTTAAATTATTGAATAGCTGAGGTCGATATGAAATCGGGTACTTTTTTATTTTTTTTCGATTTTAGTTTCAGATTTTTGTTGTTGTTGTTGTTATGGGATCATTTTCTATTTCGGAACCACCTCCGAAAATGAGTGTCTTCATACATAAAAGAAGAAAAAACTGCAACAAAAATCGAAAAAGTAAAAAAGTATACCTGGTTAGAGATCGACCTTATGAAAAAAAAATCGTTTAAAAATATTGAAAAGCAGACGAGAAAATTCAAAGGAACGCTGCCATTGGTTTAACATTAGCTTGCGAGTGTATTCGCGTGACTAGCGTGACTAGCGTACGCTCTGAAACCGTTGTTTTACTAGTCCATATGCAGCAACAACAAATATTAAAATTAGTTCCTGCATTTTAAAACACGTATAAAAGAATATTTTATCTTTCTTTCATTCGTTTGTTTTTCCTCCACAGTTGAATAATGTTGACAATTTGAAAATGGTTATTGATTACTGAAAATGAGAAAAATTGCTTTACAGACGAAATGCTTTTTTTTTCTTTGCTAATTTACATGCCTTTTTAAGATTACTTTCCGATTTTGTTTTATTCTGGCTATCGCTACTGTAACAGTTAATTTAAAACCTTGTTAAATTCGAAAACAGTTATTCTTTTTCACGCTTTCCAGATAGGTTAAACTTGGCTGAAGATGCTGACAACGCTGGCATGTTTGAACCTCTGCCATATGACGACTAGATTTCAATTGGGGGAATTCCAGACCGGAGAGTATTTAAACTACTTAATTTGTCACAAATTGAAAAAAAGAGCACATGTGTATATGTTCATATCTACACCTTGAGTTTCGAAGAGAAGATAGGTTGTAGTTCTCTTGGAGTGACTTTAAAAAAAGTTTTATGTTTGCTGGAGATATTTTTATGCGAATCTTTTTACTGCCTAAGCATTCTTGACAAATACATTTGTCGCGGAAATCAAGAGCGTCTTATTCTGTTGGCAAAATGTTTATAGATGTCAATCTAAACATTTAGTGCAAACTTTGAGATAACCCTTCACCGGCACTCGCGGCATATTTTTGCTACAAGATATTTTCTTGTTGGTAATGCATGAAATAAAAAGTTCTAATCTCCGAGTAGATCTTACTTGGCGACAGAGCTTGAGAGCCTGTTTACATACTTTAGCGTTTGTAGGATTATTCCCATTACTGGGTGATAATACTGATGATTTTGGCGTGTAGAAAATAACTTTTCAGATTTACTTTCAACATTACATTATTCCTTTACTCCGGTTACCATTATGCATATATATAATCATACGAAATATATCCTTGTAGCGCCAGATTTGGCTGTTTATCGTTGTTTGGGAAAATACATTTGCACGAGTTGGTATTATTAATTCATGCATTTTCATGCATCTTTCGAGGTATATTGCAAACATGTTTCTTTTCTATAGATATTATGCTGATTTTGCATATAAACTCACTTCCAAAAGCTAAGCACTCAGCGGTAAAATGCAGAAAAATCGATAAGTACTGCTTGGATTGACACGAAATGTGGCAAGAAAGTAGCAAATATGTTTATGCAAGAAACAAAACAAAAAATTATATACAAAGATGAAAACAATATTAAATTTTCAAAAGTTATAAGATGAAGTCACAATGGAGTCATTAACAAAAGCATGTTTAAAGCCAAAACAAACAAACAAAATCGACATTAATAGGGTATGGGAACACCCCTTTCATGCATACAAAGCTTACAGCGTATGACCAAATGACCGTGCTTTTTATGAGGTGATCAACCCGTGTAGAGTCAATTTATCGCCATTCCTCCTGTAGAGCAGTTTGGAACTCTGCGAGATTAGCTGGGGGTAAGAAACGTGTACATAGAGCACGGCCGAGGGCACCCCAAAGATGTTCAATGGGATGAAGGTCAGGTGAGTACGCCGGCCACTCCATACGCGCAATCCCTTCACTCTTCAAGTACTCTTCGACGAAGACAGCTCTATGGGGACGCGCATTATCATCCATTAAAACGAAAGCAGAACCAACTGCTGCAGCGTACAATCTCACAGCCTGGACTTCATCCCGATACCCGACAGCCGTTATAGAACACCGTATAAAGATGTGCAGGTCGGTGCGATATCCCAACGAAATTCCTACCCACACCATGATGCTTCCACCTCTGAATGCGTCATGTTCGGTGATGTTCTGGGGGGGATTGCGTGTGCCTACTTCTCTTCTGACCTTTACACGCTTGTCATCTGGTTGCAGAACAAATCTCGACTAATCCGTGAACATAACGTCGCCCCAATCAGACACAGTCCAATTGATATGTTGCCGACACCACTTTAATCGTGCCCCTCTGGATTAGATGGATAGAGGAACACAAACTGGGGTTACCCGGGCATACAGTGCATTCATGTGCAGCCTTCGGTGCACAGTAGTGACATATATCGTCTTACCAATGGACGCTGCAACCGTAGATGTCACACGTGTGGAAGTCGCTCTTCGATTCCGCTTGGCTACAACAAGCAATATATCGTCATCCGCGGGGACCGTAACCCTTGGACGACCGGCCACAGGTCTTCGGATAGCTGTTTGGCTGGTTAGGATTTGTTTTCATAAACTTGAAATTACGGAATGATGAACGCCGAAGAAAAGAGCAACATCTGTGATTGATTGTCTCGCTTCAATGCGTTCGACAGCATGCCATAGCTCAGAATCTTCCAGAATCCATTCGTCTTTTGGAAGCCATAGAGACACGTCTGTCTTGAAAACAAAACGTACGAAAGTTCTAAACACTTTTTATCAGCACTTACATGCAACTCCTGCAACCCTTCACAATGCTGGCTTCTTATACGACTGCCTTTCTTGTATATTTCTCAACACGAAACCGGGATTGGCGGTTACATAACATATTTGCATACTTCCATCTAACTCTGCAGCGATTTGAAGCGTCTCCAATTCAGATTGGCTTCCGGAAATTAACATTTTCCTCTGTGTGCTTAACTTTTGGCAGTGAGTGTATTTATGGATTCGTGTAACTTTATAATTTTATATAAAATTATGCGTATGTGAATATGCTTGTCAATATTTATAAAAAATATGAGTGTTTATCTTCTTTTCTTTTTCTGCTAATTTCTCTTTCTATCTTCAGTGGTTGCCTTAAATGCAGGTACTTTACTTCCCATTCACCTTTTATTGTTTGCAAAGCTGATACGTCCATTTACGAACCGGATAACAGGTTACAACTCTTTTAACAAATTACATTTGCGATTTTTTCTTCTTTGTTGGCTTCAAATTTGGAGGTATGCGATGATTTAAAAGATATTTTAAGTATAGACGAGTGAAGGTTTCTACTATGGACTATGAATATAGAGTTTCAAGAATAAGAATTTCACGAAAGATAATTTTAGAAATATGCAAAAATTTGGAATTATGTAGCATATCCATTTATTTAACTCTTTTGAAGCGCACTCTTTTCCACAAGGAAAAAAAAGTGATTTTTTATATTTTAATGATTACTCAAAAGGTAATCATTGAAAGTCGATCACTTTTCCTGAAGAGGTCGGCTAGTAACGGCAATCAATTTTACTTATAAATTTTATTTATAAATTTTACTAAGCATCTACAGTTATTCCATCTGTTGGCGCGTCACTGTCGGACGTCACGTACCACGTCATTTTATCTGCCCACTCATAATTGTTTCATTTGTTTCCTCACGAGTCTAAGGTAGATGTAATCTTGCCGCAAAGGCATTAAGTAAATCGCAGCTCTCTGAGCACCGCATAAATAAAGATATACAGTCCATTAACGAAAAATTGTCATTGACTCATGTTTTTAAGCGCATTTATCAAAACGCAAACACCAAACATGGTCCTTACCGCCGGAGAAGCGACTTTAAATCAAAGAAGGATATATATTAAGAAAACAAAATAGTGAAATATAGTGAGTGAAAGTTCAAATTATAAAAAGATTGGATATCATATCGCATGCATGATTCATCTTATCGGATCGGATATCGTCAGCTCATGAATTAAGGTAGGAGGATTTTGCTTATTCATTATATCTAATAAATGTTTAATAAAATGGAGCCTTTGGAAAAGCTAAAAAAGAAACGCGCATCAGTACGAACCGCGACTACGAAATTAATTAGTAAATTGGAACTTAAAGATAAAAATAAAGAACTAGATGAATATTCCGAAATTCTGGATCAATTAAATGATAAAGAAGAGTCATTAAAAAGTTTAAATGAAGAAATAGAGGCTGCCATAACAATTGCTAAGGATTATGAAAATGACATTAGTAGTAGTGAAGAATACCAGGAAAATATTATAAAAACTAAATTTCAAATAAAAAAACAAATTGCGCAGTTAAAAAGAAGTGAAGTTCCAAATGATGAATCAAAACTTACACTTTCCAAATCACTAAATATTAAACTACCCGAAATTCCTCTTCCAAAATTTTCCGGAAAACCTGAAGAATGGAGTTCATTCAAATTACAATTTAATAATATAATAACGTCAAATGACCAATTGTTGGAAGCTCAAAAGCTTCACTATTTATCCGCAGCATTGATAAATGATGCAAAGGTCTTGCAGACTACAGAGGATACATTTTCATCTTTATTTCAAGCATTAAAAGACAGATATGAAAACGAAAGAGTCATAGTTGAAATACACATAAACTCACTTTTAGAAGCAGAAAAACTCACACAGCCTTCCGCAAAAGATTTGCGAAATCTTGTAGACAACGTAAAGAAAAGCATTCGCGCGCTAAATGTTTTAGATTACAATAGAAATAACTTTTCCGATGCTTTAATTCTAAACATTATTCTACAAAAATTAGATAGGGAAACACGCAAAAATTATGAGATGAGCATAAACTCAAATGAGGTTCCCAAGTTAGATGACTTAATTTTGTTTTTGGAAAAACGTTCTCAAATTTTGGAAAATATCAGTAAAACCATTTCTGTAAAACCCAAAACAATTCAAGAACGCAATTTTAAACCAAAATCTTATTTCGTTATGTCGAATAATATGATTAATACTTGTGTATTATGCAAACAGAATCATGCAATCTATAAATGTGATTTATTTTTTAAATTAAATGCTTCACAGAGAAAAGAAGTAGCTATGAAAAATAAGCTTTGTTTCAATTGTTTGAGTTGGCAACACTCAATCGCGAACTGTAAATCGAAAAGCTTATGCAACACGTGCCAGGGAAGGCATAACTCATTACTTCATAGAAATATAAACAATTCTCTTCCGAGTCATGTGCAAGCTCATAAATTGAATCCGAATGCAGAAGAGTTCTATAAACAATCTGAAACTGCTCCATATGTCTCGCCTTCATTATCTTGCGTTAGCAATGGGAATAAATCTGTTATTCTTTCCACGGCTTTAATTTGGGTTTTTAATCCACTCTCTGGAAGTTATTTAAAAGCTCGGGTAATATTGGATTCTGGTAGCATGTGCAATATCGCAACTTCGGAATTCGCTAATCGATTGGGAATTCCCCGAAGAAGATTAAAAATCGCAATCTCAGGTTTAGGTGGAAAGGAAATTGATGTTAAGCATAAAATAACTGCAAAAATTCTAAACGGAAATAAACTACATTGGATTTTCTTGTTGTTTCAAAAATAACTGACAATGTCCCATTCACACATCTAGACATTGATGAATTAAAAATTCCTCAATTGTTAGCAGATCCTAAATTTAGCATTCCTGGGAAAATAGACATGCTACTTGGCGCTGAATCCTTTTTTCAGATAGTAAAAGACGGAGAGATTCGCATTCCAAACAGTAATTTAGTATTCCGTAATACAGTTTTCGGATACATCGCTCGCAACAGGAACTATAGATTCCACCAACCAAACTCAATATTGTGGGTTTATCGCGCAGTCGCAAAACATTAATGAATGTTTAGAAAGGTTTTGGAAGTTAGAAACCATTGACGAGCCTTCTAAAATTCTGAGTAAGGAGGAAGAATATTGTGAGGAACACTATAAACTCACACACAAACGAAATAACGCAGGTAGATACATTGTTCAGATGCCAACCCAGGATCTTGACAATTTAGGCGATTCCAAAGAGTTCGCGACAAAACGTCTTAATCAATTATGGAGAAGATTAACGAGAGATAAGACTATGAAATTATTATATCAGCAGTTCATGCGAGAATATTTAGAGTTAGGCCACATGGAAAAGGTTACAGAACCCCCATCCGAAAACCCACCCAATCAATTGTTATTACCTGCCGCATCACGGAGTCCTGCGACCAGACAATACTACGACTAAATTACGCGTCGTTTTCAACGCATCCGCTGCCACTACATCCGGCTACAGCCTCAATGATTGTCTACTGAAGGGAGAAGTGAAAGAAGACATATTTGAAATTATGACGAGATTTCGAATTTACAGGTATGCCTTCACGACGGATGTTCCGGCAAATCTTAATAGATCAATCACAACGCGACCTTCTAAGAATTATATGGAAGACAGAAGAGGATGTGGAACCTGCTGTCTACAGATTAAATACGGTCACATACGGTACATCCAGCGCACCATTTCTTGCTATAAGGACTTTGAAACAGTTAGCCATAGATGAGGCATCACAATTCCCTTTAGCTGCTGAAGTCATAAGAGAAGATGTATACATGGATGACATTGTTACAGGCGCACATGATATCAATACAGCGATAGAGCTTCAACAGCAGTTAAGTAACATGTTGGCAACATGTGGAATGACGCTTCATAAATGGAGTTCAAATTCAAATGAATTAATGAACAGTACACCCTTAGAAGTTCAGGAACTTAACTTTTCCGTTAATGAGCAATCAATTGTTAAAACACTAGGAGTCATCTGGAAACCAGTTGAAGATAAATTTATGTTCAAGATTTCAATAACCGAGAAACCATCATACACCAAACGAGATGTGCTAAGTATCATCGCAAGGTTGTATGACCCACCGGGTCTGCTTGGACCGATTATCACACGAGCAAAGATTTTTCTTCAGAAATTGTGGCTCTTGAAATTAAATTGGGAAGATGAAATCCCAAATCCAGTTGCAAGCGAGTGGACAAATTTTGTGTCGTCTCTAAAACTAATCGAAAACTTCAGAATTGACAGATACATTCTAACCGATTCATTCCAGAATTTAGTGTTGGTAGGATTTGCAGATGCTTCGGAATCGGCTTACGGAGCTGTAGTCTACATGCAGTGCACCAGCCAATCAAGTTTCGTAACTACTAAGCTGATTGCCAGCAAATCCCGTGTTGCCCCGCTAAAGACAATTTCTATCCCTCGCTTAGAACTGTCAGCTTGTCTTCTCTCTCAACTGATAGACAAAATTCGTCTGTCACTAAAATTGATAGTGAATGATATACACCTTCACACTGATTCAACAATAGCAATTGCTTGGATCAATACACCGGCCAATAAACTTAAAACCTATATTGGCAACAGAGTCTCCAAACTACAAACATTGACTGAGAACTATCAGTGGAGTCATGTTCCATCGCATTTAAACCCAGCTGATGTTATATCACGTGGTTCGGACTTTTAAAATTGACTCTATGGTGAGATGGTCCACCTAATTTGCAAGGACTTTGTAGTGACTCTAGTGACAATATAGACATTTCATCAGATGAACAATATTTACTAGAACTAAAAAAGATGAACAATATCAGTTTAATTTCAGTTTCTGAAAATTCATTTGTTAATGATTTTCTTAAAATTAGTAATAATTACTTAAAATTAATACGAATCTTCAGATTTCTTTATAATTTAAGAAATCCCGTTCGACGCCGCGGCCCTCTCACATCCGAAGAACTTCAAGAGGCAAAAACATGCCTAGTTAGACTTGTACAGGTAACTGTATTTAATTCTGAGATAAAAACCTTACAAAGGGGAGAAACTCCCAAAAGAGGACAGGTGAGTTGTTTACATCCCCTTCTTGATAAAAATAACTTGTTAAGAGTAATTTTCGCCTGATCTAAATTCGGGTCGTAACTGAAGTGAATCACTCAAACAATTCGATTAATAATAATCGTTCGAATATATTGATTATAGAAATATAACTCGAAACAATCACTCGATTGATTATTTTCACCTAATGCTGGCATGTCTTCCTTTTGTTTTTTCAAGTTAAATAAAAATAATTCGAATCAGAAAAAAATAGTATTTAATTAAATGTTCCTTGTTCGTATGTGGTGATGTACACGAATTAGGGTAGGTGGTAGATTAAATAACGCTGATTTATCGTTTGATAGAAAATTCCCAATATTGCTTCCTAAAGATCATAAATTAACTTTATTAATAATGACGCATTTTTATCTTAAGTATTTGCACATTGGAGCCCAAACTTTACTCTATCTTGTAAGGCAAGAATATTGGCCACTTAGTGGTAGAAATACAGCCAGAAAATTAATTCATGATTGTGTAATTTGTTTCAAAAACAAACCAAAATGTGTTGAGCAAATTATGGGAAATCTTCCTTCGAAAAGAATTGTCCCCAGTCCCCCCTTCACTAATGTAGGAATAGATTTTTGTGGCCCGTTTTACATAAAATATAAGGGTCAAAGAAAAGGCATTTATCATAAATGTTATGTGGCTATTTTCATTTGCTTTGTAACCAAAGCGGTTCATTTAGAAGTGGTCACTGACTTAACTTCAGAAGCAATGATAGCTACCCTGAAGAGATTCTTCAGTCGGAGAGGTAAAAGTTCAGCTATCTGTACTGACAACGCCACAAATTTTGTTGGAGCCAGTGCAGAGTTAAAGCGTTTGGCGAACTTAATTAGAAATCCTCCCGATGTTTTGGCTCATTATTTAACAAGTGAGGAAGTCGCCTGGAATTTCATTCCACCCAGATCACCCAATTTTGGTGGTTTATGGGAAGCTGGAGTGAAGTCGTTTAAGCACCATCTGAAATGAACAGTTGGTAACATAGGCGTAGCGTGACCGAAAATGTTGGGGGGGGCACAAATGTTTATTAAACACACGCGCGCACGCACACATTCCGATATATATACAGTGGTATCTTGGTTAAAAACGTCCTCGCAGAAATTTTTCACATTGGGTAACAGGAAATCAGTTTCGATCTTAAAGCCCCCTAGACATAAAAGTTTATTTTTCTTAAACATTCGTCGTACAGCCATTTTTTAATTTTTTTGCGAAATGTTTATGTGATTTTTAGCGTTTTTTCGCGTTTTGCGACAATTTCTTAACATTTTTGTTAGGAATTAAGTTTCAATTTTTTAACACAAAATAGTAAAATTTGTCCTGCCTTTTTTTAATTTTTCGCGAAATTTTTATGTGAGTTTTAGCGTTTTTTATCTTTCCGAGGCAATTTTTGGAACATTCGTACGAGAAATCTGGTTTTATTTTTTCAGCCGATATAGTACATTTTCTACTCTGCGATTTTTTTTTATTTTTTGAAAATTTATTATGCGATTTTACGCGTTTCGGGGCGATTTTTTTTACATCCGTAAACGGAATCCAACTTCAATCTATGTCCAATATAGCAAATTTTGTGACCTGCGATTTTTAGATTTTTCACGAATTTTTTATTCAATTTTAAGCGTACCGCGGCGATTTTCTTAAACATTCGTAAAATACATCTGGTTTCAATTTTTCAGCCCGATATAGTAAATTTTGTCCTCAGTAATTTCTAAATATTTCTTAATTTTTTTAATGTGATTTTTAGTGTTTTCCCGCGTTTTGTGGCAGTTTTTTAACATTTGTGATGCGAATCTGGTTTCAACCTTTTAACCCATTATTGTGAAATTTGTCCTCTGCGATTTTTAAATTTTTCATGAATTTTTTATGAGATATTTTGCTGTTTTTTCACGTTCTGCTGCGATTTTTAAACATTCGTAAAAGGAGTCCAGTTTTAATCTTTCAGCCCATTACTAAATTTTGAACTCTGCGATTACATTTTGTACTCAATTTTGTACTCACTGATTTTAATCGCGAATTTTTCATGCGACTTTTTGCGGGTTTTTTTCGCGTTTCGTGGAAGTTTTTAACATTTGTAACATGAATCCAATTACAACCTTTTAGCCCAAATTATTTTAGCCCAATATAGTAAATGTTGGCTTCTTTCAATAATGTTTATTCGGAACTCGTTATAGTGAATTTGAATTCGTTCGTGAATTTGTTATGCGGGGTTTAGCGTTCTTTCGCGCTTTGCGACGATTTTTTCGACATTCGTAAAATGAATCCAGCTACAATATTTTAACCCAATATAATAAATTTAGTTCTCTACGATTTTTAAGTTTTTACGCATTTTGAAGCGATTTTTCTAACATTCGTAAAACAAATCCGGTTTCAGTTTTTAAATACAATACCGTTAATTTTGTCCTCTGCGATTTTTAAATTTTTCGTAAATTTTTTTATGTGATTTTTTTTTAACGTTTCGTGGAGATATTTTCACATTCGTAAAAATAATCCGGTTTTAAACTTTTAGCCCAATAGAGTAATTTTTTTTTCTCTTTTCAATAAAGTTTATTCCGAATCCGTACTATGATTTTAATTTTTAAAGCGATTTTAACGCTTTTTCGCGTTCCGTGGCGATTTTTTGACATTCGTAAAAGGAATCCAGCTACAATTTTTAACCTAATGTAATAAATTTTGCTGGCGTAATGTTGTAAAGTTTTTCGCGATTATTTTTTTTCAAATTTTACGTTTTTATGCGTTTTGCGGCGATTTTTCTACATTCGTAAAGGAAATCTGGTTTCAATCTTTGAACACAATACAGTAAATTTTGTCTTCTGTGGTTTTTGAATTTTTCGTGGAATTTTTTTTTATGGGATTTTTTTTTTTAACGTTTTGTGGAGATATTTTCACATCCATAAAAAGAATTCACTTTCATTCTTTTAGCCCAATACAGTAAATTTTTTTCTCTTTTCAATAAACTTTATTCATCATTCGTACAATGATTTTAATTTATCATGCGATTTATTTATTTATTTATTTATTTGCGTTTTGCGTTTTGCAGCAATTTTTTAACATTTTTTACAGGAATCGAGTTTCAATCTTTTAGCCCAATATAGTAAATTTCGTCCTCTGCGATTAAAAAAGAGAAAGAGATTTTTAGCGTTTCTTTGCATTCTGCGGCGAAAGGAATCCGGTTTAAATATATTGTATTAAAATCGCGTACATAAAAAATTATACCCGATTTTCTGCGGTTTTTTTGCTGTTAGCGGCAATTTTTTAACACTTGTAAAATGAATTCGTTTTCAAGCTTTTAGACCAATATAAGTATATTTTGTCCTCTGCAAGTTTTGAATTGCTCGCGAATTTTTAGTGCTTTTTCGCTTTTTCGGCAAATTTTAGACCTTTTTTTTCGAAGCAGAAATAACTCTGTTAAATTTTGCTTTCCTGCGATTAAATTAAAGTTGGAAGAATGCAAAATCGTCGTAACGTGAACTACGATGCTCAAAATATTAAACTAATTTCGGTCGAAATAAAAAATTTAAAAAAATCAAGGTTAGTTTTGATTTGAGACCAGATCAGGCGTAGCCTGCACGGGTGTACGCTGTTGAAAGCAGTTGGACCCCACTACCAGGTTCATTTAATTCGAGGTTCACTTGAAAAAAAAACGAACAAGTAAATGAGGAAGGCTCCGCTAGATCATTTTATTGAAATTAATATTTTTGTAACAAATGTAATAAACAGCACCACAACAACTGTATCTGGCGCCTGGTGGGGGGGGGGGGGGCACCGCACGTACCACCCTTGGTATGGCCCTGATAATAAATAAAAGCCATTTATCAAACTTTTAAGGCATTTGAAATAAGTTTAAACGGCACTTTTAAGAAGTAACTAATCATTTAATGTATGTATATGTACACCTGCAAAACTGTATGGGAAATTGCACCTTCGATAGCAACAGTTTTGCTTAACAACGGTATTTCTGGAACGGATTACCATCGTTTACCAAGGTACAGCTGTATATTAACTTTAAAACAGCTCATTCAAGAAGGCTTACATTTTGAAAAAAAAAAAAATCATAACCATTGCATCTCAAAAATGCGAAGGTATAATAGCAGATTAAGTGCTTTCAATAATAAATAATAATAATAAGTAAGAGAGAGGAACATATTTAATAACTAGATGAAGGAAATATTAATTATTTTTTATAATCTTAGTGATGTGTGGTTTCATTCCATTGGTAAATAATTCCAGCGACACAGCTTGGAAAAGCAGGATATTTATGACTTGATTAAATTATAATTAAAGTTACAACAAATTAAATGAAATATATATTGCGGGGAACAGAACTCCCGCTCTGATAAACACAACTACATTTTCCAAAGTCTACAGACGGAATGAGAAGGGGAAAAAGTACATGTAGATACTAACCACAAACAGCGGAAAAAACAGCTGACACATTGAAATTGACTGCAGCTATAAGAGAGTGATAGTTCAAACATTCGTTTAATGAATGTTCGTATCAGGGTTTGTACTGCACAATACAATTTTTGCTACCAAATTCATCACCAAAGAAAAAGAGCTGAGCTATCTATACTGATCTGACATCTTATTAAGTAAAAAAAAAAAAAATGAAGAAATATAAAATGAAAATTTAAGTAGTTATTTCATTTCCATTTTGGGTCAATACAAGACAAGTCTTAATTGACTCTATCATATTTTAGAAATTGATGTTCAGAAAGTTGGGGGGCACGTTCCCCCTCGTGCCCCCCCGAGGCTACGCCTATGGTTGGTAACTCGCGATTAACCTTTGAACAATTCTTAACAGTTACCACGCAAATTGAAGGCATTTTAAATAGTCGACCTCTCACACCCATGTCTTCTGACCCC
Organism: Maratus michaelseni; assembly: GCA_963931845.1. NCBI lineage: Eukaryota > Metazoa > Arthropoda > Arachnida > Araneae > Salticidae > Maratus > Maratus michaelseni. The sequence continues at coordinate 315,164,051 of OZ007589.1, read as the reverse complement.
AATGACTTTGAAGTTTTAACACCAGGCCATTTTCTCATAGGTAGACCTCTGAGCAGTGTGTCAGAACCTGACCTTACTAGCGAACGCGATAATTATTTGTCACAATGGCAAAGTCTAAGCAAAATGGTCCAATTTATATGGCGCAAATGGAAACGGGATTATCTCAACCACTTACAAGCCAGGCATAAATGGCAATTTGAAAAGGACAATATTACTCCCAATTCAATGGTTCTCTTAAAGGAAGACAATCTTCCGCCTTGCCGATGGACAATGGGTAGGGTTGAAAGGGTAGTTCATGGACCAGATGGTAAAGTTAGAGTGGTTTTTATAAAAACTTCCCAAGGAATTTGCAACAGAAGTGTAGCCAACTTGTGCTTACTGCCATGTCAGTAAATCTCATAAATTATAACACTGTATAACCCTTCAATTGTAAATTTATTATTGTGTAACCAAGTATTTATAGCATATTAGTTTTCATTATTATTCTGTTATGTGTGTTATATTTGTATTGTATGTTATTCATTGTATATTTAGTTATGGTATATTGAAATGTTATTTCAACGTGGGGCGGTATGTTGGCGCGTCACTGTCTGACGTCACGTACGTCATTTTATCTGTCCACTCATAATTGTTTCATTTGTTTTCTCACGAGTCTGAGGTAGATGTAATCTTGCCGCCAAGGCATTAAGTAAATCGCAGCTCTCTGAGCACCGCATAAATAAAGATATACAGTCCATTAACGAAAAATTGTCATTGACTCATGTTTTTAAGCGCATTTATCAAAACTCAAACACCAAACACCATCTTTCACTGTTGGACAGGGTGTTCGTTTTTTGTTAAAGTCATCATTTAATGACATTTGATATTATTTATTTGGCGTATATAAGGGTGAAAGATATATTTTTTCTTTCCTTGATGTGAGCGGACCTGCATGCTCCATCACCTGGAAAAAAGAGCCTTCTTTTAACCCGTTCGCAACAAGCGCCTCGTATTATATGGTGCTTAGCAACCTTGAGTTGCCTTACTAGTAATTTCGTAGAGTAATTTTCGCCTGATCTAAATTCGGGTCGTAACTGAAGGGAATCACTCAAACAATTCGATTAATAATAATCGTTCGAATATATTGATTATAGAAATATAACTCGAAACAATCACTCGATTGATTATTTTCACCTAATGCTGGCATGTCTTCCTTTTGTTTTTTCAAGTTAAATAAAAATAATTCGAATCAGAAAAAAATAGTATTTAATTAAATGTTCCTTGTTCGTATGTGGTGATGTACACGAATTAAATTTTTTCATTAAAAAAAATTCTGGTTTTATTTGATTAAAAAAAAAAGTGTGTGTATACGAGAAAGGGGATGACAGCTGCTCTTTAACGCATGCTCGAGTCATTCATTAGATTATTCCTCTTTTGGAGAAAATCACTTATTTTCTCTGTACTTGAATGATATGTCTCGTGAACATAGAACTAAAGAAGGACTTCCAACGAAATATTGTTAATATCGTGTCCCAACTTTGGAACGAAATAGCAGCTGCACAGCTACGCGCACGGTTCTGCACAGCCGGTGAGAATCCCTGCTAAGGCAGCGCCACCTACATCAAACGAAAACTGTATATCAGATACCCACCAGGCGACAGACGGTTTGAAGAAGCAGACGAACTGGTGGCGGATGGAGAATCTGTCCTACACCTGGCGGCACCTATTTGAGACATTTTTTCAGGAATGATTTTCTTCTTGGAAAGGCTATTTCGTTAGGCCTTCTGTAGATATATGTTCATGGTATGTCTGCCTTTTGCACAAGTCCGATTTCTCCAGTCATTTCAGACGATTATTCCTCGTGTGTGGAAAATCGTTCGTTTCCCCTGTATTTGAATGATTTTTTGATCGCGTCATTTCAAGGGATTATTCCTGGTCTGGTAAAAATCAATCGTTTCCGCCGTATCCGAATAATTTTCTGTTTCACGGCGATTATTTCTGGTGCAAGCAAATGAATCTGGTAGGAATGAATGAGTTATGAGTATGACTGAATAAATACGAGTATATTTTGAATAGTTAACCAAGTATTTCGCAAATGCCTCGTTATTGTTATTAGTTTGGTATTATCTCGGGTTCGTGATTATTTATGAAAAATATATTAGTAAAATTTGCACTATTGTGTAATGCAGAAAATTAATGTTCATAGATTACAATACTTTTAACAATTTATTATTTTAATGCATTATGTTTTTTGCATGTATGTATAGCATTTCGACAATTCAAATAATTATTCACTTTTTTTAGACACCAACAAAAAATTACAGTAACCTTTTTTTTCACACTAGGCAATTCTTTTAAACAATATACAAAACAGGAACCTTCGGTTTAACAGAAATATAGCTGTGTAGTATTAATTTCACGATCACAAACATTGTTTTAGGTTGATTTTTTTTAGAAATCGACCTACTGCAATCCATTTACACATATGTATATATATATTTATATAATAAAACTTTTCGGAATTTAATGTAACTATATTAAATCGCAAAATAATCGATACAATAAAATTAACCAATAATTGGATTACGATAGAAAATATCTATCAAATATTGATAAATGCACTGATTAAAAAAAGGAGGAGACTGAAATCCAAAAACAATACCTTATTGCGAAAACTTTATGAAGGACAATATTCCGCAATATAAAACAGAAGTCTCAAATGATTTCTGTTTCAATATAGTAAGCAATTAAATTACTACGTTCAAATTGCCCGATCAACTGTGACATCTTGTATGAAAATATTGGAAAATTAAGAGTGTATTAATACTCAAATCAAAATAAGAAAAATACCATGTCAGTACCAATAGAAAACCAAAATAAATATTATCTCATATTGAATGAGAAGGATAAAAAGTCACTAAAAATAAATCCAATTTAGGAAATAAAACAAAAAAAAAAGTGTTCACTTACCAATACAATTTTAACTTTATGAACTGGACCAAAAATTGTCACAAAAACATGTAATAAGTATGAGTTGGCAATTAATAGTTTGCAGTTATTTAACAAAATTATGAAATAACCACAAAAAGAAATAATTGAACTTAAGATAAAATATTATTAAATGCAAATAAATATTTAATTGTAAAACTATTAGAAAAATTGTCAATTTTAACAACCCCAAAACATACCCCCCAAAAAAAAATAATAATAATAATAAAGGAGGAAAGGAAGAATATATATATCGAGTATATATATGTAATACAAATCTTGTCACCACGATAAAGCCGGAAATAATGAACGAATAAGAACCTAATTGGGACAGTGCATTGATCTTACCAATATCTTGCATGAGTTCGTTACTCAAATATCTTGTTCGTTTACAGTGACACAGAAAATAAAAACCATGCAAAATTTGTCATCACGATAACATCCGAAAAAATGAACCAATTCGAACTTCATTTAGGAAAGTGTATTGATCTTGCTTTGGATGAGCTCGTTAATCAAGTATTTAGCTCAAATAGTTTATTTACAGGGACGCACAAAAGCAAAACATGCAAAATTTGTCATCGTGATAACATCCGAAATACTGAACATATTCGAACCTAATTGGGGCAATGTATTGATGTATTGCTTTTAGATGAGTTCGTTAATATCGCAGCTCTTATAGTTCGCTTACAGGGGCATAAAAGGTTTTAGATGACATTAATTGAATGATTTTGTTCGAAGCTCGTAGGAGCGTCGGAAATATATTATAGCCTAAGGTAAATTGTTAAACTTTGATTTAACAATATTTTAACTATTTTGATATGATTGCCTTATATTCCTTCAATTACATTTGGTCAGCCAGATTAAAAAAAATTTCGCAAATTACCTTTCTTGCCAAAATAGCGAACTTAAAAGGATGAATTTGATTCATTTGTATTAACCCTTTCAGGGAAAAAAAAACTTCTATTGCTAATATGTTTAAATGAATGAATGACACAATTTAAGAACAAATTTATTTAAAAATAAGAAAAAAACTATATTTCGCATACATAATAGACGGAAATTTTTATTGTAAAATTCTGGTGCCATTGTGGCATTTGGGAATTAAAATTAAGTGGTTTCATAAACGTACCACCACTCTTGAAAGGATTAAGCCTGATGTATGTACCTTTTTTAAAAGGTAAAAAAAAATGAAAAAAGAAAAAGAAAGAAAAGGGGTGGGGAGGGGAGTAACATGTCAACCTACGCAAGAGGAGTTGTTTTTTATATTTTTGAAGGTTTATTATTTCTTCTATTTAGCATCAGAATAGATATTTTCGTTTTTCTGAAAAATAATTGTTTCTAAAAATTTTAGGGTACTCCGATTTTGGAAAATTCTTCGAATTAAATGTTTATTTTTTTAGTTGAATTATTATTATTTTTCTTTTTTCTTTTCTTATGTAAACAAGAAAAAGTATTTGATTAGTTTTCAGCGTAAAACCACTTTGTCAGCATAATTATTGCAGAAATTTCAATTTACTTTTTTTTTTAACTACTTTCGTATATACAGTGGGTGATCGGTTAACGAACTTAATCCGTTCCAAAATAATGTTCGCTAACCGAATTGTTCGTTAACCGATCATAGATTTAGTAAAGATTTGTATGGGAATTCGATTAATTCGTTCTTAAAAGCTAAATAATATATAAAAATTAATATAATTTCTCTCTAAAATTTTTCGTATTTAATATGTACAGATCGTATTTTGATTACTTTGTCCGTGTCGTGTCGTGCTTATAAAAATAAATGGCATACCTTTTGTAAAAGCTTTTAGGATCACATTCATTGACTAAATCATTAAATCATATCAGTTTATCACTTTGACCTATCAGAAACTCTATTAGTCCTCTAAGAGATTGTGTTTACTGCTGGGCCTTATTATGCTTAAGTGGAGCCAAAAGCCTGTTAATAATTTAGGAACTAAGATTCAGTTAAAATAATTGATTTTCAATTAAAAATATTTCCTTAAAAAGGAACACAAAATATAAAAATTAATGTTTTTAATATGATCATTCTAACTTGGTGGCCTTAAAATGTAGGGTCCGAACCCCCGGTAGTCCATGAATTAACTAGGCCATAAGTATACAACTGTTAAAATGTTCTCTAAGTCGATAATAAACGCTATTAAATATAATTATGCAAAGCTAACACAACATTGCTTCTTCTTGGCTTTGTTTTGTGAGGTGTTCGTTAACCGAACATTTGTTCGTTATCCGAGCATAAAAATCTCTCGCGAAAGTGTTCGTTAACCGATCTGTTCGTAAGCCGAACAGTTCGTTAACAGATCACCCACTGTATCTATAAGAAGAAAGTATTGGATTCATGATTTTTTTTTCTTCCGTTTTTTAATGCATTTATACCTTTTTAGGGATGGACTGAATACAATTTGTTTACTGGTTTTTGGCTTTCATTACTCAACAGGGGCTCTGCTTATGCTATGCATTTTGCAAAGAACGCTATAGCTGTATCTCAGTTTCTAGTGTGTAAAAATGTACAAATCTTTATATTTGAAATTAAAAATTAAAACTATAAAGTATTACTATGATTTCAAATAAATGCACTACCTCTAAAGAAATGCGACATTTTACATTTATAATTGTTGGTGTGTAACTGCACTAGATAGATTTGTGATGGCTACAGCATATTAGTTACGATCGCTTCAATGGTGTTTCATCCTCTCCCCACCCCCACCCCACACACACAAAGAAAGAAAATCGCCTCCACCCTTTTTGCGATAGTTTAAGGCTCAGTACTGTTGTTAATAAACAAATAAGACGTTAATTAAATTACTAATTTTTTTAATGTATGGTTACTTAAATTATTGACTTATGTGAATCAACGTTTAATGGCATCAACCACTTAGTTTAATCAGCGGTTATTTGAGCCAGCCATATATATATATATATATATATATATATATATATATATATAATATGAATCATCTGGATCTGATAGTGAAACAATCATATATAAAATTTCTGATGTCAACATACTTTACTTGTGCACATACAGAACGCACAATGATGAATGATTATCATTCGAAAGGTTTTTGAACAAGTTTTTGACATAAGTACACTCACTTTTTTTTTTTAAACGCGTTGTTTTATTAAAAATTTCAGTTAAATATTAGTGAAAAAACTTATTAGCACATAATCTCAAAGAGTGCAATGTGAAAGCCTGCCGCGGTTCCCAACCTTTATTCTGTCACGTACCCCTTACTTAGTCTTTTCATTTAGGAGTAACCCCTTTATTTTATAAACACACCCCTTCTCATTACATAACACAAACATGTTTTATTATTATTATTAATAATCTTCTCAGCAGGGCTAAACAATTAATCGACTCAAATTTCATTCACATTTACTACCTTTTATTTTTTATCACATTTTAAAATGAACTTTACTTTTTATAATATTAGCTTAACATCAATATATCATTAAAAGAAGTTAAAGTTTATAACAATTTTGCATGATGATATAAAGTATTCAAACATGACTTATAATACTCACAACGGGAAACCCTTGAGCATGTTTCATATAGCTGAGTTTTTTAAAATACGGTTCAAACGGAGGCCGAAATAATCTTAAGTCAGGAGCAGCGTGAAGCTTATTTCTATATTTGTTCTTAATGTTATGAATAAGACGAAAATACTTTTAAGAGAAGCTCTGTATTTATAAAAGGCAACAAGTATCTTAATACTTTATATCGCTGAGTTCTTAGCTTTCTTTAATGTTTGCGAAGATGGGAGAAAGCATAAATAATCATGCGATATGATTTAGAGGTGTGCGAAGCTAGTGACATTTTATTATCAATGAATTACTAGATCTAGTGGGTTTTTTCCCTCATTTTGAGAGTAACATTTTGGAGTTAAATTTGAGACTATCTTTGTAATACAAAACAATCATCTTTATGGTGTGTTTTTAGTTGAACTATTTTTGGGAATTCCACCATTATCGGTATTATTTTCACGTACCCCAAATAGGTCCGCCATGTACCCCCAGGGGTACGCGTACCCCAGGGTTGGGAACCGCTGGCCTAGAGCATATTTTTTCTGCTATTTAATAAAGTAATAAAAAATATAATGTGAAATAATAAAAACTTTGATACTATTAATTAATTAAAATAAAATCAGTTATACCTGTAGATTTTACTTACTCGCCAGAATGCTGAGATAGAAAAAAAAAGTTTATAAAATTTTCAGTTCTGTAGAAGTTCAGTTTTTATCTCGGTCACCTTGGCGCGTAAATAAATGTCTGAGATGTCTGTTGATGCTTTTTTATGTATTTATTTATTTTTATTAATGTAATTTAGATATTAAAAAAAAATACTTTACACAATAAGCGATTAAATTACAACATTTATCAATGTTACAGAATATACAATAAATACATTTATGATTATTTATTATTGTATAGGTATGTAATTCCAATTTCATCATTCACATATTTCTTAAAATACAAATTTTAAAATTGCGCCAGTGATTTTCCTATTAATTTTATATTTAGATGCTTTTAAACTGTTTTATAAGGTAAATATAAATTTAAAATGTCACAACCGTGTAATCCATTTGAATTAAATTTTGCTAAATCTTTTCCTGTAGCAGTAAAATTCAGCTATAATAACTTTAAGAGGAAAATTTATCTGGAAAATTAAAAAATATTTATAAATTTGGGCTGAGAATTGTTTAAAATCATATTCGATTATTACAATAACTCGTGTGAAAATCATTCGATTATCATAATCACTTGATTATACCCATTGCTAATTTAATCAAAGAATTTCTGCGTTTAAGATAGGTAAAACTTTAAATTTTGATGTATTGGTGCTGAAAGGTTAAATTGTATACAGGACGCTTGGCAGAATATTTACTCGGCAGACTTGGTTGGGGCCGGCCCCGACAGTTCCAGGCGGCTTTGCCAGTTGTTAATAAATTCAAGTTAGTACATTTGAACTCACAAAGGAATGCAACAAACACACGAGTTTATTCTAGTAAACAACCTAAGACGACGAAGAAAATAAAATGTTACAAAAGTAAAACTATACTAAAAGGATGATTGTTGTTATCACATGCTCGTGCCACCCAGGGATACAAACGAGTTTTTGTTTGCCAAATGCTACAAGAAATAAGACGGAAGTTGTATTAATTACATCAGGCATGAAATGAAATTCATTCAATGTATTTTTAGCGACGGATGTTTGTTATTTTTGTTTGATAAAAGTAAGAGTAATACAAAGTTACTGGAGACACAGATTATGGATGATTTCTAAATTTAAATAAGCATTTATTACTGTTTTAGTTGAATAGGAAGTAAGACAGATTCTTCATTAGAGACAGAGTGGTCGCTCTGACTTTTAGTGGTTGAAAAGCGTTGTTGCATTTAGTGTAAGTTGTATGTATTGTATGTATGTTGTTAAGTTATGTGGCATAAGATATGTTTCAATATATGTTGCATGTATTGTGAGAAGTATGTATGTTGTGTGAGTGTTTTGATGCATAAAGATGTATACATGTAAGATTATGTATGTATGTATGTACACTGTAAAAAGAATTTCCTGAAAAAAACGGAAAAAAATCACTTAAATTCCAGGAAATTTTCCATGATTTCCGAAATTTCCATTTTATAAAAGATATCTTTCCGTATTTTAACTTTATAGGACGAAAAAAAAAAGTTACTTCTCGAGGACAACCGCATAAGGAACAAATTTCTTTTTCTTTCCTTTTTTGAGTGAGTTTTCAGTAAATAACCAACACTTGCCATTAGTGGAATCAAACTAGGTATCTTCCGTGGTACTAGACCGGATGATTTGACCGCTGCGCTGCGTTTAGACACGATGTATTCTCAAATGTTGTTACTTATTTTAGATGCTTTTTATGATATAAAAACTTGCAGGTTTCATCGGCAGATGGAATTTTTCTGAGATACAATGTTTTTAATATTTTTTTCCAATAATTTTAAATATTTAGCTTTATTATTTGATGCTTTATAAAAGATAAATTTTAACTTTTTATGTATTATATGCTTAAAACACAGTATTAAGAGAAATGGTTGCTTCTTTTCGCCAATAGTACCAACATTTTCTTTTTCTTCAAACATATACTTTTTAAAATTATTTGTCTGATGCTCTATTTACCAATTTCGGTAAAATAACTATCTTAAGCAGAAGTATTTATTACATGCGATTAAAATAAATTTTCTTTATCGCTTATTTAAAAAAAAAAAAAAACTTATGTAAATAAACAACAGTTTTATAATAAATTAAATTATTATATTTCATCTATGCTTAGTGATGGGCGATGTATATATTTGTTATCGATGTAATCGATACTAGTAGATAATAAATAAGAGTTCTGCATCAGCGCAGTTCGCGCAGTCGACCTCAAGGTTGAAGGAAGGTCACCGGAAGGGACAGGTGTGGGCACCGGAAGTTGTGCGGGCTGTGAATGTCACCGGAAGTCGCAGGTGTGGATAACATACATGTTGAGACAGGAAACCGGAAGGAATTTGGAGATAAGGACAGGATGAGACTTTTTTTATGAGTTTTGAACAGGTTCTTTCTTGAAAGGGAAAATTTTTCTGCATCAGATGTGCTAATGTCTCAAGGTTAGCGGAAGGGACAGGTGGTGATAACAGACATGTTTATACAGGAAGTGATTCCGTAAGTAAGGCCGGAAGGTAATTGGAGATAACGTTTGGATGTTCTACATTAGATGTGCTAACCTCGCAAGGTCATAGGAAATGACAGATGTTGATAATACACAGGTTGGAACAGATATCTTTAGACAGGAAGAAATTCCGTAAGTAAGACCGGAAGGGATCAGGAAGTGAAATGTGATAAGACTTTCTGACTTTATAAAAGTTTAATGATTTTTTTTTCTATAAAAAGGGTTTTAATTAAATTCTTTCTTGAGAGGGAAAAAAATTTAGTTTTTTTTTTAATTTTATAAAAGTTTTTTTTTTTTTTTTTTTTTTTAAGTTTGTAAATAATAGATCTTAATGATATAATAGGTGCTTTGATGTAATACAAATTGTACCATAAAATGGAAATAATATTAGCACAATACCAACAGTGGTTTTAGTCAAGTAGAGTTGAGTTGTAGGAATCCTGCTATAAAAATATTATTAGCAAAATGATGATTTTTTTTCTTATTTAAACATTAACTTAAATGTGAATGAGATTAAAATAGATGTGAGGGCTAAATTTTTAGAGATTTAAGAAAATTCACTGTGAGTTATGTTAGGGTTGTTAAAGGAAAGGAGGTGATCGACTTTGACAGTATTTTTCTAAAAGTTTTCAGTGTGATAAGGGAGAGAGGGGGAAGGCTTAATTTTTTCGTACATGTGAGGGAAAAACGGTATCGCCCTCTATCGTTGGGAAAAGGAAGTGTGAAAAGAAAAATGAAGATTGAAAAGAAGGTTACCTTTGAGTTTCGAACCCGGGAACAAAATAGTCTCATGGTTTGATCATTGACGAGGGGTTTAATGATCAAGCCATGGGACTACATCGTTGAAAGGCGATGTAAGCTATTTGTGAAAAAGAAATTACCTGATCTTGGTCGTGTCTTAAGAATCATGTGACATTAAAAAAAAAATAATAATAAATAAATAAATGAAGCGTAGTTTGAATCGAGCTTGATATAGCTACATGAGAATGTTTATTAATGAAAAAAAAATAATTAATTCAAGTCTTTGAGACTAATCTTTCATAGAAAAAAAAGATTTGTTATACTTTCTGTTACATTATATCTTCCGTTTTTTAAGTTTACAAATTTGTGGAGTAACTTAAATAATCGTTTTTATGATACTTAAACAATATATTTTTTATTATTATTTTTTTAAATTGACTTGTAATATAGCTTTTTTTTCTTAAAAGGGTACTGTAGAATAATTTATGTCACAAATACTACATCCTTCTTTAGTAACATATGTTTCACTTAAGACATGACAAAGTGTCTTAGAAACATTTCATTTTTGAGTTAAGTGATTAAACAAGAAAAATATTATTTATAAAAACACAACACATAAGACTAGTGACTGAGAGGTTCTACTGTCAAAGCTGATAGACGGAAGGTGTTAGGTTTAAACCTCTCTCGAGGTCGTCGACCTAACCGTTTGGAGTTTTCTTGGAACCTTACATAAATACGGGTTAGAACACATTAGAAAGACCCCACGGAGGACTATATCCCAAACGTAGGTAATCGGTTTTAACACTTAAGACATTTTAGATTATTTATTACATTTGGTTAATATGTGATTTAACATGCAAAATATTATTTATAGAAACATACAATATGATATATACAACACACTAAACATTCAATTTTAAAGATTCTTTCCCTTTCATATGAACAATTTTTAGTGACTATTTAACTTGTTGAAGAAGGCGATTATTTTGTTTATAGTTATACGATTAAAATAAATTTTCAATAGATTTGATTTTATACAACCAACCTTTTTAAAAAAGAGAATGGAATCTAGTTTTTATAAATTAACATATTTCAATTTTACAAATACTTCACACCCCGTCTTTTTTCCCCTCTTTTGGTAGACTTTATACACATAAGACATAAAAAGCGTTTTAGAATATATCATTTAGAAATTAAGCAATTTGATAAGTAAAATATTATTTATAAAAGTAATAAAGATTTTTACTTACAAATGTATGAACTTCTGATAGGTAAGACGTTCTCAGTCATTGTGCAAGAATTAAGTGCATATTGAACTTATAACATTATAGGATGAAATAATCGCGTGGCGTATTTTTAAACCAATAAAATGTCAGTATTTTTAAACCAATAAAAAGTTAGTATTTTTACACGAGCGCCCTCTATCATTATATAAATTTCAATGAAACGAGTTGATATTATTATACTGTGCCCTGAAATTGTTGTAATAGGTTGTATTTTTCGTTAAGTTAGTTTTCATTTAAGTTATTATGGAACGAGTTATGAATTCTTATGTTGGTGATGTAACCAACTTGGAGTGTCAACACTCATCACCAAAATTAAATAATCAAGAGATGGATTCTACACTTTTACCCAAAGAAGCACCCGTTTCGAATTATGAAGTGAAACCCAACTCATCAGGACTAAAGTTACCCTTTGTGTGCACTACTTGCAACAAAGCTTTTTCCCGAAAGTTTGTCTTAATTAGACACATGAAATTTCACCTGGAGAAAAAACCTTTTGTGTGTGACATCTGCGAAAAACAATTTGTTCAAAAGAGTGACTTATTAAATCATGTGAAGATTCATTCAAAGAGCCCAGTGATTTATAATTGTGATCTATGTGCTGAAGTTTTTTCAAAAAAGAGTGACTTACTTCAACATAGCAAAATTCACAAATCTGTCAAACAACATAAGTGTATTGAATGCAATGAACTGTTTTCGAGAAAGTATGACTTATTGAAACATAAGAGGATGCATAAGCCCCGAAAGCAGTATGAATACATCCAATGTAGTGAAATATTTAATCGAAAATATGATTTATCACGTCATATAGACACTGCACACAAAGTACTACCCAAAGTTGTCAAATCGTCATCTTTAAAAGATTCGTTATATGAAAAAGTGAAGCATTTTAACAGACAAAATGCTTTAAATGTATTTACTAAAACTGTAATAAATTCTAATGAGGAGAATGATCAAGACTTTCACACATTTTTTAACAGTATTCGGTCGGACGTTTTGAATGAATTAAATTATCAGATAGAAGTAAAAAGGTCAATGAAATGGTATGCAACTGCAAAAGTTGTTGTAAGTCGCCAAACACCGGACGGTGATATAGATACTATCACCCCATATTTTCATTCAAGAACTGTACTGGAATTGACGAATCAAAACATACCTGTACATGTTGAGGATGCCTTTACGAAAATTATTAACTCTTTTGAGAAATTCACTCAACAAGGATCTAATTGGACATTGCAACAAATATTAAATCTAGAACTGTCTACAGCTAAATATAGAATGGTTTAAAATGTGTGGACTGTTTTTGAAACATGTATATTCATGTTTTTGCTATTGTAGTTATTTAAAATGATAAATAAATAGCCTATGACTAAAAAATCTTAAGAGTTTTTTATTATTTTCATGGTAACTATTTTATATAAATTACTTATAACAGTTTGACAATGCTACATAAACTACTGTTTAACATTTTGAATGTCTTAGACAAAATGGGAATGAATTTGTTGAAATTATGTAAAACATGATGAAATAAATGCGATGTATTTATTATATGTTACTTAAACTACAAGAGAGATGATTGGAAGTGTGTTATTTTAAATCTATGGTACTTTTAATAACTAACAAGGTAAGGCGTGACGTTATGAATCATCGATGGGTTTTCCTTTGAATATGTATTAATCTTACTTATTGATAAGAAAGTTGGAAAAATAGACTTAACACATTGTTAGAGGTTTTGGAGAAATATATAGTTGGTTAAAAATTTTAGAAAATTTAACATAATGTAACAAATTTTAGAAAATAAACATTTCGATAAATGAAAAAAAAAATTAAATTTTGGTAAACTTTACACTTAGACAATATTTCAAACTAGGAAAAAATAATAACTTTACACTGAGACAATATTTTAATCTACGAAGAATTAGACTTAACGCATTGTTACAGTTTCTTTGAAAAATATCTAGTTGGTTATAAATTTTAGAAAATTCGACCTAACGAAATTAACACACTTAAAAATATCTAGGTTATACATTTTATAAAATAAGCAACAAATAAACATTTCGATACATTGACAAAAGAAAATAATTAAGTTTAAGTAAACTTTACACTTAGACAATATTTCAAACTAAGAAAAATAATAACTTTACACTTATATAATATTTTCAACTAAGGAAAATTAATAACTTTAAAAATCAGACTTAACACATTGTTAAAGTTTTTTTAAAACAACACAACATTTTCAAAGCAGTGGAAATAGTATACCTGAAAAAAATTCAACTTAGTGGAATTTAATAGTGAAATTTTTTAACCTCACTCATTTAAAAAATAAAACTTTGTAATTTTTTTTTCCATTTTTAAAATAAAACTTATTTAAAAAATAAATAAGCAACTATTAAACATTTTGAATGTCTTAGACAAAGTGTGAATAAATTTGTTGAAATTATATAAAACATGAAAAATTTCATTACTTTTAAAAGAAATTTTATTTTTGGTGAAATAAACTCGAGGTATTTATTATATGTTACTTAAACTACATGAGAATTGATTGAAAATGTGTTACTTTTAATCACTCACAAGATAAGACATGATGTTACAATATACACATAGGAATGACATAGGAATTTCAGATGGGTTTTTCTCCCACACATGACGTCACTGATAACATATTTACTGATCAAGTCATAAAATCATAGTTTAGGGTAGGTTTTTAAGCACGACGTTTAGTTGAGATTTAAGATATTTGAGAAATATAAACTACAACTTTGGCTACTTTTTGAAATTTCCCCCTACATAAGAAAAAGAACATAGAAAAATAAAATGAAAAGTCGTATTTGAATGGAATCAAATTATTATCCTTTCACTTAACAGCTGAATGCGTCGGTAATTACATCACAAAGGCACTGATAACAACTGATTGAATATATTGTGTTTCTTTTTTAAGGTTAAATTGATTTAATATTCAAGTTATTTCTTAATGATACACTTAAAAACAATAAACTTAATTAGCATTCAAAAAGCAAACGATCACATTATTGTTTAAAACAATCAAATGTTTTAAAAGTCACGAGTTAAAATTTGAAATGACTTAGAGTTTAAGTAGAATTTAGATGTGAACCTTTTAAAATGAAATAATAGTTTTTTGTATCGCCCTCTATCGGTGGGTAATAGAATTAAGAGATAATTAAAAGTTTTAACTTGAATTCGAGCCCACAACAAAAATTATTTTTCGGTTTTATAATTTAGGGTAGGTTTAACTGAGCAAGCCATGATATTTCAGTATTTATAGACGATTTAAGATATTCGATAAAGGAAATCATCTGAATTTTTAATTTAATTGAAGGGTTTACTGCTTAAAGTACTACAAAATGAGTACAACACGATGCATAGTTTTTTAATTAATTATATTTTTCGAAAGGTTAAATTGACTTATTGATAAACTTAGGATTTATGTTTAAAGTGAATAAATTTGACATGTTAGGTTCACTTAATAACAGAGGGTTGAATAAGTTATTTTTAATAAAAATAAAGTTTACTAAAAGTTTTTAAAGTTAAAAAAATATAGTTTTAAAAAATTTAAAGTTTACAAAAAGTTTAAAAATCTTTAAGTAAATCAAAATTAACTTTTTAATTTTAACTATTGAGAGACTATAATCTAACTGTTTATCCTTGTAACCAACTGGTGCATATCAACTATATACTCTGTATCTGCATATGCGCAGAAAAACATAGACATTTAATCTAACTTGAGTTCGACTTTAAATTATTTGCCAACTTTTAAGTTTAATTACTATACACAACTCGATTACCTTTCCCACAAAACACCTTTCAGAAACAAAACAGAAATTAACACTTACCGAAAAACACGTCCACTTTGGGTGTTAGTCTTCACTCAACTAACGTTTCTCCCTTATCTTTGCTAGGGGGCGCTGCAATCGCCGCTAGAGGCGTTAGTAGTCTTCAGGTGTGTGATAAGAATAAACTTTAAATCCAACTTACACTCGCTCAGTCATTCTTGCTTCTCTCTACCTTGCTAACAACCGTTTGCTGCTGGCTCATTGTTTGGTTGTTTAAACTTGTTGAATGACGTCATCATGTGTTTGTCTAAACTTGTCCAGTCTTGTTTTTATGCAGTACGTCTATTTAGATGAGTCATCACTCGCTTATCTTGGTTGACTTGTCCAAACTTGTTTTTGTGTGGCACGTCTATTTGGGTGAGTCATCGTTCGCTTATCTTGCTTTACTTGTTTGAACTTGTCTAGTATCCACCACCTCATGTCTTTTGTCATAGCTTGAATATACTTTACACCAATCACTTAAATATAAAAGTCTTGTCACAACTTACTTAAACTTTGATAAAAATATTAATTATTTATAAATTTCATCAAATTCTTATTTTTCTGATACATTTACTATGTAATTTTCGTTCAAAAATATGGTAAAGCCCGATTTTAAATCGAAGTCTAAGATAAATTCCCCAAATTTGTAACATTTTAACACTAATAATAAATATTGTAAGCACCCAGTACATACTAAAATTTATAACCAACTAGATATTTTTCAAAGAAACTGTAACAATGCGTTAAGTCTAATTCTTCGTAGATTAAAATATTGTCTCAGTGTAAAGTTATTATTTTTTCCTAGTTTGAAATATTGTCTAAGTGTAAAGTTTACCAAAATTTAATTTTTTTTTTTCATTTATCGAAATGTTTATTTTCTAAAATTTGTTACATTATGTTAAATTTTCTAAAATTTTTAACCAACTATATATTTCTCCAAAACCTCTAACAATGTGTTAAGTCTATTTTTCCAACTTTCTTATCAATAAGTAAGATTAATACATATTCAAAGGAAAACCCATCGATGATTCATAACGTCACGCCTTACCTTGTTAGTTATTAAAAGTACCATAGATTTAAAATAACACACTTCCAATCATCTCTCTTGTAGTTTAAGTAACATATAATAAATACATCGCATTTATTTCATCATGTTTTACATAATTTCAACAAATTCATTCCCATTTTGTCTAAGACATTCAAAATGTTAAACAGTAGTTTATGTAGCATTGTCAAACTGTTATAAGTAATTTATATAAAATAGTTACCATGAAAATAATAAAAAACTCTTAAGATTTTTTAGTCATAGGCTATTTATTTATCATTTTAAATAACTACAATAGCAAAAACATGAATATACATGTTTCAAAAACAGTCCACACATTTTAAACCATTCTATATTTAGCTGTAGACAGTTCTAGATTTAATATTTGTTGCAATGTCCAATTAGATCCTTGTTGAGTGAATTTCTCAAAAGAGTTAATAATTTTCGTAAAGGCATCCTCAACATGTACAGGTATGTTTTGATTCGTCAATTCCAGTACAGTTCTTGAATGAAAATATGGGGTGATAGTATCTATATCACCGTCCGGTGTTTGGCGACTTACAACAACTTTTGCAGTTGCATACCATTTCATTGACCTTTTTACTTCTATCTGATAATTTAATTCATTCAAAACGTCCGACCGAATACTGTTAAAAAATGTGTGAAAGTCTTGATCATTCTCCTCATTAGAATTTATTACAGTTTTAGTAAATACATTTAAAGCATTTTGTCTGTTAAAATGCTTCACTTTTTCATATAACGAATCTTTTAAAGATGACGATTTGACAACTTTGGGTAGTACTTTGTGTGCAGTGTCTATATGACGTGATAAATCATATTTTCGATTAAATATTTCACTACATTGGATGTATTCATACTGCTTTCGGGGCTTATGCATCCTCTTATGTTTCAATAAGTCATACTTTCTCGAAAACAGTTCATTGCATTCAATACACTTATGTTGTTTGACAGATTTGTGAATTTTGCTATGTTGAAGTAAGTCACTCTTTTTTGAAAAAACTTCAGCACATAGATCACAATTATAAATCACTGGGCTCTTTGAATGAATCTTCACATGATTTAATAAGTCACTCTTTTGAACAAATTGTTTTTCGCAGATGTCACACACAAAAGGTTTTTTCTCCAGGTGAAATTTCATGTGTCTAATTAAGACAAACTTTCGGGAAAAAGCTTTGTTGCAAGTAGTGCACACAAAGGGTAACTTTAGTCCTGATGAGTTGGGTTTCACTTCATAATTCGAAACGGGTGCTTCTTTGGGTAAAAGTGTAGAATCCATCTCTTGATTATTTAATTTTGGTGATGAGTGTTGACACTCCAAGTTGGTTACATCACCAACATAAGAATTCATAACTCGTTCCATAATAACTTAAATGAAAACTAACTTAACGAAAAATACAACCTATTACAACAATTTCAGGGCACAGTATAATAATATCAACTCGTTTCATTGAAATTTATATAATGATAGAGGGCGCTCGTGTAAAAATACTAACTTTTTATTGGTTTAAAAATACTGACATTTTATTGGTTTAAAAATACGCCACGCGATTATTTCATCCTATAATGTTATAAGTTCAATATGCACTTAATTCTTGCACAATGACTGAGAACGTCTTACCTATCAGAAGTTCATACATTTGTAAGTAAAAATCTTTATTACTTTTATAAATAATATTTTACTTATCAAATTGCTTAATTTCTAAATGATATATTCTAAAACGCTTTTTATGTCTTATGTGTATAAAGTCTACCAAAAGAGGGGAAAAAAGACGGGGTGTGAAGTATTTGTAAAATTGAAATATGTTAATTTATAAAAACTAGATTCCATTCTCTTTTTTAAAAAGGTTGGTTGTATAAAATCAAATCTATTGAAAATTTATTTTAATCGTATAACTATAAACAAAATAATCGCCTTCTTCAACAAGTTAAATAGTCACTAAAAATTGTTCATATGAAAGGGAAAGAATCTTTAAAATTGAATGTTTAGTGTGTTGTATATATCATATTGTATGTTTCTATAAATAATATTTTGCATGTTAAATCACATATTAACCAAATGTAATAAATAATCTAAAATGTCTTAAGTGTTAAAACCGATTACCTACGTTTGGGATATAGTCCTCCGTGGGGTCTTTCTAATGTGTTCTAACCCGTATTTATGTAAGGTTCCAAGAAAACTTCAAACGGTTAGGTCGACGACCTCGAGAGAGGTTTAAACCTAACACCTTCCGTCTATCAGCTTTGACAGTAGAACCTCTCAGTCACTAGTCTTATGTGTTGTGTTTTTATAAATAATATTTTTCTTGTTTAATCACTTAACTCAAAAATGAAATGTTTCTAAGACACTTTGTCATGTCTTAAGTGAAACATATGTTACTAAAGAAGGATGTAGTATTTGTGACATAAATTATTCTACAGTACCCTTTTAAGAAAAAAAAGCTATATTACAAGTCAATTTAAAAAAATAATAATAAAAAATATATTGTTTAAGTATCATAAAAACGATTATTTAAGTTACTCCACAAATTTGTAAACTTAAAAAACGGAAGATATAATGTAACAGAAAGTATAACAAATCTTTTTTTTCTATGAAAGATTAGTCTCAAAGACTTGAATTAATTATTTTTTTTTCATTAATAAACATTCTCATGTAGCTATATCAAGCTCGATTCAAACTACGCTTCATTTATTTATTTATTATTATTTTTTTTTAATGTCACATGATTCTTAAGACACGACCAAGATCAGGTAATTTCTTTTTCACAAATAGCTTACATCGCCTTTCAACGATGTAGTCCCATGGCTTGATCATTAAACCCCTCGTCAATGATCAAACCATGA
Organism: Maratus michaelseni; assembly: GCA_963931845.1. Lineage (NCBI taxonomy): Eukaryota > Metazoa > Arthropoda > Arachnida > Araneae > Salticidae > Maratus > Maratus michaelseni. The sequence continues at coordinate 315,144,622 of OZ007589.1, read as the reverse complement.
GACTATTTTGTTCCCGGGTTCGAAACTCAAAGGTAACCTTCTTTTCAATCTTCATTTTTCTTTTCACACTTCCTTTTCCCAACGATAGAGGGCGATACCGTTTTTCCCTCACATGTACGAAAAAATTAAGCCTTCCCCCTCTCTCCCTTATCACACTGAAAACTTTTAGAAAAATACTGTCAAAGTCGATCACCTCCTTTCCTTTAACAACCCTAACATAACTCACAGTGAATTTTCTTAAATCTCTAAAAATTTAGCCCTCACATCTATTTTAATCTCATTCACATTTAAGTTAATGTTTAAATAAGAAAAAAAATCATCATTTTGCTAATAATATTTTTATAGCAGGATTCCTACAACTCAACTCTACTTGACTAAAACCACTGTTGGTATTGTGCTAATATTATTTCCATTTTATGGTACAATTTGTATTACATCAAAGCACCTATTATATCATTAAGATCTATTATTTACAAACTTAAAAAAAAAAAAAAAAAAAAAAAAAAACTTTTATAAAATTTTAAAAAAAACTAAATTTTTTTCCCTCTCAAGAAAGAATCTAATTAAAACCCTTTTTATAGAAAAAAAAATCATTAAACTTTTATAAAGTCAGAAAGTCTTATCACATTTCACTTCCTGATCCCTTCCGGTCTTACTTACGGAATTTCTTCCTGTCTAAAGATATCTGTTCCAACCTGTGTATTATCAACATCTGTCATTTCCTATGACCTTGCGAGGTTAGCACATCTAATGTAGAACATCCAAACGTTATCTCCAATTACCTTCCGGCCTTACTTACGGAATCACTTCCTGTATAAACATGTCTGTTATCACCACCTGTCCCTTCCGCTAACCTTGAGACATTAGCACATCTGATGCAGAAAAATTTTCCCTTTCAAGAAAGAACCTGTTCAAAACTCATAAAAAAAGTCTCATCCTGTCCTTATCTCCAAATTCCTTCCGGTTTCCTGTCTCAACATGTATGTTATCCACACCTGCGACTTCCGGTGACATTCACAGCCCGCACAACTTCCGGTGCCCACACCTGTCCCTTCCGGTGACCTTCCTTCAACCTTGAGGTCGACTGCGCGAACTGCGCTGATGCAGAACTCTTATTTATTATCTACTGATACTATAAGCTAACTCGATTACATCGATACTATCAATTTTTAACGATGTCTCTAGTCAATAAATTGTTATTCTTAACCGACATCAGATCCGATTTTATAAACCATTGCCATAAAAAATATTAAGATTAGTTTTGCTGTTAGATTACTTTTGCTGTAATATGACTAATTTTGCATTAACTGTTTCAAGTCAGCTTTTGAAACATTGGAGATCTTGTTTAGGTTTTTACAAGAAAAGCCGAGGGAAGCCATAAGCTTCCTTCCCCGAACGCCCTTCAAAAATGGAGGCTGAAGACAATAAAAAACTAATAAAGGAATTTACAGCACCCCCTGGCGAAGAGAACTAGAACTAAAATGATGGGGAGTGGGACAAACCAAAACGAATTCTCTAAGTTTTGTAACGACCGGCCTGTGGAAACGTTAAATTAAGAATAAAAAGGACGACCTCGCTGGAATGACGATAGATGCTCTGAAGATATCTTTTATATTTTAATTACACATCTTGACTAAACATAAAACAAAATATTTACATTAAAAACAGATATCATTTCAAAATATTCACTTTTTTAACGATTTTACTTTTATAAAAACAAAAACGACGCCGCTACATTCTTTCGTTCGTCGTCGAAAAACAAAAACATTCTAAAGTTTTCCGAGTTCACTTCAGTCCAATTAGCGAAGAAAAAGTTTCAGTTCAATTCATGAGTCACTGCGGAGTGAAAGAGATGGAGCTGGTCGCGACAGGATCCATAGAACTTCGATATCGAATAAAGAAGAAATGTACACTATGCAGCACACAGTACCAAAAATTTCAGCACCCCTGGATGAGAGAACAAGAACTTAAATAGAAAATCAGAACTAAAATGTTGGTGATATTGGCGGGAAACAAACAAACCAATGGTCCAAGTTGTGCGAGGATCGGACCCACAGACATCGAGATATTGAATAAAGAATAAATGTACACTGACTAGAGATCCTCTCAAAAAAAGTATGGATCATTTTTGCACCCACATCGGCAGTGCGATCTCAACGGCTCTTTTGTCAGCTTTGGACGGGAGGTTAAATATATGGGATATATAAAACTTTTTAAAGTAATTTTGCTAAAGTTTTCCCTTCTGGTGAACTTGATTGTTTACAAATTACACATTGTAAAACATAACAAAATAATAAATAATTAATCAAAATAGTACGTTTTTATGGAATAGAATTTTGTGAAAAGGCTTATTTTATTAAAAGGAATTTTGTGAAGGGGTTTTTTTATTAAAAGAAATTTTCTGAAGGTGTCATTTTATCAAATTGATTTTTCTGAAGGGGCTCATTTTATTAAATTGATTTTTGTGAAGGAGCCTGTTTTATTAAATAGATTTTTGTGAAGGAGATCTGAATAGGTCCCAAATTTTGCCAGGATCGACCCTTGACATGAGATGATCAACTTTTAACTTTGTATAAATTTCAACAGAGAAAATGAAGTATTGATCAGTTTATTGCAGCTAAAGTTATACATTGCATTATAATTATATATGTTTAGCTTTTTTTCCCCTTTTTTAAGTATGAGAATTTATAAACTCTTTTCAATTCAATTGCTAGACAAGGGGGGGGGGGGGAGATGCTTTCATTTGTGGAATGCCGCTGGGCACCTTGGAGTAGAGGTGCCATTATTCTCCCCTGGTTGCCATCCTTTCACCCCTTGGGGCACCCTGTATTAGGAGTGCCATCCTTTCACCCTAGTTAAGGGTGCCATTCTGGCTCTCCTAGGGTTGTCACCAGTGAGACAAGCCTTTCACCCCTTTGGGGTGCCATGTGTTACCTGTAGTTTTAACAGTGTATGTCATGGGGGTAAGCTAAGCAAAGAGCGTCTTATTGTTCTTGGTCGGTGCAAACTCCGATGGATCAGACAAGTTAAAGCTACTTGTCATAGAGGAATCACGCAACCCACGATGTTTTAAAAACGTCCAAAATCTCCCTTGCCTGTATGAAATTCAGTGCAGAGTATGGATGACCGGACACCGTTTTTCAATATGGGTTAATAATTTTGACTGGCGGATGGAAAAAGAATTTTGCCATGTGTCATTGTTTTCGGACAACTGCTCTGCACATCCGAAGAATATAGAAAGCTTTGCGAATGTCCAAGTTCAATTTTAACTAGTTTGACTAATGTGACCCAGCCAATGGACCAAGGAGTCATTAACAGCGCCAAAGTAAATTACAAGACTCGCGCATCACGATTATACCTTCACCAAATGGAACACGGCAACAACCCTTCTTTCTGCGAGTGTCCTCTTATTACAGATTACAGTCCTCAGCGTCATGCACATGCTTACCGCAGCATGGAAGAGTGTCACACCAACGACGATTGCAAATTGTTTCCACAAAGCGGGCTTCAGAAATAGCGAGGATGTCATTGGTGAAGAACCGACCTCGCGCCCTGATGTTGAAGAAGATTGGCTCAGCGTACAAGAAACTCTAGGGGAAGATTTTGTCGATTTAGACACGTTCATCAATATCGACAAAGAACTAGTCACATCCTATCTCAGATGTCTGGATGACATCATTGCCGATGCAACTGCCGCTGATGAAACGGATAAGTAGGAAGCAGAGGAAGAACCTGAGCCCCTGGACCCTTACCGATTCTCCAAAGTGACGGAGGCGTTCACATTGTCTTCTCAGACAGTACGCATCATCAGACGAAGGGCTCTCGACAAGCAAGCTTTACCATCACCTGAATAGAATTGAAAACATTATACTGAAGACGCGGCCGCATGCCAAATAGGCCAAAATTGATAGCTACTTTGCTCAAAGTAATTTTTATGTCATTATTGATTTTATTAGCTTTTATTTTATTTTTTTGCTTTTTTCTATATTCACTTTTTAGTATTATCGACACTGTTCTTTATTTGCACTGTATAGTTTTCAAGAATTTGTTAGCATTAGTTTTAGTTAACGTGGTTAGCAGAAATTTTTGTAATGGTTTTGTTCAATTATATGTGTCGATAATAAATCTAATTTTGAAAAGAATTACTGGATTTTTACTTACGACAGTAATCTTTATTTGAACTTCAAACTTTCAAACGCTCCTGCTAAATAAATACATAATAATAAAAACAAATGAAATGACATTCTAAGGTTGAAAAATGCTTAAAATAATCATAAAAGTGTGTTTTGTACGTATTGGGTGTTATTAGATGAACGATTGGACGAAAATTCGCGAACTTTGGTTAATTCGCGAACTTTGGTTAATACTCGAACCCGTTTAATACGCGAATTCTGAATGGTCCCTCCATTCGCGTGTTAACGGGGTTCAACTGTAATTTTATTGCTAGTACTTCTAAATTTAATTCTCTTTTATCTGTTCATTTCCTAATTTGTTTTTGTTTCTAAATTGTATTCAAATTTTTTTTTTATATTTTGTTTGGTGCCATAAGAGGGTCTTTTTTTAGGTTTGGACTTTTCCCCTTTTTTGTGTTTCCAGAGCTATGGGTACTGAACATTGGCTATGACATGAATTGCTATATTCCACAAGTCTACTGCTAGAGGTTTGGAAGAAGTCTTCCGAGAACTATTATCTACATTTTATTAAAGTCCAAATCCAAGTCCGATCAAGGCAACACCGATTCCGCATCGATTCGGGTTCAATCGCTCATTTTTTTTTTCGTTCAAATAGTCACTGCGGTTGTATCGATACAGGTACTTACTTTTTCTTTCAATTCGCCATTTCGGAGCGATATGATCGATCTAGATCTGTCCCCGATAGCCAGCTGCCCATTAGATTCTATCAATCTTTCTGGAACTATTTTAGAGGCAGAACTGCTGTCAACTTTCGTATAAGGGCTCTTTTCTTTCCAGGTTAAGGGAGACCCGTACCCCATTTTCAGCAAACGATCATCAAAAGTTCAAAACATTTTAATGCAAAATTTCAGAACTTGGTGACACTTGGAACAGGTAGTAAATGAGCGTACTCACGTACTCACAAAATAATCCAACTTCGCGTACTCACAAAATAAGCCAAAATGGCAATTTTGGTATCAATTGTCCTAGACGTAGGCCTACCTGCACCTCTCTGTCTATGCACGCATCCCGTGCTTTGCATTCTTTGAACAAGACAATAAATAAAACTACTAGTAGGAGGCCGAGAATTCGGGAAACAACGTCAATAATCCTCCGCAGCTTGCCTATTATTACGATTACAAACAGCATAAATCGTTAACATTTCGAAATATTCGTACTGTACTGCGACATGCTTCCAGTTCAGGTTAACTTCATTGTCAGTTGCACAATGAAAACTTTTATGCTTGAAATAAATCGTGAAACATTTGAGGGTCATCGCAGGCGACAAAATTGCCCCGAGAAAAGATAGTTCTTTGCTTTCGGAGCAATTTTTTTAAAGCCATAGATTAACAGTGAGTCGTCCGTAATTAGAGGCAACTTGTACGCCTCGTGTAATTGCGCTTTTAAGGGGTAAAATGTGAAGTTGTCAGGGCTAAAACTATGAAATATCTCGAAATCGACATGTTAGAAAAATCTTGTTTAAACCAATTGACACATTTAAACAGTAAAGAAAAAAGGTGAGAATGGCAAAAATTAAACTAAATCAGAAATTGAAGCTACAGGAAGGAGTTACTTACTCACCTGGAAGCTTTTAAAAAGCATTTAAACGTTCTATTAGGAGCCAATTTTTGTTTACACTTTACATTTTTCTGCATCATAGGTTTTTTTTTTCAGCATTTCTCATCTTTAAATTCATATAAGTCAGTAATCGTTAAAGATAAATGGTTCGAACTTGGAATATACCTTTTTCAAATATTTTACTTAAATTTTAATTCGACAAATTTGAAAAATCACTTATGACTTATCACTTATGAAAATATGATTTGTTTAAAATAAGTTGCATCTTTTTTTAAATTGCTATTTTAAATATTTTTATTTTTTTTAAATTAATATTTTTTTAAATGCTGAATCAAAATTAAAACACTTATATTTCTGTTGAATTAAAAGAAAAAAATTCAATTCGACAAATATTATTTCGAGTTATAACAATTTTAAATTGCTCTGAATTTTTTGAATTTTTTTTTTTTTCAAAATTTTGTAAGAAGTCTTATGATGTGATTCTGTTTACAAATTATATGGTTAATCATCACAAAAAAATTCAAAATTCTAACTCTATAAATAAATAAAAAATAAATAAATGTTTCCCGGACACACCTTTACAGTAACATTGTTTCTTGAATTACACGCATTTCAATTTGTGTCTGATCCCTTGAAACCTCACGAGTTATTAAAATGGATATCTCTCCCAGTTTTGCAGATATCAAGATAGATTTTTAATTCAAGAATGAATAATTAAAAAAAAATCCTAATTGGAAATTTTATCCTACGGAGGCCGTATAAAAATTTAATTTATGTATTTTCACAATAGCCGCCCCCCCATGGAGTTGCAACTTATCCCATCAAATTTTGTCCCTTTCTTTATGAAACTTGGAATTGGAAGTATGTGCCTAGGGGCAGTAAGGAGATAGCCTATTGTTTCGATATTTATGAATCACACTGTATCTATGTTTATACATATAATTAAAATGAAATCGCATGTGTTATACATATATTTTATTTTATTTTGCAAAACTACCTATGTATAAGTGTGTGTGTGTGGGTGTGTGTATGTGCAAATGTAATAACAAATCTAATGATGATGATAAAATGACGTTATAAATAATTCACTTTATAATAATCGCATGACATTTCTAATGGAAGGGAATATGGGTCTCATTTATTTAAAAAAATACTGGGGTTTTATTATTTTGGATTGAATGTACTTTCCTATTCGTTATTCTCAAGTTGCTATATTTTTCTCAAAATAGAAAACATAACGAAGGATATTTAACCTGAAACGTGGGCCTCCTTTTACTTTTCAAATAAATTATGAAGTAAATTTCTCTTTTCTTATTTGAAATTGCTGATCGAATTACTATGTTATTGTAAATTTCTGTCGTAAAATTTAGCAACAAAATCTTTACTTAGCGTGAAAAAGAATCTCAAATAAGTTGTTTACTTATTTTATAATGTCGTGTTTTGTTACGTAGAAGATAAACAAAATTTAAACTTAAAATATTACATATTTATTTTTAAATAATCTCGCCTGTAATAAAGTGCGGTTTATTTATTTATTTTATTATTTTCGTTTATTGGAGTTCCTTTACCTACGGTTTATTCTGTTGAAATGTTTTAGATAACAGACCAGATCTCATTGCCAAAAAAAGTTGTCTGAGTGAAATGTGTCCACCTGATTTGTTCAGGATAGCATAATTGGAAGAGCATTAGCTGCTTAGGCCAAGGTCCTGAGTTTGAATCCCGGCCTGGACACTTTTGCACTTAGTTGGAAAAATTACAACTCGTATGATTTATTTGCCAATCAATATGAATGTGTTATAATAATTAGAGAACATTTAATTCGTCCGTCTCCCCATGCTATAACACAGATGATTCTTGATTTATATATACATATAACATTAATATGACAACGCAGAAACATCATATACAAATGGGGAAATAAAAATCAAAATGAAATGTGAACACACTTTAGCTTTTACCCGTGACTTCGTTCACGTAACATTAAAAACAAAGAATAAATGCATTAATAATAATAATAATAATAATAATCTCCATCAGGAGACACGAAACACACGTTTTATATCATCATCAAGAACTACGTCATGATTATTACATGAAAAAACACAGAATAAAAGATTTTATCACGATATGCTATGCTTTTTAAGTTAGGAATCAAATTAGAAATAACAATATATATATATATATATATATATATATATATATATATATATATATATATATATATATATATATATATATATTACGGCGACAATAGCAATCCGCGACAAGAGCTGGTATTACGACAAAACACAATGCTTAATGCATGATTTTTTTCCTCCATGAGATTTATATTAACCGCTTTATGAAGTAAACACTAATTTTCACAAAGTGCTCAATTTTCTTTCGTCTCAAAAGGGGCGCAAATTAAAATGAACCAATTGGCACAGTATATTTTTGAACCGAGATTATTTACATGCATCTAAAATTAATTTTATATATCAATTGGCAATAGTACAATTTAAGATAAGCTATAGATACTTTATCATGTTCCAAAAGCATTATTCATACTGCAAAGTAAAAATACTTTTAAATACACTCATGCTGATAAATTAAAGATAATGTCCGGAAACTTTCAATTTTAGACGTTGTGTCGAATATCTATATAAGTACTTCACGAATGCAACTTGAAATTCGGGATAGAATATTGTTTGACCTCATATTTTTCAGAGATTTAGTCACAATGGCAATTAGAGCGCCAATAAAGAAATTGAATAAAAAAATAATATTTGAGATCACACTGGTAACAGAGAATGCTGAAATAGCCTGTCACTGTAGAAAATGATTATGTGGGACCTGTACAATGTTTGTATACATTTGTATAAGAATGCACGGATATTCTGTAAAAAATTTAAAGTTTTTTCTTTACAGCATGCCAGTGTGTTCAACCTAATTTAACAGCACTTTCCAAAAACTTTACAAAGTGCAGTAGAAACATTGAACTACGAGTAAAAAATGAATATATCGAATATTTGATGAGGTATGAGTATTTGTATAATATAATATTTAACTACGCATGCACGAACGAGATTAAATACTTTTTTTCACAATTTAGTAATAAACTATATAGGGAAACTTATATAAAAAAGTCACCGAAATATCCTAAAAATCCATAAAGATATCTAATAGTGAGCTGATTGACAGTTTGTAGGATATCCCTTATTATCCAACTAGTTTTAGAAAGCAATGGAAATTCAGCTCACTATATCGCCAATATCTCTTTGTATTTTCGCAACATTCAACGATTATATATATATATATATATACACGCATCGAACCGCGTTAACACGAACACTCAAGGGGAAACTTTTTTTGTTCGTGTTAAAAGTAGTTTGTGTTATCCGAACTAAAATACATTACATACAACTGGACGGGGCAATCAGAAACAGTTCGTGATAAAAGTAATTCATGTTAAGCGTGTTCACGTTAACGAGGTTTGACTGTATATATATATATATATATAAACTTATTCTATATATATTTACCAATTAAAATATGAAAAATATTTTTGTTATCGCTCGCGTATGCCCAGTTAAAAATTATTTCATACAAATGCTTATATCTCATCAAATATTCAATAGATTCATTTTTTAAAATGCAAAATAATGCTTCTACTGCACTTTGTCAAATTTTCGGAAAGTGGCGTTAAATTTGGTTGAAAACTCTGCATGCTATAAGCAAAAAAACTTTGAATATTTTTACAAAAAGTTTATATATTAACGAATATGCTTGATACTCTTAAAAAAATTCATAGAAACGTTGCACAGAGTCTACATAGTCAGTTGCTACAGTAACAGGACAGTTCGAGAATTTGCTGTTACAGGGTGATCGCAATTTTTTTTTTTTAATTTGTTGTTGCACTCTACACTGCAAAAGAAATTTGTTGATTTTACAGCATAATGCTGGCACCCCAGCTGCCAGTATACCGTAAAATTAACAGTAAAAAACAGTAAAATAAGCAAGTATTATGCTGTAAAATCAATTTTTTTTACAGTATACAGAGAGTGTTCGCATATTTTTTAGACGAATTCCTTTTTTTTTTTTTTTTTTTTTTTTTTTTTTAAGGTTTAAAATGTTAATATTACTTTTTTAAATGATCATCTGATAATCTTGTTTCTGGATTCTAATTCTGCGTCATGCTATTTTCATGATAGTTTTCTTTTTTTTTTTTTTTTTAATTTACAGGAGTATGCTTCCATTGCCTCTTTAAAAACTATCCAGAGTCCATCATTCGTGGTGGTTTGACGCGTTGAAAGAGTTTTTTTCAACAGACCAAATGCACAATAAACTACAAGTGAAACGTCATGAGACTTCTTATAGGAATATGTTGAAAGTTATAAATACAATACCTGTGTGACGTTTTATTTTTTCAACGAATACAGTGTTAGGTTTTGAAGTATGGGCTGTAGCTTTGCTTTGGTGCAGTTTCACTCATCTATTTTTTTTTTTTAAATAGAATTTTTTCTGCAAATATCGGACGTAAACACATTCTTTTAATAGTATGATAAATTGATTGTAACGTTTTTGTCCAATCTTCTTATTTTTATTTTTTATTGTAAGAAAAAATTGCGACAATTTATAAATCCTTACCTGAAACTTCGTTTTCAACCTTGAAATAGTCTCTTTCTCCATTTTTTTTTTTCATTTAGAGTCTTTTAACTATGTATAAGTACTTACGTAAAAGTTTTTGGGATAACTCGTTCTTTCCGATTAATAGTGATTGATATTAAATTTGCACTTAAATAATTATAAATGATTATAAAAATTACTTAAACTTCCCAATAAGAATATTTCTCTCCGGAAAACAAAAAATGGTATCCTCCAATTCACAGCTTGTTTGCATGCGCCATCTTAAAAGAAGAATAAATTTGAAAGTATCAGACGATAATTTGAATTACAAATAAATAAGTTGTTGCCAGAATTTTTCCCTCCAAAGTAATTTATCAAACTCGTCTAAAAAAATGTGCGAACAGTCTCTGTAATCGAAATTGTGACTAAATATTCACTGAAAAATATGAGGTCAAACATGTTTTTTACATCCACGAAGTATAAGATTACCTCATACATTTCTGTAGATATTCGACAAGGCGTCCAAAATTAAGTGTCCGGTTATTATCCTTAATTTAATCAACATAAGTGTAAATAATAGCTTTTTTCAATTATATAACTGTTAAGCTTTCATGATGTTGAAAAATACTTAACGGAAATTTTCAGAAATACAAAGGATATGAATCACTTTACTAAACAGCGTACAACCAATAGAGTGAAAAAAAAAAAATGTCCAGACCGAGGTTCGATCCCGGATCCCTTGGTATAGCGCACTATGTGTTTTACCATTTAAGTCATCCGGACGACAGCTGGTCTAGCATTCTCTCACTCTTATATGGCTAGGCTACAACCTTGTACCTAGGCACAACTTCCAATGCTGCCATCTTGTGCTACAAGGTTGTAGTCTAGCCATATAAGAGTGAGAGAATGCTAGACCGAATGTCGTCCGGATGGCTTAAATGGTAAAGCACATGGTGTTCTATACCAAGGGATCTGGGATCAAACCTCGGTCTGGACTTTTTTCACTCTATTGGATGTACGTTGTTTGATAAAGTGATAATTCACATTCTTTTGTATTTCTGAAATTTACAGCGTAATTTCAGCTCTGCTGAAAAATTAATTAGTGTATGAAAAAAGTTCTAAAACAAAAATCTATATTGAAAGGTTGTATTTATACATTTTCTATATCAAATACTAAAAACAATGTTTTAATGAAATGATTTGAATAGAGTTGTAAATATTCTATAAAACCTCTATAAATATGAATACTGATTTGGTTTATTAATTTTAATGGGCGAAATCTTTCAAAAATATATTTAATGATTGAACTGATTTTCTAATATATTTTTATAGGGGTCAAAATCTCATAAACGTGATTTCTCAGTCCCCACTATATCTATCTCTTCAGGCATTTCAGGCATTTCTTTGCAATATTAAATTCTCATTTAATGTTAAAATGTTCTTCTGTGATTCTTCACCAATATTATGTTAAGTAATGTGAAAATCTGTTTTTTTTTTTAATCTTTAAAATATAATTTAAATATCTCAAAAGTCACTACTGCCCCCTGTCCTCAACCCATAACTTGATCATTAAATCCATCAACAAACAATAATTATTAAAATATTTTTAAAAGCTCATGCATTTATTATAAATATGAACAACATGAAGCATATAATGTAATTTTTATATGAGTGAAATGTGTGTAATATTTGTTTTTGTTGGGTTTGAAGTTGTGTCCCTTACTTTTTTGGTCACAACTGTCCCGGCGTATGGATTTCCTCGTATTTCCACCAGATGACACAGTTATGCAGTAATTTTCAGTATTATTTTCAGTATTATTTACAGTAGCAGAGCACGTCTTTCTTAAAAAGTTGCCATTGCTTGCTGTTTGTTCATAAATGAGATTTTCTGAATTGAAAAAAGTGGGGAAAGAGTAAGCGTATCTTTTATTAACCGTCACTTCTGTCTCCATTGTTAATTTAAATATTGATATTTATAGATTAACCAATATATATCCATTTAATTGTAGGTTTGATATGTCTTTGAAAGTAGTGCATACAGTATTCTAAAAATGCTCTTTTAAGGGGTACCTTTTTAAGCGCGACGAAAATCGAGAAAAACAATCAAAGTTTGAATTAGTGTATTTTCAAAACCGCTATATGTCTAAACATAAAGTTTTGATTATTAATTAAATAGATTGTGCTTTTTAATATAATACAGTAGAACTCCAATTATCCGAATCAATTGGGACCGGACCCCATTCGAATAATCAAAAATTCGGATAATTGGATTTTTTCCGAAAAAAAGTCTATTTTAATTAATTACTGTATGTATGTTGAAAATGGGAGAAAAAACTATTTTTAAAGAAAAAGATCTTTTAATTAATTAAATGAAAAGACAACACTTTTACATGTTAAGCGTACTTGCAAGTGCTGTACATTAGTACAGCATGTACGTACCATACTCTAAATGGAAATCATTGCTTGCTGAACATCTCGGTCAAAGTAAGCTGTTTGACAGTCTTCATCCGTTTTCGGGCAGCCAAGTCGCGCATCCGCTTGACAGTAAGAAGTTGCATGTGGTCACACTCAGGCTGACGCTCTATCCACTTCAACGCAGTTTCAAAGCCGGCAAATGCTTCACTAGCTGATGGTCCCTTGTCTGCTTCAACTTCGACATTAAGGTCATCTTCTTCCTCGACACTTTCTTCGCTCACACTTGCAATAAGTTCATCATCATTTAGAATTTGACACACAGGTTGGCCGGGCCTGCCACCTGTTGACGGACGACAGCCAATAATCGAACTGCACTATGAGACGGTGACTCATCATCCCAATAATGTTCGCGCTGCGCCTACGCTAGATTCGCGGAGGGAAGGACAATAGCGTGCGTAGACAAAATCATTATTTTTCGAATCGCAGTACGTTTCCGTTTGTTTTTCTGAAATTCTAAAAGCGATTCGGATAGTCGGAGTTCGGATAATTGGAGTTCTACTGTATATCCATATATAGAGAGTGATATATATATACAGTAGAACTCCAATTATCCGAATCAATTGGGACCGTACCCCATTCGGATAATCAAAAATTCGGATAATTGAATTTTTTTCGAAAAAAGGGTCTATTTTAATTAATTTATGTATGTTGAAAATGGGAGAAAAAAACTATTTTTAAAGAAAAAGAGCTTTTAATTAATTCAATGAAAAGGCAACATTTTTACATGTTAAGCGTACTTGCAAGTGCTGTACATTAGTACAGTATATACGTACCGTACTGTAAATGAATGTCATTGCTTGCTGAACATCTCGGTCAAAGTAAGCTGTTTGACAGTCTTCACCCGTTTTCGGACAGCCAAGTCGTGCATCCACTTGACAGTGAGAAGTTGCATGTGGTCACACTCGGACTGGCGCTCCATCCACTTCAACGCAGTTTCAAGGCCGGCAAATGCTTCACTAGCTGATGGTCTCTTGTCTGCTTCAAATTCGACATTAAGGTCATCTTCTTCCTCGACACTTTCTTCTCTCGCACTTTCAATAGGTTTATAATCATTTAGAATTTGAAACCCAGGGTCTGACGAATCACACACCATCCACTCTTCTATATCTTCTATATATCTTCGCGCGTAGATATAATCATTATTTTGCGAATCGCAGTACGTTTCCGTCTTAATTTTTTTTTTCTGAGATTCGGATAATCAGCGATTCGGATAATTGGAGTTCTACTATACTAATAAAAACTGACTAATATTTTACTGAATTTGTGCATTGTTAAAATTAAAATAGCTCTTTTTTTTTTTTTTTTACTCCGTAAGTCATTGCGCGCACGATATCTTGAGAACATATGCATGTATTGCCATGAAATTTGATTTGGATAATAAGCGCATTATGTGTGTTCAAAATAATCTACTTTTAGATGTTTACAATAAGATTTTTAATTATAACTATTTTTATTCTTTAAAATTTTGAAATTTTTTACAAAAATATTTTTTTTACATGTTTAATAAAATAATTTTGACCTAAGAATAGGTCATTTTTTAAATACATATGTGCTTATTATCTACATCAGATTTCATAACAATCCAGTCATACGTCCTCAAGATATCATGCGCGCAATGACTTACGGAGTAAAAGAAAGCGCAACTTTATTTTCAACAATGCTCAAATTCTGTAAAAGACTGGTTAGTTTCTAATGGTATTATATCAAAAAGCACAATCTGCTTAATCAGTAGTCAAAATTTCATGCTTATACACAAAACAGTTCTGAAGGTACACTAATTCAAGGTTTGAAAATTTTTGTTTATTTTCGGCGAGTTTAAAAGGTACAAGACCCCTTAAGTAAAGTGGCAAAATTGCAAAAAATGTCACTACTGTCCTTGTTACTTCTGTCTCCTTACAGTGTTTTGTCTAATAAAAAATGCCATACATCTTATTCATTTTTCAATAAAGTTTGTGACCGTCTACTAATTATTATTATTCTGAAATATATCAGTGGTTATTAAAAATTCGAATTAAGCATAATGAGACTTTTAAAAGCATAAAACCAGCATCCAAAAATCGCACTTATGAGATTTTGGACCATATATTCAGGAAAAATGCTTTGTAAGGCGAATTTTTTCATATTTGGGAACATAAAGGGAAGTCTACAGAAATAAAATGTTAAATAAAATCTACACTGCAAAAAAACCTGTTGATTTTACGGTATAATACTGGCAGCTGGGATGCCAGTATTATACTGTAAAATCAACAGGGGTTTTTTTTGCAGTGTATATTATAAAGCAAACATATGTCCGTGAGTATATCTGAAATGATATTGACGGTGCAACACCTGACCCATAAATTTCGCGTTTCCTGCAATTTTTTTTTAACTTCTAAACATCGAACAAATTCAATTTTTACACCATCGAATAGGAAAAATAAAAACGAAAACGTTCTTTCAAACTCATTTTTTTTTTGTCTTTCTATATCGCGTGCAGCCAGATTACAAAAGATTTATCCGTTGGCATTTAAAACAACGTAAACAGTACGGCGTTTGTTTTGTTTTTCCACTAATATTCCATAACGAAAATAAAACTTCATCAATCAATAAATAAATAGAATAATACAAATTTAATAGCTATGTAATCGAACTACGAAATTAACCCACAGAAATAATGAGAATGAACAAGTTGGAATTTGTACGTCAAACGTGACAAATGAGGTGCGTTCGTGCTATAATTAGTTTTATAAATATTCAGATATTGGTGCAATAGCTGTTGCACTCTTATGCAAAAATGTATGAATACAAAATTTATTTTATGGGCAGATTTTCATATTATAGATATTAATTTTATTTTATTTTGAAATTAAGTTTCAATACACATATACAAACAAATAATTACAATTCTGTTAATTAAAATTATGCTATGCGCAAATATCCAATACAAGGTAATGTAAAAAAAGTCATCGTTATTATTTCAATGAAATGAATTATATCGTCTGTTATTATGTGATTAATTTCCGTAATAAAATAAGTACATTTTAAGTTTGCAACATTTTATCTTTTGTTGACATTTACAGAAAATTCCAATGGGAAACTTAAGCCTAGCTTTGAAATTTTCAGAACTTGAAATTCATATTTAGACTCTCTTTCCATTTAATATCAATTTCTCCGGAAACATCTATCCAAAAAACTGTCAGTAGATTATAGGATTGCTATAATTAAACAATTTTAGTATACAAATTCGGTTTTTAAATTCAGTAATACGGAAATAATAGATTTCCATCTTAAATAGGATGTAATCACCATGGCAACATAGAATCATTACCTATCATGGGATATCATTGAATTAATTACGTATGATAGGATTTAATTAGAATGAAGAAAACTTTTATTAATATCTTTTTTGATTCGATTTTCATAAAGTTTGAAATGACTCGACAAAATTCTGCAACAATTATACATATTAAATTTCAAACCAGTCGGTTAAGTAATTTTTGCGCTGTTACATGCGAACAGACACAACTATAGGTGCTACGTATTTATATAATTACGAAAGCGTCTAAAAAGTCTACTGTAACCGTAAGTAGCGAATTATTTGGCGATTTCTTCAACTATTAACTCCTGGCGTGCAGCAAATGCGGAAGTATCGCTTTTAATAAATTTCAAAACTGTATTTGAAAATATAATTGATATATACTTCGTATAAAAATGCTTTTTCGTGGTGTTAATGAGAAATATAAAAAAATATATCAAATGAAAAAAAAAAGTATCAGTTTTTAACAACAAAAAACGGTTTTCGCCTATATTCTGTAACCCGGCAAGCTGGGGTTGGTACCCCTAGTATTAATAATTTGGGATGCACCGAATATCCGGCTCCTGCCGGATATCCTGCTTATTCGGCACGCAAACCGGATATTCAGTCCGGCCGAATACTTTAATATCGGGCTGCCGAATAGTGACTCATTTTTTAAATCATATTTTTAACATTATCAGAAAAAATTAGTGCAACATTAATTCGCAGCTTACCAACATTATCCCATTAAAAGAAATGTTAACGAAAAGAAATACTTATATTTTCACAAAAAGAAAATTATAGGATATATTTATAAATGAAACCTCCCCTTTGTACTACAAAACAAGATACTTGCAATGAGGAGCTTCTCTATTTAAATTCTGGTAGAAAACATTTGTCATAGGAAATGTAAGTAATATTTAAAATGGGAGGGATTGAAATTTGTGCCGAAGCAGAATTAGACTACATTAATTCCATTGCCATTAATCAGGGTAATCCTGTTGAAATCGTTGTTTCAATTCATAATAAACTCATTAAAACGTACACATTCCAACATTAACACTGTTCACAATGAAATTTTAATTATACTTCCACATTTTCGGAGAATTAGCCATCAAATATCCAAAATCTTGATAGGATTCGATTTTAAAGTAATTTATACGCCATTTAACAAAATCAAATTTACAGATCTCAAACATCCAATAAACAGATCTCAAACATCCAATAGACAGATTTTCATGTTATCTGAATAATTCACTATCATTTCAATTTAAATTCTCAACCGGTCACATATGTAAATGAGAGAGGAAACAATCACACGACCTATTATGTGTCGATGGAGAAAAAGAAATATATAAACACAAATATATAATATTAGTCAGTGCGTGCATGGTATCAATTAAAGCAATGAATTGAGATACAAGTTGAGAATAATAATATAATTTATATATATTATTATATTATATTATAATTGAGAATGAAAGTTACTATAACTTTAAGAGAAAAACAGAGAGAAAAACTGTCTAATTTAATCATGACAAATATATTTTACTAATCCCATTAAAACAATTCCCTTTTCAATAATTTTTTAAGATACCTATCCTTTATAACAACAACAAATTATTACAACTTTATATCCTTTATAAACGAACAGAAAAAAAAATGCCATGCATGCATCACAACGTTTTTTTTTTTTAAATATAACTGATCACCTGTAAGACCATCCTGCTTGTCCAGAGAGTGTGAAAATAGTGGTAATATTTCGCCATATTCTGAAATGGTGTACATATGTACACTTTAAAAAAATATATATCTGCGTCATTGTGCCAATTTTTTTTTAAATCTATATTCCGGCACTGGTATATTTTGAACTTATACAGACATTTACTCACAAGGCTGTCTGCCACCTTTTTAATTATGTATGAAATCTTGAACACACAATTTCGAAGCATATTAAAGAATTATAAATTTTGAATAAAATGACAAATATATATGATCTCCACATCAAACTTTCATATTGATATGGTTTTTATACACCTACATCTATTTTTAACCTTGGGACTGATGATGGAGCTTTAGAAGCTCCGAAACGGCTGTCTGCCATTTTCACATGTATTTCATTTCTGCTATTTTCACATTTTTCATTTATTCTTTAATTTAAGTAATAATATGTATGTAGGAAAAGAAAAAGCCACTTCCATAGGATGTTTAGTAATTATAAATAATCCATATTTATAAGTAAGAATACAGAGAAATTACTTAAATGTGTAATTTTTAAGTAAAAAAACCCTGAATAAAGAAAAAAAAACTACTATGCATATTAGGGGGAACTGGGGTACATTGATGCATGGGGCACCTTGATACACCCCCTCTACTGCTCACAATGTCATTACAGGAAGTTTCACAATAGATTCAAAATATGGCGCTAGTGTACACAACTACCTACAGAACGTCTTGGCGTGTTTCAGTACTTTGATGAAATGAGATGGGTGATTTAGTGTTTTTGTAGGTAAAAAGTAAATTTGAGTTGTACAATTGCAGTGGTATTATACAGCTGTTCCAGTATTTTCAACAGGAAAAAATACCCTCTCTGGTAAGTGAAAGTACTCTCTATCAGTTCCTCATTCTTTTTTGTTAGGAAAATTATGAAGTGTTGGATTTGAGATTCATATTATTCAAAATGGCTACTTGGGGCACATTGATAAAGCCCATGTTGGGGCACATTGATGCGTATCAATGTGCCCCATGATAGCTGCAAACAATCTATATTCATTTTAGTTAATTTTTTCATTACCTTTTATTATTTTTTTTCCGTATACTCCTTAATCCAATCATTTCCGACCAACAATTTCTAATATTAGTTTTTATTGAAGTGAAATAGCTCCATTATTGTATACTAAAATATTTAATAGTACTCTTGCAAACAGTGATTTTTAATTTTTCTTATTCCATTATTCCATTGTTTCCGCTATAATTAGCTTGTACAAAAAAAAAAAAAAAAAAAAAAAGACCGAGAGAGCTGAAATTAACGAGGATGACGTATCTAAAGCTATGAAAGCTGCTTCAGAGGGAAATTTGTCAATCCGGAAATCTGCACTCATGTTAAACACCAAACCTGCTACTCTGCAGCATCGTCTGGAGAAAATGAAAGCAAGAAATGGTGAAGAATGAGTCAGTGGTCACGGTTCTAAGTATTCCTCTCAACAGGTACTTACCACCAAACAAGAAAAACAATTAAATGAATACCTTGTTAAATGCAATGAGTTGCATCACGGTCTAACGCTGAAGTAGATGAGGCCCTTGGCATATGAATTTGCTAAAAAACTACGCTGTAAGTATCCTGGAAGTTGGAATGGTATTGAAATGGCAGGGGAAGATTGGATGTACGGGTTTCGAAGTAGGAATGCAAATTTAAGTGTGAGAAACTAGAAAAAACAAGCATTATGAGCTGTGTACGTTTCTGCAGGGAAGCTGTTGAGGACTTTTTCAGTAATTATCAGAGTGTCATGAAAAGATACAATTTCGCTCGAGACAGAATATTCAATTTTGATGAAACTGGGATTACCACTGTCCTTGACACTCCAAAGGTTCTAGCCTCAAAACACCAAAGGCAAGTAGGGCAGGTGGTTTCAGCAGAAAGGGGGGAACTTGTTACCTTTGGTGCCTTCATTTCTGCTACTGGAAATCAATATCCCCAGTATTCATTTTTCCCAGCGTTCATTATAATCTCTGATTTTTCTCCCAGCACAGTTTTCATACCTCATTCTCACTCTGATACAGTTGTTGTCACATTCCCTCAAACAGATTCAGCAACTCCCTCAACTGTCTCTCAGTCACAAGATAGCAATGTTCCACAAAGTGCTGATGCTACCCAGACTCCATGGCCAACTACTTGTTCAAACAAATCTGTAACTCCTGAATACGTACGACTTTACCCAACAGCTATTGGTAGTAGAGCTAACAAAAGAAAAGGACGGCAGCCGGGTAAATCTGGAATTTAAACTGATTCTCCAGAGAAAAAAAGGCTTTTCGACATGAGAAAAGTTCAAGAAGAGAAACAACCTACAGCACAGCAAAAGAATAGAAACAAAGAACTGAAAAACGCAAAAATGCTGCTGAGGATAGAAGACACCATACCTTTGAAGCGAAAGACGAAGAAAAAGAAGGTAAAATAATTATATTTATCAGATAAATCTGAAACACCCTTGGGGCAGTGGTGTGACTCTACATCAGATGATTTCAATCTAAGTGACCTGCTAGATGAATGTTAGGTGTTTTTTTTTTGTTTTTTTTGTATTATTTCTCTTAATTTCATTTTAATTGTTACTAATTACCTTTCTTTAAATTTACTCACAATTAGCAGTAGCCTTCACCTGTATGAATATGTAAGTATACTTAATATCCTCTAATAGTAGATTGAGATTACAATCTATTGTGTCCTTTTGTGATAATCAACCGAGAATCCCCAAGTAACATTAAGATGACAGGTGCAGTCAAGAGTTTAAAATTTTGAATAAACCACCTGAAATTAAGGTGGATAAGATAATTAGTGGTGGTTAAAGACAGCACCTGATCACGAGGTGAGCAAATCACAAAAGCACACTATTTCATGGCAAGCATGAAACATCCAAAATTTTACATAAGTGCTACTGAAATCCTAAACGTGAATCTTTAAAGAATTTTGCGTTGTGTAAATCCTAGTATAATATTTAGTCATGTTTATCTCAATACCTGACAGATCACTTAAATACCTGGAACCGACATGTTTATTGTTATTTTAGAACATACATAAATTTCTCACTTTGAGTAAATAATATTAAATAGAGAAGCCATGAAAGTGTGTAGTAAACTGACTAAAGACTCCACTCAGAGTGTATATTATGACTTAAAATAATTAGCTTCAAATTTGGTCTCAACTCTCAAAATAGGGGGAACTACCCCTCCTTAAAAATCTTGTGAACTAACAGAACGCTTCAATTACATAAATTAGTCTAGAGACAAAAATCAAGCACTTATATGAACAAAGTGACAAAATTTATTCAAGAAAAGAGAAAGTATATTTTTTTAGTCTCATCAATTCTTATAAGATCAACTACACAATTTAGAGGGTAAACCACAATGATTATTACTTGAAAACAAAATCGTCGATCATAGAATTAGATCATAAACACAAGAAGCCATGAGCTTATACCAGAGCACCATCACTAATGTGCTCATATTTTCTAGACAAGTATATTTTGAATGGACATAAGAGCCATAATATTCAAATAAAACCTACGTAAACACACAATTACATAAATAACATTATCACATTAATGAACAAGATGTTTTCTTAACATCATTTAATACAACAATTAATATATATAATTTTTTTTTATATTAGCACTCACCAGCCAGTCTTGATAGGTGTTCGCCGTTTATCGGCTGGGCACAGCGTTCATTTTATCAGTCTATTACCGAGGCATCTAGCCGCCTGTCTCCGTCAAATTTTAGTGTAGCGCTCTCCACGCCAGTATTTACCAGGATTCTCTCCGCTGAGGACCAGGTCTAGGGACCCCTTCCTGACGTCTCTCCCGTTGCCTTTCCGTCAGTCATCGAAGTTATCCCGCATCGGAACGCTCACATCTCCCCCGACATGCCGCGTATAACTCGGACGAAGACCACCGAATGCATGAAGTCTGTTGCCGCTTGGGTTGAATATTCTGCGGCACGTTACGCTAAATACCGCAGTCGCCGTAATTTGCGAGACTTTTCAAGGGACGAGGGCCCACCGCATTCATCTACCGGTGCTCATGCATAACTCCTGCCGCCAGAAACTTTCATATTGCCGTACCAGCCCCGTTTTCTTAAAATCAGCCGCATTGCCTGTGCTGCCTACTTCATTATTCCCGTTCTCTGTCAAAAATCACCTTTTCATCTTCGTCTCAAACCTCCTAACTGACATACACACCAGCCCCGTTAAATCTCTTCCATCTGCCTAACCAATGAGCCTTCCGTGTCTTCCACCCTCCTTTGCATACACTTAACTGAGAGTGCCCTATTGGTCAAGGGTGCACACAGGGTCAAAGTTGTTGCTAGGGTCCACCCCGAAGAACCACGTGATAAAACAACCCTGCAGGTCCCTGTTTCATGGAAAAATCTTGTTGAATTTATGATGACAGCTCCTACCCATTACTGAAGCAATAACATGCAGTTAGATGCACTTTTAAATACACACGAATTACAAACCTTATTTTTATGAGTTTTAGAGAAACAGGCGATTGTTACTTAAAACGTTTTTGCAATAAAATCTCCCACTCCTGTTGTAAAAGAAAAATATCTACTGTGTGGTCCTTTAAGAGCCACACTCTCTCCCGTGAGAACATCTTGTTTACAAGTAAAATTTTACGGGGAGGGGATGAAATCATCTACCACCACCCGTAACGTCTAAAACGAATACAATTTTGTGAGAAGGAAAAATTTGCTCCCTATACAAATTGTGGGCTAAACTTTACACAATGTTTTATTTATTTACTTATTTAAATTTTATTTATTTATTTATTACATATTATTTATTTATTTATATAATTTTTACAAAACGGGGGGAGGGGGGGGGGTTAGAAGAAAACTGAAAAAGCACATTTAAAACTATAAAACAGTTAAAACTCAACTGTCATAACATATTATTCCCCATGCCGGGCAAAAAAAAATATATTTTTTTTTAAAACCACAACACAAAATATCTTTTTTTTTTTTACACACTGCAAAACCTCCAAAGCTATAAATCCGAAAACAAAATGGTGAGGGCCACCCTTACCATGAAAAAGTTCACCCCAGATATAACTAGCCAGTAAGCAGAAGTGACACACAAGGAAAATAATATGGTTAAATCTGCCAGCCGTATCCTCCCTGCAGAGCAAAGTTGCAAAATTATCAGACACCGACACGTTTACAAAACTGAGCTCCAGAGTGAAGACAAGACCAATCTCACAGTAGCATACCGGTAGTGCAACCACAAGACCTGCATCAATATTCAACTACCTCCCGCACATCACTCTAACCGTCACCTAGTCAATCTTTGGACTGAAACACTCTCAATTACTAAAATGCAAGACAATTATCAAACCACTGGGTATGTCATCCCTCCTAACATCCATGAATGCCCAACTCCATAGCACAGTAGCCAAACTCCATCAAACACTACAACTTACCTGCCAAAACACCTAGAAAACTGTGGTGAGTGCTACCAAAAGATAGGATAGAAGAAAATTTATGTATTTAGAGAAACATCAATTTGGACTAATCTACCGAAACACATAACATATCAACAGAAAATACTCAAATGCTCTCAATGAATATAGAAAGAGTGAAAATTTTATGAAACATACCCAACTAACACAGAACTTGCGGGCCACTGATGGCTACGTTAGCCTTGGCCCAAACTAGTAGATGAGGGGCCGCAATCGTTTGCCGTAACGGCAACTTAAAAAAACTGTCACGCCGGCTACAATGTGGCCGCAACAGAATTGGCCATAACTACATTAAGATGCCCAACATTGTGCCACAAGTGGTTAATCATAATTGACGGATAGCCTAAAACTGGCCACAGTTATACTTTAAGTGGCAATTATTAATGAAAACTAGCCACAGTTTGGCCATTAACGATAATCGTGAATAAAATCTAGCCAGAAGATCGCCACAGCCATGCCACCTGCGTTTGTTAAGAATAAAAGCTACCCCAAAGCTGGCCATAAATGTTAATTTATTGGTCATCATAAATGTAAACTAGCCTTAAGCCAGCCATCCACATACCATCAATGCTATTCATTAATGAATGCATGCCGAAAGCTAGCCACTTTGTTGCCATGAATGGGCATCATTAATGTATGCAAGCCGAAAGCTAGCCACTTCGTTGCCATCATTAATGAATGCAAGCCGAAAGCTAGCCACTTTGTTGCCATCAATGGTAATCATTAATGAATGCATGCCGAAAGCTAGCCACTTTGTTGCCATGAATGGGCATCATTAATGTATGCAAGCCGAAAGCTAGCCACTTTGTTGCCATGAATGGGCATCATTAATGTATGCAAGCCGAAAGCTAGCCACTTCGTTGCCATCATTAATGAATGCAAGCCGAAATCTAGCCACTTTGTTGCCATCAATGGTAATCATTAATGAATGCATGCCGAAAGCTAGCCACTTTGTCGCCATCAATGGGCATCATTAATGAATGATAGCCCAAAGCTAGCCATATTCATGCCACTATTAGATATCATGAATGGAAGCTGGCCAGAATTATACTTTTTATGGTCCTCAAAAAAGTAAAGTTGAGCAAGAAAGGCTCATTTTTACTCCTTTGGCAGGGACAATTTTTTTTCTTTTTTTAAGTTATTTTAAACTTTAGAATCTAAATTTACTGGTCCATAATTTTTGTCTGAAAACTCTAAATATTTTATTCAAAATTTGAAAAAAAAAAAAAAATCTATTGGAATATTTTTCTTAACAAGAGCTCATAACACCAACCTGACTTTTATGCATACATGTTTCACTTTATTATAATATTTTTCAGTTAAAAACTGCAATGGTGTTATAAGCACCCCATATTAAAAAGGTCAAAATACAATAAAATCGAAAGTGTTTCAGATCTTGTATAGAATACTTTCAATCTGGAAGCAATAATAATAATTAAAAAAAAAAAAAAAAGTGTCCCAATGGAGGCAAAAATTGGCCGTATCCACTCATCTCATTAGATCGGAATAAAAGGCCATATGGTTATGATTTATTTTTTAATGTTATTCTGAAAAAGTTGCAAAAGCCATAATTGTAATTAATAAAAAAAAAGTTGATAACACAAGGTGTAAAATATATATTGAGCGTTAAATTACCAATGATGGTGAGAATACGAAAAAAAAAACTAATTTTCTTCAATTTTTAATTAAATTGGTTTAAACATTCTATTCAAAGGAGTAAATTTTTAAGTAGTTTCAATTTATGTTTCTTCAAGCTAATTCACCAGGTGGATTGTCCAGCCAGAATTTCCATTGAAAATTGTTATCTAATGATTATATTCAACATCCCTTTTTCGAAGCAAATAAAAAATGCATAATGTTAAATGAGATACCATATGAAAGGATTTTCGAGCGACTTCTGACATAGTACACTCACATTTCTTTAAAACATGTATTTTGGTTAAAATTGCAAGTAATAAATTAAATAGGCATTGTTTTCAGAAATGAAATGAAAGTTTTTCCTCAAATTACTGTTGCCACAAAAATTAAATTCCACAACAATGATTATAAAAAAAATGTTCAATAAAGATAAAGTGGACATGGTTGCTGCATGGGTTTATTTTATATTTATGATAAAAAAGCAAAATTTAAATTCAAACGCTCAATTTTTTTTTTCAAAACATTATGTCACCCTCTAATGTAGTTAAAATACAATATATATCGCTCTTGATATTTTCAGTCAGTTTTTACTGTAAAATGTGAAAGAATAAATTGGATTATATTCTGGCTTTATTTTTTTTTAGAAGTTTAAACATGCATCTAAAAAATATTAGGCTGCAGTGTGAAATCTTCACACAGGCCCACTAGTATATATTATTTCTGTTATCAACATCCCCTTTTCTCAGAAAATATGAAATGCAAAACAATGAACGAGATGCCATAAGTAAGGATTTTGAACCAGCTTCTGACATAGTGCACTCACATCTCGATAAAACATATTTTTTGATTAAAAATTACTGTAAATTAAAAATTAAATCTGCATTGTTTTCATAAAAGAAATGAAAGGCTTTCCTCAAATTAGTGTGGCCACAAAAATAAAATACCACATTATATAATGCTTAAAATGATTATAAAAAATAAATACTACAAAAAAGATAAAGTGGGACATAGTTGCTGCACGGGTTTATTTTATATTTATGACTAAAAAGCAAAATTGAAATGCTCAATTTATTTTTCTTTGTCCCATGAATTTTCCGAAACTGATGTCATCCTCTAAAGCAGTTAATTAACTATAGATATATATATATATATTTGTCTTTGCTATGCTCGATCAGTTTTTACTGTAACTGTGATGGAATAAACGAGATGATATTCTGGCTCGACTAATGTTGTTTGAAGATAGTTTCAGTCCTTAATTTTCCTTTACAAGTTTAAACCTGCATCTAAAGAGTATTAGATATTGCTAAAAAGTATTAGACTGCAGTGTGAAATCTTCGCATGGGTCCACTGGTGCTTTTATAATACAATTTCTTACCTGGATGTTTCTTCCAATTATCCAGCTGGAAAATAAAACAAAAACGCAGGAACTCTATTTTATAAAATTGGTAAAATGTTGACATTACTGATCATTGAAATTTAAGAATTTTTTTTAATGATGTAACTATACATATATGTAAATTAGGTCCGTTCAAAAAATGTCATTTCACTATCTTCATCTCTTTGGCATATAATATCAGAAAAATGTAGCAGTATTCCTATAAAGTAATGTTTTAGTCTGTTAAGGACTCTTCCCCCCTTATACACATCATAGAACAAAATTTCAATGTATATATATTTACAAAATATTACTAATTGACAGAAAGCCAATTGTCACTATTTTCCTTCTTATGTAATCTTAAAATTTCTCTTATTAAATAAGTTTAATATTTTTTCAAAATAGTAGTGGCAGTTGATCTTCTAGAACACGGCAGGTTCACCATTCATACACTAAATCTTTTGTTTGTTTTTTTAAATGGACTAAACATTACTCATAAATAATAATATATCATTGTTTTTATTTTTTAAAGATTAGCAAGTAATGAGTACTGATTTTTTTTTTTTTTTTTTTAAATATATTACCAATAAAGAAATCTTTAAAATATTTTTCCTTCCAGCAGGAGGTATGTGACTTTTTGACTAACAAAATTTCAAACTGATTCATACAATATTATGTACATTAAAATTTTAATCTCAACTTTTAATGAGATTATGATGAAATTTTTATTAAAATTTTCAAAAGTATTTATACAGCAAATTATTTTTAATACCTGATCTCCAAGCAATGCTAATTTATAATCAACCAACAAAAACAGTTTATCAGGCTGTCAGTTTTTAAAATATAGCCTACATAAAACACTTTTATTGAATTATATCTTAACCTGTAAAAAGAAGGGGGAATGTTCTTAGAATGAGAAAGGGGAAAATATATAGTACATCCTTTTTAACAACATCACTTGCATAAATAAATATATATATTTAAAAACACTAGAACTGAATGCTTTTTTTTCATATAAATTTTATTTTTCACAACAAATGTAAAACAAACCAACCAAAAAACATTTATTTATGTATTTACAAGATGCTCAAAATTTATCAGAAATATTTTACAAGAAAATTTAATCCTGTTACAATTAAATTTCTGATGTTTCTTAATTTAAGTTGATAAACAAGAGCTGAAAATCTACAGTCATCTTCACAGAGAACTTTTTTCTTTCCAGATTTTTATTCTTCTTCTGAAAAACAAAAAATAAATTTTACAAAACAAAATTAAAATGCCTTACTTTAAAAACACCACTTATTAATTAGCCATTTATAAATATAATCGGAACAGAAATTATAATTAAAAAAACTATTTACAAAAAGCTTTGTAGTTCAAGTTATTTGTACACAATGAAACTATTTTATTGCAGTATACCTATATTTGCTTTTAACAAAAACTCATGAAAGGGCAGCGTTGTCAAATGACGCCTAATTCCTTTTTTTTTTTTTTTTTTTTTTTTTTTAGGTGCGAAACTGCATTTCATGGTGGCAATTTTATGTTATATCATATTCTCTCATTTCTTTTTGCAACCATGTTAACAATAATATTATTTATATTTTTATGTGTTAAGAGCAGGGGGGGGGGGCTGTATATATTAAATACTTTATCTCTGTGTTAATCACTAAAACAAAATAAAAACAGGCTTTCTATAAATTCTTTCTAATAACTTCAAATATATAAATTCATATTCTTTACATATGATGTATGGGTGCTCTTTCTTTCATTTCATAAAAGTCGAATTGCTCACTTTGTCAATGTTTCTAGAATTTGTATTGCTAGAAACCAGCAGTTCTTTATTTTCTTCACTTTATATTTTCACATAACATTTCCTTCAAAATGGCTTTGTAAAGTAGGAAAATACATTGTGTACCTCCAAGCTATAAATCTGATATTATCACTCATAAAACAATAGCATTTCAATTCTCACCGTAATTTAGTTCAAAATAAGGAAAAGCAATTTTTCAACTTTTCCCCGTCAAAGTTAAAAAAGTAAAATTTAATTCAAAGTTTCTGGTTTGAATCGTATTAAAATTAGGTGGGATATAATATATCCCACCACGCCTCAAAGGGTTAAAAGACAATAAAGAAAAAATGAAGTTACTTTGACACAGGGTTGGGTTTCTTCCGGAAGAAATTGGAAAAAACCGGAAGAAATGGAAAAAACTGGAAGAAAACAACAGAAAACAAACAGATGCTCAAAATTAAAATATATTAACTATATAAAAGAATTAAATTCAAAACCTAATTATATGAAATTTAAATTGGAAATTTTAATTAATATTAAAAATATTATTTATGGAAAAATAAGTTATTTTTTAATAACAAACTTCAGGTTCAGCAGGTATTTACAGGTTATGTTTTTTACAACTTTAGAGGTATAGGCATAGCATTGTAAGATTGTTTTAGAGGCATAGCATTGTAAATGTCTCTTAGCATTGCAGTAAGCATTTCACTTTTTGAATGAAGACGTTCATACTTTTTTTTGAATAAAAACTTTTTATGTATCCAAAGTCCTGAAACAATTTTATTGCAGCGTCCTCATCATCTGGTAACTGCCAAATGGTAAAATCCACATTAGTGTCAACAATAAATATAAGTTACTACTTAATATTAAATATTTTCTATTTGAAAAATAGCAAATTAAGATGTTTTGTGAGGTTACAGAGTAAATTAAGTAATAATAATAATAATTAAAAAGTGTCATGTTCAATAAATAGCAAATCACAATGTTTGGCACGGTTTGCAATAAAAATATTTACACGTTCAGGGTTGAAATAAATAGCACATTAGCATACATTTTGGCATGGTGTTAGAAAAGTCCCATTTATTTTATTCAGGTACACAATGATTGGAAAGCTTTAGACAGGTGTGTGATCTTGGCTAAAAAACTGGTGTAATTATCAATTTATCATACATAATTAAATTTTTATAAGTCTAATTAAATTTATGTAAGGTTATCTATTAGAAAATACATTTATTTTTATTGTATTTTACAAAGTTGTAACTTATATGGTAAATTCTTAAAGAAAAACAGTTTCTTCCATTTTTTCCACTTGGAAGAAACCTATTTCTTCCAGCTGGTTTTTTCCACTTTGGAAGAAACTTGCCAACCCTGCTTTGACACATCATAGACAATCTCTGACAAACAGATTTTTCCATTTTAATTTTGTTTTTTTAACAGTTAAAACTGTTTTGGCCAATAATTGAAAAATTTTTAGTAGCATTTGGGGACTCCTGAAAATCGGGGACCCTGGGACCGTGCCCCGAATGCCCTGCCCATGACAGATATATAAATTTCTCTATTTTTGGCCGCAATCGATTGACAAATTTCGCAATTTTTTTCATGCGATCAATGGAAGAATTTCGCTATTTTTTCCCATGACTGACTGAATAGTTTCGTGATTTTTCCCGCAGCTGACTGATGAATTTCAGAATATTTTCCTGCTACCAATTGCCGAATTGTGCAGGGAGGGAGGTTTTGCGACAAATAAGCAAATTTCCTGATTTTTTTTCCTACAACAAGCTACCGAATTTCGAGATTTTTGAATTTTGTAATTTTTCTTGCGACCAAGTGACAAATTTTGTCATATTTTACTGTGACCGATAGACGAATCTTGCGATATTTTCTCACGACCGATAGATGATTTTTGTGATATTTTCCCGCTACATTTTGGTGAAATTCGCGAAAGCAAATTCTTGCGAATCCACAATAATCAGGGCACATTTCCAGCTATATAAAAACGGGCAGGGTGCATTTACAACTATAAAAAAATGGGCAGGGTGCTGCGCCCTCTCGAAAACGTCTAGGGGAAACACTAATTACTCCAATACAAATATTGCCACAGTTATTTTATTCTAAAAACTTGATATTTGAGTAATTTTAATTAATTTTCAGCAGTGAAATTAACTCGAAATTATTGAATAACAAACATGTGAATTTTTACATTGCTAACTAAGCGTAACCAAGCTTCCAGGCTCGAGCATTTTTCACACTGTCAGTTTTACGCTTAGTTAGCAATGAAAAAAAATCACCATTTTTATTACTTGATATTTGATTTAAAGGAAAATTTAAAAACATGGATTTGAGCCTTCAGCTCTTCTCCAGAATCTTACATTTGCAAAATATTTTGGGCAAAACATAAGAATGTTTTAAAAATACCTTGAATTTAAATATCATTTTTTAAAGTTTCTTAAGAAAGAAGGGTCAAAGAAAGTATTGAAGGTCCCTTTCTCCAAAGAATCTGCTTTATTTTTAATTTGTTAAAAATTATACATATAATCAAAATCCAAATTAATTTATATGACAACATATTAAAAAAAATCCTTAATTTAGAGGTCAGAAGATTAAATAAATTTTATCACCTTCTCCCTTCCTCTTCTACATACATAGCATAAATTAAAAAAAATTATTTAGCATAAATCTGTGTAATCTTAAGTATTGTCAAAGTTCATGAAAGTCAAAAACCCTGTTAACAAAAATTATTTGACACATTTCTGCAAAACTTTAAAAAATACTCAATCTTTTTCTATTAAATTTTACATTTCAAAAATTTAAATTAATTTAATTTTTATTAAATGTAAGTCCAGATTAGATGCACTATATTTCCAGAAGTGTCACAATAATCACAAAACTGAATCATCACTCTTGAAACAAATATTAAAACATTTAAAGCAAACATTTTCTAAGTACATGAGCTGTAGCATCAAAATTTTGAGTAATTTGAAGGACCCATTGTACAAGATGTTTACATTTCGTGAAACTCTGCTAAACTGTTTTAACAAACTGTAAAATAACAATTTTGAATAAAATAATTTTAATAAAAATGAACAATTCCTATGCAATTGGTAATAGACGAAGATTTTTTTATGATAACGTTTTGAATACAGTTTTGTTAAAATATTACAATTTAACTAAATTTTAATATGAAAAAGTTTACAAAATGATTTTTTGGCCATTTAAAAGATATCGCCAAATTTATCAGCCAATCGTAGTAAAAAATCTTAAAATTAGTCAATGGATTGTCGGAGGAAAAAAAAAATCTCAAAATTCTACAATCAGTCACAGGAAAAAAAATCACGAAACTCGTTAGTCGATCGTGAAAAAAAATCTTTAAATTCTTCAGGCGCTTGAGAAAAGAAAATATGAAATTCGTCAGTGGATTGTCGGAAAAAATCGAGAAATTCTTCAACCAGGCGCAGTAAATAAATCGCAAAAATCGTTCACTGGTAGCAAGAAAAAATTATGAAATGCACCTGTCAATCAAGGGTAAAATCTAAAAAAAACATTGTGAAATTCATCAGTCTATCGAGAAGAAAATCACAGAATTCTCCAATCAGTCACGGGAAAAAATCGCAAAATTCTTCAATAAGTCGTAGAAAAAAAAAAATCTTGAAACTTTTGCCATTTGCCCTATGGCGATTAAAAAATTGTCATTGATATCCTGCCACCCCTATGCGGTCACTTCCCAGTTACAAATTCCATTGCAATTCTTGAGTGACTGACGAATTTTAAGATTTTTCCCCCCAAGAATGTGTTAAGAATTTTGCGATTCCCCCCCCCCCCCTCCATTTGTTTGACGAATAGCACAATTTTTTTCACCCCTGACGATCGAATTTCATGATAATTTCACTTGACCGACTGGCAAATTTTGCAGGTTTGTTCCATGATCGATCGACGAATTGCACGATTTTTTTTCCCTGATCAACTGACAAGTTTCACCTCGTGAACGACAGAAGAATTTGGGGATTTTTTTTCTTAGGATTGACGACTGACAAATTTCTCAAATTTTCCCTGCTACCCGATTGACGAATTTCACGCTTTTTTCCCTCCTATCAATTGGCTTATTGTTCAGTTTTTTCTTGCGGCCAATCAGCAAATTTACGTGTTTTTTTCCTGCAGCTTACTAGCGAAATTTGTGGGGGTTTTTCATGCGACCGACTAAAGAATTTCCAGACTTCAAGATTTTTTTCATGCAATTGATTAACAAATTTAGCTATATTCTCCTGGAACCAATTGACGATCATTGCAATATTCTTCCCGCATCTAACTGACGAAATTTACGGCTTTTTTTTTTTTTTTTTTTTTTTTTTTTTTCCTGACCGACTGACGAATTTCGAGATTTTTTTCCTATGACCGATCTATACGAAAAAAAAAAGGCATTCTGGTATTGAAAAAGAAAAAAATACTGCAATTCCAGTATATAACTGGAACACAATCACCCCTGACAAATAATCCATGTACATATTCTAAAAAAATTAATGTGATAGACTTTCTGATTTTAAGGAAATTTTCCTGAATTTTGACTTCTTCCCTATTTTTATCATGAACACTTCGCTGGTATAAAACTCTGATTTATACAAAAATATGTTTCTATATGATTAAACTTTATCTAGAAAATTTGAAACATCAGTCAGTACTTTAAAAAGTGGCCATTAATGAAACCGAGTCTACCGGTCACTGGCTACTAATCAGATTTCCCAGTTTTCACCTATATTGATCGGTTGTGAGAAAAAATGGTGAAATTCGCCAGTCGATCGAGTGAAAAATCTCAAATATTATGAAATTTGTTATTTGGTCGTGAAAAAAAATCCCATTTGTCAGTCGGTCGCAAAATTAGTCAATTGGTCATGGGAAAATATCGCAAAATTCTATTGATAAGTGGGGATAATAAACAAACCAGTTCAAAATATATCTTTAGAACAGGATGCAAGAGTGCTCTTTTGGAGAACAGTGTGACCGTTTTAAAAATATTTCCATCCGGCTACGCTTTACTTCTAGAGTCAACACTATATTCATTACTAATAAAAAATTTGAAATCTCATGTACAGTGAAGTTGCTACAAAAAATATAACTAATAACATGTATTCAGTAACAAAAGAAAATCCCATGGGCCTCCGCTTGGATATAAATCTGTTAGAAAAGTTCTAAAAGCTGGACTTATAACTATGTATGGACCAAATTTCCAGACTTTTCCTCTATAAAGGTGATATCTCAAAATATATCTTTTGTATAGTTATTGACAGAACTGTAAATTCTTTGTCAATGCGACAGTTTTAAAAATAAATCTTAACCCAAAATAACGAGTTTTTGGTGTGTATGTGTCAGTGGTTTATGAAACGTCTTTTGCATTTCTATAAAAGATGAAATTGCACTCCTATATATACATATACAAGGACATCTCCCTGTTTTTTTTTTTTTCAGATTCCCACAGAACATTTTTGATCAGCTGAAGATTCGTTGCAGAACATTGTAAAATATTCTGCTTTGGGGCACAACATATTTTGAGTGATTATTATTGCAGACCCATGAAAAAAGCAATTTTAATATTGTTTTCGGCTGTTCACTCAACAATATTAAATGATTGGGGTTTTTTTTCCAAGGAAAAAAAATAATAATAAACACGAATGCTTCGTATACACTGTACTGGTAGATATGATAAGCTATGGCTGCCGAAGGCAGTCGTACTTCACCGCCGATTCCAGGTTCTCGTGAGCCTATACGAGGTCACTACCAAAAAGGGCCGGTTTACCCGGACACCTTTAAGGTGGTGCTCTTCGGCCAGGGGAGAAGCAGGGGCTTAAGCCTCTTGCGCTTCATCACCATTTTCCAAATGAATGACGATAGAGGTCGCTGTGATGATACGGTGGAGCCTAGAGCTCTCATACTACAGGCTGGATCATATCGCCATTTAATAACCCAACAGACCAAAAACCAAGCTAAAACCGGTTAGCTTACCATACTAGTGGACGGCGAGTGACAGTAACAGGGACGGCAAACACATGCTCAGGCGGTTTCCTAATGCTGAGCTGGGTTGCAATATGGCGGTTATTTTGGGAAACAGAATGGATATGCATCAGCTCCCCTTATAGGAGCCGAAACTCAGAGGACACCACCCCAACACACTTGGGCGGAACGCGGAAGTGAACAACGGCTCCGTAGCCGGGATCCCATAAGGGAAACAGAGTCCTCAGCCAATGTTGAACACTCCCACGACCCATTAATGTAACCACATCTTCAGATTATCAAATGCCGCACTGGTAGATATAGGTAAAATTTTATTTTTAAACATGTATAAGCCCAAAATTGTGGTATTTGTTAAATATTTTTTTCACATATACAATTTTTTTAATGAATGAAAATTACACAGTTATATTTTGGATACTAAATAAAAATACTAGGAAAAGTTCTTTTCAGCATAAAAAATTATAATATGCCACAGTTATTTTATTGTAAAAACTTTATATTTGAGTAATTTTAATTATTTTTTTCAATTAATTTTCAGCAGTGAAATTCACATGAAATTACTGAATAATAAACATGCGAATTTTTACATTGCTAACTAAGCGTAACCAAACTTCCAGGCTTGGACATTTTTCACTCTGTCGGTTTTATGCTTAGTTAGCAATGTAAAAATCCACATGTTTATGATTTGATATATGATTTAAATCAAAAATTTATAAAACATGGATTTGAGCTTTCAACCCCTCTCCAGAATCTTACATTTGCAAAATAATTTTGGGCAAAACTTAAGAATATTTTCAAAATACCTTAAATTTAAAAAATGATTTTTTGGTCACTTAAAAGATATCATTTAACAGCTTTTTTATTATAGTTTTAATGATGTATTGAGTATTCTTCAATTCTATAAATTACATGAATTAAATAACTTCTTTATGAAACATGTAATTTGTGTACTCATTTTATATATTCCTTTGTGATTAATTTTAAATCAAGGTGACAAGAATATTTTTGTCTTAAAAGTTTTAAATCAAAGTTAACAATGACTTAATTATATTTTCCCATATATAAAACACAGTAAAAACTCTATAAAACTCACACAAGAGATAGAAATGAGGATTTCCTTTTAAACAACATTTTAATAAATCATTTTGAAAAACTTGCTTTCTAAAATTATGTTACATATGTAAGTTGAAACTCACCAGAAAAATTTAAGTATGTGATGTGCATAATACAAAATTTTATTAAAGTAAAACAAAAAAACCTTTTATTTACTATTTTTCCTGTCAGTTTTTTTTCTTTTGTAATGTATAATGAATTTTAAATTCAAACACACCTTACCCTGCACATGTTAAAATTTCTGCACTATAATATCAAAATTAGGCAAACTGAAGCAAACATTACTGCACACACACTCAAGTGAAAAACAGAACTAATAGTATCAGTACATGATCATGTACAAGATTTAAAAAAAAAAAAATACTTGGTAAAATTGTGAACACTAGATAAAAAGTGGCAATGTATGTAATGAATAATTATTTTAATGTTCAACTGGAGTCAACAATTAAACTTAAGTTTTAATTACTTTGAATATATTGGCATATTATATATTAAAAATGCATTTTATTTTAGCCCTCTTCTCGCTTTTTATATTTGTATCATGATTTCTCCACATTTTTGTATCAATCTCTAAAACACACAGCTTTCATTTTTAAACATTGATATTGATTTTCTATGAAAATTGAGAAAAGAGCCATGCTTATGAGAAACTAGAGCTGTACCAAGTACTTGGTATATACTCGTTAATCAGACATATTTCAGCCGAGTAGTTGCAAGAATTTCATTTTTTAAGCATATTTAAAGACAATAAGTGATCTATAAAAAGTTATTTGAATATAAATGTATAATATATGCCATATTTCATAAAAACTATTTACTCGGTACATAAAAAAATTATCTATAACACATAGAAACAGATAAAGAAAAAAACCTCATGCAAAATTAAAGTTTAGTTTTATATTAAAAAAAAAAAAAGTCATTTTTAGAACTGTTGGAAAAGACTATGATTTTGGATAAAGAAGCAGTGTGTAGAAACAGAAAATACAGTAAATGCAAATGTAAATTTACTAATGTAAATTGATCAATACAGACAAAATTTGGAGCCTATTTAGGGGACCATCCCAAAATTCTTCCAAGTAAAGCAGGTCCCTTCACAATATACCTTTTAATAAACAGGATCTCTTCCCATTTTTTTTTAAATAACACAGGCACCTTAAAAAAAATTGAGTTTTAAAAAGGAAGAAGTCTTTAAAGACAAATTTGTTTTTTGGTTCAAATTGGAGTAACTAAATTTCATATTCATTACAAAATGTTATCTTTCACAAAAAAAAAACAGAATAAATTTCACACAAATAACTTTTACTTTTTTCAAAATGGGCCCTAAGATAAAAGCCCTGCATTACAAACTGAGTAAATTGACAACTTACGTTTGCTTGAATGCCAAACGAGTTTATGCTGCACAGTCATCTTTTCTACACTATCTATCTCTGCTGCCATCTCTGAACTGCGCCACCACAGTCTCCTGAAAAATAAGAAAATAAATTGTAATAGGTTGCAATATTAAGCATTTATCATATTCAACTAGAAAATTAAAAAGAAAAAGTACAACTGATTAATGTATATAACTGATGCCAGTGAATCATTTTCTTCTTCTTTTAAATCAAAACTTATTTCAACATGCACACGCACATAATTTGCATTAAATAAAATGGCATCTTATCTAAATATTGCTATGGGGAGGAAAAGAAAAAAAAAATTACTGAATCAGCCACACCAGCAGAAGTGCTGTGCACTTAGACTGTTTTAAATTTTTACACGCATATGCACTATAGCGCTTTTTACTGAAATTATGGTACTGAAAAAGAAAAACATTGCAGAACATAATATAAAAGATGGAGATAAATTATAATTCCAGGAAAGTAATTAAGGAAGATAATTGATACAATGTTTGGTACTTTTCGGTTAGCCGGACACCAGTGATATATATACATGTATGTACTTGTACACATGATTGGCACCTGGCTAACGGAAAAGTACCCAATGTTTTATTTAACATAAAATTAAAAGTATAATATCAGACAGGCTCTCTCCTCTTAATATTTTGGATGGGTGTAAAAAAAAAAAAAAAAAAAAAAAAATGTAACAGTATAGTATAACAGTGTGCAACTATTTTGGATTCCAAGAAAGAAATTGCATGCTTTGAGAGTATGTTGTCACAAACACAGAAAGAAAATTTCAGACACGGGGGAGATGAGGTTAAAAAAAAAATACTTACAAAGGCTTAAAACAAGTTTTAAAAAGGAAGACGTCCTTAAAGACAAATTTGTTTTTGCAGGAGGGGTAAGGGACGATGCAATACTTTGAAACAAAAAAAGGTACATTTCGGTTAGCCGGGTGCCAGTGATATATATCAACATATATAAATACATGATGTATATACCTATATATGTATATACATACATATATGTACATAAATATATGTATGTATATATATATGTATATGCAGACATATGTGTATATACATAGATATGTGTATATATACAATACTTGTATATATATCACTGGTGCCCGGCTAACCAAAATGTACCTAAACAAATTATGTGCTTTCATTAGGAAAAAAAAAACCCATTAAAAATTAATCTGGTTTGTTATTAAAAAAATATTTACAACATGAAAATATATTAAAAGCAACTGTTTATAAAAAGTTTGGGTCCTTTTCTGTTATACCAACACCATTGTCGCTAAGCGTAATAATCGGCACAAAAGGAAATTCACATGAAACGAATCATTTGAAAACAAAAATAACATTGTTGGCACGAATTTAAGCACTTAAAAATAAAACGTTTGAAAATTGCAATACAAATATGCACTTAAAATAAAAGAAAAAATAAATATTACATAAGGTAATAAAATAAAACTCTATTTAAACTACAGGCTTGAAATTGTAAATGTCTCTTAGGATTGCTGTAAACATTTCATTTTTTGAATGAAGATGTTTATGAGTTTTTTTGATAAAAACTTTTTTTTTATGTATTTAAAGTCCTAAAACAATTTTATTGCTGCTTCTACATCATCAAGTAACAGCTTAATGGTAAAATTCATTTCAGTGTCAATAATAAATGCAAGTTATAATTTAATAAATATTTTCTATTTGAAAAGTAGCAAGTTAAGATGTTTTATGAGGTTACGATTAAATAATAATAATAATATAAAAGATTCACGTTCAATAAATAGTCCAATCAGAATGTTTGGTACAGTTTGCAATAAAAAATTCTTTACATTGTTCTGCTGTAAACATTTCATTTTTTAAATGAAGATGTTTATGAGTTTTTTTTTTTGATAAAAACTTTTTTTTATGTATCTAAAGTCCTAAAACAATTTTATTGCCGCTTCTACATCATCAAGTAACAGCTTAATGGTAAAATTCATTTCAGTGTCAATAATAAATGCAAGTTATAATTTAATAAATATTTTCTATTTGAAAAGTAGCAAGTTAAGATGTTTTATGAGGTTACGATTAAATAATAATAAAAATAAAAGATTCACGTTCAATAAATAGTCCAATCAGAATGTTTGGTACAGTTTGCAATAAAAAATTCTTTACACGGTTAGGGTAGAAATAAATGGCAGATTAGCGTATATTTTGGCATGTGTTGGTATAACAGAAAAGTACCAAGTTGTGTTCCTATTACACTCTGATAAGTGGAATTTAAAAATTAAATCAGATTACTTAGCTTTTCGGCTAAACCAAAACATTTTGGGCACTATTGCCATGACATGATTAATTAAAAATCACATTAGTGAATTAAAAAGAAATTACCTACTTTATTAAAATCTTAAAAATAAGTGAAATTTTGCAAATGGTCATTAATTAGTACATAAAATTCGAAGTTTTCTATTACTATCAAAACAAAAATATGCCAGTATCATCAGAAAATACAGAATATATATATATTAGTTAATTAAAACCAGATCTTAACATATGAAGTAAAATTTCACTGAAAGACACTGGAGCTGTAAAATATTACTTTCTGCTTCCTGACTGGTTTAAGATTGTCAGCAATAAAGCAAATTATAAAACAGGCAACGGAGAATTATGAAAAAAAATAAAAGCTGAATTTTTTTATAAACCAAAAACTTCCGAGATTGTTCATTACGGACACATTTTACTCTGATATATATATATATAATTACAATCAACTTATTAATAGCATATTCAGGGCAGATGTAAGATCAGTAAAGAACTTTTTTTTTTATTCACTTCTGTAGAATTAAGTCTCATAATAAGCAAAGCAATGCAGTTAATTTTACACAATTGCTGATGCTTTTTCTCAGCTTTCTTTATCTTGAACTTAAATCTGTCCCTGAGAATGATGAAAACTATTTTTTAACTAACTCTTGGAATAATATAGAAAAAAAATCTTACCTAATTTGTAAATCTAAATATCCAAAAACCAGTGAATGACGAGACTTTTAGACATAGACGACGCCACGAACACGATGCGATGCCAGGCTAGGAAAATGTAAACATTGCTGCGATGACGCTGCAAAAAAGACATAAAAATCCCTACGAGACCGCAGAAAAAAAGCTATATTTCAATAGATTTATTTTTTTTCAAGGTTTTTTTATCTTCAAAATTTCTCATACAATATTAAATAATTTTAAAAGTGGAAATTTTTCAATGCTGATTATTACAAAGCGGAAAACATTTAAAAATATATTTACAAAAATCCCCACTGGGAAAAAAAATGTGTCGGAAAAGGGGAAATCTTAGTTTATCTTTCCCTGCATTCCTCCCGGTCCCGGCTTGCCGGGTGAAACGAGTGGGAGGGGGGGGGGATCGGTATTTGCTATTATTGCTTATTTAAGATAGTTAAGATTTTTTTTTCTTTTAAATCTAAATTTTGAGTGTTTCAAAAAATGAAAATAACTTATTTTTTGGAACTGATTTATAGATAATATACAGATAATATAAAATCACCCCCCCCCCCCCAAGAAAAAAAAGATTTTTTTTTTTTTTTCTCTCGTTTAACAGTAACTGCTTTTTGGCAAAGTGGCATTTATTTCTTTTGACAAATATTTTTTCATTGAAATTGAAATTGAAATAAATTCCCATTTATCATTATTTTTTTTAATATGTTTATATAATATGTATGTCTAAAGATTGCAATATTCATTTTCATTCTAGGTGCTCACAAAAAATATTCATTTAAAGATATTAATGCATACTTTAAAAGCAAAAACATTTACAGTTTTTATGATTTTTTTTCCATAAAAACTCTTTAAATTAAAGAAGGGTACTTTGTGTATTTTTTATTGCATTTATTTAAATGCAATATTAGATGTAATATTTAAATGCAGCATATTTTATAGTTTCAGATAAATCCAGGTTTAAAATAGCGAAAATCATCTTATAAAATGTGAAGTAAAGATACTTTTTATTTCTTATAATAAAAATGTCGAGAAGATTATACTGGGCCACTGACTTTTAAACAATGATAGATTTGTATATCTTGGCCGTAAACGTACTTTCATTCGCTATTGGGCACTGAAATTGCATTAAGTTTCCCCGCCATTTGCCCGTTAACGATTTGGCGATAGACATCCGGTGTGCGGGCGCTTCAGTTAAATTACATTAATGGCTGGATACAAATTGCCGCAAACTTTTTTGGCCACAACGTTTACAACAGGTGGCCAAAAATCTCGTGTTTGTTGGGTAGGCATATAATTTTTGAATAAGATAAGAAAATGAAACATTTCTTAAACCTTTTAGGACTGCCGTACAAGGCATCACTCAATTTTAAAACAAAACAAATACACATTAAATACATAATACAGTTAATACATATCAACCTGCTTCTGAAACAATGAATTGTTTACTCGGAAAATCAATAAAAATACCTTTCATATATTTAGCATCACAGACTTTGTCTGTCACAGTTAAAACAAAAATATTCACTCAGATAATCAATGCAGTATTGAATGTTCTAACACTGTATGAATATACTACCTACATATATCAACACATACTACATATATATCAACATTTTACAGATGCAATATAAATAGATGACAAGCAACATCTGAAATTTACCCTTGTAATAAGTTCCAAAGTCTATTGTAAATGAACAGGGTAAAACAAAATTGAGATTATTCTACATAATACTCCATTTGGTATAGAGCAGTACAAAAGTCAACAGAGCTCTGGCCGCTACAGTACATATAACTAAAAAATTTCTATTTACTATTTTTATATATAATTAATTTTCACATTTTTCCTTTTTTTTTAGCTATCCAGAGGCCACACATCACCTACCCAACTATTCAAAGTCATAACAACCCTGCCCCTAAACATTATTTACTGCCAGTCATTAAGCTGTGAAGACTTCCATTAACCACATCCTCTGAAATTTACCATGCAAAATATTGCCTGACGATACAAGAGCATTCAATATAACATAATTTTGAAAATTTATTTACAATTTATGTACACATACACGGAAATTTTGAAAACCGAACACTAACATACTCACACAAAACGTAATTAATTTCAAGAACATACCTTATATACTAGAAATAGACGTATCCCAACGTAAAACGTAATGATAAACATTACTAAATCCATTGTTTGGCACGCGCATAACAGAGACAAACTATCGCTTCAAATATCTAAACGCATAAAACCCGTTTTATCGCCCTTCCCGTATTTAAAACATTCCCAAAGATACCGAAATAAGGAGAATACTCATTGACAACAAATTAAAACTACCGAAATCATCTCCAATTATATCGCGAACAGTAATTTCTTCCAGAAGCACGCGAGAATCTCGCTGCGTTTCGATTATTACTCGGAATAATATACCTCCGCGAACGCTTAATCGGCAATACGTTATCCTCTTCTCTTGTCTGCACTTGTACACTTGCAGAATTCCCACTCGTATCGAACGCTTCTCTTTCACCCAAAACGACTGATTGAGCTGAATCGAATTTCCCGACAGAATCGATCGGCGCGGGAGAACTGTCAGCGGTAGTCGCGTCTTGTTTACAAGTTGCAGGAGGAAACTCCATCCGCGATTTCTGCTTCGTGAGACGATCAACATGGACAATTTGAGTTTTTGTCAGTTTGGATTCGAGGGCTATCTTAAAATTTACATCACCGATTTTCTCTAACACGAGATAGGGACCCACATTCGGTTTTACTAGTTTCTTACTTCTTCCTGGTTTTACAACAGGTGAAAATAACCATACTGAATCACCCACTGAAATGCATTTGTTGACCGCCGTTTTGTTTCTTAACTTTTCTTGTTTTTCTGAAACCTCTACCAACCTATTGTACACACAGGAGTAGATTTTCTGCATTGCAGGAATCAATAACTCACAAAAAGATGGGGCGTCTACATATTTACTCTCAAGTCGTGATTCAAAAATTGAGTATGGGAGCACTAAATTCCTACCATAGACTACAGCCGCCGGTGTTAATTTTGTTGAATCGTGAACCGAGGTACGCATGGCAAGGAGTGCAAATTTTAACTTTATATCCCAATCAAGTTGATTTTCATCAACCAAGTGCGAAAGGGCGTTAATTAACGTGCGATGTGCTCTCTCTAATTTCCCATTCGATTCGGGGTGATATGGCGAGGTTCGATTATGCTTTACGCCAAAACGAGCATACACAGATTCCATAGCATCTGACAAGAAATTTTTCCCACGATCAGTGATTATTTTTTTTACTACACCCATGTCGTGATATGAAATCTGCCAAAGTATCTGCAACTGTCTCTGATACAATGGATTGAACAGGGTATGCTTCAATCCATTTGCTAAATGCATCTATATAGGTGATGATGAATCGGTTGCCTGACATGGTTGGCGTCATGGGACCCACACAGTCACAGTGAACCACTGAAAATGGACTAGAAGGGGTAGGCATCCTTTGCAAAGGTGCTAAGTGCTTTGACTTGTGAGCCCTTCTCTGCTGGCAGCTGATGCAAGATTCTACTAAATTTTTTACATGAGCCGTCATCCCTGGCCAGTAAAAATGCTCCATGATTCTTTCTATAGTTTTGTAGTAACCCTGATGACATCCTGCCAGAGAATCATGAGTCATCTTGAAAATTTCTGGAACCACCTCCAAAGGTACAACAACTTTTCTCCCACTGTTTATCACCATGGAGTCCCTCGTATCCTTACACACTAAGAGGTCTCCCTCCAAATAAAATTTTAGATAATTTGGAGAAATATTCATACCCTTTTCCAGCCTTTCTACAATTTCCGCACATTTTCTGTCAGTTTTCTGTGCTGTACCAATAATTTTGATTAAATCATTATAAGGTTCACAAATATATACAAGATTATTATTACTATTTACATTTTGCACACAATTAACACTATTTACACTATACACATATCTCGACAAGAAATCTGCCACACTATTGAATTTTCCTTTGATATATTGAACTTTGAAACTAAAATCAGATAGTGTGCAGATCCACCTAGCAATTCTGGATGTAGGATCCCTAATTTTCAACACAAAAGTGAGAGGGGCATGATCGGTATAAATTGTAAAATGGGTATTAGCTAAATAGCACTTAAAGTGAGCTGTAGCCCAAACGAATGCCAAAAGTTCCCTCTCTATTGTTGAATATCTAGTTTCTGCATCTTTGAGTTTCTTACTCGCAAAAGCAACTGGATGGAGTAAGTTATCTGTACCTAGTTGCATAAGTACTGCCCCAAGCGCTTCGCCACTGGCGTCCGTGTATAACTGGAATTCTTTTGAGAAATCAGGCAAGATAACACACGGTTTGGAACTCAAAGCTTCTTTTAAATCCTCAAACTCAGCTTGGGCCTCAGGCGTCCATCTGAAGATGCCATTTTCTTTCGTTAAATTGGTTAAATTAACTGCTCTCTTACTAAAATCAGGTATAAATCTTTTATTATACGTTAATGTGCCCAAAAAACTTCTAACTGCCTTACGGTTGTGAGGAATATTGAAATTTTTTATAACCTCGATATTCTTGTTTATGGCGGCAACTTGATTACGACAAATTTCATATCCTAAATATTGTATCTTATCTGTGAGAATTTTACACTTACTAGGCTTAAGTCTTAAGTTGTGTTCACGTAGTCTGTCAAAGACTGTTTGTAATTTTGTAAGATGTGACTCTATGTCATTTGAGGAAATAATAATGTCATCGACATATACTAGAATTCCCAAGTTTGCTAAATCCCCAAAAATGAAATTCATCAGTCTTTGAAATGCACTGCTGGAAGTGGCTAAACCAAAAGCATTTCTATTGAACTGATGTAAACCGCGATGAGTAATGATAGCATTTTTATGGCGATCCTCAGGTCGAATTATCTGCTGGAAAAATCCACTGGTCAAATCCAATGTTGAAAAAAAAACTGAGCCTGCCAAAGAGTCAATTGAATCCGTGATATTTGGAAGAGGGTAATTATCTTTAATTAAGTTCTTGTTTAATTTTCTATAATCAACAGCTAACCGATACTGACCATCTGCTTTTCGTACCAGTATGACCGGCGATGAAAATTCTGACATAGATGGTGAAATGATGTTCGCCTCAAGTAATGCATCTAACTGATTGTTTAATTCCTCTCTCAAATTTATCGGTACTCGATATGCCTTTGATTTGACTGGTGTATCATCTTTAAGGTTT
Organism: Maratus michaelseni; assembly: GCA_963931845.1. NCBI lineage: Eukaryota > Metazoa > Arthropoda > Arachnida > Araneae > Salticidae > Maratus > Maratus michaelseni. The sequence goes on along the minus strand of OZ007589.1, from coordinate 315,099,759 downwards.
ATTACATGCGGAATAGTATTACACCCCGGCAAGTCACGCACTGAAGCCGCAGAAACATCTTTATTTTTCTCTAAAAATTCCCTAATTATTTTCTTACTATTCTCATCCAAGTGATCTAAATTAATATCCGCATCCCAAGTCAAATCTGCATGATCAAAACTCACATCAGAGCTATCATTCACTACATTGCCACAAAAGTTGAATTTTTGAACTTCGTTTTCACAAAAATTTAATTTCGCCATAGTCATATTTTTATTTAATGCTAATTCCTCCTCACTAAAATTAACCACAGACACAAACATACCATGTTCCGCAGAACAAATAGTTCTCGAAACTAACATTTTGTCCATCAATTTGTATCTGCAGGGTTCTAACACAAAATCACAATTAAAATTAGTTAAATTCTTTCTGCATTTAAGTTCAATTAGTTGTTTAGAAAATGGGGGAATGTTTACTTTGTTTTTTGTATATGCATAAATATCAGTATTTGTATTACCCTGTGAAGTGTCATTATTTTTATGTATTAAATTTTGGTCATTGGTCTCTTCCTGTATATTTTGTAATTGATTAGGGGGAATAGGCTGAGGGGATTCAGTATTTTCTTTGTTTATGTCATCAACGTTAAGTACTAAGTTATGATTAGAGGTCTCCTCCTGTATATCTGGTATTTGGGTAGTCAGAACCGGCTGAGGGGAATCAACAATTTGTTTGTTTACATCTGGGCTGATCTGATTTCTCAATTTTATAGTATTATCCGCACAAAAAATCACTGCATTGTTTTTATTCAAAAATGGCATACCTAAAATTCCATTAAAACTGTTCATAAATTTCCCAGGAATAATATAAAAGGTATCTGAAAATTCATCATTTAGGATTTTAAAGTTAATTTTTACTGATTTATGTAAAGTAGTGGTGTCTCCACTAGCAGTCAGTATTGGAATTTTAACATTGGTAATATCAGTACCTGTTAAACTCTCTAGCATGTTATCAGAAATTAAATTGATGGATGAACCCGTGTCCGCTAACAATTTTAAAGATGTCCCATTTAAAGTCGCTGAGATAAAAGGTAACTCGGCATTACACCCTGGGAACATGGAAAACACAAAATTCTGACAGTCTTCCGGCCTAGTTTGAGTCGCTTCTGTCAAATAACGCTCAGGCCCTATACATTTAAAGTACTATCTCTCGTTTCATTTGCATTATTGTAGTTATTCGCATCCCCTGGCTGTGGTCTGCTATCCTCTTGATTGTTCCTCATATTTCTGTTGTCATTCCGATAACCCCTATTTCCCTTAAAACTGCCTCGATCATTACCCCGAAAGCTGCTATTCTCTCTTCTAAAATCATTCGATCCTCCCCTGTAGTTCTGAGAACCACCTCTACCATTCGCATAATCCCTGTTATCCCTCCAGTTGCCTCTTTGATTTGTACGACTAAAGCAATCCCTGGCATAGTGACCTGGCCGATTGCACCGAAAGCAGAGATTTTCCTTCTTATTCGCTGTTTCTGCGGTTTTCATTGTTACAAGGCTTTCTACCTGCTTAGCTAACATATTTACTTGTTCCTTAAGCTGTTCAATATCATTTTGTCCTCTCTCATCCCTATGTGAAGCCGCACAGACCACATGAGTGGTTGCCTGCTCATAAGCAGATGTTGATGGTAAAGTTAAAAGCGCATTTGAAACTGGTTCCACCCTAACTGCTTCCCACGATTTTTCTTCCAGTAACGCGAATTTTAAAATTTCGTCCGGATCTTTTGGATCTTTCGCTATTACTCCTTTCTTTATTTCCGGTGTTAAATTGTTTAAGAGCATTGACTTCAACATTTCCGTCCTTGTCTTATTGATCAAGGCTTCATCTCCCCCGTCAACAACTAACGCAGATAGAGATAATTGCTTCGCCCTGTCAAAGAATTCTTGTACCGACATTCCCTGATTTTGCTTAAAGTTAATGAATTTTTGTAGTGCCACTGCTGGCGAGTCCTTTCTGCAATATCTGTGCTGTAAAATATCTGTAAGATCTTTAAATGTTTTTGCCTCCTTTTCGTAGGTTCTTAATAATTGAGCAGCAGGACCGATTACTCTAGTAAACAAAACAAAGACCTTTCTTTCTCCTCCCACTCATATAGACCCGATAATCTGTCGAAGGAAGTTTTGAAATCTCCATAAGAAATAGAGCCAACTTCCCCACTGAATGTCGGAATTAGACCTATGTGGTCTACTAACGCCGTTTTTCTTTGAAGGTCCGCCATTGCCTTTTCTGCCTCTGTTAAAGCCATGATTTCGAAAGTTTGATTATGAAAATAGCACTAAAATCCCAATCAATTATAAGTTAGAGTCACTGACTGGAATGCCTGTCACATGTATTGACTGTGTAATAATTCTACCTAGTAATATAAAGTTTTAATACAATAAGTAATAGAACATTGAAAGGGGAACCTGAAGAGTCTGCTAACTAAATGCTTCCTAAAAGACCTCAGAACCAAAATTCACAGTATATGGGGTAGATAAAAATAGCCACCACAACACCGTTGACCCTTACAATGTAATATTTTCACTAAAATAAATCATGTATTTTACACAAAACATACCGAAGTCACAAACGCATATGTCTGTGTATATATGTCTGCAGACTACTGCTCTCTACTACTTATATTTCCAAAAATCATACTAACACAATTTTTTTTTTTTTTGTAAATATTAAACCAAAGCATATGACAAATTTAACCGAAAGCCAATGAAAGTTATCAAAATCCAATATATCGTGTTTAAAACCTTAGCCACATCAGACATATAATGCACAAACACATATTTTAAATACATAGACAGATATATCTAAACTTCTATAATTTGAATAGAGACTTTATTTGTTTAATTTTATTTAATTAATTTATTTATATTTTAAATCAATTGTTTCAAAAGTGCAGCATTTTAATTTTTTATAGCAATAACACAGATCTCTTTTTGTCACGGTACCAATTGTTAGGTGTTTTTTTTTTTTGTATTATTTCTCTTAATTTAATTTTAATTGTTACTAATTACCTTTCTTTAAATTTACTCACAATTAGCAGTAGCCTTCACCTGTATGAATATGTAAGTACAGTAGAACTCCAATTATCCGAACTCCAACTACCCGAATCGCTGATTATCCGTATCGCTTTCAGAATTTCAGGAAAAGAACAAATGAAGACGGAAACGTACTGCGAGTCCCAAAATAATGATTCTGTCTACGCGCGCTACTATCTTTCCCGCCGCGAAGACCATGGGTTTCAAATTCTAAATGATGATGAACTCAGTAAAAGTGTGAGAGAAGAAAGTCTCGAGGAAGTAGATGACCTTAATGTCGAAGATGAAGCATACACGGGACCATCAGCTAGTGAAGAATTTGCCGGCCTTGAAACTGCGTTGAAGTGGATGGAGCATCAGCCAGAGTGTGACCACGTGCAACTCTGACTGTCAAGCGGATGCGCGACTTAGCTCCTCGAAAACGAATGAAGACTGTCAAACAGCTTACTTTAACCGAGATGTTCAGCAAGTAATGACTTTCATTTACAGTACGGTACGTACATACTGTACTAATCTACAGCACTTGTAAATACGCTTAACATGTAATAGTGTTGCCTTTTCATTTAATTAATTAAAAGCTCTTTTTCTTTAAAAATATTTTTTTTCTCCCATTTTTAACATACATACAGTAATTAATTAAAATATACCCCTTTTTTGAAAAAATCTAATTATCCGAATTTTTGATTATCCGAATAGGGTCCGGTCCCAATTGATTCGGATAGTTGGAGTTCTACTGTATACTTAATATCCTCTAATAGTAGATTGAGATTACAATCTATTGTGTCCTTTTGTGATAATCAACCGAGAATCCCCAAGTAACATTAAGATGACAGGTGCAGTCAAGAGTTTAAAATTTTGAATAAACCACCTGAAATTAAGGTGGATAAGATAATTAGTGGTGGTTAAAGACAGCACCTGATCACGAGGTGAGCAAATCACAAAAGCACACTATTTCATGGCAAGCATGAAACATCCAAAATTTTACATAAGTGCTACTGAAATCCTAAACGTGAATCTTTAAAGAATTTTGCGTTGTGTAAATCCTAGTATAATATTTAGTCATGTTTATCTCAATACCTGACAGATCACTTAAATACCTGGAACCGACATGTTTATTGTTATTTTAGAACATACATAAATTTCTCACTTTGAGTAAATAATATTAAATAGAGAAGCCATGAAAGTGTGTAGTAAACTGACTAAAGACTCCACTCAGAGTGTATATTATGACTTAAAATAATTAGCTTCAAATTTGGTCTCAACTCTCAAAATAGGGGGAACTACCCCTCCTTAAAAATCTTGTGAACTAACAGAACGCTTCAATTACATAAATTAGTCTAGAGACAAAAATCAAGCACTTATATGAACAAAGTGACAAAATTTATTCAAGAAAAGAGAAAGTATATTTTTTTAGTCTCATCAATTCTTATAAGATCAACTACACAATTTAGAGGGTAAACCACAATGATTATTACTTGAAAACAAAATCGTCGATCATAGAATTAGATCATAAACACAAGAAGCCATGAGCTTATACCAGAGCACCATCACTAATGTGCTCATATTTTCTAGACAAGTATATTTTGAATGGACATAAGAGCCATAATATTCAAATAAAACCTACGTAAACACACAATTACATAAATAACATTATCACATTAATGAACAAGATGTTTTCTTAACATCATTTAATACAACAATTAATATATATAATTTTTTTTTTATATTAGCACTCACCAGCCAGTCTTGATAGGTGTTCGCCGTTTATCGGCTGGGCACAGCGTTCATTTTATCAGTCTATTACCGAGGCATCTAGCCGCCTGTCTCCGTCAAATTTTAGTGTAGCGCTCTCCACGCCAGTATTTACCAGGATTCTCTCCGCTGAGGACCAGGTCTAGGGACCCCTTCCTGACGTCTCTCCCGTTGCCTTTCCGTCAGTCATCGAAGTTATCCCGCATCGGAACGCTCACATCTCCCCCGACATGCCGCGTAATCACTCGGACGAAGACCACCGAATGCATGAAGTCTGTTGCCGCTTGGGTTGAATATTCTGCGGCACGTTACGCTAAATACCGCAGTCGCCGTAATTTGCGAGACTTTTCAAGGGACGAGGGCCCACCGCATTCATCTACCGGTGCTCATGCATAACTGCTGCCGCCAGAAACTTTCATATTGCCGTACCAGCCCCGTTTTCTTAAAATCAGCCGCATTGCCTGTGCTGCCTACTTCATTATTCCCGTTCTCTGTCAAAAATCACCTTTTTATCTTCGTCTCAAACCTCCTAACTGACATACACACCAGCCCCGTTAAATCTCTTCCATCTGCCTAACCAATGAGCCTTCCGTGTCTTCCACCCTCCTTTGCATACACTTAACTGAGAGTGCCCTATTGGTCAAGGGTGCACACAGGGTCAAAGTTGTTGCTAGGGTCCACCCCGAAGAACCACGTGATAAAACAACCCTGTAGGTCCCTGTTTCATGGAAAAATCTTGTTGAATTTATGATGACAGCTCCTACCCATTACTGACGCAATAACATGTAGTTAGATGCACTTTTAAATACACACGAATTACAAACCTTATTTTTATGAGTTTTAGAGAAACAGGCGATTGTTACTTGAAACGTTTTTGCAATAAAATCTCCCACTCCTGTTGTAAAAGAAAAATATCTACTGTGTGGTCCTTTTAAGAGCCACACTCTCTCCCGTGAGAACATCTTGTTTACAAGTAAAATTTTACGGGGAGGGGATGAAATCATCTACCACCACCCGTAACGTCTAAAACGAATACAATTTTGAGAGAAGGAAAAATTTGCTCCCTATACAAATTGTGGGCTAAACTTTACACAATGTTTTATTTATTTACTTATTTAAATTAAAATAAATTTTATTTATTTATTACATATTATTTATTTATTTATATAATTTTTACAAAACGGGGGGAGGGGGTGGGGGGGTTAGAAGAAAACTGAAAAAGCACATTTAAAACTATAAAACAGTTAAAACTCAACTGTCATAACATGAATAAGCAGATACTTTGGAAGATGATATTGAATTCAGACACTTTTCTCCGGGAGGGATTTCTGCAGCTCCGGGGGGGACATTATAGAGTTCCGGGGGGGAAATTCCACTTTTTGACCTGTGAAAGCATAAAATTTCAAATACTCCGGGGGGGACATTTCAATGCTCCGGGGGGGACATTCCCCCCCGGGCCACCCCCTGGATTCAACACTGGATGATACAATGTAAGATGCAGATACTTCTGACCAAAATATTGTTCATTATGACTTTGTTATAGTGCGGTTTGCAAAAAAGAGATCGGTTATTCACTTCGTAGGCCAAGTTAAACAAAAAACTGATGATGGTGACCATCTTGTCCGGTTTATGAACAGAAAACCTAGTAACTTTTTCATTTTTCCTGAGAAAGAAGATAATTGTGGGGTTGAAGTGCCAGATATCACAAAGTTGCCCCAGTCAACAACCAGACAAGGAACAGCAAGAACATCAGTTCGTTATACATTTAATTTTGACTTTGATCGCTTTAACATTCCTTACAAATAATTTATGGGTAATCTAAGTTTCTTTGAATAAATATAAAATGGTTTGCTAACTTATTTTCTATGGAATATATGTAGTAGCCGTTATTTTTTCACCACTTTTCCCAAACGTATCAAAGTGCCCCATGAAGTGTATCAATTTACCCCGAGGACTGGGCACATTGATACAAATGACTTTTTTAAGTTTTCTTTAAATTACACAGAGAAATACTACATAAAACAACGATTGTGCCTGTTAATAACACACTAGACTAGTTTTGCTGACATCACATGGAAAAATAACTTGAAATTTTTGTTTTCTGGGTACCAAAAAAATTCTTAGAAAAAAACCGCATCAATGTGCCCCAGTTCCCCCTATAATAGGCAAAAAACAACGTATGATTAAACTTCAATATTTAATTGCTACAAAGCATTTGTTTTTAAGTAAACTTAATAAATCGATTTAAATCTATTGTTAATATTTGAATGACATAAAATTATAATAATTTAAAGTTTTTCTTGTTTAAGGAGGTATAAAATAGGGATATTTTTATTTAAATTAGAAACGGGAAAGTATTCGGCCGGATACCGAATATTTGGTAAAATTTTGTACCGGATATTCGGTATGCGGAAAAAATCCACATTCGCTGCATCCCTATTAATAATACAATAAACTAAGCTTATTCGTTAAACTGGATAACGAGTCATAACTCTCATTAGCACATTTGTTTCTTTTTTATACCACAGATTTCAGGTATATGTTTGTCTCAGATATGATCCATCATTTCATGCAAGGAACCATGTTAATGGATCTCTTTTACGTGTTTCCAGCATACTAAATTATATGAATACGTTTTCTGAACTAAACATGTCTTTAAAGCTCGTAATTGTTTAACTATGAGAACTCTGCTTAATGATCATGTTCGTGCATATTCAAACTCTAAACACAACAGAATTCTGGGATGGTCGACAATACAGTTATTTGAATAACATCGACGGTCAGTGAAGACATAATACATGACGAAGTAGTTCATAAAACATTTGCATTTTAAACAATGTTTGAAACTATGCAAAATTATACATGCTACACAATACCGAATTCTGAAAAATAATACAGTCTATAATTGCTCTCTAAATTTGAAGGTCTTCTAAAAGTGTGTAAATTACATTTTTGTAATCGTCTCGAAAAAAATTCATTCAATATACACGTTTTTGTATTTTTGTCTTTTTTTGTCGCTTTTTAATCTTCCTAAAACAGTTCATCACAAAGAAATCTTTTTATCACTTCCCAACATAGTTGAAAAGTGTTTATGAATTCGGTTTGTCTGTCCGTGCTCTAACTTGCCTAAATATACTCGGATTGCTAAGTAACTGATATATCTTAATGATGTCCACTATAGCATGTTTGGTATTGAAAATGAAGTGTAGCATTTATAGTTGATTTACAGCGACACTCAAAAGAATTTCGTTACATTACGATCTATGGGGGAAAAATCGCTTGCGGTGCATTTTAATGAAGTTATGCTATTTAAAACATATTGAAATTGATATATATCACTCGAGTGCATTAGAAGACGCTCACTATAGAATAAGGGTGTGCATAGCATTCATTGTTCATTTACAATGACACACAAAATGATTCGGTTACAGTTGTCTATTAACAATAAATGCCGAAAGTGCGTTTTAAGTTGTGGTACGCGTTTTTGAATTAAACTAATTTTTTTTACCTATTACTTGGTGTGTATAAATTCAATAGATCATGTACAAGGCAACACAAGAGATCTCGAGGACATTTTCATTTATTGACGGAAATTGCTGAAGGGAAATTTACAACTGTGTTTTGCGTTTCGTAATTGAGCTAAATTATAGCAAACTATGTAGTATAGTACACTGCAAAAAAAAATTGTTGATTTTACAGTATAATACTGGCACCCCAGCTGCCAGTATTATACTGTAAAATCAACATTTATTTTTTCTTTTGAGGTGTACTATACAAATCTATAGATTTTATACAGCTCTGCACAAAATAATTCTATTTTTCCGACTGTTGATGGTAATTCTTGAAATTGGGTTTTCAAATGTGTTATCCGTTTTCCAAATTGTTTGCTTAGACATAATCTTTCCCCTTATTAAACGGTGAAATTTTGTTAAAGTATTCTGGAAGTGTTGGAAAGTGTTTCATAATGTATGCTTGACGGATGATTTCTCGTTCTTGTTTATATATTAAACAGATGCGTGAAAGAAAGTGAAACACAGATGCGTGAAAAACAGATGCGTGAAAGACATAAAAGGGGGGGGGGGAGAAAATTATTACTCTCATTAATCTAGTGTGGAATCAGCTGGAAAAACAAAGTAAAATTTTATTGCAATCATAAAAATTATTATGTATTTCAAATAGTGAGATGATAAGCTCCTATCGGAAGCTCCTATAACAAGAACGCACCGATTTTTTTTAAAAATTCAAATTTCTTATTTAATATTTTTATTAATACCTTCTAAAGTTTTCATTCGATTTTCATAAAATTTGAAATGTCTCGACAAAATTCTGCAAAGATAATATATTTTAAATTTCAAACCATTTGGTTGGGTAGTTTTTGCCCTGTTATATTCGGACAGACGAACGGACGAACGGACGGATCAGACGACGACTATAGGTGCTACGTATATAATTACAAACGCACCAAAAAAATTTTAGCGTGACCCGGTCAAATATTTTAGTAAGTGTTAACATATTCGTTACGGGGCGTAATGATGAACATATTTATTAGCATATTAAAATCGCGTCTCTGAAGATTAAAAATGGAAGCCACAAAACTTTAATTTCGCCTGCGACATTTTAAATAATTAATCTTAGATATACACATAACAAAAATTAATTTGAGGGATGTCAGAACTAACTCAACAATTTCATTTATAAACGACGCTGTATTTTAGTATACATAAGATGTTTTATTGTATGTTTAATTTAATGTATTTATTTGAAGTACAAAAATATGTTATTTTTAATTAAAAATAGTTTAGTGAGTGCATTCTAATTAACCCTATTTCGTGCTGTAATGTTGGTTTAAATAAGTTTCTGTGTGGTTGCATTCGTTCATTGTTTAGACAAGGTGATTCATCTTCGTTCTGCCGTCCGAAAATTTCTGCTTCACACGAAAATTAGATTCTGCCCCGATGCCAGAGTTCGGATAGCTTAATGTATTATCTAATCTATCAAAAATGATGCAGATTCCAGAGTTATCAATCATAGGGAATTTTATGGCTGTAATTACTCGTTAAAATAATTTTACAGTTGTAATTAGTGTAGTAATATGCGTTTTTTCTCAACTAAATATAGCATTAAATTTCTTACAATGACAAAAGATTATATAGGGCAGGGAGAGCAAACCTATGGCACGCGTGCCAATTTTGGCACGGCGTTGATTTCGGGTTTTAAAGCAAGATACAGTGAAACTAGGTAAAATACGCGAATTTAGATAGTCTGATCTTGTCTAAGTTCGATTGATTGGCAAGTGGAGAATTTTAATTGCGACGTATTAAATTCTAAGATTGTTCAAAATGATCCCAGAAATTTATCAAACAAAGCCAATATTTAAAAAATATTGACAAGGAAATATTTTTAGAGATTATAATTTAAAATGCCGATAAATGATAATAAATTTTACAACAACTTGGATCTTAATTCCAGAGCTATTTAGAGAAGCTGGACATTTTCCATTTTAACAAGTTTTCCGTCTATCTATGCCTGCAAGATTATTTTTGTAAACGAATAATACCATATATATATATAATCATTCCAATATAAAGCAATTCTCAGGTAACTCTAGTTCAGTTTGTATTTATTATATGAAAATTAACTAAGTATGAAAAGGATAATTATTTTTCATCCTAGATTTAACAATAGAAATCCCATTTAATCTCATAATTTTCTTTTATTAATTTCTGAAGTGTATTTGGTTTTATAATTATTGCAGTGCAATATCTACAAGTATGTTACCCATATTTTTTAAAACCTAATAAATAATTTTCAAGTGATTTTTTTTTTCGATGCACTAATATATATATATTTTTATTATTGGCAAGTCATGGGTCATCTAAAACATTTTTTGAAAAAAAAAAATGGCACGTGGATGTAACAATATTCGCCAACCCTGATATAGGGTGTTACAAAAAGATGGGACAGCCTTTAAAGTGTGGTATTGGACGTTACAACAAATAATTTTTGTACAAGAAACAAAGGCCAAGATCCATTTTTTTTCCGTAAAAAAAAAAAAAAAAAAGTATAATTAATTAAAAATAATAAAGATATCTCAACGAAGTTTTCAACAGATTTGGTGCAGTTCGATGGCGTCAGGAAAAGTGTTGAAAGTGCACAGTAAGTCGGGTGAGTGACACTATATGCAATGTCAACTAATTCTGAAATGTGGGGCGTCGTGTTCAGCGCTGTATGGTCACTTCCACTTTTCGTGATATCGTTACCCACCTGCTTCTCTAGTAGTTACGGCGCTGGCTACTCAAAAAGTGCCGCATTCGAACCACAAATCAGGCATGGATGTTTCTAGTGGGTCCGATTCCACTTTAAACGGAGGTTTCAGCCTGTTTAGCCCTCGTGTGCAAAATATGACTGTAGCGCCCAGAACCAACCAACCATCGTGATACCGCTACACTTCACACAAAGCAAGGTAAATCTTGAAAATTTCGTTGAAGTAGCCACATTATAATTATAGCGTTATGAACAAAAATTCTGGTTCAGCTTTGAATGCGACAACCCATATTTTTTACTGAATAAATGGATTGCGATCCCGGTTTCATATACATAAATTGTCTGTTGCACTGCTCTGTCATCCCTCAACGATTGTCCCATATTTTTTAAAATATCCTCATACACACTCATACCTGCGAACTTTCAACTAAACTTCCGTACAATGCGAGTTAATTTGATCCAGATTAAAGACGTTTCTAACCAGAAAATATAGTTTAAAAATAATCTATATTTAGTTTCATGCTATTATGAGGAACTTATTTGAATTCATTTCTTTAAAAAAATTCTGGTTTGAAACATGTTTAACCACCGTTAAATTAACCGATACATTGTACGAAAGTTTAGTGCAATGATAAACAGGTATGCACACTATATGTTTGATCGTAAGAGAATTTAATGTAATGCATTTACTTGAACTATAAAAATAGGTCTTATTTTTAACTAAAAATAATTAGTGAGTGCGTTATATTTAATAAAAGGATATTTTATTGTACAGTGTTTGGTCCAATAAGACTCTGTGTGGTTTTATTCGTTTACTGTTTAGACATGAGGATCCATCTTCTCTGCCTTCCGAAAATTAAGTTCTCTCCCGATGCCGTAGCCTAATGTATTGTCTAATCTATCAAAAATGCTGCAGATTCCAAAGCAAAGTTATCAATCATAGGAAACTTTGTCGCTATAATTATCCCGTTAAAACAATTTACAGCTGTAATTAGTGTTACATATTTGTGTCATTCTTTTTTTTCTTTTTTTTACGTTAGTTAAATGTGGTCACATGGTCTGTCCTTAGGGAGTCTAATCCCAAGCAGGGCCTGATTACCTAAAAGGTACGGGAAGCATAAATTTACCCTCTAAAATTTATGAGGGACCCCCAAACTCACAGAAAAATGGAGCCTCTAATTCGCATTTTTATTTTTTTTTACATTGCATTTTTAATTTTTTGGAGAGGAAGTTTGACTCGTGTAAGTGAATATCCATACTACTTCAAGGAAATTTATCTACAATAATTTATACCGGGAAATTTAAATATGATCAACAGGCATCAATCATATGACATCCCAATGTGCTGGTTATAGAAACCACCCTCGTAACTGAACATATGCAAGAACTACGTATAATATAACTATTCTCTATCTAAACTATATATAGGGGAAGAAAAATCTGTTTAATGAAATATATGTGAACTCGGCTAAATCACTACATCTTTCACATCCATATAAAAAATATACAAGGTAATCATAAAAAAAACTTTGCCGATATATGGAGCTGTAGCGGCCGGTCCGTTCAACCGATCGAGGTAAGATTTCAGATATAGTTATTCAGAGGTATGAGCTCGGGATTCTGTGAACGGCAACAAAGTGGTGGTTACGGTTATAGATACAGGAACTCGAAATTTTCCAATGGCAACGCCCATTTTTTTTCGTCGCAGAATGCGCAGCACATACGAAAACCGTAAAGAGCGTTGGAACCGTACGTGTATCGCAAGAAACGGACTCGTTATGCACGCACAAAAACAGTTCTACAAACGGCCAAAAAAAAACACGATTGGGATGCACTGAGGAAATTGAGAAAAGAAAACTTTTTTTTATTATTACACATTTTCCACATGGGTGCCATCACAGGCAATTGCACATTGCATACGGGCGACTGTGCCACAACAGTACAGCCGAACGTGTGACAATACAGCCGCATGAGGGATGCTTGCAATCTCACGTTTGATAGAATCTTTCAAATCCGGCAAAATTTGTGGATTGTACATGTACACTCTAGATTTGAGATATCCCCAGAACCAGAAATCCGTAGGAGTGAGGCCGGGGGATCACGGAGGCCACGGAAATGGAAAATGGCGTGAGATGACACGGCCGCCAAAATGCTGTTCCAGGACCCTGCGAACAGACTTCGCTATATGTGGAGGTGCACAATCTTGCATCCAAACGAAGTCATTCAGTGTATTTCGCTGCAGCAATTCTGGTATGACGTAATTTTGTAGCATTTCCGTACAGCGGGAGACTGTTACAGAGCAAGTTACAAATCCCGTTGGTGTCGCTTCCTCAAAGAAGTACGACCCGAGAATAATTGTGCCTGCAATGCCGCATCACACAGTAACTTTGACGTCTTATAAAGGTACTGGTGCCACAGAGTGCAGATTCATGTCTGCCCAGTGCACACAATTTTTGGTGTTGACGTTGCCAGTTAAGGTGAAATGTGCCTCGTCCGTCCATAAAATGCGAAGAGGCCAGTCGTTATCTCCATCATATCGGATAAGAAATTCATTAGCAAAGTCTATACGTTGTTGGTCCCCCACTTCCAACATCTGAGAGTTCGTGCACCGGTAAGGAAACATGCGGATTACAGAACGCAGTAGCTTTACAACCGTTGATTTCGGTATTTCCAATACACAAGATGCACCTCTTGTAGTTTGCATGTGTCCTGTAGTCACTGTATGATGCACTTCCATAACAGTATCCTCAGGAACAGTTGGTCGACCGGATCGCAGTCTATCACAAGTACAGCCAGTTTCTGTGAATTTCTTTACTAAATCACGAAGAGCTTGCGGGCTACATGGGCCACGTATTTGGCGATGGTTTCGACGGTAAACACTCAAGGTTTTCGCAGCATTAATTCTATTTTGATAATAGAGTTTTACCTATTCACCACGAACTGTCGCTGGAAGAGTCATTTCGTCGGCATGTGCGTGCTCCCGACTGAAGAACTACCATTCTCACCCCACTTTTTATCCGTTTTCTGCGCTGACTATCTGGCGAACGGCGTTCCGTGATTGGTATTTTTGCCTCTGTCATATGCAAATTTCCTTCGTGCGCCCTGATCGTGTTTTTTTTTGGCCGTTCGCAGAGCTGTTTTTGTGCGTGCATAACGCGTCCGTTTATTGCGATACACGTACCGTTCCAACGATCTTTAGGGTTTTCGCATGCGCTGAGCATTCTGCGACGAACAAAAGTGGGCGTTGCCATTTGAAAATTTCGAGTTTCTGTAGCTATAACCGTAACCGTGAACGCCAATTTGTTGCCGTTCACAGAATATCGAGCTCATACCTGTGAACACCTATATCTGAAATCTCATCTCGATCGGTTGAACGGACCGGCCGCTAGAGTTCGATATATCGGCAAAGTTTTCTTATGACCACCCTGTATAAGAACATAAGGTCCTTCTTACTCAATAACCCGAAATCGGAAATTGAACCCCCCCCCCCCCCCCCCCCCGCAAGGTACAGATATACGGTGAGCAAAAAAAGTATTTGCTCATACGCAATTTTTTGCATAAGTAATCCTAGAAAGTAAATGTGACGAAATTATTTTAACTATTACTTAAATTTAAATAATTTTTAAAAAATACAAATAACCAACCTTTTACATTAAAAAAATTATAATACTCATTAAAAAAATAAAATAGCATTTTCCCATGCCAAAACAGTATTTGCACACGGAACATTGAAAGTTTAGAAAGCAATTAAACGTGAACATGATACACATCAGTCCCGCACTACACTATTCCTGCACTTTGAAGTCACATAATATAATAACTGGAACGGGAATTCTGACAGTTTCTGGTGCCATGGTGACAAAAACGTGTGAGCTTTCTGTAGCTATCCGTAAGAAGTTTATAATTCTTCACGATTCTGGATTAAGTTGCCAAGAAATAGGTAAGCAGTTAAACTTTTATAGTGTTCGTTATGTAATAAAGAAGAGAAAATAGATTGGTACGACAACAAATAAGCTGCGAACTGTTCGTCCAAGAAAGCTAAATGCAAGGCAAGACCATCATAAAGGTATCTACGGAAAAAAAAAAAAAAAAAAAAAAAAAAAAAAAGATTTTTTTTAAATGCTCTAGAATTGGCTGTTGATGTCGTTTCAACTTCGGAAACAATAATTACACTACAAACTGTTAGAAATATCCTTCATGATGCAAATATTTGAGCAAGAGCCCCTCGTAAAAAAAATATTTATCAATAAAATAAATAGGCTGAAAAGATTTGCTTTTGCCAAAGCTTATGCTGGCAAACCACCGTAGTTTTGGAACTTTTTTATTTTTTCCGATGAAAGTAAGTTTAATATTTTCGGCTCAGATGGAATGAAAACTGTGTGACGAAAGCCAAATACGTCCCTTCAAATATAAAACTCGAAACCAACTGTAAAACATGGCGGGGGTCGGATGATTTGGGGACGCATGTCTTTTAATGGAGTTGGCGAAATTGCTTTTATTGAAGACAGTATGAATGCCAAACAATATATTAGTATATTGCGAGGTAATTTATTTAATTCTGGCTGACATGCCCGGCATTGCCCGGGCCCGTGATAATAAACTTAAAAATACCTAAAATCAATGTTGAGTGATTTTATATTTTTAAATGAAAATCTATCCAAACGAACTAAAGGACCGTCGTTATAGTTATTGCCGATTTAATGTGGATTTAATTTCAGACGTTTTGATATATATTAAGCATCCAATTCTTACCAAAAGTTCCTGAGAAAATGTAAATAATATAAAGCGCTCCCCCACTTTTCCTCTTTTAAACTCAAAATAATATACAGTATTAGCCAAATTATTAGTCATATTCAAAAAAAAAATTCCCAAAACCTTGTTTCTAAGATGATTATATTAAAGTTAAGTGAAAATCATGCACTCGTGACATCAGAATTCACTTTTATATTTTAACAGAATACTGAGGCTACTGTTATTTGTGACTCGTACTATAAGACAGAAACGGTAATACACGTCAGGACACATTGTCGTTATCAATATCTTTTTACGCGTGAAGGTTTCGCTATGGTACTCAATTGTGAAATTTGCTAATATTTGAAATTCAATATTTGAAAAACGGCATAAACATTAGTTTTGAAATTTATATCAAGAAAAATACAATTTTTTACCTTTCTAACGCAGTTTGTCTAACAATTTTCTGACAAATACTTTTCGAGCTATTATTTTTTTCAGTAACTTCATATGTTTCATTTTTGAGATTAATCTATGGCAACGATTAGCGAAAAACCCAGTCGTCAGCAACGCATAACTTTTTATTAAAGAGGATTGTTCTGAAATTCGGAATTGCTGATTCATTATTTTCAACAAAATAATGATCCCAAACACACGTCGAACATTACGAGTTTATTGTTGCTGTATATTGTAAAAAATCGATTGCAAACGCCACCACAATCTCCAGACCTCAATCCTGTTGAAAATTTGTGGCAGAGTTTGGATATGCAAGTACGAAAAAAGAAAATTTCTAACAAAGCTGATTTTAAACAAGCTCAGCTATGATCTTAAACTGGTCTTAAAAAAGCTCAAGAATGGCTAAAAATCAGCAGCAAAACATGTCACAAATTGATCGAATCAATGCCCAAACGATTACACTCTGTAATTGAAGAAAATTGCATGCATATTAAAGACTATGCATACTAAAGCTCTTAAGGAAGAATGGCTAAAAATCAGCAGCGAAACTTGTCACAGATTGATCGAGTCAATGCCCAGACGATTACACTCTGTAATTGAAGAAAATGGCATGCATATTAAAGACTATGCATACTAAAGTTCTTAAGGAAGAATGGCTAAAAATCAGCAGCGAAACTTGTCACAAATTGATCGAATCAATGCCCAAACGATTACACTCTGTAATTGAAGAAAATGGCATGCATACTAAAGACTAGTACTGTTCTTTACTTTTCAATATTTACTACATTTTTATTCTCGCTGCTAGTGTGCAAATACTTTTTTGGCATCACAAATGTTACTTTTTTATATTTTCATATTTTTTAATATAAATATCACGTCAAATAATAAATATATTTAGTTGTTTTGTAGATATTTTTTTATATTTTTCATTCGTAGTTCATTTTGTGCTTATTTATGTGTAATACAACAAATTCACCTGGTGTGCAAATACTTTTTTTTTCTCACTGTACGTAGACTAATTACTTAAGCATGACGAACAATTTTCAGCCATTATTCTTAATAAAATATCGGCTGCATTCCAAACAAGTTAATTCTAATCTAATTATCCGAAGGGCTGTGACATACAAGAAAAGTTTTCTCCATCTGCATAGTTCTGAAAGAGCTTTTTTTTTTTTTTTTTTTTCCTCTACAAGATTTAAATCTGTCCAACGTTATGAGAAAAGTATTCGAATATAACAATTCAATATACGCTGTTGTAAAACAGAACTAATTGAGTTACAGATGCGCGAAAATATTTCCCGTTTAAGACGAGACATAATATGCATTTTTAACACGATTTACAATATTTAATTGTTCGGGGAATTCTAAACTGTAATACAGGTGACAATTATTCGCGAAATTGTTTCTAAAAATTCACTTTATTACTCTTCGTATAATGTTATGAATTAATTTCTATTTCAAATGTTTATAAAAATTTGCATTATAATGCTTTATTCTGTTATATAAATCCACATATTAAATTTCTGTTAACATAATTTTTGAATATCAAAAGATGCTTTGTATCCGATTTAGTAATAGTTAATAATAATTTTAATAAATATATGTAGGAAATGTTCCGCAGATTATAGCCAAGCAATTAAATGTTAATTCTGTAGAGTTTAAATACAGTTTTTTAAATTTAATGGGATTATAATAACTAGATGTTAGTAAAATATTGTTAAATTGTTTAAATACCAGATAACAAAAGGGAAAGAACTACCGCGCATTACTGCTTATTTTACTGTTTATTACTGTTAATTTTACTGTATAATACTGACAGCTGGGATGTCAGTATTATATCGTAAAATCAACATTTTTGCAGTGTATAGATATACAATCTGATCATAATAAAACTTTAAATTAATTTTGAAAACCAATGGATAATGGCAAATGACTCTCAAGTTTATAAAGTTAAACAAAATGCCCAGAAATATTAAAGATGCTTACCTATTATTTTACAAAAATATTTAACAGATTGATTCACATGATGTTCAAGTAATATTGAAGAAACTCTTATCTAATGTAAACTCCGCAACAAGACTCTCTGGATGATGAATCTTTTGAATGACTCATTTAGAAATTTACGAACAAGATGAATTTCTTGAAGGTACACCCGCCCCCCCCCCCATAAAAAAAGCCTATAGGAAAATATAAGTAGTATATTGTAGCCATTACAAAACTGTCTTCTACATAAATCATCTGCAATCAAAACTAAATGGCAATCTTTTTGTTCTTGAAGTATAGCTATCACAGAAATCGTGAAACACGGAGCACAACAGAGACATCTGTTTGGCGCTATACACCCAAACCTAATAATGATCTATTTATTTCAAAGTCTAACAGAATATGAAGATTAGTAAAATTACATTAATTCTTAATATATATCTCGGAAATCGTGAAAAATGTAGTATAGCAGCGCCACCTGTTGGGCGTTTTACACCAAAACCTAATCAGCACCAATTTATGACAACGTCAAACTGAATCTGACGTTTTATTAAATTCATTGCAATAGTTCTCAAGATAGATCACTAAAAATTTGTGTCACATACAAACATACACACACACTCACGGACAGACAATTTTCTAAAAACACTGAAATAGTGTTTAGGACCTTCTAAACTGTATAAATCGGTAGAAAACAGGAAGTAGAAAATTTTCACGAATCTTATACTTTCCTCTTGTAAAGAAAGGAAAAGTAAAAATTAACTTTTAGATACGCGTTTCTTTTGACAAAGTTTAGGAAAGAGCCTGCGGCAATCAAAAAATATCATAAACAAACCTGACAAGCGAGAGACTCCAAATAATCAATCAATGCTCTGTCAATAGCCTATTGAAGACAAGACAATTTACAGGGAGTTTTATATGAAAAAAATATTCTCAAATTTATGCAAACAGATATATGAATGAACATGGTGGAGTAAAATTACAGAGCCCCCACCTCCCCCCCCCCAAAAAAAAAGGTAACACCCTATATATTTTAATCACCTAATTGTTCCGTAAAAAAACGAAAAAAACCATTACACTGAAAAAAAAGGTTGATTTTACAGTATAATACTGGCATTCCAGCTGACAGTATTATTACTGTAAAATTAACAGTAATAAATAGTCAAATAAACAGTAATACGCTGCTGCGCATGCATGGCAGAGTATTACTGCTTATTTTACTATTTATTACTGTTAATTTTACGGTACAATACTGGCAGCTGGGATACCAGTATTATACTGTAAAATCAACATTTTTTTTTGCAGTGTAGACTGGAAATTATTTTTTTTCTCAGTTTATGTTTAAAAAAATAAGTTGAGGGAGCGGGTCTTCTTCATACTGAAATTGTACTAAACTCCGAAATTTTCAATACTGACACCTAATTTTCAGCTTATAACTGGTGTTTTTGGTAAGTTTTACCTTATGATACCAAACGGGAAGTCATTCGGTCAAGTCGTTTAGAAATTATGAAGGTTTAAAATTTGGAACTCCTAATGTTCAATTCATTTGTAATCGTTGCAAAACATTTTAAGCATAATTCAAGAACTGCTTTGCGGAATGAGCTGGAATTTTGGATTGTTATATTTGAAGCTTCTGGAAATAGTTTCTTGTTTTGTTTTTTTAAACATAGCTATAATTCTTAATGTTTTCGAAAATTTAATTCGAGAATATATATATATTTTTAATTAATTTACAAAAAGAAAAACAATATATAACTTGTATAATTTAGATAAAAATAACAAAATTAACAAAAAATTTTTAAACTGTTTCACAATTTCGTACTGTCCAACCGGAGGTCCTAACAAGGGCAATATAATTTTTGTTCACCCTTGCGTTATACGACAGCGACTTTTAATGAGTAAGTTAGGATAGTTATACTACAAGAAAAACTATATGTTGGATGTAAAGGAGTTATAAAAAGTTATTCTCTAAAAGCGATTTCACAAAAATGATTACTCATTAATATCCTTCTATTGAAATATACCTGAGTAATAAAGTTTTATCTGAAAAAAAGCACTTTTACAGCTTTTATTCACCAAAGTTATAAAAGCAAAATTTTATTCAAAACTTCTGGAACATATCTTGATAAAAGAATAAGTGGGACATAATATATACCACTGCCCTTCAAGGGGTTAAAGACATAAAATTGTATTTGATACCATTATCTTAATGCATAAGATTTCCTCCTCCTTCCCCTAAGTACTTTTGAGCAGTATACTTTTATTACTATTATTATTCAACTACAGCTTCCACTATGCAGTCGTTTAATATTTAGACAGCAAGGCATAAAAGAAAAAGGAGACATTTAGCATGAATTATTCATTAGGTGTTATAATATTAAAAATTTATTCTTATACGTTCCAGATAAATTCGGTAATATAGAAGACCTTTGTACTAATACATTAAAAATAACAAAAGAATCTTTTGTATCTCGAAGTGAAATGCATGTCTTATAAAATAAACGTGAACATGGGAACTTTTTTTTAAATGATTAAATCACGATATGGATGCAATTAGACAAGAAACAGCAGCTGAACATTTAAATTCCATAGAGATTAGAAATGTTCTATTTAAACAGATTCCATTTAGATTATATCTTTTTAAACCCTGTTAAATATATCTATCGTTTTTCTCCTTATATAGATACAATGTATATATTTCGTCTGTGCTGTGCTTTTTAAGAGTTACATTTTTTCCCCGGCACTTTATGTATAAAAGTTATCAGTGTAGAAGAAGGTAGAATTAAAGAATTTCTAAATCTGGCTGTGCAAGTGGTTTTATAGTTTTATTTTACAGATTTGTAATAAATGGTTATGTAACATTTAGGATTTGTCAAGTCACATGCACGATAAATTTTAATTTGGGTTTTTGTTCAGAACAAATAACGTGCCATGTTTTTTTTCTTTTATAGAACCTCAGTCTTGTCAATTTTGTGAAATAAAGCAGAAACTCTATAGAAACGAGAAAATATTATTAAAAATTTTTAGAGTAACAAAAAATCTGGGAATTTGATTGAGCCATTTAATTTTCTGTCAATTTTGCTAACGCTTTTTTTTTTTTTTTTTTTTTTTTTTTTACAGACTTTATTCCTTTTTATCACTTTGAGAACAACAGAAAGTACGTTCGCCTTTCTAAAAGCCTAAAAGCTACGTATCTGAAACTGATTAGGCAAAGCTATTTCCCATGAAAATGTTATTCTTAACAATAAATCTGGGAATTTAATAGAATCGTTTAATTTTCTGTCAATTTTGATAACGCAATTTTTCCTTCAAAGTTTACTCTTTCATCACTTTGAGAACGATTAGAAATTCTGTGCAATTCTAAAAGTCTATACCACTTGTAAAATTGATTAAACAAAAATTGTTAACGCATCAAAATGTTATCCTTTAACAGGAAAGTAGCAAGAAATCTGGGAATTTAATAACATCGTTTCATTTTCTATCAGTTTTGATAACACATTATTTTACTTTCTAGTGGACTTTCTTCGTTCATCACATTAAGAACAACAGAAATTATCTGCGCAATTCTAAAACTCCTACGCCTGTACAATTTATTAGACAAAAACCTTTACCGCATAAAAATTTTATTCTTAAACTGAAAAATATCTGAATAGTATTGATATTGAGTACTTAAATTCATCAAGTTTTTACAACATTTTATAGCAATTAATTCTAGTCACAGTAGTGTATTATGGCAATCAGTGTGAATATTGATGAATACTTGCGATTTTGTTTCTTCCACGCAATATCGCTAATACATAGATTTTATTTAACTTTTCATTACGCATTTCTTAAATATTTAAACAGCCTGGCTTATAAAGTAAAAAGACCATAACGGCGATTTTTCGTAAAGAATATCTAGTCTTTAAGGCATATTCTTATATATTTCAGTATAAAATTGGTAACATAAAGTTCTTTTGTGCTGATAGATATAATTTAAGAAAGTAATCCTCTGTATATCAAAATGAAGTGTATTTGAGGGAGGGGGGAATGAATATGCATGCATTTAAAAAATAAATCAGGATAGGGTTCCGTATTAAGAAAAAAAAAAAAAAGACGCAGTACCTGAAAATTTAGATAACTCACAGATTAGAAATGCTTCACTTAGATAGAACCATTTAGATTACATCTTTTAAGGAGCGTTATTAAATATCTTTCACATGTTCTTTTCGTACATCAGGGTGACCAGAAGTAGTCCAGTAGAAATAGCGCAAAAAAGGGCCTTGCCTTACAAAAATTCGGGTAGTTCTGATTTTTGGGTATGCTGTAAAGGTTGACCCTCTAATAAAAAAAAAACAAGTTTTCGACAAGTTGTAAATTTCCAACTGGACGAAAAATGTCCGGGCCAGGATTCGAACCTGGGATCGCTTGGCTGAAGCCGCCACGCTCTACCACTGAGCTATCCCGGTCGAATCTGGAGGGCATAATTCATCCAGTTAACCTTATTGATCAAAGCATCTAGTGCAAGTTTTCGACCTTCTAGATCTTGTGCGTTTTTCACAATATTGAAAAAACCAAATTTTTCGGCACTTTTTTTTATTTTTCTTAAATAACTCAATTTTAGTGCATTTTACAGAAAAAGCACTTTCACTATTTTTAGAGCATAAAATTCTCTACAACATGCAGTATTCAGATTTGTAAATTGTCCAAATAGGGGGTAAGATACGCAACCAGGAAAATAGGGTAAAATTTGCAAAAATCTACTAAATACGTTAGTTTTTACTTAATAACCTACTTTTACTGCGTTTTAGAGACAACAGCACTTTCACCATTTTGTAGAGCATAAAATTCTCTACAAAATGCAGTATTCAGGTTTGTAAATTGTCCAAATAGGGGGTAAGATACGGAGCCGGGAAAATAGTTTTACATTTTTTTCCAAATTTAACCCTATTTTCCCGGCTCCATATCATACCCCCTATTTGGACGATTTACAAACATTAACACTGCATGTTGTAGAGAATTTTATGCTCTACAAAATGGTGAAAGTGCTTTTGTCTCTGAAACGCACTAAAAGTAGGTTATTAAGCAAAAACTTACGCCTTTAGTGGATTTTTGCAAATTTTACCCTATTTTCCCGGCTCCGTATCTTACCCCCTATTTGGACAATTTACAAATCTGAATGCTGCATGTTATAGAGGATTTTATGCTCTACAAAATGGTGAAAGTGCGTTTTCTGTAAAATGCACTAAAATTGAGTTATTTAAGAAAAATCAAAAAAAAGTCTCGAAAAATATTGTTTTTTTTTCAATATTGTGAAAAACGCACAAGGTCTAGAAGATCGAAAACTTGGTTTTTTTATTAGAGAGTCAACCTATAATAAATGAAACTATCGACTATCTCAGGCTCTAAAAAGTTGATTATGACAATTTTGTTTCTAAAATGCACTAAAAGTGGGTTATTAAGCAAAAATTAACGTCATTTGTGGATTTTTACATTTTTTCCAAATTTAACCCTTTTCCCGGCTCCGTATCTTACCCCCTATTTGGATAATTTACAAACATGAATACTGCATGTTGTAGAGAATTTTATGTTTTACAAAATAGTGAAAGTGTTTTTGTCTCTAAAACGCACTAAAAGTAGGTTATTAAGCAAAAACTAACGTCTTTAGTGGATTTTTGAATTTTTTGCAAATTTTACCCTATTTTCCCGGCTTCGTATATTACCCCATATTTGGACAATTTACAAACCTAAATACCGCATGTTGTAGAGAATTTTATGCTCTACAAAATGGTAACAGTGCTTTTTCTGTAAAATGCATTAAAATTGAGTTATTTAAGAAAAATAAAAAAAAGTGCCGAAAAATATTGGTTTTTTCAATATTGTGAAAAACGCACAAGGTCTAGAAGGTCGAAAACTTGGTTTTTTATTAGAGGGTCAACATTTACAACATACCCAAAAATCAGAACTACCCGAATTTTTGTAAGGTAAAATGCTATTTCTACTGGACTAAAGGTAATGTTTGGAAAAATGTCTTGCAAATCGTGCTTAGGTAATGAGAGATAGAAGTCTAACGTGGCGCACGCAATCTTCATCGTGGGCAATTTCTGATGCGTGCGTTAAGCTTGTTCTCAAATTGAAACTGACACCTTACTGACCTATTTTTTAATTCATATTTGTTCGCAAACATATCAAATTGGTAGGTGCTATTAAGAAACTATGTAATCGAACCTTTTTTCCGTTTTCTGGTAAATGTAGAACTTCTTTTAGAAAATGCTGTCAAATTTGACGATTTGAACTGATTTTCCGGATAAAATAGCTGAGGAAAGGAAAAAACTGCCTTCCTGAGACAAGGATTTCTTATGTTGTAACTCAAGATGTAATTCAGTTGTCAGAAAATGAAAAAACTGTTAGATTACAAATCACTTCAATAATCATGCATACTACTAGTATCATGCTTTTATGTTTATAAATGACTCAGAAAATGTGTAAGAAAGTTTCGCGTTGTTTAGCGGGAGAAAAATACTTTTTAGGGTGTCGTTCATCTCACGAAACCCTATTACTCCCGCTCTGTTGTCTGTCTGTCACAGAGCTATTCTCAGAAACTGTGTAACTTACAGAGTTGAAACTTTGTGTATATAGCTGAATACCAGCTATGAAGAGCTCAAAATATTAAAATTTGAAAAATTCGTATTATTTTAATAAATAGAGATAAAAAAAAATTCTAACAGCCTTTTCCTATTAAATTTAAACATTTTTTCGTTATAGCAGATGCCAAAAATTTAAAATCCACGATGAAATTCTTTCTACAATAATTAATTTTCTATCAGACGATTTCCACGTGAAAAATGAAAATGAAATAAAAAGTTTCACCAATTGAGAAAAAGATTAATATGAAATAAAAATGATTGACGTCATAGTGGTAATAAAACTGAAATTTTCAAAGATTTCTCAATAATACAAGGAGTATGAGTATGTGTATGTACACAAAGCAGATTAATATCACGTCATTAGAGAATTAAAAAAAAAAATCTGACGTCCTATTGGAAGTTTAACGAATTTTTCAGAAGTTTGAGAACAATACAAAGCGAGTATCAATATGAGTAATAGAGAGTAGTAAATATACGAGTTTGAGAAACATATTGAATCATGATAAAAATCCGATTATGGAAATAATCGCATATTTTAACATTTTGAAGGTGTACAATATGTTTAATTTTGAAATTATTATTTTTTATATCGCATTTAGTCCGCGTGACAGATATTATTATGACAGAATATAATAGCTGGTTTCGCCCGCTATCGGGCTGGTTTGGATACTCGAAAAAACGAAAAAATAGACCGGTAAATTTTTACTTTATAAAAAACAAAACAAAAAACATGAGTTTTTGGTTGCTAAATGAAATTTATTTGGATTTATTAAAGAAAGGATAAAGTGTTTTGAAAGGAATATTAAACGAAATCCTTTGAGCGATCTTCGATCACACTTACCCACTTGTTTTAGTAGAGCCTTAAGCTAGTGAGTGGAAACATTAAATTTATTGCCTGAACAAACAATGTTACCGCTAAAGGGGCAGAGAAAGGTCTACAATCTCTGTAGTTAGATTGGCGCAGCATGTCCCAAATGTGACTTTGTGCCAAAAAACTCCATTCAACCAACTCTGTAGTTAGAAGACTCCATCTGAGAAAACTTCTCATATGGCAAGCAATATCATCACATCATGTTTTTGACTCACTTTTTATCAGCATGCAGCGATATGATATTGCATACCATATGAGAAGCATCAGCAATTGCCCACAAAAAAAATAATAATTTAAATTCAACCAAGCAGGGAGGTCTAACATATGGCTTAAACTCTACAAGCTCTTCTCGTCAAGATTATAAAAAAAATTATAAATGAGGCTATTCGGCTTTTACAGAATTACAGTGTAACAATTACAAAAATCACTGTTAGTTTCATATGAATTGAATGGTTACAAGTTACCAATGCTTAATTAAAACATATAAAAACATTTTACAGACGTAATGACCTGTATTATGGGCCTTACAGACAGCACGCAACAATTTGTGCTTCTTTTGAAGTAAAAGTTCTTTGTTGGATACTAACTACATTCACATGGCATTACACTGAAAGTCCAAGATAGCTTTGAGAACTAAGGGGAGCTAAGAGATTGTTTCAAACTTTTAGTTCAAAAGTTGCTGTTGCCGAGGTACATTAAGTTATATTATTAAGAGAAAGTCGAGAGTTTTAAATTGCATACTAAATGGTGGAATCATATCTCACATTATTAATTATCTTGCGATACTTTAGGTGGAATTAAGTCATTTAAAACTCACTCAAAAGTCCCAAATTATATGCTGAGTTGTGACAGCATATCTCACATTGTTATTTATCTCACAGAAACATGATAGTGATATAATATTCTTCAGCAATCCAAAATTCTACTAATCTTCTAATTAGTCTGCAGCTGCCACGTTTTTAAAGATAAGTTTTTTTTTTCCAAAATCTTAATACACTCTATGATGTATTGTTGTAAATTTGCTCTTTTTAGAACATAGCTATATCAATTGGATAGAGGCGTGGAGACGGGTTTCCTTATATGATATGTTGATGTGAGAGAGCACTCTAATATATAGTGAAGAGATGTGCCCTTGAAGCTACATACGCAGAGACTTAAGGCGATTTTCCAAACTTATGCAAGTAGGATGTAAAAGGACCGTGATTTGTTGCGAATAGGTATAAATTTCTGTGATGCAGAATTATGGCTTCTCTTATTTTTGGAAATAATTGATACGTATACCGACCAGTCTCTGCATTATCACATTCACTTTGCCATTTTGAGAGGATTTCTTGTTTGATTAATATCTAAGTGAGAATGAGGAAATGGATGGAATTTTATGTCGCTTAAAGCAGTTGCTTCTGCTAAACTGTCGGCTAATTCGTTGCCTCTTATTCCTGAATGACTTCTCAGCCATTCATTGGAAGTAAAGGATTTTTTGGGTTTGTTATAGTTGCTGAATAATTTCAATTGTGATTTGGTTCTTTGAATTTATGTATTTAATCACAATTAGACTAGAAAGACTGAAAGACTATCTGTGTAGATTGTAAAACTATTGTAGGTTGCTTAATTTGTCCAGTTTATTGAGTCTTGTAATGCCAATAACTCCGCTTGATAAACCCATTTTTCGTTGTTGATCGTTATTTTGTTTGTATGTTGAACAGTTGAACTATGTTTTCTTTTAGGGTGCAAATGTGAGACGCCTGTATAGATTTGAATCTCACTCATGTCCTGTTGGTCTTCCAGTTTAAA
This sequence comes from Maratus michaelseni, assembly GCA_963931845.1. Classification (NCBI taxonomy): domain Eukaryota; kingdom Metazoa; phylum Arthropoda; class Arachnida; order Araneae; family Salticidae; genus Maratus; species Maratus michaelseni. The sequence continues at coordinate 315,072,221 of OZ007589.1, read as the reverse complement.
GAGATATCCTTTATGAGGTATAATCTGTGTTGTTAGTACTTTTGATTGGTACATAGTTGGGTCATGGTTATTTTTGGAATATTAAGTCTTAGGACTTTACAACTAGAAAAAGAAACAATACTGGGAAAAGATAGAGGTAGAATACATGTGAGTGTACAGAGGGCTGTAGTTGCCGTTTAGGGATATGCTTTTGAAATTAGTAAGAGACATTGTGCCTGTATAGATGATAAAAGGCGTAGTCCATGTGCTTTTTGTAACCGATGGAAAAAGGTAGTTGCAGCATATAGTATTTTTATTTCCAATATTGTTTTGTTTCATATCTTTAAAATTGTTTTGTTAATTCCTCTATAAGCTGTGGCAAATTTCATTAGATTTTGAGTTACCTGGTTTATTTCTGAACTTTTATTCTTGAGATGGAGAAGAAATGAGATCGTGTTATCCAATATGATGCCAAAATATTGTAATGTGGTATACGTTTTTATTGTTTGATGATATATTTTAAAAATTGGAGGTATTTTTAGAAAGCGTGGTCTACGTAGATTGAGTACCTTACATTTATACAGGGTGATTCATAAAAGATGGGCAGAACTTTAAGGGGTTATAGTACACTTAAAGACAAATAATATTAAATAGGAGACTAAGGGTCCCAGACGTATTCCCAAGGAGATAGGGGGCATTAAAGTTTAGGGTCCGAAATTTCAAATGATTATAAAACATGGAAAAATTGGTCGATTCGTTTGCGGTTTTTGCAAAAAATTTTCTTTATGCCAGTATTTTCTTGAAATAAAATTTTAAAGTTCAATTTCAAAAAATGCCGATAGGGGGCGCTTTAGACTTTGGAGTAACAAACAACTATTTTTTAACGTTATTTTTTGTATTTCTTTAAATGATTTCGAAAGCTTAGACTTAAACTTAAATTTTGATCTAAAAATCTGAGTCCTAACGAGTAGTTAAGTAGCGTAAACTGAAATTTGAAATTTGAAACCCTTCTCCCCCCAGAACAAAAATCAGTTATTCCCGATCTTTGTGTCGTAGATTAGGCTCTAACTACTGCCGCGTTTTGCTAAAATTATTCTTTATGTCAGTATTTTCTTGAAAATAAATTTTAAAGAAAATTTTCAAAAAATTCCGATAGAGGGCGCTTTAGACTTTGGAGTAACGAACAACTATTTTATACCGTTATTTTTTGTGTCTCATTAAATGCTTTCTAAAGCTTAGACTTAAACTTAAATTTTCAGCTCAAAATCTGAATCGCTGAGCGTGGTTCAGTAGCGAGGGGAGGGGGTTCAAATTTCAACTTCTGAACATAGTTCAGTTTGCACTACTTAACCATGCCCAACGATTCTGTGCTGTGATACGAGGCAAAAATACAACTTTCGTCAAGGACTGCATAGTCGGAATTCACTCATAAAGGCACTGGCACAGTTGGAAACGTCGCTCATGCAAACGTTAAAGCTCCATTCCTGACGCTAGTCACCGGGTGAAGAAGGAAACAGAAAGTATGCAAATGTCAAATGGGGAAGAAGAAGAACACGTATGCAAAATTTCGACACGATTCAGGCATAAAAACCACTGAACGGTGAGTCAAGTGTAAGTCGCTGTAGTAATGAATCGGAAGATGGTGCCCTTCACGAATAAGGAAAAGGCTGAGATGCATTTAATTTACGGAGCGGCAGATGGAAATGGTGCAGAGGCACAACGAATGTACGGAGAGCGATTTCCTAACAGGCGGTTGCCTAACCGCAAAACTTTCGAGCGCTTGCACAGACAGTTGTGTGAGGCGGGATCATTTCTCGCTTCCCGGTCGAATGCAGGTCGTGCAAAAAAGGACGAATCAGTAGTTGTTGCAGAAGCCATTCTGGATGTAGTAGCGGCGCAGCCAAGTACAAGTACACGAACAGTGGCTAGCCAGGTGGATACCTCACAGTCCACGACTTGGAGGGTACTGAAGGATGAACATTTGCTCCCGTTTCATGTGCAACGAGTCCAGAAACTGTCTCCAGGGGATTATCCAAATCGTATTGAATTCGCCCGCTGGTTTCTGCAGCAGAACGCGCTAAATCCACATTTTGGACGAACTGTGCTTTTCACCGATGAATGTACCTTCACACGTGAAGGTACATTTAACACACACAATGCACATGTATGGGCGGATGTCAATCCACATGCTACGTATCCACATGCTCATCAGAGACGCTTTTCCATCAATGTTTGGGCAGGAATCCTCGGAGACCACCTAATCGGACCGTACCTTCTTCCTGAACGCCTCAACGGTAAAACATACCTCACATTTCTTCAACATGTGCTGCCAGACCTGTTAAACGTTGTTCCTCCACGCATCCGGCGGGTCATGTGGTTCCAGCACGATGGAGCGCCAGCCCATTACGTACGAGACGTCCGCAACTATCTGGACATCACATTTCCGAACAGATGGATTGGTCGAGGTGGTCCTGTTGCTTGGCCTGCTCGCTCGCCAGATCTTTCACCCCTCGATTTCTTTTTTTGGGGACGATTGAAGGCTCTTATGTATGAGACACCCATTGAATCCCCCGAGGAACTGGTCGCCAGACTTTCCGCCGCTGTAGGGGAAGTGCTCGAAAAGCCTGATGTTTTCGCGAATGTTCGCCGTTCCATTCGTCGCCGTTGTTCTGCGTGCATAACCTCTGGTGGTCACAATTTTGAACATTTATTGTGATTACATGTTAATAAATATGCTTTGGTAACATAATCCTAATTTGTGTCTTTTTACCTCGTATCACAGCACACAATGTGTGGACATGGTAAACTGAACTGTGCTCAGGAGTAGAAATTTCAAACCCCTCTCCCCAGAAACTTAACCACGTCTAACGATTCAGATTTTGGGCTGAAAATTTAAGTCTAAGCTTTAGAAAGCATTTAATGAGACACAAAAAATAACGGTATAAAATAGTTGTTCGTTACTCCAAAGTCTAAAGCGCCCTCTATCGGAATTTTTTGAAAATTTTCTTTAAAATTTATTTTCAAGAAAATACTGACATAAAGAATAATTTTAGCAAAACGCGGCAGTAGTTAGAGCCTAATCTACGACACAAAGATCGGGAATAACTGATTTTTGTTCTGGGGAGAGAAGGGTTTCAAATTTCAAATTTCAGTTTACGCTACTTAACTACTCGTTAGGACTCAGATTTTTAGATCAAAATTTAAGTTTAAGTCTAAGCTTTCGAAATCATTTAAAGAAATACAAAAAATAACGTTAAAAAATAGTTGTTTGTTACTCCAAAGTCTAAAGCGCCCCCTATCGGCATTTTTTTAAATTGAACTTTAAAATTTTATTTCAAGAAAATACTGGCATAAAGAAAATTTTTTGCAAAAACCGCAAACGAATCGACCAATTTTTCCATGTTTTATAATCATTTGAAATTTCGGACCCTAAACTTTAATGCCCCCTATCTCCTTGGGAATACGTCTGGGACCTTTAGTCTCCTATTTAATATTATTTGTCTTTAAGTGTACTATAACCCCTTAAAGTTCTGCCCATCTTTTATGAATCACCCTGTAGATATTTCCATTATAAAGTGGAACTCCAGATATACGTTACCTGAGTTGTACGTTTCCCTCAGTTATACGTTTCAACTCAGAGGTCCCGACCACTTGCCATTAAAAATTAGCTGAGTTATACGTTTTGAATTACACATTTCCCTCGGTTATACGTTACGTTTTTGCGTCCCCGGACGAATTTATTTTTCATTTATACATTTTGAAACCGGAAACACTGACGACGAGGCCGAGGAGTCTGATTTGAAAGATCCCACTCAAACTTCAGAGCTGATGTGAAAGCTTTTGACGTAGTAAATATGTTTGTCAGTAGTAAAAGCAATAACCATAAGGCGGCTTCATTATTAACAGAGATGCAAAATTTGCTATTCAGTGTTGGCTCTGCCGAAAAGAAACAACCGAAGATTAGTGATTATTTCAACAAGATTCAATAAACTATACTGAAATGTCTTTTGATAAATGATTTATATGCCAAGGCGATTCTAACGATTTCTTTTAAGTACTCTATGCGTATTAAAAATAATTTTAATAAAGCTCTTATGTACTTTTTTTCTTCTCATTTCCATTTCCAAAAATTTATGTCATGGGTGCAGTCCTACTTAGGAAACTTCTGTTTTCAATATAAAAGGTAGCAAATACCTCAGCGGATCAAAGTTTTCACGATATATTTTAAAAATTGTTCCGGTGAACCATTAATTGAGTTGTACGTTTTACTGAGTTATACTTTTCGTTTGTCCGGTCCCGGGCAAAACGTATAACTGGAGTTCCATTGTGTGTTATTTTGATCCAGTTGTTGATAAGATATAGTACTTGTTTACCCAGCGATTCTAGTTCTCTTCTTGTTTTTCCCGAGAGAATTATCAGAGTAACGTCCGCGTATGCGACTACCTTGAAACCTATTAAACAAATTTGACGAAGTAAACTATTCATAAATATGCGCCACAGGAAAGGGCCCATACAGAAACCCTGTGAACAACCCCGTTGAAACCATTGGTTTTCATCTGTCATCCAATGAGGAAAGGCTCCTCTGTTTTGTAGAAATGATTTAGTTGTCTAATGATTAGTTTTTTAATACGGGATATCTAATTTTAGGTGTTTCAATTCTATCAACTTTGTTTCCCATGGCAAATAATGAAAGGCATTTTGGAAATATAGAGAGGTTTGTAAAGGATTTTTTGTATATTTATATCAATTTGTGATAAGACTTCCTGTATGGTCCTTTTTGTAGATTTACCCTCCTCCTTTTACCCTCTTGTTGGTTATGTTCTATATCTTGTGAAGTTCTTAATGGATGATTAATTCTTTTAAAGAGCATTTTTACATATACTTTTCCAAGTATTGGAAGTAGTGTGATCGAACGATATGACTGTGGGTTTTCCGGTAGCTTATTATTTTTCAGAAAATAAACGAATTCTCCAATCTTCCAGTTTGCAGGAAAATAATTTAATGAAGCGTTGAATATGTCCAGAAGTAGCGTTGGATGACTTGAGAAGACTTTTCTTAATATGATATGATCAAAGTTACCTGGGCCCGGAGCCTTACTGATACTAAACGAGTGCAGTGCTGTGTTTAGTTCTTTTAAAGTAAAATTTGGAGCCGTATGACTTTTTATTATTAAGTTTGATTGATCTGGAATTGAATCATGAAATATGGAGGTTGTAAGTTCTTTGGTTTAATCCAGTATTAGTATTTTCTGCGGAATTTTGTAGTGTATAGACCTCTTGTCTATAAAAGTCTTGGATGCGACTTTTTATATCTTTCCATAGGGATCTCTGGAGTTGCTACAAAAGGACGACCATGCTTTCCGGTTTGCTTCTAAAATTTGTTTTTATATGGGTGTTCTTTTCTGAGATCTGCTGGTTTAGATATAGAAAATTTTATTTTTTCGATATAAGGCCTTTACATAATTTCGTTATTGTTTTCTTAATTGTGGTGTCCAACATGTAATCTTTGGTTGAAAAGACGTCTTTTTCTTTTTTAGGGAGGCATTGCAGGTTTCGGTTAACGTATTTTTCATATTGTCTTTCAACGTCTTGTATTGTTAATATGTTTGTGAGGGATATTTGAATTTCTTCTAATTTTCTTTTTTTCAGTGTCATGTTAAACTTCTTGAATGAACACTGCTTAGTTCTATACCTTCTCATTGGAATATTTGGTATAAAAAGATCTACTGTCAGCGTGATCAGACGATGATCTCCATATATTATATCATCTTCTACTTCCCAGTTTCTAATTTTCGGGAATATGGAGTGGAATGCAAGCGAAACGCCCGGCGAGCCCTTGGAAAGAGGTATTTCAAATGTTGGTTTACAATTTGGATCGTTTAATACTACCAGATGTTTTGCATTCAATTGATGCATTAAGTGATGGCCCCTGTCGTCATCCCTTTCATGCTCCCAAAGAGCACTATGGGCATTATGGTCTCCCAGAAGTAAAAATTTATTGCTAATTCCTCTGTCATCATACCACATCCTTCCTAGGCTTAGGGGTTCGTCCTGGCCATTAGTCATACGCTGGTCCCTAGGGTGGGCGCTGTCTGTCATCATACCACTCTTGAAGATCACCTTGTAAATCGGCTGATGGCGGTAAATATTGTGGTCCAATAGTTAATTCACCTTCAGTTGTTTTGATATTGATAAAAATTGAATTAACATTCTTCTTTACTTGAATATGCTGTAAGGTTGTATCTAATATTATTATATGATTTTTTTTTTTTTATTGGTGGGCATGACGACGGGAGGCTATGCGGGTGATTTTCAGATAAGTAGCTATCTTGTAGATAGGCGAAGATATATAATTGTGTTTTTATTAGGTTTCTGATTAGGTCTGCAGTCGCTGTTTTGTTCTTTTGTAAATTGATCTGTGCTAGTTATATATTTTTCAAGCTTAGTGGCTTTGAAAGGGGTAAATTAAGGTGTGAAGAAAAAACTTCGTGATTTTGATGAGTAATTTCTTGTGAGGAAATATTTAAGCCCATAATTAAGATCACGTACACCACGTTAGACTTTGTTCGCTCGAATTTAGCACGAACTATAAGACTTTTTCCCAAACATTACCTTCCGGGCCAGACTGTAGATACAATGTATCATTTGCATTTCATAAATTGTTATAGAAACTCGAGATTTAATATAATAGAGAGAATAAAAACTCGAGATTTTTTTGTTTGTATTTCAAGCGATATTTTAAATAAATTGTTATTTGTAGACAAAAAATGCACTCTAAACCTTCTTATTAATTTACTAAAAAAGTAACTTGTTTATTAATGCTTATGATTAATTAAAATTCGTTCTCTTCCGTAACTTAATATGTACTCATTAGCGAAATTCGTTGGAGCATTGAATTTCTATTCCTTATCGCATGGGAAAAATTTTTCAAATAATTTTAAATCCATAAATAGTTAAATTACTTTGAAACATAGTATAAAATTATTATTAAATACATTACTTTTAAAATTCCTACATTGTTATTTTATAATGAATTTATTTTGTAATCTGCTTAGAAAATTTTTTTAAAGGTTCATCTTTTTTAAAAGCACGGTTTTTTTAATGTAACTAACAAAGATTTTTTTTTATTTCATATACTTTATTTTATAATGAAAAACAAAATGGTTCATATTTGCATTTTTGAAATCAATTTTTTTATTTCATGGCTGATTATTTTTAAATTTTTCCTTTTAAAAATTAAAGAACACTCTTTCTAAACAAATAATTATCACTAAATTAAGATATCACTGAACATATTTAAGAACAATTAGATTAGTCAATGTTGATGTAATTATGAACTTTATGTTAAACGAGATTTATATTTTTTTATAGTTCTGTGCTCCATGAATTTTTTTTAATTCACTTTGAAATTATTTTTTTTTAATCTTTAATATCATCTTTAATATAACCTTCAAAAACAAATACTCGGCACTGAAATTGCTACTGTATATCGAAAACAGTTTGGACGATTTTCATGGCATAAGCCTTATATTCGAGCACGGGAAAACCATCTAACTAGGTCTCGATTTTGAAAACGTGCACTTTGATAAGTTTAAACAATTTTATCTTCTTATTATTTTTATCGTAATCTTCATTGTGGGCTTAAATTTTTCTTCAAGAAATTTTTTCATCGTTAATTTTCTGTAATCTAAGTTCTCGCCAATACTATTTGTCACTGATCAGCACCTGATTACGGAAAATTTCTACTTTATGGGAGATGTAATAGAAGTGGAACTTTGGGTCGGTCTTTTGCAATTTTAAGCTCCCAGGCAGACCACCTGTTTAGTTTTTCCATAGACAACACTGTCTTTCGAATGATGCTCGAAGACTTAAATTTTTCAGCTGTTGCCTTGCTATCTAATTCTATCTATATTATACAGCAAAAACATGCCCCTGAGTAACGCTGACGTCATATTGACTGTAACAATAACCTGAGCAAACAATTCATTTTTATGGGAAATTTTTAATTTCTAAACATCGCGTAATTTCAATATTTGCACCATCGAATAGAGAAATAAAATGCACTTCCAAATTCAATTTCTTTGAAAACTTTATCTCATGTTACTGGAGGGTATAGAGTGTACTAGCTACGACTCCATCAAAGATCAGCCTGAAAGAGCGCCCGAGTTTACAACAGAATTTCTGAACTCCATCGACGTAGAGGATTTGCGATCTCATGAGTTAAATCTGAAAATTAGCAACAGTCATTCTTTTGCACAATTTAGATGTTTCTGGAGGACTTCTTTGTAATTGAACAATGCTAATTGTGAAAGATCTATCCAATAACATCATCAAAGCAAAAATTACCATTTGAGAATATTCAGGATGAGAAGTATATATTTCGCGATTACTCTCAATTCAAGCAGAGGTCAACTTGGATGTATCAATTCCCAATAAGGCCAGCGTTTTCAAAAACTATACATAAAGCTCCAGTCTTCGAGTTCGTTGGCGTCGACTTGCGGATATCTATTTTCTGCATGAAATGGTCTACGTTGCTTCTTCCAGGTTTAAGAGGCAAAACAATTTTTAAATACTTCTTTCTACCTACAAAAAATCCTTGTCACCATCGTAATGTTGTATAGGAAGAAGTATTGAATACTCCAACAACCAACCATCTTAGTACTTAGCGACTGCAGATATATGTAACAAAAAGTCCTAATTGTTTTCTGGACAGTACTGAGAAAATGGATAAAGAATGATAGATAAAGCTAAAAAAAACGAATTGTTAGCATTTGTTGTTATTACCTTTATGAACTAGAAATGACATTTTCATGTAAAAATAAACATTTAAATGATAAATAAATAACATTTTTTTTAATACAATATGAACATTAAAAAGTCCTTCCGGCTTGTACTGGGAGGAAAAGGTAGCTTTCCTATATCTTCGTTTTAAAATTTTAGCTAATGTTACTCGAAACAGCAAGCGAAAACACCCGCTCGCTGATGTTAATCCTATGGGGAAATATTGTACGATATCTAGTTCGTATTTCAATATTTTTAAATTAATTTATTTAATTGGATAGCTGAGGTCAATCTTTATGCAAGCCCTTTTGTACTTTTTCGATTTGAATTACAAGTTTTTTTTATTAGGATACTTTCACTTTCGGAACCGGTTTCGAAAGTGAAAGTATTCTCAATAAAAAAAACTGCAAACAAAATCGAAAATATAAAAAAGAGCCTGCATATAAAGATCGACATCAGCTGTCCAATTAAAAATAAATTTAAAAATATTGAACTGCGAACGAGATATCGTAAAATATTTCTCCCATAGGATTACATTAGCGAGCGGGTGTTTTCGTCTGAGTAAAGTAGCCTCAGTAGACGCATGGCCAAGAGGGCCAGACAATATGTTGGTAGTGAATTCATTTATGTAATTCTGAAGCTTTTTTTCTTGTATATATCAAACGTTTTCCATATATAGTTCTCCAATGTAGTTTTTAGTTAATCTAGAATCCAGTCTTGTATTTGTTATTGAGAAATTTCTTCCGACACATATACACGAATACACAAAATAATTCGGTAGCAAATTGCTGTGTATGAGTGTGAATTGCTTAAGGGTGTTTTTTAATTGAGCTATGCATTTTACACCTGAACAATATTTAGTATACTAGGAGATGTCTGTAGAATGTAAATAAATTCATATACATGGCTACGCAAAAAATTGGATACACATTGCCGTCTATGGATGATAATCTTTGAAAATGCGTTTTTAGTTATGAGTTTTTTTTTTTCGAATTAAGTTTTAGTTTAATATGAAGCGCGTATAAAAATCTGTAGATAATATAAAGGGCTGTTCAGAAATTTCCGAGTACATTTCCGTTTTATGGCTGAAATTGCTGAAGTCAACTTTTCGACTGTCTTATGCGTTTTGTAACTAAGTTAAATTTTAACACACTATGTAGTGTATATATAGATCATGTATACAGGAATTCACAAAATAATTAGAGTACCTTTCGGGCTATGGACGGCAATTGCTGAAATCTGGTTTTCAAATGTGCTATAAGTTTTCTAGATATCTTATTTCGCCTTTTTAAACAGTAAAGTTCCGTTACAATATTCTGGAAATGTTGGAAGGTATTTCATAATCTATGCTGGACGAGGGATTTTTCTGTCTTGTATGTTTTCTGTTGCAATAAATCAAATTGTAAACTAAATATTCGGTTTCTTGTACAGCAAAAAGAGTAGTTCTGCTTAGTAGGATAAATGTTCAAAAAATTCATTATACACTGCAAAAAAAAGTGTGTTGATTTTACAGTAACAAACAGTAAAATAAGCAGTAATACGCTACCGCGCATGTCATTCATGTTAAGTAATTTATTTTAATTATGCATTATAATTTATGCATTATTAATATAATGCATTCATGTTAAATAATTTATTTGTACGCGGGTGAATCAAATATGAACGAGACCTTTTTTTAATAGATTGTTTTTTAAATATTATTTACCAATATTATTTTTCTAGATAATTTTCTTTATCATGTTCAAAGAATTCATTTTATTTAACCGTCACTTGCTACTAAGTGCTTAGATATTTTAAGAAGTTTCTCTGTAGTTTTGTAGTTGTATCTTTTTGCTGTTTAGACACTGCAATCTATCTTCATTTTGTCTTCCCTACTTTCTGCTTCTCTGAATTCTCTCTTTATCCTTGGGATTTGGGAAGCTTAATACATTATCTAATCCATCAAATTTGCGGTAGATCCTAATGATATATCTGTTAAAGTCAGTTTAGTCGTTTAATTTATTTACATTTTCTGGTAGGTAAAATTTTTGTCGTGAGTTTTTGCTGGTAAGCTGAAGTATGTTAAATAATTTATTTGTACGCGGGTGAATCAAATATGAACGAGACCTTTTTTTAATAGATTGTTTTTTAAATATTATTTACCAATATTATACCAATGTTATTTTTCTAGATAATTTTCTTTATCATCCATACACTTTTTCCAACATATTAAAAGGTTTTGTTTTTTTAATTCTTGTAAAAAGAATTAGGCTATATATGAAGCCAATTGCACAAAAATTCCTACTCCTTCATCTGATTAAAATATTTCTCCTCCTAACGCTTCTTTGGAGGGGGGGGGGAGGAAAAAAATGCTAGTCCGAAGATGACGTTCAAACTATAAAAAAGGAGAATGGTCCAGTGATGGCCAGTGAAATTTTTTTTTTTTTTTTTTTTTTTTTTTTTTTGTTACATCAACTGTGTGAGGCCTTTCATTATCCCAGAGAAGAATATTCGGATCGGAATGTGAAAGTTTTTAAGACCCAATATGCTGCCATCTGCCCCAAAATTTCCCAGTACTATAGTGCATTGTATGAACTTTTTCTTGAACAAAATTGATGCACACAATTCCTAATAAATACTAAAAATTATTAATAAGAACTTTGCCAGTTTTTGCTCTCATTTTTTGTGCACCATACTGTTCCATACTGGGATGGCCTAGTTTCATCTTTTTCACGCACCTTTTTCTCAACAGCTTGTGTCATTTGCGTACTCGAGATCTCGCTATTGTGTCATTTCCGAATTGTACATTCAACTTTCCAAATTTCAATAGGTTTGATATTTTAATTTGTGGAGAATGTAATAATTATACTTTGTGCAATTGTACTAGGTACTTTGTGTTCACTCATAATGCTAGCTCCTAAATAAATGAACGCATGAAAAATAAAAAGATGACAAACGAATTTTTAAACCGTAAACAACTTATGATGGCCTTGAAAAAAAATGTATATAGAATATTTTTATTCATATTTAAAGAGTCTCGTTTATATTTGATTCGTCCTTTAGTCCTGAGCAGTTAGCGTTGAACCAAGAACATTTTACAAAAACGAAACCATTTGTAATGTGTAACTCATAAACACTTAATCACTCCCAGAGTTTTCCCAAAATTTCCGTTTTCAGAAAAATCCGCCATTTAAAAAAAAAAAAAAACTGCGGAACATTTTCTTTATTAATAAGTGGCCTAGATTGTTTCAAGAAATATCTAAATGTTCGTATTGCGATTCTCTACCTAATAACAATAAATTTAGCGTAATAAAAATGTATCTAAAAATCCGCCATAAAAAAAAAAAAAAAAAAAAAAAAAAAAAAAAACCCTGCCGCCATCTTTGAAATTAAATTGTTTTGGATATTTTCCATATTAAGTGACCTAGATTATTTTAAAACGCGTCAATTTTTTTAGATTAATAATAATGAAGTCTCTAAATTATTAATAATAATGAATTAAAATTTAAAAAATGTATCTGACATAATAATAAAATTCTTTTCTCATAAATATTTTGTTTGCCTTTTTTAACTGGCTAGTAGCTCCCAAAGAAATTTTCCAACTTAGTAAAAAAAAGTAACCTATTTTATATATTGCAGCTATAAGTTAAACAAAACATCAAGTTGTTTTTTAACAGTGCTGTATTTTAGTGCTTCAAACTCTAGTGTTCAAAACCGCATGCCACCCTTAGACATATACTTACCACATTGGAGATACTAAATTGTAGTTATCAAATTAATGAACATCTGTTTGAAATTGAACTTCTAATATAGAGTATTTATTGCTTTTCCGAATTTATAATTTATTAAAGAATTCAAACCATTGAAAAAAAAGTCAATAGTGCTTTAAAGAATAGGTACTACTATTTTTTTTTACATAAGAACAGAAATTGTTTTTAGCATACCTTTTACCATTATATCTATACATAGGAATAGGACCACTGTCCATTGGTTATTTTACATCACCATTCCGCGGATTCTAACTTAACATTTTTGCACCACTGAGCTTGTAAATAAAACCCGAAAATGTAGTTTTGTTGACGCTGCGCTAAAGTCATTGATTGAGTGGACTGTATTACGAAAATATGTAATGCATTGATGCGAATAATGAAAAGAGTTTCTAAATTACTAAAATATTTATATGCATATTTATATGACATTAGGTTAAATCCAAAGGGGTGACACCATAGTCAGTTTCGAACACTATCATAATGAATGAGTGGACCACTTGAAGAACCACTTGAAGAACATAATAACTATATTATTCTTACTATGATTAATAAATGACATAACTATATTATCCTTATGCTTACTATGATTAATAAATGACATAACTATATTATCCTTATGCTTACTATGATTAATAAATGACATAACTATATTATCCTTATGCTTACTATGATTAAGAAATGACTTCTTATTACTATATTTAATGACCCCACAATCATTTTAGCTAACAAAATAGCTCCATTATGCGGTTTATTCCATGTTGAATTATTCGTGCGAATATCACAACAAATGCGGGAGAGTACCGTATTTACCCGCGTATACGTCGATCCCGCGTATAAGTCGACCCCCCGCTTTCCCGATCAAGAAATTTGATTTTTTTTAAATCCCGCGTATAAGTCGACCCCCCCCCTTTTCCGATCAATAAATTTGATTTTTTTTTTAAATACATTATTCAAAATCACCTGGAAAAAAAGAAAGTATACTAAATATACAATAATAAAGGAACTTTAATTTTTTTTTCTTTGTACATTTATTCGAAATCATCTGAAAGAAAAAGTACTAAATATACAATAATGAAGATAATAATAAACAAAGTTAAACTGATTCAAGGTCCGATTCAATATCGGACTCGCCAAACAATTCACATAAATCCTTCGTCGTCATCGGCTCATCATGATACATGTTTTCAATCTCTGTATCGCTACATTCTTCTTCGTCGTTATCACTTTCGAAAATGGCATCATCTTCTGTACCGTCTAGTTCGTTGCTTATGCAGCAATTCTTGAAAGATTTTATAATCATTTCGGAAGGAATTTGATTTCACGCATCTTTAAACCACTGGGCAATTAATGCAAAGTCGGGCTTTCTAATATTACCGCCCTTTGTTAATGTTGGACAACCGGATGAAATCCACTCTGAAAAAAAAAAAATTAAGGACCCTCGCATAAGTCGACCCCCCAACTTTAAAGTCTTTTCTTGTCCAAAATTTCTCGACTTATACGCGGGTAAATACGGTAACTGTTACCATGCGGCAAAAACAAAATTATGAAAGAATGCGCTAAAGTCGTCTGCAAGACCAAGGGAAGCCGTAACAGAAGAGATGCAAATTTGAAGTTTTAAGAAACCTCGTTTCAACAATTTTGGAATAGATCTTTCACTGTCTGTCATTTAATTTATGTTCTCTCTCCTACATAAATTGTGCTAATAAATTATTCTCCTGCTTTAGCAGTGTCTTTATGAAAAGAATGATCATTATATTCTCCTACAAATGCTTTAAGTTCAGGATCATTTTTATGATAATGACTGCCTTGTCTGGTAATCATATAAAGTGGAAGTGGTGTGGCATCCTGTAACAGCATGGGTGCAGAGAAGAAATTCCTCCATATCTCCTAAAGCCTCTTCAAGTTTTTTACTCCTGTAAACTTTTTGTGCACATCGTCCTTTATTAGGAATCTGCATATAAATTTCTGACTCAGAATGGGCTATAAGAACTAAGAAATCTGTCTATTCTTCCACTAAAACAGAATGTTTCCTTCTTTTGATTTTTTTAAACACAGTTAGACTCAATTAATGTATCAACACTAGTTTGAGCTTGTAGAACAGCAACTGTTCTGCCTTTAATGCTCCGTAAGCATCGAATTCTGCGAGGAGAATCATAAATTAATTCTCTGGGCTTTCTTTTCCAAAAGCTCTGTTTTCACTGGTGACCTTTTTTTATTGCTCTTCAAAGGTTTGGCAGCAAATCGCACAAATTAACAAAATAAATTCTTTTCAGGAACAGTAATAAACATGTCAGGGATTCTCCTTCACTATTCGTCGCATTCTTTTGCAGTGCAACAAAAGAATCCTCACATCAAAGAAGACAAAAAAAAAAGCACTGTCTTCTTCCACGTAGATATGGGTGAACTTATGGGTTTGGTTAGGACAACAATCAGTATTTCTTTACCTTGGAGTTTGACAAGAAAATAACAGGTGTCATTGCTGAATAAGAGTAATCATTTAAGAAAATCCCCAGCGAAGAAAGCCGATAATATTTTGTCGATGATACATTGTATACCCATCAGAAACTACGGTTACCTTTGAAGGACCCATAATGAACAATAGAGTTCATTGAAAAGTATAGGAAATATAGATATATTTTTTTAATTACTTTTGGCGCGGGGTGCAAAAGTTGCCTTTTATGTATATTAGTTTACATCTTTTATTGAAATCCATTCATACCTTTCGGTGCCCCAACCGCCCCAAAAATAGTTAAAAATTGAAATTTTTATAAAAATTTAATTTTTTTCTATTTTTAATTTAAAAAAATAACTTTTGGCGCGGGATGTGAAAGTTGCCTTTTATGTATATTAGTTTGCATGTTTTTTTTTTTGTTTTTGTTTTTTTATTGAAATCCATTCATATCTTCCGGTGCCCCCAAGCGCCCCAAAAATAGTTAAAAATTGAAACTTTTATGATTTTTTTTATATTTTATAATTGTTTTAATTATATTTGGTGCCGAGTGAGAAAGTTGTGTATTGGGTGTACTACATAATTCTGTAGTTTACATTTTTTTTTTTTTTTTTTTATCGAAATCCATTCATATCTTCCGGTGCCACAAATATAGTTAAAAATTGAAATTTTTAAGAAAATGTATTAATTTTAAATTTACGAAAATTGTTTACAAATTTGGCAAAGTGTTTACTTAATAAAGTATAAACTTATAAATAAAAATAATTTTATATTAATACATGAAGTATACATTTAAAAATCAAAGCACTAAATCATAAAAATTGAACTTACGTAGCAAATTGTTTACTTCTTTTAATTTGTAGGTTTACATATTTCTAAAGTTTGTAATCCTTTTTGGGATTACATTTTTTGATATGGCTTCTTGATTTTATTATATTCAATATGAAACCGTGCCTCTTTTCTCGTTCCTTTCTTATGCCTCAGATACTGGGCGAATGCATCTTTTAACAGCTTGGTTATGGCATGGATATTTTGACCATTCTTTCGTTTTTCCTCCAGTTTTACCATGGCCTAAATTTCTTCATCATATGCAAGGCATATTCATTAAAAAAGGTGGTTAAAAACGTTCAACACATTGCCAGTCAATAAGTTCACAATAATCCTATACTTTAAAGTGTATTTTTGGTACTTGAAAAATTCTTACTTCTGGTGATCCTCTATTTTCATTTCTAGCACAAATTAGCTTTCGTATTGCTAAAGACCTGATAGGCTGTCTGTTATCTAAGAGCATTGACAATAACAAATTTTCAGGATGACAAAATAATTTTCGTTGAATAACAGCGTCTACAATCTTTCTTAGATTGGGTTCCAAATATCTAGAAAATGTGATAAGTTTCCAAATATGCCGCTCTTCTTCTGTTATGGAGGGCTTTGTTTTGAAATGGAGCCATATAGGTGCATACCTTCATAATGTATGTTGTAAGAATGAGACTCTCAGATGGATTTTCTGTGGCCATCTACAACCTTAACATTCTAACTGCAGTCGTTAGCCATCTTGAATAAACAACTAGACCAGGGTTTTTAAATGCCAGATCAGAACCACTTTCACCACGTGATATTACTACTCAAATATCATATAAATATTGCTGATTTTTGCTGAGAACCATTCTATCTATGTTATCTGGCATATTCTACCCACGCATTGAAGAAACGGAAGCTACAGGTAGCTCCTCGCAGATTTTGATTGCTGTAGCAATTGGCCCACAAAAGGCTTAGGATCAATTGCTGCACCATCTAAAGAATTTAGTAGATGTCGTAAAGGCAACTCACTTGTATGAAGCAAACAAATGCACTATTGTAAGGGACTATTGAGTTCCAGCTCCATTTGGTGAATAACTCCTTTGTTCCCAATATTTACATTTGTTCCGTCGATCCAATTATTGTAAGCCCATATAATTGTATCTTATAAATAAAAAAATTTGATTATTGCTTCTTTTATGGCTTTAGCTCCTCCTGTTGCAAATGTAACGTGTCCAATATGCAGAGAGTCAGGTTCTTTTACAAGAGTATAATGTTCCTCATTTGTGATCTTTGTGTAGTATATTGTGCTCTTCATCACTTACACTTTTGTATTTTTTTACCAACGTAAAATAATCCGGTTAAAATAGACAGACACACTTCTAAATTGCTCGTCTCTACAACTAAATTTCGAACCTTTAGTACGCTGTCAACGAATTTTGTTGCGATCTACTACATTCGAAGTCTTTCTTTTGTTTACAATTCCAATATCTTGTAAAACAGCACTGGCAAATCGAAGCAGCTGCTCTATCCGAAATACCGTATGTAACAATATATATGAATGTATAGTATAAAAAAATTATTTTATACATTTAATAATAAACGATAAAAGATTTTTCATCCTCTGGATCTTCTTTTAACGCTATACAAAGGATTCTTTAACTCTTATTTTTACTTATAATTTCTAGTTCAAAATTTGCATAAAACCGATTTTCGGCAAATATTTAAGTGTCTTGGGGCACCCGGAAAATATTTATCGAAGTTGAAAATTTTTTGCGTGTATGCTAGTATACTTAACAGACAACTTTCGCACTCCGCACCAAAAGTAATTTTTAAAAAATAAATAAAAAAACAAAAATTATAAATTTTCATAAAATTTGCAATTTTTAAATATATGCGAAAATCGTTTTCACTTCATAACTTATAAAATTCATCATCACACCGCAATTAGTTTTTTGAACTATTCTTTTTAAGAATTACGCTTATATAAAATGCATACATTTAGCTCCATTTTCGTGTACTTGTTTTGTTGTCTTTGTACTAAGTTGTAACACCTGCCAAAACAAATTAAAATCCATCTTCACTAGATCGAGTAAAACTGAACTGCGCCTAAGGGCGCCCGTCAGGCACGTCAACCGCCGTACCCAAGTCCTGAGAGACTTGCAGCGCGCACGACCAGGAGGGTCCTCCTGTATGCGCTACGGCTGTGGGAGCGCCACCACCTGCTGACCACTCCCATTTACCCAAATGAAATAACGACAAAGGTCTCTGCGACATGCGGTGGAGCACAAACTTATAAGACTGTGCCAGAATGATGACACGAATGACCAGAATGATGAGTGCACAGAACACTTGGGGAAACGCTGGAGTCCCCGACAGCTTCGGAGCCGGAACCCAAAAGAGAAATCCGGGTCCTAGGCCGTATGCTGGGCTTCCCCAAAGACTCTTGCTATACCGCAGCTTCCGAACATCGAGTCCATTAGAAGGAGGAAACGACTCGCCTCATCGGCTGTGGCGAGGAGTAGGAGCTTCTCGCCAGCCCAGGACGTCGAGGAAATGGCGTCCCTGAACGTATTAGACACATCCTGGCTTCGGTTGTCTCCGCGTGACCCCCTAAAGCTTTCCTTCCGGCAAACCCCAACGGCAGACCGCCGGCGTAGCACGGTCGACTCAACAGGGGGTCATTCGGAAAAACATGACATATAAAACAAACACAAAAACAAAACCACAACAAATATTAGACAAAACGGAAAGTTAGATTAGACACCACTGTCGGACTCTGAAGGGCATGGAAAGATCCTTCAAAAGCGCCAGAGAGGCGGTCCCGATCGAGTTTAGTAGCGTGAAAGTTATTAATAGCCTCTTGCTAGTTCCAACCGTCAGGCACTGGAAACTCTGTCTACGCATAGACGCGCTGGACTGGTTTCGACCCAAGGTTCGACTTAAGTCTGGACGCCATTATTTTACTGACAAGCCACCGGCCCTGTTTCTCGTATTCGATAAGTCCAGGAAGAAGGTCAGACCCCCTCCCAGAGAAGGTCATACGAGCCGCAGACCTCGGACCTGCACTAGATCGGGTAATGGAATCCAAAGGAGCGGGATTGCCCGCATCTTGTTAATATTGCATGAAACTAAGTTTTAACCAAATATTTATGTCTTTTTAAGCGTAATATTTTCTATAAAAGCTAAAACTTAATTCCTAAAAACCACACATGTTGCGTGTTGAATTTTAGTAACACATTATTTTATTTATTATCTGTTTCACTGAACTGCCTCTAACCCATTTCTTTCTTTGCACATAATAGACTATTTACCTTTTCGTATAGTTTGCATTTATGTTCTGTTTTTTCAGAAGAATAACAATGGATATGGTGCATCAAAAACATCAAATGTTGAACTTAGCCTTAAATGCAAGCGCGAAGTAAAAGAAAAAAGGAAGTTGTATGACAGCATCTCAGACCAATAAAGCAAAGATGAATCGGCACTGTGCCAGAATGATGACGACGACTCAATTGAAGACGATAAGGAAGTCGAAATTTGTTATATTGGTGGAGAATTCGAGAGAAATAATAAAATATGTTCTGGTGCATATTGTATGGAAAATAGTCTCATAAAAAGTGTAGTGGCACGGATATTCTAAGAACTATATATGTGACTATTTCCATTCTTTACTTTGTTAGTGCGCTACTTTCGCACGAGGGAGAGTGCTACCACTCAATACATAAAATTATAAATTAATTAATATATTTACAATTGAAGTCTCTTTTAAAAATTACTTTAATGAAAATTGTTTACCGTCTTTGAAGTTGATTTTCCTTAATAAAGCTTGACATTTGTGTGCATTTGGGAAAAAATATTTAAATTTTCTCTTAAGTGAACGGTATTGGCCTTACTTTCCCCTATAATTTTCACGGCGTTGCTATGTACATTTATGTAACATATGTCCACTATCAATATTGTATACAGGATTTTCGTAGTTGTTTGGTAAGCAGTCTTCTGGTTTGTATGACATATCTAAGCACACTCGTTACCACTGCCATCTCAGATGCCTTACGCGTTGCACATTCCTCAAATGAAACTGGTAGCCAGGCTTCAAATACAAACTGGAAATTCATTACTAGTTGATCATCCGTTAAAATAATAAATGTCATATATAGAAAACGTTACATAGTGTTCAGTAACATCATCCCTTATGCGATTCCTCCTTTTTCAAGTGCCACAACAACATTTTTCCTTGACAGGTTAACTTCCTTAAAAAGATTTACTCACTATCTTGTCCATTGACTAAAGATCTATTTCTTTGGTTGAATCACGGTATACTGTTGTTATTGCAGAAAGTGCATTATGCGAAGACACCAATCCATGTGTCTCAAAACAGTTATATAGTTTTAGACGGTCATTTAATTTATGAGCGTATGTGGCATCTCCACATTTCTGTGACTCTTTCAGCTCAATATGTTGATCAATTACTACTGATAAGATTGGTATTGGCTGGTATCGTCTTAATATATTTTGCTATGGTATAGTTTGTTAATCTGTGTGTTAACCCACTATATTTGTTTGGACCTCTCGCATTAGATATTGCTCTATGATCATGTACGAGCATGTGCCTGCTAAAACTTTCTCCGATTTTCTGATGCAAAATATGAACTACCACAAAAGTTTCAAGATCTTCAGGTGACACTGACTGACTTGGATTTAACATCCGCTGAATTTATGTATGCTGGACATCCGCTAGATAATATATTCTGTTAAAGCATAAACGAAGTGTCCTTGTCCTAATGCATAAAAACAAGGCAACATTAATTGTGAGCTATGTAAGATGGGGGTGGGGATTTGCGAATTCCCTACTAAACTGAAATCGTAACAATGCGCTTTCAGTCCTCAGCGTGCAACCCATGTGCGCGTTTAATCCGCCAACACCGATTGCCACCTCCACGTGACACTTATTGAAAGGATCTCTAGGCTTGGATTTTAACCGGGTAATTCACCACCAACCTTCAACTCGCCGTTCAACTCCCTGTTGAGAAAGGTTAGCAAATCTAAAAGCTGCTTAATATTTCAAATTCATCGTTAACTTCAGAGCCGTGATTTGTCGACCTTGGGTTAGTGAACTTAAGGTTGAAATGTGTATATCTGATTGGCTAAAAGGATCATATGATGTAATTATATTACGAAGGCAGTGGATTGAGAAACTCGACTTTAGTTTCAATATTTCCTCCCATTTCGGCAGGTTGAGTTAACGGTGAATTGAATTTCAGTTTCAACAGAGTTAGTCCTTAACTGGCAGTTGAGGTAGATTGTGAATTACCGGGTAAGTGAATAAATATATTGTGGAACATTTATTGGGATCTAGAAGCGTTTTCTTAATTAGAAAAAACAAGTTGGAAATTGTACGTCAAACGTTACAAACGAGGTGCGTTCGTACTATAGCTAGTTATATAAATATTCAGATCTTGATGATTTCTAATTCTGTGAAATGAATTATATCGTCTGCAGATTAATTTCTGTCATAAAATAAGCATCTCGGTCGCTGGACGATTAAACTTCGAAAGCTCCTATAAAAAGAAAGCACCGATTAAAAAAAAAAAAAAAATCAAATTTCTTAATGTTTTTATTAATATTTTCTAAAGTTTTGATTCGATTTTTAAAAAATTTGAAATGTCTCGACAAAATTCTGCAAAGATAATATATCTTAAATTTTAAACCATTCGGTTGGGTATTTTTTGCGTTGTTATATGTGCGGACGGACGGACAGACAGACAGACAGACGGACGGACAGACGGACGGACCAGACGACGACAATAGGTGCTACGTATTTATATAATTACGAACGCACCTAAAAAGTCTGATCTCTTTCGTATTTTATGATATGATATGATACTATAATCTTTCCAAAGTTTTACCTTCTAAACAAGGGCTTGAGTTGGTTTCTTTTTGGGGTCTTCTTTCTCAAATGTCAAAACAGCAATAAGTCTTTCTCTTTTTTTTCTTTTTGCCTGAATGTTAAAATTAACTACATGTTGAATTGGTATTTGTAGAATTTCGAATGTTTGATTATTTTTTGTTGCTATGATGCGATCTTAAATTTATGTCACTTGAAAGCATGTAATTTTTCTTAAAATTTATTTTTTATTACTCCTATTTTTAGTGAAAACAATGCCATTAAAACCTATGAATCTGAAAAACATATGTTTACTTATGGATGTTGTAGGGTTAAAAGATCTTTAGTAACAAACATGGCGGTTTTCGGGGTTTATTTTTCAAAGCATTGGGGGTTAGAAATGGGGGGAGGGGGAGAGTTGAATTTTCATTACTTAATCATTTTTACTTACGATGTCTGCTGCATTCTAAAACCAATCAGTTTTAATCTGATTTTCTCAAGAGTCATTCGTATTAGACAAGTTGTTTTCTATTCATGTAAATTTGAAAGAAATTAGAAATTTAATTCTTTCATTATTTTGTGAAAATTATACTTTGAGATATTTTAATGCGTTCTTTCAAAGTCTGATGAATAAAATTAGAACGGAAGATATAGCACATAAAATCCTTTTCGTCTTGACAGAATGTGCATTTTTAACATATTTATCTGCATTATAGGGTTTGGGGAATAACTTTTTTATATCTGAGATTTATTCATCGAATTAATCGTTTCTTAGAAAATTATTCTAATGTTCTCGATATTACGTTTTGTGACAGTTTTAATTTTTCAAATATTTGCTAGAAGTTTTATTATAATATTTTACAGTCGTATATATGTCTAGAAATTTAATTTCCAGTTAAATAATTTTCTGATTCTAAAAAGAAACTTTGTTTTAAATTCAGTAATAGTTAAGGAAAATTGAATCATGCGGAAGTGATGTGCAAATTAATAGTAAGACCACTAATGAGTTGATAAAAATCAAGAGTTTGAAAATAACAATTGTTTTGAATGCAATGGGATTAGAAACATCAATTATAGTTAAAGTAAAGTTTAATTGTTAAAAGGTCTGAAAGCAAACGTAAGAAAAGAATAGGGGTTTTAAATATTTCCAGATACATTTGCTTTCGAATACATAAAAATTTATATTCAGTACCGAGATTTTGAATTTAGTTTTAAACATCGAGCAAAAACAGCTTCAGTTAGAAATAGTTTTTGATAAGGGTATAAGGGTATCGTCTCCAACTATAATAAAAAAGGAAGTTTGTGTATTTGTGTGTGTGTGTGTGTGTTTGTCGGTTGTGTTCTGAAGAGACCGCTGCACGCAGAACTACAAAATTTGGTGAGAAGATACCTCTATGCATCTATAGTTTTGCAACTCGATGCCAGATTTTGGAATTTTTGAATAGATTTTTTTAATTAAATTTTTTAGGCGATTTTTAGTGTTTTTTCACGTTTAGCTGCGATTTTTCCACATTAGTAACAGGAATCCGGTTTTAATCTTTTAGCCGAATATAGTAAATTTTGTCCTCTTTTCAATAAAGTTTATGCGAAATTCGTACAGCTATTTTTGAATTTTTGCCTTCGAAACTAAGGGATTTTGCCAGAATGCTTGATTGGTTCGGTGGTTGCTTCCATTTCAACCCCAGATACGCTCAGAATCGTTCTTTTTTTTTTTTTTACTCTTTTCAGCTTGCAGAAAGTTGATAATTCTTTACAGATAAAAAAAAATCATTTTAAAAGGGAAGGGTAGATCATTTATTATCCCAGTTTTTTTTCTCTTAATTTCATTTTTTATGACGTAGTTTCCAATGACGTCACAAATCGGCCACTACAAGTCAAACACCATTGGAGGACAGGACAGTTGTGATTGGTAGCTGATAGAATTGTAGGCACAGCTGGAAGCGAGATTCTAAAAGATAGTCACGTTTTAGCATTATTGGCTTAAACTGCCTTCTCATTCGCTGTTATCAGTCACGTGTCATAGATGATGTTGGTGCTTGGCGTTTTAGATTTGGCGCACTCCTATATGTCTTGGAGATTTTCAAAAATTGAACAGTTTACAAATATAGTTTCAGTTTCGTTTTAATGACGGCCCTTGATGTAGATGTAAAAAAAAAATTTAAATGTTTGAATGCTACATCCAAACTGATGTCCGATTTTACTCTCTTAGATGTAAGTAATTAAAAAAAAACATGACTTATAATAATCGTTAATTAGTATGGCGCTATTCATACTATTGATTGTTATTACCCCACAGCAAACAACTGTAAATTATTTTAAAAGCTGAAATTTGTCTTTATAATGTGCATTTCGTTTAAATGTAGATTTTTAAAACAGGAAATTTTATAAAATGAATTGAAGTTTTAATACATTATTTTATTTTAATAAATTTAATATTAAATCATGCTTCTGTTTTTTCATAGAAATTAACCTAATTTAATGCAACATAGAAGTTAATCTAATTAACCTAGAAAAAGTTAATAACTATCATCAGAAAAGACTTTTTCTAGACTTTAAGATAGTATAAAAATGTATTATAAATTATCGTTAAATATCAGTGTAAATAGTAAAAAATTAATAAAAAAGGCTAGTGAGGGGGGGGGGGAGGAATGAAAATTATCTACCTTTCACACCAGAAAAACGGTAAAAGAGAAGTTCCGTAAGGGGGAAAAACATCAGTAATGTTGTTAAAATTATTACCTAATTTTATCAAGTTTGGATAAAAATAGGGAAGGGACGAGCGTCCCTCCCCCAAATTAAATGAGAAATGAATTATTTATCATGTACTTTTATTTTAAACAAAGGCACAGTATCTAATATTTTATAAGGTTCTCTCCCCCCCCCCCCTTATGTATGAAAGTAAAAAAAGTTTTTTAACACTCTTTTATAAACATTGAATGTTTATTGTAAAAAAATCACGCCTAATTTCGTGACTGCAACTCATGTTGTTCCAAAAAAATTCTGTTTCAATGTGTTAACTTAATGTCGACCACGATTATGGAAAATTCCCCGCTTTAATTTATGCTAAGTAGAAAGCGCGAACTAGTGAATTTTTTAAGAATTACAATTTTTGTTCTGTTTCTTGTTTTAACGTATGGTAACAGTAAAGAGAAAAGGGATTATTTAAATTATCTATTAAGGATTTTTAAATTGTTTCCACAACGTATAATCATAATTTGATTAATTTTTAAACTATTAATTGATAAAAGCATGTTTTTTTAATTACAATCTTTATTTTTCATTTATATTTTACTTTTTAGTGTTTAAATATTTCATTGGTGCATTTTCACAGCCAGTTGGCATATTTTAGAGAATATGGTTTGGCACATAACCTCCATTGTTGTTGTAACTCGTTTACACACGTAACTATAAATAATATTTGACAATTTACCAGCTTTGACCTCCTCATGTTAAAATGCCTTAAAATTAATTTAAAATTACGATCTAAAAATATTAAAATGCTGTATTGTTATCGGAAACATACCTGTGTACATCATTTTTATAATTCTAGCCTATCAGGAAGTGAGTACAAAATAGATTTCAAAATTCCATCTTTAGATACATGAACCAAGTTAAATTAAATAAAATAATGTAAAACCTATTGCAATCACGCAATAACCAGATAACTATGTTCAATCACATTATATATTATATATATATATATATATATATATATATATATATATATTTACATAAAATTAAACTTTTATTTTAAAATGACAGCGTAACATAAATAAGAAAAAAATCACCTTAGATATGCAAAAGTTTTTTTACCTAATATTTTTTGTAATGTTGTTTCTTTATGTTTAAAATTTATTTAAAAACTTACAGCGTTTTTTTTAATTTATTTATTTTAGACAGAATTTTTTGAAAATGTTCAGTATTGATGCTTATATTTATTTAATAAGAGCTTATATCTTTTTTTAAAAATGTTTTTTATACTGTCTTAAACGGTAAAAAAAAATGTTTTTCTAACGATAGTTATAAAATTTCCTAGAGCAATGTGGGAATTTTCATATTATTTTAGATTTAAAAAGAAAAAAAAGCAAAATTTAATTTTTTCTTTCCATTTTCTGAAAAAATACTTGTCATATTATTTTAAAATCTAAACCGTTACACTCTCGTTTTATAAAATGTCATCAAACTATCTTAAATGATTTTCCATGGTTTATTTTAAATGAAAGCTGAACATAACAATCACTTCAAAATTATCAACTGAATGTTTTCCTCTTCGTTTTTGGTTTTTCTAGCCATAGAAATAGACAGACGAGTTGGCGACGTTTTTTCTACCGGCAAGAGATTAATCTCTGAAAAGGACACGACTAAACGACCAATGGGGTGGCTGGATTTGCCGATAATGCTAAAACGTGACTATCTTTTAGAATTTCGCCAGCTGGAAGTCAACCGGGCAATTGTGATTGGCAGATGAAAAGGTCGTCAGCTGATTGCAATTCGAACAGCGAGTTGTGAATTTTTGCGATTTGTTTTATGCGATTTTTAGAGTTTTTTCATGTATATGTCATTTATGTATTTGATTTCTGAAATTAACAACGAGAACTTACTGTTTTTGTATGTAAAAAAAAGCCATTTTATTTCTGTTTCAAAAGTTAATGATGATTCCCAATTTCTTAACGCTGTTGGTGTTTAAGTCTGCGTGTGTGGGGGGGGGGGGGGGGGGAGGTTAGTGTTCGGTTGTAGTTTAAATATCGCGTTAATGCTCTGATCGAAACTCTCTCCTTCCCCGCTGCCTCCAAAATCAGAACTATTTAATTATTAGTCCGATTCAAACGAATCCTTTTCTCAGGTTCCCAGGTACTAGATAAACTTCGGTATCATTTTTTCAGCCCTTGGTTACCACTATTTCTGAACATTAATGACCAAGAAGGGGTATTTTCTCGGGTTCTATGGGCCCAATTTCAATGAAAATTAGTTCATTCAACTTAACACGAACTAATTAAGATATAGATAACTAATTAAGATGCAGATTTGGCGCCACTTGGTGGTAGAAAATTGATTCTAAAATATTTTGCAGCGCGAGCGCAGCACGCCTAGTGTCATAGGCAACAGGGACATTTGCCGGAGTTTCGATCGGAAAGAGTTTTATTTAGAACTGAGTGCACCCCCTAGCAGTGAGAAATGAAACTAAACAATTTTGCATTTAAAATTTGTCCGATTCAAGCAAAGGGCCCAATTTCAACGACAATTGATTCATTCAACTTAACATGAACTAATTATGATATAGATAACTAATTAAGACATAGATTTGGCGCCCCCTGAAGGTGGAAAGCGGAACTAAAAGATTTTCAATGCGTGCGCCGCACGCCTGCTATACGGTGTCGTAGGCAGCAGGGACACGTGCCGGAGTTTCGATCGGAAAGAGTTTTATTTAGAACTGAGTGCACTCCCTAGCGGTGGGAAGTGAAACTATACAATTTTACGTTTAAAATTTGTCTGATTCAAACAAAGGGCCCGATTTCAACGACAATTGATACATTCAACTTAACTTGAACTAATTAAGATATAGATAATTAATTAAGACATAGATTTGGCGCTCCCTGTTGGTGGAAAGCGGTACTAAAAGATTTTCAGCGCGTGCACAGAACTCCTTCTATACGTTGTCTATAAGCAGCGGGGACACCTGACGCAGTTTCGTTCGGAAAGAGGTTTGTTTAGAACAGAGGGCACCCCCTGGCTGTGGAAAAAGTAACTAAAAGATTTTGCATTTAATCTTGGTCCGATTTAAACGAAATCTTTTCTTACACTCTTCCTAGGTCTCCCAGGTACTAAATAAACTTCGGTATCACTTTTTCAGTCCTTGGTTACCACCATTCATGAATATTAATATCCAGGGGAGTGATTTTTTGTCTCGGGTTCTATAGGTCCGATTTCAACAGGAATCGGTTCATTCAACTTAACATGAACTAATTAAGATATAGCTAATTATTTAAGACATAGATTTGGTACTCCCTGACGGTGGAAAGTGGAACTAACAGATTTTTCGCGCTTGCACGGCAAGCCTTCTACACGGTGCCGTAAGCAGTGGGAACGTGTACCGCATTTTCGTTCGGAAATAGGTTTATTTAGAACAGAATGCTCCACCTGGTGGTAGAAACTGGAACTAAAAATTTTGCAGCGCGTGCCTAGCACGTCTGTTATACACGGTATTGTAGGCAGCGGGGACACGTGTCGGATAATTTTTTTAGAACAAAATGGATCCCCTGGCGGTGGAACTAAAATATTTTCCTGCGCGTGTGCCAAAAATGGCTATTTTTATAGAAACTGCAAAAGAAAGTTACCGATTTGATAATCCCAGACAACGAAAAAGTTTCATTTTCACTCATCCTCGAGTATTAAGAAAAGTATTGGATTATTTGAATCGAAACTCGGTTTATTTTTCTGATTTCGAAAGTGAAAATTTTGGGAAAATTAGACGGTAGCCCTTTTTAAATTTTGAACAAAAACTGACTCGTTTTGAATCAAATGATCCAGACATTTGAGGAGGTGGTATTAGATTTACTTCGCTTCTGGTCCATCTCTCTATTTAATTTCCGAAATACAAACATTTACCAGAGAAAGGGTTTCGTGCAACGATTTTTAGAGTGATTTCGCGTTTCGTATTATTTTTTGACGGAACCGACCAACGCCGGGCGGATCTGCTAGTAAATATATAAATCCACTTAATTAACAAAGTTTGTAAAGTTCTTGTAATGGTATTTAAAAGTATTGTTGAAAAATGAATTATATTAAAAATTATTGGTACATTTCTGTATAAGTAGGCGGAGCTAAATAGAAAGCGTGTAATAAAAAACCATATACTGTTACATAGAGGATTGATCTTCGCAACTTTGGCAACTAAACTTGTTGCCAAATGATCTGGAAAATTCTGGAGATCGAAACGACGCAAAGAAGCGGAGATTTCTGGAAATACCTGTATACCGTAAGGAATGTTATCATATTAATCTAACAAAATGAGGGTACGCACCAATGCTCAACTATTTAAGCTACTAGGACGACATCCAGTCTAGCATTTCTCACTCCTATATGTTGGCAAGGCTGCAACTTTGCAGGCTGCAGCCTTGCCTTACATTTTTTGCTCTGTTGATTGTGCGCTGTGTAGTAAGGGATAAATTCACATCCTTTGTATATGTATTATTGTAATAGTTCATGGGTTTTTTGTTTTGTTTTTTTCATCCGCGCCCGTTTAAGATGATTTTTAAACACATGAAAGTAACAGAAAAGCAGAGCTAAATATTGTTTTTCACGGTGCAGAACCCCTCTTGAATCATCTTCGTTGCTGAAACAGCATAGTTTTACTGTTTTTTGTATTTATTGTTTTTATTATTTTTATTTATTTATTACAAAATTATTATAAAAAAAAAAGAAAATTTAGTTAATTAAATTTCAAAATCCAGATAGGCTCAATGGCCTTTCCCTGTCCTTGCTTACCGGCACCCATATTGTCATATGAATTACAATCTATGTCCTGTTAAATAAAGTGCTCTTAATGAGTAAGAACCTACTTATTTAATTGCGAATCTTCTTTCACCATTCTGAATTCTATAGCCGAGAATTTCTTAATAGGCCTTTCAGACTACACCATTCTTCAGCCTTTAATAATAACAGGTAAATCTCTATTCATTATCCTTTGGAAAGGCTAATTAGTCGATCGTGAAGTGATGTTTCGTCGATCACGAACAGCTGGACGTAAAAACCGATTATTTCAAACGTGGCACCAGTAACACATTTGAATAATACGGAGTACTGTACAAGGCGGATAATACGAGAGATGAGTCAAGCATGCTCATTTTTCTAGTATATCTCAATCGCAACGACAAAAGTTCTAGTGAAATTAGTTGTTACATGAAAAATGAACACGTGTGAAGCTAACAAAGACATAGAATTGTTCTTTACTCATCAGTCATCGATGAACACTGTAGAGATGAGAAGGGCTGAGCCCGAACCCGCCCGAAGGGCTGAGCCCCGTGGTGGTAGCAATCTCTGCTCCAAGATAAGATATATGTCGGTACAACAACCTCAATAAAGAAAACTGCCCAGTTAAACTGAGGGCATTGAGCTCACAGGCTATTCACACTAATTGTATATTATGCTATTTTTTCAAAGAATAATGCCACTCGAAAAATAAAGAAATCGACAATATATTAAGGGGGGGGATAAGCCCCGTTCCCACCCTTTATACTTAACCAATAAACCCCCAAAATCTAATCAGGCAAGCGCTTTACCACAAAGAATTTATACACAAAATTGGAAAAAAAAAAATCGGATAATTTTGCTTGAAAAACCCATTTATCTAAATTAAGGGAGGTGAGCCCCCCCCCCGTTCCCCCCTTCATACTTAACAAATGAAAACCCAAAACTAATCAGGCAAGCGCCTTACCACAATGAATCTATATAAAAAATTTGAAGAAAATCGGATAATTCTTGCATGAAAAACTCATTTATCTAAATTAAGGGGGATTAGCCCCCCGTTTACCCCCCTTTATACTTACCCAATGAACACCCAAAACTAATTAGGGAAGTGCCTTATCACAATGAGCCTATATACAAAGTTTAAAGAAAATCGGATAATTCTGCATGAAAAACCTATTTATCTAAATTAAGGGCGGGGGGTTAGCCCCCCCCCGTTCCCCCCTTTATACTTAACAAATGAAAACCCAAAGCTAATCAGGCAAGCGCCTTACCACAATGAATCTATATAAAAAATTTGAAGAAAATCTGATAATTCTGCATGAAAAACCCATTTATCTAAATTAAGGGGGATTAGCCCCCCGTTTACCTCCCTCTTTATACTTACCCAATGAACACCCAAAACTAATTAGGGAAGTGCCTTATCTCAATGAGCCTATATACAAAGTTTAAAGAAAATTGGATAATTCTGCATGAAAAACCCATTTATCTAAAAAAAGGGGGGGTAGCCCCCCGTTCCCCCCTTTATACTTAACAAATGAAAACCCAAAACTAATCAGGCAAGCGCCTTACCACAATGAATCTATATAAAAAATTTGAAGAAAATCGGATAATTCTGCATGAAAAACCCATTTATCTAAATTAAGGGGGATTAGCCCCTGTTTACCCCCCCCCCCTTTATACTTACCCAATGAACACCCAAAACTAATCAGGGAAGTGCCTTATCACAATGAGCCTATATACAAAATTTGGAGAAAATCGGATAATTCTGCATGAAAAACTCTATCTAAATTAAGGGGGTTAGGCCCCCGTTTCCCCGCTTTATACTTAACTAATGAACTCCCAAAAATAATCAGGGAAGCACCTTATCACAATGAGCCTATATACAAAATTTGAAGAAAAACGGATACTTCTGCATGAAAAACCCATTTATCTAAATTAAGGGGGAGTTAGCCCCCTTCCCCCCCCCTTTATACTTAACCAATGAGTTCCCAAAACTAATCAGGGAAGCACCTTATTAGAATGAACCTGTAAACAAAATTTGAAGCAAAACGGATAATTCTATCACGAGTTATCGCGTTACGTACATACATACAGAACGGGCGGGCACACTATTACGTGCAATACAATGGTTGCTACACGGTATAAGATTTGGAAATAGCAGAGAGGCCAAATTAAATAAAAAAGCATTATGCACGTTTTCAGAATTTAATTTCACAAATTTATTTTACTGCAACATTTTCTCTATTCGAAGTTAGTTACCTTATAAAAGGTAGATTCAAATATCATTTTTATGTTTTTAAACTGTAAATATTTAATTATGTTACATTTTTTATCGTGATAGGTATGCAGATAACGAAAAGAAGGTAAAAACGCGAAAAAATTAGAAATTGAAAGTTTTTAAAAACAAATTATAATTAAAATATAGATAAAATGCTTAAGTGATACAAAGAGAAACATAAAAGACTTATAAAACCTTTTAATGATCGACATATATGTTTCAGCGCTCATAAGGCGCCATTTTCAAGATATAAAACGATAAACAAAAATATTCTTGCTTTTTTACATTGTAACGTTCAATAAATGGAAGACTTGTACGGACGACAACACCACTTTATTCAATTTTACACTCAGCCCACTTTCTTAGCACATTAACGGATTACAAGTGACGTTTAAGCAACAGTTAGTTTTTGGTCAAGTTTTTCAGGGTGAGGCTCGGTTCTTGGGTTATCATTCCGAGCTAACTTCACCGCGAGAAAACTGCCGTTACTCCGTGATTTTCTCTCAGCGAGAGAATTCTTTCCAACGTCCACTCTCCGCAGAGCTTTGCTATGAAATCCCAAATAAGCCTCTCCTGGTTCGTCTGTATCAGGTTCAGGTATTTCAAGTGTTTTAATGGTCTGGGAACAAAGTCCTTAGAGCAGGTACAGATGTAAGCGAAATCTTTCAGTTTATTAGACCCTTGAAGTTCTTAGTAAGAATTATGGGTCTTGTAACTTCAAAAAAAAAAAAAAAAAAAAAAAAAAATCCTCTTAAGGAATATAGATGGGCGTTTGAGTAAAAATTAATGTTCACATCTGATGGAAATCTCTTAACATTTTGAGAAGGCAGCTGGAAACTATCTTCCAGAGTTCAATGCACGTAATTAGAAAATAATTTTCATTTATACTCTTTTAGTTCGTTACAACATATATGATCTCGTGATTTATGTTTTCAAGTTTATTTTCAAAAAAATTGCGAGAATATTTTTGTTTATCGTTATATATCTTGAAAATGGCGCCATATGAGCGCTGAAACATGTCGATCATTAAACTGTTTTTATAAGCCTTTTGTGTTTCTCTTTGTATCACTTAAGCATTTTATCTGTATTTTAATTATAATTGGTGATCTTATTATGTGATTATGTAAATTAATTTTATTATAAAATTACTAGTTGGATTTGCGTAAACTGGATAAATTATTTCATAAAATATTTTTTTTTAGTAACGAAAACAAAATGGAGGCAGATTTCAGAAATGGGAGAAATGCAGCATATATCGCTGCAAAAAATATCTGGTTGTACGACTAAAAATGATCCCATAAAAATTGTATACATGAGTAAATATTACAAACAGTCCAACATTAAAAACATTTGAATTAATCCCTCGATTCCTAGGAATAAAATATACAATAGTTATTGCTTTTAAAGGATAATAGCAACTATTTTATAAAGTTCTCTCACTATATAACTAATATTTTTTCTTCATTATCAACTTGTTTTAGGCAGTTCTAAAATATATAATTCCACTGAAAGTATAATTAAATACCTTATACGAATTATTTATAAGACTTGGATAATATATAAATCCCCAATATTTTCCTATAAAAATAGCTTTGTACTAATGCTTTTCAAAACAGCAAAATTCATCCTGTATTGCCAAATTAAATATCTATTTAAAGAAATGCATTTCACTACGACTATTTTATGTAAAGCATGCAATGAATGTATTAAAGTAACAAAAAGCTATTTCCAAAAATTTAAATTCCTCATAGATTACATATGTTCCATAAATGCCATTTAGGATCTTTTAATAAATTTAAAATGTGCCTTTCGTATTTTCTCCTGATAGATACGACATATATCTTTCGCCTTTGAAGTATTTTGAACAGTTAAAAGATTTATTTTAAGTATAAATTCTACTAGATTTGAAGAAAATTCCCCTCGTAAATAAATGCTGTTCGAAGAATAGATAGATCCAGGCGCTGTATTTTAATCGCCAAATCGTGCGTAAAATTGATAGTTCTTTTAGTGTTATATCTCATCTTGCCCTTTGCTTTTTTTCTTTAGCGTTATACTAATTTCCGGGTCGTTTCTAATATCCGTAAACGAATTTTATGCAACGTTTTCGCTTAAATCACGGAGGAATCAAAGCGACATTTAAAAAAATAAAGTGAATAAAAAGAAAACTAATAAAATAAAAATACTTTACTACGACAAAAGATTTCATTATTTGCATTTACAGTAAATAAAATTGCATGTCTACCTGAGTTGAATAAATATGTGCTTATTAAAAACTTTCTTGAATTTGAAAAGGTTATTTGTAAAAGAAAAAAAAAGTGTGCATTATGTGACAGGAACAACTAAACTATTCAAAATGCTTCTTTTTTATCGAGCTTTAATGCAATTTCTATTCAAAATAATTCACTTTGTATCTCGGTATTAAAAATATTTATTCTGTTTGATTTTGAAATGCATATAATGTATCACTTCGTAATGATATTTATTCTACAAAGACATTAAACAATATCATTAAAGATCTATTTTCTGCAAAGTACTTTTTATTCAACAAAAGATTTATTATAAATATATTTTAATTAATGACTTTTCTACTAATAATTTAAGATTATAAAGGATAGGCTTTTTTTATTTAATTGTTTGTTACAAACTTCACTTCTTTTATTATCTTTTTTTTTCATGTCAATTTCTCTATGAAAGCTTAATGAATGTTTCTTTGAAAAATAATAATAAAATTAAACGCTAAAAAAATGCATATCTTTGAATAATTAATATTGATGTTATTTGTTTTCATTTTAAGGAGCTTTGCTTTTTAATCATTCACTCCTCTAAAGATCATTTTTAAGTTTGAATAATGATAAATTTGAAATATATGTGTATTTATATGTGTAGGGGTAGAAGAGAGGGGGAGAAACACGAAGAAAATAAAGCATTTCGCTTACAAATTTTAAATCCTTTATTTTATTTTATCTTAGTTCTTTAAAAATGTATTCTAGCTTATTTAAAAAATGAAGTTCTCAGTTCTCCGTTTGATCTTTATTTATTTTTATTTTAAGTAAAATGGGG
The DNA here is from genome assembly GCA_963931845.1 of Maratus michaelseni. NCBI lineage: Eukaryota > Metazoa > Arthropoda > Arachnida > Araneae > Salticidae > Maratus > Maratus michaelseni. The sequence goes on along the minus strand of OZ007589.1, from coordinate 315,037,777 downwards.
ATTTTTTTTTTTTTTTTTTTACGATTCGTTGCTTATTTTGTCTTTCTTCTATAAGAAGATTATGTGTCAACAGGGTCGCCGAAAGAGTGTAAGGACCTCTATAGTGACTCGAATGCGGAGATTTATGTATGATACTCGTATCAGAAAATAAATTTGTTCACTAATTACAATAAAACAACAAAACCTGCTGAGATTGAATCGCAAGGCACTGTGAAAAATTTTTTGACAGGTTTTCGTCTTATCGTGTTACTTTAAAAAAAAGAAAAGAGCAATACATACAAATTTGCTTAAAATTGAAGTATCACTATATTGACAAAATATGGAAAAAAGCTTTTGTGGTCAAAAGCTCTAATTTCTGTTACTAGCTTTCTCTATTTATGCTGGACATCCCACTTTTCAGGAGTTCCAAGACCCGTCCCGCAGAACCACTGCACGGGACGCCAAAAGTTCCAACTTTTCATGATGCACAAATTCTTTTAAATTTCTTTTAGCATCATGCACTATTTAGCACCATTAACTATAGGTTAGTTTGCATCAAGTGAAACTTAATATAGCTAAACCTGTGAAACAGAACCTGTCTATAACTGAAATTGTTTGATTCTGCCGAAAAGGAATACCGTACAAATTTGCGGAAACCTATGTTAGACGGAATATTTTTCTGTCTTGCAATTCTGTTTTGAAGATTTTTCTGTACTTTGTTTAGTAAAACCTGTAAAAATGGAACCTGTCTATAACCGAATATTGCATTAAATGTAAAAAGCTCACAGTCCCTACGAAGGGAATATCATAAAATTATAATTGTTCAATCGCAAACATCTCTAAAACGAAATTTCGTTTCGATCTCTAGCGATTCCGCTTTCACATATTTTACTGTATAAAATTGTTTATTTAATACAGTAAGACAGAAAGTTTCTGTTTTGGACATATTTTCTTCTTAACATGTATAATTGTATAGTATTTCTTCCGTAGAGACCATGATTTTTTTACGTTTAAGATGACATTCCGTTATAGACGGGTTCCGTTTCCTTGTGATATACTGTAGTTTTATGTCCCGATTTAAAAGCCCCTCTCTCGCTTCTTTTGCGTTCCTGTCCTGCTTTTTGTGACAATGGACATGGCAACACTAGTCGTAATACACATTTTTAGTGGCCACGGCAACTTGTGAAACTGGAGCCTCTAACATTTCACCATCTTAGCTGATCTATAGTAGCACCACTGCTGATGATCTAATAGTAGATGGACATTTTTATATCTAATTAAATTTTCAGCAAGGCTAAAACTACGCCAGAAATTAGTGACTAACAAAGGATGGGAATTTTCACTTTGCTACATAGTGTACAACCAACAGAGCGAAAAATGTCCAGGCTGGGGATCGAACCCGGATACCTTGGTATAGCGCACAAAGTTCTTTTCCCATTTAAGCCACCAGGACGACATCAGTCTAGCATTTCTCACTCTTATACATTGACAAGGCTGCAATTTCGCAGCACAAGATGGAAAATCTTACATGAGCACACAATGTAGTGGCATATATGAGACGAACAAGTTTCAGCCCTGCTGAAAATTTAATTAGATATAAATATTCTCCGATGCTGGTAACTTGTTCGTGTCTTGTACGCCACTAACTTGTGTGCTTATGTATGATTTTCCATCTTGCGCTGCGAAGTTGCAGCCTTGCCAACGTATAAGAGTGAGAAATTCTAGACTGGATATCGTCCTGCTGGCTTAAATGGTAAAAGCACTTGGTGCACTATACCAAGGTATGCGGGTTCGAAGCCCGGCCTGGATATTTTTTGCTCTGTTGGTTGTAGCTTACAACCAACAAAGCAAAAAATTTAACAAAGTGAAAATTCACATTTTTTGTTAGTTGGAAATTTTTATTTTTTTATTTTATTTTAATAAAGTTAAAATGGTATTGGTTATGAACAAATATACGATTCAACTTCTGACATGTTTGTTTTTAATTATACTAGTCAACAAATTTCAACTTTTTCTCTATCTGTCTTGTATGGGTGCATTTAACTAATTTTAGGGTGCTGAATTCAGTGCAATAATCAGATTCTCTCAACCACGTCAAATTTATTAGATACACAGCAGTTATGTGAAGTCAACAGTGAAACATTTGACAATAACTGACAGTTTGAAATACAAACAAAACATAATATTCATCAGTAAACAAAAAACTATGAACTAATACGAGCACGAAACTTTTGCACAATAACCCATAATGTTAATATTAACAATGTTATTTTCCAAAATAGGATGTCTTTCTTGATGTCAGAATGCATCCAAATAAAAGTTTTAACCGACACAGTCATTCACCTCCTCATTATTTGTCCACAAAACGTAAATTATAATTTACATTTCACCACGTATTTTACCTTGTATGTAAAAATTACATTCTAAAATTTTGTAAAAGCCTTACGTGATAGAAAATTTCTGATAGCAAATTCGGATTCTACATACAAAAATACATAATTTTTTTTAATTACAAATCTGATAACAAAATGGTTGTTGACTAGTGTTATTAATTACTTTAATTTGAAATTTTTACATAAAAAAAGGTGCTCCAGTTTAATTGTTTGCTATTTTAATTTAGAACAGCACGTGACGGGCCCATTAAAAAAAAACGGTCGTCGGTAATTTATACTAGCTGTATCTTATTCTTCTGCTTGTGTGTCACAAAAAAAACGTAATGCATTTCCGAAAATTTTACGGAAGTTTAATGAAAAAAAGTATCTGCAACAGCATAGTCAGGCGTTAGGAAATCACAGGAATGCCATAAAGGGTTCAAATGTGACAAATTCAACTTCTTTTATTTAGTCACATAATTTCTCAAATGGCCTATAAGGTTAGTAACTCCAGTGTGACCCGCAGCGAAAATGTTAAAGCTGATCAAGTACGCGGATCGAGTCGGATTTTGGGTAAAATCGGGTTACACTATCCCATGCAGGAATTCTAGGGATGTCAAAGTAACGTTTTCTTCGATATTTTAGAAATGAAATAAAAATAAAACACTCCATTTAAACTGAGGGCATTGAGCTCACAGGCTATTCACACTAATTGTATATTATACTCTTATTTCAAAGAATTTGAAATAAGCCCCTCGAAAAATAAAGAAATCGACAATATATTAAGGGGGCTCATCCCCCCGTCCCCCCCCCCTTATAATTAACCAATGAACTCCCATAAATAATCAGAGAAGCGCCTTATTACAATGAGCATATATCCAAAATTTGAAGCAAATCGGATAATTCTGCATGAAAAACTAATTTATCTAAATTAGCGGGGAATTAGTCCCCCGTATCCCCCTTCATACTTAACCAATGAACTCTCAAAACTAATCAGGGAAGCGCCTTATCGCAATGAACGTATATACAAAATTTGAAGAAAATCGGAGAATTCTGCATGAAAACCCATTTATCTAAATTATGGGGGTTAGCCCCCCTTTCCCCCTTTACACTTAACCAATGAACCTCCAAAACAAATCAAGGAAACGCCTTATCACAATAAACCAAAAAACAAAATTTGAAGGAAAACGGTTCTTTCTATCAAGAGTTATCGCGTTACTTACATACGTACATACAGGGTGTTCAGAAAATGAGTATACATTTAAAAAATTAATAATTCACGGAATAATGTAGGTAGAGAGGTAAAAATTGACACACATGCTTGGAATGACATGGGGTTTTATTGTATCCACAAAAAGTTCATAAAATGGCCGACAGATGGCGCTTCGTGTGATAAGAAAAGCAATAATTAGCATAACAAATTATGACAAAGCAAAGACGATGTTCTACAGAACGAATGCTCAACATGCCCACCGTCATCCCGCAACAATAGCTATAGCAGAGGGACAATGTTGTGCACAGCACTGTGCAGCATATCTGTAGTTATGGTGAGAAATTGGCGTTGGATGCTGTCTTTTAGCATGCCTATTGATGTTGGTCGATCGCGGTAGATTCCCCATTTTGATAGTTAGAGCTTCACTAACATTGCCTTTTTTGGTAACGTCAACATGCTGCGATTGCTGGTGCATCTTATTCTCTCTCTCATTACAGCTCCTTTTATACACGATTCTCAGGCAGAGTCACTGACGTTTTGCTGTTCAGTGCCATCTGTCGGCCTTTTTTTAAAACCTTTTTTTGTGTGGTTACAATAAAACCCCATGTCATTCCAAGCATGTGTGTCAATTTTTACCTCTGTACTAGAGTCCTGCATCGGGTCGGGTTACCCACACCCGACCCGTCCCGCGGTTCGGGTCGGGTTTGCGCTCTTTTTTTTGTTGAGGTTCGGGTCGGGTTGACTTCTACTTTTTGCTGCGGGTCCGGTTGACATTCACTTTTTCGGGTTCGGGTTGGGTTTTTACTCTTGCGGGTCGGGTTCGGGATAACCCGCTTTTTCAAAAGAATGTCCAATATTTTTTCAGATTAAGGAAATCGAGGTAAATTTTTTGTCGGGTTCGGGTCGGGTTGCTAGTTGACTTCAAATGAAATTTGCGGGTTCGGCTCGGGTACAACCCGACCCGTGCAGGACTCTACTCTGTACCTACATTATTCCGTGAATTATTAATTTTTCAAATGTATACTCATTTTCTAATCATCCTGTACATACATACGTACGTACGTACATACTGAACCGGTGGGCACATTAGCTCTCAGGCTTTGATAGCCTATGAGCTAATACAATAAAAAGCGTAACCTCATACACTCTCAAAAATAAAACACTCAATTTTGACGATTCCGCAATCCTCAGGCCTCATTTCCTTATTTTTGACAATCATTTCGTCACTGAGTCACGTGGTTTTTGACGAAACGCGAATCCTCAAATATCTTGACGAAACTGTTTCCTCGCTGTCAAAAATAAAACTCTCACTTTTGACGATTCCGCAATTCTTAAGCTATATTTCGTCATTTTTGACAATCATTTCGTCTCAAAATTAAATGATTTTTAATGCAATGGAAAATCTCAAATATTTTACAAAAATGTTTCCGCATTCCCGGCCAGATTATTTTTGTTACAAAATCGTTCAAAAAAAAAAAAAAAAAAAAAAAAAAAAATTACACGAAAGTATTAAATTTACGATATAATTAATGAAAACAGAAACAAAAATATTTCATCCTTGGGGGCCGCTATAACACGAATGTACCAAATTTCTACTTTATTTTTTATATCTGATAATTTGCGTCTATCCTTTTTGTAAAGATTTTATGCATTTCTATTGCCGATTCAAAGATAAATTTTTCTGAAGTTACAGAATTTCGTTAAAATCGCTTAGAAAATTCATCTAAAGATACAAAACTTCGTTAAAAACGGTTAAAATAGTAAAATGCGAACATCATTTGGTCCATTTTCGACCGCAAGCATCAACATTTTCCCAATGGTTAAAATAATAATAATAATAATAATAATAATAATAATAATAAATAAAAAATCACAATTAGGTGCTTTTTTTATTTAAGAAATATATTCATATAACAATCAAATTTAAAATACGTATAACTGACCTTTCCCGTCTATAAACAGTAATCTTATCCACTGAAATTGATGAACTCGCCTCCAAAATATGCACTTCAAAATTAATTATTTCTGATCAACAAATTAACTAGAGCATATTCATTGAACAAAGGAAATTTTTCTAATAAATTATATTAATCAAGCCATTTTCTAATTATTTATTAACCATAATAATAATCTAGCCTTATTAATTAAAACATGCAGAAGTTATAACAACACCGATAAAAATACAATCTGCTTCCTAAAAATATAAACACACATCAACATCTGGTAAATACTTTTAAAATCAAACAATTTCGAAGTCCCGTTAGCTGAGAGGTAAGACGCTGGGCTGTCAAGCTAAAAGTCGCGCGTTCGAGCCTCACCGAAGGACTATCTTATTTTGCCCCAAGTCAATTAAAAAAGCTTCTAAAAGCTCCGACAGATAGAACCACCAACCTTTTTTTTTTTTTGGAACTTTCAAAGAATCAATTTGACGAAACCACTTTCTTCGTAATTTTGAGGATGCAAATTTACTCTTATTTGACGAAACGTTTACTCGGAGCATATTTCAAGAAACCGTTTCGTCAAAAACGAAGAAAATTTCTTGAAATTTGAGTATTCATTTTTGAGAGTGTAATATGTGATCAAAATTGTTTCATTATTTATATTTGCAGTTAAAAAAAATCAATACTTCAACTTGATATAAGAAATATGATTTGAAAAAAATTCTTGAATAAAAAAAAAAATCATTCAAACATTAAATTAAAAAAAAATCAAATTCATGATCATTATTTTACGGGAACAATTAAACTATTCAAAATGCGTTTTTTTTTTTTTGTTTTTTTTTTTAAGCATCATGAAATTCTCTTCAAAATAATTTACTTATGTTATCTTTCTTTCAAAAATTATTTATTGTGCTTTATTTAGAAAACATATACACTGTACCTTTTTATAATGATGTTTATTCTACAAAGACCTTTAAAAATATCATTAAATGTCTATTTTTTACAAATTCTTTTTTATAAGCATCTGAGTTATTTTAATTAATATTTTGATAATAATTTAGGATTACAAAGAATGAACTAATTTTTTACGTTTGTTAGAAACTTTATTTCTGTTTAATTTTAAGTACATTTCTTTAAGAAGGCTTAAAGAATATTTTCTTTGCAAATAATAATAAAATAAAACTCGAAATCCATTCGAATCAATCAATATTAATGTTATTATATGTATTCATTTTAAGGAGCTTTTCATTTTAATCGTTAGTTGCTCTAAAGATTATTATTTATATTTAAAAATTATAAATATTTGACGGAGAAGGACTCTTTTTTTAAAAAAAAATGAAGTGAGGAGAGGGAGAGAAAACAAACCATTTCACTTTCAAACTTGAAATTATTATTTGAAATAAACTGGAATATATTTATTAAAAAATAAAACTGAAATACAATGAAGTTCTCTGTTAGATCTTTTTTTTCTTTCAAGTAGTCTTTTTACGGTGTCTTGTCTACTTTGTATTCTACACGATGATAGCGAATCAGGAAAAAAAATATATCGATATGGAATTCATAAAATTAAACGAAATTTAATAAAGCTTTAAAGCAGCTATAATAACACAGTTATTCACATTGACTGACACAGTCACTAGAATCAGTATTATTAAGATTATTTTATAAGTCACATTGACATCAAGATGAAAAAAAAAGGGGAGGGGGGGTCTCAGTAGCACACAAACATGGGCGCTTGCAGAACAAAATCCAAGGAGGAGCAAGTTTTTTAATAGTTTGTTGCCAAAGCCATGTTCTTTTTTTTAAATGGAGAGGATAAATAGAATAGATAAAAACTTTAAAAAATTGCCGGCACACCCCGTACAAGACGGTTCTTATGCATATCAACATAAAAAGGAATACAGAAAAGTAACATTGAAAAACTGAAAGGAAGCTTGTACCGGGTTTTTTTTTTTGTTGTTGTTGTTGTTTTTAATGAAAAATCGAAACAGTTTGCTGTATTTTTCGTCAAGGAGGCGTTGCCTCCTGAAACCCTTGTTTAAGTTAAATTTTAAATGTATAGATATAAAACTAAAAAATAGAAATAAAAAGTGTCTTCGACGGAGGGTTCAAGGGAAGCTGCTTCCCTGACGAAAAATCTTCAGTTTGTTGTTGTTGTTGTTGTTTTTAGTTTTAATTATTTTAAATCGCTTCAGAAAAGTAAATTTTATTATTTTTTTCAATCATCAAAGAAAAAGAAAAATTGCATAATTAAATTTGAAAATCCAGGGAGGGGGAACCATCCACCTTTCTACTCTCTCCCCTTTATTCTCACAAGTGTTCTAACTAGATAGAAATAAAACTTTCTTTTTTAGTCCCCTAGTGAATCTCAAATGACCATCAACTGGCAACTCCTATGCGAACCGTTTCTTCTTGAGGAATAATCACTTGGCGTAACATGGAAGCCACAGATTGGTCCTTCAATAGCTGGGAAACGGTTGAAAACACTAGCTAAATAATGCTGTAATATCCTTTATATATAGTCTATTTTGATTCCTTACAAAATCAAACATATCGATCTCATAGTGACGTAGATTCGACTAATTTTCTACATTACATGATGACAATAAGATTCACAATTGACGAAACATTATAGTCGTCGTTCTATAAAGTAAAAATGGGATTGCGATTCCGTGTATGGAGTGAATTCAACGGATCTAATTGGGAAATTACAGAAAATCGTGAACAGAATTAAATAAAATTGATATTGATGGTTTCAATAGACACACATTTCTTGACAACGAGTACTGTAAAGTGTGATTCACTTGGAATACAATGGGTGTAAGACGATACCAACAAAGCGAAAACTAGCGCATGCAGAATAAAGACGGCACGAAACACGGGAATTTCTGAAATGCGTTGTGACAACCATGTACAGTTGACAGCATTATGAACCAGGAACCTTGAGCTACAGAAAATTTGTCAGTTAGTAACCATGGATTAGTGGAATGGTCAACAACGTGTTTTCACATTAGAAGTGTTTTACAACTTCTTGGGGTTTCTCAAAAGTTTTTTTGTGTGCGTTACCTGCATTTTTAAATGCTCATGCTTTTTTCTTATAGAGAGCTCCAACGCGAGTATATATTTTTTAAAGGGGGTTATTTGAAAAATATCTTTTTTTTTCTTTGTTTAAATTATGGGTTTAGGCAAGCAGATGATACAAGAAACTGCAACTTTTGAAAAAAAACATACAGTTGTAAAACTTTTTATGTAGAAAGTTGACAGTTTGGAGTTTGGATTGTTTCACTGATTCATGATTATTAAATCGTGAAGTTTTCTATAGGTCAAGATTTTCCATAATGCTGTCAATTGTACATAGTTATCACTACTCATTTCAGAAGTTCCGGCTCTCTCGGTATAACTCGACCTGTTCAATATAGCAGTTGTTTGGCGACGTTTTCACTTCAGCACCGTATTTTCATAAAAATACTTCAACTTTTTAGTAAAGCAATCTATCATGTGTTTGATACAAACAAGGATAATATTGGTACAGTAGACAAATGCAAATGTACTCGGCGCAATCTCTATGTCACTACAACATCGCAAGATCTTTGATGCTTCATCCCTTTATGCCGCCTGATCCTTTTTCGTTGCTAAAACAAACTAGTCAAATTCTGCTTGCCAAAATTATCAGAAAGAAACTGAATTGTTGTAAATTTCGACCATTGCTGTAAAGTTAATGTTCCCACTTAAAAATAAAATACAGTCGGAAGTCATTTTGTTGTGACATTCATGAGAACTAGTTACAAATTTTAAAAAAAAAACGATTTTTCACATACATTTTCCTTGTCAAATTTTCAAATACAGCGCTTAAGAGAACATATATACAGTACTTAAAATAACGTAAAACTTTATTTATATTTTTCTTCCTTCTTTCTATCTTTTTTCATTTTTAAAGAAGTGTTCTCAACGGAAAAAACTTGGCACAAATTCAAAATTTTCAGGAAAATGAAAACAATTCCTGTCATCTATTATTAATTTGTTTTGGCAACACTTTGTGTTTAAAACTCTATCCTCAAACTGTAACAAATAGCAGAAAATAAAAATCGTTTCCAATAGTGAAAACATAGGAATAACATAATACTGCACAGCTGATTAGGCTTGAACAAGTGATTAACACTTTCCAACATAGTTGAAAAATGGTTTTTTGGTTTGTCTGACCGTCTTTCCAAATTTTGACTCACGTAAAAATATACTCGGATTCACATGTAATTCGCATATGTTATTGAGGTTTGTCATGACATGTTCGGTGTTGTGTAGCCTTATAGTTCATTTACAGGGGCACTCAAAAGTATTCCATACATTATGGTCTATAGGGAAAAAGCATTTGCGATGTATTTTAATGGTGTTACACTATTTGAAACATAATGAAATTTATATGCATTAATGAGGTGCACTACAAGAAGGTTACTTTAGAATAGATTATGTCTAGCATTTACAGTACATTTACAAGGGCAAATATAATCAAATCAAAATAACCTCGTTATATATTACGGTCTATGGGTAAAATCATTTGCGATCTATTTTAATTATGTTATACTGTTGAAAACATAATTAAATTGATATGAATTTCTGAGGTACATTAAAACAGGCTTTCTGTAGAATATGGAGTGCAACGCAATTATGATTCATTTACAGGGTCACACAAAAGAATTCGGTTATATAATGGTTTACGTTGAAAAAGTGTTTGCAGAGTATTTCCAATTATGTTGCGTAATTTCACACATATGAAATTGATATACATTACTGAGGTTTAGTACAAGATGCTTGCTGTTGAATATGGTGTGTATAGCATTTATCGTTCATTTATAGTGACACACAAAAGATTTCGGATACAGTACTGCATCCGAAATATTGTCTATAAGGAATAATTTCTGGAAATGCGTTTTCAGTTAGTATATGCGTCTTTAAGTTTAACTAAATTTTTGCATACTACGTGGTGTGTATAAATTCTATAGATCAAATACAGGGCTACACAAAAATATTCGTCAGCATCCTGAGCATGAATGTGAATTGCTTAAAGATGTTTTAAATTGAGTTAAACATTTTGAAGCTTATTTAGTATACTGAGAGATGTTTGTAGAATATAAATAAAATCATATACAGGGTTAGGCAAAGCTCGGATAGATGGCCGGCTACGAATAGTAATCCTTGGGATTGTGATTTCAGTAGTTTTAAGCGTGTTTTTACCTGAATTAAATTTTAGCTGAATATGTGGCGTGTATATAAAAATCAAAGTAATTTACAGGGCTGTACAAAATAATTAAAGTTCTTTTCCGACTATTGGTAGAAATTGATGACGGCGAATTTTCAATTGTGTTATGCGTTTCTTACTAAATTTAATTCCATCATACTATATAGAATATATACAATATACATGTTATATAAAAATTTATTTCCTTCGTATCCTTCCATTTTATTCGCATTAATATTTTAAAATTAATCTAACTTCTGTCATAGTCAGTATTTCCTTAATTCTTAATAATATCTATTCCTATTTAAAGTCCTTTTAAAAGTAAATATCCGTATATTAATAATTATTTTATTCCAAATCTTAATCTAAAATTTAAGATCATTCGTAGCTTTTATCAGCTCCCCAATCTATAAAATTCTGAGACGCGTTCTCATTTCGAATGTTTTTTAAAAGCCATTTTTATTATTATTATTATTATTATTATTGCGCTGATTATTTCGCGCGCTTGGGATTTTAACTTCAAAATTTATCCGCGACCAGATTCGGAATTCTTTACTGTCTTAGCTTCTCCTTAGCGCCTCATTCGCTGGGCTGGAGCTAGCTTATCACTCATTGGTTTGGGCGCTCGTGACATAATTCTGTGTATGTCTCCGCGGAGAGAACAAAACCAGCTCGCAGCCGTCGGAGCGAGGGATTTTTGACGTTTTCGGAAGCTAAACAAATATGTGTCTGGTATTTTTATGTCCGTAGAATATTCAACTGGCCCAGTAACATCTTAATTCAATGAAGTGAAGCAACGTTAGCCCGAGGGCTATAAGTTTTAGACCTTTGGGAATTGTTTCTGTGTTGTTCGTCTTCTAATAAAATTATTTGTCTGGAGATTGGCTGGATTTATTGGAAAACTTTGGTGGACTCATTTCATTGCCTTCTACTTCGCCATACTCGCTAATATCAACTGCAACTTGCTATATCGTTGAAGGACTGCCATTTTTTCATCGAATATTATTCATCGTAATATCTCAACCTCGTCAAAATGCTACATACATATCTATAGATCATATATAAACTGCTCAAAAGAATTGGATTGCCTTTCCGGCTATGAAAGATAATTGCTGGAATCACGTTTTGAAATGTGTTATGCATTTTCCAAAATGTGTACTTAGGTATTTTCTTTACCTTATTAAAACGACGATGTTTTGTTAAAATATTCTGGAAGTGTTGGAAAATATTTCATAATCTATGCTGGACGCACAATTTTTCTTTCTGTTTTTTATTAAATTGAATGAACAGTATTTCATTCCCGGTAAACATAAAAAAAAAAAAAAAAAAAAAAAAAAAAAAAATTATTTTGAAAACAGTATCGTAAAAACTTAGAGAAATAATGTTAGAACATAGAGGAATTTTTTTTTTTTAATTACAATTTCACAATTGTATGAATTGTACGATTGTATTTAATGATTATAAACCTTCACTATTATTATTATTCGAAAAAAATGTCATAAATCGTTCTCCTTTCCAGTGCGATTGTCCAAATCTATCATCAGGATGTTGGGCCCGACTTTCTCACGGGGCACATGGGCCTGTGTGCTCGGCATAAATTCGAAGGAATTTTCTAGGACGCATAAAACTTCCCATAATGTCATTATATATTTATGAAATTAATTTGCTATCTAATAATGCGTGAATATAGGAGAAAGCAGGGTAAATCCGAGTACCTAAAGGTTTTTCTTTGTTGACAAAAGTCTAAAAGGGCTGAAAAATCGGAAAACCCCACAATAGTGTTTGGGAACATCTGGGCTATTGAAAAACCACACCTGTTACTATTGGAAAATGATCCTCTACTTGGGAGAAGGCGTTTTTAAGACCAGTTGAAACAGCTCCGAATTTTGGAGGTAGGGTAAAACCGGGTACTAATGAGAAATTAAGTTTTTACACTTCCAGTAACAAAAAGCTTTATTGTCATAAATTTTGAATCAAACTTTAAAACATATATACATTTTATAAGGTCGGTAACTTTTTCTTCGGGTTTTCAAACAATTTTTAACGTTGTCATGTAATTTCTTTCTCAGCTTTTACTTCTCGTATCCGCTGCACTCCTCATGTGCCTACTCTTTGAAGACTTGCCATTGTATCCATCCTTCACCACCTGCTGAGTGAAGAAACAATTTATTGCAGAATTAACTTGCTCCAACAGACTGTCAAAAATCAACATGATCGTTCTCCTAGATAGCTGGGAGTGCGCACTTCTACTTGGCATCAAAATATCGTGTGAAATCTATAGAAAATAGTAGTTTACTTACACTACCAAAAAAAAAAAAAAATGTTGATTTTACAGTATAATACTGGCATTCCAGCTGCTAGTATTATACCGTAAAATTAACAGTAATAAACGGTAAAATAAGCAGTAATACGCGGTAGCGCATCAGACTTTATGAATCAATCAGTTTATTGTCATCTGCTGTCCCTATCCTCTTTATTGCACTGATAAAAACATCTATAAATTTTGGCAAATTTAATTTTAAACACTACACTACGTACGAGTTGTAATTTTTCAACTGGTCGAAAAATGTCCGGACCAGGATTCGAACCTGTGATCTCTTGGCTGAAGCTGCCATACTGTACCAACTGAGCCATCCCGGTCGAATCTGGAGGATATAATTCATCCAGTTAACCTTATTGATCAAAGCATCTGGTCTGATATCTTAATCAGCTCAACAGAATAGATCCCAGGTTCGAATCCTGGTCCGGACATTTTTCGTTCAGTTGAAAAATTACAACTCGTATGATTTCTTTACCAATTTGAATAGTTGTGTTAAAATTAATCTACTACACTACGTGTCAATAGAATCTGATTGATTTCAAATAGGCATCTAATTGAAAAAGCTTGAGAAATACTGAATTATAATTTATGCAGAACTTAATTTGTTACATCAAAAGGGCTATTATTAAATTATTTTATGTAATGTATATAACATTTTTTTTAATTTGACAGAGAATTTTAATGTATTTCAAACATACGATTAATGATTGCGGATAATCAAAATTTCTTAAGTGAATTTCATTGATATAATGTATTTTAACACATTAATATCACATCAAGTCTTTATTAACTTTTATAATTTAAAATATATCTTATTATTTAGAACTGAATAAATTTATCTTGAATCAATAATTATTCACAGAATTATTAAAATGAAAACAAATTCTGAGAATTACTGAAACATTGTTTAAAATTTTAAGTATTTTAATCATTTCAAGCATTTTATGGAAAACGAAGAAAAGATATTTTAAAGTAATGATGAATCTTTTGTAAAATGTATTTAACGTTTAATAAGTTAAAAGCATTCTATTTTTAAACGTGCATGAATTTTAATCATTTAATGCTAATTAACATTATAGTTAGTCATAGAATTATATTATAAAAAAAGGAGAGTGCAGTATTGTAAGACTGTTCATAATTATTTTCGTCTATTTGCCTTTTATTTTTACTTTCTGCTATATTCATAAAATGAAAGCATTGAATTCATGAAAATTTTCGACTTCCAGTTTTTAATGGATATACATATTTTGGGGTGACCTAATACGATTTGAATATTTTGGACCAATGTCTGTTTGGTGTCGCACTAACGTTTATCTGTGTGTTGCACAAATTTTATGGGTGCTGTAACTTAAAAACAACTAAGGCATGGAATTCTATTAAACTTCATATTTAGTTAAACCTTGAAATAAATTGATGCTGATTGGATTTTGGTTTACATCGCCTTGCTGTGCTGTGTAATTTATGGTGTACGCGATAGATATACCTCAGCATCTACAGAATGGAATTGAAATCAAGCAATATATAAGATAATAATTATTATGCTGAAAGACTATGCTGATTCAATTTTGGTTTTCATCACTCAACAAGAGGCATTGCTGTGTTATACTTTAAGTAATGAACATTACGACCATATATTAGTTTCTATTGGGTAGAAATGCCCCAAATTTTATATTTAAGGTTATAAATATGTATGTCTCAATTTGGTTTGGAATACCTGCCGTCAGAGAACATTGTTACGATTTTGTGTAACCACATTTACGATACCCCCAGCATTTCTCTGTCAAATGGGAGGATTTTGGACATGTCTCGAACGGTGTGGACATTCAAGCCCTCTGAGATTCACGATTCACTCCGTGGATGACGTAACTTCTTCTATTGAAACGTGTGGAGACAGCCTCCGTAATGCATTCAAAGAAGTTGCGAAACCTCGACAGAGGGTGGTTGATGCCTTTCGGCTGCCTGAGCACCTCAAATATTTGATAAAAGAGAGAGAAATCGTTTAAGACGGGACTGGAAGATGTCTAAGAACCCCCTCTTAACAACTGAACTTAATAGAAAAAACCGCCAGGTTTGTGCTGCAATCAAGCAGTTTAGTATTTCACGATGGAACACTTATGTTGAGTCTTTATCAACTTCGAACAACACAATTTGGGTCGGTAGCGGCCCACATTCCTTATTCGGTCTCCCACATATCAAAAGAAATGAAATTATACAAGGCATAAAATGTTTTCCTTTTCATGGTCAGCTTTGTCTTGCATATTGTATCCAGATGTCTATAACATTTAAACGGCGCCTTTGCTGCATTCCTCGAAAACCCTGTTCCCAAAACAATAATTAACGGTAAAATTCTTAATCTCTCTTTTTAGCCAAAGTGCAATCTTCGCCAAAAGATTTTTCCCTTCCAATGACGTCAATTATGAAGTTGATATGCTGTATATGTAGCGGTTACATTTCCCACGCAAAAAATGCGATTCTCTTGGCTTGAAATGTAACTCGCTTGGCGTGTTATCTTTGCGCCCGCTTTCACATCGGATAGGACACTTGCCCTCTGAACTTCATCTCCTAAACATCTAAAAATGTCTTGGCCCCTTTGGCCACCCTTTGGTTTTATAACGAAAAAATCCCCTTGATGTTCTTAAAACTCTTTGGATTACGTGAACTTGATCGGACCCGTTCAACAGCATTTCTGGATTATTCTTTGGATTATGTTTGTGTTCTTCACCCCTGACTTTAAATTTAAAGTGTCACCTCACCAATATTCATCAGATTCATTTAAAAATCTGAAACTTTGATTGATCAAAATCTCACTATTGTGGAAGATTGTGAATTGTGACATGTTTCTCCAATTAAAGACTATTAACTCTAATGATGTGATTTTCGTCTTCTTTGCTTCATCATACAAAATAAAAGGAAAAACTACACTCCGGTTCAGTACGTCAGTACCCAGGAAACGCACTCTGCGGATTGCCAAATCAACCAAGTGCCACTATACCTTCTTGTTTTAACAAATTGTTTCACTCCGTAAAAGTAAATCCTTTAGGTATTTTCAAAGGATTCGCCAACTTTGACATCTTCTCAATAATCACCCCCTGAACTTACTTCCCACGATAACTCTTCTATATGCATAAATGAACACGACAACTCCCCCATAGGGAATCTTAAAAAGAACAAGTCTCCCGGCTTTAATCGCATTTCTACCAATATGCTCTTACTTCCACTTAATTCATTTTCTTTTTGTAAATACTTATTAATTGCATGTTAAGTCGTTGTATGTTTCCTGATTGCCGGAATATGGCGTTTATTGTCCCAATCCAAAAACCGGCACAGGACAGACACGCCCCTTTTAGCTTCAGACCTATATCCCTTTTATCTTGCCCAGGGAGATTTGCCTCTACAAGGTCTTCGAATACATACTAGCGAACTGTCTGAAGGAGATCGCCACCTCTAATTCGATTACTATACCACAGCAGTTTTGGTTTAGGCAAAAACCCTAAAATCAACACCAGCTTTAGAGAGTGACTGAACTAATAGTGAACTAATTTAGTTCGCGAGGGTTTCATGAAGAACGAGAAAACAGATGTATTTATAGACATTGCTAAAGCCTTCGATCGGGTTAGGCTATTTTGGACTTATTTATAAGTTGATTATGCTCAAAGTCCTACCACAACCCATTTTTATATTCTAGAACTACTTTAAAGGTAGAACCTTATCTGTCTGTCAGAGTTAACTATTCAATCTCTTCTTCTCGCAATATTGAAATTGAAACTGGTGTTCCTTAGTACAGTTTAATAAGCACATGGCGGTTCAACCTATATATTAATAAAATTCCTCGTATTCCCGGCCTTTTCTTAGTATTGCATGCGAATGCTTACTCTAAATGATGATGATATAGGCCCCCGATTCGAGGTTCATTTGGAAAGATTTTCGTCTAAAAATATAAATTTATACAAAATCGGGTTATAGATATAAAATCATACAATTCTGAGGTTCATTTAAGATTATTATCACTGGCCCGGACAACGATGGACAGGTCAGATAGTATATAATGAAGATAGATGTTTCTATCTGCGCAGAGTTTCAAGATTTGGCATGAAGGTATGTCTGAAGTTATGCACCTTGAAGCAAAAAAGACCAGTCTTTTGATTTTGCGATGATTCCTCGTATTCCCGGCCTTTTCTTAGCATTGCATGCGAATGACACGACCGTCATGAGCAATAACATATCATTACGCATTGTGATTCAAAATCTCCAATCCTGTCGTTAGGTCTTTTTTTATCCGGCTCCGGAAGTAGCCCATCAAAGTTAATGCAGCAAAAAGTGCCTCAATGATTTTCAAAAAAATATGTCTTTCCATTAAACTTACTCTAAATGATGATGATATAGGCCCCCGATTCGAGGTTCATTTGGAAAGATTTTCGTCTAAAAATATAAATTTATACAAAATCGGGTTATAGATATAAAATCATACAAATTTGAGGTTCATTTAAGATTATTATCATTGGCCCAGACAACGCTGGACGGGTCAGATAGTATATAATAAAGATAGATGTTTCTGTGTGTGTGTCTGTATGTTTTCTGAAGAGGCCGCTGCACGCAGAGTTTCAAGATTTGGCGTGAAGGTATGTCTGAAGTTATGCACCTTGAAGCAAAAAAGACCAGTCTTTTGATTTTGCGTTCCTTTTAACTAAAATTTTTATGCGATTTTTCCACATTAGTAAAAAGAATACGGTTTCAATCTTTTATCCCAATATAGTAATTTTTGTCCTCTTTTCAATAAAGTTTATTCGGAAATCGTACAGCGTTTTTTTAATTTTTCGAAATGTCATATGCGACGATTTTTTGACATTCGTAAAAGGAACCCAGTTTCAATCTTTTAACCCAATATAGTAAATTTTGGCTCCTGTGATTTTTCAAATTTTTTTTGATTTTTTTCATGTGATTTTTCGCGTTTTGCGATCTTTTTTTGGTTGGATTTTTTTTTCTGAAACACAAAGAACTCTCCGGAACATTTTGCTACTTCCGTGATTAAGTTCAAGTTGGGAGGATGTCAAATCGGTTCCTATAGCAACGTAAACGATGATGCTGAAAATTTTATCACAATTTTTGTCAAAATAAAAAATTGCAGTAATTCATGGTTCGATTTTTTCCCCCAAGGTTTGATTGGGGTCCCCGACCCCAGGTTCGTTTAAAAGGATGTTTGTCTGAGAAAAACCGAACACCGAAGCGAGCGAAGCTTCACTAATATATATATATATATATATAATTTCTTTTTTAATTGTGTGTCCAACTGGACGGTGGCGCATGAAATTAATTCAAGGGCCGCATTGTTATGTACCACATTTCTTAAAGTAAAAATATGGCGTCAAATTTCAAAATTACTTAAGAAAATATTAAAGCTTGATTATATTATCATCCATATGTTAACACCGCGTTAAGCTTAATTTATTTTATTGAATCTTACTGTCGAAAAAATAAGAAAGGAAAGAAAAAAGTGAGAGAAACAGAAATGCACTCCATACGTATTTTAATTGCCAAATTGTCTCAAAGAGATTCAAACGATACCATTCGATTGGGAAATGTCTTTAAATTTATATTTAAAACAAGAACTGAAAATCATACATCAAGCATAGATTATGAAACACTTTCCAACACATCCAGAAACTCAAACGAAACTTCCCCATTAAATCAGGTGAAAAAAGATATGTTGTGAACAATTTAGGAAACGTAACACATTTTAAATTCTAGTTTTATCAATTACCTAGATATAGTCAAAAAAGTAGTCGATTTAATTTGTGCAGTCTTGTATATGATCCTTACGTTTGAATACATGCTACATAGCATCATAAAATTTATCTCGGTTAGAAAATTCACATTTAGCAATTCTCGCCAATCGATGGAGATGAATTCGAAATGTTTTGTACCGCCTTGTATATTATCTAAAGACTTTTGTAACACCACATATTAAGCTAAAATTTAATTTAGGTAAAAAAATCATAAGGCAGTTTAAAAATTACTTCCAGTAATTACCAAGCATAAACGACAATGCATCTTGTTCTTTACGTAAGTCTTGTATATGAATTTATTTATATTCTATGTAGAAGTTTTTGCTACTAAATGTAGTTCGGCACGAAAATGCGTAGTACAGTTAAAAATTCCCTTGAGCAATTCACTCCCATAGTCAGTAACACTTACGATTTCCTTTGTGTAGCCCTGTATATGATCAACAAAATTTATACACACCACGTACTATTCAAAAATTTCGTTAAAAACGCAATCCAAAGTTGAAAACGCACTTGTCACACATAGACTGTAATTATTGTACGTATACTGTAACCGATATCTTTTATGTGTCGCTGAAAACGACCGATAGACGCAATGCACACCATACTTTCAAATGAGCAATTTATAGTGCACCTTAGTAATACATATAAATTTCATTATGTTTGAAACAGTGAAATATCATTAAATTACGCTCCAAATGATATTTCCCAGTATGACATTGTGTAACAGAATTATTTAGTGTGACCCTGTAAATGAATAATAAAGGCTTTGCATCCCATATTTTACAAAAAGCATGTTTTAGTGCACTTCATAATTGTATATCAATTTCATCATGTTTTAAATGGCTTTAACTTTTGAGATTTCTCGCCCTTCTCCCTTCCAGTGTTATGTGAATTTTAAATATTTAATGGCTGTTGAATTTAATAATAGAAGCTACGCAAAAACTTATAATTAGGTTAAAGATCTTGATTCGTTTTCTAATGTCAAAATGGAGTAACAGTATTGAAATTTTTTTAAGTTTGTTCGTTGTTCAAGATGGAGACAGCCCGATAAACTTACATTTTTAGTATAAATTTAAATTATATAATTCGCATTCAACTATAAACTATAATCCTCTGCAAAAATTTTTTGATTAAAATGTATAGGGTGTCTGCCTCTCTTTTTTTTCTTACAGTTATACCTTTTACTTATTTTGTGTTAATTTCCAACAGCTTGCTTCATCTCTCCACCCCCACCCTCTCTCTCTCCTTCTCCTTCCTCCCCCGCCCTCTCTCTCTCTCTCTCTCTGTGTGTGCCTCCTTGACATTTTATAATATTTATTAAACTCTAATAACTATTATGTAGTTTATTAATATGTGATTATTTATCTTAAAATATCAAGAGAGAATTGTTTAACAATGAATAAATTTCTTTTCACAGTATTTAATTAAAAAATTATTTAGATAATATAAAAGAGGAGATTTGTATTACTATTTAATATCTCGTGTTTGATTTAGAAGATTACTTAACTTTTCAAATGAATCATCAACTCTTATTAAAAGATAGCATATAACACGTTAATTGTAATAGTTCGTTATTATCTCGGGATATAACACGCTGTTTCTCAGCCAACTATGTTTACAAATCTCATTTTTATGAACAATAACTTTGGCGCTGAATCTACAAATTATGTTCCTCATACGAAATAATTTATAATTTATTCGCATAATGTAATTATTTTTAGAAAATACGCGTTTGATCGCAAAATAATTTTTACTGTTCATGATGCAACCTAATTAAGTTTCCTTCAGCGCTCGCAAAACTGTCTGGATTATGTTAAAAATTATACATTTACACATTATCGTAAATCATGAATTGCATTTGCGGAAAATATATGCTTTGAGAAATGTAACGCGAATACACGTGTGATTTATTTTAGTAGACTTTGTAATATTTAGTAAGATTTTGCCATATGTTTGATTGTTTAGTTTAATTCTATTTATCAATTTCTAAATTAAAACTTTTAAAATCCGCGTACGTGTGTTTAATTTCGTTTTAAAATAGTTTCATAAACGTTTTCTGTTCATACTCGTGCTAACTTTCGTATAAATACTAGTATTGGACGGTTTATGAATATGCTGGCGTACTTTCATTGATTACTGATGCATTTCCTTTTGACTCTTTAGGCAGGAAATATAAAGTGCCAATTTAGATGTAGCTTTTGAAATTTCAAAGTAATTTCATAAACGGTCCATGTTAAATTAAAAATTTTTGAATTGGGTGTATCTGTCTTCTGTCTATCCTCGTGCTAACTTTAATAAACAAGTTAATATAAAAAAAGAAAAAAAAAATCTAAGTAAATTCCTACTTTTTAATCATAAATATATAAAATAAACCCGTGCAGCATTAATGTGCCACGTTATCTTTATTGAACATTTTTTTTATAATCATCGTTGTAGTATTTTATTTTTGTGGCATCACTCATTTGAGGAAAATCTTTTGAAAACAATGGGAGAATTTTTTTTTCTCCCATATAAAACTAAAATTAATTTAATTTAATTAATGAATTAATATTTGAAAATACTGTATTAACATCAAGTGTCATCCACTACAAGTTTTAAAAAATGTATTTGAACTTGAGTGGATGAATAGAAAATATTTTATTAACGATTGAAAATTTGAACAAGATATATAAATATATAGAGATTGTGAGCTAATAGTAGGAATTGAAAAAATACTAGTATTGGACTGTTTATGAAACTGCTATTGAGGCGAATTTTCATTGGTTACTGATAAGATTCCTTTGGCATCTTTAAGGCGATTCTCAAATTCCCTGCTCAACAACGCGAAACTTACAGACTCATTTTTAAATGTATAAGCATAAAATTGGCCGAACTATTGAAGAGATTTGGAATCGAATAGCCTTTTTATGTTTGTTGATAAATAAATTACTTATCGTCTCGCGACAAGAATAGCTTATAGCTCGATAAGTTTTTCCCTTTTCTGTCATTACCACGTCGGGAATTTGGTTCAAAACGCCGACTTTGACAGCTTTTTCTGAAAGTTCTTCTGCGTTTACCAAAAAAAGGGGGGGGGGCATAATTCTATTACACAGTTTATGAATAAGAACACCTACCGATTTCATGCGTTTCCGAATAAAAATGAATTCAGAAATGTATCAGAAAGTAGCTGCTTTGGATTTGAGAACAGACTTAAGGATGTTAGTCAGTCAATCCCCCAATACCCCTCGCTAATGTTAAACCTATGGGCGTAGGATGCATTCTTATTTTTAAAACATCTCCTTAGAAAATTAATATTTTTAACTTCTTTTTTCAAGGCTGTTCTCAAATCCAAAGGGGCTACTTTCAGACACTTTTTTTAATTCAGTTTTGTTCAGAAACCCATGAAATAGGCATGCTTTGTTATTCAGAAACTTTGTTATCGAAACATGTTTTCCATTTTTTGGTAAAGGCAGAAGATCTTTGAGAAAACAGTGTCAGAGTCTGTGTTTTGAACCGAATTCTCGATGCTTCAGCGTCAAAAAGGAGAAAAACGCATTGCCACGTATGACACGAATCCCTTATAATTCGATAAGTAATTTATTTATCAAAAAATGGAAAACTCATTTAGATTCCAAATAGTTTCAATAGTCAGGTCGGCCAATTTTATGCTTTTGCGTTTAAAAATGAGTCAGAAATTGTGTCAGAAAGTTTTGCGTTGTTCGGCAGATCATTTGAGAAAACCACCTTTAAAGGATGTCTCTCTATTTCTTAGTTGTCAAAATATTATACATAATTTATAATTTTATGCATTGAGGGGGGAGATCACGTTGAAGGTTAAAAATAAAATTACAAATTTTTTTTTTACAAAAATTCTAATTAGAACAAAAGTTATAGCTAAAAATAAGTTGTAAAAAGCCATTTCCTGTCATGCTATAAAGTTACCTTTGAAACCCGTTTTCACAAAACTGTATTTTTTGACATTGCGCGCACTCTCATTTGAAAACTAATTATCATAGAACCTTGTAATTTTGCGCATAATTCATTTTCATGTATACTTTTATGCTGAACCTAAATTTAGTCGGATTTTTGTCATAGAAAATTTTCTATTGAAAAATTAAATCTACAATATTCGGTAAATTTAGTGAATATCATTATAAAAGTCATTAATTATGCTAATGAATTTGAATATACTTTTAAATTTAGGTTCAGTGTAAAATATAGAAATATCTCTCTATATTAAAAAAAAGTAACCACCGCCGCCGCCGCAGCCGCTGTCAATCAAGATTTTGTGCCTTGAAGTCTTTCTGGACTAATATCCAGAAAACTATTGCATATAAAAGTTTAAAAAGTGGTAGTTTTATAAAGAAATGTTCGATAAACACGCTGAAGTAGACAGTTTTTAAATCGAAGAATTATTTTAAGAGATATTTAATATTAAAGTTGGTCAAAATAGTTTTCTTAAAAAAGTTTTATATGAACGAAAACTATGCACAGGAATCTAACAAAAATTTATAAGGATATAGTTGACAAGATTGCGGTGTGCAGACTGCAATTATTTTTTTAATTTGAGTAATTTTTTAAGGTTATATTTAAATTTTTTACTCAAAATTTTCATTATTTTTATGAAGATTTATTTTATATTTTATAAAATCCATTATTTGAATTGTTGCCAGTTTGTAAAACAGCATAATAATATCCCCTTTCAATTAAGAAATGTATTTACACGTGACTATTAAAAACAGAAATAAAGGTTTAAAATAATAATTAAATGATCCCGTGTTAAAAGCAGTAAATGTAGAAAATTACGTAATAAAAAATATACTTGAGCGTGAATATTAAAAAGAGAAATAATTAAATTATTACGCGTTTTCAAAACATTTAGTAGGGAAACTTACGTCATATTTAAAATGATCAAATAACAATATTTCGAAACAAGTTTCAATTAAAAAATATATTTACACGTTAAATTAATTTATTTCGACAAATCTTTTACCTATATTTTTCATTATGTTTTACTGATTTATTAATTATTTCATTAATTAAAATAACAATTGCATCCTTAAACGGCAGTGCCATGATACTAAAAAAAGAAAAAGCACTGAAAAATGTTGCGATGAACAGTTACATACAATAGGTCAGTTTCAACTGACGTCACAAATATTTATGGCACAGATGTCATATACGCTCCACGTTGGCGCGATTTTTTCACCCGCCAATTTGGCGAAAACTTTGTTTTTGAATATTAGTTGCGAATAGCATGCAATTTTTTATTTCAATATAAAAATAAAATAACATAATAAATGAAATAGCTTCTATTATTTTAAAAAAAGAAATAAAAAGAAATAAATGATAGTTTGATATAAATAAATATTGATATACATAATAAAAAATATTTATAGAATTCAAATAAGAAATAAAAGTAAATAAACACCAATTTTGTTTTCGCTAAATTGGCGGTGGAAAAAATCGCGCCAACGTGATGCGTATATGACATCTGTACCACATTTATTTACTAATCGAGGGGGATAATTAAGAAAAATAATGTAAATAAATATCCAAGATTATTTTTTTTCTGTTTTCATTAATATATTATAAATTTTGTTGTTTAAACTTACTGATAGTTGACACTTTGCTGAGTGGGGTTTTTTTTCGAATTTCTTGTATTTTATTTTTTTATTTTATTTTATTTATTTATTTATCAAGTTTCTATAGCATCGTTATAAATTTATACGATGCAGCGACATTGTTTACTTAACCATTTTACACAAGTTAATTTTTAAATGTTTAATCGATCTTATTTAATCAATCTGGAAAACAGTTGTTAGATGTTTCGACAGCAATTGATTCGACCTTAAAATCCTTCAGTCAAAGGAAAATAAATGGAAACCCGGTTGCAGCAGATCGCCACTGGTCGTTTAATTATAATACAATCTTCCGTAATCGTTTTACAGTTGATCAAATCAGATTGTTTTTAAATCATTCGGTTTCAGAACGGGGGTTGGCGAGCGTAGCTCGTAGGGGGCAGAGCACCCTAGTAAGTAAAAATAAATGAAATATTAAGCGTGTGCCTGCAGTAGAATTTGTTAACCTTGCGCACAAAATGCATTTTTTTGTATTTATATTTTTAAAAAGTCATTTTTGTCGTTATCATTTAATTAATTAATATTGCTAAATATATATAATTTTAATGTTTTTTTAAATTACAAGAATGTGTGAAATTACAAAAAAAAATGTTGTATTTCATTCACTGGTTTTAAAACCACAGAATTTTTCACACTGGTTTAATTATTGTCATTTTCAGGCTGCTCAACGTGATTTCCCCCCTTAAAATCTTAGGGAAACTGAGCAAGATTTGAACGCTTCACATAAAATTAGGTATATATTTTGGGAATATTTTGACAACTAAAGAAAAAGAAGAGAGATAGATCCTTTAAGAAGAGTACACATGCAGAAATAAAAAAATATAAATAGTAATTTCATGAGAAGTATTTTAAATATACGAATGCATCCTACGCCTACACTGCAAAAAAAAAAAAAAATAATAATAATAATTTTACAGTATAATACTGGCATCCCAACTGCCAGTACTATACCGTAAAATTAACAGTAATAAACAGTAAAATAAGCAGTAATAAACAATAAAACAAGCAGTATTACTGCTTATTTTACTGTTTATTACTGTTAATTTTACGGTATAATACTGGCAGTATTATACTGTAAAATCAGCAATTTTTTTTTTTTTTTTTTTTTTTTTTTTTTTTTTTTTTTTGCAGTGTATATGTTTAACATTACCGTGGGGAATAGGGGAGTTAACTGAGTAACAGTCTTAAATAGGAAATATAGTGTCAATTTAGATATTGTTTTTGAAATTTTAAAGTAATTAATCTATTAATGCTAGGTGATTCAATGCGGGTTCAAAATATAAGGGAATTTTTTAAACAAATAGATTTTTTTCATTTGATATATATTTTATTTAGATTTCCCAATAACAACACCGAAAAGCATTTTTATATGAAAAATACCAATAATGTATTGAAATAAATTTTGAAACTTATTAAAAACATTACTTTCGTATTAGCCGTATGCCATAGGTTAATAGCCGAAGAAATCGCCTCGCCAGAGATTTCGCTACTTAAGCAATTTTTTTATTTTGAAGTTTCTATTGTTTAAGCGCGTCATTTACATGTCTGCTAAATTTGAATTTCGTTTATATTATTTTATATTTATTTATTGATCAAGTTTTAATTTCTTTATTGAATATTAGCCAGAAACAAATGCTGAACTATTTATATTGTTTTAAATGCAAACAAGTTAATCTTTCGTAATCTGGTTTTTAAAAAAATTCATGCTTGATTTTTTTTTTTTTTTTTTTTTTTAACTATAAAAAAATTAGTAAATTGTGATACTTTTTTCAAACAAATTGCATTTGAAAGGACATGTTTTTTTTTTCTATTAGACGGTTTAAAAATTTAAATTGTGCGATATTTAAAAGTTTAAAAAAAAATACAGTAAAAGCGAAATTTATTGATCAGGTTTACCGTCAATATGACGTCTGCATTACTCACGGACACTTTTTTGTTTTATAATATAGATGTAATTATTTATTTTAAAATATTAAACACAAAATTGTTTAACTGTACAATAAATTTGATTTTGCAGTATTTAGTTAAAATATCATTTGAATAGATTATTTGAATAGGTTAAATCATTGAAGATTTCAATTATAATGTTTATTTAATTCGGAAATTGCTTACCTTTTTAAAACAAATCACTAACACTTTTTTATAATTAATAATATTATCTAAATTGAAGTATTTCGTTATTAAGTTGGGATATATAGCACACTATTTCTGAATTTACAAATTGTGAACTGAATTTACAAATTGTGCTCATCATACGGAATAATTTAAAATTCATTCGCATAATGTAATTCTTTTTAGAAAGTATGCGTTAGTTTTCAAATTAATTTTTAATGTTCATGGTTACAACCTAATTAAATTTTCCACAGCACTCTCAAAAGTGTCTGGGTTATCTTACAAGTTATGTATTCACTCATTATCATAAGTCATGGATTGCATTTGCAGAAAGTGTATGCAATGAGAAATGTAAAGCAAATGCACCGGCGTGATTTATTTTGGAAGAACTAATTAAGTTAAAGTGAGTTATTAATTTTGTTAATGTCTTTGTCTTATATTTGGCTGTTTAAGATGGTTATATTTATCATTTTCAAACTTAACTTGATTTAAAAAAAAAATACTTAGATTTGTCTGTGCAAATGTGTATTAGGACGGTTTGTGAATATACTATTGAGATTAATTGTATTACTTTCCTTACTTTTAACTATAAAATCTCATCATTATTATCTTTAACCATAAAATTTAATAAATTGGTTCAAAAATTAAAGAAAATGTTAAGGAATATAGTATTATTAGGGGAATGGGAATATTTATGTAGAATCTTAATCTTCTAAAATATTTCATATTCTTTCAAATCAAGCTATAAATAAATTTGACAATAAGAATTAAGAAACCTTTAATTATAAACCATAAAATTGATATAATATTTTATTAAAGTATGTAATTATGATATAAAATTGAAATTTCAATTAATTATTAATATAATATAGTGTGCATGATATAAAATTGAAATTTCAATTAATTATTAATATAATATAGTGTGGATGATGATAATATTGGAAATAGAACATGCAATTTTATCACACACTCGGTGCACAGAAAATGGAGAACAATATTCATGAAGATTATATTTTTGCAAAAGATAGGAATAAAATTCAACAACAATAAGTTGAATATCAGTTTTTTTGCGTATATTTTTAATTATAACTACGGTATAAATGCACAGGATTTCTCTCCATGACGACACCTTCACACGTTTTGAAGCAAGTGTATGGGTTTTAAGTCCAGTTAATTAAAAGTATGGCCGGTTTCGACGTATATAAAGTCAATATTGCTTTAGATCGTAACATTATGAATAAATAGCGTTGTCATGCACAAAACTCAGAATTCTCCTCCCGTGTCAAATATGCATATTCAAAGTACATAAAATATGTAGTCAATATTCCATGGAAACACTTTTTATTTGAAGTATAACTACTAACTGCACGTTATGTGTGTGTGTATGTATGCAGTTGCGTTTATAACAGTTTTACTTCAATTTCGCTATTATGTGTGCACCAGTATTTTTTCTTTTCAAGCTACTCTGTATGCGGCCGAGTATATGGCACTCTGGTAAAACAGTACTCACAAGGAAGGTCTCCTTAAAGCGCATACTCAGAAAATTTAGAAAAAAATGCGGATGAATCTACTCATGTATGTAATAAAGGAACAGGGAAATTTAGCTGCGGAATCCCAGTAGAAAATCTGCAAAAAAATTAAATACTTTCGAGTATTTGGCGCAAAAAGACGCGCAAATGATTATTCGAATGCGCAATACTTCATGATTTTAAACTTGAACGATGAAAGTTTTATTATTTTTGTATAATTTTTTTTATTTTCAACAATGCTTTTTTAAATTTCCAAATATGTCCATGAGATTTTTGTAAAATTGTCATAAAAAATTATACGAATGGGTTCATTCTAGGGCTCATGATAGTATACCCTCTTGTTCAGAATCGTTTGCATTTTGCGTTCAGCATTTTCAACTCTCTGTACGTTTGCAGCAATATTAATTTAAAATATTCTTTAAATCGGATTAAATAAATCAGTCACGTTTTTTTTATCTATTAATTAGCGATTGAATGAAATTTTGCTATTGTTTTATCCCCCATTCCACGATTTTTACTAATTTAAACAGCTTTATATAAGTAATTTTTAAATGTATTTTAAAAAGAAAAGCCCGATGACAAACGTATTCGTTATACCTTTCCATATCGAAGAAGTCGTTGTTTCCATAGCAACAATACTTTTTCTTTGAATTGACAATGTTCAGAATCGGGTTTATTTTTGAGCTTGAAACAATTTCAATCAATTTAAATTTTATTTTAAATCGTAAATGACGATCTTTAAATTTCATTATATATGCATATAAATGTGCACACAAAATTATAGTTATAAAAATTTATTTATTATGTAAGTTAAATTTACATAAACAAGTTCAGCATGAAAAAGTTTTTCCTTAAAACAGGGGTGCAAAAATCTAGGCGCCAATGACTGATTCCCACCACTAAATTTTATTAGTATTCTTCGTCAAATTTTATTAGTATACTTCGCCTAAATTTTATCAGTATTCTTATTAGGAGAAAAATACTAAAAATTTAGTGGTGGGAATCGGCCGATTGGCGTCTAGATTTTTTCACCCCTGCCTGAAAGAGTATTTGTTATAAAATCATATTTCTTTAAATTTTATTCCGTCGCCAACCGGTGATAAATCGCCAAATAAACGAAATTTTAATAATTTTTTTACGGACGTTATATCGAGGTTCCGCAGAAATTTTTTTATAGACGTATATATCCTCATGAGAAGAATATTCTGTAATTTTTTCAAAATTTTCTGAGTATGCGCTTATGAAGGCCTTCCTTGTCAGTACGCCACTACTAAAAATAAAATAAAATGAAGGAATATTTTTAAAATATATATATATATATATTTTTTTTTTTGCAGTCAGTGATTGTTTATATAAGAACATTTCGTTAATGTTCTGTGATAATAAATGTTAGTGTATATTATATTTATGCATGTAGGTGGTTTGTCTGGTGTATATCTGTTGTATTTCAAAAGGAAAAATTAAAAGCGCTTTTCCATTAACTAAAACTACCCCCAATATATCGTACACGAATGTAGTTATCCGACATCAGTGCATACAAAATGCATTCATATGTACCTGTCGATTTCGATCATTGTGTCATGATAGTGTGTATGAATGCAGTTTGGATGAAATCGATGACTGATAACAACAATCGTGGACAATTTATTGGCCAAATCTTAAGAAAACTTTCAATGATACAAATGCATTTAAATACAGTAAGATAATTTTAGTGTATGTATGTATGTATATATATATATATGCACATGTAGTGCTTTTTGCCTGTTGTATATTCCAGGGTTTGGTACATATACACATGATATATATATATATATATATATATATATATCTTATATGTATTTTCGAAATATTCTGTGTATATTTTCATATATTTGATATTTATTTTCAAAGTGTTGGGTGTGATATTTTCAGTCAAAACAGATGCCAAATGAATTTTTTAATTGCTATTGACTGCATCATTCAGTAGATCAAATACTTTTCCCTCTAATGTAAAATACAGAAGCAATAATCATGTGCGACAGAATTAACTTTAAAAAGCCGCTGCAGGATAAACTGCCTAACTTAGATATTCAGTTATTTAAGTTTTATTAGAAAGAATCTTTTCTGATCTGGTAGTTATTGTTTGTGTTTTGATGAATGTAAAAAGCAGATTGTTTCTGTTTTCAATTAGTTGATCTCCAATTTTGTGTTTTGATATGTAAGTGAAAAAAGAAAGACATTTAGAATATTGTTTTATTAAGTTTTCATGTTAGAGGTACAATGTTTTAGTTTCTGATATATGCTAAGTTGAAAATATTTGTAATCAGCAGTAATTTGACTATTTTGAAAATATAAGATATATATATATCATGATATTTACGAACCCTATACATATCTGTATGCATGTCAATGCATACAAAAGAGGTTTCCATTTACTGACAGAACACCGATAAATAATATACGATTGTGATTATCTAACATTTATCACATGTGTGATTTTGCTCACAAAATGCATTTAGATACACTGTAATGACAAAAGAGTCATCGAATCAGTATGTGGAGAAGTGAATAGTGTATATGAATACATTTTGAATGCACTGACATTGGGTAATGACAGTCGTGTATGATTTATCAGTGTTGTGCCAGTAAATGGAAAAGGGTTTCATGAAAATAAATTCTGTGAGTGCATGTGACAAGTGTAGCTGTGAGAATTTGGCGGCTCCCAGCCTAGATTTAAATCGACGCAAATTTTTATTTATTTGAATTTTTCTGCAAAAATTTCAAATATTTCAAAGCGGCTGTTATTAACTTTTTTTAAAGGTACCATCAAGTTGTTTGCCGTCAAATTTTGACGAGTTCCATCTAGTAGAGATTTATTTTTAGTGACCAACGTAACATAAATTTGATTCTTGATTGTAATACATGGTACTGAACTAATATAAAATCTCATTTCACAAATTCAAATTTTCATATTCTTGATACGAGAAAAACGTGATATTTTCTCTTCTCAGAATTTCTTTTAAAAGCACTGAATGCGAAAAGTGTGCCAAGGACAAATTACTCGAATACGATATTTAATACATTTTAAGCATTATGCAAATAATAATAATAAATAAATAAACAAATTAATAAAACTTTACGATATTGTGAAAATGTGGGTTTGGAAATTCTCCATGTGATCTTAAGAAAAATGTACAAAGAACATAAATAATACGAATAAATGCATTGTGACATTAAATTGCGACATTTTAAGTTTTATGGAAGAAAACTAAACAGCTGAAATGTCGGTTTGAAAATTTTCTCTGATTTGCACATCTGCCTGGGGTTGATATTTTAACTTGTAATTTTGAATTCGTTAACACTGCCCTTAAGCGATAGAAGAGCATTTTTGTCAAATCATACATCAGTCAAGTTGACAGATGCAGTTTGAAAAAACAGTCATAAAGTTCAATCACATATATTTATACACTAAATGCAAATTTTCCCATGCAGCTGCCGCGAAAAACTCGCGATCTGGTCATTATAAACCGCTGTGTTGCATGTCTTTAGAAACAATTTCCGCGAATATATTCAGAAAAGTAGATAAACCAGCTACCACGTGCAGAGAAAAAATATAATTAAAAAGTCGACAGTACAACTACATGATAGATGGCTCCACTTAAGTACAGTGTATCTGTGTGTATATAAAAAGTAGCACAATGAAATGAAAAAACGATGTATCAAAATTAAAAATCTATCCTTGCCCTTTTCGCGTTCAGATATCTTCTGTCAAAGATGTACAATTTGTATTTTAAAATTGCTAGGATGTTTTAAAGTACCTGTTGAGCCTAGAACAAATCTCTTTGCTCTGTAATCAGCGGGAAATGAATTAAAAAAATATATATCATATACTATATTGTAATGAAGGGTTTAATGGGCTGCCTAAATTATAGACGAAGCACGCGGGAAAAAATAAAATAAAAAACAGATTACGTGACCTGAGGTTATGAAGCTCTCAGATCAAGAAATAGACCAGCTATGCTAAAAGGTTTGGGAGATGTCCAATCAATCGTAAAGTGTTCCGTTTGACATGCGGCTTCTTGGGCTTCATGAGTTCTGAAGAAACTGGTTTCAGGGGAGATAAAAGGGTTGAAAATTTTTTTCGTTTCATCTCTCTGCTTTTTTTCCCACGAATAATATCAGTTATTATGATATCTATCATCAGATACATATCTATATTCCCCACGCTATGGGCTCCGGTATAGTTGCAAAGAACGGGTTTATTCCCGGGTTTATTTCCAATAGACCCGGTTTATTCCCAGGTTTATTCCCAAAAGACCTGGTTTATTACCAAAAAACCCGGTTTATTCCCAAAAAACCCGATTTATTCCCAGGTTTAAACCGGGTTTTTTCTAGCCTTTGCAACTCTAGGCTCCAGCAAAGAGGGGCGGAGGAGGGCCATTGCCCGTCCCTGGATTTTAAAAATTAATTAACTATGTTTTCTTCATCTTTGATGATTTTGAAAAAAAAAATAGTAAAATTTATTCATTTTTTTACAATTAACTTCAAATAATTAAGCATTAAGTCTGTTCTCAAATCCAAAGGAGCTACTTTCTGACACAATTTTGAATTCATTTTTGTTCGTAAACGGGTGAAATTGGCAAGTGTTATTATTCAGAAACTGTGTTATCGAAATGAGTTTTCCATTTTTTGGTAAAGATAGAAGATCTTTTCCGAAAATACTGTCAAAGTCGATGTTTTGAACCGAATTCCCGAGGCAACAGAGCGAGAAAGAGGAAAATCGTATTGTCACATCACACGAATCGCTTATACCTCGGTAAGTAAGTTATTTATCAAAAAATAGAATACTCATTTCGGTTCTAAATCGCTTCAATAGCCGAACGGAATTAGCCCTGCCAATTTTATGCTTTTGTGTTTAAAAATGAGTCAGAAAGTGTGCCAAAGTTTCACGTTGTTGAACAGGTCATTTGAGAACCACCTTCCTTAAGAGATTAGGGAACTGAGAATTTTTCGTCTGGGAGAGATCCGCCATGCAACATAATTTTTAGTTTGGGTAAGTTCATTTGTTCAACAATTATCTTACATGGACAGTTCAAGGAAGCAGAGACCCCCCCTCCCTAACGAAAAAATGTAATAAGTGTTTCAATTCTTCTTTTTGATTTTTGAATATTTTATATTTATTAATTGTTAAATTTCTATGTTGAGTTTTATGATGATATGTTTAAAAATTCCCTTGTACTTGGGAGTTCTGGCAAAAAAGTTCTTAGTTTAGCTTATTCGTGTTTATATCCTATATGGGGTGTAAAGCATTTATCATTCATTTACATGGTCAAACAAAAGAATTCGGTTATATAACGGGCCGTCAATAAATGATGTCACGCTTGGAGGGAGGGAGGGGGGTTCATGAAATTGTGACAGTTTGTGAAAAGGCGATTGGAGGGGATAAGAAGAAGTGTGACATCACACATTTTGGTTAAAATAAAATCATTAAAATCAGCAGATTAAATTTTGAAGTTATTTTGAAATTACCAGAATTTGAGTGTATTTTTTAATCGGACTAAAACAACTTTCACGTGATTTGTTTTCACTTATATTCCTTTCTTTTAACAAAAAAATATAAATATTTTATTACTAATTGTATTACTTTATTGTATATTAATTATGTTTTTGTCGTAAACCTTAATCTTATTTTATACAAAATAAATACACGAATAATTTTTATTGTTATGCTCACAAATGTCATTAAAACTTATAGTTAAAGTTGAAAAATAAAATTTGAAACATGATCTATAACGTAGTGTTTTGTTTCGGAACTCCAAGTATATGTCTATGTAATATAGCGTGACATGTGACAAGGGGGGGGGGGGGGGAGGGGGTATAGTGAAGTGTGACACTTTGTGACTAAGGGAGGGAGGGAGATCAAAAATATTGAAAAAAGGGTGTGACATCATTTATGGACAGCCCCTAAGGGTTTACGGGGGAAAGCTTTTTACAGCGTGTTTTAATTATGTTGCACTATTTCAAACATGATGAAATTGATACACATTACTGAGGTTTACTATAAGATACTTGCAGATAATGTACACCGCATTTATCTTACATTTACAGGGAAACATAAAAGATTTCGTATGCAATACTGTATCCGAAGTATTGTCTATTAGGGATGTTTTCTAAAAGTGCCTTTTCAGTTATGTTATGAGTTTTTAAGCTTAACAACCTTTTTGAATACTATGCGTGGTATGTATAAATTCTATAGATCATATATAGGGTACACAAAAGAATTAATAAACATTACTAAAAATGGGCGTAAATTGCTTAATTTTTTTTTTTAATTGACTTATGCATTTTCAAGCTCAACTACATTAAGTATACTAAAAGATGTTTGTAAAATATTAATAAAATCATACACAGGGCCTCACAAAGAACTAGATACATGATCACCTATGGATAATAATTTCTGGAAGTTTAATTTCAGTAGTTTTAAGCGTGTGTTTGCCTGAAATAAATTTAAGCTTAATAAGTGGGATATATAAAAACATATAGGTATTATACAGAGTTGTACAAAAAAATTCAAATACGTTTCTGCTTATTGGTAGAAATTGCTGAAGGTGAATTTTCAACTGTGTTATGCGTTTTCTTACTAAACTAATTTTATCAAAATATGTAGAATGTATACAAATCTATAGATCATATACAGAGCTGCACTAAAGAATCGGAGTGCCTTTACGGTTTTGGGCGGTAATTGCTGAAATGTGGTTTTCAAATGTGTTATGCGTTTTCTAAAATGTTTACTTAGATATCTTCTTTACCATATCAAACGTCAAAATTTAGTTAAAGTATTCTGGAAGTGTTGGAAATTCATGATCTATGCTCGACGCGTGATTTTTATTTTTTCTTTAATATATTCTGATATATATTTTATTACTTTCAATGAAACATTTCAATACGATTTTATCAGAAATGAAGAATCAGAATAGTTCAGATTAAGAGTTCACACCTTACAAATTATGAGATCATTGAACTTGGAACAGTTAAACAGAGATAAAACCTGACCCATATTAACAGATGTTTTTTAACGACAAACTAGCTATTGTTTTCGCTTGTAGAAAAAAAAAAACATACCAAAAATTATACCATTCCGTGTCTGGAAGACTGTTCAATTTAAATGTAAATTTGCTAAACTTTTGTTGAATCGGGATTTTTTTAAATACAAACTTATCCACAAGCAATATATGCATTTTGGATAAAATATCTGATTTCTAGTTAAGATATATCACATATTGCATATAAGATATCACATCGTAATTATTATTATTAGAAAATAAATAAAATACGGGGTCATTGAGAAATTCGGACTTATTTAAAAATAAATAATAACTTTAAAAGTAACTGGGAGAACGCTATGATTTTCTTTGCAAAGTACTCGGCAATTCTTCGAGATTTGTTAGACGTAATTGTTTCGCAGGCGTGACCTTCATATGATGCGCAGAAGCGATGCACTTTGGAAATATCGTAGTTGTGTTTAACATTTTTCGGTGATCCTTAATCTAGAAAAACTTTCTCCATGTTCAACAAGTAAAACAGGAAAAATTCCATTCTTCTACGACCAATACTTACCGAGTTACGTTATTTTGAATTTTATGTACGAGGGCTATCCAGAAAGTAGATTACGTTTTCGTCTGTGTCCGCTAGGGGCGGGGCTAGCGCGGCCATCTTGGGGTCAGAGCGTTGCGCAGCTCAGTCGGCATCAAGCCGTGCTAGTGAGAGGTTCGTGCTGTGCTCCGTTCAGATACTGTGACGGTTTGAAATGTCTGCGTTAATTGAAAATCCCGCGAGCTGCGAGGTGCGTGCAGTAATAAGTTCACAATAACGGAACTTTCTTTGAGTTTTCCACAAATTTCGCGAAGTTTGTTGCACGAAATCATCAGCGAAAAGCTTGGTTACCACAAGTTTTGTGCAAGATGGATTCCAAAAATCTTGACAGAGGACCACAAAAATCAGCGAATGGCTGCAGCGTTGAACTTTTTGGACGCTTACCATAAGGATGGTGACTCTTTACTCGATCGCATCGTTACTGGTGACGAAACATGGGTGAAACACGTGAACTGTTGGTTGAAGGCGCAGGCGGCTGAATTTTTCGACGAAGGCATTTCCAAGCTCGTACATCGCTACGATAAATGCCTTAATTTGTATGGTGACTATGTAGAAAAGTAGTATTTGAGTGTGGCTTTCATCTGTATATAATAAAATTTGTTTCCTATACTTTGTTTATATTTTATTCCAAAACGTAATCTACTTTCTGGATAGCCCTCGTATTTTTGCGCGCGGAAAATGCTTAAAATTTAAAGTATAACTCGATAAGATCTGGGTGATCAACGGAATTTTTATTGTGTTACTTGTTAGTTACATGGAGAATATTTTTTCTGTTTTTTTTTTTATATTCAGAATCATCGGAAAAATTTGGTCACAAGACACAACTATAGTTTGACCGCGCATCGCTTCTGAACATCGTCTAAATGTCACAGCTGCAAAACAGTTACGTTTAGCAAACCTCCGAAAATTGCCGTGTACTCTGCAAAGACAATTATTGCATTTCCCCAACTACTTTTGGAGTTACTGCTCTTTTTAAATGTGTAAAACCTTTTTTGATGACCCTGTATATTTTGTATGCCACTCCATAGGGCGGAAAGGAATTTCGACGTTAAAAAAAAGACATAATCCAATTTAAAGAAAAAAATGCGAAAAATATTACTAGGTGTCGATACAAGGTTTATAGGGGAGGGGGCCCATTTTGTGAAAAATAAAAGTTTTGTGAAATTTATAAAATTTTTCTGAATGCTAACATTTCGTAACGAAAGATGAAATCCAGTTGTTCAAATTCGAACCAAGCATTTATTAATAATAGTCCTTCTGGAAAAGTTTTCCTTTATGGTAAATCTGCTTCACCTTTTTTTTTTTATTTTTTGAAAATTACACATTTTAAAAACTAACTAAATAAAAATAATTAATGGAATGGAATTTTATAAAGGGATCTATTTTATTAAGAGCAATTTTGGGAAAGAATCTCTTATTAAATGGAATTTTTTTTTTGTTAAGTGTGCCCAAAATAGGCCTAATTTTTAGCCTAGATCGGGCCGCTGATTACAAAGATATTGTCAACTGAAAACGTTAAAAATCTGTCTCATCTGCTGATTTTAGTTATGCACCAAAGTGACTATATATATTTTAAAACAAAAATTAAAAAAATAATTATTAATCTTAGTTACTCTAGCGGGTAAGCAAAATACATCAGTAAAGCAGTTTTCTTATCTTTTTTTATTTATTCATTTGTCATATTTTGTTACTTTCTACCGTCCCTAAACGAGGGAGGGAGAAGAGGGTAATCACCGTGCATCCATAAAATTACATTAAAAGTTCTTTTTTAAAATATTTATAACATCTTTAAAAAATAATTTGAGAAATAACAATACGTAGATTATTATTTCCGTAACTTGTTTCGCTTCACGAAAAACAAACCCGCCAACACCTATTTGATTCTCTATTCTTCCTGTTTTCAAAGATAGAATAAATTATTACTTTTCAGAAATGAATAAAGAATTGTATTTAAACATGAGTAAATAATCTTAGAAAATTAAATAAATAAATTATACTTCTAACAATTTTCCAAAAGAAAAAAAAAAAGTTGAAAATACAAATTATTTTCATAAAAAGATTATTTTTTAAACAGATTTTTTTGTGGGATAGATCTGGGCCAGAATTATTATTAATAAATTTACAAATAGTGTTAATTAATATTTTTAATTATTCTTTGAATGCATTAATGTTTTATTCATTTTCTCTTTAAACATTAGTTAGTGTGATTTGCCTCGTGTAAATAAAAAAATCTTTAGCAAAATATTTATTTTTATTTAGTAATGTGTCTTTGGTAAAATTTGAATTTATCAAATTTGAAAATCCAATTGTTATATATTGTTTTAAAAAAAGAAAAGAAAAGCATTAATACATTTCTTTGCTTACAATGTAGGAAGAAAATGCAAAAAAGAAAGAAAATTAAAATAAACTTAATTGTCATTTTTAAAAAATCATGTAATGAGAAAAATCATAAGATTAAAAAATTATTTTTTAATGCACAATGAAAGCGCGGAGTTCTTTCGGCGAGAAAAATCCTGGAACATTGACGTTGCAAATTCATCCGGAGGCTTTTTGCCAAGTAGGTGATGGTTATGCCCGCTTGGAGGTAGTACAAGTTAATTTTTAGTTCCTTTTTTCTTTTTACGTTCATGTGTTTACAATTTATCTTAAACTGGTAAAAAACTAACCAAAAAGAAATTAATCTGTTAATTCTTCTTTTAAAAAAAAAATAAATAAATAAATAAAAAAACACTGTAGAAATTTATTTTTAATATTTCATATTTATTAATTGTTAAAAATTTTTAATTGCATTTTCATGCTGATATGTTTTAAAAATTGACTTGCATGGAATTTTTGTAACAAAAAAAAAGTAATTAGTTTAGCTTTTTTTTATGTCTACATTCTCGCTTAAGGAAAAAAAAACCGCGCATATTCTAATGGAGGAAGGAGAGAGAGTTAAATCAGCGTTCTACTGTCGTAAATCTTTCTGCGATTATTCGCAGAATTTGTAATATTTTTCTTATATTAAATAAGGCAAAAAATTCTATTCCAAAATTATAGTACAACTGTACGCACCTTTTCAGTGCAATTATTTTTCTAGGACTTGACTCACAAATATCGTCATAGCTCTATAACCAAGCACTGTAAATATACTCAACTCATTAACAACATATCAAAACCTTCAGCAAGTATGGATAGGAGGGTTACTGGTTCTCCCTGGTTTTTGATATTTAATTAGCTAAATTTTGTTTTTCTACAATGATATTGTAAATTTTAAAATAAAAAAGGTAAATTTTATTCGTCCCGAATGCCTTAGAATAATTACACACTAAAAGAAAAACAAACGAAGAATTATTCTTCAGGGGGTCTGTCCCTCTAAACATAACACGGTTTTTACCTTTTCTTTTTACATTCATGTGTTTAAAAATTATCTTTAACGGGGTGTTATCGAGAGGCAGAAAAAAAAAACTGTTTAAATTCTCTATTTAAAAAAAAAAAAAAAAAAAAAAAAAAAAAAAAAAAAAAAACTGTTTAAATTTAATTTTGACTTTCAATATCTCTCATTTGTTACAATTTTGTAATCCTTTGTATGTTGCTATATTTAAAAGTTGTCTTGTTTTGAAAAATAAAATCTTAGTTTAGCTTACTACGTATTTATATTCCCTATTTGAAATAAACAAAAAACAAAAGACCCATGGCATAGGCCAGGGTGGCGAACCTATGGCACTCGTGGCAAAGGTGGCACGTGGCAAAGTATTTTCGGCACGGCATTGATTGTGGTTTTAAATATTAAACTACAATGAAACTGCACAAATTACATGAATTTAGACTAACTGAACTTTTTTACATTCAACTTGTTAGAAACTGAAAAATGCTGGAATGCATCCTAATGAATACCAATCTAGTTCAATATTCGCTCAAAGATTTTTTTCAAATTAAGAGAAGATTTGACCTTCAAAAAAGAAAGATCACCAGACTTTTTAAGTAATAGTACCGATAATAAAATTATGACAAAATAAAATTCCAGATTCCAGGTAAAAAGAGCTCTGGCGCTTGGAACTTTAATATTTTTCCTTGGATTCAATATTTTCGGAAATTGATAGTATGAAAAACTCAAGTAGGAATCTCTTGTCAGATTATTCCGGTTCAGCTGATATTCTCTTAAATATAACTAAATATGAACCCGATATCACATATGTAGCATTTATAATGCGATTATAAAAATCATAATTTTTTTAAATTGCTATATGTAAAATATAACGCTGAACGTTACCCCCCCCCCCTTTGTTTTAAACACAATTTCAAAAGTAATTTTGTAATTTTGATTCTTATTTTATTTCATCCACTAAATATTGTACTTGTTGGTACATCAAGGCCTCTCTCTCTCTATATATATATATGCTTTTTTTTTTCTTTTTTTTAATTGGCACGCGGATGAGAAAAGGTTTGCCAACCTATAACGTTAAGGGTCCTCTTCACTCACTTGAAAACACCCGCTCGCTAATGCTAATCCTATGGAGCATTATTTTTCTTTATATCTCGTTTGCATTTCAATATTTTTAAACGACTTTTTTTTTTTTTTTTTTTGCATTGGATACCAGAGATCAATCTCTTATTTCCGCCGTTGATTACTTTTTCGATTTTCTTTGCAGATTTTTTTTACAAAGATTCTTTTACTTTCGGAACCGGTTTCGAAAGTAAATGTATCTTTGTAAATAAAAAAAAAAAAAAAAACCGCAAAGAAAATCGAAAAAGTAATCAACGGCGGAAATAGATATTAATCTCTGGTATCCAATGCAAAAAATAAATAAATAAATAAAAGTTATTGAAATGCAAACGAGATATTAGAAAAATAATGCCCCATAGGATTAACATTAGCGAGCGGGTGTTTTCAAGTGAGTGAAGAGGACCCTAAGAGGCTACTTCACTCAGATGAAAACACACGTTCGCTAATGTTAATCCTATAGAGGAAATATTTTAAGATTTCTCGTTCGCATTTCAATATTTTTAAATGATTTTGCATTGGATAGCTGAGGTCCATCTCTATGCACGCTCCTTTCTACCTTTTCGATTTTTGTTGCAGTTTTTATTTTTTTATTTTTTTTTTTTTTTTGAGGATACTTTCATTTTCGAAACTGGTTCCGAAAGTAAAAGTATCTTAGTAAAAAAAAACTTGTAATCGAAAAAGTAAAAAGGAGCGTATATAGAGATTGACCTCAACTAACCAATGCAAAAAAAAAAAAAAAAAAAAAAAAAAAAAAAAAAATCCTTTAAAAATATTGAAATGCGAACAAGATATCTTAAAATATTTCCTCCATAGGGTTAACATTAGCGAGCGGGTGTTTTCGTCTGAGTGAAGTAGCCTCTTAAGGACCACTGTCACATCTGTTCTAATATCTGCTCCCTCCCTTGATTTAGTTTTTCCGGCGACGATGCGTCCTTAAATTTAGATCTCCGGAGGAGAATTTTCATACTACCGGTGGGAGAACAAACACCGTAGAGAGTTCTGGCGGAATTCTTCCGGGAGATGAGCTGTTTATCTTTTTTACTGCAGAAGTTTTCTCCACTCATTTTCTCTGCACAATTTGAACTGCATCCAAATACTATTTAATTCGTTACAAAAAAATATAAAAAACTGTAAAGATATGATAAAAAATTACTATTTGTCACTTGACTTTGTTCTAAAAAGTAAAAAATGTTTATCTTTTTCTTTTCAGGCAACATGTAGTCAGTTACTTTGACAACTTACGCCATCTAGACGACAGGCCTGTAACAACTATTGAACATCTGAAATCTAAAGATCGAAATTCACCGATGGTGAACACCATGCTATCCGTGTATTATGATGTGAAACATATTTTCAGATTGAGCTTGCGAAAGCCCGCAAGTTGTGTAGTTTAATACAGATATTATTGTTGTTGTTGTTATTATTATTATTATTTTGCTATATAATTTTATTTTACTGTATGCCATCAGCTTCAATAATATTTATGAAAAATATTCACTATAATTGCTGTGATATTTTGCTAAAGTGAATTGTTTGTTTCTTTTATCTGCTAATGTTGTTGAATAATTGTATCAAATATTTTTAAAATAATTCTTTTAATGTTATTTATATGAAAATTGAGCGTAACTAATAAAAGAAAATTTATGCAATTTGACTTTTGTTAATTTCTTGTTCTCCTTACTATGTATCCGAAAAAGGCTCCGAATAAATAAAAAGAATATACAGATAGATCGACAGATAGGTATATTGAATCAATGGCGAGTTCTAGAGGAGGGGAGTGGGTGATGAAGCGATTTCTCCTCCCTAACCGATGATAAAGAATCCAAGCCGACGTACATTATATAATCAAAAATCACCGGATATTTTGGGATCACCCTGTAAAATAAAATGTTCGAAATGATCTGTAGCTGCAGCACATTGCTATGTGAATATTGTAAAACATTTAAGTTCATTTGTGTAAGAATAACATTTATATTCATGGAAATAAAAAGGTTTTCTTTAAAAATTTCAAGAAATTTTGCACGTTTTTTGTTTATAGCATGCAGGGTTTTCAACCAAAGTTAAAACCAGCTTTGGAAAACTTGACAAAGTTCAACAGAAATAACACAACACAATTAGAATATAAATATATTAAATATTTGATGAAATACGAGCATTTGTATGAAATAATTTTTAATTGATCATGCGCGAATGATACCAAAGATGTTTTTCATGATTTGGTAGATTGGTAGTCAACTCTATAGAGCAACTCATATAAAAATACTCGTCGAATATCGTGAAAATTCTGAAAGGTATCGGCGATAGAATGAGCTAAATTTCAGAAGCTTTCTAATAGTAGCTGGATGATAAGAAATTTTCTACAAATTGTCATTTTTAATTTTCATTTTTATTGGTGCTTTACAGTTCTTCTTAGAAAACCACCAGAACGAGCATATTCCAACAAAAAAAGAAATACGAAATTCGAAACATCCGTTCCAAAGCTAACTCGTTGACATTCATTAAATACTAATTCCTTTGTTGGAAGTCAGTTTTTGTAGAAAATCTCTTATCATCGGGCTACTTTTCGAAGGCAACCGAAATTCAGCTCACTATATCGCCGATATCATTATACATTTTCAAGATATTCGATTGGTCTTTTTATTTTAAATGTCCTAATAGAGTTTATTTTCAAATCAGGGGGGGGGGGGGGGGACTTTGATATAGTTCGTGCATGCGACTTAAAATTATTTCATACAACTGCTCATATTTCATTAAATATTTAATATGTTTATATTCTAACTAGCTGACCCACCCGGCGTTGCCCGGACAGACTGTCATTGAAAAATAAGAGCTAAATAAGAGCTAACATTTCAAAAGCATAACAGTTACGTTTAAAAAATGAAACGGCGAGGGAAAATTATTACACTTACTTTTAAAGAATGAAAAGGTCAGGGAAGTTCTTACGGTTGAACCTAAATGGCATACCGGTATAACATCGAGGCTTGATGCATGGAAAATTAAGATTTGTGAAATGCTAATGTGATGCATTTTATAAAACTTCATTACTGTCACTAACAAATAATCACGATTTCTGTATTGCACGTTTCACTCATTAAAAATTCAAAAATCGTGGAGGGATAAATTTGCTATGTTAGGCCGCCATTGAAAATGTGATATTGAAACCGGAAATCCTTATTTTTAACAACATGTATTTCAAAAGATGTCAGAGAGATGGCGCCATATGCCCGAACAGAGATTTCTAAACGAATCTATGGCTTGAATCGCCTCAATAAATTCGTTTATTTTGAATGAAAGGGATAGAAGTCATTATAGTATAGTCATTATTTTTATATCTATCTATAAATATGTTGAAAATTTAATTTATTTAAACTAAATCCGTGGCAATTTTGTATTCCAAAATGTCTGAATCTAAGAAGAATTTACCTCGGCCTAAGTCCTGCCAAAGGACTTTTACTCAATAACTAATGAGATGCGTTTCTTTCGGGCGTTGCCATCAAACAATTAACAAATAATCGCGATTTCTGTGCCACGTACGATAGCGTAATATATATATAGATTGTGCTGTGATATTTCTACTGTATTTTGTCAAATTTTCTGAAATTGGAGTTAAATTTGATTGAAAACCCTGCAGGCTATAAACAAAGACAGGCACAAATTTCTTGAATGTTTTAAAGAAAGTTATATTTCTATGCATATAACGTGCTATTCTTAGACAACTGAACACAAATGTTGTACGATAGCCACATAGTCATGTGCTGCAGCGACAGATCACTTCGTGCATTTTATTTTACAGGGTAATCCAAAATATTATTTATTATTTTAGTCTGTTAGTTCCCTAATTTTTCTCGTGATCAAATCTTCGTTGAAAAATATGAGGTAAAACATGTTCTTTACATTCCCGAAGTTCTAAAAAAATTCGTCAAGTATTTTTCTA
This sequence comes from Maratus michaelseni, assembly GCA_963931845.1. Taxonomy (NCBI): domain Eukaryota; kingdom Metazoa; phylum Arthropoda; class Arachnida; order Araneae; family Salticidae; genus Maratus; species Maratus michaelseni. The sequence goes on along the minus strand of OZ007589.1, from coordinate 314,993,623 downwards.
GATATTTGAGATATTTCATAATACCCTCCAAAAACTTTTTCATTATAATTATGTGTTTGCAATGTGTTTACAATTATGTGATGAAATTTCGCAAAATGATTTTTGTCTACAAATAGCTAATCACAGATAGTTGAAGTTTGTAATTATATTCGATTTTCGGGTTCTAAACAATATCGAGCTGTGATATTGTCTCAAACGTAGATGGTATTCCATAATACCCCAAGTTCCCCTTCATGCTTTGTGAGGAAATGGAAGCCACTGAAGCCAATTCTATCATCAAAGATTCATAACACCATCCAAATGTTTAAATTCTTTGCTTCCAACAGTAGCTCTACCACTTTTCGAAATTTATTTATTTATGTTATGATTTTAATTGTCTATAGCAGAGCTTCCCAAAGTGTGCTCCGCGGAGCCCTTGGGGCTCCGCCTATACTTTTCAGGGGCTCCGAGGCGTTCCAGGAAAATAAACAAAACATGAATGAAATTTACATACTGCAAGGGAAAATTTTTCAAAAATATGTAGGAATTTCTGTGTGCGTCAAAAATAAATACATCTATCACTGGGTTGAAAAATACTATAATATATTCTTTTATATCACATAAAAATTTGCATTATAGGTGTATCCATTTTCTATATAATATTTTTGGTTTAAACTACTTTATGTTGTGTTTCTGCATTTAATGTGTTTTCAAAATTCGATTCAAAATAAGCTACAAGAAATAATATTTTGAATCGAATGCACAACGTGAATTGAAAGAGCAAAGGCGCGCCAGTGTTGTTATCTCTGCTTGTCAAACAAAAGGGATAACAGTTTTGTTATTTAGAGCTCCGCTACTGATATGTTTAATTCTTTGTTATTTAAATTTTCTATGCTGTTTTACATAATTGTACTTAATTTTTAAAGCAATGTATGTAGCTGAAAACGCATTTTTCTAAAATCTTGTTTCACTTAACAACCCCTCTTTAAAATTTTGTTTTAATTGGTTTCGGCATTGGCTAAGATGCTTATGTTGTGATGACGCATTTTCCTATCAGAAATAAAGCTGAAGCAATTAAAAAATATATATTGGTTCTTTACATTTGTCATCATACTAACAATCTAAACTTTTGCTCAGCTTCACCCTTTGCTTAAACTTTCCGTCAATGAGTACCCGCCCTGATATAAATTTAACCCCACCCATATATCCCGTTTTGTTAGTAAAGTTTTTTTAATAGTTGCAGTCTTTTAACATGTGTAGTCTTTAACCGTATATTTATTTTGAGGCAAAAACAATGGTGGAAGAAAGTTTCTTTCAAAACTATAATTAATAGCTAAATACTTCAAAAGAAACATCCAAAAATGTGAACGATGCTGCACCTAACAATACAGGTTATAGATTTTGCCCTGCCCACATAAAAACTAAAACGAGGATTGGCTTCTAAATGGATTTTAAAAAAATGGTTCAAAAGAAGAAGCTCAGAGACGATTCGTTTTCGTTCCATGTTTGGAAGTACTAGAAACGTAAAGAAGAACGAAAAAAGAATTCATAATCGCATGATTTTATTACGGGTGGGCGAGACTAGCGAAAATGTGTTATATAATTACTCATGTACAGCTGGGTCTACATATTTTCTTTCTTTTCGCGAGTAGCCTATTGGGATTATACAGAAGTCTCTCTTTGTAAACGAAAACTGTACAACTTACCTTTTTTCTGTGTGTGTGTGATTTTCGCCATAAATAATAATAGTTTCACATAAGCCCCAATGCAATGCATGGCCCAGACAGGGTTACCATTTTGATCGTTAATTCAGAGTTCATACTAGAAATCCCGAGAGAATATTTTATATTTTAAAAATGGATGTCATTAACCCCCCTTAACAGTGCTCGAACGTCGCTCGGGTAAGAAGAGTTTGTTTTCTTCGTTACTAAAAGCTTTCAGAAACTACAAATTTTTAACTAATTTTTGCTGTATTTGGCGGACAGATCTCAATTATATAAGGCAGATATTTTCATACAAAAAAGTGGTTTTTAGTCCTTATTTTTAATTTCTTGTGCCCGATAAAAGCCATATTAAATAAAACTGCTACGGATTAAATAATAGAAAATTTAATATGAATTCAGAATTTCTGTACCAAGAAAAGGGCCACACTGAGAACCTTGGCCCCATGTTGAAAACTACTGGTTCAGACTCTTATCCAGCAGATCTTTCTCTACTCCATAGGCATAAAAAAACATTAATTTGCAAACCATAGAGAACCGTGGGGTTAAGGGGCTCCGCCTTAGAAATTCTTCCCGAAAAGGGCTCCGCGAGCCCAAATGTTTGGGAACCACTGGTCTATAGCATATGGAGAAAGAAGTTTTTAACAGATAAAAAATTACTTGAGATCACCAATTCAGCAAGAACGTTTGAAGAATTTAGAAGGTATTTACGTTGAATCTTCAATTAGCAAAAGTTTTACACAAAATTCTAAAAAAAAAAAAAGAAAAAGAAAAAAGAAAAGAAAAAAATCACCGGAAAAGCAAGAAAACAAACTTTTTCATAATAAAAGGCAATAATAATAGCTCATTTTACTTTTATACTTTTGGAATGCAAAGTGATTTTTAGAAAGCAAACAGAACACATAAATTCTAATTTCTTTTTCCTAAACAAAAATAAATTAATATTTTTAATAAATCATTTCATAGTGACTAGAACAAGTAGTATTGAAACTATGTCACTTTTCATAGGTGGTATAAAAATTTTGCTTGCTATTTGTAGGCTTACAAGTGTGCAATTTTATATTAAGATGCAGCTTACATCCATTTAATCTATCAGCTTGCACGCAATTTTTAAGTGCACATTTTGTTTGTTTCCCATTCTACCACAGAGACATAGTCAATAATGATTTTTTTATATATATAATTTTATGATTAAACGGGCATTGGTGTGTATGTTGGCTAATGACCTCAGAGTGCATAGGAGTGCTTAATGTGGAGTACCACTATTTCCGAATAGTAATCTTTGCAGAATTATTCAATTAAATAAGACGAAAATTACTAATCCAAAATAGTGGTTAAGAAAAAGAAGCACCTCTATGCCCTTCCTAAAGCAAGGTCCGGAATAAAACTGTATTGTTTCTTATATTTGCACACAAAAATCAAATACAATTTTGGCACCCCCACCCCCTTAGTGTTCCCCCAAGAAAGTTGTGAAATGGCGCCCCTACTGTCCATGCATAGATTATATCACGGATAGTGGAGTATACAAGAGGAAAATACATTCATTTACCCATTGTTAAAATAAAAATAGGAGATAATTTTTTCAATGCTTTACTGGATTCAGGAGCAAATACTTCCCTATGTAGCCAAAACGCCTTAAAAAAATCTTCCCAGACCTCATTCAGTGTAGTAATACAAATCCCTTAGTTAAGATTTCGTCTCTTACTGGGGATGAAATAAAAATTCATTCTACATCACATATTCATTACAAATAAAAGCTTAAATTATAAACATAATCACATAATCAAATTTTAACCCAGATCATGATTTTATTTTTGGGTTCAAGTCCATGTCGTCATTTCAATGCCAAATTAATTTTGACAGTTCAAAATAATTTATTAGAAACTCCTGAAATTTAAATTTTTGATAACTAATCACCAGCTTAAAATACGTCACTAATTGCTTATAGAAGTGTCGCGTTATAAACTAGATGCATATTTTCTAAGAAAATTAACATATGATGGGGTTAGAATAACAGTGGAGTAAGTCAAAAATTAAAAAAATCTAGGTAACCATATTTTCACTGAACGTATATTAATTTCTGTTCAGTGTGGCATTCAAATAAGTCATAATTCACTTAGGGAGTCGCTAGAGGACAAAACAAGTTGGACCACTTAATGCAACGGCAATACGACAAATTTCACAAAACCCTTTATTTCTCAAATGACTAAATATTGACTTACTCCACTGTCATTCTAACCCCCTCATATGTAAGCAAAGTACAATTTATTTGAATAAGAAATTCGAGTAAAGTATGCTGAACATGTCCACCATTTGCAGCAAAATATGCAAATGCATGTTGGAGCATGTACTGATTTCTGATATTTAATATTGCAACTATGTTTTCAGCATAAAACGTGATGCTAGATTACATCATTTTAATATGTAATTTTTCTTGTATAATGAGCATTAAGATGACAAACTTGGTGATTTGATCATTTTCTCTGCGACGGTAAAATAATGAATTTTATAGGATCACCCCTCATGCCCCAAATTTGGTACTACTTCAGGTTCTGGTAGTTTTCATATGTCCATTTCAGTCTTATATACATCTCCTGTAGTGATTACATCAAAATTGAAGGAGTCTAGGGGCGATCATACTCAAATTCAGGCCACTTGATATGGAATGACCCCATTTTCCAAGCGGTGAATTAAAAAAAAAAAAAAAGACTACGTCCGTCCTTTAGCCATTGTTTGTGCAACACAATCACATCTTCATCAGTGGTAACCAAAGACTGGTTTTCGCCAATTGTCAAACACCCCATGTTAACGGGATAGGCTGACAAATCAAATGTGAGGATACCGTGCCCCCCCCCCTCTCCCCCCTGTACCTTCCAGAAATCTTCAATTACTCCAATTTCATCTGTCAAAGTCCTCCTTCAATCGTCAACGTTTTTTGCTAACAATCTATCGCGTGTTTATTCGCGACTATCGTGACCTTCGATATTCACTAATAGATTTTTCACAGGTTCTCTCTCTTGTGTGTTCTTTTAGATGTCACGCAGTGCTGCTACCTAGAGCGTTCTGTCGTAACATTAGATGATAGATAATATTATTTCTCTTCTAAGGTCCTAGCAGTAACTAAAAGAAAGTATATTTCAAACAATACCAAAACTTGGGAGTGCAGTATTTAAAAAAAATTATCTTGTCTCGAAATGTTTACTTTTTTTTTAACCATTCGTTACTTTTGAATCAAACTGCTTAAATTAAATTGTGTAAAATTGTAATCAGGACTGCCAATGACGACTAGTTTCCCTATCACAATTTCGAAACAGAACAAAAATCTGTCATGAAGATTGTTGTTTTGAAATACTGGTAGACAATATATATTTTTTTAATAGCCACCTGTTGCAGCCCTATGTTATACACTGAAAATATAAATAAATATATAAAAAGTATTGTACAGTCGGAAAAAAACGCACAGTATAAATTTTAATAAAATTTTGTATTTATAAAAATTACTCAAAATTGAATTATTCCGCTCATATTTTATTATTATTATTATTAAACAAACTTATAGGACTATAGAATGAGAATGCATCCCACTCCCATAGATTTAACATTAGCGAGGGAAATTGGAGATCTGATTGACCAATCCCCTTTAAAAGTGTGTTTTTTTCTCTTTCTTTCATAACCGCTGGCTGCGTTAAAATAATGGCGTATTTTCGATCAAGAACAAAAGTATTTTAACAAATAGCCAATTACTTTTTTTTCTCCACCATATTTGAAATTGCCTTGAAATGTAAATGTTTTAAAAATCCGCCCCCCCCCCCCCCCCACCATTAACTATGTTACATTTGCCTGAATAAAGATTATGGCAAGAACTCGAATGAAAAATTTGCATATTTGAAAGTGAAAACTGTAGAAATACAAAAAGAAATCGAAACTTTTCAAGCGCGATCAACGTAGTCAATATTTTTATTTTTGTTTTGAGACTTTTTTTCTTGTTACAATCAATGAATTCTGTGATGTTTATTATTCCTATAAATATTTTCTTTCCTATATCGAGCAGAAAATATGTTAATCCAATGTAACATAAAAAGTAGAACGAAATAAGATGCATTGTCCGTAACCGTGGAGAGGGAAGTAAAAAAGATTTATTTAAATAAGAGAAACGAAAAATTTTATTTAAATGAAGAATACCACTGAAGTAAGAACGAAAACAATCCATGCTTATGGGACAATGCATATAATATTTGCTTGCACATACATTCACCTCTGAATAAAATAATACTTTGAGTAACTAGTAGAGCATAGTTTGATTGTATATTTAATTTTAAATAACTTCGAGCATGGCGTGTCTATGAAATGAATAGTTTAAATCAGATTAAAATATTTATAAAACCAGATGCACAGTTCACTGCTGTTTCATAAACTTTTATTGGCTATTATGAAAGTATTGATATTCAGAAAGACGTCAAAATTCAAGTATAGAATTTGATATAAATAAACAGAGCTCCAATATCACGTTGATTTCAAAGCTTGTGATTGTAAAAAAAGAAAACCATAATTTACGCATTCAAAATGTATTTTTTTATTTTTTTATCATGTATTACTTCTGAAACATGTAAATTAAGTTACATGAAGCTATTAGTCAAGAAAATGGAAAAGGGAAAAAAGGGGGGAGGGTGAAAGAGGGACGTGTTGTATAATAAAATTATAAAAGAATATTTTTTTTCAGTTCGATAAACGCAGTTTTATTATTTTATTGCTAGTCCATTTTTTCCCCAATCGTGGACCCGTATCCTCCCATGGCGGCAAGAATAATGCAAAATATTTCTTTTATGGTGAAGATTAAGTTTTAAATCTTCCAAAAATCGGTTTTTTGTTTTTCACATTTTAAAAAGATTTATGCAATTCTAAATTTAACAAAACAAACCATATGAAAATATTCCAATTAGAATCGGGTCAATTTCCAATTGAAATGTGTGCTTTAACATACACTTCAATTGATTTTAAACTTTGATTTAATTTTTCTGAAAACTTTATTTGCCGCACTGCACTGTAATAATAATATTAAAAAATCGTTTTATTGTTTTAGAGAAAACTTATTTTCAAAATCACATTCTAATGGAAGCAAATAAGTTTAATTGACAAAAAAGTGAGGTGGGGATTGTAGGTATAATTATCATTTTATAGATATCTGTGCAAAAGAAATTATCTGCCTGCAAGCTTTTTCTTTTACATCACTCTCAAGATGCAAAAACACATGCAGAAAAACGAAATCTGAAATTAACAAAAACGAAAAAATCATGCGTCGAGCATAGATTATGAAACACTTTCCAACACATCCAGAAAACTGTAACGAAACTTCACTGTTAAATAAGGTGAAAGAAGATATGTAAGTAAACAGTATAGGAAACGTATAACACATTTAAAAGTCCAGTTTTTGCAATTACCTTTCATAGTAAAAAATGTAGTCGAATTATTTTGTGTAGCCCTGTATATGATCTATCGATTTGGATATATATAATACATAGTATGATAAAATTTAGTTCATTTAAAAAATTCACATTTATCAATTTTCGCCAATCGATGGAAATGTACTCGAAATCTTTTGTACAACCCTCTATAATTATCTAAAGATTTTTGTACACACCCCATATTAAGCTAAAATTCAATTCATGTAAAAATCGAATAAGGCAACTTAAAACAAACTTCCAGCAATTGCCAACCATAAAAAAACACCAAATCAACCAAAAAAATTTCAATATCCAACCTGACCATTTCAGATTTTTAATGATACTGTCAGGATGATACTGTCATTCTCCCTGATGATATAAATAAGACTATATCTTTAATTTTTTTTTTCATTAGATTTACAAACTATTTTTTAAATTTCGAAAAATTGTCATTTTTTGGCTTGCATAAACGTTTTCAATTTTGATTTTCTCATATTCTATCAGGCGTAGGGAGTTAGTTGTTTGACCACTCATTTTAAAGAGAATTTCACAAGGTTTCATTTGATATACAAGTTGCTTGATTAAAAAAAAATAACATTCTTAAAATTTTAAAATTTTTAGATTGTGTTTTTAAATTTTTTTTAAATGTATTTTTTTTGTAATATTATAAGCTCAAAATCTTGAAATATTTAGAGTGGTATCTCAATGGGAATATGATACATGATTAATTATAATAATTTTTTTAATAATAAATGATTAATTTGTTTTATATCAGTTACTAAATTATTCAGTTCATTTACTATCATTATATGTCATAACGTTGATTCCTTTCGCAACAAAATGGTAATACTTTATCAATCTCATAATATGAACAGAGATGCAATAACTCTATTTGACACCAGGTGCAAAATTTTCATATACATTTTTTACTTACTGCTGATGCTTAAATAGGTGTAACTTAAACCATCAATGGTACGCCTATCTGACGTGGTACCTGGTTAAGAAACACTAAGCAGCAATACCTTTATTACGGCACTGAATCTGAGTTTATAGTGAGGTTTTACACCATAAAACCTGACTATATATACTTTAACTTTTTTATTTATTGTGACATTTATTATTGCATTTTTAAAATTGTGTTCATAATTATTATACTGCTGGTTTGTGCATTCATGTTACACACACACACATACGCACAGACAACATGTATGTATTAGAGAAGAGTTCGAGCTCTCTATTCGGAGCCCGGGCCCGCCCGAGACCGACGATTTTATATCCGACCCCGCCCGAGCCCGAAACATTTTGTGTTTTTAGAGCCCGAGCCCAATACCGAAAAAAATTGCATAATATTTAAAAATTATTTTAAAAGTAACATCTCATTTTTGAAAAACTTCGTATATGAAAATAACTGTTAGTCTCATGTACATAATCAATTTTATGAAAATTTCCATTCAATCTTATCAACAGAGAAATTTGGTATCAAATAATAATATACTTACTTAAAAGGATGTTCATATTTTTCTCTCCCAGCAAGCAAATCTGATGGACACGTTAACATAGTGCGTGTTATGAATATAAATGCATGAAATTAGTATTTCTACGGCGAAGAATCGAACAATGTTTTCTATTTCGTATAAAAGGTGCATTTCTTAAATAATAATTGATTCCTTAATTAAAACAATATTCCTTGTTTCTGAAAATCAGCTTAAATTAAAAATGTGACACCGTTATCTGAAAGATCCTATGCTTTTATAGGAAAAGTGGAAACACTGTTCGATTGTTTTCTTTCAGAATAACAATACATGACCATTATATCTACTTAGGAATGAAAGTGATTTCGTAATTGTGCAGAGCAGAGCTTTAGCATGAGCAGAGTTCATAATTAAAAATAGAATCACTATGTTATTTTCATATGAAGAACGATTATGACTGACACACAACTGAAGACTAAAAATTTGCAAACCTAAGCAAATGCTGATTGTCTGAACAAAAAAAAAAAAAAAAAAAAAAGGAGAGAGAAGAAAATATATAATATATATATGTACATTTCGCGTTAGATCTTAAAATAAATAAATAAATAAATAAATAACGTAAACGTTCCAATTAAAAAATAGCCTACTGTCACAAACGAAAATCTAGCAGCGAATATTATTCGTGCTTCTTCCCATTGTCTCCGTATCACCCAGTCGTCAGTCGCATCGCAAATATCGTAAATTTTCTTTTAAAGTAACATTATAATACTAGAAAAGAAAAATAAGATTTATGTTTCCCCTTCTATTCATTCTGATCAAAATAACATTAAAATGACTTGAAATGGAATATCTAATTTTTTAGGGGGGAGGGGGGGGGGGTAATTTTTATTTTTTTCAATATGATAATAAATAAAAGTGTCAGTTTCAGAAAAAATGAGACCGAGCCCGTCCGGGCCCGAAGCCTGATATAAAAATCGAGCCCGGACTCGGGCTCGGGCTTTCGGACTCAGGCTGAGCCCGTCTCATCTCTAGTATGTATGTGTCTGTTCAGTTCCGATATCTGTTTCAAATAAAAATCTGGGCACCCCTCCACGTAATAAGCTGGTTACGCCTATGTGCTATAGTAAATGACAATAACGTACAAAAATTCAGGGCAATCAGAGTACACGACATGGAGCACGGCTAATACACGACTTGGAGCACGGGCATTAGAGATAAGTTCGAGCTCTCTTTTCGGAGTCCGGGCCCGCCCGACCTAGATGATTTTAAATCCGAGCCCGAGTAAAAAATTGCATAATATATAAAAAGTGTTTTAAATGTAATATCTCATTTTTTAAAAACTCCGTAAGTGAAAATAACTGTTCATCCCGTGCACATAATTAATTTTATGGAAATTCACATTCAATCTTATCAAAAGAGAAGTTTCGTATAAACAAAAAAAAAATCCTGACGGCTCGGCCTACAGGCACAGGTAGATTTCGAAGACGCAGACCGTGGGTCGCCTGTTAGTTGGGAATTGCGGAAGAAATGACCTTTTTGCCATGATGCGGTAGTAGGAACCGCCCATTTCGAAACCTAACTTGTTTGCAGGTGGAGCCGGCAGGGATTTTTTTTTTTGCTATAAGGGTTGGTCCTATAAAAAACTTGTCAATATAAAAGTTATGAATTTTTTTCTTCTAACCCCCCCCCTTTTTTCCCCTTGGGGTCATTTTTAATGACATCAAAAATCTGTCATACATAAATTTTCGACCCTTTTCCTAGAAGTATAAATAACTTTAAACGGATTCGATACGTATCATAATTAAGAAATTATGGGTTTTTTTCTGTTTTCACAAAAAGTCCCCATCCCCCCCCCCCTCCTCTTGGTTCGATTTTGCCCATTAACGAAATTGGCTGAGATTTTATGCCCCTTGATTTTATGTATTAGTTTGGAAGAGATTTGTGCAGAATTATTGCAGTTATCGTGTGCATAAAAAAGTGACATAGATAGATAGATATACACTAATTAATTTTTCAGTAGAGCTGAAATTTTTAAAGATATATATTTATATAGATATATAAAGTTTTGAACTGGGGGTAGTTTTGGGTTCTGGGAGTCATAATCGGCGTAGATCTGAGAAAATTTTTCAAAAATTTCAACTTGAGAGAATGTAATAGGTAGTATTTCTTACGAAATCTAACCTAAAAATATTCTTTCTTAAAAGGACGTAAATATTTTACTCCCCCAACAAGCAAATCTGATGGACACATTAACAAAGTTGCGTTTTATGAATAAATGCATGAAATTTGCAGAAATTACTATTTCTATGCCGAAGAATCGAACAACGTTTTCTACTCCCTATAAAATATGTATATCGTAACTTAATTCCTTAATTGAAACAATATTTCGTTTTCCTGAAAATCAGCTTAAATTAAAAAATTGACACCGTTATCTGAAAGATACTGCGCTTTTATAGGAAAAGTGGAAACGCTCTTCGATTGCTTTCTATCGGAATAGCAATACATGACAATTATATATACTTACGAATGTAAGTGACTTCGTAAATGTACGGAACAGAGCTTTAGCATGAGCAGAGATCATGATTAAAAATAGAATCATTAACGTTATTTTCATATGAAGAGCGAGTATGACTTGCACACAATAGTAGACTAAAAATTTGAAAACCTAAGCTTATGCTGATTGACTAAAAACAAAAAAAAAAATATTCATCTTGCATTAGATCTCCAAAAAATAAACGTTCCAATTAGAAAATATCCAACTGTCACAAACAAAAATCTAGCAACAAATATTATTCACTTCTCTTCGCATTGGCGCCTTATTGCCCAGTCGTCAGTCGCGTCGCAAATATCGTAAATATTCTTTTAAAGTAACATTCTAACACTAGAAAAAAAAGATTTCTGTTTTCCCTTCTATTCATTTTGATCAAAATAACATTAAAATTACTTGAAATGGAATATGTAATTTTTTTAGGAGAAAAGGTTATTTTTTCTAAATGAGAACAAATAAAATTGTCAGTTTCAGAAAGAATGAACCCGAGTCTGCCCAGGCCCGAAGGCTGGTATAAAAATCGAGCCCGGGCTCGAGCTGAGCCCGTCTCATCTCTAACGAGCATACGGCAGCCGGCAGACGAACAAACAAACTGAAGTCATAAACACTTTTCAACTAGGTTGGAAAGTGTTAAAAATCGGTTGAAGTCTGTGTTTTAACGTGCACATACTAATTTCAAATAGCCATTATTCTAATTGGAATATTTTCGTGCGATTTATTTGAATCGATTCAAAATTTTATATATATTTTTAAAAATATGAAAAAACAAAAATCTATTTATTGAAGGTTTAAAACTTATGATTTCTACTGCTAAAACCAGTCTACGAAAGATTCAAGTGGAACAAAACAATACTTTAATAGATATTGTTCATTCACCCTGGCACCGTAGAAATACGACCATTCACCATGATCTACATATTCTTCCTATCAAATCCGTGATCAAAAATCAAGCTATCAACTTCTTCAAGAATATCCCTGCTATACCTAATCTTCTCTTCAAAATATGTTCATCTATGATGAGAGGGTCCGCTGGAAAAGACCTCCGGCAACTCTTCATCTTCCTAAAAATATCGACGCTGGTTTGTTTTTCCGTACCTAATGATTTGCATCATTTTCTGGTTGTTCATTATATTCTTTTTCTTTTCAGTTTGTATATATTTGTAAATATTTTATTTCTGTTATATTGCTGTATTGCCTAATTTTTTATTTTCTATCTTCAATTTCTTTCTGTTTACTTTGTACTGTAACTTTATGTAATGCATGTCGAATTTAAATGGACTTTTTTTGTGTGTATGTGGGGCATTGGGTTTTCCCCCCTTTATTCTTGTTTCCAGAGTTATGATTTTTTGGACATTGATTATGGATAGAATTGTTCTACTCCACAAGTCTCTATCAGAGGTATGGTATTAGGATTCCGGAAACTCTTCACATCATTTAGTCCAAGTCCAAATCCACGTCAAAGAAGTATTTGGCCTCTAATCACTCCTCTCCAAAGAGCCATTACCGTTATTCACATAATCTGAAACGTGCAACAATATTATCTCCCTATGATAATAGTTTTGTCCTTGGCGATGTACCCAGCCCATTTTCATTTTAATTGTTTAATTATCTGGATGATGTCAAAACATTTTGTCTAATTTCTGATCAGGTCATTTTCTTCTCTTCTAGTTATGTCTAGCATAAGTTTTTATGCTTCGCTGTGTTGTTTGTAATATTTGTACCATTCGTTTTGTTAACGTGCATGTTTACGCTCCATAAGTTAGTACTGGGGTTAAACATTTTTCTCTGATTTGTAATAAATATACATTTAAATTGGAGCCTTTCATAATTTGGATGTCTTGTAAAAAGAAATCAAATCGAGATGCTTTATTTAAAATCTAACATCACTTTTCGATGATTGAAAACCTTAACTTACTCTGCCACTGAAAGGAGAAAAAAAAATGAAGCCAGTTTAACTTTTATAAAAGTTGCACATGTTATTCTTTTTGAGAATATTTAACAATTCTAAGAAGGGGTCATCTAATCTTCAACCTGAATCTTTATATTTTGTTGCATAATTTATTTAGTACGATGCGCAATGCTGTATGTGAAATAATCTTCATGCGGTAAGCTTAGTACGATATATTTAGTTACTTTTGATGGAAGATTTGCGACAATATGTCCTGACCACACCAGTTTTGCTTCCACTTTTGGAAACTTTATCTACAATCTGTCAGTCAATCCAATTACGACTTAAATCCTCAAGGGCTTAAGTTAGATTAAAAATGAAACATGTGTCAACAAAATATGTGTTTTATGAGATGTATAAATCCTGTTGTTGGTGATAAAGGAATGGATTTAACTTTTGCAAACATCTGTTGTAGTAAACAGAGATTAATTTGTTCGGCTGTTTGAAGGATTGGCGCGATGATATTTATACTTTGAAAGCAGTTAAGCTGATTAAATGTCATCATCTTTGAGGCTTATCCGTAACATTTAATGAAACCCTTCCATTATATTTTTTGTTTTACTAGGATTTAACTAAAATAAGCTAGTCCTAGCAACATCGTAGTCTAGTTCAACATCGAGTTCGTATAAATTTTTTAAGCTGTTCCGGAACACAAGATTCTTAGAAAAATCACATTTTTACTTTTTTTGGCTTAGGAAATACTTTAGAGTTTGTAGAATAACATAATTCAAACCGCATGTAAATAAAATAATTAGATTAAAAGAAATACCGCGTTTTATGGTGGACTGTATGTGATTACCACACCTTCATCTAAAATTCAACTGCATTAATCTCAGAATATATTTTTCCATGATTTGTAATATTTAAATCGATATGCATAAATCTATATTAAAAAAGCAAAAACATGTCCATAAGTAATGCTGACGTTATTTTTGAGACGGCAACAACTAAATTTATCTTTTACTGCAACTTATAAGCATCACACAGTTTAAATTTTTACACCATCGAATAGGGAATAACATGTTCTTTCAAATGAAATTTGTTTGAAAACTGTATCTCAACTTACTGATTGTTTAAAAATAATTTCCAAGCATGATTTCTTTTTAATCGATCTCTGTCGCATGCAGCCCGATTACGAAAGATTAACCCATTTGCACTTAAAAACAATTTAAAAATGCTTCCGGATAATGTTCCATAACGAAAATAAAACTTCTTAAATAAATAAATAAAATTTTATAAGTAAAACACAAATTTAACAGATGTGTAATCGAACTACGCGCTTAAGCCACTGAAATTATCAAAATCAAAACGACTGCTGTAAGTAGCGAAATTTTTGTCGATTTCTTCGGCTATTAACTCCTGACATGCGCGAATAATACGAAAGCATCGCTTTTTATAAATTTCATATTGATATCTTTCACATAAAAATGATTTTTGGTGGTGTTCGTCTGCAATCTAAAAAAATATGCTTAATGTAAAAAAAATCTATCAGAGTTTTCAATAACAATAATAAAAATCTATACTAATATTATAAAGGAGTAAAGATTGTTTGTTTGTTTGCTTGTTTGTTTGTTTGTAGGGGGTAATCTCTGGAACTACCGAACCGATTTCAAAAGTGATGGTGGCAAATTGAGGGTGACAACCCCTGCTCCAACATAGGCTATATTTTATGTCGGTGTCAATAACCCCAGGGGGGGGTGCAGGAGCGAGAAACGTTCTAAAATTGCGATTTTTTGTATACCGAAGGAGCTAGAATTTTGAAATTTGGCATTGTAGTTACTTATAAGATGTAAATGCTCTCTAGGAACAAAGTTTAAAAAAAATTTCGAAATTTAAAAGGGTGAAATAAGCGAAAAGCGTTCTAAAAACATTCTAAATTACAATTTCTATGGAATCTCTGGAACTACAGAATCTATTTCAAAAGTGATGCTGGCAAATTGATGGTGACAATCCCTGCTCCAACATAGGCTAATATTTTATGTCGGTGCCACTAAGCCCAGGGGGGTGCAGCACCGAAAAACGTTCTAAAATTGCGATTTTTTGTATACCGAAGGAGCTAGAAATTTGAAAATTGGCATTGTAGTTATACTTATAAGATGTAAATGCTCTCTAGGAACAAATAAAAAAAAATTCGAAATTCAAAAGGGTAAAATAAGCGAAGCGCGTTCTAAAAACTTTCTAAATTACAATTTCTGTGGAATCTCAGGAACTATAGAACCGATTTCAAAAGGGATGGTGGCAAATTGATGGTGACAACCCTTGCTCCAACATAGGCTATATTTTATGTCGGTGCCACTAACCCCACGGGGGTGCAGGAGCGAAAAACATTCTAAAATTACGATTTTTTGTGTACGGAAGGAGCTAGAAATTTGAAATTGTAGCTTCTTATAAGATCTAAATGCTCTCTAAGAACAAATAAAAAAAAAAAAAATGAAATTTAAAAGGGTGAAATGAGCGAAAAGCGTTCTAAAAACATTCTAAATTACAATTTCTGTGGAACCTCAGGAACTATAGAACCGATTTCAAAAGTGATGGTGGCAAATTGATGGTGACATTCCCTACTCCAACATAGGCTATATTTTATGTCGGTGCCACTAACCCCAATGGAGTGCAGGAGCGAAAATTTTGCGAAAATTGCGTCTTTTTTATACTGAAGGAGCTAGAAATTTGAAATTTGGCATTGTAGTTACTTATAAGATGAAATGCTCTCTAAGAATAATTTTTAAAAAATTGAAATTTAAAAGTGTGAAATGAGCGAAAAGCGTTCTAAAATCATTCTAAATTACAATTTTTATGGAATCTCTGGAACTACAGAACTGATTTCAAAAGTGATGGTGAGAATCCCTGCTCCAACAGCCTCTTTAATAAAAAGCTATGCGATTCTGACGACTGGGTTTTTCGCTAACTGTTGCCACAGATTAATCTCGGAAAATGAAACCTTTGAAGTTGCTGAAAAAAATAATAGCTCGAAAAGTATTTGTCAGAAAATTGTTAGACAAACTGCGTTTGAAAAGTAAAATATTATATTTTTCTTGATATAAATTTAAAATCTAATGATTATGCCGTTTTCCAAATATTAAATTTCAAAAATTGCAAAATTTCACAATGGAGTACCATAGCGAAACCTTCATGCGTAAAAAGATAATGATAAAGGCGACGTGTCCTGACGTGTATATTGGCATGAGTCACAAATTATAGTAGCCTTATTATTCTGTTAAAATATAAGGGTGAATTATGAAATATAAATATTTCGTTTGATTAAAAGTTCGTTAAGAGAAATTGACCAGCGTAGCGGGCGTAGCTTGCTAGTACAATAATAAAATGTATCGAAATAAAATTAAAGAGAGCTTGCTAAAAAAGGTGCATTTAATACCACAAATATAAAAGAAAATCCCTGACGGCTCGGCCTACAGGCACAGGTAGATTTCGAAGACGCAGTTCGTGGGGCGCCTGTTTGTTGGTAATTGCGGAAGAAATGACCTTTCTGCCATAATGCGACAGTTGGAAGCGCCCACTCCGAAACCTAACTTATTCGCGGGCGGTGCAGGCAGGGATTTATTATTATTATTATTATTATTTTGCTATAAAGGTTGGTCCTATAAAAAACTTGTCAATATAAAGGTTTTAGATAATATTAAGAGGATTTATAATAAATTTAAGCGGATTTAATATCTTTTGAATTGACGAAGTTATGAATTATTTTCTTCTAAAACCCCCTTTTTCCCCCCTTGGGGCCATTTTTAATGATATCAAAAATCTGTCATACATAAATTTTCGGCTAAAATAGATATTTTTAATTTATTTTTTTATTTTTTAGAGAATTTACGTTTGAATATCAATATGAGACTATAAGGGTTCCGTTTTTTTTTCTCCTTTTGAGGTACGGAACGCTAAAAAGAAAAAAAGGTAACGCACCGGGGCGCCAACACCGGCTTTTTGGCGCCAAAATGGCGATTTTATGCCTGAGTAGCCCGGCGACTGGCGAGATTTTGCTTTGTATGGCAACCTGTTAGAGCAGTTTGCTTGTGTTTTATATTAAATTAAACATTGTATGTATTATATTAAATTAAACATTGTGTATTTTATAATAAATTAAGCTTTATGTATGTTTTATAATAAAATAATTTTGTGTGACTTTATAACAAAAATTTGTGCGTGTTTTATAATAAAATTAACTGTTTCATAATAAAATAAAAATAACATGCTGTTAAGCAAGCTAGGCCTAACAGGTACCCGAAAGGGGGTTTTTCTCGCCAAAATGGCACAAAACAAAAATCGCGCCAACCCCGGTGCGTCTGCAACAGCTGCTTCGAAAAAAAAAAAAAAGAATAATAATAATTTCAGTTTGTTTAAGCACCGATTATAGTCTTTCAGGGTACCGTTCTGAAACGACGTGTAACTCAGAAAGGCGTACGTACGATCGAAATTGTAGTCGCCTATGGTGTAAAATCTTTGACTGTAGAAATATGATGGAAATATAACTGAAGAAATATAAATGCTGCAATCATACAAATTTAATTTTGCTGCCATTTTCGGTTGTTTAAGATGCACTATATATTGAAAAAAGTTAAAACATTGAAAAACTTTCATCAAATCTGAATTTTTATCAAATTCTTTTAAAATTTCAATTTTTCGTCTTTCGTTTATCAGTCTTTCGTTTTCCGGTCATATTAAGAGCATGTTAAGTGTTCAAAAGAGAGCGAAAGTAAAATTAGAAATCGCGTTCAAACGTGGTCTGAATTGCACCGAAATCAGGAAATGAAGCGAGGTTTACTACTCTCAAACTTGTCTCGTGAGCAGATCACCCACTGTCCATTATTTTCGTCCCACCCCCTCCACAGGTTCAACGATCTTGAAATAACCCATATAGCAGTCGCACATGTTCTTTGTCCTTCATCTTTCCCCCAAATATTGCTAGCAGAAAAGAAAGAAAAGAACAACGCTGGGGGGGAATCTGAGAAAATCCGTTCCTGTATGAAAGAAACGACGTATAACCAAAGTTATAAACCGTATAAGCATTACAACATTAAAATACTTAAGAATGAATGGCGACCGCAATGAAACGACGTATAAATGAGGAACGTATAAACGGTGCTTTACTGTATTATTTTCCGTAAAAACAATCCGGGGAAAGGAAAAAAAAAAAAAACTTCACGCTTATGATATAAAATCATTTATACATATTTTTATTCTAAATTATTATCTTCCTAACTTAATTTTTAATATATTAATTAATATTCTCTTCGCTCAAATATCTGGAGGCACGGCAGTGCCTCCGCCAAGTCTTGAGAGGACAGCCGTAAGCATACTTTTCTGGAAGCAACTCAGGGCACTTTTGACCCCCCCATATCTCCGCGCTGGAGTATCCCAAAAATTTTAAACTTCAATTATAGAGAGTATTTGGCCCACAGGACCAAAATTTAAAATTACAACTTTCTGTCTTTTCTAGTTCAGGCGATATATGAACTCAAACATTCGATTTTTTGTCACTTCTTACTCACTCGTTCACGCGTCATCAAAAAGATTGAGTAGATCCCGTAGCCCCAGAAACTTGACATTTGGAAAAAAGGTAGTGTTTAGGATACAAAGAAAAGAAAAATTATAAAATCCAGAAAATTCGAAAAAAAAACATTCGAAAATTCAACAAATTCCATCAAAATTGAAAATTGAAAATAATACGATCTTGTAGTCTTGGAAACTTAAGATTTGGTGTGAAGGTAGTGTTTAACATCCAGAAAAAGAAAACATCAAAAACACCAAAAAAATCGAAAGCAAAATTGAAAAAATCGAAGAAATTGAAAAAAACCGAAAATTTGAAGACAATCCGATTTTGTTGCGCTAGAAAATTCAAATTAGGAATAAAGGTAG
This sequence comes from Maratus michaelseni, assembly GCA_963931845.1. Lineage (NCBI taxonomy): Eukaryota > Metazoa > Arthropoda > Arachnida > Araneae > Salticidae > Maratus > Maratus michaelseni. The sequence continues at coordinate 314,974,646 of OZ007589.1, read as the reverse complement.
TATTTAGGATACAGAAAAAGGAAAATTAAAAAAATCCAGAAAATTCGAAAAAAAAATAAAAAAATTCGAAAAAAATTGAAAAAATGAAAATAATTTGATACGATAACGCTCGTATTTATAAATTAATTTGGACGAAACTAATTGTGTGTATTAAGCTCACCAATGCCTCGACCGAGTTCGTTGGCCAGCTTGGTCCGCCATCTTGTTTCAAGATGGCGGCCACGGAAAATTTTAAAACTAAAATAAATATACAAAAAAGTTAAAAAATCAAGTTTGTTTTTTAATTAGGTGTTAGGACTTGATACAAGGATTCCAGAGCATTTTTTGTTTTACCTCTAAAAAATTGGCTGAGATAGAGCAGTTTAAAATTCTAGGGTGGCTGACATTTTGAAACAAAACAGCACATTACAAAAAAACAACGATAAATTTATGGTCAATAATGGTCAAGCAGGTGCAATCCCGAATGAATACTCCGTGTCATTATAACTGTAACTTTGACTTCGAAATTTTGATACGTTGCATTTTCTATTTGTTGATATTTTTGAACTATGATTTACGCTAAGTGAAATGTTGTTGTTGAAGAGGGATTTTCCATGTAAATCGGAAACGTCCAATTTTAATATGTTTTTAATGTTTTATGAAAGTGTATTGTAATGTCTTTAATTTTAATGATTTTAATATAAATTTATAAGTTTTAGTGAACGCGATTTCTCGCAAATTATTTTCTTTCATTGTTGTAATCATTTTCCCAATCATACGCATAAAACTATATATTCATATCCATTAGCGCCAAATTCTCGCCAAACTTGGCGACAATTGGCGAAATCTCGCCAAATTTGGCGACAAAAATAAGTCTTCATAAATGAAGCCAACTTGGCTATAGCTCAATAATTTGGCGAATTTCTTATTCAAATTCAGTGTAAACGAATCTTTTGTAAACGGTTTCTTTGCATTTTAACTTGCTGTTTTCGAGTAAGATTAGCTAAAATTTTAAAACGAAGATATAGGAAAGCTACCTTTTCCTGCCGGTACAGGCCGGAGGCCTTTTGTATGAGTTGTCGGATGCAATCTATGTTTTGCATTAAATAAAGTAAAACATTGAAAAACAAATCCCACAGGATGGGGATAGTTTGTTTTAGATAGATTTTAAGATAATTGTCCTATTAGCTAGTACACCTTCCGTTATTGTTTTGTGTTATTTTCCCCGGATTATGCTTTTCTTTTCTTTTGTTTACGAATTTTGTAATACAAAAGTTCCGCTATAGACTGGCTACGTTATAGACCTTTTTTTTATAGACAGGTTCATTTTCTTTCACAGGCTTTACTCTATTTAATTTATATATGAAATATTTGTTGTTAAAAGATGTTGGTCGCACAAAAATTTTCACATCTCTCCCTCCCTCCCGACATTACTGGTTGGTTATGGCTTGATAGTCCTTTCTAAATAAAATCATGGTGATTCTAAGATTCTCTTGATTTATCTCTAAATTGAACATAAACGATCCTAAGAAAACGGATCAATGAATTACTATATTGGCATGAGGAAATTTAGTTGCAGAAAAATGGAGCATATAGATAACATTAAGTCTAATAGGAAAACCACAGCCTTGGCAAGATTGTATTAACAAGAAACCATCCAAATACATTTTTATGAAAGTAATATAATTTTCCCCTCGAATCTATACAAACCATGTATTATAAGAAAAACCGGTACTTCTCTATTATCCCGTCGACCACTTTTCATAACAAAAAACATCGCCAAACTGTAAGATTAAACGCCAAAAATGCAGTCCCATTTACTTGATGTCAGAAGCATTACACGTGTTTGTTATTTCATCAAGTGCTTTTTAATTCGACATTTGCGTGTATTTTTCATTATGTTTTACTGATTTATTAGTTATTTCCTTAATTAAAATAACAATTGTGTCCTTAAATTCTTACATTATATTTATTTATTTATTTTGATACTATAATGGCAAAGTTCTCCCGTTTATTTGGCGTTACAGTTTGGCGATAGCTTTTTGTTATGAAAAGTGGTCGACGGGATAATAGAGAAGTACCGAAAAACCGTAGAGTTTGTAACACGTAAAAATACAATGTGTAAACGATAAACATAATTTAATTTATGAAAATTGTGGCTCGATGTACTCCATGGTTACAAATATGGAAATAAACATCCAAGTACAAATAAAAAATAACGTGCGTAGTTTTAATCAGTATGTGAAAAATTAAATGATATCGTTTCAAATAATAACTTCATTAGACCGTGCAATTATATAATCTGGAGGCACGGCAGTGCCTCCGCCAAGTCGAGAGAGGACATCCGTAAGCATACTTTACTGGAAGCAACTCAGGGCACTTTTGACCCCCCCCCCCCCCCCCCCATATCTCCGCGCTGGAGTATTCAAAAAATTTGAAACTTCGTTTTTCTAGAGTATTTGGCACACAGGACCAAAATTTAAAATTACAACTTTCTGTCTTTTCTAGTTCAGACGATATATGAACTCAAACATTCGATTTTTTGTCACTCACTCACTCGTTCACGCGTCATCAAAAAGATTAGGTAGATCCCGTAGTCCTAGAAATTTGACATTTGGAAAAACGGTAATGTTTAGGATACAAAGAAAGGAAAAATTATAAAATACGGAAAATTCGAAAAAAAAAAAAACATTCGAAAATTCAGCAAATTCCATCAAAATTGAAAATTGAAAATAATACGATCTTGTAGTCTTAGAAACTTAAGATTCGGTGTGAAGGTAGTGTTTAGTATCCAGAAAAAGAAAACATCAAAAACACAAAAAAAATCGAAAGCAAAATTGAAAAAATCGAAAAATCGAAAAAAATCGAAAATTTTCAAATAATCCGATTTTGTTGCGCTAGAAACTTGGAACTCGGAATAAAGGAAGTATTTAGGATGCAAAATAAGGAAAAATTAAAAATTCCGGAAAATTCGAAAAAAAAATTCAAAAATTCGAAAAATTCGCAAAAAAATTAAAATAATTAAAATAATTTGATTGTTTAGCCTTAGAAGCTTAAAATTCGCATTAAAGATAGTGTTTAGGATTCAGAATAAGTTAAAATAAAAAACGCAATAAAATTCGAAAATAAAATCAAAAAATCGAAAAAATCGAAAAATAAGGAAAATTTGAAAATAATTCGATTTTATAGCGCTAGAAACTTGAAATTTGGAATAAAGGTAATATTTAAGATACTAAATAAGGAAAAATTAAAAAATATGGATAATTAAAAAAATACCCATAAATTAGTGCAGACGATATATGAACTCAAAGTTTCGATTTTTTGTCACTCACACACTCACTCCATCTCGCGTCATCAAAAAGAATGGGTAGATCCCGCAGCCACAGAAACTTAAAATTTGGAATAAAGCTAGTGTTTCGGATACAAAGAAAGAAAAAATTATAAAATCCGGAAAAAAAAAACATTCGAAAATTCAAAAAAAATCGAACAAAATTGAAAATTGAAAATAACACGATCTTGTAGTCTTAAAAACTTAAAATTTGGTTTGAAGGTAGTGTTTAGAATTCAGAAAAATAAAACGTCAAAAACACAAATTTTTTTTTAAAATAAAATCGAAAAATCGATAAAAATCGAAAAATTTCAAATAATTCAATTTTGTTGCGCTAGAAACTTGGAATTCGGAATAAAGGTAGTATTTAGGATGCAAAATAAGGAAAAATTAAGAAATCCAGAAAATTCGAAAAAAAAAAAATCAAAAATTCGAAAAATTCGAAAAAATTAAAAAAAAAAAATTAGAATAATTTGATCTTTTAGCCTTAGAAACTTAAAATTCGCGGTAAAGATAGTGTTTAGGATTCAGAATAAGTTAAAATAAAAACGCAATAAAATTGGAAAATAAAATAAAAAAATCGAAAAATAAGGAAATTTTGAAAATAATTCGATTTCATATAGCGCTAGAAACTTGAAATTTGGAATAAAGGTAATATTTAAGATACTAAATAAGGAAACATTAAAAAATATGGATAATTCAAAAAAAAATCGAAAATTTAAAAAAATAAAATAAATAAATAAAAAATAGAAAGAAAGAAAGAAAAGGAGATAAATTGAAAATAATATGATCTCGTAGTCTTAGAAACTGAAAATTTGCTGTAAAGATAGTGTTTAGGATTCAGAAAAAGAAAAAATTAAAAACACAACAAAAATTGAAAATAAAATAAAAAAATCGAAAAAAAAAACGAAAATTTTAAAATAATTCGATTTTGTAAAGCTAGAAACTTAAAATTTGGATTAAAGGTAGTATTTAGGATACAAAAAAAGAAATAAATAAAAAATCTGTAAAATTCGAAAAAAAAATTAGAAAAATTGAAAAAAATTCGATTTTGTAGCTTTAGAACTTAAAATTCGGCGTAAACTTATTGTTTAGGATACAAAAAAAGGAAAAATTAAAACACAATAAATTCGAAAATAGAATAAAAAAACTCGAAAAAGATCGGAAATTTCAAAATAATTCGATTTTGTAGCGCTAGAAACTTGAAATTTGTAATAAAGATACAAAATAAGAAAAAATTAAAAAATCCAGAAAATTATAAAACAAAAATTCGAAAAAATAAAAAATTGAAAATAATTTTATCTTGTAGTCTTAGAAACTTAAAACTTGGTCTAAAGGTAGTATTTACTATTCAATAAAAGGAACAATTAAAATATTCGTTAAATTCGAAAATAAAATCGAAAAATCGAAATATCTTTAAGAAATCGAAAATTCGAAAACAATTTGATTTTGTACTGCTAGAAACATTAGTTTTAAGATAATTGTCCTATTAGCTAGTACAACGCCCCTAATTGTTTTATGTTATTTCTCCCGGATTATGGTTTTCTTTTCTTTCGTTTACGAATTTCGTTATAGAAAAGTTCCGCTATAGACTGGCTACGATATAGGCGATTTCTTTATAGACAGGTTTGTTTTCTTTCACAGGTTGTACTCTATTTACTTCACGTATGAAATATGGATTGTTAAATGATGTTAGCCCCACAAAAATTTTCACAGCTCCCCCTACCCCCCCCCCCCCCCCACCGATATTACTGGCTCCTTATGGCTTGATAGTCCTTTCTAAATAAAATCATGGTGACTCTAAGATTCACTTGATTTATCTCTAAATTGAACCTAAATGATCCTAAGAAGACGGATCAAATAATTACTATATTGGCATGACAATCAGGTAACTTAGAATTAAAATCGAAAAATCAATAAATTTATAAAAAGTCGATTTTATTGTCCTAGAAGCTTGACATTTGGCAGAAAGGCAGGGTTTAGTACACAAAGTAAGGAAAAATTAAAAAATCCGTAAATAATAAAAAAAGACTAAAAAAAAAACGTAAAAAAAACATCGAAAAAAGGAATATAGTTTGATTTATTGGAAATTTCCGGAAATTTTAATTTTGGCTTTCTTTTTATACTAAAAAGTTCTTTTATGTTAAATATCAAGTATCTAGGGCTGCGAGTAATATCTCAGATGGATAGCACCTATCCTGGAAGCAATTGAGAGTACTTTTGACACTCCCCCTCCCATAACTTAGGGCTTGCCTAGGAACCTGAAATCTCTTTTTATCTACAGTACTTTGCAAACGAAACTAAAGCTTCAAATTTTTGATACCTGTAAATAATAGGGACAGAGTGTGGGCTTAGCGAAAATCAGTGGATGATCTCCAAAAAGAACCCAAAATCAAGAAAAGCAGGATTACTTACAAAAAGAAGTGAAATCTCATCAAAAACTCACCTGTAAAAAAAGCAGCCAAGTCTCGTAACTCATTTACCGTAAAAAGTACTGAGATCGTATAAAGCCAAGTTTAACTATCTTATTAACTCTGAAATTTTCATTCACAAATCACTCCTAGTCTCTACATCTTTAGTTAATTATTATTTTGTGACTTGGCAATTACACAGCACAGGAAAGTTATTACACCTTACTATGTCATGGGATGGGATTTTAACTAAAGCAAATTATATACGCACAGGGAAGTTATTACACTTTAATATGTTATAGTATTATTTGATTAAGACTAACTATATACAACACATTCTTGTGCTACGTAATTGCCAAGTCACAAAATAATAATTAACTAAAGATGTAGAGACTAGGAGTGATTTGTGAATGAAAATTTCAGAGTTAATAAGATAGTTAAACTTGGCTTTATACGATCTCAGTACTTTTTACGGTAAATGAGTTACGAGACTTGGCTGCTTTTTTTACAGGTGAGTTTTTGATGAGATCTCTTATTCTAAAACCTCAAGTGTTACTTCCTTTTCTCATATGAAAGACTATCTTTATTAAATGCAGCATGTACGTTAGAGATCTATTTTAATTCCAATGCGGTTATAACAGACTAGCAAGCTTCGCCCGCTACGCTGGTCAGTTTCTCCAAACAAATTTTGAATCAAACGAAATATACCGGTGAATTGCATGCATCCAATAATGTACGCTTTCGATCAGACAGCTACAGGAAAATATTAAAAGAGATCGCATATCAAATTACTGCCTTGGACTACTAAGTATTTGTCTGGCTTTAATTATGTTCCTCATATTGATCATTCCAGGAATAAGACTGTTGATCTCGGATCTTAGTTACCCTGTACCTTGTGCCGTACCTTGAAGTGGCAGGATGAGACTCCCTGGATATATTGCGGTGGCGGTAGTAACGAAGATATAGAAATAGGTGTATTTTTAGAAATTATAACTTGTAATGTTAAAAATAAGGATGTGTTGGCGCTAAAAGCATCACCAAAATATAGAAAATGTGCTATATCGAAACCGTACAGACCATCGAAACTTTATTTCAGCAAGCATTTTTTATTTCAAAATCACAATTACATAAATATCCGTAAGAATAATAGGTACTTTTATGTTAGCTGGGCGCCTGTAAAAACTCGCCAAATCATGTTTCAATTGACATGATTTGAATTGCAACATTTTGCGTGACATTTTATTTGTATTGATATGTTTGTGTATATGTATTTTATTATGATTATATTTTAGTTATTTTAAGTAAGTTTTTTAAGTATATTATATCGCAGTGTTAAAATAATGGCTAGTTGTTATTAGCTAATGTTAAAAAATGAACGAAAAAAAGGATTGGCGAGATTAAAAAAAAAAAATTGGCGATCGCTGGCGTCCAGCTAACATAAAAACACCGAATAATATTCAATTCTAAATTCCCGAAGCAAAAAAAAAAAAAAAAAAAAAAAAAAAAGGTTTAAAAAAGAGCCCGAAAACTGGCATTATTGAGATTTCATATGATCAAACTTTAATGTGCATTTTTTTCTTATCCAGTATCTTATAAATCGCCAAGTATTGTTTGATCTTTAACAGTGACGAATGTATTTTAGAAAATATCACTTGGCGATCAATGCAATAAATTTTAAGGTTTTGTTGCCAAAGACAATGCCAAATTCGAAAATCTGCAATACCTCCCGAATTGTCGGGGTTAGAATATTTTTATTTCATACCATTCGATTCAGCACGCAAAAATACATTGAAATATGTTATCATTTGACAAATAAATATAAAACACGATTTTTAAGGAATTTTGTTAATGTTTGTTCCCATTTTTACCCTCTTTAGAGATGGAATTTTAGAAAACCTTTCTTATTGCGCCTCTACATCCTAAAAAGTATTTTCCCCGCAATTTTCGTGTTTGTAATTTCAATAGTTTGAACTCTGCGTTGATGATCTCCCCAGTCAGGACTTTCCTTTACATATATAGAATTTTATATACAGATAAAATTAACCATTATTATTCCCTAGCAGGCTTTGCTCGCTACGCTGGTCGGTTTCTCCAAACACAACATGAATCAAACGAAATATATCTGTCAATTTGATCTTGTGTTTTAAAGAAACATGAACTTTTACCTTGCATGTCCTTCCGCATTTTTGTAAAACGATAGACAGCTATTACGGAATTTAGGCTGTTAAAGACCAACTCACTTATTTAATCATTTAGCGTAGGATTTTCTAAAGAACGATATAACGTTATGCAATATACTAAAACTATCCCTGAAAAATTTACAATGCAAGTTACATCGAAATCCGATTATAGAAATGCCTCCCCCCGCCTTCCCTAAATCTATAACTAAGCAACATAGAACGATATATACACTAAAACTTTCCCTCAAAATTTAGCTAACTAACAGTGCAAGTTCCAGCAAAATCCATTCAGCAGAATTCAAGATATAAGCAGCAGGATCGAAATTCCCCTTTCATTATACATATACAGTAGACAGAAAAATGTATCTTTCATAATCATCTTCACCTGATGATAGAAGTTTCAGAGTTTTTGTAGAGAGTATATGCTGTTATACGCCTTCAACCTTCTGGAATTTTTAAGACGAAACTCTACACATTTTTATGCCTGCACTACTGACAACTTTCTTCCATAGCTCCATAACTAAACATTGTAGAAAATCAATTCCTAAAATCGCACTGCGAAACTCCCATCAAAATCCGTTCAGTAGAACTTTAAAAAGGGTAATATTTCATAATCGGGTTCATCTAATTTTATCTATATCTTTCTCCTGTAGCTCTATAAATAAGCAATGTAGAACAATGGGCTTTATTTTAAAACCTTTCTAAAACAAATTACCTAACCAACAGTGAAATCCTATAAAAATCTGTTTGGTAGAATCTGAGTTTTATCCGATCGGAAGGAAATACGAATTTGCGTTTTATAAATATTGTAGATGATGATGGTATGATTTCTGTAATAGGATTCGTTGTCAAACGTTCGCTTCAGAAAACACAACGCAGACGAAAACTTCGTTTCAGATCCAGAGTAGTACCAACCATCCCCACAAAATTGCCTAACTAACAGTGTAAATCCCACCAAGTCCATTCAGCAGAACTCAAATTATAAACGGTCGGAATGAAATACGTATTTGCATTTTATATATATAGTAGATATATCTTTCATAATTGCATTCACCTTTCCCAATCACTTTTTCATTAGCTCTATCACTAAGCAAAATAGAATGATATGTTATAGGGTCATTAACCATACCTGAAAAATCACTTCCATCAAAATTTGTTCAATAGAATTTTTTTAATGTAATATTTAATAATCTGGTTCACTTAATTTTAGAGCTTTCCTCTGTAGCTCTATAACAAAGTAACGTAGAATATCTATATGCTAAAACCTTTCAAAAAACATTAACTAACTAACAGTGTAAAACCTACCTAAAATATCATGAATAATCGGATTATAATGCGAATATGCGGTTTATACTCATAGTAGATGACGATATGATTTTTTGTAATAGAATTATTCATCATGAAGGATTCGCTTCAAACATAAACGATGCTTTCAACATTGTAGCTAATACGCCAATTGGCGAGTTATCCGGTTAGGGATAATGTGCCCGAAATCGTATGAATAACTTTCCAAAGAAAAGGGGAAACATGGCTGAAGGCTGAAAACATATAAATATGTGATACATAATACTAAACAGAGCTTCCAAACTCTATTTTATCAAGCACGTTTTATTTTAAATCGTGGCGTTTGTAGAAATAATAATACACAATTACATAAATATCCGTAAGAATAATATTCAATTCCCAATTGAGCAGTTAATGTAATCTGTAAAAATAAACAAAGGAATTAAATAACAAAAAAAGATTTAATTTGAATTTCTTCCATTGCTATAGCAACGGGCGTATTTTTAGAAATTATCACTTGTATTGTTAGAAATTGTTAGATTTTGACGTCAAAGACTTCGCCAAATTATAAAAATGTGCAATATCTCATGAACTATTTGACTTAGGAGTATTTAATTGGTGCCATTCGATTCAGCATACAAAAATACATTAAAATATGTTATCATTTGTCACGTAACTGTAATAACCGATTTTTAAGGAATTTTTTTAAAGTTTGTTCCCCTTTTTACCCCCCTTAGGGGTGGAGTTTTTGAAAATCCCTTCTTAGTGCGTCTCTACATACTAAGAAGTATTTTTCCTGCAAGTTTCGTCTTTGTAGGTTCAGTAGTTTTGGCTGTGCGTTGATCATCTAGCCAGAAAGGACTTTCTTTTATATATATAGATGTAATGTTATGTGTTCTGGACATTCATTGACAGCTGCTTGGGCGCCCAACCTTTTTCTGTTCATAAACAAATTGTGCAAGTAATGTAATTTCCCAGATACAATGTTTAGCTCTTTCCTTTGACTAAAATTCCTTTCCCACCGGGTTGCCCGCCTGTGTCCTCTAAAATTTACAAAAGTTACGGGTTCGCCAAATGTGGTAGCTTTTTCATTACATCCTCCCAAAACATTTCTATTAATTATCCTTAACGTACATAAATTCTTTGGCGCGTCTGCGGTTTGCTGGCTCGGTGTATTATCGAATCGTGGCGAGACAATACTGCCCAAAACGGCAGATCACTCCTGGCTCTTGCTCTGTCAACAACTGTTCTAAGCCTCTAATACCCGAGACCACCCCGTTCTTACATCTTATACTTGCTATATATCAATAAAAAACTTTCAGCTGAGATGTCTTCGTTCATTGGATATTTCATGTCTGCCTTCCTGGATGTAGAACCTTTGGGAAATTATTTACAACGCAAATGGTACGAACGAACGGCCCAAAAACTATCTCAATTCTTGCGTTATGCATTAAAATATTTCAGCCCAACAATAATCAACATCATACACAGTTGGTGTGACTTCGGAAGGCAATAATTGATTATAGTACAGTCGAGGTGGTCTCACGTCTCCTGTCTCCTCCTGTATAATGTATCCTGTGATCTCCGTTTCTGCTCTCCTCCTGTATCCTGCATCCTGTGAGCTCCGGTTGCTGGCCTCATGTCTACGGTCCCCGGTCTTCTCCTGTCTCCCATCGTCTGATTCTGTTATCCTGTCTCCTATCCAGATGGTATCCAGTTCCTCTCCAATTCTTTTCCGGACATCTCCAATCATCTCCCGTTCATCTGCCAGTCATATCCCATAGTCTCAGATGGTCTCTGGATTATATAAAAGATTTTTTTCAAGCGGTACTGTTCTGGATTTATCAGGATTATGTGGATTTTTTTCTTCCGGATTTCCGGATCGCATTTTTCAAGCTATACAAGTTTTCCTGATTCTCCCTTTCTGTTCCGCATTATCATTATTCGGTTCTACAAAAAAAAAAAAAAAAAAAAAAAAAAAAACTTTAATTATTTTAATTTTTGTGTTCATATTTTTGGCCCATTATTTCTATAAAATCTGTGATGGGATAAATATTTATATAATTTCTTTCATAGTGATTTGCTAGGCTTTGTATCTCTTCTGAAAGGTTATATCTCTACTTGTATAAATATAATCTCTACTTGTAGGTACTCTTCAGATTTTTCAATATCTCGATTCTCCCCACTTAATTTTTTTTTCACTATCGAGATATCTATGGTGATGGAAAAGAAAAGGTAAATTGGTATTTCAAAAGTATTTTAAATTATGATATTTTTCTCAAGCTAGTAACTGAGAAATTATAATACTTCTTTATATTTTAAAGAGTTTAGATATATATGTGTAAAAGAATACTGGCATGGTTAAAATAATAATAATAATAATAATAATAATTATAAAGAATTACATCAGTGTTGCCATGTATATTTTAGTTTTTAAATATTTTGGTCTCTTTTAGGGATGTTTTTTTTTTTATCTGCACACACGATTCTTCTTCTTCTTCTCACAGATATTATTTACAATTTTAGATATATTTGCTGGTCATGTCATAGTGCTATCTACTTAACTTTTAAAATATTATGTACTTTATAATATTTACATCAGTTTTCTAAGCATTCTTCTTATTTATGCTCATCTTCGTACAGTTCTGAAATTATAATTCATTTGACTGAAAGACATTCATGTTTTAATCATTTCCATAGGCAATTTAAACTTTTAGGTAGAATATGTCATTCAGCATACTTACATACTTGGAATATGATTTTTTTCAACGTCTTGTTACATTTTTGCACAAATTTTGTTTTTAAAAAGTAGGTTCAAGATTTATAATTTTTCTTTACATTTTATGCAGTTGTATAATCCTCGATTCAAGGAGCTCATATATATTTCATGGAATAATTTAAAATTACACTTTTAATTTTAACAGTCACTTTAAGTGTAAGTACATCTTTTCGTTGATTGATTTCTGCAGGGTTAGTGAACGATAATTTGTTTATTTCACATTCAATCATGGTGACCGGCCAATCACTGGGGTTATGTGTGAAATATTTCTTGCACTTTTCAATGTTTTGATGTCATATGTTTTTATTTTAATTTCTGGCGTAAAATTTTTGTTCTATTTTTTTTGCAATTCTGAAAAGGTTCTCCATTTTACATTGTATTACTCACTTCGTACAATATATTTTTATGCTGTTAAAATTTTTGCACACGCCTTAATTTTATTTTGGTCGTGATATTTTGTACTTTTCAAGTACTCAGATTGCACGCCTTCTTTTTAATTCTCTCTCATCGATTTATATTATGTTCTGTTCAATGTGTTCTGAAAATTCATCGTATTCAAGTAATTTACATATTTCACGTTGTTCATCGAAATTAGTATAGTAACTAGTATTTTCTTTCATCGTACATTCTACATTCTTAAGTACTCGTCATCCTAGGCACAAATAGTTTGTCGGGTATACACACACACACACTATTTTATTGCTGTTTCATATTTAAAATTTTTGCATTTTATTGTATTTTTAAAAAAATTGGCTCTATTATCTATTGTACACTGAAATATTGACATTCCCCTACATGTTTTCGATGTGTAACAAGACGCATTTTTATTATTTTGTCAGGACACATACATATTCAGGTAATAGTTATAATTTCAATATTTACGCTCATGTTTAGTGTTTAACAGTTTTCTTGGTAGGTAATACAAATATGGTTTATCTTTTCTTGTCAACGTTTACATTTTACAGGTATCTTACTTGATACAAGGTTCAAAAAATTAAAAATTTTCTGCTATTTCCTCAAGTTCTATTTGTTTACGATTGCATTTTTCCAGAATATTCTCACTTTTCTGGTATCTATATATTACACGCAGTGTCTTCCATGAAAGTCATTTATTAGCGCCCAACGTACAATGTTTTATTTTCTTACAAAGTTCTTTCTTTTGAGTGCTGATGGACTTTTCGTAGATGATACTCTTTTCTACAATTTTTCAGAGCATTTTTGCAGTACAAAGGGGTACATAGCATATTTTTCTACAAAGTTTTACAATGTTTTTTCGCAGAATGCTTTGAATATAAAATTGTGGTCTTTCATTCACTGTTACACATGCAATTGTTTACATTGGTTCTCTATACTGTTTGGAATATTCATTTTCTCTTTATTTTACAATATACTCTTCCTTTTAAAACTATTTTTAGACACATTCATTTTCATTTTATGCAAAAATTCCAATGGTTCTCTCTCTCGTCGGTTCATTTAAATTTTATAGTTTACATCATTTTTGAACTGTGACTCTTCACGAATTGGTTCAATTTCAATCATTTTAATAGATAGTTGACATGACATTTATTCAAAAAAAAAGAATTCTCTATCACAATATTTATTTATTCTTTAGACTATTCATCGTATCTCTTTCCATGATTATAATATACTTCATGTAATTAAAAAAGAAAAAAGAAAAAGAAAAATAAATTCTGCTTATATAACAATTTAACTTCACATCATCGAATTCATCAGTTCAATATTTTTGAATTGAAATTTTAATAATGGTATAGGTAAATTTTTAATACATTTTTCACACATTTACTTCATGTTCTCTCATCAACGTACAATGTTTACACATTTACAAAAAACATTTTCTTTAATTTATAGGATTTAATTTTTATAAATATGTCTTGTAAATGTCATTCTGGTAAATGCATTTTTCAGAAGTACTCTACACTACACACATACAAAATATAGATATACTAGATAAATAAAATTTTCTTTCTGCATTCCTGTCATATGGCATGTCTATGAGCCATATGATAGACGATAGGACTGCTTTTTCAACATTTTACACACGTACTTTCTGATAGCGCATAATTACCTACACTGTAAAAAAAACCGCTGTAGTTTTACAGCAAAAAATGCTGGCAATATGGGTGCCAGCATATTTTGCTGTAAATTTACAGCTATTTTGTTTTTCATGGATAAACAGCACTTTTGTAAATTCACAGCATTTTTTGCAGTTAATTTTACAGCAGTTCAGTTTTTTTTATTTTACAGTAAATTTGTAAATTTTTACAGCATTTTTTGCTGTTAATTTTACTGCACTCTTAATAGCATAACTGTAAAATTTTTATATTTTTTTTGTAGATATATATTTGTATCCCCCCTCCCCCCCCCCGTGTATTATTTATATTTATTTTGAATTTTTCTTATGATACTGAGACATATTTAACAGACTAAGAGCACTAAGTGTTATCTTTATGCTTACTTATATCATTGTTGTAATAACATTTTATATAATCAATTCTATTATACATATGTAAGATACAAATTTAGCACCATAAAACTAAATTATAAAATACACCAAAAAAATAATAAATAGAAAATTTCAAAGTATTATAACTCATTGCAAAGAGTGTTTCATATGCCAATTTCAAGTAGAATACTATACAATATGCATCGAAAACACTCAAAATATCTCTGGATACGAATTATTTTTTATTGTTAGATAATGAACAAAAAAAAAAAAAAAAAAAAAAAAAGCGATCTGCTGATATTTAATGCTGCAATAATAGTAAACAAACTTTTGAAATATTTTATGAATTAGTAAAATAGCGTATCCAGATTACTCAATAAATAAATTGAAAATCGCATTTAAAAATTTTAAAATAAATGCACGTAAAAAATAATCGATAAAATTTGAATATCACTGGCACAAAATCATCTTTAGTTGTAGTAAGACTGTTATTAAAAATTTACTGAAGTACAATAAAATTCATTAACTAAATAACACTATTTAAATAAGCACACAAAGTGAACCTAAACTTTTGGAGAATAAAATAATAATTATATGATTTAGATTAGTAATTATATTAAAATACAAACGGATAAAATGAAGTTTTGAAAAATACATAAAAGCGAAATAAAGCATATCTAAAGAATAAGGAACTTCGTTTCCTTTTTCTTTTAATGTGATACTAAGTAAATAATAATAAAGTTTTATGAGAAAACGCTAAATAAATTACTTAAAAATTAGATAAACTGCTAAAATAATGTTTTGTTATAATTGAAGCCGAAATATTTAATCTTTATACACGTTATTGACGTGAACGTTTATATACAATACACGTGGTCATAAGCGAAATTTGTATCTTACATTATATAAGAGAACTGACTATTTTATGGTTATTAAATCAATGACAAAAATAAACATAAAAATAAAACTTACCCTTAATTTTTCAAATATTTATCCAGTCTCTATGCTCTAGTTTGTGTATCCAAAAACGATATTATGAATTGCAATAATAAGCACATATGAAGAACGACGCTACCATCGAACGACACTAACGCTAATAATACCCTGCTCTCTGGTCACTTCACACGCACCTGTGGGTAATCTCATTTGGAATGCGGTCCGGGTGCTTTCGCCGATCTTAAAAATACGATGATTCCTGTAAATCGGTATTGAAATTACAAAAATGCTGTTTTTTAATGTGAGTGAAGCTATTCACTGCAAAATCAGCAGTATTTTCCCCCGTTTTTTTTTACAGTGTATGGAGTTTACTTTTCAGTTTATATGATTATTTTTCCTATATATTTTTATTATTTATAAATCTCACACCTTTTACTTAAAAAATTCATATTTGTGGACACTATTTGATAAAAAAAAATGTTATAAACAATTTTTAATTCAATTTTTGCTTATATGCACCAGTTCGTTTGCCATGTGTTTACAATTTTTATGATACTTTGATGCACTAGATTCTTAATTTGGTACGTTAATTTTATTTCCCATTGTCAATATTCATACTTTGCACAGTATCACTCTACTTTTAACATATTTTTGCCTCATAGATTTTTATTTTCACTTGAATAAAGGAAAACACTTATTTATATTAAACTTTTATGCATAATTATTGTTTATATATATTACATTTGCATTTGTTTATATTTACTTTCCAATTTAAACTAGTTTTTGTTGTCATATTATATTTCTATATTAATGTTTATTATGATAAACATTTTTGAAGTAAAGCTAGCTAAAATCAAAGAAATCTGCAGATATGTATGTTACCATCATTATGAGAATTGCTAGCATTGAAAATTTTGATAATTGTGCACACATACATGTATATACATATGTATGAAAAATATATAGGCCTCCGTCAATTATGACGAGTATTATTGAAATGATAATTATGATATTGTTCTGTATTTTTAAATGCTGCAGCTGTTTTTTAAAAAAAAATGAAACAGAACATTTGTATGATTTAAAAAAAAAAAAAATCATTTTAGGTACCTTTGCGCACACATACTGAAAGTGCAACATTTTGAAAACAAGTACTTGTATATTTTTATTTCTATATGTTTGTTTGTATTTTTGTTTTATTGTGTACTTTTGGGTGGTCTCCAAGTGTAATTGTGTACTGAACTTTTTGCAGGTACGTATAACAGTTTGTACCGATGTACATTGAGCCAGCGTCATTTTTTTTCTCATTTTGTCGAAGGGGAGAATATGTATATGATATAAAATCATTTATACATATTTTTATTCTAAATTATTATCTTCATAACTTAATTTTTAATATATTAATTAATATTCTCTTCGCTCAAATATCTCTTATTCTAAAACCTCAAGTGTTACTTCCTTTTCTCATATGAAAGACTATCTTTATTAAATGCAGCATGTACGTTAGAGATCTATTTTAATTCCAATGCGGTTATAACAGATGTAATGTTGTGTGTTCTGGACATTCATTGACAGCTGCTTGGGCGCCCAACCTTTTTCTGTTCATAAACAAATTGTGCAAGTAATGTAATTTCCCAGATACAATGTTTAGCTCTTTCCTTTGACTAAAATTCCTTTCCCACCGGGTTGCCCGCCTGTGTCTTCTAAAATTTACAAAAGTTACGGGTTCGCCAAATGTGGTAGCTTTTTCATTACGTCCTCCCAAAACATTTCTATTAATTATCCTTAACGTACATAAATTCTTTGGCGCGTCTGCGGTTTGCTGGCTCGGTGTATTATCGAATCGTGGCGAGACAATACTGCCCAAAACGGCAGATCACTCCTGGCTCTTGCTCTGTCAACAACTGTTCTAAGCCTCTAATACCCGAGACCACCCCGTTCTTACATCTTATACTTGCTATATATCAATAAAAAACTTTCAGCTGAGATGTCTTCGTTCATTGGATATTTCATGTCTGCCTTCCTGGATGTAGAACCTTTGGGAAATTATTTACAACGCAAATGGTACGAACGAACGGCCCAAAAACTATCTCAATTCTTGCGTTATGCATTAAAATATTTCAGCCCAACAATAATCAACATCATAACGCTCTAGTAACTTATTGGTCAGAACAATTTCTGTAGAGAAAATATTATCTTATTCCGATTAATTGGCATCTCAGACTACGAACTTTAAACGAATAAGTAAGTGTTAAGAATTCATTATTCATATTCATTCATTATTCATAATTCATAATTCATAACTTTCATTATATAATCCTTTTCCTTCACCATACACGGAGTATTCTCTCAGAAATCAGAAATGTACATTTTCAATGCCTAATTTCCTGAAAAAAAAATGTTTTACATTACTTTGGACTTACGTAAACATCATTCCAATATTTTCCCAGATCGCGAGAACACATTTGAAAACCCAATGCCAGCAATTACCGTCAATAGTCGTGAAGTTAAACAAATTATTTTGTGCAGTCCTGTATATAGGATCTATAGATTTACATATATGCTACATAGTATTCTAAAATTTACTTCAGTTAGGAAACGCATAGCACAGTTGAAAATTCGCCAATAAACGGAAATGTTCTTGAGATCTTTTGTGCAGTCCTGTATAGCGTTAGGATCTATAGAATTTATATACATCAAGTAATATACAAAAATGAGTTACATTTAAAAATGTGTACCACAATTGAAAAACGCACTTCCAGCAATTGTTATTCAATTATTATTGATAGACAGTACTGTAACCGAATTGTTTTGTGTGTCCCTGTAAAGAATCGATGAATGCTATGCACATCTTATTCTATAGTAAGCCTCTTGTAGTAACCTCAGTGATATATATCAATGTGTTTGAAATAGAATGTTAATATGTTTGAATATTATTATTTGTAATATTTTATTCTACACCGCAAACGATTTTTTCCCATAGACCGTAGTGTAACGTAATTCTTTTCAGTGACCCTGTAAATGAGCTATAAATGCTACACACTTCATTTTCAATTTCGAACAAGCCATAGTAAACCTCAATAACATATATCAATTGCATGGCAATCCGAGTATTTTTACGCCAGTTAGAGCACAAACAGACGGCAGACATACAGCAGACGGACAAGCCGAATTCCTAAACACTTTTCAACTATGTTGGAAAATGTAATGGCCGTATCTATACTAGGTGGTCATATGGTCGTCTCATTACTTGGCGCTTAATTTATTTTCTAAAGATTAGGGGGTAATCAATTTTTTTTAATAATGTTGTAATTGAGGACACAAATACACAATGCTTTGCTTTAGTTATAATGACACGCTTATTTACGGTAGTATAAAACTTGAAGTAAATATCTTGATAAAAGCTGTATGTGTATGAATTAGAACAGAGGTTCCCAAAGTGTGCTCCGCGGAGCCCTTGGGGCTCCGCCTATACTTTTCAGGGGCTCCGCGGCGTTCCAGGAAAATAAACAAAACATGAAAGAAATTAGCATGTTGCAAGGGAACGTTTTTCGAAAGTATGTAGGAATTTGTGTGTGTGAAATATAAATACATCTATCACTGGGTTGCAAAATTCTATAATATATATTTTAAAATCATGTAGAAATTTGCATTATACATGTATCCATTTCCTATATAATATTTTTGGTTTGAATTACTTTCTTTTTGTTTCTGCATTTAATGCGTTTTAAAAATTCGATTCAAAATAAGCTACAAGATATAGTATTCTGAATCGAAAGAGCAAAGACGCGCCAGCCGGTTAAATGCAGAGCCAGACATTCGCTGATAATTGTCAAAAATTGCACCAGGTATCAAATCACTGTGCAAAACAATTGAGCCACATTTTTCACACTAAATTTTATACGTTATTGCTCGTCACACTTTGTGCAGATTACAAAAAAATCTATCTGCATTTAATATTTGTGTATATTGTATTATTTTATTTTTTGGAATTTTAATTTTCTTAAGCATCTTATTTTATTTTTATTAAATTTTATTTATTTAAATCTTCGGTACTATTTTTCATAATTGTATTTAATTTTTAAAACAATGTTTGTCGCTGAAAACGTATTTTTTATAAGATGTTGTATCATTTAAAGCCCCTCACCAGATTCATTTTATATTTGTGTACATTGTGTATATGTATTTCTTTTTCTTTTTATAACTTTGATTTCTTTAATCTGTTTATATTATTTGTATTAATTTTTAGTTATTTAAATTTTCTATACTGTTTTTCATAATAAAACAATGTTTGTCGCTTTAAACACATTTTTTATAACATCTTGTATCATTTAAAGCCCCTCATTAGATTCATTTTACATTTGTGTATATTGTGTACATATATTTCTTTTTGTATATAACCTTAATTTCTTTAATCTGTTTATGTTATTTGTATATTTAAATTTCCTATAGTGTTTCTCATAGTAAAACAATATTTGTCGATAAAAACGCCTCTTTTTTTAACATCTTGTCTCATTTAACAAACCTTTCATTAGATTAATTTAATAATTGTATACATTGTGTATATAGCTTTCTTTTTTCTTTTTATAACTTTAATCCCTTTAATCTGTTTATTTTATTTTTATTAATTATTAGTTATTTAACTTTTCTATGCTGTTTTACATGACTGCACTTAATTTTTAAAATAATGTAATTACTGAAAACGCATTTTTTTTTTACATCTTATATCACTTAACAACCTCTCTTTAAAATTTTGTTTTAATTGGTCTCGGCATTTGCTAAGATTCTTATGTTTTGATGTCACATTTTCCTATCAGAAATAAGGCTGTAGCAATTAAAAAAATATATTGGTTCTTCACATTTGTCATCACATTAACAATCTAATCTTTGCTCAGCTCCACCCTTTGATTAGACTTTTCGTCAATGAGTACCCACCCTGATATAAATTTAACCCCACCGACATATCCCGTTTTGTCAGAAACGTTTTTCTACTAGTTGCAGTTCTTTTAACATGTGTAGTTTTTAACCGTATATCTATTTTGAGGCACAAACAATGGTGAAAGAAAGTTTCTTTCAAAACTATAATTAATAGCTAAATGCTTCAAATAAAACATCCAAAAAAAGTGAATGATACCTAACAATACAGGTTATACATTTTGCCGCGCCATCTTAAACACTAAAACGATGATCTGCTTCTAAATGTATGTTTAAACAAGAACGAAAAATCATGCGTCAAGCATAGATTATGTAACACTTTCCAACGCTTCCAAAATAATTTTACAAATCATTACCGCTTAATAAGCTGAAAGCTAACATCTAAGTAAACAATTTGGAAAACGCATAACATATTTAAAAACGTAATTTCAGGAATTTCCAACATAAATTTCCTTCATATACAATATTTGGAAAAATATCCGAATATTTTTATTCAGCCCTGTATATGATCTATAGATTTGTATATATACTACATAGGATGCTAAATTTTAGTTTAGTTAGGAAACGCGTTGCACAGTTAAAATTTCTCTTTCTGGAGTTTCTGTCAATAAACGGAAATGTGTTCGAGAACTTTTGTGCTGCCCTGTGTAGGATCTACAGAATTTATACACACTCAGTAATAGACAAAAAGTGAGTTAAATTTAAAATCGCGTTCAGCAACTTAAAACGCACTTCCAGGAATTATTGCTAACAGACAGTAGAGAATTCTTTTGTGTGTCCCTGTAAATGAACGATGACTGCTATACACACACTATTCTGTAGTAAGCCTCTTGCAATGCACCTTAGTGATATATATAAATTTCAATGCGTTTAAAATAGTGAAAAATTTTTTTATTAAACCACAAACGATTTTTCTCCATAGACGTAATGTAACGGAATTCTTTTGACTGTCCCTGTAAAGTAACTATAAGTGCTATGCACACCCTATTCCATATTAAGCTTCTTGTAATGCACCTTAGTGATATATATCAATTACAATGTGTTTGCATTTGTGTAACATCATTAAAATAAACCGCAAATGATTTTTCCCCATATACCGTAATGTAACAGAATTCTTTTGCGTGTCCCTGTAAAAAAACTACAAGTGCTACACACTTCAGTTGAAATAGGGAACATGCTATAGATAACGACAATAACATATAAAAATTGCAGGGCAATCCGAGCATATTTACGGGAGTTAGAGCACGGACAGACGGCATACGGCCATACGGCAGACAAACCGAAGTCATAAACAATTTTCAACTAGGTTGGAAAGGGGGGGGGACTAGCGAAAAAGTGTTATATAATTATTCATGGGCGACCGGGCCTACGCATTTTCTTTCTTTACGCGAGTAGCCTATTGGGATTATACATAAATCTGTCTTTGTAAACGAAAACTGCACAACTTATCTTTTTTTTGTGTGTGTGTGTGTGTGTGGTTTTCGCCATAAATAACAATAGTTTTACGTAAGCCCCAATGCAATGCATGAAGCAGATAGGGTTACCATTTTGATCTTTAATTCCAAGTTTATACTGAAAATCCAGAAAGAATATTTTTGTATTTTAAAAATAGATGTCGTTAACCCCTTAACAGTATTGCTCAAACGTCGCTCGGGTAAGAAGAGTTTGTTTTCTTCGTTACTAAAAGCTTTCAGAAACAACAAATTTTTAACCATAATTTTTCTTGTATTTGCCGGACATATCTCGATTATACAAGGCAGATATTTTAATACAAAAAGTGATTTTTAGTCCTTATTTTAAATTTATTGTGTCCAATAATTGTAATATTAAATAAAACTGTTAAGGAGTCAAATAGTAGAAAATTTGATTTTTAAAATTTCTAGTATGAATTCAGAATTTCTGTATCAAGAAAAGGGCCAAACTGAGAACCTTGGCCCCTTGTTGGAAATTCCTGTTTCGGACTCTTATCCAGCAGATTTTTGTCTGCTCCATATGCATAAAAAAAACATTAACTTCTAAAGCACAGAGTATTGTGGGGTTAAGGGGCTCCGCCTTAAAAATTCTTCCCAAAAAGGGCTCCGGGAACCCAAAAATTTGGGAATCACTGAATTAGAAACTTATTTTTATTAAATAGAGGATGCGTGTGTTTTAAATCAAGAATGAAGGGGAAGGATATGTAAAGGTCATGTCAGGACCATTTCTAATTCAGTAAGAATATTGTAAAATTAATGACAAACGACACACGTCTAACAACTGGAATTTAAAAAAAGAAATGCCTCCTTCTTTTGAATATTTTTGTTAAGTGACGAATTCTACTACATTTTGAAAATTCTTGCACAGAATTTTATTGTAACAGAGGATACATGAACGGCATGTAACTGTAGATCAGTTTTTTTAAAATTATTATTATTATTTTTTTTATAATGTAATGTAACATTAATATAAGGAATTTTACAGAAAAAAAATACACTGTCAATCATCAGTCTTTATCAAATGAAAATTTTTATTGTGTTCTATGTGTAAAACCTTAAAACATTTTCTTTTACTATATTGTGTCAAAAATTAATTACCATTTACCAAAAAAGTAATGTCTGTTGTTGAATGACCCAGGTGCTTTGTTCGTGACTATGATATCCACAGAACTAACTTTTCGAACTGAATGATGCTGCTAAATTAATTAATATTACATGTTATTATATTTTATAAATCCCACCTGTTTTTATCTTGTCTACGTCCACGGAGCTATGGTGTGATCTTTACCTTCATGATTTTTTCACAGTTATTAAATACAAGTAAATAAATAAATATTTTACACGAATAAGCTCTTACAACGTATTACTATACGTTTTAAATGGAAAACAGGCATCATTTTAATATTAGAGTTTCTTTTTTTTCTGCCAACTGTTGAGCTAATCACAAAAGCTATTCATTTTCTTTTCACAGACATGACTCAACTTCTTGTGAAATAATTATTTATCAAATAAAACTATAAGTAAACAAGATCTATACCCTTATAAAATGAAAATGAGATTAGCTTTACAAAGCACTAAATTAAAAATTAAAACTGTATTTTCAAAGAAAAAATTGCAAATGAACTTCACAGATCCAGTGGTACAGTCGACCAAAAGAAAAAAAATCCCTGACGGCTCGGCCTTCAGGCACAGGTAGATTTCGAAGACGCAGAGCGTGGGGCGCCTGTTTGTTGGGAATTGCAGAAGAAATGACTTTTTTGCCATGATGCAGCAGTTGGGACCACCCACTTCGAAATCTAAATGTATCTGTAAGCGAAGCCAGCGGATTTTTTTTTTTTTTTTTGCTATAAGGGTAGGTTTTATAAAAAACTTGTCAATATAAAAGTTGTAGATTATATTAAAAGGATTGATAACAAATTTAAGAGGATTTGATATCTTGTGAATTGACGAAGCTATTTTTTCTTCTAACCCCTCCCCCCCTCCCCCCCCCCTTGGGGCCATTTTTAATGATATAAAAAATCTGTTATACATAAATTTTCGGCCCTTTTCTTAGAAGTAATAATAACTTTAAACGGATTTGATAGGTATCATAATTAAGAAGTTATGGATTTTTTCTGTTTTCACATAAAGCCCCCCCCCCTCCCTCCTTGGTTCGATTTTGCCCATTAACGAACTTGACCGAGATTTTATGCCCCTTGATTTTATGTATCAGTTTGGAAGAGATTTATGCAGAATTATTGAAGTTATCGTGTCCATAAAAAAGTTATATAGATAGATATAGATAGATAGGTAAAGTTTTAAACTGGGGGTTGTTTTGGGTTCTGGGGGATCATGATCGGGGTAGATCTGCAAAAAATTTTCCAGAAATTCCAACTTAGGGGATAATGTAATAGGTAGTATTTCTTACGAAATCTATCTAAAAAAAGGTGAACCCACCATACATCTAAGTTTAATTAAATTTTCGGAAGGACTGAAACTACGCCGTAAATTTAATGACTCTGACAAAGGATGTGAATTTCTTTTCACTGTTAAACAAAGTGAAAATAAATTCATATCCTTTATCAGTGACACCATGCATTTCAATTACAAAATTGTCCCAGAGAGAAACGGAATACCAAATCTGAAATTTTCAACTTAAACGCCTAATTTTGACATCATATTTGCCTTTTAGATGCTCTCTCTCTCTCTCTTTTTTTAACCGACTGTACAAATTGGCCAAAACTGCCTATAACATGCTCTGCGAACACATTATTTATATGAAAAATTAATATTTTCCAGTATTTAATTATTTACATGTATATCACGCCACATTTCCATCAATCACACTTAGCACTTTCCGGTTGTTTCTGCATCTAGCATATTGACTAGGCCCACATAACCTAAGCTCCGCTCCCAGTGGCCATTTTTGTCCACAACCGGAGCGCTTCACCCAAAACTGAGGCGTATCGATCTTACCACTGTGACATAATTATATGTTAATTATGTACTTAATAAATAGTTTATAAAGAAGAATACTATTTATTAGAGGCATAAGTTATTTTTAATTTAGATCCAAGCTTACAATGATATCAGCATTTAGACATCGGCATTCTAATGTAAAGTTGCAGTTAACACTAGAAATAAAATAAAAATACAAATAGTGAAAGTTACAGTTAATATATGACAACCACTTCCATAGACGCGCCAGGAGTGTCTGGTGCCTGTGTGCAGATTTTCTTTTGGCAGTTTTAAAGCCTCCCCCCCCCCAAAAAAAAAAAAAAAAAAAACTACTTTATAAAAACTTATGAGAACAAATAAATGTAATGCAAAAATATTAAATATTAATTCATTTAAAATAAATTACAAGAAATAAAAATTAAATTAAAAGTGAAATTAAAAAAAGTACAAAGTGCAAAAAATAACTAAGATAATAAATTTTTGCAATGTGTCAAAACAAATTGCGAATTTCACCTTACGTAACTGTTAATTTACATTCCACGTAAATTAACTGTTTTAGTTAAACAAAAATATAAAATTATAAAGAAGAAAAAAAAAATAAAATGACTAAACTGATTTATCTGACAAGAAAATTATTTTTTGTTATTTATACTTTTATATAGTTATTAATAAGTAAAAATAAACTTATAAATATATAAAGTATTAACATATTATAAACCTTAATTGTAAAATAATAGTTAAATAAATGTTTAATCAGAAAGAAAAATCCCTTAGTGAACTGAACTTCCATTCATAAAAATTCTCGAATAATATCCGTTTGATCCATTAATGTTTGACTATGTGGATTTATAATGAATGATATGACCAAAAAGTCTGTCTTTTACCTTTGTGGAACTTTTAATAATTTTAAGTTTTGAAAAGAAGCGCGGTGAATGACAAAGGAGTTCGAAAAGATATTGTAAAATTTCAGAGTTGCACAGTCAACTATTTCTTTTATTATTTCGTGTACCACTATTTGCAATAATAATCTTTGTTGTAAATTTCTTGTAGAAATCAACCACGAAAATTATTGCTTGTAAATAGTAGTACACTAAATAGTACAAATAGAGCCAGTTGTTTCTTGGCAACTCGAAAATTTTGATATACTGTGAATAAATCTACTGAATTATCTAGTAATATATCGTTTTTAAAATTAGAAATAAATGGTTGACAGTGTAAAATTTAGTCTGTGTCAATGGCTGCTTGTTTAGTTCTGATGTGGCAGATCCTTTTTACGACAACGTAAAAATATTAAATGAATTCACATGTTCTTTTACTAAAGTAAAGCTTTCTTTCAAAGAAGCTGGTGTTTTATAGATTATTCAGAAGGAAAAAAAAAACGATTTAAAGAATATTTCTGGATCTACAGGGTGATTTTTTTTTTAAGTTGTGAAAGTAAAACCCTATAATAAAAGAACCACTGATCCAAATGACCTGAAATTTCACCAGTATACTCCTAAAGCAATGGGAATTTTTAGGCGTGGTTAAAAAAACTTAAAATCGCACCGACAGATGGCGCTGTAAGTTAGCAGAAACAAAGAATACCGTCAGTGGGAGGAAAATAATGGACGGTACTTTGAGAAACCATCTTCCGTAGTTCCTCTGTCGTCATTGGACCTTTTCTTAAATTCTTAAGTGTCCTAAATCTCCTAAGAGCAGTTGCTGCTCTGTCATTATTCTGATAATACAGTTTCACCAACAACGCACGGTAAGTAAATGGCACAGTCATTGCGAGGATATCCGTAGAATAATGAACAGGAGATGTGCGTAGTCACGTTTTTATCGCCAATGTATGCATATGTCGGGTGCAAGTTCGTCTCCCGACTTTACTGCATGTACAGCGCCATCTGTCGATGCGATTTTAATTTTTTTTTAACCACGCCTAAAAAATTCCCATTGCTTTGGGAGCATACTGGTGAAATTCCATGTAATTTTGATCAGTGGTTCTTTTGTTACAGGGTTTTACTTTCACAACTTTAAAAAAATCACCTTGTACTTTATTTTCATCTTTATGAGCTATCCTTTTTAAGTTATCTCAATGAGTTTTCGACTAACAAAATACAGATATCTGCGTCAGATTTTGCAGCAATTAAATTCTGAGCTTCCGACAACTCCTTTAAAATTTTCATCAGAACTATAATAATTTAAAATCGTGATTTAGATCATTCAGTGCAAACCAAAGCTAGTTGGGCACTCATAAATACAACAATCCTATTGAAAAAGTTCACTTTTTATAAAATACCATACCAAATTCTGCTGCATGAAATAAATGTAATTTTTTCAGCTAGACATTTTACCTGATATTTGAATTGTTCATCCAGTTTTGAAAAGTCGTTGATATATATATATATACTTCAAGTAAATAATTATCGAGGTTTTAGATAATAGCTTTAAATCAACTATATGCATACTTAAAATATCCTATTGGCAAACAGAAGAGGGGAAAAATGTACAACTCTTGTACTAAGGTAAAGAAACCGATAGTTTCATTACTGGTATTCGCAGTCAAGTTGTGTTTTAGTCGACTGTCAAGTTGAGTGAACGGTTTGAACATAGGCCATTAAATGGCCGGAGTTTTAAATCAAGCTTTTTTTTTTTTTTTTTTTTTTTTTTTTGTAAACCTATATATTTGCCTCGAATATTAGAGCTATTATTGTAGTCTCGGCCGCTTAAATTAGTTATGTCTAAATTAATTTTTTTTTTTCAATAAAACGGTAAAAAATAGTGTCTATCCCGTTCCTGTTATCTAAAATTAGGTAAAGTGTTGGAAATTGCTCATATATTTCAGCACTTTTATGTTTTGAATTGAAAAGAACGAACCCGACTGTCACATTTATTCCTCCACTTACGTGATAGATTCAGAATATAATTTAAGGTAATTGAAAAATATTTCTTTTCTTGACACAGTTAATTGTATTGTTTTTACTATTTGATATCACTAAAGACAGTATTTCACCCCACTATTACTTCGAATATTAGTTCTGAGATTGCATTATCTTAATTGTACGTTATACACGAGAGCACTTTAAGTTAAGATAATTAATTATGCGTCACCTGTGTCAAACGTTACTATAGATTTCAACGCAAATTTCGTTAGTTAATTTTACACTTGCATTATCTCAATTTACTTAAATAGATACTTTAAAAAAATTAAAGTAAAGAAAAAATATTATTATTATTATTTTAAATCTGTGTTGGGCTGAAAATTATATTACTAGTGAATCGTGCCATTTCCATTGTTAGTTTTCCAATTGCGTCGTTTCCTTTCCACGCGATTATTCACAGAATTAATTAATTGCCCAAGATTTTACTTAAATTGGCTTAAAACCGAAGACAAAAAGGTGAAGCTACATAAAATGAAAAACATTAGTTTAATATAAAAATGAAAAATTTCGCACATAAAATATTTAGAATAGTGTACTCAGAATATTAAATAAATGCAATTATAACATTCATTCTTTACAGAATTCAAAACTGTTTTTAGCAATATATATGTCTAGTGAAAGGCATGTTATAACAAATCTGTATGTATAAATAATTACAAAAAATATGTAATAAAAAAGAAATATCAATTTAATAAAACGCTTTAAAGAAACGTGACGACATAAATGCATTAGCGAATTCCGTTAAGTACTAAGTTAAATATATCATCCGAAGGTTCCCGTTTCGCTTAGTAATAAAATCAAAATTTATTTTAATTGAAAAAAAATCACAGAAATAAGTCTAATGGAATGTTCTTAACAAATAAGATAAATGCACAATAATTATAAATTGCGGTGACCAAATGTCCTCTTTTATTTATTTATTTTTTTTTTTTTTAGTTCATGCATTATTTGATTTAAATCATTACATTTTAAGAAAGTGATAAATTCGTAGCGTTTAAAAATAATAAAGCTTAATAAGTTTTTTTTATATTAAACAAAGTCCCGCTAACATTTTCTTTCTTTCTTTCTTTCTTTTCTTTTCTTTTTTTTCTGTCTTACATATAAAAATAACATTAGTTTCCATTTCTATTAGTTTAGATAAAAAGTTAAACAAGCTATTCAACATTTTAAATTAAAATTCAATATAATAAGGCAAATTTTGCTATTTAATTTTAGTGTTACGGAAAAAATTGGCAGCTATGCTAGTATTAAGGGGGGGGGGGGACGCAGACAAGGCTTAGGGCTCTAAAAAATCTTGTTAAGAATGTGTAAAAAAACAGACAGCAGAAAATTACAAAACTGTCTCCCGTGACCAGTGCCTCGTCTAAGCTAATCACATAATGTCCCATAGCTGACACCAAACTTACCAATACAGGTAGTCTAAATTAAACAGCAAACTTATAAAAGTTCTAGTTTTGACAGTTTTTTTTCTAAACTTGTGAGTCAGTATAAAATTAAATTAAAAAGAATATTAATTATGAATAATTTGTTTGAAGTAAATCTATAAAATATGACTAATATTCCCAGAAA
The DNA here is from genome assembly GCA_963931845.1 of Maratus michaelseni. NCBI lineage: Eukaryota > Metazoa > Arthropoda > Arachnida > Araneae > Salticidae > Maratus > Maratus michaelseni. The sequence goes on along the minus strand of OZ007589.1, from coordinate 314,945,451 downwards.
GTGTATTTTTTTTTAATATAATTATTATTATTTTTTTCAAGTATCTCCTCCTCGTCTCAAATCTTTGGCGCCGTAACTACCTTGTACCCTGTGTGCGCCGCACACATGACACACGGGGTCGGCGCGCCCCTTACCACTTCTAAGGTCTGTAACATTGCATTGGTTACGCCGCAGATACCTAACAGAATTTAACCCTGTTGCCGCATGAGCTTCATATGAGGCTCTTAACTTAAAATCAAAGAAAACAATGTTCTAAAATCGGATATGTTTAATAGCATTTTAATTATCCCAGTTCAAAGGATGATTCGGAGAAGAAAAAGAAAACTCATGAACGAGAGGGTTAAGTTTAGAAGTCAGTAATGTTATTTTTTTATACGATAGAAAGTTGGATAAACATGCTCCCTCATTGATGCTATACAGTGGTGCACGAAATTTTCTGCATAGGTATAATCAAAGATTTTGGACTCTACTGCATATTTGAAAATTTTATGAAATACACCTCAATATCACAAAAAAATTTCTCAGATTAAAAAAAAAACTACAATATTCTTTAATTGAAATTCAAATAAAAATAACTGATAGTGATACTGTATTCGAAAAAAAATTTTATATATATTTTATTCATTTATTTATTTTGTGTAAGTGTGTTTGCAAACAAAAATTGATACGGTTACAATGGCCATTTTCAGTTGAGAGCTTTTAAGAGCTCACTTGAGCAGCAGTGCGTTCTTATTTTCCGTGTACTCAATAATGATGGATTGACTGATAACAAGATAATGGTGATTAATTATCCTTATCAAAAAGAATAAAACTATGAATAAAAAACTTACCCATGCTATTTTCTTTTTCTCTTTCAATCTTTGTATGTTTCTCTTTAAGTAGTCCTTCATCTAATTTTATTCTAATCTGCGCATGACTAAAGAAATAATTGGACGATGGAAAAATCTTACCTACTGGAACGACTGGGAGGGGTCATTTTGACCCCTCGATAAAACTATTGATATAACAACGATAAAACAATTTTAAATGCCATACATCGGAATAAATATGTAATTTACATGTATTTCATCATTTATATTTAATTTATATTTAATATTACTTGATAATTTATTGAATTTTTAAAGTACTGTAAATGTAACGCTTACAGGGCGATCCATTGGACCATACTACAACTACTCCAATAACTCATTAATTTGATATAAAAATGGATTGGTTTCACAAATTAAAACTAATGCTAACTAAAAGAAAACACAACTTATAAATTAATATATTTTTAATCAATATTTCATATATATATATATATACGTATATGTTTCATTTATATATATTCAATATATTGTCCAATATTTCAAAAACTAACAAATCTAGAATGCTGATTTTTTTTTTTTAATATTTGTTATCTATTTAGCAAAAGTCAAAAAATTTCTTCCAACCCAACAAAAGTAATCAACGGACAAAAGTGCTCAGGGGTCAAAATGACCCCTACCGCAGATCTAGTGTTAAGTTACTCATGATACAAAATTTTTAAATATGAATTTATTAATTATTTTCGGAATTAAAATATGTTTTTAAGTTTAACAAAATGCTTAGATTATTATGTTTAGGTCCATTTATTCAGTGTATCTGATTAAAGAAGAAACATTTAAATCGGATGATTTTTGAGAAGAATAAATGAGTGTTTTCACGCGGCTTTAACATCATCCTCAAACTCTGATTCCTTCTAACTTTATGAAGATTTCAGGGAAAATGCATAAACTGTCGACTTTTCATGTGTACTTCGATTCAAGGATCTCAAATAATAATCACGTTTTCTCAAAGTTTCAAAAACGAGTGTTACCATTCAAAAATTGAAAGGTAGTACATTTTATAAGTATGTAGACGACTTAAATTTCAAAAATTGCATTATTTTCAGAAAGCCGTCAGGATCCTCAGTCCAATGGTACTTCTCGCAACTCTGTGACAATATGGTAATAAAATAGAGTAGGAGATTTTTTCCTTCTTTTCCTCACGACTACGTACAAAAATGTTAGAATCTAAATGCGAAATATTGAAAATAAGGGAAGTGCGAATATACTTATCTAATTGGCAAGTGAAATAATTTTATATTTTCATCGCTTGGAAATACTTGTAGACATTCATATGTATTTTTCACCCTTCATAAGAATTTAGATAAGCATCTAATTTGGTAATACAGGAATAAAATTCCATATTTGTGCAAATAATGTATCAATTTCTACAGCTGTGATGATTCCTAAACTTCTTCTTTATTCCAACTATTTTTCCTTTTCGCAATTATCATTTTGAATTAGTTCTGTTAGAATATATTCGTTAGTATTTTCACTGAACACTAATAATTCGTCAAAATTTCAGTACTGCTCAGCATTTAGCTCAATAAACTGACGTATAAATAGATTTTTAAAATTTTAGCTTTCAAACTTTACATAGGAAGCACAAGATCAGTTTAAACAGGACAAAATTATTATTATAGACAGGTTCACACCAAAGCTAGTTAACACTTTTCAACATTGTTGATGAAGGATATATACCAAGATATCCAGGATACTTAATGGGGATTCGTGAAATATTAATCTAAAAGTCATACGTTATCCAAGAATTTCAAGTTTAAATACTCGAGGTAGTCGATGGATGGGAGAGAAATTAAATTTCTTTGAAGTCAAGATTAGAATGTTTCATTCAAATTCAATAACCATAATCAGGTTCAAAAGCTAAATGTTCTTTCTTTTGTGTTTGTATGTCAAGAAAACACACCATTTAAAAATTTCTTGATTATATTCTACACTTCTTTCAAACTATATACATTTTTACAAAAACTATTTACAATTTAAATCTGTTTAAATATAACATTTTCATTGTTCCTTTAACGCAGGCATGTCAAACACCTGACCTGCCGACAACTTATCTGACCCGCGAAGCCTTTTTGCATTTCACCTGTATTTAATTCAGTTGTTTGAACATGCATGCTGAAAATATACTTTACACGAACACAATTGCACCAACTACGGTCTTACAGATGGCAAACATTTGAAATATATTTATATCAATGTTACCAGTTTGAGGGGGGGGGGGGGGGGCATTTTTTTTTAAATTCAGAATTCTACTGCTATATTTTAATAGTAACATTTGTTTTATTTATTCTGTCATTAAATAAAGGGAATATTTCTCTTCCGAATATTGCAACATTCTGAATTTAAAAAATCCTGCTCATTTGGCAACAGTACAGTATATAAACAGATATAACTCAATTTTACATTTTAGAACAAAAAATGTGGATACAAGGATAACCAATCCGAACGTAGCAAAGCGTGAGAACTTGAGTCTGAAAATTTAAAGATTCGTAAAACTTTTAAAATATTATAATTTTTATTTGTTTTATGTCGAAACTAATACTTTATTTTACTATTCTCCTTGATTTTATACCACTTTAAAAAATAATATGATGTATTTATTAAATATTAAAATGTACTGCAAAATTAAAAAAAATTAGGCGTTAATTAAGAACAGTTAAAATTTAAAAAATCAAAATATAAAATTAAATATTTTTAAATAAGCCGCTTTGAAAGTGACACAAATTATCACTTTTGCGCCTGACACAAAATCTCTGAAAATGTCATCCAGGTGACATATTCAGAAGTGAGATATTCCAAGTGACATATTCACTTGGGTTTTAGTCAAACATATGGATTCTGAATTTAAATTCCTGAATTATTTTCATTACTTAAGTAGAGAGAAAATGGGGCTCCGGCCCCAGGAGGAGGGCTGAGGGCACGGTGCAGGGTGCAGCACCTGCCCTCAGCCCTCCTCCCGAAGTGCAGCACCTGCCCTCCTCCTCCCGAAGTGCCCTCCTCCTCCCGAAGTGCCCACCTCCTCCCGAAGTGCCCACCTCCACCGCCTAAGATAAGGGGATTAATTAAGGATTAGTGTTAATTAATTTTAATTGCGAGACTTAGAAAATTTTCGAAGCCTTTTTTTTTTTTTTTTTTTTTTTTTTACTAGAATACGAGGTGTGTTTCAAGGGATTTATTTTAGCGAATTAGAAATTTAATTAATTTTAATTGGGGAACTTAGAAATTTTTCGAAGCAATTTTTTTTTTCAACGAGAGTAGGCCATTCAATATACATGTTAGAGTATATTTGAGGAGAATTTTAAAAGTTAATAATGGTTTAATTAAAAATGGTCATTAATTAATTTTAATTGGTGATCTTAGACAGTTTTGCAAGATTTTTTTTTTCGCGGAGAAATATCTATTACAGTACAAGGGGAATTTTAACGAATTAAAAATTTAATTAATTTTAATTGGAGAACTTAGAAATTTTTCGAAACAATTTTTTTTTTTTTTCAACTAGAGTAGGCTATTCAATATATATGTTAGAAATAATGATTCATGCATTAAAAAAGGTATTAAGATTTTTTTCTTTTAAACCAAAAATAGAATTTAGAGTTAAAAATAGAATTTTTAGTTTTAAAAATTGCCAAAAAAATAGAATTTTTAGTTTTAAAAGTCGCCAAAAGTAGGATTTTCAGCTGAAAGTAATCTAAGATATAAACTCTCAAGTGAAATGAATTTTGCCTTAAGGTGTGAGCTTTTGGCTAGAAGTGACCTAGAGTCAAAACATCCTGGTCCCAGGAATCACCACGGGGAGGTAGATCACACAAACGATAATTAATTAAAAATATTAATTAAAATAGTAATTAATTAATTTTAATTGCAGAACTTAAGAATTTTCGCGAGATTTTTTCAACGAGAGTAGGGTATTCGATATACATGTTAGAGGAGAATTTTAAAAGTCAATAATGGTTTAATTAAAAATGGTGATTAATTTTAATTGGGGAACTTAGACATTTTTCGAAGCAAATATTTTTTCAACGAGAGTAGGCTATTTGTTATACATGTTAGAGTATATTACAGGTGAATTTTAAAAGTCAATAATGATTTAATTAAAAAGGGTCATTAATTAATTTTAATTGGTGAACTTAGACATTTTTGCAAGATTTTTTTTTTTTTTCGCGGAGAAATATCTATTACAGTACAAGGTGAATTTTAAAGAATTACAAATTTAATTAATTTTAATTGGGGAACTTGGAATTTTTTCGAAGCATTTTTTTTTTTAACTAGAGTATATTTGAGGGTGAATGAAAAATTAAAAATATTCATTAATTTTAATTGTAGAACTTAAGAAATTTTTGCGATTTTTAGTTTTAAAAATTGCCAAAAAATAGAATTTTTAGTTTTAAAAGTCGCCAAAAGTAGGATTATCAACTGAAAGTAATCTAAGATATAAACTCTCAACTGAAATGAATTTCACCTTAAGGTGTGAGCTTTTAGCTAGAAGTGACCTAGAGTCAAAACTTCCTGGTCCCAGGAATCACCATGGGGGTTATAGTAAAAAATACAGGGTCCCGTATGAATTATACAGTACTAAATTTAACAGCTCGCACCCTCCCCCTCCTCCCTTTTTTTACCCAGAGGTTCCCTTCGATAGCCTAACAATACACACTTTCAAAAGTATAGAGTAATATAAAAAGAAGAATTTTAACGTATATATAAAAGTGTAAATAAACAAGAATGAAAAATCATGCATAGCATCATAATTCATGAATCACTTTCCACAAAAAAATACAGAGTGGTACCAAAAGAATTTTAACGTATATATAAAATAATAAATAAACAAGTATGAAAAATCATGCATAGCGGTATAGTTTATGAATCACTTTCGAACATTATCGAAATGTTATGTGAACAAAATTTAATTTTATCAGCTAGTACATAGTTAATTAAAATAGTGAACAGATCCCCTTTAGAATAAAAAAGCATCCTTCACAAAAAACCAATTATGCATAAGATCCCTTCATACATTCAGTTCATTGACCTCCCCTTTTCCCCCCCTTCGAAGTGTAAACACGCATTAGACTATAGGGGCCCTTCATAAAATAAATGAGATACGTACCCTATTCGAATAAAAAAGCATCCTTCACAAAAATCCAATTATGCATAAGAACCCTTCATAAAATCAGATAATTTACACTTTCACCTTTTTTCTTCAATTCAAGTTAGGTTAAAAGTACAGCTTGCGCATCGATAGATTCAAAATACATAGTTATAGATATTAAGCAACCTTCGCAAAATAAATTCAATAGATTCATGTTATATTATGGCGACAGAAATACGAGGGATACTGACCTTCCATAAAAATCCAAGATCCCCTGTTTGAATGAAAAGGGCCCCTTCACGTACCCTGTAAAAATACTATGATTGTCCAGTTATTTTAAGAAATAGAGTGCTATTCTCAAATGAGTACGTATTCATACAATATAAAAGTAAGTTTTACACGAATGTATTTTTAGTTTAAAGTTCAAAATATATTTTAGAAATGAAATTAAGAAAAACCGAAGGCTATCCCTTATCCCCTCAACAGACGGAATGCTGAATCATAATGAGTCATATTATCAGATAAGCGAAGATCTTGCTTTGACACGGTGAATCACTCGCGATAAGGAATACGGCTATTGGACTTTTTCACAAATTTAATCAGTTTCTGATACATTTCGTGCAGTCCTATATAGGTTCTACTCTTCATATATACATATGGTGATATATATATATATTAAAATCTGTTAAGTTTTAAAAGGCTTCACTGTGTATTTAATGAAAAATAAGAACTAAGAAATAGCCATTAAGCGATACCCTTAAGAATTTTGAGGATAAGAGACGGATTTTAATGAATTTGATACAGGTTAGGGTAAAAAAAATACAGGGTCCCCTATAAGATATATGAATTAAATAACATAAAATTAAAATTAAATTGAATTCGTTTATGCTTTTTGTATTGCAAAGTATAGAAAAAATATACTAAATTGAGTTTTTAGTATTTTGACTTAAAAATTTCTTTTGAGAAATGTATAGGATAGACTAACCTTTTGATTTTGTTTTTATAAAATATATATTGTACTATTTAGTTAGGGCATTATTTCAAAAAAATGTTTGTTTTTAATATTGAAAAAATACACATAAAGTTATCTTACCTAAAAAGTGTAATCATAATATACTGGACTTCATACAAACTCGACCTTCTACTATGCTTGTCTTACAACAACTGAACGGTAATGTGTTTGCTTATCTCTTAAAACCACGGGATATCGTGACGTCATGGATAAGGCATATGGTAGAATACAGAATAAATAGGTATTATAAGACTGAAAAATAAAATAATCATAAATCATAAATTTTGCATACTTCATACAAACACTTACAGTCATGAGAAATGATTGCTACTATTAACCATATGAGAAAATGAATCATTAGCTAATCTTATTAGTGTGTGTCATATTTAACTAACAGGCTCGAACATGTGTGAATTTTGACTAGAATTATTCACTGAATGTAAAAAAATGTTTTATATTTAGATCTAATATTTATATTGTTTAACATTTTAAAATTCTATCAAAAGTATATACATTAGTATGCTTGTGAAAAGTCAGTTTTTAAGACGAAACATTGTGTGAAGTGTCCTGTGTTAAGGTTAAAACTTTCGTGAAGGGCTCTGTTTTAAAGTTTCGTGAAGGGGTCTGTTTGAAGGATCCTGTTTTTAAATAACTTAAGAACACACAATTTATTCCTAAACATTCAACTCGATTCGTTATATATGCTTCATTGAGTATTCAATCAAAAATAATAACTAAGAAATAAAATTAACAATACTAATTAAGAGGCAGCCTTAAGAATTTTTGGAATAAGAGATTGATTTTAATTAAATAGGTTAATGAACCTAATTCGATACAAGTCTTACTAAAATAGAAATTACACTAAAAATACAGAGTCCCCTACAATATATGAATTATACTCCACTAAATTTAATAGCACCCTCCCCTATTTTCATAGAAATGGCTTCAATATAATTTAGGTTAACAATATACACTTCAAAAAATACATAGTGACCACAAGAAGGACAGGAATTCGAAATGTACTACCACTTAAGTAAAATATAATTTCTCTTATCGCATAAAATATATTAACAAGTCCTGTAAAAATATATTGACAAGACTATATGATCTATTAATACATGATTTAAAACATATTGGTTATACAAAACATATATATATATATATATATATATATATATATATATATAAATTTATTGTTACCTTAAAATTTCAAGCATGATTTACTCGACTTCACAGAAATTCAACTGGATTCTTCACCACGTGGTTTGATGACATCACTGATCGCGATAACATTCTAGATAAGATTCACTGATAAGAACACATTTCAATTCATTTCTTCTAAAGAAAGTATACGAGTTGATTCTAAGGTCTAGGTATGTAGATATATAGTAGGTTAGTAGTAATATATTTTTAAAGTACTTTTTATTTTGTTTTAAAAGAAATGGTTATTTTTCTCTTTACGTAGGGTAGTCAAAATTAAAACATAAAATATTAAATTTAATCTTTAGTAATATAAAGACTTACGCATACAGAAACGCATGTGGTGAAAAGTTATAGATATTAAACCCTGCTTATAGAATAATGCGACTATTTATATATATATATATATATATATATTCATTCATGTGTATCACATATAATTATAAAATTCAATTTTTTTTTGTTGTTGGTAAGGATAATCCAAAAAACTCATGCAATAAAACGCTTGTGAAACCGAAAATTGGATATAATCTGTGTTCTAATTGTGAAAAAGTATTAGGTTGGAAACGTATACATGATTACAATCATCTATCAGAGATGTATACAGGGAAGCTGTACATATGGAATGTAACTTGAACTATAAGCAGTGTAAAACAATTCCTGTTATATTCCATAACTCGAAAAACTATGATGGTCATCATATTATGACAAAGCTAGGAAAGTTCAAAGATCATGAAATCGACGTGATTGTCTCTTCTTCTATGAAGAATTATATAACCTTTAAAATCAGAAAGCCAACATGTCCTATTTATAGGGCCTTCATATATTATTTTCGTTTGCGCTTGTTTTGAACCCGCGAACTTCAGCTTGGACTTATTATTGATACGCTAACCATTGGGCTGTCCGTGCCCTGATGCTTTCTCGCTTTCTTATAAATTCTATCTATTACAATCACACTTTTTTCGACTCGTGATATATCATTTGAATTGACCTATATATATGTTGGGTTTGCTATACTAGAGGTCTCTAAACTTTGCATATATGACTTTCATTATAACTTGATATAGAATACTTAACATATTCAAACACAAATAATATTTATAAGGATATAGAACAATGTCGTGATTTCTTTAACTTCTCTAAGTATTCAAAACCACATCGTCTAAACCGCACAAGTTTCGAACCCACAAACATATAATCAGACTTGTCATTTTATAACCAGGACGCTAACCAGAGGGCTAAGTGAGCCCCCGCTTATTTTATAGTCACCACGCTGACTATTGGGCTTAGTAAGCCTCAGGCTAATTTATATCCACCACGCTAACTTTTGGGTCTAGTGAACCCCCGCTTATTTTATAGTCAACATGCTAACTATTGGGCTTAGTGAGCCCCAGTCTAACTTATACCCACCACGCTAACTTTTGGGTCTAGTGAACCCCCGCTTATTTTATAGCCACCATACTAACCACAGGGCTAAGTGAGCCCCCGCTTATTTTATAGTCACCATGCTAAGTATTAGGCTGAGTGAGCCCCAGGCTATTTTATACCCACTATGCTAACTAATGGGCTGAGTGAGCCGATAAGACTTGATCACGTGACATGTGACGTCACTGTTTAAGTGATATCACGTGACCATGTGGTATCATTCAATACGTCACCAATGACGTCAGAGACCACGTGATCAAGTCTTATCAGTGATTATATTAGCTGATAAGGCCCTGAACAAGCATTCACTTTTCTCAGAGTCTTGGTGTGAGACGGTTGGGTGCTTAGCTAGCTGGCGTGTTAGGTAAGAATAGTATTTGTATATATATTTTTTTAATATGACTTTAAATTAATTTGATACCTACTATGTAAAACGATATGAATATGTTTTGAATATTAGAACTAAAAAATAATACTTTGAAATAATAGACTTACTAAACAGTAAAATTTAAAGCTATGTAGATAAATTTCCTAAAATTAAGTTGAAATGAAAATGGTAAAAGTTTAGTCAGTCTCATGTTAGTGTTTATTATATTAAATCTACAAAAGAAATTTTTAAGTGGGAATACTAATAATCCAAGTTACCATATAGATATTATAAGTTAGTAGATTCATAAACTAATGAGAATGTATATAATTTTAATAAACTATGCTGATTTCTGCAGATATTTAATAAAATACAAATGAGTTTTCGAGGGAAATGTACATAGTTTACCAATTTACTTCCCAGCTTTATCTTACCATAGGCAATGGTCTAAATCAAGTTAGGACATATACCTTGGAAATCATATTCATGCGACTAAATAACCTGGGCTCACTCAGCCCAGTAGTTTGCGTGATGGGTATAAAATACCTGGGGCTTAATCAGCCCAGTAGTTAACGTGTTGACTATATAATAAGCGGGGGCTCACTTAGCCTTGTGGTTATCGTGATAGCTATAAAATAAGCGGGGGCACACTAAGGCCAGTAAGCGTGGTGGGTAGAAAATAGCCTGGGGCTCACTCAGCCCATTAGTTAGCATAGTGGGTATAAAATAGCCTGGGGCTCACTCAGCCTAATACTTAGCATGGTGACTATAAAATAAGCGGGGGCTCACTTAGCCCTGTGGTTAGTATGGTGGCTATAAAATAAGCGGGGGTTCACTAGACCCAAAAGTTAGCGTGGTGCGTATAAGTTAGCCTGGGGCTCACTAAGCCCAATAGTAGCATGTTGACTATAAAATAAGCGGGGGTTCACTAGACCCAAAAATTAGCGTGGTGGATATAAATTAGCCTGGGGCTTACTAAGCCCAATAGTCAGCGTGGTGACTATAAAATAAGCGGGGGCTCACTTAGCCCTGTGGTTAGCGTCCTGGTTATAAAATGACAAGTCTGATTATATGTTTGTGGGTTCGAAACTTGTGCGGTTTAGACGATGTGGTTTTGAATACTTAGAGAAGTTAAAGAAATCACGACATTGTTCTATATCCTTATAAATATTATTTGTGTTTGAATATGTTAAGTATTCTATATCAAGTTATAATGAAAGTCATATATGCAAAGTTTAGAGACCTCTAGTATAGCAAACCCAACATATATATAGGTCAATTCAAATGATATATCACGAGTCGAAAAAGTGTGATTGTAATAGATAGTATTTATAAGAAAGCGAGAAAGCATCAGGGCACGGACAGCCCAATGGTTAGCGTATCAATAAAAAGTCCAAGCTGAAGTTCGCGGGTTCAAAACAAGCGCAAACGAAAATAATATATGAAGGCCCTATAAATAGGACATGTTGGCTTTCTGATTTTAAAGGTTATATAATTCTTCATAGAAGAAGAGACAATCACGTCGATTTCATGATCTTTGAACTTTCCTAGCTTTGTCATAATATGATGACCATCATAGTTTTTCGAGTTATGGAATATAACAGGAATTGTTTTACACTGCTTATAGTTCAAGTTACATTCCATATGTACAGCTTCACTGTATACATCTCTGATAGATGATTGTAATCATGTATACGTTTCCAACCTAATACTTTTTCACAATTAGAACACAGATTATATCCAATTTTCGGTTTCACAAGCGTTTTATTGCATGAGTTTTTTGGATTATCCTTACCAACAACAAAAAAAAAATTGAATTTTATAATTATATGTGATGCACATGAATGAATATATATATATATATATATAGTCGCATTATTTTATAAGCAGGGTTTAATATCTATAACTTTTCACCACATGCGTTTCTGTATGCGTAAGTCTTTATATTACTAAAGATTATTTATAGAAAATTTAATATTTTATGTTTTAATTTTGACTACCCTACGTAAAGAGAAAAATAACCATTTCTTTTAAAACAAAATAAAAAGTACTTTAAAAATATATTACTACTAACCTACTATATATCTACATACCTAGACCTTAGAATCAACTCGTATACTTTCTTTAGAAGAAATGAATTGAAATGTGTTCTTATCAGTGAATCTTATCTAGAATGTTATCGCGATCAGTGATGTCATCAAACCACGTGGTGAAGAATCCAGTTGAAGTCGAGTAAATCATGCTTGAAATTTTAAGGTAACAATAAATTTATATATATATATATATATATATATATATATATATGTTTTGCATAACCAATATGTTTTAAATCATGTATTAATAGATCATATAGTCTTGTCAATATATTTTTACAGGACTTGTTAATATATTTTATGCGATAAGAGAAATTATACTTTACTTAAGTGGTAGTACATTTCGAATTCCTGTCCTTCTTGTGGTCACTATGTATTTTTTGAAGTGTATATTGTTAACCTAAATTATATTGAAGCCATTTCTATGAAAATAGGGGAGGGTGCCATTAAATTTAGTGGAGTATAATTCATATATTGTAGGGGACTCTGTATTTTTAGTGTAATTTCTATTTTAGTAAGACTTGTATCGAATTAGGTTCATTAACCTATTTAATTAAAACCAATTTCTTATTCCAAAAATTCTTAAGGCTGCCTCTTAATTAGTATTGTTAATTTTATTTCTTAGTTAGTATTTTTGATTGAATACTCAATGAAGCATATATAACGAATCGAGTTGAATGTTTAGGAATAAATTGTGTGTTCTTAAGTTATTTAAAAACAGGATCCTTCAAACAGACCCCTTCACGAAACTTTAAAACAGAGCACTTCACGAAAGTTTTAACCTTAACACAGGACACTTCACACAATGTTTCGTCTTAAAAATAGACTTTTCATAAGCATACTAATGTATATACTTTTGATAGAATTTTAAAATGTTAAACAATATAAATATTAGATCTAAATATAAAACATTTTTTTACATTCAGTGAATAATTCTAGTCAAAATTCACACATGTTCGAGCCTGTTAGTTAAATATGACACACACTAATAAGATTAGCTAATGATTCATTTTCTCATATGGTTAATAGTAGCAATCATTTCTCATGACTGTAAGTGTTTGTATGAAGTATGCAAAATTTATGATTTATGATTATTTTATTTTTCAGTCTTATAATACCTATTTATTCTGTATTCTACCATATGCCTTATCCATGACATCACGATATCCCGTGGTTTTAAGAGATAGGCAAACACATTACCGTTCAGTTGTTGTAAGACAAGCATAGTAGAAGGTCGAGTTTGTATGAAGTCCAGTATATTATGATTACACTTTTTAGGTAAGATAACTTTATGTGTATTTTTTCAATATTAAAAACAAACATTTTTTTGAAATAATGCCCTAACTAAATAGTACAATATATATTTTATAAAAACAAAGTCAAAAGGTTAGTCTATCCTATACATTTCTCAAAAGAAATTTTTAAGTTAAAATACTAAAAACTCAATTTAGTATATTTTTTCTATACTTTGCAATACAAAAAGCATAAACGAATTCAATTTAATTTTAATTTTATGTTATTTAATTCATATATCTTATAGGGGACCCTGTATTTTTTTTACCCTAACCTGTATCAAATTCATTAAAATCCGTCTCTTATCCTCAAATTTCTTAAGGGTATCGCTTAATGGCTATTTCTTAGTTCTTATTTTTCATTAAATACACAGTGAAGCCTTTTAAAACTTAACAGATTTTAATATATATATATATATATATATATATATATATATCACCATATGTATATATGAAGAGTAGAACCTATATAGGACTACACGAAATGTATCAGAAACTGATTAAATTTGTGAAAAAGTCCAATAGCCGTATTCCTTATCGCGAGTGATTCACCGTGTCAAAGCAAGATCTTCGCTTATCTGATAATATGACTCATTATGATTCAGCATTCCGTCTGTTGAGGGGATAAGGGATAGCCTTCGGTTTTTCTTAATTTCATTTCTAAAATATATTTTGAACTTTAAACTAAAAATACATTCGTGTAAAACTTATTTTTATATTGTATGAATACGTACTCATTTGAGAATAGCACTCTATTTCTTAAAATAACTGGACAATCATAGTATTTTTACAGGGTACGTGAAGGGGCCCTTTTCATTCAAACAGGGGATCTTGGATTTTTATGGAAGGTCAGTATCCCTCGTATTTCTGTCGCCATAATATAACATGAATCTATTGAATTTATTTTGCGAAGGTAGCTTAATATCTATAACTATGTATTTTGAATCTATCGATGCGCAAGCTGTACTTTTAACCTAACTTGAATTGAAGAAAAAAGGCGAAAGTGTAAATTATCTGATTTTATGAAGGGTTCTTATGCATAATTGGATTTTTGTGAAGGATGCTTTTTTATTCGAATAGGGTACGTATCTCATTTATTTTATGAAGGGCCCCTATAGTCTAATGCGTGTTTACACTTCGAAGGGGGGGGAAAGGGGAGGTCAATGAACTGAATGTATGAAGGGATCTTATGCATAATTGGTTTTTTTGTGAAGGATGCTTTTTTATTCTAAAGGGGATCTGTTCACTATTTTAATTAACTATGTACTAGCTGATAAAATTAAATTTTGTTCACATAACATTTCGATAATGTTCGAAAGTGATTCATAAACTATACCGCTATGCATGATTTTTCATACTTGTTTATTTATTATTTTATATATACGTTAAAATTCTTTTGGTACCACTCTGTATTTTTTTGTGGAAAGTGATTCATGAATTATGATGCTATGCATGATTTTTCATTCTTGTTTATTTACACTTTTATATATACGTTAAAATTCTTCTTTTTATATTACTCTATACTTTTGAAAGTGTGTATTGTTAGGCTATCGAAGGGAACCTCTGGTTAAAAAAAGGGAGGAGGGGGAGGGGGCGAGCTGTTAAATTTAGTACTGTATAATTCATACGGGACCCTGTATTTTTTACTATAACACCCATGGTGATTCCTGGGACCAGGAAGTTTTGACTCTAGGTCACTTCTAGCTAAAAGCTCACACCTTAAGGTAAAATTCATTTCAGTTGAGAGTTTATATCTTAGATTACTTTCAGTTGAAAATCCTACTTTTGGCAATTTTTAAAACTAAAAATCGCAAAAATTTCTTAAGTTCTACAATTAAAATTAATGAATATTTTTAATTATTCATTCACCCTCAAATATACTCTAGTTAAAAAAAAAAAAAATGCTTCGAAAAAATTCCAATTTCCCCAATTAAAATTAATTAAATTTGTAATTCTTTAAAATTCACCTTGTACTGTAATAGATATTTTTCCTCGAAAAAAAAAAAAAAAAATCTTGCAAAAATGTCTAAGTTCACCAATTAAAATTAATTAATGACCCTTTTTAATTAAATCATTATTGACTTTTAAAATTCACCTGTAATATACTCTAACATGTATAACAAATAGCCTACTCTCGTTGAAAAAATATTTGCTTCGAATAATGTCTAAGTTCCCCAATTAAAATTAATCACCATTTTTAATTAAACCATTATTGACTTTTAAAATTCTCCTCTAACATGTATATCGAATACCCTACTCTCGTTGAAAAAATCTCGCTAAAATTTCTTAAGTTCTACAATTAAAATTAATGAATATTTTTAATTATTCATTCACCCTCAAATATACTATAGTTAAAAAAAAAAAAAAATGCTTCGAAAAAATTCCAATTTCCCCAATTAAAATTAATTAAATTTGTAATTCTTTAAAATTCACCTTGTACTGTAATAGATATTTTTCCTCGAAAAAAAAAAAAAATCTTGCAAAAATGTCTAAGTTCACCAATTAAAATTAATTAATGACCCTTTTTAATTAAATCATTATTGACTTTTAAAATTCACCTGTAATATACTCTAGTATGTATAACAAATAGCCTACTCTCGTTGAAAAAATATTTGCTTCGAATAATGTCTAAGTTCCCCAATTAAAATTAATCACCATTTTTAATTAAACCATTATTGACTTTTAAAATTCTCCTCTAACATGTATATCGAATACCCTACTCTCGTTGAAAAAATCTCGCTAAAATTCTTAAGTTCTCCAATTAAAATTAATTAAATTTTTAATTCGTTAAATTTCCCCTTGTACTGTAATAGATATTTCTCCGCGAAAAAAAAAAATCTTGCAAAACTGTCTAAGATCACCAATTAAAATTAATTAATGACCATTTTTAATTAAACCATTATTAACTTTTAAAATTCTCCTCAAATATACTCTAACATGTATATTGAATGGCCTACTCTCGTTGAAAAAAAAAATTGCTTCGAAAAATTTCTAAGTTCCCCAATTAAAATTAATTAAATTTCTAATTCGCTAAAATAAATCTATTGAAACACACCTCGTATTCTAGTAAAAAAAAAAAAAAAACGGCTTCGAAAAATTTCTAAGTCTCGCAATTAAAATTAATTAACACTAATCCTTAATTAATCCCCTTATCTTAGGTGGTGGAGGTGGGCACTTCGGGAGGAGGAGGGCAGGTGCTGCACTTCGGGAGGAGGGCTGAGGGCAGGTGCTGCACCGTGCACCGTGCCTCAGCCCTCCTCCTAGGGCCGGAGCCCCATTTTCTCTCTACTTACTTAGGTTAATAAGTGTATTCGATCTTTCTAGAATCCTACATGATTTTTCATTTCTTTCATTTTTTATTGCCATACACACATTTTATTGACATACTCTGATACGTCCCAGGATTTATATATATAAAAAAAAAATACGTTAAAGCTTTTTACCACTATGAATAAATATGATAAACTGATGATCAACTGAAGATGAACACAGCAGTTTTTTTAAAGGTGATTTATTATACAATTATGTTATATTCAAAGAGAAATTGAAATTATAGGTTTGATATGCAGATACTGTTAGACTTTAATAAGAATGTAACATAAAGCGGTTTCTACAACACAAAGTATAAAGAAAACTCACAAAAATCTGGATAACACCGGGAAGATAAACTGTCAGAATTGAATCTGGTACTATTCTTAAAAGAGAATCAGTGTGCTTTCACCAAGCCTATTGAAGGAAATACATTTGCTTTAAAAATCTAATTATTGTCTTTATTACATTAAATGTTCTGGGAGTCGAGATCATTCACTTACGAAATTGAAGAAATTGTGTCTATATCAGTTGGAGAAATTTGAAAATACTATAATCATAAGTACTACTGCTAGAAAGATTTGCATGTATAGCGGATAGATTTATAAAAGCCAGATATGTACTTAAAGACTTATAGTACTTATAAACTTATATTTTATTCCTAAGTGCATGCTTAACCATCGTCAATCTAGAAAATACCTTGGAAATATGGGTAGTGATAACAAACAGATCTATCTACCTTGTTATAGAGATATTTGACGGCTTTCCATCATACAGGTTTAACTGTTATTTTTGAACTAATGAATAACAAACAACTCCTGAAAAAATAATTGGAATTCACTTGTATTTTTGAACTGCTAAACAAGGTTACAATTTTCCTTTTAAATCGACAAATTATGAATTTGGATAATTAAAAGACCACCAACAGACAAAGTACTTGGAGTTTTCATTTGAAATGACAAAGTACCTGAGTAAATTTCAACTTCAAGGCAAATTTCATAATGCTATCTTGTTGTATAATCATAATGCTCATAATATGCTCATAATGCTCATAGTTCATAATGCTATCTTTGATGTATTGGCGTTTACAAATAGAGTTTATTACATTGATAAAACAATTTTCAAAAAGAAAATGTATTTCATTTTAAATGTTGCTAGGTATTATTACAAAAATCATCGGAGTGAAAATTTTTACAATATACTAAAAATATATTAAAAAATGAATCCAAAAGAAGATTTTAGAAATATGAAAATCAGTTTAATCTATTTACTTCATTTTTAATGATTGATGTTGAAATTATTTCTCAGAATTTATTACTACAGTTAATCAAAATTCAATGCTATTCCACATTAGAGCGAAAATATATGGATCTGGTATTCAAATTTCTGTAATTATTCATCAATCGACCGATTTTTTAAAGTATAGCCTGCAATTAGGCATATTTTAGCTACTTTCGGTACCGCACTTTTATACGACATATTTGCATTGTTGCATAGCTTCCAACCTTTTGTTAATTTTCAAGTCAAATAAACATAATTTGAAACAGAAACTGTATTTAGTAAATGAAATCAAATAAGTAGCGTATAGATACAAGACACGCTTTATTAAATACATTTTCTGATTAGAAATATTTTATTTTTATTTTTTACTTGAAGAAAAGAAGGAACATTGACAGCCACCCCTTTGCTAGATCAAGATTAACAGACCAGCGTGTACAATCAATTTTTAAAAATAAATACAATTTAGAAAATTCAATTAAATTTTATAGATTTGGTTGATGAAAAATAGTTTTGAGTATTTTTTCGAAAAATAAGATAAAATAAACTATATATAGTAATAACTTTGGAACATTGCGTACAAATTTTATTCTGGGCCATAGTAATAATATTATGAACTTTCTTTATGTGGCCCGTTGGTTTGTACACAATACTTAATTTGGCCCGCGGCGGTAAACGAGTTTGACATGCCTGCTTTAACGGAATTACGATTCATTTTTTATACAATTCAATACACTGCGTTCTTCCCTTCGAAATGACTTTTATAACCCGTAATAAACCAAAAATCAACTTTATATGACTGCGATCAGATTACATGTACATTAAAGTAAAAATATTTTAATCTGTTTATCTGCTGCGCGCTGACCACATGATCAAACGTCAGCAAGCGCTAAGCCGAGGTTAGCCTCGGCGCTAAGCAAGAGAGGCCCTGTAAAAGGAGGTCAGATAAATAATTTACAAACTCCTCCCCCCCCCCTTCATGAACAATGATTCATCAAAAAGAGGGATTCAAAATATTCAAAGTACAAGAAATAACTTTAGAAAAAACAATAATAATACTTACACCAATTACAATACAACCAAAAAAAATATACTTACTTACTTTCCTCAGTAATTGCGAAAATAAATTATACAATTGAATCTTCACAAAATTAGTCTTTTAAAATATAAAAATAAATATTTTTAAGACACTATTCATTAAATGTTTCAAAACCACTCAAAACAAAAATTTTAAAACAAGAATTAGAAAATGAAAAAAGAAAAAAAAAAGGGAAAGAAAGAAAAGAAAATTATTTATGTACATTTCTATTATTAAGTAAAGAATTATTTTAGGGAAATTTAAAAGGAATAAGTAAAATAAATTAAAGTCCAACTTTAATATCATCAAGTAAATAAAAATTTCGAGTCTCTAAATGAATAAGAGTTTTTCAGTTTTTAATGTATGTCAATTCTAAATATAAGAGATTTGTTGGTCTTTTAATGATGCAGTTATTTGTTTTCACTTCACAAGACCTTATTTTCCATCTCTTCCAGCAAATGTTTTTGTAATTTTTCCCAACTTCCAGAAAGCTCTAGGTAAATGTTCATCATGCACAAGCACAACATCATCTATTTTGAAGTCTGATGTTTTATTTTGATCCGTGTAGTGAGCAGATTTTAAGTTGAGAAAATACTCATTTTTCCAGCGCCTCCAAAAATTATTTAAAAGAGTTTCTCGTAAACGGAAGCATTTCACTAAAGTTTATTTGGTTGCTGGTAAGGTTAAATCTTTCACCTTTATAGTTGGCAAACACAAAAATCGCTTTCCGATTAAAAAATGAGCAGGTGTAAGAGGAAATGGTTCTTCTAGTTCAGAATAAATGTAAGTCAATGGACGAGAGTTAATGATAGCTTCTATTTCAACTAGAAGAGTTTCTAATTCACTCAGTGGTAATGAAGATTTTCCGATTATTTTACGTAAGGTAGTTTTCGCGGAGCGAACCATTCGCTCATAAAAGCCACCCCACCATGTGCACGTTCAACAATATATTTCCAGGAAATTTTATGACTGGCGTAAATCTTTTTAACATCAGGATGGTGGATTTCTTTCCACACATCTTTTAATTCGAGCTCAGCTCTTTTGAATGTTTTGCTTTATTTGAATAGATTATGGCACCCAGCCCTCTTCTTGAAATGAATCGGCGAAATGATAACAAGAATTCTGCAGTTGACATGTAATTCATAAGCTCCAAATTAAGTGCTCTTGTGAAAGCGCAGGTAAATAATAAGGTATAATTTTTATTCTCCTCCCCTTCATATATAGAGGCCCCGTAAAATCAAGGCCTGTAACAGAGAACTGCGGTGCTTCGTTAATGCGGTCACCTGGAAGAGGTGCTATTACTTGTTGACTAGGACGTATGTTAAATTTCCAGCACATTGTACAATTGTTGAGTACTGATATTATGCACTGTCTACCTCTTATAATCTAAAACTTTTCACGAATGTGTCTTGTTCTCCTTTATGCTAAACCTTTTCATGAGAATCTTTTATACTTAATTCAGTAAGTTTATGTTTAACAGAAATCACTAGGATGTTTTTCATAACATGGTAAATTAGCCTTTTGTAACCGCCCTCGTACTAAGAGTAATTCTTCCTCTGACAACATAGGATTTAGCTGCAAAAGCTTTGATTCTTTAGGAATTTTTTGTTTGTTTGTTTGTTTCAAGTACTTTATAACTCCAAGAAAACTTTCTTCTTGAACAAGCTTTAGCCAAAAATTTTCGGCATTTAATATTTCATCAGCGGATAATTCTGAAAAATTTCTTTTTTCTGTTTTTACTTTGATATTAGAAATAAATCTAAATACTCATGCATCTACTCGATACAATTTCTTTAGGGAGCTATACCTTCACAAATTTAAAATTGGAATTTTATCAGCGTTATTTGTGTGAACTACACATGAAATGATTTCTGCCTTTCGAGACCGCTCTTCAGAAACATTAGGTAATTGAATTGCAGATATTTTAACTCTGGGCCACTGATCTTCAGGCAAGGAAAGAAATTCGGGACCATAACACCATTTTTGAGAGTTACCAATTGTATTCCACAACACATAGAATAACTCTCGTTATTACATCTGCAGGAATAAGTTTGCCGTCACAATGTTTTCATAAACTAGGATCTGAATCTGACAATTCATGTTGTACTATTTCAGAAATTATATTCGATTCAGATTATATTTGAATTGCCACGAATGGTTTCCGTTTTTCTTTCGAACCCTTCTTTCGAACCCCAATGAAGGGCAATTTCAGAATCCGTCCAAAAAACGAATTGAAATACCTGGAGAATATTTTTAAGGTAATTGGCAACTCTGGAACCAATAACTGCTCCCATCAATTCCAGGCGTGGAAGAGTCAATTTCTTGAAGGGGGCAACCTTAGACTTAGACATGACAAAACTTGTTTTAAATTTATCTTTAGATGTTTGATATCGTAACTATGCTACTGTGTATTTAGGATTATAACCATCTGCAAAAATATGTAACTGGAGATGCTCCTTTTCCATGATCAGGGTGATAAAGTAATATTTAGGAATTTTCAAGTGTGTGAGCTCCTGTATTTCTCAAAACCAAGTTTTCTAATCATTTTCTAGCTCACCAGAAAAATTTTCATTCCATGATATGCCCATTACCCATAATTCTTGCAAAAAACATTTGATGCGAATAATAAAAGGGGCAATAAATCCTGCTTTGTTTAAAAATAATATGTCAATAAATATGTTTCTTCAAGCGCAAAGCAAGAGAGGCCCTGGTAAAGGGAGGTTAGATAAATATTCTACTGTTGAAAAGTATTTATGACTTCGATTTGTCTATCCGCACTCTACCCTCTGCCTTTAAATGCATGGATTGCCAGGAAATTTATATATGTTATTGAAGTTTACTATAGCATATTCTCTATTTAAAATAAAGTGCATAGCGTTTATAGTTCTTTTACAAGAATACACAAAAAATCTGGATACATTTTGACTTATGGTCGATAATTGTTTGAAGTACAGGGTTAGCAAGAAATAAAGTTTCCCACTTCAGAGGGCTCTAGAATGAGATAAAATATGAACTACAGATAATTCAAATGATTCGCTTGACATTTATTAAATAAAAAAAGGTAGTACAAAACTCCGCCGATAGGTGGCGCTGTAATACACATAAAAACATTTAATATGCTTTGTAAATGTTAAATAATATAAAAATGTAGTATTAAAACTGCTCAATATGTCCCACTTCATTTTCAACAATGTGCTCTAATCGCAGAACCATATTTTCCACAGCTGACCGGAGTGACTCTGAAGTGGAATATCAAGAACATGGCGGCGAATACTGTCCTTCAGTTCTGGCACAGATGCTGGCCTTTTACGGTAGAAATTTTCCTTCAGAAAACTCCACAACTAAAAGTCGCAGGGCGTGATATCCGCCGAACGAGAAGGCCATGCTGTTGGAGAATGGCTACTGATCACCAGTGCATCTGTGAAATGCTGTCTTAACAATTACTTCACACGACGATCAATGTGAGGAGGTGCGCCATCCTACATGAAAATAATGTTCTGAAGACATGCACGCTGTTGAAGCTGTGGGATTACAAAATCCATCAGCATATCACGGTACCGTTGTCCTGTCACTTTTTCAGGATGCAAGGATTATTCTTGGATAGCATGAGGGTTTTCCACTGCCCAAATTCGACAATTGTGGGTGTTAACTTGCCCATTGAGGCTAAAGCGGGCTTCGTCAGTCCACAAAATGTTCCATGGGCAAGTGACATCAACCACCATTCGAGCAAGGAACTCAAGAGCAAAAGTTTTACGAACCTCTGAGTCCCCGTCCTGCAATAGGTGCACAGGCTTGATTTTGTAGGGATAAAAAGGCAAAATCCGCCGTAAGATTTTTCGTACAGTGGAATACGGCATATCCAATAAACGGGAAACAACTGGCACTCTCACACTACTATTCAGCTACTCATTGCTGGCTTCAACGATCGCTGTAGCCATATTTTCGACGCTAGGAGACTGGAATTGCTGTCGTCCTCTACCTGGCAGAATGCCAAGTTGCCCAGTTGTTTCAAATTTCTTTATCATCTTGTATAGGGCACATGGAGCCATTGGACCTCTTCGTATCTGCTTCATACGGTGGAATTATTTTACAAGTGCAACGGAGTTCTTCTGGTTCTGGTAAAACAATTTTACCAGTAGCGCTTTTTCTTGCAATGTAGACATGGTGTGCAGAGAAGTAACTAATGCTTAGAGCTACTAAATATATACAGCAGCCTTACTAATGCTCGTTCAGAATCTGCCTTTTTTTATTCAAAGAATAATGCTAATAGGCATGCGCTGTAACGCAAAGGATGTTTCACATTTTCAATATATGCAAATAAATATAATTTGTGTTACAACGCCATCTATTGGTGAATTTTCATAATAACAGTTTTTATTTAATAAATGTCAAGCCCATCATTTGAATTATCTATAGTTCAAATTTTATCTCATTTGCACCAATAGAACGCATTCTAGAGCCCTCTGGGAGGGAAACTTATTTCTTGCTAACCCTGTACATTTTAATGATGTTACATCACTTCAAGCATTACGAAATGGATATGGATTGTTCAAATATACCACATTATGTTACCCATACAAAATGGTATGCGTATCATTTATTATTCGTTTACAGAGACACACAAAAGAACTCGGTTGCATTGCCGTCTGCTGGGAGTAATTGTTTCAAGTGTGCTTTACGAAATTTATATGCGTTACTCAAATGCGCGATTATAGAACGAAGGGTATATAACATTCATTGTTCTTTTAGAAAGGTTGTGCAAAAGAATCCACATGCAATATCGTCAGTGAGCGATAGTTGCAGGATGTACGTTTTCAAATGCTTTATGCGTTTATAGTAAACTTCACTAAATTTTAGTATATTATGTGTTGTCAAATTCTATAGATCGTATACAGGTTTGTCCAAAAGAATTCGAATTAATTAACTTTCATCGATGAGAATTGCTGAAAGTGCATTTTCAACTGCGTTGCGCGTTTTTTAGTCGATCTAATTTTTATTTGCTATGTGATGTGAGTATAGTGTTGTTAAATTCATATACAGAACTGCAAAAAAGGATAATGGATACATTGCCGTATAAGAATGGCAATTGCCAGAAAAGCTTTAAAATGCGAAATTTGAAAAAAAATTCTGTAAGATTATTTGCATTTATAAAAAAAATTGGAAACTGAATTCTTGATATTTAGTAATTGTAAATTTTCTTAGTGGCCTTATAATTTCTGAATAGATCCCTTAATTATTGTATAGAAAAATGAGTAAATTCTAATAAAACGTAAGCTTATTTTTAAAGTTGTGAATAGTACAGAATGTGCCATACTATCAATTCTAAATAAACCACGTAAAATTACATATTATTTCTTCTTTAACAATTCCTGAATTCTTCAGTGGTCTTATAGCTTCTTTGAAATTGCTCCAATAGATGGCAGCAGTTCTAACTAAAATTGCTCCCTAGTTTCTGTTATTCCCGCTTTTCAGTCAACTAAAAATTTTTAGTTGATTGAAAAAAGTTGATAACAAGCAAAACTGCTTAAAACTGAGTGCAATATATAAGAAAACAATGATCAAATAACTAAAAGCATAAAAATACTCTTACAGGATATTAAAAAAAAAAAAAAAAATCTTGTAAGATATTGCAAATTTAAATTAGTTTCAAATTCTTAAAAATTCAGATATTTTTCCGAATTGTTATGTAATGAAATTTGAATATATTAAATATTTTTATTATTTATGCACCTAATGGTGTCCAAGTAAGTCACAAACAAGCATGAAAATTTCATTTTATTAATTTACTAAGGATGAGGCGATCCAATTCAGGAAGTGGTCCGGCAAGACAAGGAAATAATTTACAAATAAATATTACACATATATTAATGAAGCATTAGTGTGTATGTATATATAATTCATTAAATGATATAGATTTATCAGGATATTAATATAGTTGTCTATTTCTTTATCTGAAATAAAATTTCATTGTGAACAAGTATAATTTATTTTTAATTCTGTTATTTTAAATTAAATTTTCTTGGTGAACAGGAAGAAATATTCATTGTTTTATCTGAAATACTTTTTGGAAAGTTTCTTAATTGATAAGAAATTTAAATCGTAGATAATTGGTTTACTTTTTACTTTTATGTGAATTCCTCATCTACTATCTCAATGTTAAATATTTCTCCTTTCAGATGTTGAATCTTTATACTACTAGATGGCGCCATATCATACAGAGGATCACAAAAATTTGCCGCACTAAAATAATAACAAAAATTTGTCTGGCAGATGTTTGTTTTTAATTTCGGGAAAAATGGATTTTTTTCGGTATAGCTCCATATAGGCGTGTGCTATCAAAACTTCAACAGGGAGCTATTGGAGATCCAGTCTTATGCGTTTGAATGTTGATTTACTGCAGATTTAAACTATTTGCATGGGTTTTACTATTACATTACTAGGATCTATGGTAAGTCACGAACACCAATTATGTCTTTTAATTATGTACTAAACATGTAGAAAATATTTACTCCTTGATAACGTGGTTATGTATTGATTGAAAGCATTAATTATGTAATATGTATGGCTTCTCATTACTTCTATTTATTAAGCTACGATAAATCATTTATTTACTACTGTGACGTGTAAGGAGTAAATAGGATATGCTTGGGGTAATTTCTTTGTATTTTATATAATTATTAAGAAAAAATTATACTATTCATAAGTATTAACAAGCAAAATATTTTCGAAACTACTAAGTATTTTGCAATTACCAAAAATTATTTAACATTAATCTTTCTGAATAACAACTTGTTTGTGAAAATAATCCATTTAACATGCTACAAATTAGTGTATGTTTGTTTTCAAAATAATAATTATTATTATTATCATTATTATTATAAATTCATTATTTCATTAATGTGAAAATACATCATTTCATATCCATGTTGAAATTTCTTTAAAAGTTTTAATATGCAAAATTATTTACTAATTTCAGTTTGTTTATGTGTGTACGTAATGCATAGCTGCCAACCTTCTGGGTTTTTTTTTAAGTCAAATAAACACACTACGAACCGTGTAAGTTTTTATTATTATTTTTTTTATTTGAGGGGAGAAAAAGTAGATTGACAGCTGTGGTAACATATTTCATATACAGGAAACTTTAAAACAAATATATGCAATTTCTTTGTTCAAAAAATTTAT
The DNA here is from genome assembly GCA_963931845.1 of Maratus michaelseni. Taxonomy (NCBI): domain Eukaryota; kingdom Metazoa; phylum Arthropoda; class Arachnida; order Araneae; family Salticidae; genus Maratus; species Maratus michaelseni. The sequence goes on along the minus strand of OZ007589.1, from coordinate 314,919,266 downwards.
TAATAAATAAAAATTATATGCTCTTTGAGCTTGTTCAAAATGTTTTCCCTTAATTTAAATTTTACTGAGAATTTTTGGAATTAAGAAATCATTAGTATAAAAAATAGGAATAAGGTGAAAATATTAATATCTTCTGTATGTATAATGTATATTAGTCATCATGTCCAGTATGTAGTTTTTCGTGTTGTACGTCAGCTTTGTAGTTCATTGAAAAACTATAAATATTTCAAAATACTAAATTATATTAATCTGTTATGATATCTCATGTTATATTTTCAAAAATAAATAAAATAAAATCTGAAGTATTTAATTTTTTTTAAATGATTATTTTTTCTTGATTAAAAGAAGGAAAACTATGTGATAATGTTCTCATAGGCGCCATTTGAGGGGAGGCTAGGGGGACAGTGCCCCCTCCCCCACTCCAGGAATTTGATATTTCAGAGTAGCAATCCTCACAAGTCAGATTCTTTTTTTTTCTTTTTTCAGAAATTGCACTAAAGCAAAAATAACTTGTCAAAATAATTAAAACTGTGTCAGTGGCTTTTCAGTTGTTCTCAACAAAAAGAAAATAAATTTTTGGCTCCCTCGAGCAGTTCTGCAACAAGCCAAAGTCAGAAGGGGGTGGTTGAAATTGTTTGGTTGGCTAATTCACACCTGTTTCTCTTTATCTTCACTTTAATTATAAATAAACATAAATAGAAATGTAGTCACCTTACCATAAAACATAAAACTTTCCATTACAAAGTTCTAGAAATTTTAAATGTAATATAGATGGTATTATTATTTTAAATATTGTGAAGCACACCCTGCTACCATCTGGTTAAGGCCCTGCCCTCAAGAAAGTTTGGAAATTGGTTATATTTATGATTGATGATTTATTATATTGAACGTTACCATTAGTTAAATTTTGGTTTTTTGAAATATACCAGGTTTTCTGTTCAAAGAGGCAATTTGTGTGACTGTGCAAGTTTTTGAATTCTTTTGAAATAATTTATTAAACATTTGACAGCCTTTTTTTCTTAAATAAATAAATAAAGAAAGAATAAATTAATTCAAACATTCTTACAACGATGCGGTTGAACAAATTACTAAATTGTTGTAGAGCTGAGGTTGCCAACCTTTGCATCATCACAGATACAATTGTATTTTTCGAACATCTTCTCGGGTGTACCCCCCCCCCTCTCCCCCATTCAACACACGGGCATACACAATCACGCATGCGGATGGATATAGATGTAAAAGTTAGAAAAAAAAAATGCAAAGGGCAACAAAGCTTTATTAGAAGTATTAGCCGACTGCCGGCATTTACCGGGCCCGTGATAATAACTTTAAATATACAGGGTGTCCCAAAAAGGAGTACCTATTTTTAAAAATGAATAAGAAACAAACGAATAGAGTTATTGAATAAATTCTTGCAGGAAACAGTTGTGTGAAGTTTGGAATTTTGTTTAGAGTACTTTATTATGTTAGTTAAAATTCTTACCGACAGATGGCGCTGCGGCTACTGCATTCATCAGCAATAGTTGAAAATTAAATGACAATATTTTCAATATGTCCTCAATTCATCACAATAACATGCCGGTGCCGGAGTCTTTTAGAATGAACTTTCACTGACCACGTCTGCTTCTGTCTGGTCTTAACGCATGCTCCGTTTGTTCATATAGACATAAAAATGTGCTGTAGCGCCATCTGTCGGTCAGATTTTGAACTATCATAATAACGTGTTCTAAACAAAATTCCAGACTTCACACATCCGTTTCCTGCAAGAATTTTTTTAATAACTCTATTCGTTTGTTTCTTATTCATTTTTAAAAATAGGTACTCCTTTTTGGGACACCCTGTACATAAAATCAGTGTTAAATGATTCTATATTTTTAGACAAAAATCTTCTTTCTAAACGATCCTAATGGTGGGAGGCCCCGCAGCCTTCGGCAGCGTACACTCTGGAATTTGTATGATTTTATATGGGGCTGTGCATATATAACTTTATCACTTTAGGGGGGAGGGGGTTGTCTTTTGATATTGTTATAATTTTTTTTTTACTCTTTTTTTTTTTTGTAACTTTTTTTTTTTTTTACTTCAAAATTGTTTGTTGATTATGAAATCATTTCATTCCAAAATATGGAATACCCCAACGTTCGGTATTCTTATTGTTCAGCCATATGCGCATATAATCAGCTGATGGAGAAACCAGGTGCGAAGTTCATTTGATTGAAATGATATTTGTGTTTACTAATAAAGAAAAGACAAATTGTTGACCACCTGTTTTGTTGATAAGAAGTTCTACTTTCCTTTTTCCCCTTCAGGGGCAAGTACAAGAAGACGATATTACTGTTGAATGCATTATCTAACAAAAAGCTATTATTAAATATACTACTTTCAAATATAGTAACTTCATCTTTTAGGTGTTATTTGATATAAAGTTATTTAATGTATAATAATGTTATTTTATTGACTTTCTCTCTTCATTTGAATCAGTAAAATATTTGAGTAATAAATGTATAACCATTATCTGGATATCACTGCAAACGTATAAAAAGAAAAAAAATTGAAAAATGTTTTAGACACTGATAACGTTATCATTAAGGGAGGGGGGGGGGGGGGGGGTTCGAGGAATGATAACGTATGGTATCGTAAGGGAGGAGAGGGGATCAAAAATTACCAAAAAGTTGATAACTTCATATATGTACAGCTCAAACGAGAATATTGAAATGAATCTAGAGTTGGGGCGCTTCCACTGCCTTCGGCAACGTACAGCCTAGAATTTGTATGATGTTATATTTTAAACGAAACTCTATCCAAACAAACCTACAGTTGAGGACCCAAAAAATTGTTGCTAAACTACTAATGTGGAAAATTTGCCGCAAAATGTAAAAAATAAAATATATAAATAAACGCCAAAAATTATCATGGTGAGCTAAAATGTTGTAGCTGGAATTCCTTTTACGAATGTCAAAAAATCGCCGCGGATCGCGAAAAGATGCTAAAAGTCGCATTAAAAATCCCTAAAAATTTAAAAATCGCGAAGGACAAAATTTACTACCTTAGGCAAAAAAGTTTGAAACCGTGTTACTTTTACTAATGTTCAAATATCGCATAGAAAAATCGCGTAAAGTTCACAAATCGCTGTACGAATTCCGAATAAACTGTATTGAAAAGAGGACAATATTTACTATATTGGTCTAAATAACTGAAACCGTATTACTTTTACTAATGTACAAAAATCGCATAGAAAAATCGCGTAAAGTTCACAAATCGCTGTACGAATTCCGAATAAACTGTATTGAAAAGAGGACAATATTTACTATATTGGTCTAAATAACTGAAACCGGATTCCGTTCACTAATGTGGGAAAATTGCTGCGAAACGCAGAGAAAACACTAAAAATCGCATAAAAAATCACTAAAAAATTAAAAATCGCAAAGGACAAAATTTACTATAGTGCGGATTGGGCTAAAATATTGAAACCGAAATTCCTTCAGCAATGTAAAAAAAAATCGCTAAAAATTCAAAAATCGCAGAGGACAAAATTTACTATCTTAGGCAAAAAAGTTTGAAACCGAATTCCTTTTACTGATGTCAAAAAATCGCGTACAATTCACAAATTGCTGTACGAATTCTGAATAAACATTATTGAAAAGAAGACAATATTTACTATATTGGTTTAAAAGATTGAAACCGGATTCCTTTTACTAATCTGGAAAAATCGCTGCGAAACGCAAAGAAAACGCTAAAAATCTCATAAAAATCGCTAAAACATTGAGACCGAAATTCTTTCAGCTATGTAAAAAAAAAAAAAAAAAAAAAAAGAAAACAAAACGCTAAAAATTCAAAAATCATAGAGGACAAAAATTAATATGCTGCGGATTGTGTTAAAACATTGAAACCAAAATTCTTTCACTCAAAAAATCGTCGCATAATGCGAAAAAGCTAAAAATCGCATTGATAATATAAAAATGGCGGGGGACAAAATATATTATATTATAGTAAAAGTTTGAAACCGAATTAGTTTACGAATGTCAAAAAATTGCTGCAAAACGCGAAGAAACTCTAAAAATCGCATAAAAAATTTCGCAAAAAATTCAAAAATCGCCGTACGAATTCCGAATAAACTTTATTGAAAATAGGACAAAATTTATTATCTGGGTTAAATGATTGAAACCTGATTCTTTTTACGAATGTCAGAAAATCGCCACAAAACGTGAAAAAATTATAAAAATCGCATGAAAAATTCACGAAAATTTCAAAAATTGCTATACAAATTCTGAAAAAACTTTATTGAAAAGTTGATATTTGCTATATTAGGCTAAAAATGGAAACCGGATTCTTTTTACTAATGTGGGAAAATCTCTGCAAAATGTTAAAACTTAAAAGACGCTAAAAATAGCACAAACAATCGCTAAAAAATCAAAAATCCCATAAAAATTCGCTGAAAATTCAAAAATCGCAGAGTACAAAATTTACTACAGTGGGCAAAACATTGTAACGGAAATTCTTTCACAAATGTCAAGTAATCGCCGCAAAACACAAAAAAAAACGCTAAAACTGACATTGAAAATCGCATTAAAAATCGCTAAAAATTCAAAATTTGTGGTTGACAACATTTACTATATTAGGTTAAAATTTTAAAAACCTAATTTTATTTATAAATGTCGAAAAATAGCCGTAAAATGCGAAAAAAAAATCTAAAAATCGCATTTAAAATTTCCAAAAGTGCTATACGAATTCGAATAAACTTTATTAAAAACAAGACAGAATTTATTATATTGGGCTAAAAGATTGAAACCGGATTCTTTTTAGTTATGTGGAAATTGGATACGGAATGCGAAAAAAAACGATGTAAGTCGCGTGTAAAATTAAATAATAATAATAAAAACTAATAAAAAATCCAATAACTGGCTTCGAGGTATATAACTTCAGACCTACAGGTACCTTCGTGCCAAATTTTGCGGTTCTACGTCCAGCGGTCTCTTCAGAAAACACACAAACAAACAAAGAAATTTCTCTCTTTATTACTCTAGGTCTAGATCTAAAATAAGACACTGCTCATCAATGTCTTTTTCAGAGTAAGCGTGTATTTCTATATTTTATTTACAGCAGATATCACAAGAAAAGTACTGTACAGAAAAAAAAACTTTTCTTTCTTTAATTTAAAACAAAGACTTATAGTCCATGAATGCAAAATATGCATTTATGCATACAAAATTAATCATTTAGGCTTCGTAAACAATTTGAATATTTTTAAAAAGGTACAGTCGAACAAATTACAAAATTTGTTTTAGAGCGTTTTAATCTAAATTGCACAAAACAGTACCCCTTCCCATTACTCTCATTTATAATATTTAAAATATATATATTTAATAAAAGATCAAAGTTTTGAATTCATAAACAACTTTTTTTATTTTACAAAAATCCTAATGTGTTGCAATTTTATTGGAAAGCCATTCGAAAAGGTTAAAATCTGACTTCACATTGAACTTTCAATTCAATTAAAAAAATCTCTGACGGCTCGGCTTACAGGCAGAGGTAGATTTCGAAGATGCGGACCGTGAGACGGCTGTTTATTGGAATTGTAGAAGAAATAATCTTTTTGTCATGATGCGGCAGTTGGAACTGCCCACTTCGAAATCTACCTGTGTCAAGTTGGCGGAGCCAGCAGGGATTTTTTATTTTATTTTATTTTATTTATTTTTCTTGCTGTAAAGGTTGGTCACTATAAAAAAAACTTGTCAATATAAAAGTTGTAGATAATATTAAGAGAATTTATAATAAATGTAAGCGGATTTGATATCTTGTGAATTGACAAAGTTATGAATTTTTTTCTTCTGAAACCCCTATTTAGCCCCCCCCCCCCCTTGAGGCCATTTTTAATGATAAAAATCTGTCCTACATAAATTTTCGGCCCTTTTCCTGGAAGTAATAATAACTTTAAACGGATTCGATAGGTATCATAATTAAGAAGTTATGGGGATTTTTCTGTTTTCACAAAAAGCCCCACAAAGTAATTTTTTCACAAAGTAATTTTGACTAAATAAATGAATTTTTGACCCTGCTTTCGTATACAATAAATGTTTTTTTACAGTGTCCTGTACCAACCTACTGTAAAAATCATTTATTGTATAGGAAAGCAGTGTCAAAAATCCATTTATATAGTCAAAATTACAGGGCGTCTCACTTCAATCCGAAGTCGCGTTTTCGTTCATAACTTTAACAGTAGTGAAGATATTTTTTTAACAAAATTCGCTACAGACTCATCTTTGTATGAATTGTAAGCATATTGTAAGGATTTAGTTAAAGTCTCTTCACTACTATTACAGTTATGAACGAAAACGAGTGAGACGCCCTGTATTTTTGACTATATATATATTGAAATAAGAAGCCGCTCAGGATGATTTTTTTTTCTATTTCCAGGCCCTTGGATTATGGCCGAGTATACTGGTAATGGATATAAAGATGAATCTGTTAAGAATAAGAATGCTGTTTCTGCTCCTCAGGTTCGTAAAATTAATCAGTTATTCATTTATGCACTTAGTATCGTCAGCAAAAATTATACTGTCATAAAAAACATAACACATGTCATAAAAAATGTAGACATTTAGACGGGATTACTTTTGAGACCTTTTAGCTACTATATGGCTATTGTCTCGAATGATCATTTTACATAATCTTAAAACACATACAAGACTTGACACAAAATTCTTCCTTTTTACAAACATCTTCTTATTCATGTCTCCATATACGAGGGAAAGTCAATAAGTAAGTCACAAAAGATAATTAAATAATAACTTACAATGACATTCACTTCAAAACTGTTTTATTTCTCAACATATTCTCCACCCATATTTATGCACTTATATCGCCGTTTTATCAGCGCCCCAACACCAGCTGCATAACATTCTTTGGGTTGCTGTATCACTCACATTAGGACTTCAAGTTGAACCTTTTCATCATCTGTGAACATCATCTTGCAACTTCTTCAACATCCACCGCCCCAAGCGATTATCATCTGCTTAGTCCACTAAAAAACCATTTTGGAATCAAGATGATGTTCCCAGATGATGAAAAGGTTCAACTTGAAGTCCTAATGTGACTGAGACAGCAACTCAAAGAATGTTATGCAGCTGGCGTTGGGGCGCTGATAAAACGGTGGTGTAAGTGCATAAATATTGGTGGAGTAAGAAATAAAAATAGTTTTGAAGTGAATATCGTTGTAAGTTGTATTTAATTATGTTTTATGACTTAGTTAATGACTTTCCCTCGTACATTCTTCCATACATAAGGTGACAGTCTTGTTACAGATGGTCCACAAGGCAACACGAATACACCCGGGAACTGTGCGTGTGCAATGGAGTCACCGGGAGTTCAAAACGGTACTACCACCGTAACAGATGAACGCCTATGCTATACGTTCTCGGAATACAGCTCTGCAATATTCTAAACAGGGTTGTAGTGGATTGTATACGGTGGTATACGCCGTATACGCCCTCTGGTGGTATACGCCCTCTGGATTTTCTTAAAAAGCTCTCTATATGCTGTGTTTATCAATTAAAGCTATAGTATATGTATGCTCTCTAGCGTATGCTCTCTGCCTATTGTGTATACCCTCTGACCGTAGTGGATGAAAAGGATCAAGGATGCCCTCTGTTTTTTTATGACTACAACCAAGGCAACACTAGATACCGGGCTTGCTCATTCATTCTCATGACGTCACAAATAGTGGCTTGCCGCTACCAGCGATTGGTACAAAGCGACACGCCCATCGTTTTGTGCCAATCGCTGTATGTCGCGGCCAGCCACCATTTGTAACATCATGATAATGAATGAGTGTGTCTAGTGTAGCCCTGCTACAACACTAACTCTAATGTGAATTAGAATACGGGTATAGGATTAAGAACGGGTATAGAATTCTTACTTCTGTAAATACTGGTTTGTCACAAAATCCCGAACATAAAAATCAGTCCCGGGAAGTCAGTTTTATTTTATTTTTATTATTATTATTTTATTTTTCATATCAATTGTCTATTATCAGTGACCTGTTTAAAAGAAAAAAAAATGGGTCCTTTAAAGGACCCTTCACAAAATTTTTCCTCCCTAAAACATGACATTTCGCAGAATTCTGTGTCTTAAAAATAAACTTTTCACAAAACTTTTCCATCTCCAATCTGAACCTTTCACGAAGTTTTAATTTTAAAGTGAAATCTGACATGTCACAAAACAGCTGAAGTTGTCAAAGAATCTAAAATCTAGCTTTTTGATCGATAAAAAGGAACTCGTTAAAATCACTCGTATCAACAAAATTCTGAATATAAAAGTAATTTCAAATTAAAAAAATTATGACTAGATTTTTTACAAATAAAAATATTTACATTTTCACAAAAACAGGATCCTATGAGAAAATTCTGGACAGACCCCTGATTATATATTTTTTAACTTTTGGAAAATTTATGCTTATAAATGGTACCACGAACGGAGATATACAATCACCTCTTCCGAGTTACCCACGATTCTGAAAAACGTTCTTTATCTTTTGAAATATCGGAAACCAATATATTTTTGAGTTTTAAAGAAGGATTTGAAAACCAAAGTTTCTTTTGCTGCCACTGATTTTCGGGAACGTTTCCGAGTAGTTTTTATAGTGTATTAATCAGTTTTCTCAAGCCAGAATCTAGAATTTTCGATGCTTTCAATTCTCAAATAAACATTTTCATGTTCAACAAACATGTTTTACTGACAAAGATGATAAATTAGCAGCATTAATATTAACATTACTATTATTTTGTTACTCTTGGATGTATAAATTCAACTACGCGGCTCAAAATGTTTAATTAAGAATTAATAGCATTCTAAAAAAAGACTATATTCCGCGTTGAGAAAATTGATTAATACACTGTAAAAACTATTCGGAAACGTTACCGAAAATCGATAGCAAAAGAAACTTCGTTTTTATAAATGCTTCTTTAAATCGCTAAAATATATTGGTTTCTACACTGCAAAAATAACTTGATTTTACAGTATAATACTGGCACCCCAGCTGCCAGTATTATACCGTAAAATTAACAGTAAAATAAGCAGCAATACGCTACCGCGCGGTAGCGTATTATTGCTTATTTTACTGTTTATTACTGTTAATTATACGGTATAATACTGGCAGCTGGGATGCCTGTATTATACTGTAAAATCAACACTTTTATTTTTGCAGTGTACCGATAAAAAACGCTTTTTAAAATCAAGGCTATCTCGAAAGAAGTTATTGTATATTTTCCTTCTTGGTTATATAATATTTTCGTAGATAAAGAAATATGTCTTTTTTTACATTGTAATAATAACAATCGCGTCTTATGTATATGTGTTTGAAGGGTCCTATTAAAAACTTATGTGACAAATAGAATATTTTGTGTTTATAATGTATGTTTGTTAAAATATGCAAAATAAGCATTTTTTTTTTCTTTTAAATAAAATATTACGAGTGTAAGTCTTATAATTCACTAAACAGCGTGATATTTTTCTTAATAAAATCTTAACATTTAACTAATTATTTTAGTTAAATTGTATAATATTAAATAAAACAATATCTGAATATTACGTTTTATCCGGAAGAAATATTAATGATGCTTGCATAATAATATTTCTATTAAGTCTATTTAGAATATATATATATATATATATATATATATATATATATATATATATATATATATATATATATATATATATATATCTGAAGTAAGGCATGAATTCTATTTACAGGATACATACAAATTATATACAGGTTTTAAGGGGAAAGGGGATTATTTCTGCCGCAATTTATCGGTCGTTAATGCGTCTCCGATATCAGAACTTGGCTGGACCGTCTGTCCATATCAACTCGAAAAGGAAATCTGAAGAGGATTTTAATATTCCGCAACCAGGCCAGAGATGCAAAATCATTAAGTCGTCAAGTTTTTGCTAGCCTTGATAATTGTCGTGAGAACTGCTGCGCCTCTCTTGTCGCGGTCGGGGCATGTTATGGGAACCGTTAACCACATCCCATTCCCATATATATTCTCGTCAGTTCAATAAAAAAATTTAAATTTAATTTTATATTTAAATAAATTTAACTGTATTTATTAAGAAAACCCTGTATATTATATTTTATTCTGAAGAAACATTAATTGTGCTTGCATAATAATATATTTATTAATTTTTAAACAAATAGAGCCGACTTAAATCCAGTTGCATCTTTTAAATTTTTCTTGGTGAGTTATTTTACATCTTTTTAAAGGGGTTTTTATCTCCTTTTGTTGGATTTTCGTTTATCTCTTGGTTATCTTAATTTATTTCAATCATTGTTTTTTCGATATGTTATAAGGAACTTAATATTGTCATTTTCAGGCATAATGCCTACAGTATTCGACGAAATAAAATATTTTTACTATGAATTATTCTTATAAAGCTCCTTTGATGAAGCCATAAGATATTGATAGTTTCTCATGTTTGCATTTTCAATTTCATGTATTTTATTTTTGTATTATATTTCCCTTTTACTTTTACACACGTGATTTAATTTTAATTATAAAGATTAACAGGCATCATGTTTATTCAGAAATATAATATACAGTGTTTATCATATTTTATTCTGAATAAATGCTAATGATGTTTGCATAATAATATGCCTATTATTTATTTATTTATTTATTTATTTTTTAATGTTCTAAGTTTCTTTGGTTGTATTTGTGCGATCATAGTTTCATACTTATTAAACTGCATTATTTGTTTCTATGTTATATCCAGGTCTTCTAACATGAACCGAACCGAAAACCAAAAACTGTAAAAAATATTATTTTTGATGGAACGAAAATCGGAACTGAAATTGTTTTCCCAAAGCTGTAAAAATAATTTTGCTTTTACAATTTTAATTAAAAAATTATGTAACAGATAAATTAAAATACAAATCATTGATATAATTTCCTCTGGTTTTTAACTTTTTTCATTTAAGGCATGTGGAAATTTATGAAAATATATTTGATTATTAGAAGCTATTATTACATCATATTCCACAATTTATTTCCGTAATTTATTGTCCGTATTTCATTTAATTTTCTCCTATTTCAGAATTCAGAATTTATATTTATTTAATTAATTTTCACATGTTCCAGAATTTATAATTTGTCCTGGCATTTAATTATTTTTCCATTGTTGTAGAGTTTATGGCTTGTGTTCAAAATTAATTGAATTCAGCTTATTCGAAAAAGTATAACTTGTTTTTGCATTTAATTAATTTTTATGTTAAAATTTATAATACAAAACAGTTCTGCAGAGTAATTACTGAAAAAGCTAAATATTGAAAATTTCATGTATTTTCAAAAGAAACAAAGAAAGAAATTTTTAATAAATATTGATCAATTCATTCAAAACCGAACTAGAATCAGGAATCGAGTCGAAAACCGGAACGGAACCGAGACGAAATATTTTATTTTACTTAACTGGAACAAAAAAAATATATTACGGTTCAAGGACCTGGTTATTAGAGATAGGGCCGAACTCGAGCTTACATGTGTGTGTGTGCGCAAGCACACACACATATATCATACATATTCCACACACATATGATCATACATATATCATACATATACACATATATCATACATATTCCACACACATATGATCATACATATATCATACACATATATATCATACATATTCCACACATATAAGATCATACATGTATCATAACACATATATTATACACACATATATCATAACACATATATTATACACACATATATCATAACACATATATTATACACACATATATCATACATATTCCACACACATACGATCATACATATATCATACATATACACATATATCATACACACATATATCGTACTATTCCACACACCATGGTTTAATAAACTACAGATAATTTGTTTTAATCTACTTATTTTATTATACAGTTTCAGAATGATGATTGTTTTATAATACTTTTTATGTTTTTATAAAATGTGAATTAATGTTGCTACTCTGTATCTGGCGTAACTGGAACCCAATTCTACATTGTGACTCTGGAGTTTCTGGCAATTCAGCTTTCTCAAGCCAATGTTCGTTTTGAATTAAAGTCTGAACTTTTGTAAATTTTTTCAGTGAGGTTCACTCTATCAAACAGAAATGTTCAAAATTGCACCTTACTGTCTATAAATTAATTAAAATATATCTAAATCTTTTGTAATCAGATTGAGGTGCAGCGACTACAGAACTCGTACTTTCTTAGAAGCATGGTATACGAAAATTACAGATTTACCTCTTAACAAAGCAGTTGCAATCCGGAATGAATACTCCGTGTTAATATAACTGTAACTTTGGCCTCGACATTTTGATGCGTTGTATTTTCTATGTGTTGATATTTTAGAACTGTGATTTACGTTAAGAAAAATTTTTGCTGATGAGGGATTTTCATGTAAATCCGAAACGTCCAATTTTAATATGTTTTTAATGTTTTATGTAATTGTAATGTAATGTCTGTAATTTTAATGATTTTAATATAAACTGACTCTTTTTCAAGCATGAAAAAAGAAACGCTCGATTCTGTTACTGACAACTTTGTGACTAAGTTGCGCTATTGTATCACCTCTGAAGGGTCTCACTTTGAAAACCTTATCCATTAAATTCCTTTTCCACTTTCTTTTCAATAAAAAAATGTTTTTAGTGCCATCTGCAACGACTCGAGAGTTATTTCAGTTTAAAGTTGTAGGTTAATTAAAAGTCACCCTGTACTTCAGTATAAAAGTTACAAGGCTTTTTTAGATGGTGGGGGGGGGGGGGGGAGTTATGAGCAAGAAAAATCTGTGAACACACGGGTAAACAAGTACTTAAGTATTTCATTCTCTTTTTAAATAACCCAACACTGTAAGAAGAGCCAACCGCTTTGTTTGTTTTCCTAATATATGTTTGCGCCATACCCTGTAATAAATATTAAAAAACAATCCAAATTAATTAAATGTGTAATATCTCACCTAGCAGCTATTAAGTATTATTTAATTAGTAGTTTTTTATAAACAAAAAATTAAATTACATACATAAACGTGTGTTCAGTTAAAAAACTGTAGGTATTATACAATTTTCTTTATTGCAAACAAAAAAAAAAGGGGGGAGGCATTTAATTTCCTGTAATAAGAGCAACTCCAAAAAAATTATTTATAACTGTTGGGGTAACTGGGCCACATGGGATCCAGTTACCCCTGATACACGACCCAGTTACCCATTCTTGACAAATTTATGGGGTAACTGGAACACCAGACGTAAATTTGAAACATGAAGTAAATATCTATAATGTGTACCTAATAATATTAATGTATTTATGCCTAATCTTTAAAAAAAAAGTATTTAATAAAAGTATTTACCGTATTTTGATAAAAAGCCGAGGAAGTTCAAACAAATCGGCGTTGTTTAACCCTTTCCGGCACAGACAAATTCTGTTCGTAAAATGCGAAATTACTGACTGACACCGGAATTTACAAACGACTTTTTTAGAAAATAAGAACTCCTTATTTTAAGCTTTCATTGTAGAAGCAAAATTTTATTAAAATATTCTTGGTGCCGAATGCAAGTTTGGAATTAAAATTAGGTGTGCCCGGAGTGGGACCACTGTGCCGGAAAGGGTTAAAAAAAACTTACATTTTCGTCAACCTATGGCAGCAAAGGCAGAGTTACGATTGAGCTCACAAGCATTGTTTTAAGGTGATTACAGGTGATGCTGTAATGTTGCCATTGCCAACCTCTAAAACTTAAAAGTCACCAGCGGTTTGTTATAAAATAGCCTATGGCCCGGTTACCTCCTGGGCCTAGTCTTCCCAGCTACCCTTAGTCTGAAATATACTGTAAAAATTTCGCATACATAATATATACAGTATTCTGTAAAATACACTTAATTGGTTTCTGAGATTTCTAAAGGTAAAGAACGCTTTTCGGAATCGTGGACAATTTGGAAGATATCATTGTTTATTTTCATACATGGTTATATTATATTTTACTAGATTAAAAAACATTTGTCTTTTTTTACAGTCTAACTGAACAGCACATAATGTCGAAAGTAAGTATATATATGAAATCTATCTACAAAATTGTTTGTCTTTGGTCCCAAGCAATATCAATAAATAATGCATTTCGAACCTCCCAGTTACGATATTTTTATTTTTACTACGAACCTGTTTGAAGTGATAATTTTAAGCTTCATCCAAACATAAGAAATTGCTTTCGCTATGTATAGAGAATCCTTATTGATTATTGACTTTTCTCAGAACTGAATTAATAGATTGGAAAATAAATACGGAAGCATAGATGATGACTTTATGGCTGCATTAGAACATTCTTATCAAGATGACAGCGATGGCAATCCAGCATTCTGTTATTTAATCTAATTTCTGGCACTTTTTTTTCTTTATAAATATTAATGCGTATCAAAAGGGATATGATATTTATTTATATTGATATAGGAGTAGTTATTTTTTTAGCTTCTTTTATTGCATTTATTATTCATATGGAAGTATTCATTTTTGTTGCATGTAAGTACAACGAAACCTCCATAATGGACACTCCCAAGTAACGAGCACCTCTATTTAACGGACACTTTTTCAATCCTCACTCCTAAATATATATATATTTGTATGGTTTTATCTCGGAATAGCGGACAGTAATTTTCGCCATAACAGATGAAAAATTATCTTTTTTCATGAAAATTCAAATTAGTAATATCACTCATATGTAATATCACTAAGAGTAGAGTGTGAGTTCTGTTATCTGCCTAAAAGGCAATATGTAACAAATTTTGTGATATTGGTATTTTGTGATAAAAAATTGTGATTACTGCATCGTGATTGTCGAATATTTCCGAAATAAATTGCAAGTGGTATTCAACATGCACATGTACAGTCGTGGAAAAAAAAACCTGAACACCCCCCCCCCCCCCCCCAATAAAGTCTACTTTTAAATTATGTATATAAAGTTTGTTTGGGGGACATTGACATATCAGAACAAACCCAAACTTTGTTTTTTTTTTCAATGGCAAGACCCAATTTTGACACAATATTTTAAATCTTCTGGCAACTATGCCCAGGTACCAAATTTCATGAAATTCCTACGATTAATTTCAGAGAAATTGATTATTTTAAAATGAGCATATTTTAGGGTCTGTATCCAAATTGAAGTTCGGTACTCGATTGTTGAAATACTGCAGAATAACAAAGTCACTTCTATTAATGTACTATTTCTTGACAATATGACCATTTTACTCACTTAACATGTTTCGGCTATTGTTATATACGGTAAAATTCTTTTCAATATTCATTTTATAATGTTTACAAGAGTTGAATTATCCTTTTTTAAAAAGTATAAGGTTGTTATCAGCAATTAAAATAGCTTTCAAATATGGAATGTGATTGGAATTTTATAGGTGTTTTTATAATGCTTTTCCTCAGATTTTGAATTTGTTTTACTTGCTCTTTTCTAAATTTATATGTGAATAATATATGCGAATACAAAATTTAGAATAAAAAATAGTATGTAGCAGTATAAGGAAATGATGTAGAAAATATCCAGACAAATTGCTTTTCAGTCTGAATATAAATCTTGATTGCTAAAGACATATTTTTAAAACTTTTTCAGATTTTTTTAACATATGTATTTATAAGAAACTTTACTTCAGACATATATATCGCAGAAAATATAAAATAGGTTTATTAGACTGGGGAAGAAGCTAGAAATTCAATTAAAGGTAACAAAAATAATGAGTAAGATTTTTTTTTCCTAAAGTAGGACTGTTAATTTTTTTTAAAATGGGCTATGTTAATTTAAAATAAAAGAGAAACTAATTTAGATAACTGACGCAAAATTATATCTTATGCAAATACGATTTACGTAAAAAAAAATAATTAAAAGCAGACACAGAAAAAGTAAAAAAGAAAAATTCTTATTGTAATCAGCAATAAAATGAGTACAATATTTTTTCTAATTATGCTTTTCTGCACATCATAGACAGTCTCTTAAATCCCCTAAAGACGGTCTACCTTGCCCTTTTTAAGCATAATTTGAAAACTTCTTGGAAGAAAAATTTTAAATTTTAGAGCATAAAGCAGGACATAATAAATATAAATCCATCAAAAAATTGTAGGTTGCAATTCATATTTTTTTTAGAATATTAATTTCCTAATTTATAATTCATATTATAAAAATTATAAATTCAACATATTTATGTTTGGGTTTTTTAATATTATAATCAAACAAAAAATTAGCACATTGGGATTATAATTTCAGGAGACATTAATAAAAATATGAAAATGTAATTTAACATTATAAGCTTTAAATTTTGAATGTTTATAATTCAAAAACTTATCCAAATGACTTGAAATTTGGTATCTAGGCATAGTTTGAACCGAATATTTAAAATACCGTGTCAAAATTTATTGTTGCTCATGAAAAAAACAAAGTTTGGGATGGTTTTGATATGTAGATGGCCCCCTAAGCAAATTTTATATGCATCATTTAAAAGTAGACTTTATTTTCAATCGTTTGGTACCAGTAACTTTCATTTACGATAATTTGTTGCAGAGTTCAGAGTTAGTGGGCGGGGGGGGGGGGGCAGTTTTTTTCCACGACTGTACAAATTTCTTATTGAGATTAAGATTTTGTAATAGTATTCTTTCAGTATTGGAAAGTGTATCATAAACTATAATACACTTTCGCTCACACATGACTTTTGTTTCTAGTTTTATTTTATTCGGGTTATTCGTCTGATAACCTTATTTACAACTGGCTTGACGTTTAAGGGTGGATAATATGCTAACTACTTTTATACTACTTGTAATTTCAATTGGCTTCCCAAGGTCAGTTTCCCAGTCCTTATCTTAGGTCAGTAACTATGGTAACACCGTATTTGGCTGACTGACAGCTTTACTTTTTTTCATGACAACAAAGGCATGAAATGGGGAGGATGTATCTCCTTGAGAAGCCAATTGAAATTACATAGAGTATAGTGCCCAGAAGTGTGTTATGTATGAGACAAGGGTGCACTAAAATTTTATTTTATTTTATTTGAAAATATTTTCATCTAATCTTAAACAGTTAGCGAAAACAGGAAAAGGGGCAGATTTTCATTTTGCTAGAAAATACCTTACGTTCTCAAAATTCAAACATTAAGTAACTGGATTATACATTAATACGTAATATACAAGCAAGAGCAGAAGCAGCTGATGTCACATAGAACTACAGTTCACACTGCTAGGTGAATTTGATGTAACGTAAATAAGGAATGAAATATGCTGCCACTCAAAACTTGACATGCGAAATTTTTATGAAATAAAGACAAAAGTTTTTAATAACTCTAATTTAAATTGCTTTTTACTTGAAGTTACACACCGATTTTTTTGAGAGTTGAAAAAAAAAGTTCAAAAAATTGGTAAGCTCGAAGACGAGAGACGAGGAGACGAGGAGACGAGAGACGAGAGACAGAGTAGACGAGTAGAATGAAAAATTAAAATCAATTTGTGGAACCTATGGAGAGAAAACATTTATAATGCTGATGAAACCGAACTGTTCGTAATTTTTCCCCCCCAATAACACTTCGTGCTTAAAAAATAATAATAATAAAAGGTGACTGTATTGGCAATAAAATATCAAAAGACTCACTGTTTTGTTACGCTGTAATGTGTTAAGGGAATTTGAAATCATACTCCTAACTGGAAAATCTCTCAAACCGAGCTATTTCAACAAATTAACAATATTGGTGTTATGTGAAGAGCTAATTAAATATCTTGGATGACACGTCCTTCAATGATTGAATGGGTAACAATTTTAATAACAAAATGAAGAAACAGCAAAGAAAATTTCTCTTATTTTTGGAAGATGTAACTTTTCATACACCAGATTTAACAAGTTGAAAAAAATTTTAAATCCCCCCCCCCCCTTCTCTCTCTCTCTCTCTTACACCACTTCCGTATGTCAACCGTTTTATCAGAGTGTGGTACACAATAGAGTCCTGCATCGAGTCGGGTAACCCTCTTTTTCTGAAGAGATAAAGAGGGTTAGTTGGGGATTAGTCGGGTTGGCACTATAATTTTTCGTTGTGGGTCGGGTTGACTTTCATTATTTCAGGTCGATTTCGGGTTGGGTTTCAACACTTGGGAGTCGGGGTCGGTTTTACCGGATTTTTCACAAAAAAAAATAAAAAGTCCAAAATATTTTTTTAGGTGAAAAATCTATATACAAACAACCTCATAACGGATACTTCTGAAAAACGGACTCCTGTATTTACATAACACACAAATCCTAACACTTATATTTGCACGGTTTTATCTCTGAATAATAGAGACCTTTATACATGTGTTTTTGAGTGTATCAAAAACGAAATATTGGTAATATTTTTCATATTCCGAGAGAAAAGTTTGATGACATTTCTTAAACACATTTTATTTTTCATGCAGTAAATTGAATATATATATATATAGTATATTCATTCGTATTCAAACATGTATTTATTTCCATCTGAAACATAGCACTGCTCATTTACTGCCTTTTATTTCTTGTTGCCCAGACTAGGAAACCAAATTTCTAGAGCATGGGTGCCCCTCTCGGCCCCCTTTATTGAGGTATTAAAAAAATACAAAATTCAGCAGAATCTGAGCCCGCCGGTAAGCGCGGCAGAGGGCTGGGTAGTCAACAGTACAACTCCGATTCAAAAAATTAGAATAATGTAAAAAAGAATGAGTTTGATGTTGCTAACGCGTCAATTTGCATACTGCGTCCAGGAAAAAATATATTAAAAGTATCTAATTATCTTCAGAGCATTTATAAATATAACATAAATATTTATTTTTATCTGATATATTAATAATTAACTATTTAAAAAATATTAGAATAATTCAAAGAAATAGAATACCTCGATAGCATGGTTCAAAAAATTAGAATATTCAAATTTTTCTTATAAGTTGAGAGAACGGCTGCGGGATTAACATCTGTGGGACTATAAAATGTGCTCCGTTGAAAATGAGAAGTCGTTTGGCATTTGATTGTAGCGTAGTATTTGCTTAATATGGGACGAAAGAGCGATTTATCTGAGGCTGTGAAATATCGTATTGTGTACTTGCACGAAATAGGAAAAACACAACTTTTTATAGCAAAAGAAGTGAAATGCTCTCAAGCAAGTGTGAGTAGAGTTTTGAGAGAATATTCTAATAATAAGTGTTTTCAAAATAAACACTTTAAAAGTGGTCGAAAGCCAGTAACTTCAAGAAGAGATGAAAGGCAATTGAAAAAGATTGTGAAGAAACATCGTTTTCGGAGTGTGAGATATGTGCATAGAAAATGGAAAGAAATGGGTATAAATGTCTCCAAATCTACAACACTACGACGACTTCGCAAATTAGGTTTTAGATCACGTGTGCCTAAGATAAAGCCATTCTTATCATCTAAGCAAAGGGCTGCTAGAGTTAAATGGTGTAAACAAAGGCTATTTTGGGATCACGACGATTGGAAAAAGATACTTTTCAGCGATGAAAGTGTGTTTTGTGTGTCTCACGGAAATCAAGGTATACGTGTCTGGAGACTCAAACATGAAGCTTATAAGAAAGAATGTTTAAAACGTTCGGTTAAATTTGCGACCTCTGTTATGGTATGGGGCTGCATGACTGCTGAAGGCCCAGGCAGGTTGTGTATTGTTTCCACAACAGTCAATTCAGAAGTCTATAAAGAAATTCTTGAACATTTCATGATTCCTTCAGCTGAGGATTTATGTGATGACGATTTCTTGTTTCAGCAAGATTTAGCTTCTCCCCACACTTCCAAATCAACAACTAAATGGCTCAAAGATAAGGACATACCTGTACTCCCTTGGCCTGCAAACTCACCCGATCTAAATCCTATCGAGAATTTGTGGGGAATTATGAAGAAACGACTTCAAGAAGTTCCGCCTAGAGACAAAAAAGAACTTATTTCTAGTATAAAGAGCATATGGGCGAATTTGGATAAAAAACATTGTGAACCTTTAGTTAAAAACATGCCAGAACGTTTAAGAGCTGTCATTAAAGCTAAGGGTGATGCAACAAAGTACTGATTAGCAAGTAAAAATACTTAGAGTTTAAATTATCTTCAATATATTTTCATTATTCTAATTTTTTGAACTATGTTAGAAAGTATTCTAATATTTTGAATTTTTTGTTGTTAGCTGATTTAAATATATTTTCTATTTCATTGTAATGTGTTTACATTTTTATAATCTGCAAAATATGCAGATTCATATTATAGTACTTTATATTTGATATTGTTGATTATTTATTTGATAAATTCGATTTTCATTTCCCTTGACCGTATTTCTTTTCATTATTCTAATTTTTTGAATCGGAGTTGTAGATAAACACTGGGCAAAGGATGATACAAACAATGAAGATAATACAACGGCAAATGACGGCCCGACAGTTTCTAGCACTAGAAGATGATGCACTATAAACACTTATCAAAAGATAGGGACACTTACGTAAATTAAACACATGTAAAACTTAAAATACTGTAGCATGGTGACACAATGATGAATCAAAACTCAGAGGACAAGGAGTATATGGTGGAGAAAACATGATGACGCTATACTGGGCAGTGGAAATTAAGAACAATGGCCAAAACACAGCTAAGAACACAGGCTTAAAGATGAACAATGAACATGAATAAAACTCAGAAGACTAGGAGTACAGATTGAGAACACAATGTACAATATATATGAAATATGTTGCATAACAGATGATAATATATCCTACTATTTACAGGAACACGAACACGTTTCTTTAATAAGATATATTTGAAAGAAGCTATATACATTTTGGAGCACTAACTATTAATGGTTATTCTATGAAAAACGAGCTTTTCCAAGCGCGGATCTATAAGCCGGACAGCTGCTACCATCGTAAGAAGTGTGTTTACTGTTTAGGTGTTAGATCGAGGGTGCTATATGAGCCACCCTTCGAAATCAGAACATCAAGACAATTACGACAGCAAAGTTCACTATCTGGTACTGACAAATTATCAGCTTCGTGATCACCAGTGCAACGGACACATGCAAGGCTAAATTTACACTGACCCGCCATGTGGCCTAGCCCAGACGATGGCGATGGAAGCGTCTAGTAATGGCGAAGTATTTTCTAATTTGGCATCAATTTACACTGAAACATAAACTTCGTGATACGAGGTTTGATGCTTCAACAGTCTAAGGATCAAATGGAACCTATACTCGACGTTGCGATCCGCTTGGACCATAATAAAACAGGCAAAAAGTCATTGTTGGTAATTTTTTCCGGTGATTCCGGATGCTTTTTCTCTATTTTAGTAGCCAAATCATCTAATTTCTTGTCCAGAAGAAAGAGACTGAACCTCAGAAATAGGGACTTCCATTTCATTCAGTGACTGCTGTAAATACTGAAGCTGCTCCTGTGCAGTCAGCAGGTCTTCTTGCTGTTTATAAAAAAAAATTCTGTAGTAATGAAAAAGTTTCTAACTTCTAATTTAGGGAATGGATTTCATTATTATGAATTACTTGAACTGACTCAAGTTTTTCAAGCAGAGCACCATGCGTGTCATTGAGTTCCACCAGGTTTTTTTTCTAATTAAATCTTTCCATTTGACAGTCTTTCAAATTCCTGTTCAGATTCTGACGTAAGTAATTTTTGAGATTACAATTCCTCTTGTTGTTTATTGAAACTATTCTTCTGTGATGTTGTCAAATTTTTGTCTGAGTTCCGTCAGAGCTTTTTCTTTTTGATTATTTTCTATAAATAGACTGTCTGACTTATGCTGCTGTAAGAAGATCTTGGAACCTAGATAGCTTAGCTTCTGCTTTAGTAAATGAATTTCTGATTGTAGGACCTTTTTGTTCTGATGTGATATTTTTGTTATTCTCTTTGAGATCTTTAATTTTCCATACATTTGTGGAGTTTTCTTCTATGAAATTATTAAGTTTTAATTTTAGTGCTTGAATCTCATTTCGTGTTCTCATACGTCTGTAGCTTTTGTTTTAGAGAATTGTTTTCTGATACTCTATCTTTCTGTTCTAAATCGAGGTTATTTATTTTGTCCCTGAGTTCTATAATTTTCTTCTGATTTTTGGCATTTTCTTCAGTGGATTTTTAAAGTTTAAGTTTTAAAGATTGTACTTCTGTTTTAAGAGCCAAATCTTCCGTTGTAGCACTTACTAAATATGATTCACAACGATTCTTCAATTGTTTTCCTTTTCTTTGCGATTACTAGCAATTTGTTTATACTTTGTTTTGGGGAAGGTTCTATATTTAGAAGCCTTATAAGCACTGCTCTTAGCACGACGTTTAAGATGAGTTGATAATTGATATAGAAGTTGTTCAACCGACATTTCATTCGCTGTATCTGAGTCAAAATTATTGGGAGGATCACCTTTTCTTTTTCACCTTCTGAAGATTGTGAGGAGTTATCTGAGGAAAATTCTGTTCGTATTGATCTGTTAATAAGGTATCAAGATTAGTAGTAGTTGATGGAATAGTCTCCGAAATGACTTCTGAGCCGATGTTAATAAAAGGGTTACTAAGTGGATGATTATCAAACTGAGGAATTTGAGGAGTCATAATAGGATGCCAAGGAGTCGTTGGTGACATAACTTTGATGAAACTCTCATCTCATCATGACTCTCATCATGAAACTCTCAGTAACAAGCGTTTTTCTTCGTGACATATTTGAAATGAATAAGTACTATATCAAAATATTTCAAAGAAGATTATATTCTGTAATATTGGTGAGCGATAGTGTTCTAATTCTTTAAATTTCCATTCCAACTTTTGAGCTGGAATTAATATTCGATTATTTATTTGACATAATTATTTTAATAAGTACAGAATGGGAGTCTGTTGAGTCTATATTAGAAGTCATAGCCATATGAATTAAAAGATTACTAGAGGATGTTAATGGACAAAGAAGTAGTTAGAATTTTAAAAACGTTTGGCAATATATATTCAATAAGGATCAATGATAAAATACTCTGTATAACAAGCAGACGGGAATCGAGGTCCATCAACCCGTATCATCGGAAAGAAAGGATGGTTAAAGTATCGATAGGATAGGACAGGTAAAGCAAAAACCAGAGGCCTAGACCTCTAATAATAACTAAGATGAATAAATAGCTGAAAATGGGGCAATATAATGAATAAATAAATAAATAAAAGAGAGTATTAAGAGAAGAGAAAAGAGTGATGCTGAAGTGACATGGTCCAGAAGGCAGAGGTTACTTTAAAAATATTTAAAAATGGTGCTGGGCATCAGACAGTGATATGTTATAGTATTTTTATTTATATTCAAATATGGAAGGTCAAGATAATTACAAATATGAGAACATTGTCGAGATTAGAATATAAGATAACATTGGGATTATCATAACCTTTTACAACACCAAAAGTGAGCTATCATAAAGGGCATTCTTTGATTCACATGAAAATATTTTTGATAGAGGGAGATCTAAGGAACATTGAGTAAACACCATTGTCTGATTCACAAAGGAACATTTTGGGGAAGACATAAAAGGAATCGAATTAAAATGCATTGTTTGCTTCATGTAGTACAATTTTGACAAAGGCCTTGTTTAATTCATTTAGAAAAAAATTGACAAGGTGACTTTGTTATTGAATAAAAGTCACTATTTAATTCATGCAATAATAATATTACAGTGAAAGGGTTAAGTAATGGCAATATTACAACAATAAATCAAATAATAAATGACAATTGTACATTCTATAATCTATATTATATACAAGTTCTAGGACAATTCTTTTAATAGGAAAAGAAATAGAGAAATTAAAAAACTATTACAAAATTTTCGAAAAGTAGTTTACAATTCAAATTTACAAAAACACATGATGCGTTCAGCAACAATAGTTGATAAAAAGTTAAATAAGTAAATTAAAGTGAATAATCATGTATCCTAAAATAAGTTGGACAAATTAAAGTGGCGCAAGTACATTCATTCTTATGAAAAATTATGGATATGTTGCTGAAGTTCTTTTTTTTTTTTCATTCAGGTGATGCAGAACGATTAAAATTGCTGAACGATTCGGAATTTCACATTGAAATACAAGTTATTTGTAATCGCAAACAAAAATAAACGTTTATAGCAGATTTTTTTTTCATCTAAAAATCCTAACAAATCTGCGTAAAAAAAAAAAAAAAAAAAAAAAAGTGTAAAAATAGAAATACATTTTCATATCATTTTTAAAGCATTGCCGAAATATATATATATATATATTGTTATGATTTAAAAATTTGACTCTTAATTTATTCAGTATTTTTTTACATTTAACTTTAATTTATTCATCAATTTAATTAAATTCATTAAATTCATTTAAATTAATTAAGCTAAATTTCATTTTGCATTTTAAATCTAACATTCTTTCTATATTGTTTACTTTTGGTGAGAATATAAATTAATTTCAGAATCTTTCCATTACATATGTTTTAGGATATTTATTCATTCAATTTTATTTACATTTTATTCACTTTGCAATATTAATTAAACTTCATTTCAAATTATCTAAAAACAAAATATTTATAACTTACTTTTTCTAACTCTTAAATAATATACAGTCTAAAATAAATTATTCCAAAATATAGTGTATTTCCCTTTTAATAATATTGATTAAAAAATTGGTTAATTGTTAATTTTATTCTTTTCAGAAAGTTCAAATTCATTTATTTTAATTCAGGCAAATTCTTTCAGAATAACGAACTTTTCCATATTTCATTTCATAATTTCTAAGTCCAATAATCATTTTTCAAAATTTCTTAATTTAAATATTTTACTTTCAAAAACATATCTGGTGGAAAGATATTTTAATTTTATTTAGATTGCTAAAATTTCATTTGTTTTCATCCATTAGTTTGGCAATTATAGATTTTTAATTACTTTCGTTTTTTCTGTTTTGAATTTCGTCGAGATTTGCGATCAGACGCCATTGATGGGTATTTAGATGTTTCAAGTAAACAAGAACCTTTCTTCCCGCGGATTTTGAACAAGGTCGTTTTGACAGCATTCCAAGGTCGCGATCGAATGTTCTAAATGCTATTTAATGCTGTTGCTAGGGTTGGAAGTGTCAGTGAAACGTCTGACTGTAACCTTGACTATGGTCTGTTGGGGCTTGTTCACTGACATTCAGACGGTTCGGATTTTTTCATTGGTTGTTCCGTAACCGCAGTCGAGTTTTACCTGAGTGGGAAAATGTGAAGACTCTTTCAGTTCCTGAAAAACTTGGTATGATGTAGCGTGGGCTAGATGTTGCTCTTCGGAGCTTAAGCCATTTTGGCTTGCGGTGAATACAATGAATGTCATACATCAAGATATATTTCTTCCTTAAATTAATTCTTCATTTATATTAAGTTCATTCAACTGTAAATGTTATAGCCATCATTGATAATGATCAGGAAAAAGGTGCTCCTACTAATCTTTTACAAGTTAGCTTTTGGTTTCAAGATATATACAACATATTTTTTAACTTACTTCCAGCGTCATGGTGAATTCAAGTGCTCTTGTGCTGTTTACAAATATATATATGAGAAGTCAAGATAATTAGATAATACGCATTTTTTCTGCACATCTTCAGAGTGATTATAGCCTCCGAATGGATGCTTTCTACTTCATTTTGATCTTGATATCTTCGGCAACTAAGGATATCTACATCCGATTGATGCTTCTTTACAAAGCTGCTGAATGAATTTTGTCATCATCGTATTCCATATACTGGCGGCTGAAAATTCTTCATACAGTGTAATTTAATCTTTAACTTCCACAGCTCTACTATTTACCCTCAATTAACTTTAGAACTAATGTGTCGAATTCATCTTTATGACTAAGGAACTATGAAAGAGATTTAATTAATCTTAAATTGAACACTGAACTTAAGCAAAGATAATTTAAATTCAACTTTATAATATTTCATCATTATCATATATGAATTGATAATAAGATTAACTATCTCAGATATAATAATATACCACCCATGAGATAAAATGTATTTATGTAGAAAAAAATAACGATGTGATTAATGTGGATATCTAATCTTAAAATTTTTAAAGAAGTAAATATATATTCATTGTATAAAGTGTAAAAAGAAAAATTTCAAGTGGAATTTGTGTTTTATTTATTGGGTGCACTTGTGAATAAATGACAGTTGTACTTTGATCTTGGTGAGTTATCTTTTCTTTTATTTATATTTATGTGTTTCAGCTCTGTTTGAAGTAATAGAAAAAGTTCTATTTCCTAATTTATATAAGTATATTTTAACTTAAGAATTAACTTTATGAATTTAACGTAATTTTAAACTTAACTTTTTGGCATCGCATTATGTGCTGCTACTTACGATCATGCCTATAATGGTGTTTGGGGAAAGTGTTGAATATATGTTTTGTCAAAATTGTTTAGGTATTCGGAATCACTCCGGTGCTAGTCGCTGGTGATTCTCCCTTTATTAATTTTTCCTTTTATATTCATCACGATCCCCAGATACCGTTATATATATATATATATATATATATATATATATATATATATATATGATTAATTTTCTAATAGAGGTCTTCGAAAGTATTAAAGACAATGTTCAAGAAAATATACAGATGAAAATAAATATGCGACATAAAAGCCGATACCACAAAAATTAACTGCTCAATTGCAACAAGGGTCCTATAAAAAATATTAAATAATCACCAAAGACTGGCATAAAGGCGTCTGTTCATTTGTACCATTATTTGATATTTAAAAATGTATCATAAACTGCATAACCTATAGATCAGTTATCTCGCCAAGAATTACAGTAAGATAAATTAATTAAATATCTGGTAATTTCTGTTAAAATTCTTCTTTACTGAATACCTATGAACAGGTGTAGTGGTGTAAAAACTGGGCTCCAATAGACCGATTGTCACGACTAAATTTTGTTAGTATTCTTCGCCTAAATTTTCTTAGTATACTTCGCCTAAGTTCAGTGGCGTAGCCAGGATTTCCTTTCGGGAGGGGTCCAAATTTTTTCTTCAGCTTATATATATATAGTAAGACCTGCCAAGATAATACTGCAAAGAGTGGTAAAAAATTCCGTGTTAGACAGTTTTCCGTCTTAGCAGGTGTATGTCACTCTTTTCTATTTGACGAATGAATATTTCCGTTTAAGGCAGCATTCCGTTATAGGCACATTTCGTTTCCACAGAATTTGCTGTATATATAAAAATATAACTTATGTATGTAATATGTATAGTAAAACCTGTCTATAGCAGATTCCTGTCTTAAATGGAAGCATTACATGGCCTTGATATGGATAACTATACAATTAAGTCTGCTGAAAACCTGCCTGAAACGGGATTTTTCACCGTTCTTCTGTGATTCCGATTTCGTCTTGTCAGTTTTTATCCTACTTATAAATACAGTAAAGCCTGTGAAATGGAAACTTTCTATAACGGAATCCTATCTCAAACTTAAAAGTTTCGGGATCCCATAGAAACGAACTGATTGAAATATAGTGTGACAGGATTGACCGTGTGTGTATATATGCAATAGAAATATTTCGAGTAACTTTAAGAAATTAGATATTTCCTTATCAATATCTTAATTTAAAAAAAATAGCATGTGTAAAATAAAGTAAGATCAATCTCTATAACTGTGGCTAATAATACAATGGAATTACATTAATATTTACCAAATAAAAAGATTTTACAAACAGTATGATATAAAAAACTGAGCACGCACTGAAGAATGCATTTAAATCAAGTTTCATATAATATAAACATTTGATTACGTTAAAGTTATGATCAAAGGGTTAAGTTTAATACAGCATTTGGTTGAAATTTTTTTTTCAATTTTCATGCTTAATTTCCTGTCATTGAATTAAGAACTTGTGCTGCAATAGGTATAATGAATAATGAGTTGACACAATTGCCAATGCCGTCAGCCGTTGATTCACCATGGGTGTTTCTGAGATAAGTTTTTAATTTTTAAGAAAAAAATCTTGTAATTTCGGCTACAGAAACTAGTAATGTAACAAACACACGCAGCAAATATAGTTGATGTTGGGAAAAATAATTTTGTTACAATTGTCTAAAACAGCCATAATTCTTTTTCAAGTTTCACCGCTTTTGATACTAATGTAAATATTCGACCTGAATAGTTGTTTCCGATATCTGGTCGACTTAAAAGATGTTAAATTTTTATTAAAAAAATTATTACGATGGATTAGCACATCTTGGAAAGTATTAGATTGTGTAAAAAATAATGGTAGTTTCTGCTATTTTACTTTTCAAACAATTTATTTTAAGCGGTTGAAAATAATTTTAGAACGTACTCCAAGTTCAGCAGCAATCTTTCAGACTTTTGGTACGTAGATTAGCTTCAACCTTTGCTTTCAATTTCTCATTGTTAATAACCGAATGCCACGTACGACCTTCATATTCAAACTCTCATTGCCATCATGAAATTTCTGAAAACAATGTTAAACTGTGAGTTCACAAGTCGTACTTCGGTCAAATGTAATGTGGAATTCAGACATTTTTTCTCCAGGGGGTATTTCTGCGGAGGGTACCATTTTTCTCCTGAATCTCCTGTACACTGTGGAGTTCAAGGAAGGAGAAAGATTGCACTCCTAGATTATTAATAAGCATAAAATCTCAGATCTTTTGAGGGGTCATTTCGATGCTCCGGAGTGGATGCTCCACCCCCGCTCTCCTGCATTCAACGCTGTAGTGTGGTTGATATACAAGCCGTTTCCGCTGGTTATCGTACGAAATTTCCCAAAGCTCTACAACTGCCTTAAATATCCCTGTACAATAGCGAAAAACAAAATTATAATACTAAATGAGTAGGTAAATACTTGCCCTTTAAAATAATATACAACAACGTAATATTCCATTAAGAGTTTATTAAAAATAGCTCAGGTTGAAAAGTTTAATAACAAGAATTACCATTATTTTGTACAAACCCAGAAGAACGTCAAACTCTTTCAATATTCCTCTGTTCTTTTCTTTAATGATTAACGAATAACGAGATCAGAAATAAAAGTATCAAAAGGAGGAAAAAATTGATCTCCCGAAATATTCTTCAGGTTGGACATTGAACCAGATGTATCTGATGGTCAACTTGACAAGGAATATGTGTGACTAAAGAAAATTGTGTCAGACTTTTCTTTAGCAAAGGACTGTGTTCTCTTGAACAGGTCAGAAAACTTTTAAACACCAGTCTCCTCTTGAATGCTTACTGATTAATGTAAAGTTACATAAAGTTGAAAAAGGACGTCTTCAGCATGGTTTACAGCAGAAGACAAATCCCATTCAGATGCAGGTATTTTGAAAGTGGCAGTGTAATGTTGAATAAGAATTCACAAATATCTAGTCGAAGAATAAAGTTAATTTTTTTTAAATTCCAGCAAGCAGATTTAAAGTAAATGATAACATTGCTCGATATAAAATTATAAAATGAACAAAGATAAGGGTCGCAAAACTCTGATTAATTTGCTGTTATTGCATTCGTCTAATCTAAACTCGTCTTTTCCCCGTAAGTGTTGGCAACAGTTGGTCCCATCGAAATCTCTGTAGAAGAAGTTTTGCGTTTAATCTAGTTACATTAAAATCTATGAAAACGGAATCGTCAGGTATCCTTAAAAAATCCGTTGTAGATAGATTTCCGTCATATCAGGTATACTTGTATAGTTATCCTTCCGTCATCGAGACCATGAAATGTTTTCGTTTACAAGAGGATTCCGTATTCACAGGAAACCTGCCAACAAGGAATCACAACCAGAAAAGGTTCCATTTTAGATAGGTTTCAAATCATAGAAGGTATAAATATGTAGTGTTGTTTACGTTGAACCTTGAACTTTTGCTGTTTACGATAGCTCTCATCTTCACAGATTTTATTATAATACATCTATGCTTTTCAGAAGTATACTATAGAGTGGATACGTTTTAACAGTTTTGGTGGATACCTGACAAAATGGGACGTATTTATCACAAAAACCTGTCTTAAACGGAAAAATTTCATAGCGTCGGCGAAAGACATACCTTTTCTAAGACAAAAAGGCCTGTCTAAAGCGGAATTTTTCATTGGTTAATTGCGATTCCGTCTTATCAGTTTTTAATATTGTTATATCTATGATTCAGTAAACCAGTTCTTCGTTCGGGGTTCGGGGGGGGTCCGGACCCCCTGGACCCCCCCCTTGGCTACGCCACTGCCTAAGTTGTATTAGTATTCTTATTAGGCGAAGAATACTAAAAATTTAATGGTGACAATCGACCCATTGGTGCCCACTTTTTACACCCCTGCCTATTAGAAGCTCATTTTTCCCTTATTATTTCCTGAATCCCTTTTGTATTTAATTTGTATTTTATGGGTTAGGAAACTTCCCTTGTTAATACTGTAAGAAAAAAAAATGAAAAAATTGCAGTAAAATATTTTGACAATTTGGCTGCCAACTTTTTTTACTGTGAATATTTGCCTATCAGCTATTTTTCCTATAAAAAGATTTCACTGTATGTACACATTTTGTGTTTATTTAAAACAACAACAACAAAAAGCTGGTATCTAAATTTACAGTCGATTTTAGTGCATTTCTTTTTCTTTTCCTTACACGATATTAGAGAAGAAACGTAATTTTACAAACATAATACAGTTAATTACGCAAAATTAATGAAACATTAAGCACTTCCTAGTGATTTCCGAAATATTTCTAAGCATTTCCCAATAGCGGGCAGTTTCTGCACTTCCGAGGTCTCTGTTTTTTAGAGGTTTTACTGTATATAAGCCTAGTTCTGATTTTTCACATTTTACATGCAACAGCGCACTGTGGGAGATTTACCGATTCTAGCTGGCCAAAATTATTTTTCAACTTCTTATTTGTTGAAATCTATTTTTCGTTTATATAAACTATATATTAGGCTGATTTAAAGAAAATATATGAAATTTTAAACGGTAGTTTAATAAGAAATAATTATATTTAATTAAAAATTATTAATGTAGTACATTAGATGTGATTTTTTTTATTATATTACTATGGTATACCATTCTGTTAAATATTTAAATTATTTAAAGCTTTAAAACATGTAATGAATGAGTTAATCTTTTACTTGATAACTAAAAAGGACAATATTTATGAACTTTTATAATATTATTAAGATTTAAGCGATAGAATTATTTTTTTATTATATGATACCAAATTATAAAAGTAATTTTTTTATAATAAGCTGTTAGAAATTGGGATACAAAATAAATATTAAAGAGTAATACTTATATATACAAAGAAATAAGAAAATTGCTTAGAAATTTTCTGACAATTCACCATCATCTGATAGTTGTTCATTCTGGGTTTCCTCAGAATCAGAAGTTTCTGTTATTTTGACAGGAAGTAAAAATTCAGAGGCTTCCTTTGAGAAAGAAGCAGTTTTCATTTTTGCTATTGTTTTTGTACTTGATAAGAAAGGATCTGAAGTTAATAATAGTCTGTTGATAACATCTAGGTTACAAGCTTTTCTCGAGAATTTTCTGGCATAATTAAGTCTATAATCACGAAAATCTTTATTCCTTGCTTCAGCAGCTTCTTCTGATAATTATCCAATGGGAAGAAGCGCATTTTGTATAATAACAGGTCCACGAATCGGAACTTTATGTAGAGTGGGAGTCATAGGATACCATGGATAAAGTTCTACGTAAAATTTCGCAGTATCCATAGCATACTTGCCAACTTTCAACTAAACTTCCGTAAAATGTGAGTTAATTTGATCCAGGTTAAACACGTTTCCAACCAGAAAATATATCTGAGATAATAATACATGTTTAGTTTCATTTTCTTTTGTGGAACCTATTTAAATACATTTCTTAAAAGTAATTCTAGTTTGAAACGTGTTTAACCTCGATTAAATTAACCCATATTTTACGGAAGTTAAGTGCGAAGTTGGCAAGTATGCCATAGTGAATTTAGCGAACTTTTCTGTATCAGTTTTGTAGCCACTTGAAATTACTTCTAAAATTACTTTTAGTCGATAAAGTAAATTTACGTCTATTCCAATTATATTAGCTGATAAGACTGGGTCACTAAAAAATCTTCTGCTTATTCTTCTACTTACATTTTTGACCAATTCGATTTTTTCGTTAAATGTGGAAGCTTGTTGCTACTGTATAATATTATAAAAGCTTATTCGTGTGATTGGTTTACATTCTGCTGACCCTGGTAAAAGAAAAGTGTTCGTAGAATAAAAAATAAAATAATAATTTTAGACTTCATATGATAAAAACAACTTTAAAATCTACGGAAGCAGATAGATGCAGACAAGTAAACGTTTATCCAATATCTAAGACTCTAAACTATTTACTAAAATTAAAAATTGAGATTTATCTATCTTTTTAATATAACTTTATGAATTTTCAAAATAAAAATTATTAAAAATACATAAAGTCATTAAAAATATTAAATGTGAAATATCTATTGACCAAAAAAGAAAATTATGCGTATAAATAAAAAAAAATAAAGTACATACCTTGTTCTAAAGCACTCATAATGTACAATTTCTTTCAATTTCTTCTACATTCACATATTAAAACAATATACTAGAAATCATCGATTTATTCTCCTCTAATAAACGCCAACTTCATACTCACCTACTGGCAGTGCTGTTGCATTCATATCAAAAACATATGCAGTGTCCACCACCTGCACTTTTAAGGTACATGTGGTAAAGAAAAAATTCCAGTTGGATAAACTTTGAAAAATCAACTTTTGGCCAGCTAGAATCGGTAAATCTTCCACCGTGGCAGCGGTTCTGAATTGGGCAGTTTTGCAAATGTCCCCCCTTTCCCTACTCCAGCACATAATACGACACTGAACGCCCAAATTAGAATGTTGCTGAAATCTCTTCAGTTTTCCAGACTGGGTACCAAACTTTAGCAACTTTTTAATAAAGAATATAGATGTTAACTTTCCTGAAAATATAGAAACAAAGATTACTAATAACTATAAATTCTGCTATGAAGCTATTGAAACGTAACTTTTTTCTTTGATGACAAAATAATATTTAAAAAAATATGTATGCTCAGAAATATTGTCAAATTACAAAAGTTTCTATGAATCCCTAACCTTTTCTCCGCAGGTTGCAAAGCGGTCTGACATAAGACTAGGATCTGCCATTCATCCATCTCACGCTCCCAGAAGCACTTCTACAAATCATATTCATGTAGAAAGCAGCCCTTTGCATGCGCCTTCTAGGTCCCAGTACTTATACAGTTCTCAGTATCACACGCCTTTAATAGAAAATTCGTCGGAACTCATCAGAAATGACATCTTATACGATGCGGACCGGCCAGGAACTCCAGCGTTACGCGATCAAGAATGCATTGAGCGTTGCGAACAAGGTTATGGAGAGCCCGATATCCCAAGGTATTCGAACAGATATGGCCAGGCAATGGACAGGGGAGTTCCAGGTAAGTCTTTATTGCATTTGTTCATGAAAAACGCTAACATACTTAAAAGCCTTACGCTAGTCACGCGACGACATTCGTAATGCTACGTCGTGGCGACAATTACCATTTAGTTCATATGTAACGTAAAATTCAGCACAGAAAAGATGATTAACATCTCACGATTTATTCACTATTATTACATTTACAAAAAACACCACACACATATATTTAAAACAACCTCCCCCAGCAAGACACTGTTCGCAAGTTCATAAAAACATGTCTGCTAATAAAAAAGCCTAAAAACATCATCAGTCTTTCCCCCGCGTATCGTTACGAGCTCTTCGACACGAGAGCGCCGTCTATCCAGCCAAAGGAAGAAACAATTCCAATTCAGGGACTTGCAGTCAGCGTTCGTAGCTTACGAGACAGTTTAAAATCCAGAGTTTAAACGGGGTCGCTACAGTAAGCTAATGTTAAACCAGTGAAGGCGTTCTTGGAAATGTCTCGTTTGCATTTCAATACTTTTAACTAATTCTTTTTGCATAGGATGTCTAACGTATCTTTCTACTTTTATTCTGAAGGCACTTTTGTTTTTGGAACCAACCAGCCAATTCTTTTCCGAAATTAAAAGTGTACTCAGAACAAAACAGTAACAAAAAAAAAAAAAAAAAAAAAAAAGTAGAAAGATACAATGTTAGACTTCGACCTCAGACATCCTATGCAAAACAAAACGCTTAAAAATATCGAAATGCGAAAAATTTGCAAAAGACGCCTCCATTGGTTTAACATTAGCTTATAAATTTTTATGCTGTCTAGTGTAGACTCTTAACGATAATAATCTTAACAGACCCTAATACGACTAAAATATCAATATACTGTGATAAAATACTAATCTTATTGTCGTTATGTACCCCGAAGATGAGTTGTTTCCATCTGTGTGATGTTGCCACGACCCTCTTTATAACGAGTTGCAAATGACTAAAGATAAGTTTGTCTCGATTTGAAAGTCTCCCTTTATATAATTCAATGTTATCGTTAATTTGATGTTGTCTTTATAGTATTGTGTTTTCTGTGGTTATATATTGATGGCATACGTAAATAATTGTCAATTCAGTATAAACTTGATTGGTTTTCATAAATATGGTTTAATGAAGTACTGTTCTATAATAAGCCAATTGTAACCTTTATTGACCTGTTTAATTCTTCAACAAATCTTAGATGTTTATGTTGTAATGTGAAATTGTAAAATTGTAGTATGAGCATTGAAAAAGCTTGCTAGTGGATTTGGTCTGCCCCTCGGGATTGCACTATCACTCTAAAGCGTAAGCTGAGTTCCCGAAATAGTCATTCTTGTTCATCCCCTATGTCTGTATGACACAATCTTGTGAAAATACTCTTAAGTTCCTATTACACGAAACAATTTGAAACGTCAAAAATTGCAGCAACACTAAAATCTAGGCTGCTCCTCCACTCCGTGATGCTAGGGATGCCTTAAAAAATCTGAACACGTTTCCACACTCATATTCATCGCTCTAAATAAGGCGAATGAAGATTATGAAATGTCGGTCAAAACGTGTTAGTTTGTAGTAGTAGATGTCAGTTTTCCAAGCATTACGTTGGCTGTTGGGGCGATATTGCATTTATAAGCGACAAAATTACTCCAATAATAAAAAAAATTGCTTGTTTCGAGCCACTCTTTTTAAAACAACACTGCAAAAAAAAAAAAAAAAAAAAAAAAATGTTGATTTTACAGTATAATACTGGCATTCCAGCTGCTAGTATTATATCGTAAAATTAACTGTAAAATAAGAAGTAATACTCTACCGCGCATGCACGGCAGCGTATTACTGTTTATTTTACTGTTTATTACTGTTAATTTTACGCAGCAGTTAATTTTGGCAGCTGGGGTGCTATAATTTTATACTGTAAAATCAATACCTTTTTTTTTTTTTTTTGCCGTGTATAAGTTGAAATTGTGTTGCCCGAAAGTAGAGGCAACTTTAATGCGCCTTTACCAGAATCATTACTCCCGCAATATTAGAAATATGTTTCGAAGCATTATTAAAAATAGTTTAAGCAGGCAGCTCGAGGAGTTCTAATTTTTTTTAATTTCATGCCACTCAGGAAAATTATGCACGAAAAATTCCAAATAGTTCGTACATTGTGAAAACTCCGATTTTCCTACACAGTGGTATCGCCGGACTGGCATTTGGGATCCTTGAAAATCAAGACGTTCCTCATACATCGGAACAGATCTTAACACTGAAACCAAGTGATGTTGCAAACTGATATTTCTATTTGTTTGATTTGTGCAAAAAAAAAAAAAAAAAAAAGATAAATAACTATAATAGTAAGACCAAAACGCGATCTCGAATTTTCATATTACATATCATTTTGTAAGTTATTAACCCATAGAAACGTGCCATGCTTTTCGTTTTACATCTCTATGCCGTATAGTGTATAATAAAAGACGTTCAAGCTGTTATAAAAAACGAACTGGATTATGTGATCACGTTTAACTGTCACAAATAAATCATGTGGAATTATGAGTTTTTTTCTTTTTTCATCCGATTCCGACGTTGCATGACATTCCTTTCGGCGCATCTTCCAAAAATAACGTAAATGTAGACGGAAGATTGTTGAAGGAATGTATGAGTCATTAGTCTGTCACCAGGTCAAAGTTATAGCACTTTTTTCAACCGGATAAAATCGAAACTACTTGTGTGGTAAAAGTTGATCATTTTTATGCCGTTTGCAATCAGCAAAAAAAGCTTCTTCAAAACCAGTTGCCGGTATTAAATTATATTCGCCAATGGAATCCAATGACCTTATTTAAAACTTGGAATTAAAAAAAATTCCCCTTTTCGTTTACATTGCAACGTGCCACGGTTGCTTGAAGTGACACAGTAAACGTTAAAAACTTTTTTTAATATTAAATTGTTATTATAAATAATATATTATTAGCTAATAATATAGAACTAATTAATTATTCAATAAAAGTCTAATTCTATGTAAACATTCTAATTCTACAACAAATTATAAGAAGAAATAATTCTCTTAATCTAAAAATACATGGATTTTTAAGCTTCAAAAGAAAGTAAACACGGCAACTCTTTCCATTATTATTATTATTTTTTTTAAATTTCTATCAAAGCACCATTTTATTTCTTTCAGAATTTTAAAATGAGTTAATTTCAACCTAATAATCTTTTTTGAACTTTGTTCTTGTATTATTTTTTGGTGTTTTCGAGAAAAATGTTATAGATTTCGCCAGGGAAAAGCAAAGATCTATAAATACGCGTTAACAGCGCTAATTTTGAAGAAAAAAGAGAATCATTACGCAAAGGAAGTCAAATTACTAAAAACCGTCAATAATAGAGTAAAGAAAATCATTCAAAAATACATAAAAGTTTATTAAAGATTTTTAGAGGATATGAAGACAGAAACAGCTGAATAATATGGAAGTGAGAGCTGGTAGTAAGAGCGTTTAAAGTGAATTCACTTTAAAGTGCTGTCAGAACTTTTCCAAATATCAGACAACAGGAAAGGCAATGAGTATAAGTATATAAGGATAGCTTTTCACAAACATGCCTTATCAGAAAGATACATGTACGAAACTATAAATACCTAAAATAATTAACAAAAGCGTCTGTGGTTCACCAGAAAAGTTCAAAATAAGGACTTCAATTTCTGGAAAAACATTTTTCTCAAGTAATGGAAGCAAATTTGAATTTTTTGGTACAAAAAAGTACAAAAAATATGGCGATCAAAAAATGATGAAAACAGTGACAAAGTTCGTGACCATTCAGACCATGATGGCCGAATTTCGATCCGGGGAAGTAAGGCAGCAACAGGTACCAATAATTTAGTTTTTATCGAGTCACCAGTATGAATATAATGAATATAATGAATTTACTTAACCATCTTGAGAGAAAAATGTTGACCCAAGCGTTAAGAAGTTGGGCTTGTCAAAAAACTAGATCTTCCAACAAGACAACAATCCTAAGAATACTCATTGAAATTATTGAAGAAATGACTATTAAGATAGAATGTGTAAGCCTTTGGATCGCACATGACAGTTCCCAAACCTTAATGCCATCGGATATTTGTAGCATAACTCGAGAAAAAATTCAGTCTTTAAATTAAAGTCTGATTCGGTTCGGGTAAAATCGGGTTGCTCGACTCCATGTAGGTTTCTAATGTTAACTGAAAAGGAAGATGAAGAAAACCGTAATGGAAAAAGGGCTTACAATCTCACATGAGCGTGCAATGGCACCATAATTGTTGTTCTTTTTCCATGCCAAGCAATGGAGAAGGGTACCGCCGTCTAAACATAATGTTCAGGGGTCAAATCCATTATAACTTTTTAGAAATTCCTTTATCGTATACTGTTCAGTCGCATGAATGTTTTTCGCATCAAACAAGGCCGCTGGGAATGGACTGAGCTCATAGCTCAATACATGCTCTAGAGGAATGTCTCCAGCTTTTAATATAACCAAACATCTTTGGTAGAGAAAAGAAGAATCCAATGGCTTGGTGTTTGTCAATTTTAATCCTGGGCTGGTCAGCAAGGATTTTCGTTTGGTCACTTCGTTTAAATGATGCATCAAAATTGGCTTTCCGACCATATTTCGTACAGTATTTTTCCAGATCTCTTCTAAATTATGCACATTGACATCCTCTTTGGCGTTTACACCTGTAGCAATATTTCTCAAAGTTGGGTTTGGTGAAAATGGTGTACAAGATACAAGTTTCCCTTTGATATTCTCCCAGTCACAATAATCTCGTTTCAACTTTTACAGTGTTGTTTTTTGATACTGATGACTAGTTGTGTAGGTAAGGCCATTGAATTCTTGCATAGCATCGTTGTATTGAGATATGATGGGTATGTTCATGCTTCACAAAGCACACATTTCTTAATTGATACCACTTCCGTGGTTCAATCCGCCACTTGTCTTTAAAGATCTCATTAGCGTAATAAATAATTAATTAATTACAATTTATAATGAAACTCATAAATAATTAAAATTTGAATTTCCATGATTATTTTTTTTTAAGAAAGAATTTATGTAAGTCTTACTTCTTTTTCTCTGTATCACCAATGACTCATGCTATCTCATTGTTCGATTATTCCTGCTGATGTGTTTTTTCACCGTTTTATAATTCTTAAAATGATAAAGCTAATTTTTCCCCTTGCAATCTTGTCAGTAATATGACCTATTTATCAAAAAATATCAGTATGAAGCAAAAACTTTAATAAATAGTTATTTGCGGCAGATAAGTTTAAGAAATGCCTTTTGCAACAAGTGATCGTCTGCTTCAACAATTGATAGCATCGATAGAATGATGAATTCGGGGGGTAGGAGTGGGGGCTAACTCCCGGAAGATTTGAGATTTTATGCTTATTAATGTTCCAAAAGTACAAATACCTCTTCGCTCCCCCCTCCTCCCCTTCCCCGGGAGAAAATTGTCTGAATTCAACTATTGTGAAAACAAACATTTCTAATCGCTACGCATGTTAATTTTTTTGCTAATAAATTCCTTCCTACTTTTAATAAAAATGGACATGATTCATATTCACATTCTGAATTGGTTGCGTCTCTTCCTCCTAAAACAGGTATACACCACAATGCTATTGAATCCATTCCAAATATTTCTTTTCCTTGTTTTATTTATAATTTTTGTTCAAGGTCTTGTATTGTTTTGGTGAAATTTCTTCCTGTTTTCGTTGATTCATGTTAATGAAAAGTTAAACTACTTATGTCATTAAAGTAATGCATCTAGCTGTATGTAATGAAAGTATTTCGAGTAATGTGAATATTTTCTCAAGTAGCTCATTCTCATGATTTTATCCTCGGAATTAATAATAATATTAATAATAATAATAATAATAATAATAGATTCTTGTTGTGAAAACGTATTTAAAAAAGTAACACAACCATTCTGGTATTACAAAATGGTACAGTGTGATGACGAACTCTTCGAACAAGGAATCGTACACATTAACCCATTCCCTGCTGATGGTGATAAAATGCACCATTTTCTTAAGTAATTTTTCTCTTATGAAAATAAATGTTTGATTCAAGAAAAACGTTTTTCCTGAAAACTAGAACGTTTATTTTAAGTTTTTTTTTTTTCTTAAGTTAACAGTAGCAATTTTCTTTATATTTAAAACAAAAAAATAATTGTGAAATTATAATATTATACATTTTTCACTCTTTGCAAATAATGCAAAGTCCATGAACATGCTAAGTACTTTGAAATATTTCATAAATAATTAAAATTTTAATTTCCATGAATTTTTATTCATTTTAGAAAGAATTCAAGCAAGTCGTACTTTTGTTTTGCTATTTTATCAGTATCTAATTACGTCTACTTTATATATATATATATATATATATATATATATATATAATTCCTGCTGATAATGCTGATGATTTTGCACCGTTTTATAATTCTGAAATTATATTATTATTATTATTATTTATTTATTTATTTATTTATTATTATTGTTGTTTATTTATTTATTATTATTATTATTATTATTTATTTATTTATTTATTTATTTATTTATTTATTTATTTTTGCAATTTTGTCAATAATGTGAATTAATTATGTTAATAAGAAAGAAAATTTTTGTAAAAAATTATTGCGATAGTGAATGTGTTTAAAACGGACA
Organism: Maratus michaelseni; assembly: GCA_963931845.1. Classification (NCBI taxonomy): domain Eukaryota; kingdom Metazoa; phylum Arthropoda; class Arachnida; order Araneae; family Salticidae; genus Maratus; species Maratus michaelseni. The sequence goes on along the minus strand of OZ007589.1, from coordinate 314,879,139 downwards.
GTTTTTGTTGCGGACCGTCTTTCTACGGTCAGAAATCTTGCGCTATTGAGGAAACTAGACTAAATTTCCACTGGGCCAATGCGGTAGATTTGACGCCCCACTACATTTTTCTGGCTGACATTGTAAAATTCATAAAACTCTCGGATATGTCAGGACCATGTTCTCTCATTTTTCATATCTAATAACACTGGACCTAAATGACTTACATCAGGAATGGTGTCAAATATCATTGAAAAATATTTCTCTTCTTTGATGCCATTAAATATTGTTCTCTTATTTTCTTAGTAATAATTTCTACTACGAAAGAAGTCGAAATTCGCAGCCTGCAAAATCTATGTACATAGCCCAAAATAGCCGCAATTCGCAACTAGAAAAATTTATCCAAAAGCATAAATTTAAGCAACCCAAATGGACGGAAATAGCCATATCTGGCCAGTCTGGTCTAGAATCTTGCGCCGGTCAGGTTATACCCGACCCTCAGACGTAAAAACCCAACTAGAACCCATAAAAATTAAAATCAACCCGACCCCGAACGAAAATAATTATTGTCAACCCCACCTGACCCAACCCAAACCGCGGGTCGAATGGGGTAAAATCGGATTACCCGACCCGATGCAGGACTCTAACCTGGTATGGAGACGTGCAACTATCTATGTATGGTGAGCGATCACAATAGTGGGAAAACAGCTGACTTCCCCCCTTGATTTCTCATTCTGACCTGACTAAAGTAAATTTCTCCATTTATGCAAAGTAAAATATAACAATATTTTCACACGCGCAATTTTAATTTTTCTTTGTTTTTGATCATTATACAATTCCTCATTTTTACTCCCTCACATATCCAGCCCCGCCTGCTCCCCTGTAGTTTCGTCACCGCCTTGTGCACTCTCAAAAAAATCCGCGAATTGAACAAATTTGTTCGTTGCCTTTTTTCGTTAAAACACGAACATTTTCACTTTGATTTGCTTCGCTTCCCCCAAAATACGGAAAACTCACCAATCTAACATAATATATACCTGAAATTCTCCAATCTAAGTCTGCAGTTTCTTCAAACCCCAGGGGTATACCGGCAACTTGTGCTGCGTGTTACTTTTCTGTATTAAAAACGGAATTTGTACGTATGTTTTTTTTTTCCTTCAAAACACGGAAAATTCAAGAAACGAAGGTCAAATTTTCCTGAAATTCCACAGTCACAAGACAGAAATTTCTTCAAAGAACAGAAAAATCTCTTCCAATCACACGGGTGTTCCGGCAACTTGCTGTCTGTATTTTTTACGGTTTTTGACGAAATTTATTTTGAGAGTGTGCGCGATACTTCTTTTAGGAATTCCAGTCTTAAACACTATGTTCATTTACTTTTTATTTTTTAAGAGAAATATTCAATATAAATCATCATTTGAATAACGAATAAAACATAATAGCATTCTATTTTTTTCCCATAATAATAGAAAAAATAATAAATTTTGACTTATTTAAATTTTATGAAAAACTAAATGATTATTAAAAGTTATTCTGTTTGAAGCATTCCAATTAAGTAAAAGTTTAAGAAGCAGAACTTTTTAGAATGCTAAAATCATTACAAGAATCTATATACAGGCTGTCCTTTATTGTCATCTATCTAATAGCTATTTCCTAAACCATTAATTTTAGAGGACGGTTCCAACCTATATCCATGCTGTAATAAGTAAAACAATAAAAATTCCTTCTTCTAGGACCAAAACTTACCGAATTATGATACTTTGAATGTTATAAATTTTCAGCGTTTTCTTGCACTGAAAATTAAAAAACCCAGTGTTGGTTAATTTGTTTAAATTCGGAAAATCACCTATTCTTTTCAAAAGTGCTTCAAAAATTATTTATAAAAGAAAAAAAGAAAGGAAAATAAATGGCCAAAATAAAACAAATTATCTCTCGTCGGAAAGCAGAAGGGGAGATTAAAAAAAAAAAAATCTTCCTCACGCGTAATACAATATATCCCTAAAACTTTTTCTGGAAAATCTGAGATGTTAACTTCTATAAATAGTTACCTATTTCCGTACCCATCACATAATTAAAAAGTAAGTGCTAAGAAGAAATACTTTGACCTGGACGAGAAAAACCACGCCATTAGGCTAACGAAATCAAAGAAGAGGGAAAAAAAATGAAGGTACACTTTTTTATTCATAACTTAAAAGTATATGATTTCAGGCGCAGTACTCACTTATCCAACATTAGATGATTCAGGGTCCGGAATGATTTTCCTTTCTTGCCTTGTGTACTTTAATCTATAGAATTTTAACTTTTTCATTGTCTTTATCTTGTGGCATGAAACCAAAGATAATATTTAAATGGAGATTTTCAATTTTGCGGCTTGCTGTTTTAGCTTGTGCTTAATTGTACCTCCTGCATCAAATTCACCTTTCCGGAAGATTTGAGATTTTGTATTTGGTAATGGTTAAAAGGTTTAATCCTTTAATAATTAAAAATTAAATTACTTTAATAATTTTTAAAAGTATTTTTTGAATACTCTTTGACATCGGTTCGTCTGTCCGTTCACATCGTTTTTCTTCAAAATATGGATTCTATAAAAATTCTAGTATTTTATCCATAGTATTTTCTCTTATATCAGTGATTACTGCAATATATATATATATATATATATATATTTAAATCTCATTAAAATATGTTTTTCTTAAAAAAAAGTATATCCTCATAAAAAAAAAAAAAAAGAAAGAAAGAAAAGAAAAAGAAATGTCCTTTTCGTATAGTCATTTAAAATTTTTAAGTTGTTTGATTTAAAATAATTTGTGGAATTTTACTACGTTATTTAAACAGATCTGCAATGCGAGAAAGGTCTTGGCCAGCGTGGGGCTTTGATTATTAATTTCAAAATGTACTAAAATTTAAAATATATAATTTTATAAATTTATATATGCGTGATATAAAGTATTCTCAATGCTTTGGGAGGAATTATAGCTAATGAATTCCCCTACTTTTCTGCATAAGTGTGATGATAAGTTAACATTTCTGTACAGAAATAGTTCTTTGCATTTGTAATAATTTTTGCTGAGAGCATTTGAATCTTGAATCATTATCTTGATCATTGAGCTTGAGCATTGAGCTTGAAATCTTGATCATTGAACATTTGAATCATTTGAATCTTGTATAATTTGTTTTGAATGTGTTTTGAAAATATATATAAGGTTCTATTCAAGCATGATATTTAGGTGAACGCTTTAACTAATTCATCATATTGAAAAAAAAAATCTCATGAAACCAATTTCAACTGTATACATTTAATATTTCAATTTATAATATTGATTTTTTTTTTTTTTTTTTTTTTTTTTTTTTTTTTTTTTTTTTTAGAATAAAGGAAAAATATAAAACTAAATAAATAAAACGTAGCATTAAATCTTTCAGGTGTATTTGTGTATTTGTAACATAACATAATTTTTCTATATATATTTTGTTTTCATTTTTTCTGATTTTCCCGCGAAAATCTTTCATGAATAATTGATATTTACTTTTAAGAAAACATAAAAATATGGTAGCACGTGAGTAGTGTTCATTTTCGAATTAAACTCTCCAAAACTCCATCTTGTTACCCTAAAAGTAATTCGTATATTGCAGTTTCTTTCAAAGATTTTATCATTTCGAAATCTATCTCACAAAATGTCGGAAAAATTCTTTTCAGCTCAGTTCTCCCCTGCAGCGAAATGCATTTGTAAAATGGGATTTTGCCTATATTCCCAGTTCGTTTTTTCAAATTTATTGTGATATAATTTACTCCGGAAGCAGTGTTGAATTCAAAGGATGATCCAGGAGCATCAAAATATCCACCCGTAAGATTTGGGATTTTATGCTTATCAAAGGCTTCATGCTTTCAAAAAATGCATTTTATTAATTGCATTTTCTGAAAGTATTTTAATTGCATTTTCTGAATGTACAATTAGTAAAGAACTACCAGAACGATACCATCTCCGGGAAGCTGGTCTGCTGGGGACACCCAACTTTATTTCGTCATTACAAAAATCAATTTCTTTTCTTTAAAATGTAATAATAAAAAAAAATTACAAAAAAAAAAATACAAAAACAGTTTTTCAAATATCCTGTTTCATTTTCCTGAAAAGAAAATTTCCCCAAATAAACCTTTTTTCGACCTTGCATGTAGGTATAACCCAGAGTTTTCCCCCAGACAGTTTTAGAAAGGTGCTGCACCCTGCCTGCCCTCTGGTTCCCAAAATAGCACTCTTCTTGCCCCTCTTAAAAATAATTAGCGCCCTTCTTGCCCCTCAGTAAAAAACGTGCTATTTCTCCTTTTTGCATTAAGAAATTTCCTTTCATAGTAAAAATTGACTCAATGTTGTCTTGAAAAAAATACCCTGACTTTTAAATATCGAAAGTGGCTTTAAAAACCAAAAGAATACCCTTAACAATTAAAAAAGTGCCCTTAAGAATCCGAAAAGTGCCCTCAAGAATCCAAAAAGTGCCCTTAAGAATCCGAAAAGCGCCCTCGAGAATCCAAAAAGTGCCCTCAAGAATCCAAAAAGTGCCCTTAAGAATCCGAAAAGCGCCCTCGAGAATCCAAAAAGTGCCCTTAAGAATAAAAAAGTGCCCTCAAGAATCTAAAAAGTGTCCTTAAGTATAAAAAAGTGTCCTTTTCACACCAGCATATCCCTGCCTTTTTTAACCCTGGGGGAAACTCTGTATAAACCTTTAATGTTCTAGAAGTGCAATTTAACTCCCCCCCCCCCCCCCCCCCTCAGCGATGCAAAAATCCCTCTCGGAAAAAAAAATGTGTGTATTCAACACTGGATTGTCTGGACTGTGGTATTTGTCTTATAAAGCTGCAACTTCACAGACTTAAGAAGATTTTGCAGAAAAATAAATACATTTTAGGGGAAGGAAATGTGGCTGAAAATGTCAGTTTATGAAAGTTTTTTTCTTTGAGGTAAGATAACTGACATGTTACCAATTGACACACTGATAACTTTGCCACACTGAGACACATTGGCATACTGAGCAGAGTAAAAATTTGAGTGCTGAAATTTAAAGAAAATGTTTTATTTCTTTATTGAAATAAAAATCAAATTTTCCATTTTATTTTCAGTTGTGTATCCTACAATAATTAAATATTGCAATTGTAGGCAGTTTATTTTAGTTCACAAAGGGCTAGTGAATTCCAACCTTCACATTGTTAACTCTCCCTGTAAAAGAATATGTCTCAATACGAGGTGGTGTGCAAAAAGAAAGAGAGTAAAATGTCTCATAAGTGGCATAACAGTTGTATGCTAAATGTATTTGTGTTGCTTTATTATGTGTATTTGTATTTAAATTTATGTTGAGTTTTACACGTTATGCAGTCATTGCAACTTTATATATTTATTTTGTATCTATAAATTCTGTTTTTGTTTATTTGTTAAAATTTTCTTATGATTCATTTTGAGAGGTTGTTTAAAATTTACATGTAGGTAGACTGTAAAATATAAAATATTAAATGAGAATATGAAGAACATTCCATGTACAACTGAATCTCTAACTTGACTTCTCCAAAATTCCATCATGTTACTCTGGATAATACTAAAAGCAATTCTTACCTTGATATTTCTTTCAAACTTCCATCACTTCGAAAACTATCGCCCAAAATGTTGAGAAAATGCTTTTCAGCTCAATTCTTTTCTGCAGCGAAATGCATTTATAGAATCGTATTTTCCATATATTCGTAGCACTTTTTTTCAAATCGGTCGTGATGTAAACTCTCGGAAAGTATTTTGAAACAAGATTGAGGTATTTCTCTTAAAAAGTTGAAGACTTTAAGAATACGTGACAATAAAATAAATCATTTTAGGAGAAGAAACTGTGGGTGAGAATTTCCGTTCATGAAAAAGTAACTATTTTATCCGTTGCGTGGTGAGATAAATAACATATTACCAGAACTCTATCAAGTGACACTATGGGAACTTGAGCAGAGTGAAAGCATGCAGGATATGAATTTGAGTTCATTTCGCTATCGAAATAAAAACCATTTTTTTTTTCATTTACGTTTTAATAGAATACTCTGCAATAACGTATGATTAAATATTGTAATTGTAGACAATCCACCTTATTTTAGCTCGAGAACCACCAGTGAACCGCGCATAGGCGACGGCTACGTGGGGTCAAAGCAGCACGTATATTCTTTGGAAATTTTCAGAAGAGGCGTTGCTCCACCCCCCCTCTGAAAATGTAAAATAAATAATAGAAGGCCTATCCCCCCTTACCTTTTCGATTGACTTCTGTGACCTCCATGATTGACTGTGCCTCCCCCCCCCCTGAAATTTTAAATGTCGGTGTCTCTGAAACTGCGCTCTTCACATTGAGAAATCCAGAAGACTACATCTCTATGAGGTGTGCAAGAAACATGGAAAAAATTCAAATAACTACAAGAAAATTAAATGTAGTACATAAGGTGACCAGATGCCAGGGATCGAAAACCCAAAACGCAAAGTGTGGATGTTACCCCACCCCCCTCCCCCGCACGCACACACACTCTACCGTAGATATACAATCTCTCACACGTCCCCCATAACAAACCCACTGTTTTTTTTTTTCTTGAAAATTTTTAAATGTTGAAACAAATTTAAAATGTCCATATACATTTTTTTTCTTAGTCTGCTATTTATTCGTTCCTAATATATGTAAATAAGAACAAAGATCCTGTTTAATATTTACACTTTCATTTATTTGTACATTTCTGCTGAATGTATTTTTTATGTAGAATGGAAGTGGTCAATAGTATGTCGATAGAAAAGTGGAATTTGATTTCTTCCTACGATTTCTTTCAATGATTCAACTTATTCAGTTATTAAAAAGATGAATAAGTAGAAACCAAGATATTTTCGTTTATTTGTTAATTTCTTCTGCAAATATCCCTTGAGTAACTGCCCCACCAGTGGCTGAGAGGTTCTGCTCTCAAAGCTGGTAGACGGGAGGTGCTGGGTTCAAAACCCTGTCGCGCTCGTCGACCTAACCGTTCGGAGTTTTCCGTGGTTTTCTACGAACCTTGCCGTAAATACGGGTTAAGGATCCTTTATAAAGACCCCCCACGGAGGGCCCTCCCCCCTACGGCCTATATCCCTCGTGTAGATAACCGGCCGTCATAAAATCAACCAACCCTTGAATAACTTATGCTAACTTTTGAGAGGATGTATAAAACTTTACTTGAATAATTTTCAACTAAATTTCTTAACTGACTTCTCCGAAATTCCATCATGTTATCTTGGCTAATACTAAAAGAAATCCAAGCCCTGAAATTACTTTAAAAGCTTCTTCTAAGTTGGAAACTTTCTCTCAAAATGTCTAAAAAGTTCTCTGCTGTCCAGTTCTTCCCTTACAGCAGAATGCATTTAGAAAGGGATTTTCCCTATATTCCCAGCACGTTTTTCAAATCTTATGTGGTCTAAAATTTTTCAGGAAGGTAGCTTGAAACAAGACTGAAGTATTTGTCATGTAAAGCTACAACCTGACAGTTTAAGAAGACTTGGCAGAAACGTAAATCATTTAAAAAGAAAGGAAGAAAAAAAGTGCGGGTGGAAAATTCCTTCCGTGAAATAGTGGCGGTTTTTATCCACTATGATGAGATAACTGACTCGTACCAATGTATTACCAAAAGTGACACATTGAGAACTTGAGCCAAATGAAAGTGGCTCAAGAATTTGCTGTTATAATTTAATGAAAACGTTCCATTTCTGTATTGATTTTCTTTTTTTCATCCTGCAATAATTCATGGTTAAATATTAAAAATGGTGGCGACGCATCTCAATGTTATCCCAGGAACCATCAGTGAATCGCGACCATTATATTTGGATTTACCTATTTTAAAAATCATCTCTATATGGGGTGAACAGAAAACGATGTAAAAAAAAAAAAAATAATAATAATAATAACTGGAATACAATTAAAATATAGATTAAATGCTTAAGTGATACAATTTAAGCGATACAGTTAACCAATGAAATAAATAAAATACATAAAATAGCAAGAGACAACGGATATAAAGAAAACACTATTAATAAAGTAATTACGAGTATGGGGGAAAAAAGAGAAGAACTTCAATAAACAAAATTCAAAGTAATCTACTTTACAATATTTCCCTGGGTTCTTTGAAAGATTGAAATATAAACTTAGCAAATTCAATATATGTCTTATCGCAAAACCATCCATAAAATTAAAGAATATATTTTGTAAGAAAATTGACCTAATAGAGCCATATCAACTATCATGTGTTTATGAAATCCCGTTCACCAGAGCAGATGGAACATTGCAATATTATATAGGAATGACAACTAGAAAGTTTAAAACAAGATTAAAAGAGCATATGGCAGCTATCAAATATGACAGAAGTACTACAGCATTGGCAAGGCTACATAAAACCGAGACTTTTAAATTTGATTTTAAAAATAGTAAAATAATTTATCCATCAATATTTTATTTCCCATCTATTATCCGTGAATCAATAGAAATCTATATGCTTAACCTAAACATCTGCAATGAATCCGCCTCATTTGAATTACCTAAAGTTTGGCACGAGGTACTTTTCAGTTTTAAAAAAGCAATAAGGAAATATTAATTTTCACGTTTACAGTCGACGGTTTTAAGCACCTGCTTTTTTTACATATGTGATCTCGTGATTTATGGTTTTCAAGTTGCGAGAATATTTTGTTTATCTTGATAATGGCGCCGTTTGAGCGTTGAAACATATGTCGATCTTTATATTAAAAAGTTGTTATAAGCCTTTTTGTGTTTCTCTTTGTATCACTTAAGCATTTTATCCATATTTTAATTATAATAGTGATCTTATTATGTAGTTATGTAACTGGAATGCAATTAACATTATCTCGCCTCATTTATTGTGTTTATTTGTATTTTAATTTACGTTGCATTTTACACGTCATGTATAGTTCTTGTAAGGGTTTTGAAAATTATCTTATATCTATAAATTATTATTATTATTTTTTTTTTTTTTTTTTTTTTTTGTTTATTTGTTAATTTTTCCTGTAAATGTTTTTTAGATAACTTATGCATTTTTCAGAGAATGTATAAAATTTAAACGTAAATTCTGAAATATAAAATATTACATAAAAATATGAGAAATATTAATTGCTCAACTGAATTTCTAAACTGACTACTCCGAAATTTCACCACGTTAGCTTTAATAATGCAAAAGTAATCCATACCTTAAAAATTTCTAATAGGCTCTTCCATTTCTAAAAAAATCTCTCTAAATGTTAAAATAAATATAAAAGTAAAAAATATTTAAAAAAAAAACTTTTATAAGCATTTAATGTTCATTTTGAAAATCACATTTAATTTTTTAACTGAGATTCATAATTTTTTCCAAAAATTTCCGTTACAATAGATTAATTTGACGTGTTTACCAAACTCGATTTTGAAAAAATCACTGTTTTTTTACGCTCAGTAGAAAGCGCAAGCAAATGAATTTATTAAACAATACATAATGTTTGCTCTGTTTCTTAATTTAAGATAGGACAACAGTAAAGAAAAAATATGAAACATTTAAAATATCTTTTTAGGATTTCTAAGTTAATTTCTCAACGTGTAATCGTAAATTAATTAATATTACACTCTTCATTTTTTATTAGGGTTTCGTTCATCTCACGAAACCCTATTACCCCCGCTTCGTTGTCTGTCCGTCACAGAGCCATTCTCAAAAAGTATGTAACTTACAGAGTTGAAACTTAGTGTATAAATCTGAATAGCAGCTGTGAAGAGCTCAAAATATTAAAATTTGAAAAATTCGTATTATTTTAATAAATATAGAGATAAAAAACCAAAATTCTAACAGCCTTTTCGTATTAAATTGAAACATTTTTCGCTATAGCCGATGCCAAAAATTAAGAATCCACGATGAATTTCTTTCTGCTATAATTAATTTTCTATCAGATGATTTTCACGTGAAAAATGAAAATGAAATAAAAAGTTTCACCAATTGAAAAAAAGATAAATATGAAATAAAATTGATTGACGTCATAGTCGTAATAAAACGGAAAATTTCTAAGATTTCTCAATAATACAAGGAGTATGAGTATGTGTAAGTGGACAAAGCAGATTAATTTCACGTCATTAGAGAATTAAAAAGAAAATCTGACGTCATATAGGAAGTTTAACTAATTTTTCAAATGTTTGAGAATAATACAAAGCGAGTATCAATATAAATCATAGAGAATAATAAATATATGAGTTTGAGAAACATATTGAATCGTGATAAAAATCCGATTATGGAAATATCCGCATATTTTAACATTTTGAAGGTGTACAATTTGTTTAATTTTGAAATTATTTTTTTAAATATTGCATTTAGTCCGTATGACGGATATTATTATGACAGAATATAATAGCGAGCTTGGACCGCTATCCGTCTGGTTTAGATATTCGAAAAAAGGAAAAAATAGACCGGTAAATTTTTACTTTATAAAAAACATGACTGTTTTTGTTGTTGTTGTTGCTAAATGAAATTTGTTTGAATTTATTAAAGAAAGGATAAAGTGTTTTGAAAGGAATATTAAACGAAACCCTTTGAGCGATCTTCGATCACACTTACCCACTTGTTTATAATTTACTTTCTACTTTTTAGCCTTCAAAATGTTTCATTGTTGCAGTTTTACAGACATTTGGCATATTTTGGCGAGAGTTTATTGCCGCATCATTTTTTTTGTTTTAACTCGTATACAAATGTACGAGTTACAGAGAATATTTGGCGATTTATCTCCTGTGACGGGCTAACGGAGAAATACCTTAAAATTAATGTATTTATATACATTTAATAAGTTATAATTAAGTTCTAATAATATTAAAATGTTGTATTGTCATCGGAAATTACTGTGGACCTAATTTTTGTTATTCTAGAATATCAGGAAGTGGGTTAAAAATCGATTCTAAAATTCCATTTTTACATACAAAAAAGAGTTTGAATTAAAAGAAATAATGTAAAAACGGTGTCGCGACAATTCGTCGCGCACAATTCATCGCGGAACAATTCATCGCGGAACAATTCATCGCGCACAATTCATCGCAGCGTCAATTCGTCGCGGCGACAACTCATCGTAGTCAATTCGTCGCAGCGTCAATTCGTAGCGACGTCAATTAGTCGATGTTTTTGAAGGCTATGATGATAAAATAAAGCTATTTTAGTAGAATTATTTAATGATAATTTTTTTTAGATATAATCGCATGTAAATTGTTAGTTATAATTATCTATATCTAAAAAACTAATTATCATTAAACATTTTTACTAATTTGTCTTTATTTTATAATCATAGCCTTCAAAAACATTTTCGTTGCGATGAGTTGTTGCCGCGACGAATTGACGCTGCGATGAATTGTGCGCGATGAATTGTTCCGCGATGAATTGTGCGCGGCGAATTGACGCAAAACCTGTAAAAACATTTGAAAACCCAATTTCAGCAATTACTACCAATAGTCAAACAAAATATCCGAATTCTTTTGTTCAGTCTTGTATATGATCTATAGATTTGTATTTATACTACACAGTATGCTAAAATTTACTTCAGTTAGGAAATATATAGCACAATTGAAAATTCCCTTTCAACAATTTCTGTCAATAAGCGGAAATGTACGTGAGATCTTTTGAGCAGCCCTATATAGGATCTAGAATACTTATTTGCACCAATTATAAACAAAAAAATTGTTGCATATAAAAACGCGTACCAAAACTGAAAATGAGCTATCAGTAATTATTGTTCATAGACCGAATTCTTTTGAGTGTCCCTGTAAATGAATGATACATTTTATGCATAGCATATTCTGCAGCAAGCGCCTTGTGCTGCACCTCAGTAATATGTATCAATTTGCATATGTTTAAAATACTGAGACATCATTAAAATGCACTGCAAACGATTTTTCCCCTTAGACTCTAATGTAACGGAATACTTTTGAATTTATCTGTAAATGAACGATACTTTCTATACATATCATATTCTACAGTAAGCGCCTTGTGGTATGTATAAGTCGTATGTATCAATTTTAATATATTTAAAATAGTGTAACATCATTAAAATACATCTCAAACTTTTTCCCATATACCGTAATGTAACGGAATTATTTTGAGTGTCCCTGTAAAAGAACTGTAAATGCTACACACTTCATTTTCAATTCAATAAAAAATTTAAATTTCAGTGCAAATTCACCTTGTTTAATAATTAAAATTCATAAAGATACAAATAAATGTAAATATATTGCTTGAAGGTGCGTAAAAACATACATAAAATCATTTAAAAGCACATTAAAGTCCTTTTAAAATCAAAACATTTTCAACCGAACTTACTCGGTCATCATCAGTGAAAAACTAATAGTTTCCCATCCCACCTTATATTCCACACCCTTGAAGTAAAATGGTTTGTTACTGGCAAGCTAGAAAACGTGAAGAGACAACAACTCAACTTAACTATTAGTTTTTCACTGATGATGACCGAGTAAGTTCGATTGAAAATGTTTTGATTTTAAAAGGACTTTAATGTGCTTTTAAATGTTTTTATGTATGTTTTTACGCACCTTCAAGCAATATATTTACATTTATTTGTATCTTTATGAATTTTAATTCATTTTCAATACCAGATATGCCATAGTGAACCCCAATAACATATATCAATTTCAAGGCATTCTGAGCATATTTACGCGAGTTAGAGCACGGACAGACGACAGACAGACAAACCGAATTCAGAAACACTTTTCAACTTTGTTGGAAAGTGTTAAAAAGACTTTGCTGCCCAGTTATTATTTCCTTACAGCGAAATGCATTTGAAAGGGATTTTCTCTATATTCTCAGTACATTTTTCAAATCCATTGTGATCTAAATTTCTCCGAAAGGGTATTATAAAACAGGATTGAATTATTCATCTTATGAGCTACAACTTGACAATTTAAGGAGACTTGGCAGAAAAATGAATCATTTTAGGAGAAGAGAGTTCAGGGAATTTCCGTCCGCGAAAAAGTGACAGTTTTTATCCGTTGAGATGAGATAACTGAGTTCTTACCGCAAGTGATACACTGAGAATTTGTGGAGAATGAAAATGGGATTTGAGTGCTGGAATTTAATTAAAATATTTCGTTTCTCTATTGAAATTTAAAAAAAAAATCATTGTTTTCGGTTATTAGAGTTAAATATTAAATTTGTAGGCAATTTGTTTTATTTTTGTTGGCAAAGCATCAATGTATTTCGATATTCACATTGGAAATTCCTGGTATAACAGAAACATCTTTATATGAGATGTGCAAAAAACTAAGTAAGAAAATAGAAGGCTATAACAGAAATATTTGTACGCCAAATCTATTCTGTTTATTTGTATTTTAATTTAATTTGCGTTGGATTTCGCACTTGATGTATAGTCATTATTTGAATTAAGGGTTTTGAATTTATCTTTAGTCTATAAATTCTATTTTTGCTTATCAGTTAATTTCCCCTCAAAAAATTTTCTTGGATATCTTGGATCATTTGTGGATCTTTTGTGAGAATATTTAAAATCTTGCACATGGACTTTGAAATACAAAATATTACATAAGAATATTGGAAATATTTAATGCTCAACTGGATGTCTAAATTGACTTCTCTGAAATTCTATCATGTTATCTTGGATAATGCTAAAAATAATCCATATTTTACCATAAAAATTCTTAAAAAGCCTCTTTCATTTCGAAAACTTTTTCTCTAAATGTTCAAAAAGGCTTTGCTGCCTGGTTATTTCCTTTACAGCGATCTGCTTTTAGAAAGTTATTTTCCCTATATTCTCGGTACGTTTTGCAAATCCATTGTGATCTAAATTTCTCCGAGAAAATATTTTAAAACAGGATTGAATTATTTATCTTATAAGTTACAACTCGACAATTTAAGAAGATGTTCTACTTCTCTGGTGTAAAATTCACGTAAATTTTACGTTTTTTTTTTTTTTTTTTTTTTTTTTTTTTTTTTTTTTCGGTTACAAAGAACAGGGAGTAACCGTTAATCTGCTTTAATCGAGTGACCGTTTTTTTTACGTGTCACAAGCATCTAACATAAAGTTGGTTGTCAAATTATAAATAAGCGTTAACATCTCTATAGCTTATAGGCTTATACCAACATTTAGTTTAAAAAGTTGATTTTTGACAAAATGGCGAGCAATTGAACAAAAAAGTTGATTTTTTCGTCTCTTTTTACTTTTTGCGAGCAGAAAAAAAAAATCAATGAAAATTATAAGTTTCGGTGCTTTAAGCTCCAGCAAAAACGATTAGCTTCCTTAAAATAAAAATAAAAAATCCCTGACGGCTTGGCCTACAGGCACAGGTAGATTTCGAAGACGTAGACCGTGGGGCGCCTGTTTGTTGGGGATTGTGGAAGAAATGACCTTTTTGCCATAATGCCGCAGTTAGGACCGCCCTCTTCGAAATCTAACATGTTTGCAGGCACAGCCGGCAGGATTTTTTTTTTTTTTTTTTTTTTTTTTTTTTTTGTAAGGCTTGGTCCTATAAAAAAAAAAACTTGTCAATATAAAAGTTGTAGATAATATTAAGAGGATTTATAATAAATTTAAGCGGATTTGATATCTTGTGATTGACGAAGTTATGAATTTTTTTCTTTTTAAACCCCTATCCCCCTCCTTGAGGTCATTTTTAATGATGTCAAAAATATGTCATACATACATTTTCGACCCTTTTCCTAGAAGTAATAATAACTTTAAACGGAATCGATACCTATCATAATTAAGAAGTTATAAGGTTTTTCTGTTTTCACAAAAAGGAAAAAAATGGAGGATATCGGTCGAATAGTTCTCGAGGAAAAGGGTCTCCCAGTTTAAAAATTATGGTTTCGAGAAAAACAAGTTTAAAGTTTTTAGAATAGCATTACATTCAATGAGCAAAAAACATCGTAAGGAATTGGAATATCACGAAACCGCTTTAAGGCAACAATCTACACACTTGAGGGATGCAAAGAAAATGCAAAATAAAAGAAATAGAAAATTTTGACCCAAAGAAGTAAAAAAAATGACAGTGTTTATCCGTTCAGATGAGATAACTGACTTATTACCAGTTTGTTACAAAAGTGATACGCTGGAAATTTGAGCAGAATGAAAGTATGGAATTTGAGTGTTGGAATTTAATTAAAATATTTCATTTCCCTACTGAAGTAAAATTAAATTTTTCGCATTGCTTTAGGATATTAAAACTAAATATTAAATTTGTAGGTAACTCACTTCATTTTTGCTCACAAAACATCAGCGTATTGCAATATTCACATTAGGAATTCCTGGTGTAACAGAAACATCTTTATATGACATGTGCAATAAACAATGCAAGAAAATACAAAAGTCTAGCATAGAATAATTGTTTGCACGCCAAAATATTATGTTTATTTGTATTTTAATTTAATTTACGTTGGATTTCACACTTCATGTAGTCATTATAACGCTAAGGTTTTTTGAATTTATCTTTAGTCTATAAATTCTATTTTTGCTTATCTGTTGATTTCCCCTCAGTTTTTTTTTTCTTGGCTATCTTGGACCATTTGTGGATCTTTTATGAGATTATTTAAAATTTTGCACGTGGACTGTGAAAAATATATATATTACATAAGAATATTAGAAATATTAAATGCTCAACTGAATTTCTAAATTGACTTCTCCGAAATTCTATCATGTTATCTTGGATAATGCTAAACATAATCCATATCTTACCATAAAAAATCCTAAAAAGCCTTTTCTATTTTGGAAACTCTCTCTCTCAAAATGTTGAAAAAGGTTTTTGCTGCCATTTCCTTATAGAGAAACGTGTTTAGAAAAATATTTTCCCTATGTTTCTAGCACTTTTTTCAAATCTTATGTGATATTTTAATTAGAAATCGTGTGGTATACATTTCTCCAGAAAGTTAGTTTAAAACAGGATTGAATTATTTGTCTTACAAAGCTATAACCCTGGACGTTTACTGAACACACTCCAGGGAGGCGCGCCGCAAGATTTTGGAACATATTCGGAAGAGCAATATAGAAATGTAACAATCAAGATATACTAAAAAATACCTGACGGCTCGGCCTACAGGCACAGGTACATTTCGAAGACGCAGACCGTGGGGCGCCTGTTTGTTGGGAATTGCGGAAGAAATTACCATTTTGCCATGATGGGGTAGTTGGAACCGAACACTTCGAAATCTAACTTGGTTGCAGGCGGAGCCGGCAAGGATTTTTTTATTTTATTATTTATTTATTTATTTATTTATTTATTTATTTTTGCTATAAGGGTTGGTCTTATAAAAAAACTTGTCAATATAAAAATTTTAGATAATATTAAGAGGATTTATAATAAATTTAAGCGGATTTGATATCTTGTGAATTTACGAAGTTATGAATTTTTTTCTTCTAACCGCTCCCCCCCCCTTGGGACCATTTTTATTAATATCAAAAATCTGTCATACATAAATTTTCGGCCCTTTTCCTAGAAGTAATAATAACTTTAAACGGATTCGATGCGTATCATAATTAAGAAATTATGGGTTTTTTCTGTTTTCACAAAAAGCCTGCCCATCTCTCATCCCCCCCCCCCCCCGGTTCGATTTTGCCCATTAACGAACTTGACCGAGATTTTATGCCCCTTGATTTTATGTACCAATTTGGAAGAGATTTGTGCAGAATTATTGCAGTTATCCTGTCCATAAAAAAGTGACATAGATAGATTAGATAGATAAAGTTTTGGACTGGGGGTGGTTTTGGGTTGTGGGAGTCATGATCGGCGTAGATCTGCAAAAATTTTCAAAAATTCCAACTTAGGGAAGAATGTAATAGGTATTATTTCTTACGAAATCTACCTAAAGTGCAAAGGTATAAGCTTCAAGGACGTTTTTTGTAAAAATTGGAAGAATTGAAATAACTTATTACCTTTTTCGCTGGTAGGTGGTGCTCCCCTGAAACCCCTTTAATGTAGTCTTTGAACATCATAACGTAAAAAGAAAAACATAATTAAAATTTACTTCCAAAGTGTTTTCAAGGTACTGAGCACCCTGACGACACATCTTTGGTATATTTTTCTCTTACTGTTTAGTTATTTTAAGTCACTTCAGAAGAACACACTTTTATTATATACAATAAATGAACATATTACGTATGGAATATTCCGGTACATTTTTTGCTTTGGCTTTATCTTAAAAAATGGCTGAGATATGGCAGTTTGAAATTGTAGTGTGGCTGACATTTTGAAACAATCTGATTTTTGTTATGCTGAAATTCGTATTCAAATTCAGTATTAACGAAAACTGGGATTGAACCTTCTGTAATCGGGTTCCAAGCATTTTATCTTCGTGTATTTGAGTAAAATGAGTTGAATTTTTAAAAACATGGACTATGAAAACTACCTTTTCCTCCCTGTACAGACCGGAAGGGCTTTTCGATTTTACACTTTTATTATATTTTTTTTTAAATCATGAGAGAAAAAGAAAATTTTGTTATTTAAATTTGAAGATCCTGGAAGGAGCAATTTCCCTTCCCCTCCCCCATGCGGGAGAATCAGGGCTGTAATTTGTTAATTTAAGAAAATTTGTCTGATAAATAAATCGTTTTTAGAGAAGAAATTGCGTGTCTAAATTTCCACACACACAATTTGGTCAGTAAAATTTAAAAAAAAAAAAAAGTGACAGCTTTTATCCATTTAGGTGTGATTTAACTGATTTAAGAAAATTTGGCTGATAAATAAATCGTTTTTAGAGGAGTAATTGCGTGTCTAAATTTCCACACACACAATTTGCTAAATAAAAATTTAAAAAAAAAGTGACAGCTTTTATCCATTCAGATGTAATCGAACTGATTTAAGAAAATTTGGCTGATAAATAAATCGTTTTTAGAGAAGAAATTGCGTGTCGAAATTTCTACACACTCAATTGGCTCAATAAAAAAAAGTGACAGCATTTATCCATTCAGGTGTGATTTAACTGACTTGTTAACCAGTGTGTTACCAAGCAGCACATTGTGAACTTGATCAGAGCGGAAGTGGGATATGAATCTGAGTGCTGAAATTTAGTCGAATTTTTTGGTGTAAAAAAGAAGAGAGAACTGAGTAAGTGGAAGATAAAGATGAAAAAAATAAAATAAACTTGCGGAATTCTCGTAGATTAGATTTCTTACAATAGTCATATCCAGTAGTAAATGAATGACCAGAGATAAATTCTATCAAGGACAGGAAAATTCCAAGCATTTTTCGAAACTATTATATTTTTGTCTAACAAAAATAATAGGTATTAAATAAATAAAAAAATATTTCCTTAACAAAAATGTTATTTAGATAGGAAACCTAAAGAATTAATACATTTTGACAATTATTTTACTATTTTTTGACTTATTTGTATTAACTTCTTGGATGTTTAATATAGAATTATCATAAAAGCATTAAAATTTCAGATTCCAGTAGTTGATGTTAAAAATTAAATCTGAGTCGCGAAAGCCTTAGCCAAGGAAAATATATGCAGTAACTCACAGAAATAAGTCTTGTTTCATCCTTGTCGTGCTATCCATCTTGTCTGACATTTTTTCTTGTCATCCTCGTTCTTGAACTTTGTTATTTTTAACCATAACTGTCACGATATAAAATGGTCTCCGACATAGTAACAAAAGTTCTCATCTACTGTTGTTAATAGTATTTTAAGAAAAGAATTCAACGATGGAAAAAATTTTACATTTATTTGTTTTTCTTTCTTTCAGCGAAAATTCTTGTTAGTGGCAGTTTCTCGCGTTGATATATTACATGATCAACTGTATTTATATCGTTGTGATGTAAACAATTTTGTAAAGTCATGTCACTTTCTTTTTTCTTCTATTTTTATTGCATTTATTGCTATATTCTACACTGAAAAAAAAAAGTGTTGATTTTACAGTATAATACTGGCATCCCAGCTGCCAGAATTATACCAGCTTAAGTGAGAGTATTTTACTGTAAAATCAACACTTTTTTTTTTTTTTTTTGGCTGTGTAGAATGTAATATTAACCCGGGAGAAGTCGCATGGGGTATGACATACCCCGAGTGCGTACGGATTTTACAATTATCACCACTACTTTTCGAAAAGTAATCTTTAGCGTATTTTATCCTACAATTTGTAACAGTTGTCACTGACTAAATAAGTTGAGAATTATTGTTTGTATTTATTGGTGACAAAGTAAAAACTATTCATACCCTAGATATGCGCGATTTCTCCCGGGTTAAAATGTGATGAAGAAGGGGATATTGGGAGATTAAACAACGGACTTAATCTATGGTTCGTTTGTTCTTCACATTTATTTATTTTTCTTTCTTTCTTATTAATAATAATGATATATATATTTTTTTCCCCATGTGGCACAGTTAGCGCGAAAATATTAACCCTTTGCACTCGAGAGGTGACTCTCACTCACCACTAGTGTTGTCAGGTGTCCCTTGTAAATTGGGGCTCCAAATGCTCTGGACACCACTAATCAATTACAGTTTATTTCGTCATTATTAATCCTAGATAATTCTTCCATTAAATAGAGCGAAGAAAATCAGTTTAAAATACTGGGGTCCAGGCATTTGGAGCCTCGAATTACGCAGGACACCGTGGTGAGTGAGATTTACCTCTCGAGTGCAAAGGGTTAAAAGTTTCGAATTATTTTTTTTAACTTAGTACTTAAGTTTTTTCATTGGCATCAAAGGATCATAATGTATCACTTTTTCTCAAAATAATATAGTGCATGTAAATAAACTTTGCCTAATAGCATCCGACATGTCATGCAGTTAGTAATTTATTATTCGTTACGTTGCTTTTTCCGCAATTAATATTTAAAAAAATATTTTGTTCTGGTGATTTTTTTTATTTAATAAGCTCCAAAAAGGAATTTTCTTATTATTGAATCGGTAAGTAATTTTTTCTTAGTGTATTTTGGTTTCCTATCTTTGGAATTCTAAAAGTCTATATTGACATACAAAAAATTGCATTTACTTTCAAATGTTGATATTTGTATGTGTTAGTTTTTGATAGAGTATAAAGAGTTCAATTTCAAATTTTAAAGTGCATGGCATTGCTACCTGAAGAACAAATTAATTAACAAAAATACCAGTGCTAGAGTTTTTTTTTTTTTTTTTTTTTTTTTGTTTATTTGAGAACACTCAATGAATTTGTGATATTCCTCAGAAGGATCATGTAATTAGATCCATTTATGTGTAATTGAAAATAATAACAAATGTAACAATTGAGCATTTAATGCTCAATAAATTAATGGCGTAATTTCACTGCTGGAAATTAATTGAAAAAAAAAATAAAAAAATTAAATGCAACAATATTAAATTTAAATAAATATTTTTTTATGATGCACTTTTTTGATACATTTATATGAAACCATGAAATACTAGACTACATAAAGACTAAAATATTAATACATTTAATAAATATTATCAAAGAATATAAATTTATATATATATTTTTTTTTTCGCGGTCTGAATTCAATTTGGATCACTGTGCGTAATCTAACTGTATAATCTCGCACGCAAAAAAAATAATCTAGCGCCAGGAACTCAAGCTTTATTTAAACAGATTTTAATCCGTATTTATTCATTACTATATAACATTTTGTTTTAATTTTTCCAGAATAGTTGAAAAATGTTTGGTTTACTATTTATTTGCTCGTCTGTTTTCAAATTTCAGTACAAATTCAGAGAACTTTTCAAAAATTTAGTATGTTAGTCATGTGTTTATATATTGTCTTTTAGTAATTATCTTTTCTTTCTTTCTTTCTTTCTTTTTTAATAAAGTTCAGTGGTACAAATTTTCAAATTCGGTGAAATTGCAGCATACAAATATTCAATAATAATAATAATCTAATGCTATAACATGCAAACCTGTAAAAGTTCTCTACTGAATATACATTGTAAAAAATCCAGGAACGTTTCTAGGAAATAATAGGCAGATTGATAGTTGTACAAAATTTCCAAGAAACGTTTCTTGAAAATATCAGAAACTTCTAAAGAAACTCGATTCACATATTTTTGTCATCAGCCTTTATCAGCTGCGTTTCAGAATAGAAAACCAGCATTTTTTAATAAAGTGTTTTTGGGAAACATTATGACTATTATTTTCCAAGAACTTTTCGAGATTTTATTTTATTTTATTTTTTAGTGTTCTACTGTAAACATTATATTTTTTGTTTGAAACCGCATAAAAAACTCTTTCCGATCGTTTTGTATTTTAATTGCATTTTAATGTTTCTTCTTCTTCTTCCTTTTTTTTTTTTTTTTTCCTTTTGTTCAACTCAATAATAATGAATTTTTCATCTGAACATAAGTAAAAACCTCGTAATTTGAGTTAATCTTTTCTGAATATCCAAAATACTTCATCACCTGAAGCTGTTACTTTTTTAATAACTCTTAAATGAACTTTGCCTGCGTTTATTTTGATAAAATAAATCATAATAAAATGTCATCGAAATTAGCACAATATAATGCCATATAACAACAGCTATTAAAATAGTTACAACATGCAAGCGATGAGATAATTTACTATATTCTAAAAAAGTGTAAAATAAATTACTGAGCTAGGAATATTTATTTTTAGTAGAAAGAAAAAAAAACTTGAGATATAGTTATGTCATACAATATAAGATTTGTATAAACTTGGAAATTGCGTTAAAATTTGTGTCTAACTCTGTGTTTCTTTTTTGTTTTCTGCAATATAAGTGGAAACTAGAAATTAATATATTAACTAAGCGATTTTTGTTGTATGAAAAAAAAATTAAATATGCGATTTAATTTTAATTGAGATTGCATATTAAATTAACTATAAATCTTTAACCATTCGCAATATTTCCTATATAATTAATTAATGTTGATTCGTATGATTAAAATTAAAAGCCGTAATAACTCAGAAGCCTTTTTTAAAATTTTGATTAATTTATTTTAAGACTGTCTTAAAAAAGAATAAAAAAAAAAGAAAGAAAACAAACAAACAAAAAAATCTTAGCTCAGTAATGCGAACCATTCTGACACATTCACAAAGTCATTTTTATACTCAAAAACATGAAATTTCCAAGCAAGGCTATTGAAGTTATTTGAAATCGGATCGAATATTTCATTTTTCGCTAAAATGCATTAAATCTTGAGTTACAATTGAGGGGAAAGGGGCAAGAGAGTGTTCAGCCACATGTCTGAACTTCTGAGATATATTAATTTGAAAATTAGATCAAATACTCAAATCAAAATATATAACATAATTTTTTTTTTTTGCCAATTTCTTAGTAACATTTGAAATAGTTTGAATAACAATATGGCATTACTTTAATGATGTTACTTTAATGATATGCACTTTTTTTTCTGGTAAAACAGTTCTAGAAACATCTGGGGCCAAAACGAAATTTGAGACATATGCTGCCACCTAGTGACATTAAAAAAATAATAATATGTAGGATATTATAATTTACAATATTAAGCAACAGATTACAGTGTCAGATTTATTTCGCCAAAAAATGTGGCTTGGCACTTTCTTGCCTTGACTCACTCAATTGATTGCTGTCTCATGACGACCTTTCCCAAAATGTCGAGTCTAGAAAATCTGCTTAAAGAGCTCGTTTAACAGTACTTTCTAAAAAAAAATTTTCCTTGATCAAAAACTGAAAATGCTGTTCGCTGTTCGATTCTTTAGTTTCTGAATAAGAAGATCTGCAATCTTAGTGTATACACGAATATAAAATGATATCGTGAATGTGCCAGAAAGTAGCTAATTTGAATCAGAGTTAGTCCTAGGGCACGCCAATAACATATAACTAGTAATGCGAAGCTTTTATATTTTATCATTCCCTTTACTAAGTGTAGATATTCTTTTTAAAAATTGTTGCTTAAGTTTAAGCTACCTTATTGTAACGCTAACAAAAAACATTGTTAGCTTCCGGCCTATTCACGTGAAATCAAATATATTTTTCGAAAATGAAACGGCGGGGTGAGACTTTTGATAAATCTTTGGTATTTCTTTGACGTGCATCCCCTTGGATCCCTCATTTCCGGCCTTTCTTAGTACGAAGACCTGTCACCTTCGGGTTGGAAAGTGTATTTTGTAGATGAAGTCTATGTGTTTTTTTGTTTGTTAAAAGAAAAAAAAAAACATATGACAAATAAAACGTCTTTAATCACAGACGTAACTTTTTCAAAAATTCAGGTAAAGAGAGTAAAATTTTCAAGAAACATTTCTTGAAAATGTCAGAAACTGCTAGGAAACTCGATTCACATATTGTTGTCATCAATTTTTATCAGGTGCGTTTCAGAATAGCAAACAAGCATTTTTTAAGAAAGTGTTTTTGGGAAACATTCTGCCTATTATTTTACAGGAACTTTCAAGATTTTTTTTTTCAGTGTTTTACTGTAAACATTATATTTTTTGTTTGAAACCACATTAACAAATTCTTTCCGAGCGGTTTGCATTTTAATTGCATTTTAATGCTTCTTCTTTTTTGTTTTGTTTTGTTCAACTCAATAATAATGAAATTTTTCATATGAAGATAAGTAAAATCCTCGTAATGACGCCTCGTAGGCGTTAAATTTATCACCAAGGTACCGGACAATGCATTATACTTATTATTCACAAATAAGGCGTCTGAGTGCCCTGGGCCTAACTGGATCTTCGGGGGCCCATCCATACACATGAATCTATATTTATTTCACCATTTTCTTATAGAAATATTCAGGTGCGGAAAGATACAGGGTACCTGAAATGAACTGGGCGTTTTTAAAATTCAATAAGTAAATTCAAGTTATTTTTGAAAAACAGTAATGTGTGAAGTCAGAAAATTTTTTAACACGTTTCCTAGTTTTAATTCCAGATCTCAACGATAGATGCTGCTGCATTGTAACACAATAACCTTGTCAAAATAACCTTACAATTTCCAAAAGTGGGTTTTTTACTTTTCTTTAAGCATTTCCACAACCATTCAGAATGAAGGTTAAAAGTTGAGGGAATTTCGATCCATTTTTATATTTTGGGTAAAACGCTCCAGCAGTTTGAGACAGTGTAGCGTCATCTATCGGTGATATTTAAAACTAAACCAAGGAATCATTTTAAAGAATCATAATGAAGAGAAGAAAGGGTTTTTTTCAACTAAAGTAAATCATATTCAGTGGTTGAGGTTTATTCCAACAGAGCAACAGAGCAAAAATTGTCCAGGCCAAGGTACCCAGGTTCGAGACCTGATATGGAAATTGTTTGCTCTGTTGTAAGAAACCTCAACTATGATACTTCAGAAAATTCCAATATGAGACTCGACAGATCCCACTGTTTACTTAACAGGTGACAAGGCAATTTAAAAGACACAAAAAGATGTTAAAATGTTGTTTGCAAAAATATGTTAAAAGGTTGTTTACAAAAAGATGTTAAAAGGTTGTTTACGGCGGTAGCTGGCCGAAAGTACTAGGACAGTTTTTAAACATTTTAAACAACCTTTTAACATCTTTTTGTGCCTTTTAAATTGTCTTATCGCCTGTTAAGTAAACAGTGGGATCTGTCGGGTCTCATTATTGGAATTTTATGAATAAAGCCAAGTGAAAATTGCATATCGCTCTATGTGTTATGATACTTCAAACATTAAACATGTTAAAGAAATTCCCCGAATTCTCACATTATTTTAATATTGTATTAATTTTAGCAGCATATTCTGAAAATCCTTTGTCTTTATCGAAAAATGTAAAATGCTATTCGAATCTTTAGATTCTGAAAAGAAGAGCTGCAAATTTCGTGTATTTATTAATAACAGTTCGAGAACACATTACTATCCTGCAAGAATAACTTCAATACATAACTGCCACCGTTTACTCCTTGTTGGATTTTTTAAAAAGTTCAGTCCATTTTAAAACAACCTGTATAGTATGTGGTTTTAAAATTATATTTGTTTATCCTCGTATCTTAACAGCAGAATTATCCCTAAATACATGTGTTCTTGTTATGTGCTATAGGAAAGTATAACATTTAACAAAATGCTAGGAATAACTCCAAACAATTTTCCAGCTTATTCTCCTCATTTTAAAATGTTTTTATTTTAAATAAAAGTTCTTTTGATAAGCCAGAATTGGCTAATCAGAGACCGCTCTCATACTTGGGGTCCTCCCTCATTATAATGAATGGGCCTTCCCCGCTTCCCTACCCAGAAACGGTACTGTTCACAAATGCCTGTAAAAGTACTTTTACAGCTATAATAATACGTATATAGGAAAATCATTTTCAGCACGTCTATAAAGATAAATGTACAGTTTGAAAACATATAGCATCGCTGAAAAGCATCTTAAACAACTACTGTCCATCAGTGACGAATCCTGCTACTTAAACTCGACACGCACAATGTATGTTGTTTTAAAATTATATTTGTTTATCCTCGTATCTTAACAGCAGAATTATCCCTAAATACATCCCTAAATACATCTCTAAATACATGGGTTCTTGTTATGCGCTATAGAAAAGTATAACATTTAACATAATGCTAGGAATAACTCCATACATATCTAACAACTGACAAGCATAACTGTTTGTCTAGTTGTGAGATACGCTGACTACTGGACAAAAGTTGCCGAGTTCGAATCCCGAGTAAGGCTTGGATGTTTGTAATGGGTCGAATTCTACTTTAAAACGGGGGTCCTGGTCTATTTAGCCATCATGTGCAAAAGATGATCGTAGCGCCCATAATCAACCAACCAAACTGGACATACAATTTTCCACCATTTTTTCCGAACAGTAATCTTGACCATATATATATTTAATTTAAAATTTTTCTACAAAATCACAACAAAGATTATTATTAAAAAAAAAAAAAAAAAAAAAAAAAAGTAATGGGGTAGAGCGTGCTCAGTTTGAGTAGCGGGATGGGATCGACCTCTGCTGCCCGTAAATGATTATGTATTCGAATTACTTGAGGAGAATATATTTGAATATATATATGAACTATAGTTAAGATCATATAAGCGCCACATAACATATTAAAATGTTGTTTTGCTGAAAACGAATGTGGGTTTCTTGAAAGAATTGACTTAGACTTTAATAATGAGTTCGAATTCGTTTGTGGAACCCTGTATATCCTGCATTAGATATTTCACACACTCCACGTATAGTGTATTAAAATCTAGTTCAGTTTGAAAAAAAAATAACACAATAAAAAATGCACGGGCAACAATTACTGCTCATAGATAGTAATACATCCATTTTTTTTTTTTTTTTTTTTTTTTTGGGGGGGGGGGGGGGGGGGATAGTATGGCATTATTAAACGGATTTCAAACAAATGTCGCCATTCGACTATCATGTATCTAAATTATTTTGTGTTTCTTATAAATGAACTATAAATGTTATGCTCACTATTTTCTATAACGAACGTTTACAACACATCTTTAGTAATGCATATTAATTTATTTAGGATTTATATTAAGTGGTGTAACGTAATTAAAATTTACTTCAAACAATTACCCTCATGAACAAAAAATTATGAGGCCCTTTAAACAAACTATAAGTATTGCGAACACACCATTTTCAGTAAGGAACATACTGTAATGAATCTTAATAAAATATATCCGTTCGTAGCAATCCAAATATATTTACGAAAGTTTGAGCGCAGACCCACAGGAGGCATACAGATGAATATAAACATTTAATTTAATTTAATTTAATTTAATTTAATTAATTTTAATTTTTTTATTATTATTATTTTGAACGGAGAAAGAAAGAAAAAAAAAGCACTGAAATAATTAGTATTCTACTGATAATAAATGAATTACTTAATTTAATAAATCTTTTTTTCATATGCAGTATGCTTGCCTACTAACAAAAATACTGTTTATCCCCCACCCCCTTTTTTTCTTTTTTTTCTTTTTTAATGTGAAAATCATATTTAAAAAGAAATCTATTTTCTCTTGATAATTTAATTTTATTTTATTTTTATTTTTTTTTTCAATATTTTCTTTTTGCTTCTCTGAATGTGGCTTTACTTCTTCAAAATAAATATCCCTATCTGTACTTTCTCGATTCATTGAGTCAACTAACGTCTCAAGAAAACTGAAAAGGAAATTACACTGTTGTCTTTCTCCCCCTTCTTCTGCAACATATGTTTTAAGAGAAGTCATCCCGCACCTCGTCGGATGTCCAAAATGATGATTTTTCACCCATTTCCAACCCCTCTTTTCATTTATGGCACGCGCGTTCTCATTCACTGGATCTTCGTGTTGTCGACCCTCCCTCCCTTCGTTATTTTGTTCCTCGCCAGTTGCGGCCGTGAGAACGTAGAGAGAGGAATGAAAGATCAAAGAGAAGCCCTACTTCCAATCACTTATCGCTTATTTGGCGAATATTTTTATTTATTTATTTATAAAAAAAACGTACTAAATTTAATTTACATATACATACAGTCGACTCTCTGAAATCCATCAATATATAATCCACCAGTCTCTAAAACCCGTCATTCATTTTGAGGTGTGAACAATACAAATCACGACTAACAGTTAAGCCCATACAACAAATTTAATATATTATTGATTTCATATATATCATACAAGTTGTAATTTTCCAACTGCACGAAAAATGTCCGGACCAGGATTCGAACCTGGGATCTCTTGGCTGAAGCCGACACGCTCTACCAACTGAGCTATCCCGGACGAATCTGGAGGGCATAATTTATCCAGTTAACCTTATTGGTCTATTATATTTAACCTTATTATATCAATAAGGTTAACTGGATGAATTATGCCCTCCCGATTCGACAGGGATAGCTCAGTTGGTAGAGCGTGGCGGCTTCAGCCAAGAGATCCCAGGTTCGAATCCTGACCCGGACATTTTTCGTCCAGTAGGAAAATTACAACTTGTATGATTGCTATACCAATTTGAAATAATTGTGTTAAAAATAATCTAGTTCATATATATCGCCTATTATGTACCAAAATGATTTTTTCTAAGAAAAGGAAACAAACAAATGCAAATATTAAAAGAAACTTACACTTTTAAGCTAAGGGTTAATGAAAACACTTGGTGGTTGCGAAAATACTGTAACAGTAATTAAATTAGTTTCATCGAAGTATTTATTTAATTTATAAAGGATCAGGGTCCAAAAGCCGTTTTTTTGGCCCATGAAATAACACTAAAACTCGATTTTGTTATACTGACTTAATTATTCCACTTTTTAATATTAAAAGGTTTATCCTGTACGATTTCAACAATAGTTTTTGCATTTTGTTCGGATTTATATGACTTACACAAGCTCAAAGTTCGTATTATTCGTAGTTTTTGATGAAAAATACGCAATTTCTCCTAATTTTACCTCAATTATTTATATGAGCGCAATCGTGTAACACTTTCTTCTTAACATATATTATAAAATACATATAAATGTACAATATATGTAAAAATAAAGGTGTTGCAAAGCTGCGCTCATAGTAAAATATTAAAAAATATATTAAAAATTGAGGTAAAATTAGGAGAAATTGCTTATTTTTCATCAAAAACTACGAATGACACGAGCTTTGAGCTTGTCTAAGTTCTATAAATCCGAACAAAATGCTAAAAATATTGTTGAAATCGTACAGGATAAACCTTCTAATATTAAAAAGTGAAATAATTAAGTCAGTATAACATAATCGAATTTTAGTCTTATTTCACGGGCCAAAAACACGGCTTATGGACCCTGATCCTTTAATATGTTAGTGATTTCATCAGAGCTGGATTGTTTTCTAAGAATTATATATATATATATATATATATATATATCGCATATTATGTACTAAAATGATTTTTTCTAAGAAAAGGAAACAAACAAATGAAAATATTAAAAGAAACAACTTTAAGATAATGGTTAATGAAAATACTTGGTGGTTGTAGAAATACTGTAACAGTAATTAAATTAGTTTCATCGAAGTATTTATTTAATTTATAAATTTCTAATATTCAACTATTCTAGTATTGAATACATTTGTAGATAATTTTAATTTCCATTTTTTATCTCAGAATCAAAATTAGTTATAGAATACATTAAAAAAAAAAAATCATAAGCCAAAACTTTAATTACCATTATCTGAACGTTTAAAAATTGAATAATGGCCAATGAAATTTGAAGATGCATATAATTTGTTTTAAATAAGTCCCTCTAGCACAATATTTCCTTTCTGCATTTTTATTTTCATGCAAATATTGCTAATTTATAAAATATACGTAAACAGTGATTTTATAATCTGCCAAATTCTGTAATCCACCAAAACTTCGGCCTCAAGTTGTGCAGATTTCAAACTTGAAGAATTGCTATTATTTTATAAGCGATTTATATAGATACAAGGCAATAGATGTTGCTCTCAGTCCAACATACTCAATTAATGAAGTGAAAGAATTTTAAACTTGCAATTTATAACATAACATTATTATTATTATTATTATTATTATTATTTAATTTTTTTAATTTAATTTTTTTTTTCAGAAGTTTAACTACAAATATTAATTGAATGGGTAGGGTATTTATTTTTACTTATTATAATCTCTCTCTCTCTCTCTCTTTTTTTTTTCTTTTAATAACAATACTTAGTATTTTCTAAATAATTTTTTTTAAACTACTCGAAAGCGACCTTTAAAATTTTTCATTAATTTTATTTTTATCAGTCTTGCTCTAATACCCCGAAATTAAAGTTTGCTGCTTACAGCTAACGAGTTATAATATATATGTATACATATATATTATAACTCATTTATTCAACTATTATATATCATTTAATTATTAAATCATAGACATCAAGAAAATTTATTTTATAGTTATTTGAGGAATATTTTTCCTTCTTTTCTATTTCTTTTTTACGAAAAATAATCACATATTTTTCTTAGTATACATATAATAAGTATATTCTTGATAATGGTCATACAAAATATAGCAAAAGTTCTGTATCAGTTGAATTTATTTAATGGCTAAAACTTGTAATTTATAACATATTATGCTTGTTTTCTAGCAGAAGTTTAACTACAAATATTAATTGGATGGGTAGGGCATTTATTTTTATACTTCTCACAATCTCAATTTTATTTATTTATTAATTTATTTGAAAAAAAAAAATAACAATATTTAATATTTCTCATTTTTTTAAACTACGCGACCTTTAAAATTTTTCATTAATTTTATTTTTAATTGTCTCACTCTAAAACCCCGAAATTAAAATTTGCTGCTTGCATTTAACGATTTAAAACATATGTTTTTAATTACTTGAATTTAATTTAACATTTTCATACATTATTTAATTATTAAATTATGGATACCAAGAAAATTCTTTTTATAGTTCTTATTTTATATTTTTCCTTCTTTCTGTTTTATCTTCTTTTCTTATTCTTTTTTTACGGAAAATATAGCAAAAGATATAGATCAGTTAAATTATCGAATTGAATTAACATGCAATTTTTTTTATTTAAATATTTTTAATACAAATATTTTTTATTATTATATTTTTAATACAAATATTTTTTATTATTATATTTTTAATACAAATATTTTTTATTATTATATTTTTAATACAAATATTTTTTATTATATTTTTAATACAATTGTTAATTTGTAAAAATATTGTTCGGTGTTAAACTTTACTTAATTAAAAAGCATTCGAATAAAAAATACAAATCATATAACTTTTCTTGAAGATATGACTGTAATTGAAATGATTTATAAGCCAAAAATGTTGCATAAAGTATTCTGTCAGAAGCGGGATTCGAACTCACGTTCTACGCAGAGAGCCAAAGCTTAAACTTATGCCTTAGACCACCCGGCTAAACCGCCCACGTTTCGAGTGTACCTTAAAACTGAACAGGTTTTAGATTTAATCTCACGCATGCGCAAAGACGTCGAATTTGCGCTGAAAATTAAGATATTTGCTTGGCGCTTTAATATATAGGAGGATAATTAGTGAATACAGCAAAAGTAACCAAATCGGATTTAGAATTTGTTGTTAATCTCATATTACTGCAATTAAAAATCTGTAAACCAGACGCACTCTCTCACACATATATTGGGCATATACAAGTAATAATAATAACAATAAATAAAAGTAAAAAAAAAAAAAAAAAGATTACTGTAACTAAAGAACATTAATTATCTCTCTTAAAAAAAAAAGAAAGAAAGAAAGAAAAAAGAAGAATATTCTATTGTTAAAGATTTGAAGACAAAAAGTTTTAAAAGCAATATACTTTAAAGATATTTTGATATTTTTTTTTTCTTTATTATTATGTTTTAATAACACTAAGTTTGTAAATAAAAATAAACATCGTTTTATTTTCCAAGGTAAAGCACAGAAATTTCGCTTGATTTATGATTTGGAGAAAAATTTCAAATTCTTTCCAAATATTTTTTCACTGTTTCATTAATAATTCTATTGTGCTACTGTGCATTTTTTAATAAATTACGAATATTTAAAGTACAAAAAAATGTAAATTTATTACTGTGCTATCCTAATTTTAGGGCTGTTGGAAAATACAGGGTATTCCGTAAGTCCGTTCACATTTCAAAAATTCATAACAATTTAACAAACTGTCTTATGGGAGTCAGAGTTCGGGTATACATATTAATAGATATATATCGTGATATGTATCATGACATATATCCGATATTTATTTTCAAAATATCACGAAGTTTGATATTTTCATGTTTGATATTTATTATCAAAACATCATTGCGTAGGATAATTTCAATCGAAACAAGTTTAAATGAATTTTTCAACTTTTATTGACTTTGTCGATCCGCAGTTAAGGAACTTTTGCCTCGGGTAGTGACTTTTTTGGCTAAAAAGATAAAAAAATAAAAATAAAAAATAAAAAATCCAAGCTTTATGTTTGAAGCTGAGTTTTTAAATGCTGTGCCAATATTTATGGGGGACAATACCAACTTAGAAACTGTCTAATTTAGATAATCAGTTACCTATAGCTTCATTACAAAGAATCTTTTCTGATTTTGGTTTAGTTCTGTTTAAACTGCACAACAGATTAGGGAATGAAAAAGCTGACAAGATTACATTTATGTTCAAATTTTTCAATTAAAGAAAATTATTTCATATTTAAAATTTTGTTGTATAAAACATACAAATTTCATGATACACGGAATCCTATACTTTCGAAGAGTGTAAAAAGCAAATTATTTTGTTTTTAATTAGTTGATCTTCAATGACTTTGTAAATAAAAGAAAAAAAAGACAAGAAAGGAAAATACATTTAAAATATTGTTTTATTAAGTTTTCATGTTAAGGACAATATGCTTTAGTTTCTAATTTATCAAGTCTGAAAATATTTGCAAAAAATAAAAAAAATGTTGATTTTACGGTATAATACTGGCAGCTGGGTTGCCAGTAATATATCGTAAATTAAACTTTTTTTTTTTTTTGGCAGTGTAGTAAGTTGACTATTTTGGAAATATTAGAAATATATCAAAAATTTCTGATATATATCAAAATATCGGATATTTTTTTATATTTTCGAAAATATTTTGATATTTACGAACCCTGATCGGAGTACGATTTGCATCACAAGACTTGTCAAAGTGTCGGATTTTTTGTGGCAGTGAAGTAAAATAAAAAAAAATTAATAAATTGTCGTATCAGAGTACGGTTTACATGGCTTGTCAAAAATTGTAATTTTTTGTAGCAAAACAAAACAAATAGTTCAAAGAATTCCTTAAACCAATTCACATTTCAAAAATTTATAAAGATTTAACAATGTGTCGTATCAGAGTACGGCTTGCATCACAAAACCTGTCAAAAATCGTATTTTTTTTGGAAAAAAAAAAAAAAAAAAAAAAAAAAAAAAAAAGTTCAAAAAGATTAAAAAATTAGTTCAAATTTGAAATTTTCATGAAAATTTAATTAATTTTCTTATCGGAGTGCGGTTTATATCACAAGACATGTCAAAAAATGGGATTTTTTTGGGGGGGGGAGGAAGGGGCAAAAGAAAGCAAATAAATGAAACAGTCCCTTAAACTGATTCATATTGAAAGTTTTCATAAAAAATTAACAAATGAATGTATGAAAGTGCCGTTTGCACTATACGGCTTGGAAAATGGTCGGAATTTTTCATAGCAAAATATAGTTCGATGAAAATTCTATCATTTGTTTCTTTTGCCAACAAAAATATATAAATAAATAAATAAATAAATAATAAATTTGACACCTTTTTTGGTGCAAACTGTACTCCGATACGACAATTTCTTACTTTTTTATATTTTATATTTATAATATATTTTATATTTATAATGTATTTTATATTTATAATATATTTTATATTTATAATGTATTTTATATTTATAATATATTTTATATTTATAATGTATTTTACATTTATAATATATTTTATATTTATAATGTATTTTATATTTATAATATATTTTATATTTATAATGTATTTTATATTTATAATATATTTTAATATACTTGTTATATTTTATATTTTTAATGAATTTTTGAAGTGTGAACGGATTTATGGGTCACCCTGTATCGATTTTACAGTAATAAACAATAAAATAAGCAGTAATACGCTGCCGCGGTAAAATAAGCAGTAATACACCGCCGCGCATGCGCGATTAGAGTATTACTGCTTATTTTACTGTTTATTACTGTTAATTTTACGGAATAATACTGGCAGCTGGAATGCCAGTATTATATTGTGAAATCAGTACTTTATTTTTTTTGCAGTGTACAGTCGGACCCCTGTTTAATGAAGTTCCTAAATCCAGTAAAAAAAGTTCATAATTTAGAAAATTGTTTAAACAGAGAATCACTTTTTTAAAACACTTCAAAAAACCTAAAGATAAATTTTAAATTCAGAAATATCAAATATATATATATATATATATATATATATATACCGTATTTACCCGCGTATAAGTCGACCCCCACTTTCCCGATCAAGAAATTTGATTTTTTTTAAATCCCGCGTATAAGTCGACCCCCCCCCCTTTTCCGATCAATAAATTTGATTTTAAAAAAAAAAATACATTATTCAAAATCACCTGAAAAAAAAAGAAAGTATACTAAATAAATATACAATAATAAAGGAACTTTAATTTTTTTTCTTTGTACATTTATTTGAAATCATCTGAAATAAAAAGTACTAAATATACAATAATGAAGATAATAATATACAAAGTTAAACTGATTCAAGGTCCGATTCAATATCGGACTTGCCAAACAATTCACATAAATCCTTCGTCGTCATCGGCTCATCATCATGATACACGTTTTCAATCTCTGTATCGGTACATTCTTCCTCGTCGTTATCACTTTCGAAAATGGCATCATCTTCTGTGCCGTCTAGTTCGTTGCTTATGCAGCAATTCTTGAACGATTTTATAATCATTTCGGAAGGAATTTAATTTAACGCATCTTTAAACCACTGGGCAATTAATGCAATGTCGGGCTTTCTAATATTACCGCCCTTTGTTAATGTTGGACAACCGGATGAAATCCACTCTGAAAAAAAAAAAAAAAAAAATCAAGGACCCTCGCATAAGTCGACTCCCCCAACTTTAAAGTATTTTTTTGTCCAAAATTTCTCGACTTATACGCGGGTAAATACGGTATATATATATATAAAGCAAATGCTATGGTAAAATTATGATTGCACTTGTTAATTTATTAACTATGTGGTATTCTGTCTACACTTTATTATTAATTATCTCTTAGGAGATTTAATTAGAATGTTACAAGAACTTGATATGTTTTTTGAAATTCAAAGATATTATATATATATATATATATATATATATATATATATATAAGTAACTAATTATACTTTTAAAATAAATTACATCCATGTGTTTTAGTTATTATTATTTTTTTTTTTTTTTGTAAATAAAACAACAGTAAAATAACATTACTATTCAGGAATGCACTGTATTTTTAGTTTAAGAATATAATTTTATATTTAATTTTTTTTATATTACCGTTTTGTTATGGCAGAATAATTTTGAGAAAATATTAAAACATTGCGTCCTTCATTTATAAAATGAAAAAGTTACTTTTTAAAAAGTTTTTTTTTTCATTATACATTATGAACACATTATGAATACATTAATATTTCAATGCTTTAAAAAACACTCTTCAGACGTATTTTCTTGGAACTGTAAGGTAATCCACATCGGATTTTACCAAATGTGTAAAATAAAAAAAATAATTTGAAATGTCCATCTAGAACAAAAATTAGATCACAAGAAAAAGTTCATTATAAAGAGAATGCACGTCGCTATTTGGAGGTTATTTTACTAGGAAATTAATAAAATGGTCTTTGTTCAACAGAAAAGTTCATAAAATAGAGGAACTCTTAAAACAGAGGTTCGTTAAATAGAAGTCCGACTGTATTTAAATTAATATATTTATATGATATAGAAACGTTTTATAATGGCCACAACCAGGGCTTTACAAATTTGATAAAATCTGCTAGCCAGCAAAAAGTTCTAGTCGCCAGTGAAAAATATCCCCAGCCCCTACCCCGTCATTTATTTTCAAGAAGCACAGAAGTTTTTTTTATGAATTAATTGGGAAAAAATAATAATAAGCATAGTTTATAATTATTAGCTACATGGTTTAGAATTGTACATAATTTAGAAAGGTAATATCTAAGTTTTCTGATGAAACAGGTCAAAATTATATATCTCAGAAGAAGAAGAAAAAGAAAGAAAGAAAAGAATAGAAAAAAATACTGTAAAGGTTGAATTAACGGGCATGTCCGGATAATGCTGATTGCCAAACGTTTCAAATGTCCGGATAGTTGAGTGCTACAGAGAATCTATAGCTGATGATGTGGATGGGGGGAGGGGGAGATGGGAGAGAGAAACATTTATAAAATAGTCAGTCAGGAAAAAAAAAAAATGTTTGCCTATTTTCTTGTCGAAGTCAATCGATTTATTCTGTTTTAATTATTTTAAAATTTGCAGTTGATGAACTTATTTTTGCCATGTTAAAAATAACAGTTAAAAATACTTTTTGTTTCTAAGTTCATTTCTTAATATTGGGGGAGAGAAAAACTGCCGTTTGTGTTCATTTCTTAAATCAATTTTTATATATATAAAAAGTAATAATAATAAAATAAAATAAATATATAAATAATAAGAAACGCCACCAAATTAAGCAACTTGGTCCCCAGTGGCGACCTGGTGACCGCATTTGTCAAACCCTGGCCACATCCATTTTTTTAGATGCATCACCTTAGCGATATATTTGAAATCTGACAATTTTAAATTTAATTGAACCTCAACACTTAGCTACAACCCAGATGTAATTTATTTGAAATAGTTTAATTTTTAGTCTGCATTGTATGATTACTGTTTGTAAAAAATAAAAATCGCCACTTATTACAGCCTTTTGACTTTGTAATTAAGAATGCCCATAAAAAATACTTGGTTTTCGATTCGATGAGAGACAACATGGTTTCGGAAGGTAACTCCAATTTCCGTGAAATCACTTTCTCGAAGATTAATGAGCCTTTGTTATTCGATCGATTGTCTGGCGTATTTGTTGGTGGTAGAATGTGGATTGCAATTATCTTTAGTATTTGTTGAAAGTTTCGAGGTTCAATCAATAGTCCTACTAATATCATTATTTTATTATTAACGGGATTCGCTTCCTCCATTTGACGAAAAATGACGAAAATATCATTTTTCCAATTTTCGGCTTAAAATTTATTTAGACATTCCTAATATATTTTGAACGCAGTTACGTAATGATCCATTAATTATAATTACCTTATAAGTCGTATAATCGAGAAATTTTGGAAAAAAAGGGAGGGGGGGGGGTATAAAGCAAAGGGCGGGGAGGGAGAGGAGGGTCGACTTCTACGCGAGACAAAAAAAAAATCCGAAATTTGGAATGCTTTTTTTTTCCTTAACGCTACGAAAATCGAAATACATTAAAACCCCTCAATAGTGGACATATCGGAACCGCGGAATTTGCCCGCTCTCCGGAGGTGTTCGTTTTTCAGAGGTAAAAATATACAAATATGTATGTATTGTGGATTGAAAAAGATGTTACCTACAAAAAATGTTTGTAACACTAATGTTACGATAGTACGTATGTACAATAGCGAAAGATATTGAGATAATACGTAATCGTATGTCTTTTAATGTCACGATCTAAGCCAACGGTTCCGAACCTGGGATACGTGGTGGTCTAATTGAGGGTACTTGAAAATTATATTGGTAATGGCGGAAAACGCAAAAAAGTTAAAATGAAAACCGATAAACAAAACTCTAAACTTTTCGTTTACAAAGAGAGACTTTTGCAAAAGTAAAATAGGCTATTTGCATAAAATGAAAGAAAATGTCAAAACTCAGTAATTGGTTGATCATTTTTTGCCATCATATCCGCCCACATTTAATAATATCTTGCATGCACCCCCCCCTTTTTTTTCCCCTTTTAATATTCTATTCCTTCTAAGTAATTCTAGAAATATGTAGATAAAACATGGATCGCATCAAGAATTCATTTAATACCCATTTGAAAGCAGGTGATCATTTTAGTGCTCGACTGGGCAGCATTAGCATAAACTCATTAACGTGTATCAATGGGTGTAGGTTCAATCTCTTTTTGTGAGTGCTTAATTTAAAATCTTTAGCTAATATTTATTGTTTTGGGTGACTTTATGTTGATAGCGTGTTGTGGTTCAAAATGAATAAATGGTCGAAAACTGAATTTTTAAGGAGAATTGCATCTGTTGGTAACCAGCATAAGAACATTACTCATGAACGAAAACAAAAATATTTGGGACCAGTTTATTTGAGACGGGGTACACATAAACAAAAAGTCTAAGCAAGGGATACGTGAGAGAAAAAAGGTTGGGAATTCCATAAGTAAAATTCCATAAGTGGATAGGTCGCCAAGTTTGGCATCAAACAATAGCTATGTTAGAAATAATGCGGTGGGTTTCGAATGTTGCCAGAGTATGAAAGCTGTTATCTATCAAGAAATGTTTGCAGATTTTCTTTTATTTCTAAGGTTGAATTTATTTTTAATGACGTTTTTACCTTTTCCATCCAATATGAGATAATATATATATATATATATATATTTTTCTATTTGTATTGATATGACATTTTCTTTATATGGATTTCAGCATTCATCCAATCTTATTTTTCTAATATTTTCACAAGTGATGTGACAGTTGATCGGGCAGTTTGAATCTAATAATTTCTGCTTAACTGCTTACTATATTAAAAAAGAAATCACTTGTGACTTACTTATATTGTGGAATATTGTCCATGTTAAAGTGTTTCACAATATAAGTTAACATTCTCTTCTTGTAATGTTTTTACATTCTAAAATTGGATATTTTCTCCTCCTTTTTTTTTCAGTGCATTTAACAATCTTCGATATGTATTGTCTAACGTATTCTAATTATTGGTTAAATTATATTGTATCGATTATCTTGTGATTTAATAATTATATTAATTTCAAAAAGTTACATATATATATATATATATATATATAATTAGAAAGAGCATGTATATGTATATATATAATAAACTCCAATAAAAGACACATGCAGAACCAATATCACAAAAGCCATAAACCGCTTAAATACAAAACAAGAAAACAGAACAAACTACTTTAACACTGAACCAGAAAGCACAACTAACTACTTAAACACAAAACAATATATATGTATATATATATAATTGTAATAACTTTGAATTTCAAAATACATTAAAAAGTTCGATATATATGTGTGTATGTGTGTTAATTTTCCTACATAAAAGATAAAATTGATATTAGAATATAATTACAGAATATTTTTTGCATTAAAATATGGATTGATTTTCTTTTATTTTGGGTTTCGGGTTGAAGAGAATCAGGTTCGGGTTGGGTTTTGGGTTGACTTCAAATATAAAATTCCGGATGGTTGGTAGAATCCGACCCGTGTAGGTAGGTCTCTACTTTCTAATGTGAAAGCAATACATGGTTGTATCCACAAAAGCACGAAGGCAAGAAACAATCCTTTGAAGACAGTTTTATTTTTTGTCAAAAATTGTTCATAACTGTTTACAATTCATGCGTACCGAAATCATCTGGCTGCATTCAAGCTTTACAGTTTGGCTCACTTGCATTTCTTGTGCGTATTTCATTAATCTTGCGAAACCGTCCTTTCACATAAAAATGACATGCTACTTGTGAATAACGCTTTACCTTGAGAATATTTAAAAACATCTGGTACCTTACCTATCCATCTATACCCGTGAGAACTGATAATTTTGTCGGGAAAAAAAAAAATTAGAAAGAAAGAAAGTTTATTTTGTAATTTGTATTTTGCATGTTAACATTTTCTTTTCTAATCTATTCTAATTGCCTGTTTTCGTTAATATCTAATAAAAACAAATGCGGGAAATATTTTTCTCATCATTTAAGCGCAATATCAGAATTCCTAATATTTTTTTCTGTGAAATTTTTTTCGCCTGGAGATGTTTTATTTTTGATTATCAAGGTTTATCGTTTCATTAGATTGTGGTTTTGTTCTCGCTGTAAATGTACTACAAATAACTCAAATATTGATCAGAATTTGGATTATGTATGAAAAATTAAGATTGAAAATAAGGATGGAAAATTAAGAATGAAAAATTAAGAATAAAAAAATACATACGTGACAACCTCACATAAAACTGTTCAATTTCACCCAAGCCAAATAAACATCCTTCTAACCAGAAATTTTATTTTAAAAAATAAATCAAATAATACCCCGTAGGCACAAGAAATATTAAGTACTTTTCTGGTTCTAAACGTGATTATTTGATTTGTGTCAAATTGAACAGTTTTACGTGGTTACGGCAAGTAGGAAAATTGATTTTAATTAAAAAGTGTTCAAATTCGCTGAATGATTTTGAAAAATGTTAGTTATTTGAAAACTATATATTATTCATAAGTTTCTGTTAATAAAACAGTCACTCTTTCGCAAATTTATGTTTACTCATTTTATCTGATTAAATTCGTTTTTATATTTATATACGATCCTGGAAGAAAAACCGGAAAAGAAATAAACACTCCCTACTAATTCTGTTCCATATCATCGTACAGGAAAAGATATTGGAAATAACACCTACTGGTAAATGGCCTGCATGAATTAAGGTCTAGAGGCAATCTGTATATTAAAATGTAAATAAACTTTAAATTTTCAATTGTAAAGCCTAATTTTTACAAAATATTTTGATTGTATGTTTAAATTTATGCCCTACAGTGGTGGAAAAAATTATAAAGCCACTTGAAAATATGATATAATTAAAAAACAAAATATAGAACATTTATGAAATTTCATACATATATATAATATGCTACAAGGAAGTAAAGAAAAAAAATTAATTCATTAATAACTACATTAAGAAAAGATTAATAGACTTAAGAAAATTTTCTGTACAAAGAAAGTTGGAAACAATTATAAAGTCGATACATGTATTTCATCGATAATCGATGTGAGACCCATTTTTTTCGATGACTTTGACTAGTCTTTTGTTCATTGAATCTATCAGACCACACAAAGTACTTGCATCAATATTGTTCCAGCAGTTTTTAAAAGCATTCATCAAATCTAACTTTAAATTGAATTTTCGTCCATTTTTGTAAACATTTCGAGCTAAATTTCCCCAATGATTTTCTGTTACATTCAGATCGGGTCTATGACCTGGCCGTTGAAGGCATTTCACCTGATTCGCTTCCAGCCAAGATTTAGTTGACTTCGAAACATGAACGGAAGCGTTGTCCTGCTGAAATGTCCAGTCTCCTGTAGTTATAAAAGGAGCAAATGGGTAATAAATTATCTCCTAACATTTCTTGATATATGGCCGAATTCATTTTGTTATCATGAAAACAATTGGACTGGTTCCACAGGCAGCAAATGCAGCCCAAACCATTACCGAGCCACCTCCACCTCCAAATTGACGCTTTGAAAAAATATCAGGCTCCTGTCGTAAATCATGCCAAAAATATTTATAGCCGTCGGGTTCATCAAAATTAAATTTCTTTTCATCGGAAAAGACAACATCTCTCCAATTTGTGCCTTCGGTTACATGTTTTCGTGCAAAGTCTAAGCGAACATTTTTGTGGTACTTAGAAAGAGGTGGTTTTCCTTTAAATTTTTCAAATTGAACAATGGGATTGTTAGTTAAAACATTTCTTACCGTTCGGCTTGTACATGGTAATTGTAACTGTTCTTGAATTTGGGCAGAAGACATTTTTTGTCCGCAAACTAGCTTCCGGATTTGTCTTGATTGCCTTACAGTTAAGGATTTCGGTCTTCCTGTATGCTTCTTACTGCCGTAATCTTCGGGATTTCTATAAGAAAACTGTTTACTGCAGCCTTAGACCTTCCTATTTTTCTTGCAATATTAGAAACAGACAGCCCAGCTTCATTTAAAGTTAATATTTTAATTTGTTCACCATCGGATAACTTTTTTCCTCTTGGCATTGTATTAAACAAACCAAATACAAAATGAATGCACGTAACGTGTTTACATTTACCTAAACTTTCATGGCGACCTGCTTTCTCAAGTCTAGCATTATGCCAAATGAGGCTAGAACCATCGGCTTTATACTTTTTTCCAAGTTGTTTTTCAGTGGTTGTAAGAAATTAGCATAATTTATGTTCCCCCTTCCGTTTTTCTAAATAAAGTTTATGTGTATTATTGCAATGTTGATCATGCAAATAAAAATAGAATTTGCGCTATCAACAATTCCATTACTTTTTGAATTTTGTAATTTTTTCTATCGGCTTTATAATTTTTTCCAGCACTGTAATAGCAATTTTCAAATGAATTTGGACCAAAGCTTTTGGAATTAAAAACATTCAAAATTATGACAATATAATGTTAAATTAATTTTACGTATGGTTATTTGTATTTTTTAATCTAACAATCTTATTTTGATAATTTTTTATGAACATACTACTTGTAAACCCAAACATAAATATCTTATTCTTGTAATTCTGACAATGTTTTGATACAAAATATGAAATAATATTCGAAACAATTGTGAATTATATAACCTATGACATTTTTTTTATTGCATTCGATTCATAAATAATCCTTATATACGTATAATAAAATTTTAGTTTTTTCGTGTTTTTTCCTCGAAGCAGTTTTACTTTTCTTTCCAAAACTAACATTACACTAACTAAACACAGTCTAAGAAAACTCATAGTGTTACTTAAAAATGATTCTTAAATTATAAAAATGTTCTTAATTGTGACTTTGCTGTTCTTTTTTCCTCAAATTGTTAGGAGACTGGCATAAATTGATATTTATATGAATTTCCTTTAGGCGTCTCTCTTTTCGCTGTATAGTTCTATTGGTTGTTTCCCTTTCCTTTCTAGTAATTCTATTGGCCGATTAAATTATGGGTTCAATCCGCTTATATAGACAAAAATTCTGTATTATTTTTTAATTGATGATGGTGGTGATGATAAACTTAATGCCACTGAAACAAATGTGCACTTTGAATAGATCATCTGATACTCCAAGCATTGTTTTTCATATGCTACTCATTTTTTGTCGTTATTGTCGCTGTTTAGAAGTAAAGTAATAATAATAATAATATACAAAATAATCTAATAAAAATAAATGCGGGAAATATTTTTCTCATCATTTAAGTAATATCAGAATTCTCAATATTTTTTTTTTCCGCCTGGAGATGTTTTATTTTCGCGTATCAATGTTTATCGTTTCATTAGATTGCGGTTTTGTTCTCACTGTAAATTTATTACAAATAAATCAAATATTGATCAGAATTTGGATTGTGTATGAAAAATTAAGATTGGAAAATAAGGATGAAAAATTAAGAATGAAAAATTAGGAACGAAAAATTAAGAATGAAAATTGAGAATTAAAAATGCATACTTGACAACCTCACATAAAACTGTTCAATTTCACCCAAGCCAAATAAACATTCTTCGAGCCAGAAATTTTACTTTAAAAGAAAAAAAAATCAAATAATACCCCGTAGACACAAGAAATATTAAGTACTTCTCTGGTTCTAAACATGATTATTTGACTTGTGTCAAATTGAACAGTTTTACATAATTACGGCAAGTAGAAAAATTGATTTTAAATGTACGTTTTTTTTTCCTCCTTATTATTGATTGCCTGCGGCTTTGTTACTATTTTATTATGCAAAACAGATTAGTTTAAATTTAATAGCTGTGATTAAAAATTACTTTTTGTAAGGTATTTTGGAAAAATTTAATTTTTATATTATATGAACAAAAATCTCATAAGTGTGGTTTTTGGCTGCTCATTTCCTGTTGCTATCTGATGTTTAAAAGTCTCATATTATGCTCAATTTGAACTTTTAATTGCCACTGATATATTGCAAAATAATAATTAGTGGATGGGCTCAAAATTTATCGAAAAATAAATATGATATGGCAGTTTTTATCAGACAAAACACTACTTGTAAGGGGACAAAAGTGACAGGGACAGTGGTGACATTTTTTTGCAATTTTGCCTTTTATCTTAAGAAAGAACATAACACGAGTGGTAATATTCACACGGAGAGGGAGAAGGATTGAACATGGAAAAGAAAGTCAGGATACGACTTCCGGCGACAGATTCGCAGGGAAATATTAGATTTCTGTAATAAAAATTTAAGAGAAATATATTGTAAAGCGTATAGACAGGAGTTAGGCCAGAAAG
The DNA here is from genome assembly GCA_963931845.1 of Maratus michaelseni. Taxonomy (NCBI): domain Eukaryota; kingdom Metazoa; phylum Arthropoda; class Arachnida; order Araneae; family Salticidae; genus Maratus; species Maratus michaelseni. The sequence goes on along the minus strand of OZ007589.1, from coordinate 314,835,511 downwards.
CGCGAGTTTCCTGGCAAAATCGGTAGACTTGGCATCTTTTGTTATTCAACTTCACTGATGAAAGCTGTTAAAAGAAAATTCTAGGTAAAAAAATTGCCGAAAGAAAAATGCTAAACAAAAAAAATCAAACGAGATATAAGTTTATTTATTCCTCTTAACAACATTATACATGAATACATACGGTATAAAAATATATGAAAAATGAAAAAAAATTGAATTGATCTTGAAAGAAAAGGTGGGAAATGTTGTTTAAGCCAAATTTAGAAGTTTGCGGTTAGCATCAAATGTACACTGTATTTGCGCAAGAGTTTTAAAAGATGTGGGATATTGACATGTGTGTGGCAAACTTGTAGATAAACTCAAAATGGGATATAAAGTTATCAAATATAACTTAAAGGATTTTTTAGTTGTAAGAAAGGGAAAAAAATATTTCTACGAGTAGGGGAAGGTGGCCTAAAATGATCCTAGTGGGCAAAACGATCCACATATGTTTTCTTCCAGACAGGTCACGCTATCTACAGGGTAACACCTAAACTAGTTGTGATAAGTGAAGAAGAAGCAATGGCGGTATTCAAGCGATCGCAGTATTAGATGCATGAGTAGAATTCTTTGAAAAATTGGGTTTTATAACATCTGTTATAATGTAAGCACTAAACTTTCATATTTATTTAGATATACAGTCTTTCATGTACAGAAATATGACTTGGTTTACTTAATGGAGTATGTTTTTACACGGGAATTACACTTATGTATTGTCATAATTACTTTTATATCCTTTATTTTGCTGATGAAAAAAACAATTTACAATTATTTTTAAATGAAGGATCATTTTGCCCTTTGGTGAGGGTAAAATAATCCTTTGGACACTTTTTTAAAAATCTATATATATATATTTTTTTTTTCAATACTCAATTTGGGTTTAAAATATTATTAAAATATGTTTATAATGCAAAATATAGTGTAAAACATACTAGCAAAGGACCAAAGTTTTATTTAAACAGTTACGTTATTTTACAAAAGTTTTTCCCTTAAGGGGATCATTTTAGGCCACCTTCTCCTACTATTAAAAGCTAGTTTAATACCCCTAATGTAAGTGAAAACTGCACACTCAACCCTTTAAATTTCGAAAAGAAAATATACAATCTATTAATGAATATATCTATCTCTTCATGCCAGAATACGGAAGCAATTTCACATTTTAACGTTTGCTCACGCAGATTGGCAGCTGGCCAAAGGTAGTCAATTGAGATAAACAGATGAAGGCCAAGGCAAGTTGGATCGAAATGGACAAAATCGAGCAGCTGAGATGCATTTTCACGAAATAGGGATACAAATTGAAAACAGAGACTGGCTTAGAAATCGAAAAGGGAGATAATTGAATATTTTCGCCGCCGCGTATACTCTCTGGGATTTAACGGGAAAACAAAAATTTCGGGTAATTTTTAGCTAAGAATATAATAAGATAATTTGAATTGGTGGAATGAGATTTTATATAAATCTAGAAATAAATATATGAGCGAAAATCTCATAAATGTGATTTCCCAGTCCCCAGTATACCTGTCGGTATTTCTTTGCAATATAAATTCTCATTTATTGTTACAACGTTTCTCTGTGATGGTTCTACAATATTATGTTACTTCTACTGTGTAAATCTGTATTTTTTTTTTTTTTTTTTTTTTTTTTTTTTTTATGGAATTTCAATATCTCAAATGTCACTGCTGACACCTGGCCTCAGCTCATAACTTGATCATTAAAACCATCCATAAACAATAATTATTAAGAATTTTTGAAAAACCAATGAATATATTATAAATATGAATATCATGGAGCATAATAATATAACTTTTATAGGAGTGAAATGTGTTATATCTGTTTTTGTTCGGTTTAAAGTTGTGTCCCTCATTTTTTTTTTTTTTTTTTTTTTTTTTTTTTTTTGTCACTACTGTCCCAGAGTATGAATTTGCTCATATTTCCACCAGATGGCGGTATGCAGACATTTTCAGTATTGTTTTTAGTAGTCTTAAAAAGTCGCCCCAGCAAAAGCAAAATATATCTTTTAAAACGACAATCAAAAAATATTTAATATGCTTAACCACTCAATAAAATGTGCTAATAAAACAATTTTCTTATAGTTTTATTTTATTTATTATATTATATTTAATTATATCTATTTGTGGGTATCGATACGAAGTAATATTTTAATTTTCTACCTCACAAAACTTCCTCTTAAATTTCTTAAATACTAAATAATGTTAGCCAATATGCTATAGTAACGGAAAAAAAATGTATTTTGTTTTATTGTGTTATGATTTCAATTAATCTAAAAAAAAATGAAAGATAAGGAGGTGGGAAAAAAAAAAAACGAAATTTTGTTTTGAAGCTCCAAACAGTAGAGTGTTAATAACCTTGTTAAAAGACTAAGAAATGAGCAAAAATCCACTAAAAATATTAATTTTTGTTATTGTGTTATTAACTTATTTAAAAAGTTAAAACTTGAAATATATTGCCATATACTTGGCAGGATGTGAGTTTTTATAAAAGTTTCTTAAAAGGTAAGTAATTAAAATAACATATCATAATGTAGTTCACTTTAATTTTTTTCAAAACGAATTTTTTCGCAGTCCATACGTCTTAAAAAGCTCCAGAGGTTTAAATTTGTTTTCAAAATTCTCAACATATCTAAGGAATAATCTTGATGCAAACTGCAATAATTTTGTGTATCCGTTTTGGAATGTTATTTTATTAAATTCATCGAATTAATAATAAAATATATTAACATGTATTTTTTTAATAAAAGTGCAATGCCGTACCAATATTTTTTCTTTTTTTTTCTTTCTTTTTTTTTTTCTTTTTTTTAAACAATTCTTTTTAATTTAAAAAAACAGAGAAATTATTTCAAAAATTGAAACGCAAGAGCATTTAAATTTTTCGCAAACCATTAATTAAAATCTTTATTTACTTATTTTAATTTTTAATAAATTCTTTTTTTGGGGGGGCGGGGGGGGGATATTTATTAAATTTATGGTACAGAGAATTTGTTGCTAGAATTTTGTTGCTAGTCCACCGTCCCCTTAAATGTTCATTTTTTAACTGTTTAACTCAAAATAATAATATCCAAATAAAGTGATTTTCTAATTTAGAATTTCAAGTTTTGAAAAAACACTCTTTGGCACGTTTCGCCTCCGCCAAATTTCTGGTAACCCTCGTCGGTGTAGGACTAGCATCATCTGGCTTTGGGAAGAGGCGCTCTTCTGAAGCTTCCAAGCGCGTTTTCTTTCCAAAGAAGCGTTGCTCTTGGACCTCTTCTGTTAGATTCTTCCTGATTTTTATTTCTTTTGATTCTGGACTTATCCCAACATCCCCAAATAGTCATTTCTATTTTGTATCAAATGTTGCCGCTGTGTGTTTTTTTAAGTCGTGTACCTCCACTGTAGTTTTGTTGTGTGTGATCGGTTGGTGTTGTGTTGTGAATCTCGTCTGGATTTTTACTTATTTCTGGTGAATTTTATGTGATATAGGAAAAAAAAAACCCAGGTAAGTCTTCATGTTGTTCATATTAATTTTGTCCCATTTCTCTTAAGTGATCTATGTATTCGCTAAATTGTACTTTTAAATTAAAATAATGCTTTTTTGAATATAATTATGTAATACTGACAATTATATGAAGCCTTAGATTTAGCTCTTTTTATATATTTGTCATCATACTCGTGGAGGAATTACGAAAACGTAGGAATGTAAAATTAAAATTCTCTAGAAACAAGCTAAAATGTAAACTAAAGGCTTTAAATATTTGTCTGTCTGCCTTTAGAATATATGAGAATACTATAGTATTACACGCGAAATATTATAAATTAAATCAACATATTAATATTTGTGTAATAACATTTTGAGTTGAATCGGTAAATAAGTTTACACATACGTATAATTCTCAAACTCTTCCGATATACACTGCGTAAATATCGCAAAACTGTGGCGTAACACGCCATCTTTTTCGAGTATAAATAAAGTAGTACACATGCACTATAATGATAACACATTGTGAAACGCCAAATTTGTGTTAAGTCTCATACTCTAATGACAATTTTATTGCTTTTTATCTAATGCATTTATGTGTTTGAAATTATAAAAAAAATGTTGTTTTGGAACGAACTTCATAGAGAAATTTAGTTAATTATTTATTTGTTTGTTTGTTTATTGGATGTCCTATTGCCCATCATTAAAATATATTCTGTTTACGTTTTCAATATACAATTATTTTTTAGTAATAGTAATAATTCCAGTATTCCTTATAGTGTATCATTTCTTTATTTGCACTAATCATCAAATAATTTATATATCTAATATCTTTTATGTGTACCTATTTTTAAAAGCCTATTTTTCTACTGTACTTTGGATATATGCTTTAATATCATTAATTTTTCTGCCAAAAATTCCGATAAAATGTATTCTTGAAATTTGGAGGTTTTAAAATTAATAAATAATAATATAAATATATTTAAAATATTAAGATTTTTCATAGCTTTCAAAAGTGGGAAAATTAATAGGGAGGACTTAGTAAATAAGTAATATTTTTTAACAGTTGTTGTTCCTTTAATACAGTAATTTACTATGACCTTTAAAAAGTCTGGAAAATTAATAGGAATGACTTAGTAAATAAGTAATATTTTTAACAGTTGTTGTTGCTTTAATACAGTAATTTACTATGACTATATACCAGTACACTGGTGTGTTTGCTATAAGAAGGTTTTAGGTGTGCCGCGAATTTTTTAAAATTATTAATTATTACATTATCTTTTTATTATTTCTGAAAGGGTATTTTATAAACATTGGAAGAAAATACTACAAGCTCTTTTATCTGTCCTCAAAAGCAAATTTGTGTATTGCTCTCCTATGACTAATATTAATAATAAAAATCGACTTCTGTTAGAGTCCGTGTAAGAAGGTTAAAAAGAATGTCTGATTCAAGATATTCTTATTAAATTAAAGCAACAGCAATAAAATTATGCTATTTTAACAACAGAAAAATCGTTAAATATATAAATATTTTTTAAGAATGTTAATTGTTATCATTTTTTCATAGCCAATTATAAAAAAGAAAGAAAATCTTTTAATATCACTAAACGTAGATAACACATTTATTATTATTATTATTATTATTATTATTATTATTATTATTATTATTACAGTAGAGCAGAACACAAAATCTAAAAGAAAAAAATCACAGTTTTACTTTATTGGCTTAAGTTTAGAATAAAAGGCAAACCATGTGTCAATACAATAATTAACTCAAAACTCATGGCACTTTTTATGTTGTATTGTCTGTGGTTTATACGCTTTCTTTCTGGATTAAAGCCCATTTATTTCAGAATGTATTTTTTCAAGATTTGTCATAATTAAATTGATACATTTAAATTTCTATGAAACATACAGCTATATAATTTTGTTTTCAGTTGTATTTTCTTTAAATTGTCTTCGGGATTTTTTATTTTGAAAGAATTTTTTGAAAATGTGATTCCTGTAGTAAAGTACTCTAAAAAAACACTTTTTTTAATATTTTTTTTTCTAAATTTTGAAGATAAATTATTATTTATTCTGTTGTGTATTTTAAAAATAATAATAATTAATAAATAGATAAAAAAAGTGTGTAAAAATAATTATTTTTTGAGAAGATAATCATTTTTTATACATGGCTAAAATTTCAAATATCAAATTTTTAATCTTTAAACATTTTTGATTTTTCTTAATGATTTTAAAAACGAAAAGAAATGTATATAATATAAACACACATTTCAAGGAAAAATGAGTAAAAAATATTATAAATTTAAAAAATATATTTTTTTTCCGAAGACCTAAATAAATAAATAAAAAGTATATATATATATATATATATATATATATATATATATAACCATAAATGAAACATTATCATAACACCAACTTAAACAATGAAATAATTAAGTATGAAATAATTAGTTGACAATGAAAGATTCCCCAACACATATATATATATATATATTTATTTATTTATTTATTTAACTGTATTCATTATTATTATCAAAATTTAATATGTCATGATGTCATGAAAGGTAAACTACATGTTTAACGCATTGTGGAATCAGAAAGATTGAAAAACGCTGCTTTAATAGAACACCCTCGCTTCAAAGTGTGTGTGTGTGTGGGGGGGGGGGGGGGGGGGGGGGTTGAAAGACATAATTGTCTGTTTATCAGAAATATTTTTTGTTTCGTGAAGATGAAAAGGATCAATTGAGAAACGAAAAAGAAAGTGAAAACTTTATTCTTAGCTTTTTTTTACTGTTTTTACTGCAATTCTTATGAGTAATATTTCCATAGCTTTTGCAATTAACTTTTATGAGTGTGAACAGAGCACCTTTGTTTTCATTCCAAAAGCAGCATATTAAAAGAAGACCTTGGTGAAAGCGTAACCTATTTACACTGTCTGACACTATTGCGAGGTTACATCAACCATTTTTTTGAGCGAAGACATATTTACTACTGTTTGTTTCACCCTGCGTATATCGTTTATCAATATGGCACGAAATTTCTTAATTAACCTTTTTTGTTCGTGTTTTGTCCTGCTTACACATAAAAAAATGTATTTGGGACATAGTTTAGTACGTATTTGGCAGGTGTTTCCGTTAATTGTCTACAACAGCTGTTTAAGGTTTTAGGAATAAACTGTATGCCTTCTTCTACTACAGAAGAAAATTTCATTGTTGTTACTGTAATACAATTTGTTTTTGGTTTTCTAGAACAATAAAAATGTATTTTTGTACTAATATTATTGAATAAATCAAAGATTGCTCTAAACATAAATAAAAGCCTATTTTTAAAAATATATACTAGTTTTTATTTTTTTATTTTATACTTTACTTTTCAGTGTTTAAAATATTTCATTGTTGAAGTTTCACAGTCAATTGGCTAATTTTAGCGAGCGTGGTTTAGCTCATCATTAACTCCATTATTGTTGTTGTCGTATACAGTTGTAGTCAGTGTGGAATTCAGACATTTTTCTCTGGGAGGGATTTCTGTGGCTCCGGGGGGAACATTATAAAGTTCCGGGGGTAAATTACACTTTTTGACCATTGAAAGCATAAAATCTCAAATCTTCCGGGGGGGGGGGGATGTCCCAACTACAAGCCCAACACTGGTTGTAGTTGTAACCATAAATAATATTTGGCAATTTAACACCCGCGCTGGGCTAAGGGAAATATGCCTTAAAATTGATTTATTAATTTTTAGTTAAGTTCTAAAAATATTAAAATGTTGTATTGTCAACGGAAATACATCTGTGTACACATTTTTTTTTTTTTTTTTTTGTATACTTGTAGCATATGAGGAAGTAAGTGAAAAATCGATTACAAAATTCCATCCTTACATACATGAATGAACTAAGTTAAATTAAATAAAATAGTGTAAAAAGTATAAGTCAAATTGACTTGTTATATCAGTAACACCGAGACAATTAAAAAATAACAAGTGTAAATTAATTTTGAAAACGTCGATTGATACATTTTGTTTAAATGTATTAATATGCTAAACAATTATTTTTCAACCTAATTTTACATCATTCTTTTCAGAGAGAAATAATTATTTTCCTTATTTGTCTAAAATATCAAATGCACACGCATGCGCAAATAAAATAAAATAAAAACTATCCTATATTGATTTATGATATATATAATTGCAAAGTGATATTTAAAGGAATGAAAACGATAACAATTCTGGTTCAACACTTCTCTTGTGTGCTTTTTCTTTTGATGCACTGTAAAAAAAATCTGTAATTTTTACAGAAAAAAACCATTTTTTTAACAGAAAATAACTGTTTTTTAAAAAAACAGTTTTTTTCTGTTGAAGAAATGGATTTTTTCTGTAAAAATTACAAAATCCATATTTTTTACTGAAAAAAACTGTTTAAAAGAAAAAAACAGTTTTTTTCTGTAAAAAATATGGATTTTGTAATTTTTACAGAAAAAATCCATATTTTTTAGAGGAAAAAAAATCTGTTTAAAAGAGAAAACAGTTTTTTTCTGTTTTTTTTTCTTCCTAACCAAACTGTAACCGCCCTCTGATTTTCAATGTTTGTCTGTCAATGTCAGTTAAAAACCGTCAAAGACGATAAAATGGAAAATTTTTATAAAGTTAAGATTTTTCATTATTTATAGGTTGAATGGGGGGGAAGGGCGAGGAGGATCATAGACTAACAGAAAAACGTGAAATGAAATTCTGATTTTTTTAGGGGGGGGGGGGGTGCACAATTTTGACATTTTACTGACAGAAGTTTTCTATGTTTTTTTCTACAAGGGTGGGGTGGGGTGGGGGAAGCGAAGGCTTGTTGAAAAAACAATACCATCTATAAAATCTTTCAAATCGTTAAATTCACAGCCTCATATATATATATATATTATCTACTTTTTTTCAATAGTTAATTTTTATCAAGAATAGCCTTTTGGGGGGGGGCGTAAAGGGGCAAGAAAATTAAACAATTATACATAGAGCGATTTTAAAGAGGTTGAAATAAAGAAGAACAAAGTGGAAAGCTTTCTCCGTTATCTGTAATTTTCTTCTTACTTGGCCTTTTCAGGATAGGGGGGGGGGCAGAGTTGAGAGGGGGGGATAATTGAAATATATAAGACAAAATTCTGAAATTTTATCTACGCACAATCATGATATTTGACAGGAGAAATTTTAATTTCTTCAAGAAAGGGAGCTTATAACGGGGGGGGGGAGGGGCATAAAATGGTAATATAATGTATAGATATTTTCAATTAGCTACGTGGATTGCTTATACGTTATATATATATATATATATATATATATATATGTTTTAAAGAGGATGCAATAAAGAGAAACAAAGGAGAAAATGAAGTTATGATTTTTCATTTTCAAGCCTTTTTAGGGTAGGGGGAAGGGCAAAGCTGAAAGGATAACAGAAAAATAGGATAAAATATTGAGATTTGGTCTACAAACACTCAAAAATGAGATTTTACTGTAGTTTTTTTTTTTTTTTTTTTTTAACGGTGTATTTCAGCAAATGACTGAATCTTCTTGCACGGACGGCGGGAGAGGGGCGCAGGGGTTTAAAAGAAAATACAATATATAAATTTATTTTCATCCGGCTACATGGGTAGCTTATATGATAACAAAGCTCTCTATATATTACTCTCTCCAAGAATGTCTATTAGGGAGGGGGGGGGACACAGTTAGGTAGTAACCAAAAAATACGGATAAAATATTGAGATTTAGCCAACGAACACCCATTTACATTTTATTGACGTAAAATTTAAAAAAAATGCTTTATTTATTCAAAAGAGGTTGGGTTGACATGCAAGGTGGGGGGGGGGGTGGCAGGACTGGTTAAAATGAAAATACAATCCATAGATTATTTATACTCGCTACATTAGATAACTTATATTTTAGCAAAGAAGCTCTTATATATATATATATATTTATTTAACTTTCACCAACAATTGTCTTTAGGGAAGAGGGGGGGGGAATTCAAGATATATATATATATATATGTGTGTGTATGTATATATATTAATATATAATTACATAGAAATTTTAAAGGGGTTGAAATAAAGACTACCAAAGCAGAAACTTTTAAGAACATAAGATTTTTCATTGTCTAGCCTAGTAGGAGGGAGGGGGGAAGCAGAAAAGAAAAATGTTATAAAATATCAACGAACACCCAGTTATGAAATTTTACTGGCAGAATTTTTTTTTAATGTTGTATTTATTCAAAGGATGAGTCTTCCTGTAAGAAAGGGGAGGAACAAGGACAAAAGATAATATAATACATAGATTGCATATAAGGAAAACCCTTACTGGAAAAAGGACAGATAATGAAAAAGCTAACTTTTCAAAATGTTCTCATCGGTTCGTCTTTATTTCATACCCTTTAAAATATCTGTATGTAATTTAATAAGTATTTTTTTCCTTATGCCCCCTCCTCCCCCCCCCCTTTCTCTCTCTCTCTCTCCCGCCACAAAAGCCATTCTTGATGAAAATAATAATTATATATTAAAACGAAAAGGTAATTCATAAGATAAATTTTTTTTGGTGCAAAAAAAGACATAAATGCACATGTGTAACATTACATCTGGGATGTATACAGTTTTAGAGTGGCTAGCACGGAGGAAGGTACGATTTCCCTCTGTGGTGACTAGCAGGCAGTCAGGGGTTGGCTGAGCTGTCTAAGGCGTTCGTTTTAATCTGTGATTCTCTGTTAAAAGCATGGGTTCGATACTCGCTTCGGGCAGTCTAATTTTTTTTACTAATAAGATAGATAATTCATTTCAATAATGTCTTATTTTATTTCCGTAGGTATATAACTTGTAATTTTTTTTTTATTAGAATGCTTTATAATTAAGTAAATTTTAACACCCAACAATATTTTTTAAACCAATTTTATATTTAAATTCAAAGACTGTGCATGTAATTATTGATTAAATAAATTGAACTGATTTACAATTTTTGATATATTTGGTGTGACAATTATCAAGATGTCAATTATCAAGAAAAATATATTTGTTTTTTTTTTTATAAAAATAAATAAATAAAAGGAAAAATAAAAGGAGAGAAATAGATTCATGCAGGAAACCTAAAGGAAATTACCTTGATATCCATGATTTAATAATTAAATAATGTATGAAAATGTAAAATAAAATTCAAGTAATTAAAAAATATGTATTATAAATCATTAGCTGCAAACAACAAATTTTAAGTTCATGGTTTTAGAGTAAGACTCATAAAAAAAATAATAATAATAATAATAGTAAAAAATAAATAAAAGTCACGTAATTTAAAAATATTCAGAAAATACTCAATATTGTTATTATCTTTTTAAATATTGTGACTGTGGTAAGTAAAATTTAACACCCGACAATATTTTTTTAATTACTAATTTTATATTAAAAATATTTAAATAAAAAAAATTCCATGCGTTATCGATTAAATAAATTGACCTAAACTTTTATCTATATTTTGTCAGACCATTATCAAGAAGATATGTTTATATACTAAGAAAAGTATGGGATTATTCTCCGTAAAAAAAAAAAAAAAAAAAAAAAAAAAAAAAGAAATGAAAAGAAAAAAGAAAGAAGGAAAACTATGGATATAAGAACTATAAAAGAAATCACCGTGATATACATGGTTTAACATATAAATAATGTTTTAGAGTCAGGCTAGTAAAAATAAAAGCAATGAAAAATTTTGAAAGTCGTATAATTAAAAAAAAAAAAAAAAAAAAAAAAAAAAAAAAATACTAAATATTGAAATTTAAAAAAAAAGAAAACATTGAGACTATTGTAAATAAAAATAAATGTCCTCAATGATTGCTCATTCAATTAATATTTTTAGTTAAATTCCTGTTAAAAAGCAAGCATAATAGGTTATAAATTACAAGCTTAAAATCCCTTCATTTCATTAGTTTGGACTGACAGCGCTATCTATCGCTTTATATGTATATGAATTGCTTACACAGTATAACAATTTATCAAATTTTCGATACTTAATTAAGTTAAATGCAACTAATTAAAAATTAAAACATATTACTAATGGAATTTTCAAGTTGTTTACCTTCAAATCTGGACGGGTGCTATCTAGTAATAATAATAATAATAATAATAATAATAATAATAATATATTATGTAAGTAAAGTATTAAGAAAAGTATGTGATTATTTTTCGTAAAAAAGGAAAAATAAAAGGAGAGAAAACAGAAGGAAGGGAAAATATTCATACAGGAACTCTAAAGCAAATTACCTTGATATACATGATTTAATAATTAAATAATGTATGAAAAATGAAATAAAATTCAAGTAATTAAAAATTATGTTTTATATATCTTGTTAGCTTCAAACAGAAAATTTTATATTCAAGGTTTTAGAACCAGACTGATATAAATAAATAAATAAAACAGTTTAAAGGTCGCGTAATTTTAAAAAAGTCAGAAAATACCAAATATTTTATTTATTTTTTTAAATATTGGGACCGTGGAAAGCAAAATTAAAAGATTTTTCATGTGTTTATCGATTAAATAAATTTATCTAAACTTTTATCTATAATTTGTATTACCATTATCAAGAAGATATATTTATATACTAAGAAAAATATGTGATTATTTTTCGTAAAAAGAAAAAAAAAAGAAAACAGAAAGGAAAAAATGTTAATATAAGAGCAATTAAAAAAAATCACCTTGATCCATGGTTTAATATATAAATAATGTATAAAAATGTAAAATCAAAATCAAGTAATTAAGAAATATATATTATAAATCGTTAACGGCAAACAGCAAATTTTAAGTTCATGGTGTTCGACTCCCGTCAACTCCATTGCACACTCTTTGTGGCATTCCAGGCTGTAATTATTCTGTGCTTAATTTCCTTTTGCCTATCTGTCCTCCTTGACGAGATTTATAAGCGGATATTTGTATCAAGCAAACAAGCAGGACAACACAACACTAGATACCGGGCTTGCTCATTCATTCTCATGACGTCACAAATAGTGGCTGACCGCAGCCTGTGATTGGTACAAAGCGACGCGCCCAGCGTTTTGTGCGAATCGCTGTATGTCTTTCGTCGCGGCTAGAACTCCTATAATAGAGGCTGACGCATCCTCGCAGATTTGGTACCCGAATTGCAGCCCAGTCGAAAAACCAAGCTAATCAGAACCGGTTCAGCCAGTCAGAACCGAGTCTTAGGCAACCCCAATTCCGGCTGCAGTAGATTGATGCTGAGCTGCGTACCAATAATGCGAAACAAAATGGATATGCGTCAGCTCCTATTATAGGACTCTTAGTCGTGGCCAGCCACCGTTTGTGACGTCATGATAATGAATGAACAGATCCGGAATCTAGTGTAGCCTTGACACAATTCTGATGTATATGTTCAATAAACAAACAAACAAATACCCCGTCAGCTCCATTGCACACACTTTGTGGAGCTCGCAGTTGTAATTCACTGGTGTTATAAATTTCTTTGTGGCTATCTCGTCCTTGTATAGTGACGATGACTTGTAAGCGGCCACTTGATGTCAAGCACACAAGTCAGATGTATGTTCTCAATAAAACAAACAAACAAACTCGTTCAGACAAATATTGCTAAGTTCTGTAATATATAAGGAAAGGGCGAGGCTAACGAAAAAGACAGGTTACCGCGGTACATTCCACATATCATTTTCTACAGACCGCTAGAGTGACGTGTTGCTCTTTTCGTACACCTGCATTGGTGCATTCGAGCAGCACGTGATTCGCGCGGTCTGTATAAAAAAAGATACGCGTAAAGCACCGCGGTAGCCTTTCTTTTTCGTTAGCCTCGAGGAAAGGGCAGCTGACGTCACTGTTGGTTAAATTACTGTTGGTTCGCAAGAAAAACTTGTTCGCTCTTTAAGACTCCTACTGTACACATGAGATGGGGCGTTTTGATTGGTCTACGTTAAACTGGTCTATGATATGATTGGCCTATGTCCCTTTAACGATTCCTGCAATGATCGCTACTACAAAAATGTAGTGGTAGATTGGTTGATGGAACTGTTTGTTTGTAAACATGCCCTTTCCTTATAGAGAATTGCAATCTGCTGATGATCTTATCATCCGCCAATCATAACAGCCTGCTTGACCTCCAGTTACGTCCACAATTATCTCAGCTACCAATCACATCTATCCTCCAACGGTTGTTTGTCCTCAAACAGATCATTTCTGACGTCAACTACCCTATATTCAATCTACAAGAGTTAATATTCTTAGCTAAAATCTTTGAAGTGGGCAACCAGGACCTCACCATACATTTACGAGAGTTAAGAAAACTTCTTAAGTCGAGAATTTTCAGTCAAAACGTTCACGCTACACTCCTTCAGCTCATAGCTAATTATTTTAAATACGGTCTAGACGAAATATTGCGTATTTTTGGAATTTATGGATGCAGAAACACTTTTCTCTATTTCAGAAGCTAGATTGGCCAATCAAAAGCTTGCATTTATGCAAAATTTTTGCATTTTCAGCAAAATTTGCAGAATATAAGTACCTGTTGGTTAAACTAATTTCAAAAATATTAAAATATCTTTATGGATACCTACTTAAGTCTTCAATAAAGTAGTCCAGGTACAGAGTCTAGAATAAATAGTGTAGAAACAGGGCTACACTAGAAAACGGGCTTGCTCATTCATTATCAGGACGTCACAAATGGTGGCTGTCCGCGACAGAAAACATACAGCGATTGGCACAAAATGATGGGCGCGCCACTTTGTACCAGCGGCTGGTCCGCGACCTTCGTTATACATGGCCGATGCATGACGTTTAAAACGTCACATGTAGTGGATCATTTTTACACGGTGATTGGTGCAAAAGGAAGGGCGCGCCACTTTGCACCAATCACTGTGTAAAAATGATCCACTCCATGTGACGTTTTAAACGTCATGCACCGGCCCTGTATAACGTAGGTCGCGGCTGGTCACGGCCAGCCACTATTTGTGACGTCATGAGAATGAATGAGCAAGCCCGGTATCTAGTGTTGCTCTGATAGCCGGTTTCCACACTGTGGGCTTAGATGCTTTACACTCACGCTAAAAAAAAAAAAAATTATCGGTTAAAAAAAAGAAAAAAGTCGCCAAATTTAGGGGATTTTTTTCTTTAATGACAACCTAGCCATTGTATTAAGTTATTCGTTTGGCGCAGTCTTGGAAATCGCGCCAAACAAACAGTCGCCAATCTTTTGTTTACATTTTAGCGTGATAGTAACACATCTGTTCCACACTGTGTATAGACGCTGTCACGAGGCTAACGAAAAAGAAAGGCTACCACGGTGCTTTACGCGTATCTTTTTTTACAGACCACGGGAGTCACGTGATGCTCGATTGCACCAATGCAAGTGTACGAAAAGAGCATTACGTCACTCTAACGGTCTGTAAAAAAAGATAAGTGGAATGCACCGCGGTAGCCTGTCTTTTTCGTTAGCCTCGACGCTTTCAGTCGTGACGTCAGTGCTGACGTTTTACTTGGAAACTGACTCCAAACAAACGGTTGCTATGTTGTATTTTCTATTATGTTTGTACAATATAGCTAAATCTTATAGCTATAGTTCACGGCAAGCTGTTTTAATACATTATATGCAGTAGTAACATTTTCTACTATTTATTATTAATAAGAAATGAAGCATAGCAACCGTTTGTTTGGAGTCAGTATCCAAACAAAACGTCATGACTGACATCACACTGAAAGCGTCAAGGCTAACGAAAAAGAAAGGCTACCGCGGTGCTTTATTCATATCTTTTTTTACAGACCGCGGGAGTCACGTGATGCTCGAATGCACCAATGAAGGTGCACGAAAAGAGCATCGCGTCACTCTAGCTGTCTGTAAAAAAAGATAAGTGGAATGTACCGCGGTAGCCTGTCTTTTTCGTCAGCCTCGGAAAGCGTCCGAGGCTAACGAAAAAGACAGGCTACCACGGCACATTCCGCTTATCTTTTTTTACAGACCACTAGAGTGACGTGTTGCTCTTTTCGTACACCTGCATTGGTGCATTCGAGCATCACGTGACTCCGGTGGTCTGTAAAAAAGATACCCTGAAAGCACCGCGGTAGCCTTTCTTTTTCGTTAGCCTCGGAAAGCGTCTATTCTGGGTGCTGTAGTACAGGATCAGGTTCTAAAACAGACAAAGATTATTGATAGATACGGCATGATTCTGAAAACTTTTCAATGCGTTTCTGTCATTAAGTAAATAATGCTTTTGTCGAACCCTAAAATTTAAAATGTCACAGAACAGAGTAGTGTTCTGTTGAATGCCTCTTGAGTGGTAACATACACACAGGATGCATACCCTAGTTTTTGTCCAATCTATCAGAACCAAGATTCCAGAACTTGGCAATAGTAGCTTAAAATGAGTATAGATTTGGTTAGACAGAAGAGATAAGTCAACAAGCAGTAGTTTGACAACAATGGCAGTCTCGCGAAGATGCTTGCAATTCATTTTTGTTCAAAATCGTCTCGACCAATCCAATTTTTTGCTCGTGGCGACATACGTTTTGTCCAAACTATGACAAACCATATTCCAGAATTTGGCGATTGCGCCTAGACAAGTGAGACTAGGGTGCCTGTATATGAAAGTGGCGACATACGCGATATAAAATGTTATCGTTTAAGACGATTTTATACAAAAACGAATCGCAAAGCATCTTGGTGAGATTTCCATTATCGCCAAGCTAATGTTTGTTAACTTATTTCACTCGTCTAATCGATCTCGTCCAGGCGAGTATCGCCAAGTTCTGGTTTGCCATAGTTTTGACCAGAGCTACACTAGAAACCGGGCTTGCTCATTCATTCTCATGACGTCACAAATGGTAGCTGTCCGCGACAGAAAACATACAGCGATTGGAACAAAATGATGGGCACGCCACTTTGTACCAATGACTGGTTGCGGCCAGCCACTATTTGTGACATCATGAGAATGAATGAGCAAGCCCGGTATTTAGTGTTGCCCTGTTTGGACTGTAACTTCGATCTGAACATTCTGCCTGTGCGTATGTCGCCGCTCTCATATAGACACTCTAAGCGAGAAAAGTCAACAAAAATTACTTTGCGTTTTGCGATAATGTTAGGCTCATCAAGATCCTTTGAGGTGCATTTTTTTTAAATTGTCCATAAAACATATATAACGCACGTTCTCCAATAACAAACACATTTATTTACCGAACACTTTTTCAAACTACGTCAATTGTTCATTTGTATGTTTTAAAACCTTATTTCTCTTGGCCAATCAAATTACATTTCTCTGGTGTAACCACACTTATACCGCGACCTACGTTATACACGGCCGGTGCATGACGTTTAAAACGTCACATGTAGTGGATCATTTTTGCACGGCGATTGGTGCAAAGCAGTGCGCCCCCCCCCCCGTTTTGCACCAATCGCCGTATAAAAAGTATCCACTCCATGTGACGTTTTAAACGTCATGCACCAGCCGTGTATAACGTAGTTCGCGCTCATACAGAGGTAGTGTGCCTCTATATGACAGTTGCGACATATCAAAGGACACACGCTCAAACAGATGGTTTTGTCTAAACCATGGCAAACCTACATTCCACAACTTTGCGATAATCGCCTGAACGTATTCGATTAGATAAGTGAAATAAGTTTACAAACATTAATTTTGAAATATTGGCAGTTTCGCCAAGATGCTTATCGATTCGTTTTTGTCCAAAATCGCCTTATTCAATCAAATTTTATTTCCTGTATGTCACTATTCTGATATAGAAACTTTATGTTAATGTTACTGATCAAAGGAATTAGGGATGAATTCAGGAAGGACATTTGACACGGAGCATCATAAAACATAAAATAACTGAAAACTTAAAAACTTTTTAAAATCATGTAAACAGCTTCTTTCTTCTTGAGAATTTCTTAAATTTGTTTATTCCTCGAAAAGTTTCCAAATTTGCCACTTTTTTCTCCGAATTTTCCGGGTTTTTTTTTCGATTTTTCCAAAATTCTCAGGTATTTTGCGATTTTACTTCAGATGATTTAGCGCTCAGCGCAGACAATGAAATTTGAAAACGAAAGATCAGCCAATATAAGACTATTTCGAAGAGAAGTACTGTACTTATGATTTCTAAGGATTTTTTTTTTTCATAATGTAGCACAACCTACAGAAATATGCAATTACTTATGGCGTTTAAACCTATGGAAAAATTTATATATTAACGGTGCGGCGATTCGATCCCAGTTTTGGTTTTAAAGAAGAAACTGAAACCATTAAGCAATTTGCCCCATTTTTGCATTTAAGAATTTGGTCAACGTATGGTCAGTTAGTTCCTACCTAGGAGTACAGAATAGGGTAAAAGAAAAGGGCAGACAAACACTTACGTCAACCAATTTATTACTATATTTTTGCCTTAGCGATCATTGCAAGAATCGTCATTGCGACGTAGATTATTAATATCATGGATCATATATAGTAGCCTTAACAGACTTGTTAAACGTTAACCTATCTGATCTCCCGGACACATGTGTACAGTAGGAGCCATAAAGACGGACATATATTTCTTACTAGCCAACAGTAATTTATCCACCACGCCCTGAGTACTAGGCCTGTGCTTTCACACAAAAAGCCGTTTTTTTAGAAAACATTAGCTTGACCCACAGTGACCCATAAATGACCTACTAATCGAACTTTTTCGAGCATGTGACCTAGCTCAATGATTTTCTCGTGCCCCAAAACCGTAGGATACAAAATTTAGTTCAAATTTTCTGAACCGTTTTTAAGATAAAAATTAGCTTGACCCACAGTGACCCACTAATCGAAATTTCTCGAACATGTGACCTACCCAATAGTCTTCTCGTTCCCTAAAACTGTAGGATACTAAATTTAGTTCAAAGCCTCTGAGCCGTTTTTAAGATAGAAATAGCTTGACCCATAATGCCCCATGACCAAAGTGACCCACTAATCAAATTTTCTCGAATACGTGACCTACCCCAACAGTCTTCTCGTGCCCGAAAACCTTAGGAGGCAAAATTTAGTCTAAATAGTCTGAGCCGATTTTTAGATAAAATTAGCTTGATCCACAGTGACCCAAAAATGACCCACTAATAAAATTTTCTGGGACATGCAACCTAGCCCAGTGATTTTCTCGTTCCAAAAACTCGTAGGATACAAAATTTAATCAAAATCGTTAGTGCCGTTTATTAGAAAAAATTAACTTGACCCGCGTTGACCCAAAAATGACCCACTAATCGAAAGTTTTCGAACGTATGGCCCAGCCCAATAGTCTCCTCGTGCCCGAAAACGGTGGGATATAAAATTTCGTCAACATCGTTTGAACCGTTTTCTAGATGCAATTAGCTTGACCCTGACCCATGGTGACCCAAAATGGACCCACTAATCAAATTTTCACGAACATGTGACCTAGTCCAATGATTTTCTGGTGCCCCAAAACGGTAGGATACAAAATTTCGTCAAAATCGTTAGAGCCGTTTTTAAGATAAAATTTGCATATATATATATATATATATATAACCGCACACACACAAGATTTGATTAATATATGATTTATATTTTGATAATTCTATATTATTTATATATGGGTCCAATAGACTCAAACGATAATTCTTGGATATTTTATTTGATGGTCTGATGGTTAATATCTTATATTCAATATGTGAATATAGTATTATTATTATTAATACATGCCATTCCCAATATTAAAATAATTTTAATACAATGCATTTAATGTAATTCAAAAACGAAAACTGCCCCATCTGATTTCAAAAGCATTATGCTTTTAAAGAATTCACTTATTTTTTATTCTACTAGTACTTTAATGATAAAAAATATGCACAAATAGATCCGAAAAATATAAGGAACATTCTTTTAATTTCAGATTGATTTTGTGTTGATTATCGAATTTATTATAAATATGCATAACGTTAAAATAAATTAGGTTATAACTGATGTCGATATAAATTACGAAAACTTCAAGTGTTTAAATTTATATTTGGCGAAAAATTGTGTAAATTAAATTTATCTAGCTTAAATGTTTTTACTTAACGATCTCAAATGTTAATTTTTACTATTTAAGAAAATTTATACTTAAATTTTACAAATAATGCTTACAAGTAGGTGTTTCTATCAAATTTTCCATTATTTATTAATTAAATAATGATAAAATATGCTTTTGTTTATTATTATGTTTTCTGAGCTTGTAAATAAATCTTCTGTGACTACGAGAATCTTACCCATAATCCTTTGCTGTGCTGTGCGAGCTACTTTATAAAATACGAATTGGCAACAATCAGTCTTTACGTTTAAGAAGAGGAAGTCAGCGCGGGACGCGGGATGCCTATTGTCTCAACGTGCTAATGATTTTAACAGGTAAGCTTAAATTCATCATTTTTAAAAGTAATTAAATGCTAAGATATTTGTAGAATATATAATAGCGTTTATTCATAATGTTTCTTTTAGTATACAGTGACGTCTCGCTTATACGCGATACACAACTATTATTTTTCGTTACCAGTTTTTTTAAAAGTAAATTTCGCCTTATTTATTTAATCGCATAATTTATAAACTGAATAATGAATTAAACTGAATATAAACTAAATAAAGTAATTACTGAACATCGCTTTGAAGTGAGAGGTCACTGTAATAAATATATATATCATATTCATTCTGGCAGTCATAATCAGGTCTTTACAACAAATTTCATGAAGCCTGGTAGTCAGCAACAAATATTTATACCTCCTCCGTCATTGATTTTCAAAAAGTTTATTATGAATTAATTGGAAAAAATAAGTATACTTTAAAGTTATTAGTTATATAGTTTAGAATAGTATATACTTTAGAAAGTTAATATATACTAAGTTTTCTAATAAAACTTATCAAAATTACATATCTCTGCAAAAAAAAAAAAAAAAAATACTGTAAAGGCTGAATTAACAGACATGTTCGAGAAATGCTGAATGCTTCTAATATCCAGATATTTGAATGCTACAATATTTCTGTATGGTAAGGGGAGGTGGGGGGGGGGGGGACATAGAAGATCTGTTGAAGGAGGAAAACAATTTTTTGCCTATTTTCCTCTCAAATTCAGTCAAATAATTCTGATTTTATTTTAAAATTTGCATTCGATGAACTTATTTCTTCCAAATTAAAAATAAAATTTAAAAATGTTTTTTGTTTGAATATGATTTTTCTTAATATTTTGTAACATCTGTAATGAGATATCTTATGAGAATTTTAATTTAAGGAGTCAGTGGCTCCTAAACCCAAAAAATCCAGTGGCCACAGTTAAAAACAAACACATAAAAACAATAGTGTTTATATGGGGTAAAAAACTTAAAAAAAAAACCTTTAGGAATTCAAAGTGTAAAGTAATTTATTTAATATAAACACATGTACAACAAAATTTGAATATTAATTAAATCTTAAATCATGTACATTCAGAAGATAAAGTTGGGCAAGATACGGTTTAAAAAAAATATGTATAAGCTAAGCAATCATGATAGCGGGGAATATCAGAAAAATATTTGGCTTAGATGCTTTACACTCACGCTAAAAAAAAAAAAAAAATTAATCGGTTAAAAAAAAGAAAAAAGTCGCCAAATTTAGGGGATTTTTTCCTTTAATGGCAACCTAGCCATTGTATTAAGTTATTCCTTTGGCGTAGTCTTGGAAATTGCGCCAACCAAACAGTCGCCAATCTTTTGTTTACATTTTAGCGTGAGTGTAACACATCTGTTCCAAATATTTCTTATTTTGATTATGCCAGACAAAAGTACATATGAAAGAAAATCCAAATTTGTGAGATTATTTTGCAGTATAAAAATCAAAACACACTTCAAACATTTGTTTATATATTATATATATATATATATTTAAATCACAGTTTATGTAAAATTATCAGATTCAGATTGTTACGAATAACATTGCTATTCGAATATATTTAATAGTTTGTTGTGTTAAACAGATCATTCTGAAATGTTATTAAAAGATAATAATAATGCAGAGTTTCCCCAGGTTTAAAAAAAGGCAGGGTGCTGCTGGTGAGAAAAGGGCACTTTTTTAATTCTTAAGAGCACATTTTTAATTCTTAAGGGTACTGTTTGGGTGTTTTAGGGCACTTTTCAAATTCTTAAGGGCACTTTTTTAATTGTTAAAGGTATTCTTTTGGTTTTTAAAGCCACTTTTGATATTCCAAAGTCAAAAAACTCTTTTTAAGACAACATTGAGTAAGTTTTTACTATGAAAGCAAATTTTTTAATGTAAAAAGGAGAAAGGGCACTTTTTTTACTGAGGTCAAGAAGGGTGCTAATTATTTTACTGGAGGGGGCAAGAAGGGTGCCAATTCTTTTTATGAGGGGCAAGAAGGGTGCTATTTTGTAAACCAAAGGGCAGACAGGGTGCAGCACCCTTCTGAAACTGTCTGGGGGAAACTCTGATAATGTTTGTGTTTTGGTCTTAATCTTAAAAAAAATATTAACATTTCACGATGGGGACTGGGAATACCAGAAATTGATTACTTTTAATAAATCACATGGCAACTTAAACGCCGAAAGTTAGTGACCACAGCAAAAAAATTAGTTGCCACGTGGTGACAGGTGACTGTGAATCTGCACCTATAGTCAAGCCTGCAAGTGTCATGCTTTTGAGTTTAAAAATGTATCAGAAAGTTTCGCATTATTGAGCAGGGAATATATATTTTTTTAGAACTGAATTGCCTTAAAAGTACAAGAGCAGAGGAAGATCACTGCTTGCCACATATGAGTATTGTGGGAGAGAAAAAATATTTTTGTGTTCATTTGTTAGGTCATTTCTTGTAAAAAAAAAGAAAAACAGCCAGACTAAATAACTTGGTTGTCAGCAGCAATTTGGTGATCGCATTTGTCAAGCCTTAGTCATAACATATACTGCCAAAAAAAAAAAACGGTACTTTTCGGTTAGCCGGGCGCCAGTGATTTATATACATGTATATATACATATATATATATATATATAGATACAAAAATATCTACATACACATATATATACATACATGCATATATGATGAATATACTATACATATATGTGTATACATATATATTTATATATGTACATATATCACTGGTGCCCGGCTAAACTACCATCGTAAATATATTTTATAGCTAAAAGACATCAGTCATTAATTTGTATTATTTTAACTTTCTTTTATATTATTTATCATAATGATGATATGTATTTACTAAATTATTGAATAATTAACTAAATTATTGAAAATATTAAATTATTGTTTTGAATCCGATTGGCAATGATAAACATGATTGGTGATCTATATTCCTGTCACAGATATTACTCAAGTACCCTTTTAACTTTTGAAAAAGGCAACATCTAACTTGTAATGATCCAAGTTACATAAAAATTTATTAATAGTTTGATAATACAGGAAATCCAGTATTCAAAATTAGTGGTTGTTAGTCATCCTTGTCAAATGAAACTTAAATTATTGCTTTTCACGACTACAAAATTATTATCAGGCATCAAATTTTTTAACACTTATTTTTGTTTAACTTAGCCGATCACCCATTTTTTTTAAATTTGGTCTCGCACCAAAGACAAACTCTCATTTGAGACAATTTGGCAGCAAATTTTAGCAGAGTGTTTAAATCCAAATGAACATATTAATTTATGTAAACTTTTAAACTTTATGTTTATATTGATTCTGCCATTTAGCACTACTCAATGTGAAAAGGGATTCAGTCAGTTAAATTTAATAAAAATTGATACACATAACCATTTATCCACTGATACTGTTAAATGATTTATTAATGGTGAAACTGTATGGGCTTAATTTAGCAGATTTTTGTCCAGATAAAGCCATAAATCCCTGGTGAAATGATGTCGTTGAAGGATGGATTAGACGTCCTGATTTAAAAAAAAATTCTTTTGAATGATTATTGTTTGATTTGTAAATAAAAAATAGTTGCCTGCATCTAATAAACTTCTTTTTAGCATCTAACTTTATTTAAATTAGTCTCCATTGTTTGTTTCATCTTTGCAATCTATATGCAGTCAAACATTGTTTTGCATAAAATCGCTTTAATATGAATTTTCGCTTTAACACAATTAATAATGCAGTCCCAACAGATAAGTTGATACCTTGGTACTATTATTTTAACGGTTAACCAAAAAAATAATGATATTAATAATAATAAATAAATGTTGTCCTTTAGATTTCATTTTAACAATATTAATCTGTAATTACATTATGTTATTATTGTTCGAACAGCTTTGGGATTATCCTGCTGTCCGCCATCTTGTTTTTTAAATCAAAACATATTTATTTTGTTTCTCATTTCCAAAATAATTTTCATCCATATTTACTTATTATAAACACGTTATTTAATTTTATTGACTAATTTATTTATATTTAATAATAAAAGTTAAAATGTTTTGATTTAACTTGATTATGTCAGAAACAAAACAAATGTTTTGATTTATTGCCTGCGGTCAGCCATCTCATTTTTAAAATCAATGTTTTGATTTAACTTGATTATGTCAGAAACAAAACAAATGTTTTGGTTTATTGCCCGCAGTCAGCCATCTCATTTTTAAAATCAAAACATTTTAACCTTTATTATTAAATATAACTAAATTAGTCAATAAAATTAAATATGTTTATAATAAGTAAATATGGATGAAAATTATTTTAGAAATGAGAAGCAAAACATTTACACAAACAAACAAGATGGCGGACAGCAGGCTAATCCTAAAGCTGTTCCACGTTATTATTATTATTAATATTATTATTTTACTTAAGTTTAAGTGTAATTATCAACAATAGATAAAATTTTGTTTCTGACATCTGAGGTAGTTATCCAGGTTTCATTTTGTTTTAAATGATTAACTGCATTTTTCTATTAATTTCTAAATAAAGTAATAATTAAAAATTTTTTGTCAATTTTACAGTTGCTTCAATTATTATAATCTTGTAGACTAAGAGCTTCAATAATTTTAAATAAAAGCTAAATATTTATGCTTTTCCATAAAGTAGCATATAATGTTATGGTTATGTTAAAAATAAATTTTAGAAATTTACTGTGGTGTAAAGGTGAAAATAAGGAATTTTGCTTAGTAGCCACTGGCCGGTACACGTTCAATTTTTTTTAGTAGCCAGTTAGTCGCGAGTGAGAATAATTTCTTTAGTAGCCAGTAAGTACATTTATGTCATTGCATAATTAATTAAAAAAATATATAATTAGTTTACAGTGAAGTAATTTATGTACTAAATAAAAATATTTTAATTTATATTGCTTTGAATAAACTTGAGATACTAATTTTCAATCTATTTTAAATTTTAAAATAAGTTAACAGCAAAGTTATACACACATGCCTACGTAGCTAAATACATAAGTCTCATTAAGCTTAGATACTTGTGTGGCTAACTACATAAGTACCTTTAAAAAAAAAATATTTGTTTAGAAGTAAGATCTCACAATAATAAAATAGGTATGTTTATATTAAGGATGCACAACCCGTGGCCGGCAGGCGAAAAGCGGCCCGCAGTGAACCTAAATGCCAACATCTCCAGAAATTGCAATTTTCACCAATTTGTCGCAAAAAAAAAATTGCAAATTTTGTCCATAGGTTGCATAAAAACATCGTCAGTCATTTTTGTGAGTGGCCCTCCCCTTATAAAAGTTATGCACCCCTAGTTTATGCACTAAATAATAACCCACAACATGATATATATTACACATGCACAACCTCTGGCCCGCGGACCAAAAGTGGCCAACATCTTCATAAATTGCATATTTCGTCAATTAGTCCGGCGTAGGGTTGGCACGTTTTTGCCAAAGGTGGTAAAAACCATGGAAAAAACCGGTAAAAACCGTCCTGGCAAAAATACATTTTTGCCACTTTTTGCCACAGTGGCAAAAATAGATATGTTTTATTTACAGCGATGTGATTAATATATTTTAGTTTTTAATAATTTCAACTCTAATAATATGTAATTTTATTTTTTTATTTACCTTAGAGTATTCAATGCATCATTAAAACAGTAATCTAAGTAGTTTGTATTTTTTAGTAAATAACTTACTGGCTTTGGTTTAAACTGTCATAATTATTAAACAAGCAATCCTTATGCTTCAGTTAATTTTGTAGCAAAGTCTGAGAGAGAAATAGCTATCAATTTTGCTATGCTATGAGAACAACAGTAATTTGAAGTTAACAAACTAAAAACAATAGAAACAAAACATTTTGCAAGATAATTCATTCTCATTTCCTATGATCAAATCAAGATTCAAGTCTGTAGCCTGTATAATGACAATGGGGAAAATGGTAAGAAAAATTACCTAAAAGATTAATTTGCCTATATTTGCAACATTAAATAATCAATTAAAATTATTCTACCCTTCTCTCTCTTATACATATTAATTTCATCCAATCCATGTGTTTTCTTATAACTCTCTCTCCCCCCCCCCCCCCCCCCCCACCAAAAAAAAAAAAAAAAAAGAAAGAAAAAAAAAAGTTGTAGCAATTTCAAAAGTTTATTTGGTACTACTTTATTATCCTGTCGGCCAAACTATAAGATTAAATGTAATTTCCACTTGACATTAAACACATTGCACATGTTTGTATGTCATCACATGAATTTAATTTATTTTATTTGTATTTTTATTAAGCTTTTACTAATTTGTTTTTTCTTTCGTTATTTAAAATGAAAATTATATCAATAAATGATTATCTCATGATATTAAAGGAAAAAAAATATAACAGATTAGTTTCAACTGCCGTCACAAATTTTTGTCCACCAAATATTTTTATTTTTCTATATTTGCTTCAAGCCTATATCTAATGTTTACATACATTTTATAGGTTTTTTTCTATGTTTTTTGACTAAATAAAGAGGATCGAATTCTTTACAATCTTCTGTTATCATGATATTTTGTTATGTTTCTTAATAAATTCGATTATTACATTTAAAATACTTACATTTAATTCACAAATTCAATATCTTAAAAATATCTGTTTGCTTATGGTTTAATTTAATAATTCTGCATTTAAACACGTAAACTGTTCTTAGTATTATTTTGTCCGAATTAATCCGGATAAATCAAATTTTATATTTGCTATGTCGTTACGTCATGACCATGAGTGAACTTTATCATTAAAGTAACCCTATTATATTTAGAGATTTTTTTTTTTTAATTAAAATTCATTTTCCTAACTTAAAATTTTAGAAGGGCAATATTTTTTCATTTTTATAATTTGGTGAATAGTTTGGCGATTTGTTTAATTTGGCAAAATTGGTCGACGGGATAATCAAGTACTACCGTTTACTTCTATAAAGTATTTGTAAAAGTTATACCTAGAGGCTCAAATAAAGATAAAATGAAGATTGATTTGGCAAATGTTTATGCATTAATATTGTTTATTATTAGATTTTTTAAATGTAGAAACTGTTGATTAATTTTTTTTTTTAATATATATTAATTTTAAAGGCAACATTACTACATTAATTTGAGAAAAGTAAAAAGTTTTTACCTGTCACCATCACAAATTTATCTGCAAAATTGATTATGATTGATTATTGATATTTTTTTATTCATATTACCAATGAAAATTATTTTAATTAATCAAATTAATATTAATGAAACATTTAATTAATATTCTGATTTAAGTCTCAATTATAATATATACAGAATTATGTTTTTTTAATATGTTTATTAAATCTAGCCTTTTTGCCAATTTTTGCCGGTTTTTACCAGGTTTTTTCCAGTTTTTGCCACTGTCCTGGCAAAAATACCATTTTGCCGGCAAATTGCCCAACCCTAAGTCTGGGAAAATTGCAAACTTCGTCATTCAGGAGCGTAAAAATGATGAATATTTGTCATTCGAGACCATAAAAATCAAGTATTTCGGTGATCGAGATCGGTTGTAGAAAAATTATGAATTTCGGTGATCGGGTGTGGAAAAATAATGAATTTCGTCGATCGGACGTGGAAAAATCCTGAATTTCGTTGATCGGACGCGGAAAAATCATAAATTTTATCGATCGGATGCAGAAAAATCTTAAATTTTAGCAATCAGACGTGGACAAAACAAATTTCTGCAATCGGACGAGGAAAAATCATGAATTTCGTCGAACGGGAGCAGAAAAAGGCATAAATTTCGGCGATCGGGCGTGAAAAAAATCACAAATTTTGTCGAACGTGCGCGGAAAAATCGCGAATTTTGTCGAACAAGCGCGGAAAAATCACGAATTTTACAAAAAAAAAAAAAAAAATATCTTGGAAAATCTTGCATTTGGCCGGTTTGTTCCATATTTTTAATCGCCAGTTTTTCAAGTTTAATAGACGAGTGGCGACTGGCGAGTGCTTATTTTCACCTTTACTGTGGTGCCTAAGATATTTATTTACAGCAGGTGTTATTTGACGCCTATCTTTCATTTTCAAATTTCTATCACTGGAAACCACATCACAGTCCACTTATTCTATCAAAAATACAGAGTGTCTCACTTCTAGCTGAACCCGAATTTTCATTCACAGCTTTAATTGTAATCAAGATATTTTAGCGATATTTGTGTCGTATTAACTTAGCTTTGTATGAAATGTGGGCTATGGTGGAAATTTGTTTTTGCCTGAATTAACATATTAAAAAATTTCTTTTTTTGCGGTTACATCAACATTTCTTTTCAGTACAAATTTATAAACGTTTGTTTCTTTCAGTGAATTTTATAAGATGCTGCAACAAAAAGATGACAAGTGAATCTAATTTTGCTATATATCTTATTGAAAAAATAACTAAATATAAATATGACCATTATAAAACCATTTCCATCGAACATACAAAAGCAAAATTTTCTTGTTAAACTATTAATATGTTTTTATCAACTGGGATTATTACAGGTTAACTGTTGAATTTTTGAAAAGTTTAAAAGATACTTATGTAATA
Source organism: Maratus michaelseni (assembly GCA_963931845.1). Classification (NCBI taxonomy): domain Eukaryota; kingdom Metazoa; phylum Arthropoda; class Arachnida; order Araneae; family Salticidae; genus Maratus; species Maratus michaelseni. Next base: position 314,807,072 of record OZ007589.1, on the reverse strand, counting down.
CTCATGCCAGGAATATAGCTCACCAATCATGTTTATCATTGTCGATGGCCAATCCAGCTCAAAACAGTAATTTAATATAGTACATTTATTAAATACATAACATCATTTAAAATGGTAAATATAATATAAAAGCATGTATTAAACACATAACATCAGATTGCCAGCTTTTAGCTATAGAAGATAGTTACAATATTTTTGGTTATATGTTATACCCATCTGAATGAATGATATATATACTAATTGTATACTTATATAATGAATATAATATACATATCTATATTAGGGATGCACCGAATAGTAATTTTTGCTGAATACCGAATAATCGGCTAGCCAAATAGTAAACAGTGAAGCCGAATACCGAATATTGGACTGGCCGAATATTTTTACATTTCAGAATATAAAAGTTAAATTATAAAACAATTTTACATAATATTTAACATAAATACTACCATTTTATGAACTAGACATTTTTACTAGAAACATTTACATTTACACAAAAATAATCTGTGCTTTGAATTATAATTTAAAAAGAGGATTGTCTTAAAGCTTTTTTAATTAATAAAGCTTTAAACTTCGTGGTTTCTTCTGTGAATTAAAATAAATTTATAAAATGTTCTTATATTCTTAAAAAAATACTCTCAAGTAATTAAAAAAAAATTGAATGAATTATAAGAAACATTTTACAGTGATATAGTGTTTATTTGTCAGGAAAGGACTAAAGTAACATATTAAAATGATGGCAAATCAGCAAGAATAATTTCCCTTTTGATTTGGCAAGGAAGTTTTTAAATGAACCAGAGAGCAGGTGTCTGGAATAGGCGATCATATTGAGAGGTTGTAAACAGGGTATTCATACATCTTGGAACAAACTTTCTGCGTAGATAATGTGGTCAAGGCAATCATTGTTTGAGCAAGAAACATTATCGCAATCCACTTATTCCATCAAAAATAAATACATTCAATCAAAAACACAGAGTGTGTCACCGTAAGCTGAAACTGAATTTTTGTTCTGTAGGCTGTACTCTGAAGAAAGGAATATCTAGCTCAGTGTTGTTTAAATATGAATGGCAGCAATTTCCAGTACTTCTCATGATTCACAGAAATCAAAGTAACTTATGTTGAAAATATAGCTTACAATTACAATATCTTTAAAATAACAAACGAAAATTCAAATTTGTCCTGGAGTGAGATGCACTTTATTTTTGAATGAATAAGTGTGTTGCGATCCTGGTTTCCTGAACAAAAATTGTCTGTCTTGATGTCTATTATCACCTATGAAGTTTTTTTCCATTTTATTTAGAAACATGATGTTTGCAAAAAAGCAAGAAACAGCTTATTTACTAGACAGGTTTTTAGGAACTTTCATTTATTTGTACATCATTAGTTCCTATGAAGATCATCATTAATGGTTAATTTTCTTAGGTGACTGTTTTCAAACAGCGAATAAATAATGTAAAAGCATTCTCTTTCATTTAAATAATCTATTTTCCATTCCCTTAAAACTATTTAGGCATCAACACCAATAAATTTTTCCAATAAACCACAGAAGGTTGAGTTAAATTCAGAAAATATGAAAAGAAAATTAATACAAGCCAATCCTTTATCAATACAGGTTCTAATTGATTTTTGGAAGGCTTTTTCCCTTCTAATTCAGCGATTAAAATAACCATTTTTCAGTTGCTTTTATTCTTGGTAAAAGACGGTGGTGGTGGGTTTGTGAAAGCAGACAATAACTGAGACATTTGGGAGTGGGGGGGGGGGGGGGGTAGTAATCTAATAATACTTAAAATAGTAGAAATATTTGTGAAAACTGAATATCAGATGCTATTTTTTGATATTATTGAGAAGGCTATTTTCTTTTCTTTCTAAATCTAAATGCATTTTGAGGAAAAATGCTAGAGTGTAGAAATGTAACAATCATAATATGTAAATTTGTATATTTTAATAATATTTACTGTCATAGATTAATTTGTACATTTTTTTTTTTTCAAATATTCTTGGAAATTGTTAGGATAGCCATGGCCTGAAATATACAAAACAAGTTCATACAGATGGATGATTTGGCAGGAAGCTGTGTCCAACTAAAGGGGAAAAAAATATGCGTAAGTATAATTTTGTTATGTCTTTCTACCTTAAGCCTGTTCTCATTAAGGTTCATAAGATATTATTTGAATGGTTTATTAACCGACTTCTGACATAGTACACACACATTTCTTTAAAACGTTATCTAACTAAAAATTGTTCTTAATTAAAAATTAAATCACCGTTGTTGTCATAAATGAAATGAAAGGTTTTCAGAACAATGTTGCTACAAAAATAAAATACCACATTATATCATTTTCAACAATGATTATAAAAAAATAAATACTAGTATAAAAAGTGAGATGTCTGTGTATTGGCTTATTTTATTTGGAATTAGTATAATTTTTCATTTTTGCTATCTTCGATCAACTTTTTCTGCAGCTTTGATGGAATGAATATGATATTCTGGCTTGATTAATGTTGTTTGTAGATATTTTTAATCCTTAATTTTTCTGTAGAAGTTTAAACCTGCATCTAAAAGACATTAGATATTGCTAAAATATATTAGACTGCACTGCAGTGTGAAATGCTAGCATGGGCCTCTGGTGTTACTTTATTTGTCACATCTAAAAAATATATTTTTTTCTTTTATTTTTTATTGTTAAGTGCAATAATACTTTTCTCATTCTTTTTTCTGCTCAACTAGTGCCCAGTTTTCTGCTTCAGTAATGCCTTTTTTTACTCTATTCCTGTCCTTTTTCTTTCTAGAGTGAAAAGTGAACACATTAGTGTTCACTCTAGGATGCTTCCTATTATGGATGCATTTCTTAAAGCTCTCAAAATGCACTGCTGGTATTTAACTATTAATTGTATGTTTATTAAAAAATTTCTTTATAGTGTGTATAAATAATATTATATAATATCAAGCTGTTCATTGAAAAAGTCTTGATTAAAAAAAATATATATCTCCTGATTTTTGGTATTTATAACATAACTATGCATTAATTTAAATTAATTGCATGTTTACAATAATTACATTTCAGTTTATCAAATCATCTCTAGGAGGGATGCCAGATTTTAGCCAGGTTAAAAAAAAAAAAAAAAAAAAAAAAAGCCAATTGCCTCTTTTTTGGTTTTAACCAGTTAAAAAACACTGGCTTTTAATAATAAAAATATAGTTGGTTTCCAGAAAATTCACATTAAGTTTAAATTAATTTATTTTTTATGCACTCATAATTGTTTTTTCTATAAAGTTTGTAAACGTCTGTTAAATATTATGAAGTAAATTAAGTTTTTATGACCACTAGAAAAATACTACGAAATCAATATGTAGTAGTATAATGCATTAAATAAGGCACCAGTATGGTGTTTTGAAAGCCTATATCACATAGCTCTACATATACTATACAATTTAAAGAGAATACTATGCAATCAAACAATGAACTACTCTTAAAAAAAAAAAAAAAAAAAAAACAAAAAAAAAAACAGTTGTACTTTAAAAAGAAAAAACAATTTTTATATACTGCTATTTATTTTTATATTGATTGAAACAAAATAATTTATATATTTTATAAATAGAATTATTTGACAATATTTGAGATCATCTGTAATTAGCACACAGTGGGTATTGATGATTTATAAAAATTATATATATTTTTTATGTTTAATATATATATATATATATATATATATTTTTTTTTTTTCCTGCTCCTAAGTGGTTTTGTAACTTATTCTCAATAAGTGCTCAAAGTTAAAAGATGTGCTCAAAATAAAACTTATTCAAAAGAGTTATTCATGCTATGTTTTTCTTAATATTGTTTTCAAAAGCGAGAAATTGAATTTTTTTTTACTAAATGATTTTAGGTAGGATTTTGAATATCTGAGAGGGGAAAAAGTGTATTACTTTTCAATAAAGTCCTTAAAATTAAGTAATAAATCATATTGTTAAACAGTTACTAAATAAATACTTAATAACAGTTACTAAAACAAAATACTACATCAATAACCCTAAAATAATTTAAAAGGTCCGGTGCAAAGCAATTTTTACTCTTTTTTTTAAAAATTTAGCTGACTTTTATAACCAAGCCTATAAATAACTCAGTTATGTGTTATTAAAATTTAATGTTTTCATTATTTGAAATAATATTAAATTCAAACTTAATAAACAACTTAAACCTTTGAAGTTAGTTAAATCACATTTAAAACCCTTTGACCACCGAGCAAAAGGGCAAAAGTTTAATGCTGTTTTCTATATAATTTTTTTTTTAATGCTAAAAAACATATTTCCAACATATATAAAAAACTTAATTTTGTATATGAATATCATCCTTGAAACTATAAATCATTAGATTAATTTTGACACAATTATTCTTAATTGATAAAAAAAAATCATGAGATGTAACCTTCCAAACTGGGCGAAAAAGTCCATGCCAGGATTCGAACCTGAAATCTCTTGGCTGAAGCTGCCAATGCTCTACCAACTGAGCAATCCCGGACGAATATGGATGAACTTTTTCACCCAGTTCACCTTGATGACCATTGCATCTGGTCTGACATCTGAATCAGCACAACAGAATAAATAACAGGTAATGGGACCTCTAGTAAATGCTGGAAATGTGATTACACTATATTAAATGGACTGGAGGTCCCATTACTTGTGATTTTATTCTGTTATGCTAATTCAGATATCAGACCAGATGCTATGATCATTAAGGTTAACTGGGTGAATTAGTTCAGCCATATTCATCCGGGATTGCTCAGTTGGTAGAGCATTGGTAACTTCAGTCAAGGGATCCAGGTTCGAATCCTGGCCCGGACTTTTTTGCCCAGTTGGGAAGATTACATCACATGTAAATCATTAATTAATGTTTTAAATAATGCTAATATTGCTGTGAAACCTACAGCATAGTGAATGGATATATTAGTTTGCGGCGGCTTGAAGGGTAAAAATTTGTAGTTTAAAATTACAAGCTAATTTTGACCAATTAAATCACCAGTGTGGCTTTTAAAAACTTTTAGCAGGCTTTTTTGCAACCCTGATCTAGACTTGCTAGTTATGCATGAAAAGAAAACTAGTTAGTGTATAAATATAATGAGAAAAACATGTCCAACTTAATATGTGAATTCTCTTAAATAAAATTCATTTGAGATTAAAAAGTTTGGTACAAGTATCCCCTGGTGTACCAAAACAGGACACAAGGTCCTGAAGGCACATGATGAAGGGGGCAGCTGTCATCTGACAAAGCACCACAAGGACTTACAAGGGCTGACTTCTTTTAATTAACTTCAAAGTTTCTCTGCAATTGATTTGATCCCTATTGGAATCTATCGGGTTTTTGACTACATACCTTACTTTCACCTACCAACCTCCTAGCCAGCAGATGCCACACATTCTGTGCCAGTCTGTGATATTGTACCAACCTGCTTTACTTTATTGTTCTAATATGTACCACTTCTGTCCAGCATCTTATGCTGTTACCATTCAAAAATATTCTAGATGTTGGAAGTTTTACTGTAGGGGAAAACAAAAATTAGGGAGATAGAGGGCAGACACCCTAAACCACTCCTTTGTACATGGCCTGTTCCCTATAAGTCTTTCATAAACCTCCAGGGATATGTGTACCGAGTCTGAACAAACGTTTTAAAGAGGGTTTGTGATGTATGTCAATAGATTTCTGTCATAATAAATATCTGATATTTATTTTCAAAATATCACTATGCATGCTATTTTTTTTATATTTTCATGTGAAATAAGTGTAAATGAAGTTTTTAACTGCAATAGACTGTTGATCTATAGACAAAAAACCCTTTTCTTCTGACAATGACCTTTTATTCTCTCTCTCTCTCTCTCTCTCTCTCCCCCCCCCCCCCCCCCCACACACACACACACACACACCACCTTAAATTTATGTTTGAAGCTGAATTTTTAAATGTTTCTACTTCAACAACTTCACAAGAAAGAATCTTTTCTGGTTTTGGTGATATATATCAATACATTTTATCATTAAAATTATCTGATATTTACATAATCATATAATAAAATCACTAAATGAATCATATAATAAAAACAATAAATATGAATTTGGTAAGTTTATATTATTACAAGCATGGAGAAAAAAACTTCAATAAACAAAATTCAAAGTTATCCACTTTACAATATTTCCCTGGCCTCTTTGAAAGATTGAAATATAAACTTTGCAAATTCAATATTATATGCCTTATCACAAAACTTACAAAACCATCCATAAAATTAAAAAGTATAGTTTGTAAGAAAATAGACCTGATAGAGTCATATCAACTATCAAGTGTTTATGAAATCCTGTTCACCAGAGCAGATGGAACAATGCAATATTATATAGGAATGACAATTGAGAACTATAACATATGGCAGATATCATATATGACAGAAAAACTACAGCATTGGCAAAATTACATCAGATCAAGACTTTAAAAATTGATTTTAAGCATAGTAAAATAATTTATCCATCAAGACTTTATTTCCCATCTATTATCCATGAATCAATAGAAATCTATGTGTGTAACAAGAACATATGTAATGAATCAGCATCTTTTGAAGTACCTAAGATCTGACACAAGATTTTGCTCAATTTAAAAAAAGCAATAAGGAAATATTAATTTTCACATTTACAGTTGACTATTTTTAAGCACCTGCTTTTATTACACATATGATCTTGTTATTTGTTTTTTCAAGTTTATTTGCGAAAATAGTTTATCCTGTAGATCTTGATAATGGTACCCGTTTGTGTGTTCGAAGCATGTCGATTATTACATTAAAAGGTTTTTATAAGCCTTTTTGTGTTCTACTTTTATCACTTAAGCATTTAAATATATATTTTATTTGATATTTATTTTCAAAATATCATGTTTGATATTTTCAATGTTTTTATATGGCTAATATTAATTTTCAAATTTCATTTAAGAATGACTTTAAAAAAATATATATTTTTTCATGTGAAATAAGTGTAAATAAAGTTTTCAACTGTAATAAATTTTGCCATTTTGTAGGCAAAGAGCCTTTGTTTCTGTTTCTGACAATTTCTTTTTACCCCCCAACCCCCCCAAAAAATTCTAAGATTTATGTTTGAAGCTGAAATTTTAAATGTTTTTACTTCAACACCTTCACTAGAAAGAATCTTTTCTGGTTTTGGTTTAGTTCAGTTTAAAGTGTGCAGTAAGTTAGGGAATGAAAGAACACACAAACTTACATTAAAATTTTATTGTTTGAAAAATGAAACTTTTTTTTTAGAACTTTAGACGGAATCCTATATTCTGTGTTTTGATGGGTGTAAAAATTCAACTTGTTAAAAAATTGTTTCTGTTTTCAATTAGTTGATTTTCAATTTTGCTATTACTTTTTTTTTTTTATAATAAAAACAAAAAAGCATTTAGAATAAGTTTTCATGTTAATAATATGTTTCAGTTTCTAGTTTATATTAAGTCAAATAATATTTATAATCAGCAGCAAGTTGGCTATTTTAAAGATATTGGATATTTTTGGCATTTTCATGTATATTATATTCATGAATTTTGATTTTAAAGCATTCAGAAATGAAATTTGTAAATTGTGATATCTATACTATGACTATTTCTCTGCTAAAATGTGTTGCTTTATCCATTTGTAAAAAAAGACAAAAATCTTTTATTTTATTTTAATCCACTGAAATATATTTATTTTACAGATACTTTTTTTGGAATAAATCTCAACCAATGTTTGAAGATGAATCCAGATGTGAAGGAAAAATAATGCATATATTTGAGACGTCTTAATTTGTATAATAACATTTGATTGTGAAATTATAGATGATTTTTATGTATTTTATTTATTTGATAATAAATGTCGTAGTTTAATTTGTTTGTTTTTATGTATTTCAAAATTATAAAACATGATTATTAGATGTAGCTTTAGTTTAAAAATAAATAAAATTAAAATTTAATTTTCATGCATAGTGTTTTTTCGTAATGTAGTGATAACTGCCAACTCCTACCTAGTTTTTAGCACCAGTAATTTTGAAGAGTAATCTTCATTTTATGTAATCACAGATTTCTACAATTAAATAAGGTAAAGTTTACTCTTCAAAATTATTGGTGTCAAAAATTCCTTAGTTGGCAGCTACGACTATAATATATAGTAGGAACATCAGCTAAAAACTCAAATAATATAGGTCGAGATTTTTTAATGTTTAATCTTCTTCCAGTTGGGAAAATTTTGATTATCTAAGTTTTTTTTAAAAAAATGATTTTTTACATATATATATCGGGGGTGATTGTGGGTTATATACCCGAATTCGTTTTTTTTTTTTTTTTTTTTCATTTACAGTACCGAAATTCTGTTTTTTCTGATAGTTAAATTCATACAATAAGACTAAAATATAAATTTCATATGATTTCTAAACATAATTAAAATTAATTTAACCTCCATGTAATAAATTTTATATTACCCCCTCCTTCTCTCCATACAAAAACGTTTTCTCGCTAAAATTTCAGATATTTTTTTCATGAACCCACAGTTACCGCTGATATATATATTCTGTAGCTATTCTTATTTTCATTTACAGGCTATAGCTAAAATACGAAAACTAACTTCCAAGAAATCTATAAAGTGATTTTCGCACATTTGCATTTACATCAGGAAATGAGAATTCTCTTTTTTTTAAAATTATGCTCTCTCGTCAGGAAACAAGAATTCTCATTTTGGAATAAGAGTGTGCTCCACAATGTCCTTGAATTTTCATACCACTATTTCAAGTAGTAATTTCTGCTTTATTTAGTTGCAGAATTATTATTTGGAAATAGTGTTACTCAAATTCAAAGACTGGTGAGTGTGTTGAATATTTTATCAAAAATTGTCGATGTGAGTATGTAAAAAGATATACTTGCTATATTTTGAAAATTTTTTGTATTTTATTTACTAGAATGGGGTGCCTCACCAACCTTGAGGATAAATTCACAAATGTTGCTTTTAAATATATTGCAGTTTTCACCAAATAATTTTTTTAGCAAAACGTTCACATTTTTATGCCAAAGTTAGCACATTTATTTATAAATAAGCATACAGGATGTCCCAAAAAGATTGAAACATGCTTTAATTTTTACCTGTTGGAGATATGTATGCAAAGTAAATTGCAAAAGTGTTCAAAATAAAGTAGGAATTGTGATTATATTGATGAATTAGTTCTGAAAAAGTTACTCTTTAAATTTTTATAGGGCTCCTGGTTCATGTAAGTTATATTTAGAAATACTTTCTTCTTGCTCTGACGGGTACAGCAGTAATAATTCCATTCTTCTGTAATCAAAGTACACTAAGTTGGAATTATATGAAATTTCAGAGTTTTCTAACACTAAAAATCATTTGTCTGTGCTTAGAAGCAGAAACTTCTAAAATTTCATAAACTCTAAAGTGTAACTCTGTGTGTTTTGGTCATAGAATAATGCAATTTTGACTGTTGTACTTGTCAGAACAGGGATAATACTTTCCTAAATATAACTTGTAAGACCCAGGCATCGGATAAAAATTTCAAGTGTAACTTTTTGAAATTAATGCCAAAACCATTTCATCAAAATAATTTGTATTCTAACTTATTTTGAACAATTTTGTAATTTACATTGCCTACGAATCTCCCACAGATAAAATATTAAAGCATGTTTCAATCATTTTAGAGCGTCCTGTATTTGTCTTAAAATACAGGGGATTTCTGCAAAGAATACAGATTTTTCTCGTAAGATTTACATATTTTATCTGTAAAAATCACAAAATATTTCTGTTAAAATAACAGTTTATCTCTGTAAATGCAACAGCATTAAACTGTTAAAAAAACAGAAAGTTTGTTACAAATTACAGATATTTCTCGTAAAATTTACAAGCTTTCTCTGTAAAAATCACAGAATATATCTGTTAAAATAACAGTCTATCTCTGTAAATGCAACGGCATTTAACTGTTAAAAAAACAGATATTTCTCGTAAAATTTACAGGTTTTCTCTGTAAAAATCACAGAATATTTCTGTTAAAATAACAGTTTATTGCTGTAAATATAACAGCATTTAACTGTTAAAAACACAGGAAATTTGTTAAAATTTACAGATTTTTTTCGTAAAATTTACAGATTTTTCTTGTAAAATTTACAGGTTTTCTCTGTAAAAACCACAAAATATTTCTGTTAAATTAACAGTTTATCTCTGTAAATATAACAGTATGAAACTGTTAAAAAAACAGTCACTTCACGTAAAAAATTACAGATATTTCCTGTAAATTAAACGGTTTTAAACTGGCTCCAAAATTGACAGTTTTTTCCCGTTAATTTGACAAAAAAATTTTTACAGTGTGTGAAAGCAAGTGGCTCGCATTTTTATAACCAATTATGATACTACAATCGGTTTTGCCAGATTAGCTTTAAATTTTATATGTGTAATGTAATTACTAACCAAAATTAAATATATTTTTAAGTTGATTTTTTAAATTATCTATTCACACGCGAATGAATATTATCATATTTGAATAAAAGTTTAAAGAGATGTTATGTTGTATGTGTAAGTGTGTATCTTAGTAAGAAATTGATATCGAAAGTGAAAAGTCAATTTTGGAGCTGTGGAAGTAGACCGCGCCACAGAAAGTAAACAATAACGAAAACTTAAGGAACGTTCATTTTATTTATTTATTTATTTATTTATTTATTAGTTTCTTTTTCCAGAACAGTATTCTCAAAATCGGTGGGCACTCTATTTCCGTCAGTTTTCAATCAATCAACTTGATCTTTTTAAAAATTAATCCTCACCTATTTTTCTATGAAGTAAGTTTTTTAATAAAAGACGTGATATTTCGGTATTTTGTGTAACTTAAAATAACGAATAAAAGTTTAATGAAAGACAATAAAGTTTATATTTGTAACATAATTAGTGACCAAAATTAAATATATTTTTTAAGTAGAATGTCTTTCAAGTAGATTTTCTAAATTTCCTATTCACATGCGAATCGATATTATCATAATTGGTTAACATATAATTAGTGACCAAAATTAAATGCATTTTTAAGTAGATTTTCTAAATTGTCTATTCACATGCGAATTAATATTGTCATAATTGATTTAAATAAAGCAGTTCTAATAGCTTTTGATAAAAAAGCAATGGTTTCACATAGTTTTTATTCATTTTATAGTATGCGTTTTTTATACATTAGTATCAGTTATCCTGGCCTTTCACATGCATGTACTTTGGGAGTTACGCACAGACGCAAAAAAATGCAGAAAGAGGGAAATATGGGAGAAAGAGTTTATTTCTAGATTTGATGAATGCCTAGCATTAAGAGGATGACTGTTTTTATTAGAGGGATTATCCTGATAAATGTTTTCCTAGGGATTCTTAGCACATAAAGTAGAATGAATAATTTTTAGCTATATCAGCAAGTTCTTATGACAAAATAAAATAAATCGTGTGAATTTTTTAATGATACCATTGAAACAAAATAATTGTATTTTCCTTTTATGCATTTTCACACTTCATCCATTTTCACTCTGATTTATATAACTAGATCTAGCTGATTTAATCAGCTAGAAATTACTGTTTTTTAAAACTCAGTGCAAATGCACTTTTTGAAATGTGAAAAATATCCTTCGTGTCCTGTTAATTCATGAAGTCCAAGGCTCAATTTTCGGATGTTATAAAATGACAAAACGAATATATACGAACCACAAATATATAATGAATATCATATGAAATTTTTTCTTGTGTTTATAAGTATTTCTCTGCATTAACTTCTTTGACAATGATAAAATTAATCCAATTGCAATCCTGGAATATTCAGTTTTATCAGCTGGAGAGTTTTGGGTAGTTTATTACAAATATCTCAATAAAATAGACCAGATCCTTTTTCTCTTTCAGGCCAGGAGAACATATCTCGCAATGTAACATGCCATCGAAGAACGCAGTACCTCAAAAATTCGGACATTTCACAGAAATGTCGATTTTAAGATTTATATACAGGGTATCCCTTCTTATTGTTGTTCAATAATACGAGGGAAAGTCATTAAGTAAGTCATAAAATATAATTAAATAATAACTTACAATGATATTCACTTCAAAACTATTTTTATTTTTCAACATAGTCTCCACCAATATTTATGCACGTTTTATCAGTGCCCCCAACACCAGCTTCATAACACTCTTTGGATTGCTGTCTCAGCCACATTAGGACTTCAAGTTGAACACAGGAGACAATTCAAAAGTTTGGTTTTGCAGCTTCTTCAACATCCACCATACAGCTTCGACTTAGCTCCAAGCGATTTTCATCTGTTTAGTCCACTAAAAAACCATCTTGGAAGAAAGATGATGTTCACAGATGATGAAAAGGTTCAACTTGAAGTCCTAATGTGGCTGAAACAGCAACCCAAAGAATGTTATGCAGCTGGTGTTAGGGCACTGATAAAATGGTGATATAAGTGCATAAATATGGGTGGAGAATATGTTGAGAAATAAAAATAGTTTTGAAGTGAATATCATTGTAAGTTATTATTTAATTATCGTTTGTGACTTACTTAATGACTTTCCCTTGTAATTAATTCCTAAACCTTTAGAGAGATAGTTGGAAAAAAGTTTCAGATGTTGTTCATCATATTAAGAGCCATGTATGTCGAAATAGTTAATTTTTAAAAGTTACGAAATTTAAATATATATACGATCCCTGGTTTCTATATGTTATGTTTAGAAAACCTTTTTCCATGTTCTAACAAGTAAAACTATACAATATTCGGCCAAACTGAATTCTGATACTTTGAATTTTATGTATTTTCAGCATTTTCTGGCACTAAAAATCCGTTTTTGTGATTTTAATACGAGAAACAAAGTGGTTTTTGGAACAGCTGTCAGCTTTACAGGGGAAAAAAATCCTTAAAGGCATTGATCTCCCTTTGTGTTAAAAAAAACAAACAAAAAAACTTCTTATCTTTAAATTGCTAAAAGCCATTAAATGCTAAGACTTTGCCAAATAATTGTTAAGTTTTAAAATATTTTTTTCTATTTCAATATTTTATTTTGAAGGATTTAAGTCAATTAACTATTAAATTTATTGACTGCATTACTCCAGATAGGGCATATAAAAATTAAAGAAAATATAAAGCATAAAGTAGGGGTAATGCTTTAAAACTGGTAATAAGATAATTCTGACTTTTTAAAAACTGAAAAATAAATGAAAACTATTTTTTACATTATTTTTTTTTTACATTCATTTTTAATGATAATCAAAAATATTTTTTATAAAGTTAATCATCAGAAAACGTTTTTGTGGAATTAATTGTTATTAAAATAAAAATTCTCAAAGAAATATCTGTTTTTCCACATTTCCTTTAAAACTTCGCTTTTTAAATATTCCAAATTATGAAAGTTATTTCGATTTTTCAAGCCAGTTTTATCTTGTAAAAATAGATCAAGAATGCGAATCTTTAAACTTGTGGTTAAACAACATTTGCCATTTTACGCAGGTTGATGCAATGCTAATTAAGTTGTTTTTATCTCCCAGTCTTTATAAAAAAAAAAATATTACTGGATGATTCAAAGGGATTGCATGTTTGTTAATTTGTTGTAAAGCGGCTGGAGACAAAAAAGTAGAAAAAGAATAATCTCTTTCAGTGTGGGTGACATCATAGCCACAAAATGATAACGAAAAAGAATTTGCCTTATTGGTATAAGATGCAATTGATATGACAGAGTTATTAGATGTTGAGCCCTTAAAATTTTCGTGGTTTTTTTTTTTTTTTTTCTTTCCTGGTCGTTTAAAGTGTGTTTTTCTACACACGAAAATTATATTTTATTAGGGAGAAATTGATAACAAAACTGAAAGGGCAATTTTGGAGCTAAAGAAATAGAGCGCACCACAAAAAGTAAACAATAACGAAAACGTGAAGTGCACTCCCCCCCCCCCCCCCCCCTCCAGCAGCATTCTTAAAATCGGTGGACATTCTATCTCCGTCAATTTTCAATCAATCAACTTGATCTTTTTCAAAATTAATCGCCACATATTTTTCTACTGAAATATGTACTTTATGAATTCTTTTAGTACTTTGCTAATATAAAGAACTTGTTTGACTTCATATTTTTCAACGAAGATTTGATTACGAGAGCAATTTGGTAACAACATTTCCAGCAAACTAACTGTTCAGTCATTAGAAAAGTTTTTAAAGAAACCGGCCACATAACCGTAATTTAACTCTATTCTGAGCAGAATATGGGGAATAATATGGACATAATAGAGTTAAATTACGATTATGTAACCGTTTTTTTTTTTTATGAAAATGGTCGAAAGACCGGATAGTTTGCTGCAAATTTTTAACAGTGCACTCCTTAATGCTAGCGACCAATTCATTCATATAAAGCGTGTAAGGCTAATTATGATTAGTGTATTAGGCTGGAAAATATTATCTGAACGCGACAAATACAAGTAAAACATAGCCTACTAACTGTTTGTTCCGGTCATTCACCTGGTGCAAAAATTTCAGGATTTCAGTGCTAATGGAAACCGGCGGTGACACAATTTAAATGCTGAAGTGAAACAATGAAAGTTATCTTCGTTGTTATAAAGCTGTGTTTTTTTAACAGAAGTGTGGAAGGTGTTATGTCACATTTTTCTCAACAATTGTTTTATTTATTTATTTTTTATTATTTATTTACTGACTGCATACACTGCAGAAAAAACAAAAAAAAAGTGTTGATTTTACAGTATAATACTGACCAGCTGCCAGTATTATATCGTAAAATTAACAGTAATAAACAGTAAAATAAGAAGTAATACACTGCTGCGCATGCGCGGTAGCGTATAACTGCTTATTTTACTGTTTATTACTGTTAATTTTACGGTATAATACTGGCAGGCGGTAGCGTATTACTGCTTATTTTACTGTTTATTACTGTTAGTTTTACGGTATAATACTGGCAGCTGGGGTGCTAGTATTATACTGTAAAATCAACACTTTTTTTTTTTCAGTGTAGCAATTCGTTGTGTTGTATTCGTTATTTTATAAGATATTTCGAGCTTTTTGGGAAATATACTTACCATTCCAGTTTTTAAATTAAAATGTGTAATTCATAAACTAAAAACGTAATTATTTTCCCTTCTAAATCTTAATTAGACCTTTTAATCGCCATAAGATTCCTTAAAATTGATCAATTTGTTCTCGAGTTTTTTGAGTATTCAAAGATTGGTTGATTGTGTCGGTTTTTCCCTGTTTTCTCAAAAACTATTTTAGATATCGGAATGTTACAAACTGAAGATTGTAGCCAGAATTATCATTTATAAATCTTAATTGAGATCTTTCAATCGCCTTAAGATTCCTTAAAATTGATCAATTAGTTTCCGTATTTGTGAGTATTGAAATATTGGTTGATTGATTGATTCTCCAGGTTTTTCCCGGTTTTCCCCAAAAATTATTTTAGAATCCGACAAATTTCAGATTGTAGCCAGAAATATTTTTAATAGATCTTAATTATATCTTTCAACACCGTAACCAAAAGATTCCTTAAAACTGATGAATTAATTATTATAAATATATATAATACCTTACTATAATGTGAGTGCGTTCAAATATTTATCTCTTTTCTATCTTCATATTTAATAAAATTAGACAGGAAAATAATATCTTACCTGTTTTAGTAGCGCAGAGACCCATCATAATCCCGATTCTTCGGTATTCGTTCAACGGATGCGCGACCTTCATTCACCGTATATTCACGATAGATTTTGGAAGATTATTCATCGAATGTACGTACAACATGGAACGTTACTACTTGAAGAAATAAAAATAATATTATTAATATTGTATAAATATGTATTTTAGTGTAAATTCCTTGTTAGAATATTCCAGCGAGTCTGCTTGGAAAAACTAGAATTTTATATCTTGATTAAATTAACATTACAATATGTAAACCAAGAGAAATAAAATATCTTCTCGGTGAGCATTTTAAAGGTGTTACTGCAAAGACAGTTAAACATGAACTGAGTGAGAAACATCGAAAAAGTTCAAAGTCTAAACTCGGAACAACAGAGTATATGCGATCACAGCACGTGTAAGCGTAGGAGTATAAAAACTGCAAGTATGCATCTTTGTTAATTGTCGACACGTGCACATCACAAAACGCGAAAAAGGAAAAGTTTCTTGTTTAAAATATATTGAGAGAATTGTTATTTTCAGGGTTACACACCTCAACATTAATCCCGAGTTTCTGAGTATTGAATGATTGGTTGATTTTCCCAGATTTGTTCATGTTTTCTCAAAAACTATTTTAGATATAGGAACGCGACAAACTGCAGATCGTAGCTAGATTTATCATTAATAAATAAATCTGAATTAGATCATTCAATCGCCGTAAGATTCTATAAAATTGATCGATATAGTTCTCGAGCTTCAAAGATTGATTGATTGATTGATCCTCCCAGTTTTTTCCTGTTTTCTCAAAAACTATTTTAGATATCGGATTGCGACAAACTGCAGATTGTAATAAGAAACATTCTCTATCTGTATCGGATAAGTTTAGCGTTTGTTATATAATCGTCTCTGAGTCTATTCCAGACAAACAAACAACAACAAAAAATGTTTTAAATGTTATTTTTAACTGTACGTCAATTAAATAGTCCAATGAACTTAGAAATAAGTGTTTTTCTGAAAAACACAGACAGATACTCTAATTTTATATATCAGTATTAATTTATTTAATTGAATGAAATAGTATTATAAAAAAATCTATCGGTAAAGTTATTAAAAAAGATTCTAATTATTCTTGAAGATGTGAAACACTATTTTTCAATATTTATATTTTTTATTTAATAATTTAAATATAATTTTTATTATTTAATAAATAAATGTTAACAAGTTTTTCTGGAAGAGGAGAGTTTAGTACCACCTGTTAATAATTTGAACACATGCTACCAAGAAGCAAAATAGAATAATTATAACCAAAAGCTTTTACTTTAATTTTATCGTTATTTTTTTCGAAATTATTATTTTTAATCTATTTGGAATATAAGTTCATTTAAATTGCTATAAAATATATTAAATTTATTGATAACTATTATCATTATTATTTATAAATATTGGTAATAAGCTACTTCCTTAGATTTTTTTTTTTTTTTTTTTTTTTTTTTTTTTGTTAATACTTTAAATTTGTGTATAAAAATGCATGTTGAATATAAAAGATTTTTTTTATTCAATAATTTTAATCGTTTTTAAAGTTGTAATGCAATTAGGAATTTTAATGTTTTAAGGCATTTAGTAAATTAGTTATATTAAGGCAATTAATTTAAGGCATTTAGTACTTTTTTTTTTTTGTATGCAAGTAATTAAATTATACATAGGGGCTCTTATATGAGTTCCGATTTATTATATATTATATATTTCCGAGTTTCCTTATATTATTCCGATGAATATGGCAGTAAAAATGAGAAATGTTTAAAACAAAACGTGCATTCTCATCCAAGGAATTGAAATACTACAATTGCGTTTAAAATATTTATTGAAGGCTAATTAAAATTATTTTTAAAAATTATGAATATTTAAAAAAATCTTAACAACGCGATTCATTACCACGGTTAAATGTACTTCTTAACTTATTTTATTTTCGAAAACTTATTTAAGCACAAAAAAAAAAAAAAAAAATGAGTACTCGCATTTTATTATTTTTCATATTCTACTCAGACATAACAAGTCGACAATCAGGATGTTATTTCCGTTAAAATATAACTATTCCTTTTAAATACTAAAAGGTGTAAATTAACAACATAATGAATACATAGTAAAATAATTTTTATTAGGTTGCTTGACAAGTTTCGGCTCATTCCGAGCCATTTTCAAAAACAAATGAGAATATTCCATAATTGCACGGTCTTTATACTATCATTTAATTTTCATGTACTTTTTAAAAAATTACGCACGTTATCTTTTATTTTTACTTCACTGTTTATTTTCATATATGTAACCATGGCGTAACTCGAGCCACAATTTCGGTAAGTTAAAATATGCCGCATCGTTACATATTGTATTTTTGCGTGTTAGTATCTCTATGGTTTCTCTTATTATGGATGGATAGTATAGACTGGAGGGAAAAACTATTTTACTTTCATTGAAATTTATTTGGATGGTTTCTTCTTGACATAATCTTGTCAGGGCTGTGGTTTTTCTATTATATTTAATATCAGCTATATGATTCTTTTTCTGCAACTAAATTTCTTGCCTAGCATTGAAAAGAAATATATTATTACAAGGTGTTATAGTTTATTATATTGTTATATAACTATTCTTCACTTCTAGTATTTAGTGACACTTTTCTGCTTTGTTATTTCTGAAGTTAACATGCACTATTTACTCTCTCTCGCAGAATTCACAATAAGATTCTATAGAAATATCAATTGATTTACAAAACATGGTGCAATAATTGTATTCGATTTATAAATTTTATAGTTTAAGAAATCATAATGAAGGCCATATAAAAAAGATTAAATTTTATATTATTGTACTTATGTTTTAGGCATGAAATGTGGTACAGTTCTGGTGCAAAAAAAAAATGATCACCTCTATTAGCTCTGCAAAAAATCAATCATCGTATAAAAATCTAACTGGTACCAATTGATTAGTAATAACCACTACTAATCAATGATATATTTAAATTTTGCCTAGGAGGTAGGCTACATATAGAAATTGTAACAAACTTTAAAAATTTCAATACTAACACGTACGTTTGACATATATTTGAATTCTTTGCTAATTTTTACCATCGATTACTGAACGGGAAATCATTCGGTCAACTAGTTTAGAAATTATGCAGGTTTAAAGTTTGGAACTACTAATGTTAAATTCATTATTAATCATTTGAAAATAGATGACACTGCAGGTAATTTTTTAAGCATACATAAATCAAAAAGTACTTGACGATATGATGTGTAATTTTGGATTCGCATAATTGGAGTTAGTTTTGAAAATTGTAAAGCTCGTTACAATTTCTTTATGTAGACGATCCTCTGGCAAAGTTTAATCCTTTAAATGACAAAGTACGTCTGCTGCTAAAATGTTGAAGTAATTGAATGACACCAGAATTTACGAAAAATTTTTTCTTCTGAAATTTGATTGAAGAACAAAACAAGAACGAAAAATCATGCGTCCAGCATAGATTATGAAACACTTTCCAACACAGCAAGAAAACTGTAACGAAACTTCCACATTAAGTAAAGTAAAAGAAGATATGTAAGTAAACAGTTTAGAAAACATATACCACATTTGAAAATACGGTTTTCGAAATTACCTTCCAGTGTCAAAAAAGCAGTCGAATTATTTTGTGCAGCCCTGTATATGATCAATAGATGTCGATATATAGCATGATAACATTTAGTTCAGTTAGAATATTCACATTTAGTAATTTTTTTCGATCGATGGAAATACACACGAACTCCTTTGTACAGCCCTGTATATTATCTGAAGACTTTTGTACACACCACATATTAAGCTAAAAGGCAACTCACTCGCAGCAATGATCAACCGTAAACAACAATGTATGCTGTTCTTTGCGTAGCCCTGTATATATGAATTTATTTATATTCTACAAACTTCTATTAGTGTACTAAATATATTATAGTTCAGCAAAAAAATTCATAACACAATTAAAAACTACCCTTAAGAAATTCACTCCCATAGTTTGTAATACTTACAGATTCCCTTGTCTTGCCCTGTATACGAACAACTGAGTTTATAAACACACACGTAGTATGAAAAAAGTTAGTTAAACTTAAAAACGCAAACCAAAATTGAAAACGTCCTTATCGCACATAGACTGTAAATATCGCACATGTACTGTAACCGATATCTTCTGTGTGTCCCTGTAAATAAACGCAATGCACACAAGAGAGCAATTTATAGTGTAGCTCAGTAATGCATAAAATTTTCATTATGTTTGAAATATTCAAATATCACTAAATTACACTGTAAACGATTTTTCCCCATAGAAAAATGTGTAACAGAATTACTTTGTTTGACCATGTAAATGAATAATTAATGCTCTGTACCCCAAATTCTACAAAAATCATCCTTTAATACGCTTCATAATTATATATCAATTTCATCCTGTTTTAAATGACGTATCATCATCAAAATGCAGTTGAAATGGGGGTTTTTTTTCCGTTGACTGTAATGTAACGGAATACTTTGACTGTCCCTGTAAAAAAAACTATAAGTGCTACACACTTCAGTTGAAATAGGGAGCATGCTATAGTAAATGGCATGCTACAGTAAAAATTTCAGAGTGATCCGAGCATTTTCACGCGAGTTAGAGCACGGACAGACGGCCAGACAAACCGAAGTCATAAACACTTTTCAACTAGGTTGGAAAGTGTTAAGAATCTTCATTCAATCGCATATATTATAATAGCAAAACTTTATTTAAAAAATCCTGGGTCCCATTTTGCAGTTTGTAATTAAAATTAAATGTTCGCGCCATGCAAACGCCGTCCTTGAAATGATTAAGTATAGCATTATTTAGTAGACGTTAATATAAATCGATTAGCATGAGTCATATTTTTATACGATAATTTGCAGCAGAATTAATAGGGGTGTTTTCCAGAACTGTACTGAACACATGTTTTGCATTTTAACACTATTTCTACACTGAAAAAAACAAAACAATTGTTGATTTTACAGTATAATACTGCCCCCCCCCCCCCAGCAGCCATTATTATACCGTAAAATTAACAGTAATAAACAGTAAAATAAGTAGTAATACGCTGACGCGCATGCTCGGCAGAGTATTACTGCAAAACATTACTGCAAACATCTTTTTTACATTGCAAAACTAGTTATAGAACGAAACGAACACACCTCATTTGTACGTACCACATTTAACGTACAATTTCCAACTTGTTATCATCTACACACGTTGTAATACAACGGTTATTAAAAATTAGCTAAGTTTTAAAATGCATATCACAGCTGAAACCGAACATCTAGCAGTTATGGCTCATAGTCAGTCCTGTAACCAAACTCTTTTGAGTGTCTCTGTAAATGAAAGATGAATTCCTGTAAATAAAATATAAATTCTATACGTACTCTATAATTTATAGTAAACATGTTGTAGTACACCTTGATGATGTATATCAATTTCATTGAAATAGTATAACATCCTTAAAATACACTGCAAACGATTTTCCCCATAGATTATAATGTAATGGAATTTTGTGCCTCCCTGTAAACGAACTATCTGATTTATGCAAAAATACTCGATACTTTCATAAAACATGTTGCCATTCACGTCAGTGATGGATATCAATTCCATTATGTTTGAAACAATTTAACATAAAATACAAAACGATTTTTCCCAATTGACCGTAATGTAACGAAATACTTTTGAGTGTCCCTGTAAACTAACCATAAATGGTTAAACACTTCATTTTCATTACCGAACATGCCACAGTAAATCTCAATAATATATATACCGGGTGAACCAAAAGTTCGTTAAAACTTTAAAAATTCATAAAAAGGGAAGAAATTATGATAAAGAAGTGCGGTTTGCGAGAAAGGGCTCACGAGGAAGTCTGATTTTTTTTTAAACAAAAAAAGGGAAAAAAAAATTAGTTAATAAAGTCACCTGTAGATGGCGATAATATACGAGAGGTTCAGCATAATTATGCAAATTATATCCTGCAATCAAATACCAGGATACACGAGAATTTCTCATTCGCTTTCAGAATTTTATCATTACCCGATCGAGCGTTCTATCGATATTCTATCTGCCGTGAGGTTTCCGTAATTCATTACATGTTGCATTCAGCTGTAATTGACGTTGTGAGTCGCCTTAATTGTGTCGTAGAATGCTCTGGAGGTCATGTTGAACAACTGTTATTGCAAGAATAAATGGATGGAGCATACTGCTGTCCTGTTCATTGTGTTGCGGGTCGTCAGCGCCCTCTACCAGTGACATTTTTAACTAAAAATGTTTAAGTTTTAACGAACTTTTGGTTCACCCGGTATATGAATTACATGTTACATGGCAATCCGAATATATTTACGCGAATTAGAGCACGGACAGGCAGACAGACAATCGTAATTCATAAGCATTTTTCAACTCTTTGCGAAGTGTTAAAAATGATTTGGGGTTGTTTTAACCTAAAAATAACTAACAAGATAACCATAAATCGAAATGTTTTAATGGCTGTTATTTGACACTAGTAGAAATAGTGTTAATATAAAAATTCTTGTAATATTTGCTTAACTGTACATGTGCCTTAAATATGCGCTCAAGACAAATATTTTTATTTGTATAACATTATAAAATTATGTACATGAGTTATGAAGTTAAAACTGAGTTCAGTTATTTTCTAATAATTAATTTACCCAAAAGTAATTGTACAATATTCTTCGTTGAATATATTTAAAAGTATATTTTATAAAAAAAACTTTTTTTATTATCCAAAACTTATTCAGATGAATATCAGGCTTATTTAAGTATTTAGAAAAAAAAAACTAATTAGCCGAATCATGAGTGTCCGCAAGGAGGAAAGGGGGGGGGGGGGAGAGAGATTTCTGCTCCCTGGATATTCAAATTTAATTTACTATTAAATTTTCTTTTTCTCTTGTGTTTTTGAAAAAAATATGTACAAAATATATACTCAAATGATTTAAAATAAAACACTAAAATAAAAAGAAGCTAAGAAATTTTCGTCAGGGTGTCCCGCCTGAACCTCCCGTGGAAGAAAAGTTTTAATTCAGTTTTCCTTTCACGTTCATATGGAAAAAAAAACTTAAAGGGATTCGGAGGGGGAGCCTTCTTCTCTTATAAAAAAAATAATAAATTGTTTCAATTCGTCATTTTTAAAAGGGAAATAAAAAAAAAAAAGATAGAAACTTCTTTTTTTTTAATATGTCTTATTTGTTATATTTCTGTATTATTTTTCATGTTGATGTCTTTAAAAATTGTCTTGCGCGTGGGGTTTTGACAAAAAAGTTGCTCAGTTTATTTCATGTTTATATTCTCCATTAAAAGGAAAAACACACGGATTACAGACACATTTTTTTTTCCACAATTTTGCCCTCACTGGATTTTGTTCTGCGAGCGCCAATGGACCGAATACGGAATATAAACCGAATGTTTGTCAGATTCCTATATAAATGGAATATTTCTTATATTTTTATCTTTTATGAGTTTCGACCTTTACCTTCATTCTTTCGTTTAATTTTATTTTTCATATTTATTTTTCACCTTATTCCTATCTCGACTACTACTTTTGTCTTAATCAACATGACAAAGCTACTTTTTTTTTTTTTTTTTTCCCCTTCACGCACTCATATATGAATGTTAAAAATAAAAAAAAGAAAGAAAGAAAGAAATCGACACGATTGTATCGCTGTTCATCAGCTTCATTTGCAGCAAATGTTTAGGATGCTTTGCAATCTTGTTGATCCAGATGTAGAATGATGCTGTTCGACTTGTTAGCTATTTATTGTCGTTCTTGTTGCACTACCGCATTGAATTTTAATGAATGTTGACAGAAAAAGCCTGATGGGAATTTTTTTGACATTCAGTGGTGCATTAAAAAAATTATATATGTTGTTAATATAAAATGAGAAAACCAATATTTTCTTGCCAAGATATTTTTACGTTTTTATCATAGTTTTAAGCAAGTCCTTTGTTCCGAGAATTATTTCTTGAGGTTCTTTGCACTTTAAACATGAAATATACATATATATATAATCATCTATTATTAATTTCAGAGGATATACTTAAAAAAAAAAAACATTTGGCTCAATTCGGGCTTCAGAAAGAAAGATTTGTTGCTAAACGATATAAACAGCTACGAAAACGTATTTTTTTAATTGTTTATATATATATATATATATGTGTGTGTGTGTATGTGTGTGTGTGTGTGTGTGTGTATTATTACTGTTTTTTATTTAAAAATTACTTGTTTGTATGTAAAAATAGGTAAATGGCTTCTTTATATTAAATAAATTGTATAAATATTTTTTTAAATGATTGTGTGTATGAAAATTTGCCTTCTCTTCCGAACGTCATTTTTTCTATCTCGCCAAGCCCCCTATACCAAATAAGTACCATCTTTTTCAATTGACTACCGAGGATTGATTGCTAACATTTCTTTTTATTTTCCATTTCTATTCTTCATCATGTGTCAGTCTTATTTCACATTTTTGAATCTTAATAATGATTATCAATTTCACTAATTCATCATTTGTTATGTAGTTTATAGAATTTTAATATTTTCAAACATATACTTCATTTCACTACTGACGATTGACATTTCGTAAAAATTTCTATTTCTGTTCTTCATCATGTATTAGTTCTGTTTTAAGCTTTAACGTTTACTCGCTATTCATTATGAATGGCATTAATTCTTCGTTTGTTGCGTGACTTTTAAACGTTTAATAATTTAAATATATTTTTTCAGTTTACTACTGACGATTAATTGCTGATATTATTTTTCTTCCTCATTTCTGTTGTTCGTCGTGTGTTAGTTCAGTTTTATGCATAATGAAACAACGTTTTCATCTTAATGATGATGAATGGTTTATTTTCTATGCAATGTTTGCAATTTTTTTTTAATGCAGTAAATACGTTTTAATTCTTTGATAATTAAAAAAAAAATCTCCGTTCCCAAATATTTTCAGAGAGATGGTTGGTTTATTTATTATATATTTAGCTTTAATCTTCAACGAAGTTTAACAACTTAAATTAGATTTATTTCTTATAGTACTTATTTAAATTGATCCTATGTTAATGAATGTTTTTTCGCAAGCACATAGCCAGGATTTTGTTTAGAAGGGACTTATTACTTGATTTTTTCAAAATTGTATGCGAAAGTTGGTATAGGCTGAAAACATAAAACAGGGGAAACAAAATAACCTTCCAATTAACGGGGAAGCTCGCCCTTTCCCCTTTCTTGTTCAATCTAAACATAGCTCAAAAAATTTAAAAAGATGTCATTCTATCACGAAACTTAATTCGGTATAGACTGCTGCATCAGGTCGAGTAACTCGATTTTACCCTAACCAGACCTGACCCGACTCGGGTTGACGATAATATATTTCGTTGCGGGTCATATTGACTTCTTGTTTCAGATTGTGATTTGACTGTTGCGAATCAGGTTCGGGTTGACCCGATTTTAAGTCTATAATATTTTTTCAGATGAAAAAACTATATATTGAACATCAATGAGTATAGATATATTTATTTTTTAACATAAAAGATAAAATTGATATTAGAGATATAATTGTAAACTATTTTTCCATACAATTATATTAAAATATGGATTCATTTGCTTATTGGAGGGATTTCAGGTTCGGCTTTAAGCATTTCGGGTTGACTTGCAATAGAACGTTCGGGTCGTTTATAAACCCGACCCGCGCAAGACTCTAATAAGGTGCAGTTTTGAAAAAATATACAAAAATAATTTTGCATATTACATGCATTAAAGTGCAAACTAGATTTAAAAAAAAAAAAAAAAAAAAAGCTGACTTTTTACATGCGATTGGCTGCGTCATCTATGTGATTGTCAACTAGCAGCATTTATTATTTTCTCGGTAAATGGTTTAAGCGAAATATTAATTAAACCTTTCAATGATTTTAAATTTAACCCATTCTTAATTTGTTTTATGTATTCATTGTTTCGAGAGCTTTCTAAAAGTACAGAGAAAAAGCATTAAATAAGCTTTCTTTATTTTTATTTATTTATTTTAATGGGAGTCTCTCCCGATACGGCTTGCTTTTTAAGGCGTTGTCGGCTTTTTTTTTTTCTTTTTAAATAATAGACATAGGGGGAAAAGGGGGGGGGGGTCTAGCATTGAGTTTATTGTACTTTCGCCTAAGTGTATAAATAGTTTCATATACTAAAAATGTTGATATTTTAGTCAATGTAAACTCCTCCAAAGTTCACAACGTGCACAGTAAATCGTTGTAGTATCGATAATATATTATCGATACTACAACGTACAAACGATACTATTAATCGTTGTAGTACACAGTAAATCGTCGTATATATATATATATATATATATATATATATATATATATATATATATATATATATATATATATATATATATATAATACTTTTGTAAATAATAACCATTAAACCACATAAATAATCGACAGTTGATAAACCGATAATTACAATATAATACATAAATATATCCAAAAATTTTAAATTCTCAAATGGGAAAAATACTTAAAGATATGTAGAGAAAAATCCAATATGCAGAAAGTGAAAATTATTACAATAGTAATTGGAAACTTATATAGTGGAACACTTTTTCAAGGGCAATATTCAACTAGTATAAGTAAAATATAATTGATGTTGGTTTCAGTTAATAACTAAGAGCTTAAAATATTAACACAAATTGCCTAATCAATTACAAAATGAAAATTAAAGAGAATTGAACAAAAATGGACAAATATTGAGTAACTGAACATGATAGTTGCTAAATTAATTTATATTGGGTATTATTAAAATATAAAAACATATTTAAAAAGGAATTTTTTGACAAAAGGAGAAATTGCAGTAAAACAAACGCCAACATCAAAATTGTAAGTTTTCAGAAGCCACGTTTTCCGTAAGTTATCCGTAAGAAATACACGTTGTATATGATACAGTTACATTGAAAGTTAAAAATAATAAACTGTTTTTACAAATTTAAATATAATTCGTATAAACCTATTAATATTTTTTATAATATTCAAAACAATATCCAAACTAAATAATAATAATATTAATGAAAGGGATTTTTGAATTTAAAATATTAACAGCTTACAACACAAAAGGATTAAATGAAGCGATAGTGAAAGTTATTCGAATATTGACAGCGATATAATAATGCATTTTTAGCAGCGCCAACTATGAGAAAAAGAAGAAAAAAAGAAAAGAATCTAGCATTACAATTTATTCATAAGTTAAAAATAATATATTTAAAAAAATTTTTAAATAAATATTAAATAAGACAAAAGTATATAAAAATAATTGCATTTATTTCCAATTATGGAGAAATTATAAATTCCAATCACCATTAGAATATAGTATAAAGTAATTAAATACCGAAACATTTACTTCACGAAAACGCGTTTAAATTTTTTGGTCAGTTTTTTTACCAGTTTTTTTTACATTAATCTGCTAAACTGAATGTCACGACTTAAATATTGCATGGAACAAAAAATTGTTTTGAGCAGGGCCCGCTTAAGACTCAGAAGTAGAGGAAGCCCGACGTCACTCACCCCCCCCCCCCCCCCCCTATTACTCTACCAATTGCCCTGTTATTTACTAAATCCATTTTTCGTATGCTTCAACAATATGAAATTTTACGATTAAAATTTCGAGAAATTTTTTTTTAGAAAGAACGAGCTTCATAATTTAGATAAAAGTTTCGTAAGAAAAACAATGAATTTTTACCCTGATTAAATTTTTGTTTTCTAAAAATTTGTTTTGAAAAGAAAATTCGGGGGGCCCTTTGTATTTCAGTGGGTAAGCACGGGCTTCCCATGCCTATTCGGTAAACAGGTCCAGGTTTTGGGGATATATTCTAGACACTTTAAGTGTTCAAGAAATGCAATAATTAAAAAAATTGATTTTGTGAAAGCTTCCCGGGAGAACTTTCCCTTAAGTGCGATATTTTTTTGTATAATTTTTTATTAAATAATTGAAATTTTTAATTTTTAAAATACTAATAAAATAACATCGAATTCATCTTTTTTGTTGCTTTTCTTATGTCTACTTATGCGTAAAAAAATCATCAATGGATAATTCATTACGCTACGCATTCCAGCAAAAAGCAGCTTAGTTCATTCTTGATTCACAGAGAATATATTTTACTTTCTAATTAGTCAAGATTAAAGCTTCCTGACATTGGAAGGATTCCTGACACAGAATTTCATGCATATTAAAGGATTTTTCCTTATTATCAGTAGAAGGAATGCATAATATGAGCAAACTTACATTCATGTTATACTTTCCTTCGCTCTTCGGAAAACGGTTATACTCTACGCATATTTTACGTGTAATGCATGAAACTCCCATACACGCTTTAATGTACCTCTAACCTTTGAAGACTACAGCAATGCACTTTACATAATTAAAACCATATCATGTGACTTTTGATCCAAGCCGCTGCAATTTGCATTAGCACGAAATTTCAATACGACTGTTTTGTATCTTACACGGTGATTAAAAACAGATTGGGACGAGTTTTGAGGGGTGGTAGTACACACCATTTTTACAAAGGAAACAAAGGCAGAATCCAGCTTTTTTCTTTCAAAAATACCCGATATATCCCTCTAATCCGAATATAACTATCCAAGGTCCAACTTGACTATATAGAGCCCCGGGCAAGAATTATTTTGGAGAGGCCCCCCTTTCTATATACACATAGCAATTTTTCTTGAATTATACTTAAGTGACTGAACTTCATACATAAACTTCGTACTAGGTACTATTCATATCTCTATACAGGGTATCATAAGCAAGATGATCACAACTTTAAGAGATGATTGAATGCCCCTTTTTTTCTTTTTTGTATAAGGAATATAAGGGTTCAAGCGAGCCGTTGAAATGTAAATACAGATATTTCAGTCATTATTGGCTGTATTTCATAATATCTTACGTATGTCATAAGATGTCTTAAAGAAAAATGCCCCTGATTGTCATCATTAATGGTTTTAATTTGTCTTGTTACGTGGAAACATCAGTAATAAATTCCTCTTGAAAACAATGGACTACTAAGTTGTTACAATAAAATTTTAATCATCAGCTTTCTGATGATGCACGTAGTTGGTTCTTTTTCGGGGAGGGAGGTACGGAAGCAGGGATGTGGGGAGGAGGGACCACAAATCTTTGAAAAAGTAACAATTTTGGTCACTTTGGATCAACTTTTAACAGTTGGCTTCCCTTTAACGAAAATCCTGCGTACGCTCATGGAGCCCCCTCAAATGTGGATAGGGTAGCTGCCCCTGCATTAGTCGGGCCCTGTATCTATCGCCCATAATCTCATACATAGAAGCCAAAGTGTATGGGTGTCAATTCTACAAATTTACAATTTTTGACCGATTTGCACGAAACATGATATACACACCTTTTAGAACCTGGTAAAATTACTAGCTACTTTGCAAATTTCTCAGACCACTCTATATCCCTTTTCAACTACCTGCCATAACTTATCCTTATAAAAGTCTGTGTATACATATTTTCATCAAATGTATTTTTACTTTATTCTATCTTTACAAGAAGAAAGTATTGGATTCATGAAAATTTTCGACTTCCGGTTTTCGACGGATTTATACGTTTTAGAAAACAGTGAACACGATTTGACTGGTTTTAGAAAATGTCTGTCTGTGAGTCTGGACTCTTAACCCTTTCAAGAACAAGTAATTGTGTTACTGTAATGTTGAATTCACACCAGAATTTTGGAAAAATTTTATTTCAAAAAAAGGAAATGCAATTTTACTGCTTTTTATTTCACTAAAGTTATAAAAGTAAAATTTTGTTCAAAAATTCTGGTACGAATCTTGATTAAAATTAAGTGGTATAGAAAATATCCCACCGCTCTTCAAGGAATTAATGCGATGTTGGACTTTAAAGGGGAAAAAAAAACTTTTCATGCTGAAACTTTTAATCTTATTTTTAACAATTTCCAACATAGTTGAAAAGTGTTTATGAACGGTGTCATGTTCGGTTTGTCTGTCTGTCTGCCGTCTGCCCGTGCTCTAACTCGCGTAAATATGCTCAGAATGCCTTGAAATTGGTATATGTTTTTGGGGTTCACTTTGGCATGTTTGGTACTGAAACTAAAGTGTGTAGTTATTTATGGTTCTTATACATGCGCGCTCAAAAGAATTCCGTTACATTACGGTCTATTCACGGTCTATGGAAAAAAATCATTTGCAACGTCTTTTAATGATGTTTCATTATTTAAAACATATTCAAATTTACATATATCACTGAGGTGCACTACAAGGCACTTACTGTCAAATGTGGTATGCATAGAATATATCGTTCATTTACAGCAGGCATGTCAAACTCGTTTACCACCGCGGGCCAAATTATGCATTTTATACAAAGCCGCGGGCCACATAAAATAAGTAGATAATGTAGTAATTAAGAAGATAAACTAGTGTACAAAATAATATTTGTACGTACAAAACACGGCCATGTGAAGAAACTATTCACGCAAACTTCCAAAGTTATTACATATAGTTTATTTTATCTTATTTTTCAAAAAAATACTAAAAATTACTTTTCATCAATCAAATCTATAAAATTTTATTGGATTTTTATAAATTGTATTTATTTTAAAAATTGAATGTACACGCTAATCTAGTAAAGGTTTTAGATTGCTTTAGTAATCTGCCAATCTTCCATGTTTTCTTTAAGTTAAAAATATAAAAAATCTATTTTGAATCAGGAAATTTATTTAATAAAAAGTGTCTTATCTATCCGCTACTTATTTAATTTCATTTATTAAACACATTTTCTGGTTCAAATTATATTTATTTGACTTGAAAAATAACAAAATATTGGCAGCTACGCAAAGATGTGATATAAAAGTGCATACGAAACATAGCTAAAATATGTGTAATTGCATACTATACTTTAAAAAATCGGTCGATTGCTGAATAATTACAGAAATTTGTAAACCTCCAAATCCATTTTCGCTCTAAATGTGGAATCGCACTGAAATTGGATTAACTGCAGTAATAAATTCTGGAGAATAATTACAACATGAATCATTTGAAGTGAAGTAAGTATATTAAACTGATTTTCATATTTCTTGAAATTCAAGTATTTGTTTTTTAATATATTATTAAAAATATTTTTAGCATATTCTAAAATTTTCCACTGAGATAATTTTTGTAATAATGCCTGACAACATTTAAAATGAAATACATTTTCTTTTTGAAAATTGTTTTATCAAACTAATAACTTCTATTTGAAAACGTTGTACTATTAATTAACAAGGTAGCATTATAACATTTTCCTTGAAGCTCAAGTTTACTCGTGTGCTTTGTAATTTGAAATTAAAACTCCAAATACTTTGTCTGTTGGTGGTCTTTGAATAATCGACGTTCATAATTTATCGATTTTACATGAAAATTGTAAGCTTGTTTAGCATTTAAAAATTCACAGTTAAAGAAAAACCGTCAAATATCTGTATAAGAAGGTAGAACTGCTTATCTTCACTACTCATATTTCCAAGATATTTTCTAGATTGAGGATGATTAAGTATGTGTGTACTTAATATAAGTTCATAACCACTATAAGTTTTAAAGCACATAAATGGATTTTATAAATTTATCCGCTATATATATAAATCTTTCTAGCAATGGTACTTATGCTTATAATACATTAAAATTTCTTTAACTGTTCTAGACATCATTTCTTCAATTTCGTAGTGAACGATTTCAATTTGCGGAATATTTAATGTAATAGAAATATGTTTTTTTTAAGCAAATGCATTCTCCAATAGGCTTGTTGAAAGCACTCCGATTCTCTATTAAGAGGTATCAGTTTCAATTCTGACAGTTTATCTTTCCGATGTTTAGCCAGATTTTTGTGAGTTTATTTATACTTTGTGCAGTAGCACCTCTTAATGTTATATTCTTTCCAAACTCCAACAATGTCTACATAAAATTTCCGTTTGCCATTGAATATAATTGCATTGTAAGTCACCTTTAAAAAAACTATGTGATGTTCATCTTCAATTTATCAATTCATTCATAATGACAAAGAACTTCAAAATATTATATATATATATATATATATATATATATATATATATATATATATATATATATAATATCTATGATTTTCAAAAAACATATCAAGTTCTATTATCATTCTACTTAAATCTCCAAAGAGATAATTAATGATATTGTGTATACAGAATACCACATAGCTAATAATTAACATGTGCAAACATAATATTACCATAGCTTGTGCTTCAATGGTAATTGGCCAAATTTTACTCATACCTAAAGAATATTGAAAAAAGAAAAAATAGAGAGAAAGGGAAAAAAAAATTATAAATTGGAGTTGCAATTAAGTAAATACAAATGGATTAATAAATTAAATATGAACCATATACAATGGAAAATTGGACCACATGAGAATTAAATATGAATTGGATATGATAAAACACATGCACATGTACTCATCAGCCTGGATGCACCCACATGTGTTTTAAATAATAATTCAGTGTTTCATAATTCTACTGGCATAATGCTAAGATCAGTAGAATCATCCAGGTACACTGAATTATTACCAGACAACAATTGGAAATATTAAAATTTGGAAATATTTAAATAGGAAATAAAAAACCATTAAGAATATACAATATATTTCACACACATCGATTATCCCAAAAACTGTATTTAACACCTCACGAAATTACCACGAGATAACAGTTTTGAAATAATAAAATTGGAAATATGAACGCGTAAAGTGTAGATAAAATATTTTACTCACAATAATTATACAGAATCCTTAAAATGTCACAACTTCTGCATAATATTCACATCCACATGGCAATGCATCATACATGTTGACTAAGTCGAGTTGAGAGAAATGATTTGAAAGACAAGTTGAGAGCACACTTTTTTTAAAACACAACCCCATCGATGACACCCAAACACAAAATGATTCAAAAACACACAAAATAATTCTGGTTTTAATACACTTATAGCAAAATTATATCCGTGAATATATATTACTCCATACAATTTTAATTCCTGAAAGTAAAATTAATTTACAATCAATAGCTCCCTCTATAGTTAAATTAAATATAATATTAACAATATTATCAACAACTACCTGAAAGGTAAAGTGTCGCCATCTATTGGTATTATAATAATTCATAATTAATATTTAGTGAGATATCCACTTTATTAGTTACATACTCACTTCATTAGATTTAATTATATAAATAAACATTAAAAAACAATACTAACTTGTAGTTTTACTTTAAATTCAAATCAAATATAATACTACTATATGAATAAATCTACACAGAATTAATTCAACATGCACAGCATTTCAGATATTCTTAACAAGAATATATTATGTAAAAGAGATATTATTTTAATTCAAATTGTTTTTGCTACCAGCTGTATTAATCCACTGATATTATAGACATATTATTAAATAATTAATGTTTTATTTTTACTACTACTTAAATATATATTAGACTTGTTATTAAATAATTAATGTTTAATTTATACTTCATTGTAAATATATTTTATATTTCATAGATTAATTTAAATATCTAATTAAATAATTCATAAACAATTCAAAATATCTCAAAATTTATAAAATTGATAATTAATAGTATTACTACTGTTTTACAATCAAATTAATGCAATGCAGTAATTAAAATACTTGTTAAATTTAATTATTCATAGACAAAAATAAAAACTATATATATTTATATTTATATATATTGCAAATAGATATGTTTATGAGTTATAATCACCAATGTTATCCCTGTATAATTTAATTTGTTATTGTATAAGTTAATTTATAAATGTATGAAAACTGCACATCAATAACACCTTAAACAGAGGTGATCGGCAACGCACAATCACAACTATACAAAGTGTATATAATGTTCAATCAAATATAAAATTTCCTAATATGTTATAATTGTAATTATGTATGTTATAATTGTAATTTTCTATATAAAGTGTATATAATGTTCAAACAAATATTAAATATTAAATTTCCTAGTATGTTATAATTGTAATAATGTATATTATAATTATTATTATCTATATCTTTTGTTATATGTTATCGCACACTAAAACAATAATTTATTACATACCATGTTTATATTTAAATTATATAATAAATGTTATTTAAAAGAGTTGATGATTGAATTTATCATAAAAATTGGATAACCAAATATTTTTGCTTGATCTCGAATATATCTAATATTTTTGTTTTTATTTATATCTGAGCATAAGTATTTTATACGATGTAGATAATTGATAATTATATTTTTATAAACAGATTTATGTAAACATGAAGCAAAATTGGTAAAAATATTTACTTTAAATGGGAAATCAAATCTCTTATCATAAATATCAAAAATTAATTTATAATTATTAGTAATATTAATTTTTAAGTCAAGAAAGTTTATATTATTATTAATTAAATCATTTTCGCTTAATTTAAGCTGAGTAGGATAAAAATTGAGTGGTGATGTGCAATTTTTTTCATTGAAATAAAATATGATAATTTTGTCATCAATATAGCGATAAAATACATAATCATTGTTCGGACTTATATTTCTTTCATAATAATATAAGTAAAGGTCAGAGAGAATACTAGATGCGGTTCCGCCCTGCGGAATTCCCTGGCATTGTTTATAAATAATATTGTCATATATAATGTAATTATTATGCAATGTAAAATTTAGTAAAGTTTTAAAAAAATTTACTGAAATATGTTCTTTTAATTTTAATTGAGATTTAAATTCTTTAAATAATATACACATTGTTTTATGTAAGTCTTTTATATCAATGTTATTAAATAAATCATTAAAATCCAATGTTTTTATGAATTTTACCGGATTGATATTATGTATTTTATTAATGAGTTGAAAACTATTTTTTAGACAATGTTGGTTATTATGTTTTAACGTTATATCATATATCTGCTTTAAAATATTAAGTAGTAAATTGCTTGCATTTTTATTATATGTGTTACAACCGATAGTAACAGTGCGAAATTCAATAGGATTTTTATGAAATTTTGGAATTATAACAAGATAAGGATAATTAAAATTATTACATTTGATTTTTAGTAATTTGTGATAATTTAATAATTTTCTGTTATTTATTTCAATATTTAATTTAGTTTTATTAAAAATATTACTTGTGTTGATTGCATTGTGAATTAACACTTTATAGTATTCTTTACAAATGATAGCATAATTATTTGGAGATTTATCTACATAAGTAATTATAAATTTGTTTTGTAATTCTGATATATGTTTATTTATGTTTTTAAAAGCTGCATGTGTAATATGATGATAATTTTTTATAATTTCATTTTTTAATTTATCAGTTACAGAAAATCTCCATTCACTGAAATATTCGATTGGTTTATTGTAATCAACAGCAATTTTATATATAAACAAATCAATATCTTGAATAAACTGCAATATTATGGATTTGATATTACACTTACATGGAAGACGAAATTTTGTGCCATTATGCATTAAGTTTTGTAAAATAGGTTGTTCTACAATATTAAGATCACCAGTAATGATATGACCATGTGTTGTATTTATATACTTTTGATATTTTGGGTCATTACAATAACATGGGTAATTCTTTGAAGAGACCAAATTTTTTGCAAAAGAATTGTAATTAAAAATTTTACGTCCAAGTGTGCGATTATATTTATATGTCTTGTGAATGGTAAAATTTTTTATTGGAAAATTATTATTAATGTTGTTTATTATATTGTGTAAATTTATATTATTAAATACATGATTGGAAAAATTTATAATTAATTGTGTATTATTAGTTTATATATATATATATATATATATATATATATATATATATATATATATATATATATATAATTTATATATATATATATATATATATTTATTTATTTATTTATTTATATATATATATATTCCCGGGATGTATGAGAGTATATAAATAAAATGTGTGAATATCAATGAAAAATGAATGAAAGGAAAGAAAGATCATACGGAATTCCAGAAATATAACACACAATTACTAACCTAAGAAATGAAAATAATTAAAGAGCTTAAATCCAAAATTCTCATGTTCGAGTAAAGCCCAAGTGAAGGACCTGGATGACATATTCAGAGTTTCTGTGTCAAGCACAAAAGTGATAATTTGTGTCACTTTCAAAGCGACTCATTAAAAGCTATTTAATTTTAATTTTTGATTTTTTTAAAAACTGTAACTGTTCTTAATTAACTCTGAATTTTATTAATTTTACAATACATTTCTTAGTATTGAATAAATATATCATATTAGTTTGTAAAGGGGTGTAAAATCGAAGAGAGATAAGTATTAGGGTGAAACCCCCAGTTATTGACACCTAACCAGTAACTGACACTTGAGCAAAAATCTAACACAAATAAGAATTTTGTTGTAAAATTCTGCAAAGTAATGTCATCTAGTGCTATATGAGACACTTATTTTTACTTTGGAGTCAATTTATTCACCATAAGAGGGTCAAGAACATATTCAATGGGGAAGAAACTTTTGAGAATACAAAAAGTGCCATTTTGAAGCAACCATCTTATTTCTAAAATTAAGGAAGTGTTTTTCTAATCTGTTTGTAATGCAACCATCCTAAAATTTTTCTTAAAGTTATACTTGTAGCAATTAGCTTAAAGATGCGTATGATATATTAGGGCCCTGATTTAGGGTTTATAGTTATTTAATTTAGCTTTATGGGGGGTGCCAGTTATTGGTCCTAGAATTTCATTTCACCAGCTTCTGACAGAGGTGTTTGTTATGGGTTATATTAAAGAAAGTTGAAATCTATTATTTGAATTGTTTAAAAATGCATAAAATGAATTAAAATTATCTTGTAGTAAACACCATTAGAATGTAAGTTGTTTTATCGGTGTATGACACTATTATGTGAATTACTGGTTCATAAATGTTAGTTATTGGATATCTGCGTTACTAAGAACGCAGTACTAAATATTACTCCTACATAGTCTTACTATATACTCTGTATTATACTAATAATTCAGTACAGCTTACTAAATCCCATCTTTTATAATAAATATTAATATTTTTTTTTTGTTTTTATAATAAAGAATAAAGTTTCTTAAAGCATTTTAATCTTTTAAAATAAAGTGTCAGTCACTGGTTCACTTTGCGTCAGTTATTGGTATTCCAAAATAGAGGTGGTGTCAGTTACTAGAGTTTTTGACCCTATTTATGAATAAAATTAATTTTTAATAATAAAATGTGTAATTTTTCAAAATTTTTCCAACAATATTTTTTTAATATATCTCGACTATCCTTTCAAAAGCAAAGGTAAGTATAAAATAGATTTCAATTTTTGTAATAGTGATTTGAACAAGAAAGAATCCTTAAAGGGTCAGTTACTGGGGGTTTAACCCTAGTTTCGACATAAAACAAATAAAATTAAAACTAAAATGATTTAAAACTTTTACGAATCTTTAAATTTTCAGACTCAAGATCCCACGCTTTGCTAACGTTCCAAGTGGTTATCTGTGTATCCACAATTTTCTTTTGTGCTAAAATGTAAAATTGAGTTATATCTGTCTATGTGTCTATACATCACTGTTGCCAGATGAGCGAGATTTATTTTAATGCTTTCTGAAGAGAAATATTTCCTTTATTTAATGAAAGAATAAATAAGAGAAAAATTACTGTTCAAAAATAGTGGTAGCGTTCTGAATTAAATAAAATCCCATCAAACTGATAACAATGATATACATATCTTTGTTATGTTTGCCATCTCTAAGGTTGGTGCAAGCATGTTCGTGCAAAGTGTATTTTCAGTAAGCGTTTTCTAACAACTAAATTAAACACAGGTAAAATGCCAAAGGCTTCGCGGGCCACAGATAAGTTGTCGGGGCCACATGTTTGACATGCCTGATTTACAGGGACACTCAAAAGAATTTGGTTACAGTACTGTCTAATAACAATAATTGCTGGTAGCTCGTTTTCAGTTGTGGTACGCGTTTTTAAGTGTAACTAATCTTTTACATATTAATTGATGCATATAAATTTTATAGACCATATACAGGGCTGCTCAAAAGATCTCACGTACATTTCCGTTTTTTGGCAGAAATTGCTGAAGGGGATTTTTCAATTGTGCTATGTATTTCCTAACTGAAGTAAATTTTAGCCTACTATGTAGTATACATACAAATCTATAGATCATACACAGGGCTGCACAAAAGAAATCGGATATTTTGTTTGACTATTGGTAATAATTGCTGAAATTGGATTTTCAAATGTGTTGCGTTTTCTAAATTATTTACTTTGTAAACGATGAAGTTTTGTTACAGTATTACGAATGTGTTGGAAAGTGTTTCATAATCTATGCTTGAGTAATAATTTTTCGTTCTTGTTACATATTCCTTAGATTTTTTTTTCAATTTAGAAGGGGGAAAAAACAGAGATCGCACAGAGAACTAGGAGAAGTCTCCAACGAATTTTATTTTATATAAATATCACCAAACAATATTGCTTATTTCTGTATAAAACTAGAAAGATCATTAAACTGAAGCGGAAAGAAATCGATATTTTGAGTACAAAGAACACAAACGATGAGAACCATTCAGAATTTAAGGCCGGCTTTCCGCATAGGGTGACGCAAAAAATGTGATCTGAATGAGAATGTTGTTACTGTATAATACAGGTGTTGCTGAATTAACTTCCAAGTGTAATTATATTCTAAATTTAGAGCACATTTGTTTCTCTTGTAACAATTAATAAAATATATTTTACTTTATTAATTTAAAACTTTTATTTATTTATTCTTTTTACTGGTATGGAAGAAAAAATAACTGTTGATTTTACGGTATTATACCGTAAAAATAACAGTAATAAACAGTAAAATAAGCAGTAATACACTGCCACACACTTTGCCATCTAGGAAAAAAGACCCCCTCCCCCCCCCCCCCCCCCCCCCCCCACACACACACAGAAAAAATGTCAGTGGTGTGAGAAACAATTAGGAACGACTTGAAAACGTCTCTATGCAAATACTTTCCCCAGCTTAATTCACTGATTCGTCTCAATGAAGACTAGCTTTTTGTAAATGATAGATCACCTTAGAAGGAGAAAGACGTGAAATGTGAAAGTTATAAAAGTCTGTTTTATATTAAAAATATCTATTTTCTTAATGAATCAAATGAAATAATTTTTATCTCAATGCATCAATTAGAAAAACTAGTTTTTGATCTAGTTTTGAAAAGTTTTGAAAATACAAATAGCATTGCGAGAGTACCAGTTTATTAAGAGGCAGTCTTTTTTTTAAAACATGCTCTAAGTATTTTCAACCAAATGAAATATTTAAATTTATTTTTAATTAAAATTGTAAACGGCAATAAAGAGTAGCTTAACACTAGAACCGCGGGAAATGTTACTCAAATTTTATAAAAAATATTTTGCACCAGAATTTTTTATTTAAAACTATTGAACTTATTTATTTAATTTATTTTTGTGCAGTATTTATTTAACTTATTGTATGAAGAGTTTTCTGGTTCGAATCGACATTTATTCATTTGGTACGGGTCAAAATGATCCTTTATCGCGGTTCTAGTGTTATGCAACTGCATACAAAAAACGAATTTCGTAAAAGCTCAATATTTTCGTGAGATATGCTTAAAGAAAGAAAAAGGAAAGAAAAAAGAGAGAGAGAGAGAGCACTCCACACATTTTAATCGCCAAATTATCCCAGAAAAAAAGAAAAAAACTGAAATAGTCATTTGACTGGAAATTATGTCGTCTTTCAATTTATGTTTTAAAAAAAACCATAAGCTTTGGGGTCGTCTTCACATTTAAATTGTACCAGACTCTGAAATTTTCAATACAGTCATCTAATTTTGACATCCGTATTTAATTAGTTTTAGATAAATTTTACCTTGAGATATCAAACGGAAAGTCATTTGGTCAAGTAGTTTAGGAATTATCAAGATTTAAAATTTGGAGCTCCGAATGTATAATTCTTTATTAAGAGTTGCAAAACAAACTGCAATGCCTAGTTTTCTAAGCATAACTCAAAACTACTTGGCGGAATGGTCTGCAATTTTGTATTCGCATATTTGAAGCTTCCAGAAATCGATTTCTTTTTAAAAAATTATAGGTTATCATGTTTTTTTTTTGT
The DNA here is from genome assembly GCA_963931845.1 of Maratus michaelseni. Taxonomy (NCBI): domain Eukaryota; kingdom Metazoa; phylum Arthropoda; class Arachnida; order Araneae; family Salticidae; genus Maratus; species Maratus michaelseni. The sequence goes on along the minus strand of OZ007589.1, from coordinate 314,767,158 downwards.
TGTTGTGGTTGTTTTCGAAAATTTATTTCGGAAAAAAAAACTTTTTATTTTTTTATTTTTTAAATATATGAATTTTAACTATAAATTTTTAACAGAAATTGATCTCAAGAAGCTTCAAATATGCGAATACAAAATTAGAAAACTGGGCAATGCAGTTTGTTTTACAACTATTACAAATGAATTTAACATTAGGTGTTTCCAACTTTAAACCTTCATAATTCCTTAGCTTTTTGACTGAATGACTTCCGGTTTGGTATCATACGGTAAAATTTAACAAAAAAGCCCAAATATTATATTAAAATTAGGTGCTGCTATTGAAAATTTTAAAGTTTGGTACATTTTCAGTATGAAGACAACACTCCTCAAGTTATTATTATTATTATTATTATTATTTTTAACATTAATTGAAAAATACATTATTTCCAATTAAATGGCTATTTCTGTTTTCTTTTTTTTTTTTCCTGTGACAATTTGGAGATTAAAATTAAAATGTATAGGGTGTTCTTTTTATTATTATTATTATTATTATTATTTTGACCAAATGACTTCCCGTTTGGTATCATAAGGTAAAATTTACCAAAAAAAAACCCAAATATGATATTAAAATTAGGTGTTGGTATTGAAAATTTTAATATTTGGTACATTTTCAGTATAAAGACAACTCCTCAAGTTTTTTTTTTTTTTTTTTTAACATCAATTGGAAAAAGACATTACTTCTAATTAAATGGCTATTTCTGTTTTTTTTCCCTGTGACAATTTGGAGATTAAAATTAAAATGTATGGGGTGTTCTCTTTTCTTTCTTTCTTTTTTCTTTTCTTTTTCTTTTTTTTTTTGGGGGGGGGGGGGGGGGCGACTGTATTTCGATTACATAGGATTAACATGGAGAAAGAAAAAAGAAGATTCTGATTGATATTGAACACATTTGTTTGTCTTGCAACATTTAATGTAATATATTTTACTGTAGTTAAAAATAATTTACACTTTTATTTATTTATTCATTTCACTGATTTGGAAATATCCTGTTATTATTTTTAACTCTCAAGAGACTTGTTCATACAACGGACCCTATCGAAAAGGTACACCCCGATTTCGATGAAACTTTTATCATAGAGAGTAGTACTCATGATATGATGAAGTAGCATACCAATTTTATCGGCCATCGTCAAGGTTTAATATTTTAACTATTTGTAAAAGCATCGGTGGTGCAACTAGTGAAAATAGCTAAATGTTTAATTCTAAAATATTCCAAATAATTTCAAACGACGTAATAATCGTCCCAGAAATGATAATTAGTTTAGAAATAGTGAAACCCAATGAATTTTTACACCGTCCACAAATTATAAAATGAAGTTTTTCACATTCATGACATTCGGTTCCATTACTTGTGAAACAAGTCGCGGGGTTTTATTCAAGATATTCAACTTTGTTTTCAAAACCTTTGTTTGAAATTATTGGAATAATTTTGAATAAAACATTTAGAGATTTTCATTATCTGCACCATAGATACTTTACAAAAATATTTTTAAAATATTAAACCTTCTTCATCATATCATGAGTAATCTCTCTATGATAAATGTTTCATCGAAATCGAGGTGTACCTTTTGGGTACAGTCCTTTGTTAGATTGACTGAGGAATTTTTACAACTGCAACTTTTCTTTTTATCATTTAAAATTCTAACTGAAGTTGATAGCTGAGTAAAGTTTTTCAGTAATATAATTCTGTTTTCTCTACTATATTTCAAATGTCATTTTAAAGAAGTATCTTTGTATTTGCGGCAAACGTTTAACAAAATTTTCGTTTAATTTACATCTTCTTTAAAATTTGCAATAACTCTTGACTTTTTTAGTCTTTAGGGAAAAGCGATACGTCAATGTTGTGACAACCGAATATTTGAAGTATTTATAAAGAATATATAACAAGTTTATATGGAATATATATATATATATATATATATATATATATATATATATATATATATATATATATATATATATATATATATAGAGAGAGAGAGAGAGAGAGAGAGAGAGAGAGAGAGAGAAGCTAATCAAAGTGATTTATGAGCTATATACATATACATTCCTGAAATCTACTTTAAATAGTCAGAAATCTTTGAAAATGTTGGGAAAATCTTAAATATTTTCATTTCAGAATTGGTTTTATAAAATATTGGTCACCACTATCATAATTTTCAAAGTTTGTAATAGTCGATAGTAAAATTTCGATTGAGTAATGATTTATGCATTTTAAAGAAAAAAAATCTATTCAAAAATTTTTTTGAATGTCCAGCTTATACATTAAATAAATATCTATCATTTGAAGGTTGAACGTACTACTAATCTTACATCATCAGTCTCATCTTCGGTGAAAAATGTTCAACTTAGTGGGTTTCACAGTACAATTAAATGGATCATGAGATTAACGTGAAAACTAATATCAGTCTTTCTCTACTGACGATATGTCATAACCATGAAAAAAAAAATCTGATGATATGTCAGGGATATAACGAAGAATTAAAACTGCCCATAAATAACATCTTTTTTCTGCCCCATTTTTTTGTTCACTTTTTTCAAAGAAAGTTTCAGTTTTCCGTACAGTTGCTACCGAAAGACGATAGCACCCCTAAAGCTTCTTAACTGAAATCCTTCCGAGATAGTGTTGTTCATTCAGTACTTGTACGACTTGACTTGCATTTGTGATGTCATGGGAAAAATAGAGGCTGCTCCACCTTTTTCCAATTTCTTTTTGTTTTCTGTTTAGATTTTATTTATCAGTTTCTCCTTTTTTTTAATGTTTTGCGTTGATATAGAAACGGGCGTGAGATTTGTTGATTCTGAAGTGACTCTATTTACTGGAGATGAAATCTTTCAAATTGTTTTATTTGATTAAAAAAAAAAATAGTTTACAAAACAGTGAAAAATTTATTTGCTAAATCACACAGAACGAGTTGTTAGGTAACACTCTGATATATATATATATATATATATATATATATATATATATATATATATATATATATATATAGATAGATAGATAGATATACAGGATGTTCCTTCGTATCGTTGCTAATAGGTAATTCCTTAGGAATTACCCTACCTTAGTTTTAGAAATATAATTCCAATTGCAAAATTGTTGTTCTGCGTCATATGAAAATTCATTTATGTCAAAATAGTTATATTTTTAAAAAATTATGAAATTTAAATTTTTATAAGTTCTCTGGATCCTATAAGTTATATTTAGAAAACCTTTTTCCGTGCTCTAACATTTCCCCACCAGTGGCTGAGAGGCCAGTCCTCTAAGCTAATAGACGGGCAGTGCTGGGTTCGAACCCATGTCACACTCATCGGCGTTTCCTTCGAACTCTGCTTAAATGCTGGTTAGATTCACATAGAAAGATCCCCAGGTAGGGCAACACCCATCCCCTCCTTCTCTTATATACCTTGGCCCATAAAAAAAAAAAAAAAACGGTGCTCAAAGAAGCAAACCAATAAAAATTATTTCTGTAGGAAAAAAAATATTGAGTTATAATACTTTGAATTTTATGAATCAAATTCATTTTCCTGGCATTAAAAACGTGTTTTTAGTGTCAGAAAACGCCGTAAATTCACAAAATTCAAAGTTTCACAAGTTGGCAAGTTTTGGTCGTAGAAGATGGGGATTTGATTTTTACTGTTTTACATTTTAGAGTGAGGAGAATGTTTTTCTGAATGTATAGGACCTAGGGATTAAAAAGAAAAAATTATTAAATTTCGCTATTTTTTTAGAAAATAAATGTTTTGACGTAATATGATGGAGAGCAACATTTGAAACATACTGGCAATTGGAACTATATCTCTAAACCTAACGGTTTAGAAATTAGCTATTGATCAAAGAAAAAAAGACACCGTGTGTTTCAAAAGCTTATGCATTTTGTTTTCCCAAGTTCTTGTTTGATTTCGCATGTGTTGTCAATACATATAATATGCATAATTTTAATAATTTTAAAATATAATAACACGTCTCTTGTGATACAGCGGCTAAAATATGATTATTAATACATTAGTCAACTTCAGTAGTTTGAGGATTACATATGCATCAGAAAACAAAACGTTGTCGTTCACAAAATTATAAAACTAGTATTGCATCAAAATGATTGAATTTCCATACAGTGTTTATTTTGCATGTATATTTAATTTGATTCTAAAACTTATAACAATACATATGTAATATCACTGCAAAAACGCACTTAATTTTTAGAGTTCAGAAAAACAAACTACTATTTTTCCAGGTAGGCTTCCTTTATTGAACATTTCAAGGTTCTCTATAAACTATCTCTATAAATTTTCTGTATATTAATCTGCAAAAGTATGTGTGAATACAAATTTTGTCATTGTTATATATATTGTGTATGCGTTAAAAAAGCCAAAGTTAAAATTTGATAACCGTTAAAATGAAATTCAATAAATATGTTTTCTGAGCAATGAAAAGTAAAAACTTTGATCAAATTTGTTATTTATTTTAGTATGTCTCTGTAATTTATATTTTATTTACGCCTCTATAATGTAGATTTCTTATTTTTTTTTATAGGTAAGTGTTATGGATTCCTTTCCGAATATCTTATATTTTAATGTATATGGACGCATAACAGGTATGCTTTATTATCTATATGTTTCTGGATATTAACTCCTGTAATAGGCATAGTGTTTTATCTAAATTCAATAATTCAATGTGTAAAAACACATGCACTGCCTCGACTTGTTCAGCCATTCAAAATGTATGACACTAATCTTAACCCTCTCGTTACCTTTTTTTTTTTTTCTCTCAAATCAATCTTTCAATTAGCAGAATTAAAATGCTATAAAAAATTGCGATAAAAAATAATAATTTATGCCATAAAATATTGGCCTGGATGTGTGGATGTGTAATGATAATGCCTGGATGTTTAAAAGACGTTTGTCAAAATAAAACTTAAAGCCTTTACAAAAGCCTTTTCTTGTCGAAAGCCTTTTCAAAAACATTGCGTTTTATCATTTAAGTTAGGAGCCTCCTAATATATGAGGGTCAGGAGAACGAGAGGGTTATGATTAACAACACGTGATGCGTTAAATTCAATCATAATGAAATTCCCCTTTGTTCGATTTTGCCCATTAACGAACTTGACAGAGATTTTATGCCCCTTGATTTTATGCATCAGTTTGGAAGAGATTTGTACAGAATTATTGAAGTTATCGTGTCCATAAAAAAAGGATATAAATAGATAGATAGATAATGTTTTGAACTGGGAGTGGTTTTGGGTTCTGAGAGTCATGATCGTCGTAGATCTGCAAAAATTTTCCAGAAATTCCAACATAGAATGTAATAGGTAATATTTCTTACGAAATCTACCTAAAACACCGTAAGTAGAAAGATAGATGCGGGTGAAAAGGGAATTCCGTCCTTACTTTCCTTTTTTTTTTTTTTTTTTTTCTCTCCACATGCTTGTTGTTTGACATACATAATCGGGACATAGATATATGAAATTCACAACCTTTGTTTTTTTTTTTGTTGTTGTTTACTTCTAACTAGGTGAAGAAGTATACTTGGCATAAAGTAAATGTTTCTTTTCGTTTATTTTTAACAAACTCAAGAACAATATGTAAAAGTTGGAATTGCTTCAAGATTTTTTTTCTTCGTTTAACTGCTATCATTTTATGTTTATTATAAATAATTGGATTTATTACATATAAAATTTCAAACATTTCAAATCAGATTCATTTCCGTGCGTTTTAATATTTGCAGTACAGTTTAATACTGATAGTGCTTTATACAGATATTATTTTCACTGTCTAAATGTGTGTTGGGATCATTTGACTCATTGTTTGTTGAGGTCGAAACGGTCAAAATGAGAAAGTTAAGAATACGGAGAAGATAATTCAAAATTCTACGATATAACTAATTTCTTCATATGCATAAATTATTTGATGGGGTTTTTTTTGGCAAATACACTAGGATTTCTATGCGTAGAGTAAATAAAAACAGTCTTATTTAAATTTAAATTTAAGAGAATCAAACTAATATATTACCGCTTTATCGTTTTATATTCATCATTTCTTTTTTCATACATTATGATGTCATACAAAAAAATAACGATAAAAATTTTACGATCAAAAGCATTTACAATATAAAAGATCATTTTTCTCCTTACTATAGATTTTGAATCAATAAATATAAGCCGCTTGTATAACATCAAATCATCTATCGATTTTCGTGGGTTTTTTAATAATGGTTTCGGTCAGTTGATATGTTAAATTGCCAATTTTTAAATAATTTCTAACCCCAAAAAAGCTGTCAAGATACTTTCGGTATAAGGTTCTTTTATGAATGACCTATTGCAATTTTTCTTCATTCCTTTGTTGTCCCCTCTTCATCTACGCTACTGATTTGGATAGATGCCAATGTTGCCCGGATCTTCTTCATTAAAATCAGCTACGTAGCTACGTTTTCCTTTGTTTACAGTTGTTGGTCGATTAAAAATAAAGATCAGATAAACTCGGTGATTATGATAGAAAGCAGTTACAAGTTGATGTTTAATAGAGTCACTTGCTGGCAATGGAGCCTTTTGACTCTTCATGTCACATTATAAATCGATCACTTCAGATTAATATTTTGTTCTGTGTCACTTCAAATGTCTATCACTAAGACTTGTAGCTTATTTGTTTTTAATGTCATTGACATGAATCCAAAGCAAAGACTTCTGGATCACTAATAGTCTAGTGGCGTAACCAGGCGGATAGGGGTATAAAAGGGGGAGGGGCGTACAGACTGGGGGTCATGATCTCCTCCCGATCGAAGAATATTTCCTTAGAATGGCACATTTTTTTGCATGTAAATATAAATTAATTTTCTATAAAAATTGTTTAAATGTGAACCCTTTCCCTCTGCACTCCTCTAAATCGAGGCGTATGACGTTTTCAAATTAATTAAGAAAAGGGTTTTATAATGGTACTTTAAAGCAGGGCTGTCCGACTCTGCACCCGCGAGCGCTATAGCACCTTTTGTAGATTTTCTTCACGCCCCACAGTGGGGTGTTTTGAGGATCTAGGTGGACAAAATTATTGCGTTGAAGTTTAATTAGGTTTTGCTGGGTTTTCGAATGTATCAGTAATAAAATAACCAAACAGTGATAAATATTTGACTTATTTAATTATTTATATTATTATTATTATTATTATAATACTTATATTATTATTATTTTTTTAAATTATAATATTGTATTGTCATTGAAAATACACATGTATTCAAAGTTTCAGCTCAATCGGATAATTAAAAGTGGTGAAAATTGACTTGCAAGATTCGAATTAAACACTCAGACGCACACTTCAAGTTAATATAACTTAATGATTCGCAAACTTTCGCAGGAGCTGTCTTAAGTTTTTAATACTTTAGGAATGGCACTTTGATTTTAAAAAATGCTTATTGCTTAATAATGCTTAATACTGTATTAAAAGTCAAGATGAAGTTTGAAAACAAGATGGCGCTTATTTTCAAACAACAATAGGTTAAATCGTGTGACAAACATGTGGCATATGTCCAGTAAACTCCTGCTTTCAAATAAAACAGAAAAGTCACGACTTGCTTTCGAACTTACAGAAAAATAATGCAACTGTTGAAAGTCTCTCAAATCAACTGCCTTCTTTACGGTCGTAGTTAATCGGTACATCGTGTTTTTTCGACAAAACTCGTACGGATCTCGACAAAAAAGACATTCAGCTACCAGTATACGCGGTCTTGTTAAATTCCGAGATAATCGGAAAAATGAATTTTGTCCACCTAGATCATCAAAACGCCCCACTGTGCGCCCTTTTGAATGTTTCCTGTTACTAGCGTTTTTAAAAAATAAAAATATAATTCAAAGACTGTTTCTTTTATATTCAATAACATTTACATATTATTATTAGTATGGTATTAGAAATCATGATAATTATAGGCTAGATTAAGGTTTCCGGCTTCTTCCCTTAAATACAAGAACTTTTAAGCCCCTTCTCGAAAAAATGTTATTCTAAATTTATTATGATTCATGATCTTTCTACGAATTATTTTACATGGAGTTTCTGAGCTATATAGCTATCACTGTGTGACTGGCGCATGTGTATCGTGCAGACGTCCGTGTATCTCTATCACTACACTAGCGATATAATATTGTTACCTGCCTCTAATCAGATGAATAGTGCCCTTCATTGTTTCCTACCTGCTTATTTACGGTCGCGACATACAGGAATAAAAGCGTGCCAAAATTGCATTCGAGGTTTCTCTTCTTGCCGTCTCGTAGGAGCAGACGCAAAATGTAGTAGAAGGGATTGAATTATATAATTGATGTAAATAAACGTTTAAACTATTTTATTTTAAAGGATCCTACTACAAATTATTTACAAGTGAAAAGTAAGTTAATATTAAGGGGTGGAGTATGAAAACAAACCCCCCTCCGTATTTTCACATATAAATGTAACTTTTCAAATAATGCAGAGAAAGAAAAATGTAGGCTCTATATAATAGAGAGGGAATGGACTTATGCATACAAAGTCCGAGAATATTTCAGTATTCTCTGGAATTTTCTGAATTGCATGTTTCTGGAATAGAGTTTAATGTATTTTTTAATCTCTTTAACACCTGAAAATAATTATAAATCTTTCTCCTGTATTCCAGGTGTGTGAGTCCGTTGAGCTTCTTGGCCTTTAGCATATTTTCACCTCATCCACCATATAGAATATGGTGATATTATAGTAGCTGAAGTTACTTCAATCTTATTATCATAACTCTTAGCTATATCCATTACTCAAGAAAATCAAATAAACGTCTGTGTAAATGCAGTTTAAGTGATTAACGCAAGTTCGACCAAAAGAACTTTATTATATAAAATAGCATGTTATTGCTTAATGCCTTCTGATGTCGGCCGCTGTTGACAGAGTACCACCAGTAACAAAAAAATTTTTTAGGGATTCAGTAATTAAATTTATGTAGTTACTATTCTGTAAACTGACATATGTTTTTACTATTATACCGACCGGAATACAGAGGCAGGGGAAAGCCATTTCCTCTTCCTGGATTTTCAAATTTAATTAACTATTTTTTTTTTGGGTGGTGATTTTGAAAGGAAAATAATTTTTCTCAAGTTACTTAAAATAATTAAACAGTAAAAGGAAAGGGAAATAAAGATTGTATTTGGATTCTAGTGCGGAGCTTACCCCCTTGACTTCCCCCCCCCCTCACCGTGGAGACCATTTTTTAGTTCTGCTTTTTCTTTTTACGTTAATTTGCATAAATATTATTTTAAACGAAAAAAGGAGACTAAAATGTTTCAATCCTTCATTTAGAAAAAGTCTTTAGCTTATATAACTATGTAAACTCGGGAGTTTTCTGATGACAATCGCCAGGGCTTTCTACATTTTGTATTATTCAACCATCCACAGTCACGTTTCACTTATTCCTCTAGGAGAAGAAATTCTATCAAACGAGTTTAAATTAGAGGAAGCAATTATATCGTTGAGGTGAATGACTTTATTTTATTGAATATAATTAGGTGTTTTGCATGCCTCATGAATTCGCCGTTACGGACTTTCGGTCGTAAATCTTCTCTGACCAGTTAAATTTTATCTATTTGCTCACATTTTAGTAGTGGAAGGTATAAAATAAATAAATAAATAAAACATTTCTAATTAGTACACTGATCATAATCTTTAAAATTACAATTTTTAAAACAAAAAAACATATATTTTTACTTACCCATCATACGTAGTATAGGGTAAGTCTTGTAATCGTTTTGAAAAAAAAAAAAAAAAAAAAAAAAACATTCACGGATTTACACGTTTCAGACACTGGAGATTCCGAAAAACATATTTTTAGAAAAAAAAAAAAAAAAAAAAAAATTGCTGTGTGTCTGTGTCTGTAAACGCCCGAACAAATTGAGTTAAAGACTTGAAATTTGGTATGTATTTAGTATGTAATAATGGGAAGAAGCTTATTGAATTTCAGATTCAATTCTAGATTATCCGGAACTATTTTTTTCGGATTCTCGAAATATTCGTTCTGATAAAAGGTATATAAAAATTTTCGAAATTGTTTGTTTTAAGGAGTGAATATAAAAGACAATAAAAAAAACAAATTTTGCATAAAAAACTAAATCGATTGGATCATGAGTTGCCGAGATATTTGTAATCCTATTTGCCACACTCTTCGATTTTTCATGACCCCGTATTTCAGTCAAATTTCAATTCAAAGATATATTTTAATTGAAAATGAGACGCTTCATCCGACGTAGTAAACCGTTAGTTAATAGGATTATTAATTTTGGAGTTATAAGGATGTTTCATTTACGCAATTCAGTAATAGACCATTTAAAGTTTATGACGTCATCAAGCCACGATTTTATTCGAACTGTAATGCATGTTATAAATAGTTTACATATGTTTTATTTTCATATTTTATATTATGCATATCCATGATGGGTAAGTATTACGGTGGCCCCCAACGACCAGTTTAAATTTTAATATGTTTCCTTCCGTTGTTGTGAATGCTATTTTTAATAATTAAATTTTGGATATAAATTTCAATTATTGTCAACGTTTTAATAATATTCTAAATACAATACAATTATCGCACGAATGATATTTTTATCTACCTAGATTTAGTTGTTAACGCTATTAGTCGAACGTATTTTTAGAGATTAGATCTATCTGTCTCTGAATTGGCTTCTTTATAATTATCCCTGGAAATTTAATGTTGCGTTTAGACAGGTGATATATGATGATGATGACCCAAAAATGCAGTGGAGTGTCACATAATGTATTGAAGAGTACTTGATCAAATATTGTCAAGCTTCTGAGCCAACATAAAAATCTTTTTATATTTTATTTTATCATTATTATTATTATTATTATTATTATTTTGCCATTTCAGTCTGCTTGCAACATTTTTTAATAGTTTGTTGACTGGTCACGAGTATACTCGGGTCCGATCAAACCAAAGGGCGGCCCAGGGCCTGGTATTAATTTTTATATTAATACTATCCTCTTTCTATGCTGTCACAAAAATATTAGACATTTTTTATGCCTTGGAAAACAGACAAGAATATATCCATATGTATTTAGAAATAACTATGTTTTTGTTTCAATCGTTATGCTACCCTCCTAAAAGTATAAAATATGGATTATAATCAGTATAAGGTGAAAATAGATTTAAAATATCAGCTTAAAAAAAAATTAGCATACCAAATTTGGTGGATGGGGGGAGGGGGGTATAAAATCAGGGACCCACATACACTGCAAAAAATAATTGTTGATTTTACAGTATATAACTGGCATCCCAGCTGCCAGTATTATACCGTAAAATTAACAGTATTAAACAGTAAAATAAGCAGTAATACGCTGCCGTGCAAGCAGTAATACGCTACCTCGCATGCGTGGTAGCGTATTACTGCTTGCACGGCAGCGTATTACTGCTTATTTTACTGTTTAATACTGTTAATTTTACGGTATAATACTGGCAGCTGGGATGCCAGTTTTATACTGTAAAATCAACAATTATTTTTTGCAGTGTAGTCACAGCCCAGTTGTCCCATGCTTTAGTCAGGCCCTGGGTGGGTATCCTCATGTTTATAAAACCAAACGTTATTGACTAAAGACGTGCACTGAATCCTCAATTCCGCTTCATAATTTGTCTGGTATAAAATATTGGCAAGTTTTTATCAAAAAGAATACGTATTTATGTCGTGTATTTGGCCATATTTTGTTACACTAAGAAATATAAAATAAAATCCACACATTGTAACATATTACTGGATGCATAAACTTCAAAAACTTAGTCTAAGAGACAACCAATTTTCCAAGATTACCTGATTTTCAGGAGGAAGTGGTACAAATTTCACAACAAATTGCCGTTCAACAATGTGTCAAATGTGTTAATATAACTCGTGATTCTTCCTAATAAAAAAAAATAAAACATTTTTGCTTTTCCTATGTTGATATCGTTTCTGTATTAACAAACAAAACTGGATAATCGCACGCAGTCAGTTATATACTTATTTTCTGGTATATAGGAGGCACTTTTAGGTAGATTTCGTAAGAAATACTACCTATTTTAAGATACAGTTAGATAGATTTTGTAAGAAATACTACCTATTACATTCTCCCCTGAGTTGGATTTTTTGAAAAATTTTTGCAGTTCTACGCCGATTATGACTCTCAAAACCCAAAATCACCCCCAGTTCAAAACTTTATCTATCTATCTATCTATCTATGTAACTTTTTTATGGACACGATTACTTGAAAAATTCTGCACAAATCTCTTCCAAACTGATACATAAAATCAAGGGGCATAAAATCTCGGTCAAGTTCGTTAATGGGCAAAATCGAACCAAGGGGGGAGGGAAATGGAGGGGTCTTTTTGTGAAAACAGAAAAAAACCCATAATTTCTTAATTATGATGCGTAGAATCCGTTTAAAGTTATTATTACTTCTAGAAAAGGGCCGAAAATTTATGTGTGACAGATTTTTGATATCATTAAAAATGGCCCCAAGGGGTGGGGGTGGGGGGGGGGGGGGTAGAAGAAAAAATTCATAACTTCGTCAATTCACAAAATATCAAATACGCTTAAATTTATTATAAATCCTCTTAATATTATCTAAAACTTTTATACTGACAAGTTTTTTTATAGAACCAACCCTTATATCAAAAAGAAAAAAAAAAAAAAAAGAAATCCCTGCCGGCTCCGCCTGCAAACAAGTTAGGTTTTGAAGTGGGTGGTTTTAACGATCGCCTCATGGCAAAAAGGTAATTTTTTCCGCAAATCCCAACAAACAGGTGCCCCACAGTGTGCGTCTTTGAAATCTACCTGTGCCTGTAAACCGAGCCGGCAGGGATTTTATTATTATTATTATTATTATTATTATTATTTTAATGTCTGTGTGATGTGTATTACGCTCTTGTAAATCCTTTATTTGAGAAAAAAAATGTTGCATTGACTAACGTAAGTTATATGTGAAGAATCATATTTAATTTCGTAAAATGAATATTTTTATAGATTAATTCTGCTAATTAGATCTTTACTAAAGTTCTAACTTAAACAATTACATTTAAAACAACATTTAAATATAAGTTCGCGAGATATTATTATTATTGCATTTAATTTTGAAGGTTTCTTAAGGCTGTTCTCAAATCCAAACTAGCTACTTTATGACATATATTTTAAATTCAATTTTGTTCGGAAACTCAAGAAATTGGTTGATATCCTTATTCAGAAACTTTGTAATCAAAACACGTTTTCTCTCTTTTATAAAGACAGAAGATTTTTCAGAAAATGCTGTCAAAATCGGCGGTTTGAACCGAATTTCCCGAGAAGCGAGAAAAACGTGTCGCCACGTGACCCGAATCACTTTATAACTCGAAAAGTAATCTGTCTACCAAAAAATGGAAAACTCATTTCGATTCCAAATCGCTTCAGTAGTCAGGCCTGCCAATTTTATATGTTTGCGTTTAAAAATGAGTGAACAAATCTGTCAGAAAGTTTCACGTTGTTGAGCAGGTCATTTGAAAACCATGTTAAAGGTCTGTGTACCGCTCAAAAGCTTTTACAGCATTTTGTTATGAATATTTTTACTTTTAAATTAATTATTGTCATTCTGTTACATCCATCTTTTGTACTAAATAACTTTTAAATTATTGCTTACGTCTCATACGCCACAAAATACCTTCTTTTTTTCACTATTTTGATATTTTTTATCATGAAAAACTTTCACATTTTATCATAATTTTGAAAACTATTTTCTTGAATGTTGTAATCTCGGAATAAAGTCACGTATAATTTAAGAGTTGTTAAGACTTCCACCACTTCAAAAAATTGTTTTCGAAATTCTGCTTAAGACATGATTACTTGCTATTTATTAACTTTATATAAATTTTACAAGTTTCAGAATAGAATTTATAGTAAATACTTTTAGAAATTTCATTATTAAGACTATGAAGATCTCGTGCTTTATGGTCTTATTATCCCTGAAAACAAGTGTTTAGAATAAGTTTAAAGAGTTACTTTCTAAAATTAGTATAACCTAAGCAAAACGTAAGGAAAATTTTGCGTATATAAAAATTAAAAAAATAAATACTACAATGAATAAAACTAAGAAAATAAAAACTAATCGAAATGAAAGCAAAACGTTGATTTATTAACGAAAGGGTAGCTATTATTTTGATTGTGGAAAAAAGCATTGTTATGAAAATTGTTGAACACATGTGATTATGGAAGATTCGTCAATTTAAATGTAACTTTCGTAAAGTTTTAGCTGAGTCATGATTTTGTTAAATACAAAATTATGTAACTTATGAAATGCGTTTTTCGTATCATGATCTTTGTAATTATGTCATAATGATTTATTTTGTTTTGTATTGTTTTATAGTTTCATTTAAAAAAAAAAGTATTTTGCATGCCATTTAATCGGAACCCCCTGTCTTAAAAAGGGGATAAGTGCTTCCTATCACGAGAAAAGGGACGAAAAGAAAAATTACAAAGAGATTATCAGTTGAAAACATCAAGAATCTGTATCATCTTCAGATTTTATTGACACATCAAAGTGGCTAAATAATATATTTAAAAAAAATAAAATAAATTAATCAACCTTACCTACTCTGTTATAAGCAATTTTATTATGTTATTTCTTTTATCTTATGTTTTATGTCATTATTTTTGTCAGAAATTAAAAAAAAATTCACATAATAATTCAGAATGGTTCATAAATCACATAATAATTCAGAATAGTTCAAATCTTACTTTCCAACACAGTTGAAAAATGTTTATGAATCCGGTTTGTCTATCTGTCTGTCCATGCTCTAACTCGCGTAAATATGTTCAGATTGCCATGTAATTGATATAGGTTATTGAAGTTTACCATGAAAAAAGCAGTTCAGTATTGGAAATTAAGTGTGTAGTATTTATTGTTCGATTACAAGGACTCTCAAAAGAATGCGGTTACATCGTGGACTGTAGATGAAAATCAATAATAATAAATAAAATACTAATAAACCGACTTGTACATTAACTATACTGTATAAGTGCGTTAACTTTATGTGCTCGTTGCAAAAAGTGTAATTCTGTATCGTTAATTTTTAAAAAGAAATTTGTAGGTATAAACTAATTTTTGAGGATAAATATAAACAATAATACAGGTATCCCTCGCTTACTGAGGTTTCAGTTAGTGCTATTTTCAATGAGTGTGGTAAACTTTTTTTTGGATGCTCTCTCGATTACTGCAGTCAAACTTTCAATTAGTGCGCAAATCACGAAATGGGTAGTGCTTTTTCTTCCAGCGAGTCTCTCTGTGTGTGTCTTTATGTGACAAAAATTTTGTGGACGCTCTATCTCAAAAACTAATTCACGGAATTTAATAAAACTTTAGATTCAGTTACACCTTGATATAATTGGGTGTTGATAATTTTTTGGTGTAAATCGCCCAACAAGTGACGGCGCTACTATGCTGCATTTTTCACGATTTCCGCAATAGCTCTATCTCAAGAAGTAATGCACGGATTTTCATCAAACTTCAAATTCAATTAGACGTTGACATGAGTTGTTGCTGATTAGGTTTCGGCGTAAATCGTCCAACAGGTGGCGCTCCTGTGCTGCATTTTTCAGGATTTACACGATTTTAGCGATAGTCATATCCCAAGAACTAATGCACGGAATTTCATCAAACTTCATATTCTGTTAGACCTTGACATAAGTGGATGCTGATTAGGTTTGCGTGTAAATCATATATAACAGGTGGCTCTGCTACGCTGCGTTTTTTTATTCTAAAATTCATTATTAATATGCATGGCACATCCGACTAGTTTTTTTTTAATTATTACTATTTCTCTGATGTTTCTTTATACAGCTTTGAAACAGCTGTATATTATTTTGGTATTTGTTTTCCTCTTAGCACTGGCCCTTACATATCAAGAAGAGATCCTATAATATTGCTCTAATATTTCACTGGCACATATAATATTTTTCTTTTGCCTGAAAACCATCTGAATGAAAAATGAACTACTTTGCCCTCAACTCAAATAAGTATCGGCTACCGAGGTCTAGGCCGACAGAGCTTCTACCATTTCCTGTATTGATTTTTTTCCATGGCCCCCATTATCCGTTTACCTGTTTCCCTCGCTCAAAAATCGATAGACTTATGGGTTGGAACCCCAACCCCCTCCATACCCCACTCTTCTTTTATCTGTGTAGTTCTACATACTGTGTAACTTTTTTCTCTTTTTCTTCCTCATTGTTTTGTATTGTCATATAAAGCACATATTGTATAAAGTATCTTTCTGCATATCTTGTTAAGAGAATTATTGTTCTTGTTTTGGGAAATCAAAAACTTAAGATTGAATTGGAAGAAAAGAGGAAATAATTTCGATGAATGTTATGATTTGTAAATATTTTTCGTTGTTTGCATTTCTCGGAAAATTGTTTAAAGTTTAATATTACTTTTATGGTATCGGGGGGAAGGGAGGAGGAAATCGGATATTCAATACTTTATTTTGGCCTTAAATTTATGGCAGATGCAATTATGAGAATTACACAAGTTGCTTGAAAAGCATCTAAACTTATTTTAAAATATATCAGAAAACACCTAAAATGAAGTTTTTTTTTCTTTCAAAGAATGTATATCCGGAATTATTGAGTATAAATAACCTAGGAGTCTCTTTATATCAATAACACTTGTGTAATATGTCGTTTCCCTTAAAGATTTTCAACGAAATGTGCATACATACAGTAGAACCTCGATTATCCGACCCTCGTTTAACCGGAACTCTCCGTAAACCGACGTCTTTTTGCTAACCTTTTTTTTCAACCTTTTAATTTTTTTATTTTTTTTTTACGTTCTTTGTGTATGCAAACGGTCCTTTCCGAACTACGAGGACAGATAAATATTTTGGCTCCCTTTCTCAGAATTCGTTTGAAATTAGCTTGAGCTTCCGCAAGCTGCGATCTTGGTATAAGTTTAAGTTTTAAAAATACTCTTCCCCCACCCTCACACCCTGTTTACACATACACACCCCTGTTCTAAACAAAAACACGCCCCATTTCGAAATTTGTAAGGCTGTACTGCCGAGTGCCACAATATTCGAAAGTTATTGCATCCTCTGATTCTAAGCAAGTGCAGGGAACAAAACCCCTTTTTGTCATCTTTTCACGAACAGAAATTTTCACAGCTGCATAACTTCAAAAGGGGGAGAAGAAATCAATGTCATATTTTCGCTAAGCACTCGCCCACTGTTCGTTTACGATTGGCACGCCTACCAAATAAAATAATTTACTTCAAAATAAATTTATTTTAACGTATAATTTAAATTTAGGTATTTATTTAGCAGTTTAAATAATCATATAGCAGTTCGATGACGATGTTACATATTAAACTAGATGATTATTGATAAATTCTCGATTATCCGGAAATTTCGATTATCCGATGTAGGTTCGGTCCCATTTATGTCGGATAATCGAGGTTCTAGTGTACAAGAATTTGGAACATGATCAATATATGTATGTTCGAAAATGTCGTGTTTAAGTACTAGAGGGCATTATACATTTCCACCAATAACATCGCTTCGATGGTGTAAAGTAAAGGAATCATCCGCAACAATTTTTTCCCATTTCAGCTTTTCAGCAACATGAATTTCATAAACATGGAGCTTTATCAAAAAATATGTAACTGCAAACATTTTGTATAAATGGTACGACGCTGTTTGTATTGCCCAATGTGACTTTTTTCTTTGCAAATCAGTTCATATTGTTGAAAATACCATATAAATGAAGTTATCAACTTACCTTAATTCGGATGTTTTATTACCTAAACGCGTTTTACTCGCTATTCTTATTTTAAAAAGAAAATAAATCCTACCAACATATACAATTTCGCTAAATATATTTAAAATATACTGTATATGTTTTATTTTAAAAGTTCAGAAAAATAAAGCACTGGTGTATTCCTATTGTGACAACTACTTGCGTAGTTTCATTTCGATATTTACACATCATCGTTTCCTCTGACTGGCAACGTCCTTGGACGTTTAATACCTGAACTGACAAGGAACATAAGCGCATACTCAGAAATATTTCAAAAAATTACAGAATATTCTTCTCATGAAGATATATAGGGTCTATAAAAACAATTTCTGCGGAATCTCGATTATAAGGTAAGTAAAAAAAGAATGAAAATTTCATATTTTGGCGATTTATCGTTGGTTGGCGACACAATGAAATAATATATATATATATATATATACGCTTTTATGATAAATACTCTTTTTTAGAAAACTTTTTTCTACTCTTCATACTGAACTAGTTTACGTAAGTTGAACTTAAATAAATACACTTTTATAACTACGGTTTTGCCTTAAACATTATATGTATATATAAAGAAAATTAATTATCATATTCTATACGGTTTAGAGCAAAATTTAAATTTATTAAAAATTCTTCAAACCAAGAATTAAAGTCCGATTCTGAGCATTGTCAGTTTCACTTCGATATTTTTAATGTCGGAGACAACAAGAGAAAACTATTGTTGCCATAAAAACAACGACTTATTCAGTATAGAAACATATATTAAAAGGCGTTCTTAATCATTCAGTTACTGTTAAAATACACTTACAGTCCGATTAAACGGGAATACACTATCCAGCCGGTGAAACCGTGTGAAATTAAATAAATTCAGCAACACACAACTTATATTATATAAGCTTATAAAAAAATAAATAAACTATTTAATCGTTTAAGTTTAAATTTATATAGTACTGCACATTTAAACAATCGTTTAACCAGGAATTTCCAAATCCATTAAAATCGCTTGCATTTGGCGAGGAAAATGTGTTACTCGCCAAATCGCGTCTTTTTGCGGCAATTACCCGATTTTTTTTTTTTTTTTTTTATTATTACAGCAGTCTATAAGAAGCCAGTTAAGGGTTAAATAAACACTTCTTGACCAAGAACACTGTCTTTAGTAAACTGGCAACAGGGTCATTCCATGGTAACTTACGTTACATTTGATGGTGTTGTTAGAATGACAGTGGAGTAAGTCAAAAATTTGAAAAATGTAGATAAGCATATATTTTCACTGAACGTATATTAATTTCTGTTCAGTGTGACATACTTAGTTCTCTTAGGAAGTCGCTTAGAGGGCAAAACAAGTTGGACCACTTAATGCAGCGGCAATAGGACAAGTTTCACAAAACCCTTCATTTCTCAAATTACAAAATATTGACTTACTCCACTGTCAACCTCATCATTTAGAATAATTTTCTTTAGTAATTTTCGTAATATAACACCAAAAAATATTGAAAATGTAATGTTGATATGATTGTTAATTAAACCTATCCAAATCAAAATTTGGATGAAAATTACCTACTTTTAGTTCTATTTCTTGAACGCTGTGAATTATATTTATTACAGTAACTTACGTTCCTTTTTCAGTAACGTCAGTTACCATAGTACATATAATTTCCAGAGTTCAAGAAATAGCACTAAATTTAATTAATTTTCATCCAAATTTTGCTTTGTACAGGTTTAATTAACAAATACATTACATTTTCAATCAACATTAAACAACAAATCAACAAATCAACAAATCAACAAATCAACAAATCAACAAATCAACATTACATTTTCAATATTTTTTAGCGTTATATTACTAAAATTATTGAAGTCAATTATTCTAAATATAACGCAAATTACCATGGAATGACTCAACATCGAATGAGTTATTTTTACCCCACAAATTCTCTTCCAAAGCTAGTTACCCAAATACCCCAGGGCACTCCCCCTAGGACCTATATCCCTCGAGGAGATAATCGGCCGTCATAAATCAACCAACCAACCAATCAAAGCTAGTTAACCCTTAACTGCTGTGACAAAAATTGTCGCATAGATACTATGAGAGCGGTCTCTGAGACCGCTTGATAAAAAGATGCATAAAAGGCTACATTAACTCTTAGTATACCTTTTTTGTAATAAACTTTATGTACATAACTATTATAATTATAAAATTCACCTAGTCTCTAGCGATAGTACCAGCTCTCCAAACGAAACAAAATTGCACTAGTTATCTAAGCAAGATAATTTAGTGTTTGACCTGAAGCCAGAGTCTGTTTGCCGAATAGGACCGGGAAGCCTGTGCTTACCCACAGAAATACAAAGGGCCCCCAAAATTTACTTTTAAAAATTAATTTTTAGAAAAAAAATTCACTCAGGGTAAAAACTGCATTTTTCCCTTACAAAATTTTTATCTAAATTATAATCTATATTATTTTATCGAAATCTTTCTAAAGTGTTGTTCACTCGCAATTTTGATGGTAAATTTTCAAATCGCTGCAGCATACGAAAAATGAATTTAGTAAATAGTCAAGCAATTGATAGAGTAATTAGGGGGGGGGGGGGGCTGAGTAACGTCGGGCTTCCCGTACTTCTATGTCTTAAGCGGGCCCTGCCTGAAGCTCGTATTTACCTGAGTATGCCGTATATATGAGAGGGTACGGGGGATGTGTTCAAAATTGTGATGTACACGATCTAGATTTATGCATCTGGTTCTGTCACGTTTTGTGTTTTACTGTTGTGTTCAGGTCGGATTGGCTCTAGTTTTGTTTTGTTGTTGTTTTGGAAATACCCGTCTTTTCACAAAAGATATCAGAATATTCCTTCAGATGAAAAAATGTACATTTTTTTTTTTAAATGAATGAATATATATATTAAAAAATATATATATTATTATTGATATTACATATTAATCCTGACTATTTTCCGTAACTGCTTAAAATATGTTATTAATTTTATTTCATTTCGGCTTGACTTAAAATAGCTTTTCTGATTCAAGTCGAGTACAATCCGCAGCGTGCAGGAATTAGGTCTCGCATTTTATGCAATAGGAAATGACGATGTGTCGAAAATATAAAACCACCATCTTCTACCCAAAGTTACAAAAACTTTTAATAGCCTAAATGTTTTTTTTTTTTTATTGGGTTAGAAACGGGCGAGAGGGGAGTGTATTTTAAAGCAAGTTAGAAAAAAATGGGATTTAACAAGCACTAATTCTATCTGAGATTAACGTAAAGTGATCGTATCTTTCTTTTTTACCTCCAGAGCACCTGTGCGTAATACCGTTTGCATACAGATAAGCTTTTCAAAGGAAAAGAAGATTAAATGTTTTTTTCCTAATCCTTATTTCTCTTCTTTTAATTTTTCTTTTTTCTGTTTTTCTTTTCTTTTCGTTTTTTCTTTTGTTAGTGGATCTTTCATATAAATAATTTATTATGAAAGAAAATCTCTGAAATGTTCAAAGTTTGCTATCGATGGATAATAACTTAATAACCTAAATGGATTAATCTTAAATAGATTAATAACTAACTTAACACTTAAATTATTTGTAATGCATATTTGCATGTTTGAAAAATTTTTGCATATATACAACTACTTCATTTTCTTGAAGATGAGATATAAATCGCTTTTTTTTATCACTTTTATTAGATTTTAAATAATTTTGCTATTGTGTATCATTTTATATGTTTACATAAAATTCTTCTCCCTCCTACACTCTCTCTGCACGCTACTTTGTCGTCAAAAGTAAGAAACCTTGAAACCGCTACTCCCGTCCCGTAAGTTTTCAAAATACAAATACTACATATTAATATAAATGCTTGTCCCATCAGGCCATCAGGGGGGGGGGGGGGGGGGAGGCGTAAAGCATGATTATTGGTTCTCAATTTTAGATTTTACCAAAGGCAAAATTTCAGCCAAATATTATATATTTTGTCCAGAAAATTTCAGTGACATGTTTAAATTATGATTATATAAAACAAGCAATATATAAAAAAAAAATTAAGTCAATTTCTACTTTTTATCATAAATATATAAAATAAACCCGTGCAGCATTAATGTCCCACGTTATCTTTATTGAACATTATTTTATAATCATCGTTGCGGTATTTTATTTCTGTGGCATCACTCATTTGAGATAAATCTTTCATTTCATTTATGAAAACAATGGGAGGAATTTTTTTCTCCCATTTAAAACTAAAAGTAATTAATTAAATTTAATTAATGAATTAATATTTGAAAAAACTGTATTAACATAAAGTGTCATCCACTACAAGTTTAAAAAAATGTATTTGAACTTGAGTGAATGAATAGAAAATATTTTAATAACGATTGAAAATTTGAACAAGATATATAGAGAGAGAGTGTGAGCTAATAGTAGGAATTTAAAAAAGGACATAAAATATTTTTTGATTATTTATTAATACAAACAAAATGTACTGTCACGACTGAAAACGAAACTATTTCTTAAAATTTGTAATAAAGTAAGTAACTGTTAACATATTTCTTATTTATGCTTCTGTTTATCATATTTTAACATTGAATTATGGATGTTAGCTGAAATCGATAATAATTTAGAATATCATTATTATTGTGCTCATTTTAAGGTAGATACTATACTCTGATATTTCCTTCCAAGCTTTCTAGCCGCGATCAATTTTACTTTTCAGGGCTGTTTCAATTTTAGTAAAATAATGCAATAAACAAAAAAAAAAAGTTCTGAGAATTCAACGTGATATTATATATGATTCTTGAAATTGCTATTGCATGAGATACAAAATAAAATTAATTTTTTTATTTGTGGATGTTACTGAAGACGTTAATCGGTATCATCGCAAAATGTATTAAACATTTTTAAAACATTCTGTTTTGAGTTTAACAGTTACAACTTTAGCTTTATATAATAATAGTTGACTGGATGGTATTCACTAAGTATGTCAAAAAAATCGCACAAAACCGATAAAACTCTAAACATTGCAATAGAAAATCGCGAAAAAAAGAAATTAAATCGCCGCACTAATTCCGAAAAAAACTTCCTTGAAAAGAGAACAAAATTCACTATATTCAGCTAGAATATATAAACCGGATTCTTTTTGCTAATGTAAAAAAATCGTAGCAAACCGGGAAAAAAAAAAAAAAAAAAAAAAAAAAAAAAAAAAAGAGGCTGAAAATCGCAAAATACCATTAAAACTTCAAAAATCGCACAGGAGAAAATTTATTATAATGGACTAAAATATTTAAACAGGATTCCTTTTACGATTGTCGAAAAATCGACGCAAAACGCGAAAAATCTTTTAAAATCGCATAAAAATATCGCGAAAAATTCAACAATCGATGTACGAATTCCGTATAATTTTATTGAAAAGAGGACAAAATTTACTAGACTGAGCCAAAAATTTATACTGTTGTTTGTTATGTTAATCCACTTCCTGGAAACTAACAATATTCTCCATCACAGGCAATACGGCTTCAGGCAGTGACAAGTTTGTTTTTATTTGTTTTTAGGGATCATCATTGCAGAAAAATGAATTTCGTACAAATAATATGCATTGAAAATGGAATAAAAATTTCCATTACTTTTTTGCAAGATTTAAAAATTATTCCATGATACATAAACAAAAGATATAATTAATATCTTAGAAATGTTCGCAGGAAAGCGGTTCAAAATTGGTGCATTAGAGAAAACAGAAAGAATCTGTATATTTTAAATTAAATATATCGACACGTTTCACAAAAACAATTTTATGTTTCCTCCCGAATTCTTTACATGTGAGTCAGTTTGTTTTCGTTGCAACGAAACATCTTTTTTTCAGACTTTTTTTGGAGTAACATTCCATTCTTTTAACGTTGAAACGGGTCTTTTCCTCTTTTCATCGTTTATTTCTATTTATAATTGAAAAGTCTTTCGTTTGTGAGCTTTCATACATGAAATAGAAATCCACTATGGAAAGCTCCTTCACGTGCTTTTGACAACAACTTAATTTGTATTGAATTTGGCTCGCTTTCAAAGTTAATAAATATCTCACTTCAGTAAATGCAAGTGATAAGGCACCGTCATTTTTATTTCTGCGTCTGAAAATTAACTTGAGAGTTTCGGTATTTTAATGTATAGTTTTGAAAAAAAAATTCCCATTTTTTAATGCTAATGAAACATATTATGTAACGAAGCATTTTTAAAAGTACAAGTGACATTTCAATTTGCAAAAGGAATCAATTTTATAACTGTTTAATTTGTCAGGAAATATAGCGCACTGCAAAAAAAAAAACGTCGATTTTACAGTATAATACTGGCATCCTAGCTGCCAATAATAAATAGTAAAATAAGCAGTAATACGCTACCGCGCAGCGTATTACTGCTTATTTTACTGTTTATTACTGTTAATTTTACGGTATAATACTGGCAGCTGGGATGCCAGTATTATACTGTAAAGTCAACACTTTTTTTTTTTTTTTTTTTTTTTTTTTTTTTTTTGCAGTGCGAGAGTATGAAGATTTATATACATTAATTAATATTCACTGATGTGATATATGAGATTAACAAGCGCATTATTGGAGGTATAATAAAATAAATACCAGAAAAATTATAGAAGAAAGCTTTATATATAAATGTGTTGTCTATTATTTATGGTGTAGTATTCCGTATTTGCTTGCTCCTTCGCATATACTTATACGGTCTTCTCGGACCAGGCTTTAATCAGGCTTAGGTATCCATCTACTTCATTAATTACTAAAAGGCGTTAAACAAACACTTTAAAAACAGTAAAAAAAAAGGTTATAATAATCTGCTTACATGTTTCGGCTTCACCGAAGCCTTTATCAAGATAAATATGACTATTCTACAGTTGCACGATCTATACTGCAACGATATGAAACGACACCATTCACGTTCTCTCTCAGATTATTTAAGCTTTTTTTTTTTTTTTTTTTTTTACTTTGATGTTTTTTTACATACTCGTAACCGTGCGTAATTCAATTCAACCCATAAAAATCCCTATGGTTTTCTGATAATGGATGGATAGTATAGATTGGAGAAAAAAAAATATTTTTATTTCATTGAAATTTATTTTAATTCAATGTGTAACGTTACAGCATCATTTAACCTACCAAAATGATGGGTTGAGTTTCTCCATGGCTACGAGTATGGAAATAATCATCAAAGTAAAAATAAAATAACATTACGTGAGTAATCTGGGAGATAATGTAAAATTAAATAATGGCGTTTCAAATCGTTGCATTATAGATCTTGAAACTGTGGAATATTCTTATTTGTCTTGATAAAGGCTTCGGTAAAGCCGAAACATGTGAACAGTTTTTTTTAAAACTATTTTAATGGCTTTTAACACGTTTTAGCAATTAAAGAAGTATGTTCGGATTTGTTATATATATTTAAGGACACGACACTCTTTTGCGTTGCAGTTAAAACACACTAATTGGTAAACATTGATTCAAATAAAAATGGTGTATATGTGTCGTTCTTCACTAACGTGAAAATTTGATTTTAATTTTTTCATTATTTTTTTCACAAAAATTTTACCACTTCACGATTTTTGTACTTTTTGTAGGCTTTGTCAAGCGTGTAACTGGTCTGGTCACGCGACTAGACATTTGCTTCATTAAATATATTTAAATTTTCTCAACTATGAAAAAAAAAAAAAGAAGAAGAAGACGAAAAGAGAAAAAAGAAAGAAAGAAAGAAATGACGGAAAAGTGGGAAAATGAATACGCGACGCTCGTTGCGAAGATGTTAATGTTACACAAAAGTCTCTTAAATATCACTTAAGGCGGTTCTCAAAAGAATAAAAAATAAAATAAAAATCCTCCTTCTACAACGCGAAACTTTCTGACACATTTTCAAACATAACGTAGCATGATACTTGGAGACATGATTATTGAGGTAATTTGTAATCGAACTTTTATTTATTTATTTATTTATTTATTTTACTTTTTTCGATAAATGAATTACATTTTGAGTACGAAAATCTTTTTAATAACTTTAACTTACATAAATTGATCAAACTGTATATTTATAGGAATATTTGTGTCATATTGCATTATATAATTAATATTACTAATATTTTGACAGTTATTAAATATAGATGGAACTTTTTTTGCCTTATGTAATGACATTTCAAACAGAAAACATTTCCAAAATTTTATATTTCTTTAAGTGTAACTAATACCTTATAACTTGACATTTGATGGGCAGTAATCGAAAATTTGAAAACATTTATTTAAAATTCGTGTACATTTCCCAATACACTCGCGATGAATTGTCAGGCAAACTTTTCATCAATAGAAAGATTATTTTCTGAGTTTGGGCTGGATCTAAACTGTGAAATCATCGTAGCTTAACCCCTTAATCGTCGCGCTCTTTAAGTGTAAGCTACTTTTTAATAATTCAGATTGCTTGATTACCACCAGTTTTTTTAAGTAGAAATATTCGGTTTATTTAATAGGCAGATAAAATAATGCGAGAATAAAGCCAATTATACTATTTTAAAAAACTGGTGGGAATGAAACAATCTGAATAAAACAGACGTAGCCTACACTGCCCGTGAATATCTCGGGCACGACGATTAAGGGGTTAATGCAGCAAAACTTGTTATTTATAAAATTTATTTATTTATTTATTTATTTATTTTCATTATTATTATTATTATTATTTAGTTATAAATAAAATTTTAAAGATGTTTATTTTTGTTTAATGTGATTAGTTTGCTTCACCTTTTTATATAAATTTTAATGATATGTAGTAAAATTATCAAAAATATTTCAATACTTACAATATTTGCTTATTAAAAAAAAATGTGCTGTTAAATTATAATGAAAATTAAAGTGTATAGTACTGAATAAAATATTTGAAAACCCTACCACATGTTGCATTAAAAAAGGCTAAATGTTCTTTTGACAAACCCTTCAAAAGAGTTATACACTAAATTTATCATTTAATAAAATAAGTTTTTCCCAGTCAAAAGGAGTTTTGACCACTGATGGTCAAAACATATTTATACCAAAACGATTTTTCTCATGGTTACCCCCCCCCCCTCCTGGTAGATGGGAGGTGCTGGGTACAAACCCTTGTCGCGCTCGTCGACCTAACCGTTCGGAGTTTTCCGTGGTTTTCTTCGAACCTTGAGGTAAATACGGGTTAGGATCCTTTAGAAGGACCCCCAAGGAGGGCACTCCCTCCTAAGGCCTAATATCCCTCGTGTAGATTATCGGCCGTCATAAATCAACCAACCTCCCCCCCCTTCCCCCCACCTTACCCTCGTTGAAAACCAATACAGCCCTGATTGTAAAATAAGGTTATGAAACGTTTTACAGTTGTAATCCATAAAAGTAAAAATTTCCTAAAAAGAATTTACTGCGGTTCAATTTTCTGATATGTCAAAAGAAAGAAAAATTCTAAATCGCATAGTCATGATGCATACATACATCCAGATTTCTGTTTTACTTTTTTACCCTCTTTTCCCGTTATTTTACCTCAAGATATAAATTTTCATCAAATATTTTCTGTCTCGTATTACTTTTTGAAATTCCATTTGAATGACCATTGTGCTATTTTATATTTCCATGGAGAACTGATTTTTTTTATATTATTATTATTCTTTTTGAAACGATCGATTTATTTTTGGCGAATTTATTTATAGCTATGTAGCTGAAATCTATGAAAATCGACCTGTCCGTGATCCAATAGATTTTCCTTCTTTTACCTTTATTTTATGCAGAAATATTAGTATTTCTTGGGCATTCGGTCGAGGAATTTTTTTTAATTGAACGGTTACCTATTTGAAAGAAGATAAAGTATCGTAAAACTGATATGATAAGGTTATTATGCAATTCATGGTAAAATATTCATAAACACTTCTGCAAATACTGATACTCATCTTGTCGCAAAGGTGAAGTTGGGTATTCTCTCTAGTTAGTTTTTTTTTTTTTTTTTTAATGGAATTCGGAAGAGAAAAATGATCGCAGTTTCTCTTTTGTTTCAGCAAATGGAGAAGAATAAATGTTAAATTTTCGAATAAAACAGATGATGAGTACTTATCTAGTAAAGAATTGTTTTTCTAATTCGGTATAAGGACGATTCCACCGTTGCGTGTGTAACTTTTAGAGAGTGTTTTTTGCAAATTGAGACAAATTTGAAAGTGAAATTATTTAGA
Source organism: Maratus michaelseni (assembly GCA_963931845.1). NCBI lineage: Eukaryota > Metazoa > Arthropoda > Arachnida > Araneae > Salticidae > Maratus > Maratus michaelseni. The sequence goes on along the minus strand of OZ007589.1, from coordinate 314,739,148 downwards.
TAACGTAGTCACACACGTAACAACGACTTTACTATTTCAAAAAAAAAAAAAAAAAAAAAAAAAAAATGTTATTACTTTAGACTAAAGGTGTCACTACAAAAATTATTCTGTATGTGTCCTGTAATAGCATAATAAAAAAAGTAAAACGTTATCTAAATAATTTCACTTCCAAATTTGTCTCAATTTGCAAAAAAAAACACTCTCTAAAAATCACACATGTAACGGTGGAATCGCCCTTAAAAGTGATAAACGGAGCGAAAAAAATAATAATTGTACAAGACAAAACTTTTTTATAAGGTATGTCGATGAAAATATTTTCATGAGTTGGTTGCTTATTTATCAGAATTGACCCCATCGCGACGAGCTTCCCGTATTTTTAATATTTGAGCACCACTCTTTCCGAATGGTAACCTTTGCCTTATTTAATTGTAGAAATTCTGTGATTTAATACATACGTCGAAAATTGCCATTTGGAAATAATGGTAATCCAAATTAAGGAATGTGTGCACCGTACATGGCACATATACGTGACGCTGATTGCGAAAGGGTTAATACAATTTTCTTTGAATCATAGCTACTCAGGCGCGTAATTAAAATGTGTCAATAAAGCACTTTTAATAAAATCTTGAATAAGTGTTTGCTGATGTGATTCTGTTTGTTCTTTTCTTTACGTTGGTTTTTACTAGACATGAATTTTTTAACATGCAGATACTTTTGTAGCTATTTTAAGTTAAGATATCGATATGTTAACATGCTTCGAAGTAAAATTATCATGTATCAATTATCATGTATTATTGGTAATAGAGGAGAGGGATAAAATTGAAAATAATTTTGGTATAGTCTGTTCCGATTCGAGTTTTTGGTATTCAACAAATTTAAATTTTTGTGTTTCCATATTTGTGTTTTACTTTTTTTTATCTCTCTTTCCCGTTATTTACCACAAGACATTCTCATCAAATATTTTCTTGCTCATGTTATTTTATGAAATTCCATTTGAATGACCATTTGCTATTTTATATTTCCGTGGGGAACAGATTTTTTTCTTTTTAATATTTGAAACGATCTATTTATTTTGGCGTTTTTATTTATAGAATTCTGTGAAAACTGTGTTTGTTTTAACCTGCATGATCGAATAGTTTTTCTTCTTTTTCCTTTATATTTTATGGCTGCAGTACTAATATTTCTATACGTTCGACCGCTGAATAATCTTAAATTGAAGTGTACCTACTTCAAAGAAGACAAAATGTCGTAAAATTGATATGAGAAAAGTTTATTGCAATTCAACGGTAAAATATTCAATATTGCTGCTATACAAATATTGATAATAGATCTCATCATGTCGCAGAAAGAAAATGATGGGTTATCAATTTATCCAGTTCATTTTTCTTTTTTTATGGAATTCAAGAGTAGAAAACGCTAGCTCCGGTCTCGAATCAACCAAAACTGGAATTATTGTGATGGTCTATTTCGAACCAGATTAAAAATCAAATTTCCAGCATCGTCGTTCACGTTGCTATAGCAACCGATTTGGCATTCTTCCAACTTGAATTGAATTTAATCACGGAGAGTTACCGAAGAGTTCTTTCCATTTCAGAATAAAAAATGTCAAAAAGTTGCCGCATAACGCCAAGGGAAAAAAAAAAGGCCAAAACTTGCATAAAAATGTCGGGAAAAATTTTTAAAAATCGCAGAGAACGAAATTTATTATGTTGAGCTGAAAAATTCCAGCCGGATTACTTTTTACAAATGTTAAAGATTCGCTGCAAAACGCGAAAAAAAGCTAAAAATCGCATTAAAAAAATCATTAAGATTAAAAAATCATTAGGGGACAAAGTTTACCGTATTGGGCTCATTAGATTGAAACCGGATGTTTTTACACATGTCAAAACAAATCGAAAAAACGCTAAAAATTACAAAATCGCAGAGGACAAAAATTTATTATACTGGGCTAAAAGATTGAAACCGGATTCCTTTTACGAATGTCAAAAAATCGCCGCAAAACGCGAAAAAATCGTATAAAAAAATTTGCATAAAAAATCGCAGTACGAATTGCGAATAAACTTTATTAAAAGGAGAACAAAATTTACTATAGTAGGTTAAAAGATTGAAGACGGATTCCTATTGATAATGACGGAGAAACCTTTTTTATGCAGTGAATAATCTCCACGTGCAGCGAACGATTGAAATAAGAACATGTTAAAAACCAGACCCCAATTACCAATGAGTACTTCAAGTGCCGCAGCTGAAAAACATAGTGAACAAAACCAGAGACTGTCGAAACTAACTAATTGGAGAAACTCTGCAGACCTCCCTCCTTCAAACTACAGCTGTCTTATCCCGCGCGTGTGCACAGAACTTAAAAACATTCCCTTCAGTTTCCAAAATGTTTCTGAGCAGTTAAGACGCTCTTGTACATATATGATGTAAATATATTTAATATAATGTAAAATTGGAGCACTTATACGCAGCCTCCAAACGCGACTTAAAACATGTACATCTAGCCAAGAATTATATTATATTCAAAGGAAAATGAATCTTCTGTTTATTTTACACAATTGTCATTTTCTACTAATACTATTTATTATTCTTCCAATATAAGTGAATCAATAGATCAGATAAATATCGCTACAACACTTTGGATTACTACTGTGGGTATATTCAGCGCAAAAAGGAAAATCTCAGGTAAGCTGAACAAACTTCTTTAACATATCAAAAGATGAAAATGTATACTAAATTTGAAGACTGATTTAACTATTTATAAAAATAAGAAAATTTATTACGCTACCGACGGTTCCCCTAACAAAGATTATGAAAGACTGATTCTGAAAAAAAGAATATTATCCCAGTATCAAAAACGATAATTTAACAAATTTCTAAAAATATAATAATAAATAAAAGAACACTAAAAAAGAAAAAATGAATGCGATAAAAGAAAATACTCAATTTATTGAAAAACTCAATTCTACAAATTATAGTACATGGAAGTTCAAGATGCAGATGTTCCTGATTAAAGAGGAACTCGACAAACTTCAGTCACGACGATATTATAGTACAAGATCCACCAGCTCCACCCGATCCCGCATGGCACAAAAAAGATCGCAAGACTAGAGCTTTAATTAACCTAAGCATCGATGATTCTCAAATCGTAAATGTAAAAAACTTAGATACTGCCAAATTAACATGGGAAGCTCTGAAAAATATACATGAGAGAAGCAATTTATCTAGTAAGCTTTACCTGTTACGGAAACTATACAGTACTAAATTAGCTGAGGGTGCAAACATGATTTCACATATCACTAATATCTTGCAAATTATAGATAAACTTAATGCCATTGGAGAAAATATTAGCGATTCACATATTTCCGCGCTATTTCTGTGTTCTCTTCCCCCCAGTTACAATACTTTGATAACTGCGTTGGAGGCGAGACCAGAAAATGAGCTCACCCCTGATTTTATCAAAAACAAATTAACTGATGAATATAATCGTAGACATGAAATGTCAGAACAATCACATAGCGGATATAATAACAATGAGAGAGCATTTAAAACAAATAGGAGATATACACACACTGAAAATAGAAGAGAACAAAAATATTGCAACAACTGCAAAATGAAAAATCATTCCACTTACGAATGCTGGCACTACAAGAGCAAAAACACGGTACAATCCGGAAATCCTCGTAACAATCAATTCAAAAATAAAAAGAATTTCTCATCTTCATTATGTTATGAAAAAAACGAAACTCATAGGGAAAACAAAGTTCCAAACGAAAGAAAATACGCAAATGATCAGACGCAAAATAAAGCATTAATCACTCAAAAAGTAGGCAAAAATAACTGGATTCTCGATTCAGGATCTACCTCGCACATTTGTAATGATAAAAGCCTATTTAGTAAATTTATTGATTATAATAAAACTTCAGTAACGATCGCGAATGGTAATAAACTGACAGCGTTAGGTTCAGGAGAAGTTTTTATAAAAACATTAACCCCCGAAGGAAAAGAAAAACTAACGAAATTACGCGAAGTGCTTTATGTCCCAGACTTAGAGTCGAACCTAATTTCGGTTAGTAAAGCCGCTAAAAACGGGTGTAAACTAATCTTCGACGATAATAAATGCGATTTGATTTTTGATGAAGAAATATATATTAGGGCGAAAAATGAGAAAAACTTATACATTATTGAGGAAATAGACGATGTGGAAGAACCACAAAATTATGTAAACATAACGTATAACTGTGACAGCAAACAATGCATAGATCTCTGGCATCGCAGACTAGGTCACAGAGATTATGACGCGATTAAATCAATGATAACAAATCAAATTGCGGACGGAATAAAGATAGGAAAATGTAAACATCAAAATAAAACATGCGTAACTTGTATCGAAACTAAATTAACTAACATGCCGTATCCTAAATCAGCAACAAATCGAGCTACTAATATTGCGGATTTGATCCACAGTGACGTGTGTGGACCTCTAGATACACCGACTTTAGGCGGAAAAATTTATTTTATGACTCTTATTGATGACTATTCCCGATATACTACGATATATTTATTATCTAAAAAGAGCGAAGTTGCTGAAAAGATAAAAGAGTACGTAACGATGATATACAATCAGTTCGGTAAAAAACCTAAGGAAATTAGATCGGATAACGGTCGTGAGTATGTAAATCAAGAGATCGATGAATACCTAAAACAGAACGGAATTTTACACCAATTGACTGTCCCGCATAATCCGAGCCAGAATGGAGTTGCGGAGAGAAAAAATAAAAGTTTATTAGATATGACTAGAAGTATGCTATCACAAGCAAAATTAAGCAAACATTTTTGGGGTGAAGCCATAAACACCGCAACATACTTACAAAACCGACTCCCAACTAAAGCAAACAACAACAGAACACCTTACGAATTATGGAAAGGAATTAAACCGAATTTAAAACACTTAAGAACATTCGGTTGTAAAGCGCTATTTTACGTCGATAAAGTAAATAGAGGAAAACTCGATAACAGGGCTCAAACCGGAACGTTTGTAGGTTATGACACACGATCGACTGGTTATAGAATTCACACACAAGGAAAACAAATTATAATAGCGAGAACGGTGAAATTCCTTGAGAATGAAAATGTACACTCAGATAACATTGAGGAGATACAAATCACCACAAAAACATCCGATGACAATACACAATTACCGGATAGACATGAAAATCACTTAGAAATAAAACTTGACAGCGAAGAGACACCATCCGTGCCCAAACAGTAACCAATTGAACCAAGAAGGTCTAATAGGACAAATAGAGGCGTTCCTCCTGACAGATATGTTTGTCTCATAAATAGTTCATCTGAAAACATTCCCGAAAATTGGGAAGATATCGAAAAAATGAAACATCCTAATGATAAACAAAATTGGATAAAAGCAACACAAAATGAAATCCAATGCCTAAGAAAAAATAACACTTGGACTTTAACAGATCCACCACCCGGAACAAAAATTATCGGCTCAAAATGGACTTTTAAACTAAAAAAGGACAATTTAGGAAATATTCAAAGCTATAAAGCGCGTCTAGTAGCACAAGGATATAGTCAAAGATTCGGGATTGACTATGATCAAACCTTCGCACCTGTAGTTTCGCACGCTACAATACGTGCATTTCTCATCTCTGCATTGCACAAAAGTTTGAACGTTAAACATGTTGACGTTACCACAGCATTCTTGCACGGTGAATTAACTGAAACTGTTTATATGAGTCAACCAGACGGGTATATTAAACCCGGCGATGAAAGAAAAGTTTGTAAACTTCAAAAAGCCATCTACGGTCTTAAGCAAGCCGCAAAGGCCTGGTACACCAAAATATCGGAAACACTCACAAACAATAATTTCATACAGAGCAAAAATGATCCATGTCTGTACTTTAAATCAGATCAAGAAAATCCGATATACATCATCATTTACGTAGATGATATCCTGATAGCAGGAAAGGACAGTGACATCGAAGAAACAATAAACCAACTTAAGAAAGAATATGAACTAAAAAACTTAGGAGAAGTGAATAATTACCTAGGCATAAACATTAATAAAATCAACGATACATATTACCTAAATCAAAACAATAAAATACAGGAACTAGTGAAAAAACTGAATTTAAACGACATGAAAGCTCATTACACACCAATGATTGCTGGATTCAACAGACTTGAAGACGATGATAATCTTTTACCTAATAACACGAAATATCGACAAGCCACAGGCACATTACTTTACATATCAACAATCACGCGTCCTGACATATCCGCAGCAGTCAACATATTATGTCGTAGAAATGAAACACCACGCCAAAAGGACTGGACAGCAGTGAAAAGAATCATTTCATACCTTAAAACTACAGAAAATTTGAACTTAACTCTTAGCGCAAACAGCAAGCCCATCCTAACAGCATACGCCGATGCAGACTGGGCAGGTGACTTGAAAACACGTAAATCAACATCAGGAAATCTATTCATGCTAGGAAAATCGCCGATTTACTGGATTACAAAAAGGCAAAATTGCATTGCACTTTCGTCAGCCGAAGCTGAATACGTTTCAGCTAGCAACGCAGCACAAGAATTAACTTGGATAACAAACTTGCTTAACGATCTCAACATTCCACAAAAATTACCCATCACGATTTTTGAGGATAATATGTCCTGTATAAAAATGACTGAAAACGATAAAGATACTAAGCCATCCAAACACATCGACATACGTTTCCACAACATCAAACTTATGAAAGAAGAAGGAAAAATCGATCTACAATACTGCCCCACTGAAGAAATGACAGCCGACACTCTCACGAAGCCCACTCCCAAACCTGTGTACGAGAAACACCGTAAGAAACTGAATCTTCAACCATTCCCCACACAGGAGATTACGGGGGAGTGACGGAGAAACCTTTTTTATGCAGTGAATAATCTCCACGTGCAGCGAACGATTGAAATAAGAACATGTTAAAAACCAGACCCCAATTACCAATGAGTACTTCAAGTGCCGCAGCTGAAAAACATAGTGAACAAAACCAGAGACTGTCGAAACTAACTAATTGGAGAAACTCTGCAGACCTCCCTCCTTCAAACTACAGCTGTCTTATCCCGCGCGTGTGCACAGAACTTAAAAACATTCCCTTCAGTTTCCAAAATGTTTCTGAGCAGTTAAGACGCTCTTGTACATATATGATGTAAATATATTTAATATAATGTAAAATTGGAGCACTTATACGCAGCCTCCAAACGCGACTTAAAACATGTACATCTAGCCAAGAATTATATTATATTCAAAGGAAAATGAATCTTCTGTTTATTTTACACAATTGTCATTTTCTACTAATACTATTTATTATTCTTCCAATATAAGTGAATCAATAGATCAGATAAATATCGCTACAACACTTTGGATTACTACTGTGGGTATATTCAGCGCAAAAAGGAAAATCTCAAGTAAGCTGAACAAACTTCTTTAACATATCAAAAGATGAAAATGTATACTAAATTTGAAGACTGATTTAACTATTTATAAAAATAAGAAAATTTATTACGCTACCGACGGTTCCCCTAACAGATAATGTGGAAAAATCGGCGCAAAACGCAATAAAACATTAAAATTCTGTAAAAGTTCAAAAAATCACAGAGGACAAAAGTTCCTATAGAAGGCTAAAATATTGAAACCGGTTTTCTTTTCCGAATGACAAAAAATCGTCGCGGAACGCGAAAAAACGGTCAAAATCGCATTAAAAATCGCTAAAAAATTATTACAGGTTTATTTAATTTTTAGCTACTGTGGCGTGTAAATAAAATCTGCCAATAACGCAGTTTTAATGAAACCCCGAGTAACTGTATGCTGATTTTATTTTGCCTATTTGTGCTTTTATTTATATTACTTTTTAAAAGATGTGAATTTATGAAAGCACAAATAGTTTTCTATATAGTTATCTCAAGTTAAGATGTCGATAAGTTAACATATAGCTTCAAAGTACTGTATCGTCTATTACCCACTTAACAGTTTCATTTTTTTAGCAGAATAGAGTAAAAATAGGGACTAAACACCACTTTTTCCGTACTGAAATATTGGCATTATATAACAGACAAATGTCTCGCAATTAAAGCGAATTTACAGTTAAATATTACTGGTAACGAAGTAAGCAGACTCTTCCTGCCCGTGCGACGTTCGAGCAAAACTGTTAAGTGGTTAAGTATTAAAAATATTTAAGTATAATCTGTTTTGGTTTTCAAAGAAATCAAAAATTCGAAATTCTTATGCTTCCATATTTCTATTCTCTCCCCTCCCCCCCCCTTTTTTTTTCTACCGTTATTTTACCTTACGATATAAATTGTCATCAAATATTTTCTTGCTCGTGTTACTTTTAGAGATTCCATTTGAATGACCATTTGCTATTTTATATTTCCATGGGAAATAAAAATAATTTTTGTTGTTAAAACGATCGATTTATTTTGGCGGTTTTATTTATGGCTGTGAAAATTGACCTGCACGATCCAATAGATCTTCCTGCTTTTATACCACAATACTAATATTTCAATGCATTCGATCGCGGAAAATTTTTACATTGAACGTAACCCATTTCAGAAAAGATAAAATATCGTAAAACTGATACGATAAGGTTATTTCAATTTATGGTAAAATATTCAATATTGCTTCTGCAAATACTGATAAAAGATCTCATCTTGTCGCAAAAGTGAAGTTGGGTATTCTAAGTTTAGTTTTTTTTTCTCGTATGGAATTTAGAGAAAAATGATCGCAATTCCTCCTTTGTCTTTTAGAAAATGGAGAAAAATAAAAGATAACTTTAAATGGTAAAGTTTCAAATAAAATTATATGGGTATAGTAGAATTCTTTCCCCGATTCGCTTGAAAAGTGACTGTCAAAGTGGGGGAAAAAATGATCAAAGCAATGTTAAATATTCAAGAACAAAGGATATATTTTTATTTTCAGTATATTTTTACTGTGTAAAATGAGTTTAACAAAAACTTATTTTTGATGAAAATATTTTCTTAAGTTTGTTTATGTATTGAAGTTAAAACTTATTATAATGCGATTAGAGACTTTTATCGGGTTAGCTTCATTATTACTTTGTCGGGATAAAATTGTGGTCGTGTTTTTTTTTTTTTTTTTTTTTTTTTTTTTTTTTTTTTTTTTTTCTCTTTTTGCATGTTCGAATATGCAGGATTTATTTATTTTTCCACAATACCGTCCAAAATTTTGTCTTTGAATTTAATCAATTTTAAACATCTAGATCGCCTATAATAAATGATCAGATGTCATTATCAAAGGGTTATCTAAGTGAATTGTGTTTGCCAGATTTGTCCAGGATAGCACAGTTAGTAGAGCATTGGTAGCTACTTCAGTCACGCGAAAACAACCGCTCGGTAATGTTAATCCTATGGGAGAATTTTTTTTTTACTATCTCCTTTATACTTCAATATTTTTAAATGGCTTTTATCACTGGATAGCTGCGAGGTTGATCTCTACGCAGGCCGTTTTTTATTTTTACTTTTTCGATTTTGTTTAGTTTTTTATGAGGATACTTTTAATTTCGTAACCGGTTTCGAAAATGAAAGTATCCTCATAAAAAAAAAACCTGCAACCAAAATCGAAAAAGTAAAAAACGACCGGCGTAGACCTTAGCTATCCAATGAAGAAAAAAAAAGTCATTTAAAAATATTGAAATACAAACAAGATATTTTTAAATGTTTCTCCCATAGGATTAACACTAGCAAGCGGCCTGTAAACTTTTTTTCTCTGTTGGAAAATTACAACTCATATGATTTATTTACCAACGAACAGGGAAGACCGAGCTATACTCGGTCAAAATTACCTCTGAGTTCAAATATCATGACCCATGACCAAAATGACCCACTAATCAAATTTTCTCGAACATATGACAAAGCCCAATTGTCTTCTCGCGCCCAAAACCCATAGGATATAAAATTTAATTCAAATAGTCTGAGCCAATTTTTAGATGAAATCAGCTTGCCCCACAATGACCCAAAAATGACCCACTAATCGGATTTTCTCGAGCATCTGAACTAGCCCAATGATTTTCTCGTTCCCTAAAACTGTAGAATATTAAATTTATTTCAAATTCTCTGAGCCATTTTTAAGATAAAAATAGCTTGACCCATAATGAACCATGGCCAAAATGACCCACTAATCGAATTTTCTCGAACATGTGACCCAGCCCAACAGTCTTTTCGTGCCCGAAAACCATAGGATACAAAATGTATTTCAAATCGTCTGAGCCACTTTTTTAGATAAAAATAGTTTGACCCATAATGACCCATGACCAAAATGTTCCACTAATCGAAATTTCCCGAACATGTGACCTAGCCCAATAGACTTCTTGTTCCCTAAAACTGTAGAATACTAAATTTAGTTCAAATCCTCTGAGCCATTTTTAAAATAAAAATAGCTTGACCCATAATGAACCATGACCAAAATGACCCACTAATCGGATTTTCTCGAGCATCTGAACTAGCCCAATGATTTTCTCGTTCCCTAAAACTGTAGAATATTAAATTTATTTCAAATTCTCTGAGCCATTTTTAAGATAAAAATAGCTTGACCCATAATGAACCATGGCCAAAATGACCCACTAATCGAATTTTCTCGAACATGTGACCCAGCCCAACAGTTTTTTCGTGCCCGAAAACCATAGGATACAAAATGTATTTCAAATCGTCTGAGCCACTTTTTTAGATAAAAATAGTTTGACCCATAATGACCCATGACCAAAATGTTCCACTAATCGAAATTTCCCGAACATGTGACCTAGCCCAATAGACTTCTTGTTCCCTAAAACTGTAGAATACTAAATTTAGTTCAAATTCTCTGAGCCATTTTTAAAATAAAAATAGCTTGACCCATAATGAACCATGACCAAAATGATCCACTAATCGAATTTTCTCGAACATGTGATCTAGCCCAACAGTCTTCTCGTGCCTGAAACTCGTAGGATACAAAATTTAATCAAAACCGTTAGAGCCGTTTTTTAGATTAAATTAACTTGACCTGGGTTGACCCAAAAATGACCCACTAATCGAAAGTTCTCGAACATGTGACTCAGCCCAATAGTTTTCTTGTGCCCGAAAATGGTAGGATACAAAATTAGTCAAAATCGTTTGAACCGTTTTTTAGATACAATTCGAATAATTAATTAATAATTAGCTTGACCCTGATCCATGGTGACCCAAAATGACCCACTAATCAAATTTTCTCGAACATGTGACCTAGCCCAATGGTTTTCTCGTACCCCAAAACGGTAGGATACAAAATTTCGTCAAAATCGTTAGAGCCGTTTTTAAGATAAAATTTACATAACCACACACACACAATATTTGCTCGTATTAGAATATATGATTAGAATAATTGCGTTACAATTAATGAAGTGGATGTCTTTCTGTCACCAAGAAAATGCAATCCGGGGTACGTTTTTTTTAGGGGTGGGTGGAGGGTGTAAAGTAATTACAGGAAACAGAAAATATATCTTTACCTAGTCTAACAGCAGACATTTAAGATTATTCGAAATTACAGAAACTCGATTTTCTTCACATTATGCAAAATATAGGTACTAATAGCGTATTTAATGATTCGGAAGAGAATCCAATGAAACGCTTTGTATTGATGCCCTTTCAAAGATAATCAACAATGACCAATTTCGTTCAGACAAAGTGGATACCCTATCCGGACAATTTTTTCTGGTCTTCCTGGAATACAATGAATGCCTTGAGCAAAATGCCTCTTTTGACGCTGTTGAATCATCGGTTATGATAAAAGCACAATGATGTGTTTCATTTGCCTTGACCCTCCGCAGCATCACAGTATCATATTTTGCTCTGCCGAATGTGCAGTTTATTTTTCATCTCTATTTTTCATTTGTTTTGGTTTTACCTCGAACCGGACTTTAGCGAAACTATCTTTTGAGTTTTTCAAATAGATGCTTGGATTTTCACTAATGTAGAACCATTTTTCGGCCTTCGTAATGGGATTATAAGTTTGTCTCTGGGGTCCGAATGTTTTATTCATGATGCAAGATTTGTGATATTTTTAGGCATGCTGCGAATGTTTTGGATGTATCAATTTGTTATTGAGATGGCTTGTGTCCTAATTTTACTGCAGTAAGGTAATGGAAATTTCATGTGGTAAGCAAATCTTTCCTATTTATTATTATACTAGCTTGCGTAGTAACCCAGTGTTTTCCATTTGCATTGCATGAGATATTTCGATTTTGGGGGGAAACGAAATCTGATGTAATTCAACATTTTGAAAAGATTTATAATATTAATTTTATTACTATAAGCAAGAAATTATGTTTAAAATGTAAATAAACTGAGAATAGCTAAGATTACATTTTGCAAGTTATGTGATTTTTAATCCAGAAAGATCCAATCGAATGTTTTTATAATAAAACTTGTTGTTCCGCAAGCGTTGCCCGTGCCCCTGATAAAATCTTAAATTGAACCTCCAAATAAAAAATACTGATAATTAGTGATAAAAGTGCTTTCTTAGAAAACATAAAAAAGAAGCTTTTGTTGTCCAAACCCTTTGAAATTTTTAATGGTTTTAATTATAAAGGTGTAAAAATTACATCCGAAATATTGTTATCTGGTTGTAAAATAAATATGTTTCCTTTCCCAGAATACGACCCTTTTTTCAAATTCTATAGAAGGGGAAACTCCCCCCTCCCATTGCCCTTTCCATCCCTGCCTTCAAAAAGTGAAAGCGCCTCCCTCTCTTTTCAGTTCCTCCCTTCCCCTTGAATACCCCAATTCCCTTTTGTTCACCCCTCTTTCAAACAAAGCAGGTGGAAGAATGGATGCTCCTTCCAGGAAAGGGGAATAAGAATAGAATTAAGAAGAATTTAGAAGGAGTTTTTTCTAGGGGTAGGGTTGTGAGCAGTTCAGGCCAATAGGCGAGCTATTCTTTCTCCAGCCCTCTTGATTCTTCTTAATTCTATTTTCTTCTTTATTCACCGTTCAAAAAAAAAGTTGAGGCATGCGCAGTAAGGCCGAATTTGCACTGAAAAATTAAGACTTTTGCTTCTCGCTTTAATAAATAAGATAGCGACATATGGGCAATGCAATTCTATTAACCAAGAGGATTTTGGATAAAAATTTGGGTAGCTTGATATTTTTGTCAAACTGACGTTTGTTTACTTGTCTAACTTGTCTAAGTGAATTTGCCCTGGCGAGTATTGTCAAGTTCTGTAGTGTAGGTTGCTATGGTTTGGATAATATGGTTTTGGTAAAACTTTTAATCGTGTGTGAACGTTTAGACTCCATGCTCAAAATTTCATGTTTTATCACAGTCCATTCACTTATATTTTAAACAAATTTGGAAAATATTATTTCATACGTATCAATAATAATAAAATCTTTCAGCTTTTCGATTATAATTTTAGTAAATGTGAAGTAAGTCATATGAATATTCGTTGAATTATTATTATTTTTTTTTTTTAAAGAGAATCTGAACTAAAAATAATTAAATCGGCTTATTTAAATAAAACAAAAATAAAGATATTTGTTCACCATTTCAGATGGCAGACGATATCCCAATATTTACGCTTTTCTTCACTGTAAAAAATGGGTACTCAAAATTGAGTAAAAAGTACTCAATTTTGAATACGTCACATACTCAAAATAGCTCCGATCCAAATGTACTCAAAATTTAGAAACACGTGTACTCATTTTTGATCCCATGGATGTATTCAAATATGAACTCCTATGTACTCATTTTTGATCCCATGGATGTATTCAAAATTAAAAATTTTTATGTCGTTCAAATAAAATTTATAGGATAAAAAAAAGTTACCTCGCGAGGACAACCTTATAAGGGATATATACATTTCTGCTCATTTTTTTCATTCCTGCGTGAGTTTATAGTAATTAACCAACCCTTGCCCAAGAGAGGAATCGAACCCGCGATGTCCTGTTTACTAACCTGACGACCCAAACCAACGTGCCATGAGGGGACACGCCTCCTTCTCAAATGTTGTTAGTTAGTTTGAAACTCCCCATCTATCCCTTCCTAACAGTATTGGCATCTGGCGCCATCTGTTAGGAAGGGATAGAGGTTTTAAATATGTTTTTAAGGATGTACAGTGCCTGTCTATATGTGTTAAAGATTAAAATAATGTCTGAAGTAACAGGTAGTTCGAAGAATTATTAATTAAAAAATGACATTAGAAAAGATCATAGATTGAAATACTAAAATTATAAACTTTGTAAAATTATAATTTATAAAATAATAAATTTTAGCGTAATTCATAAATTTGTAAGCCACATCAGTTTAGTTTAATACCAATTTGCATAGCTATAATTTGCAAAGATATTATGTTATGAAACTTTTAAATAACACAATATTGTCTCACGTTAAAAAAGTTAAAATAAATTTTAAAAAAATTAGTGGAAAAAAATCATAATTTTGAAATACTATCAAGAAAAGAAAAAAAATGTGTAAAATGTGAGGGAAAAAAAAAAGAGTAAATGTGTTGTAGTGGATCCACTTTGATGAAAATCCTGAACAACCAGATCCACTTTTCATTTCTCTTATTCTTCGTTTTTCCTTCAAATAATAGCTTTTTAGGCTCCGTAATTTCGTCATTACACATTATGAAATATACAAGTATGTTGGGTTTGATCATATGTTCATTTTTGATCCAAAAATACTCATTTCGAAATGAATACATGAACTTACTCATTTTTGAGAATGCACATGTTCATTTTTGATCCAAAAATACTCATTTCGATATGAGTACATGGACTTACTCATTTTTGAGAATGCACATGTTCATTTTTGATCCAAAAATACTCATTTCGAAATGAGTACATGGACTTACTCATTTTTGAGTACTTCATTTTTTACAGTGTTTCCTTTTTCACAGAAATGGAGTAATTTAGTTGCCATCTTAAGAGAAACTTCGTTTAAAGTTACAACAAAATTAATATATCGGTAACTAATTCAAATGTTAAAATTCTGAGTGCTTATATGACATCCTCAGATCCATACGGATAACTGGTGTTGGTGTCATCGCGCTGCATTTAACATTCTAGGAGGAGGAGTTCTGAAATACCGACTGACAGTCAGATTTTAATTTAATAGATATAACATATAATAAAAAGTACGTTTGAATAAACTTAAATTTTTGTAGTCAATGAAATCCTTTCTTCAGCTATTTACAAATATATAATATAAAGTTAATTTTTATATAATAAAACACTGCGGCTGATTTAATCATTTAATTTCAAATTATGAATTAATGAAAATTTAACAGTCACAAAGAATTTTTTCTGGATTTTGGAAAACACGTTAAAATTTTTGCAATGATAAAATAAATTATAGAAAAATTTCGTCTGTTAAAACTAACAAAATAAATCGGTATTTATATGGTTTTGGGGGATTTTTTACAACTCTAACCAAATCGTTTCTTGAAAATATTATTTTAAGCATTTTATAGAATTAGGAAATGTACAAATATAATCGTTTTACAGTATAAATATAGAACTTTTTCAGAAGTGAAACTTTCTACTCCATGTCTTTCAATATCAAGAAAGCTGAACAGTTTTAATGAAAAAATAAATTATCCATTTAAAAATATTTTTACTCTGTGTTATATATTTGCTTTGCTTTGTATTTAAAAATATTTTTTGCTTTTGCTTTGCCCCCAGCCCCCAGTAATTCTTCAGAAAACAATTCCACTTGCGTATTTTCGGAAATAAAACATTCTCCGATTTTCATCTTACCAGATTTATCATTTCTCTCTGTCGCTCTTATTCATTATATTGTAATTCAAATGCAATACTTTACGTAAAAAAATTAGCTTCGTATGTTCTACCCTAATTTGTATAAAATAAAAAATACTAACTGTTTAACCCGTTCTACGCACGGGAGTTCATGGATTTAATTCTAAAACCAAAATTAGAAATAAAAATCAGTACAACCAAATGTATTTATGTAATATGTAGAAAAATATTTTTCTTACTAATGTGCATGTTTTTTTAATGAAATTTAATTTATCATGTTGCTACGGCAGCAGACGATAAAACGATATATCTGTGGAATAAGGGAATAAATAGAATAAAAAGTTTCGTTGATGTATGTGATAAAATGTTTTTCTTTATTTTTAAAAAAATGTAATAACTAAGCACAATAAAATAATCTCTAATTATTTGCATACGATGTAAAAGAATTATCGTAATACCCACTATAGTTTCTTAGTATTGGAGCGTAGCGTACGTAATATGTATATATCACATTGCAGTAAACATTTAGAACTGGTTAGAACTCGCGCGATTACGGGTTAAACATAAAAAAAGGCAAAAAATTCGTCAAAAAAATTAATCAATGAAAATATATTTAAAATTTTCGAATTTTGTGTCCCAATCGTTCATGGGCTCCCTACTAGCAACATGTGAGCCAAATTTCGTAGCCCTGCGCCCTGTGGTTTCCGAGTTTTTGAAGTTACATACATACATATACGCGAACGGATTTTAATAGGGTAAGATAATTTTAAATTCACTAAATACTGTTCAGGCGAGGCTCATTAGAAAATGTTTTGTAGAGACCTATAATTTTAAATTTTAATTAATGATTCTCTTATCTTTACTTTGTGATTTATTTTCACTGAGTCATTAACATTTTTTATGTATGTTTTGAAAATTTTTAAAGATCTCCTTTTTTAAAATTGCCGTAGCTAATTTTCCTGTGACAAATACGCTAAAAATATATACTCTCAAAATAAATTCACTTAAAGTCATATGATTGGAAATTTTAAAAAGTTTTAATTGATGGTTTTCTTATCTTTACTAAGCCATAAACATTTTTCATATAGTATGCTTTGGAAATTTTTAAGAGACACCATCTTTTGAAATTCTTTTATCTAATTTGCTTGTAAGAAATAACTAAAAAATTTTACTCCTCTGGCTAAGTTCTTTGGAGCCATATAATAGAAATTGTAAGGAGTTAATTAACGATTTCCATATCTTTACTTTGTGTTTTATTTTCACTTAGTTCTAAATGTTTAATAGATTAATAACCTTTCGGTGGAATAAAACCGACACCATGCGGCGTGGAGACATCCTAACAACCATACGTGCTAAGATAAAAACTGTTTTCACGGCCTCTAAATTATTAAATAGCGTGATAGAACAATAGGTTGAACTGGCGAAGTAGTTAATAAATTATATAGGCACACTGCTGCTGCGCCAGAAGTCGAAATTAATCCTATTGGCTGGTAGACACGTGCCAACTTACCGTACAATCTTTTATAGGGAAAATAGAAAAGGCTTTTTTTATTATTTGCTACGCAATCGTAAAGCTTTAGTAACTCTATAAAGCCTTTTGCTTTTACAATTCATTACTGATATTTATTGTTAAGACTTTTGTGCAATCAAGTTGTTTTTGCATAATACAGTCGTTTATTTTGCGTTGTTCTACAGGTTTTATAAGGGTTCGTTCTCCTTATTAAGGGGACAGTGGACTTTCAAAATCACACAATTCAACTAAAAAATCGATTTTTATTTTATTTTTTTAATTTAAGGAATTATGAAACCAGATACTTAAATTTATCTGATGCAAAAAGAATTTTTCAATTCCGACTCTTCTTCGCAGACATATAAGCTTTTATATTCGTACAACATCTATATATTTCATATACATGCGACCATGGGCGCCCGCAGAACAAAATCCAGTGAGAGAGGCAAGGTTTTGAAACAGATATATGAAATAAACTGAACTAATAATTTTGTCATCAGAACTCCACGTGTTTTAAACATATCAGCATAACAAACAATACAGAAAAGTAACAAATGAGACACATTAAAAATCCAAAAATAAGATTCCATCGGTTCATGACTATAAAAAGACAAACGGAACATAATATTGTCTTCCACGGCGTATCCTTAGTTCCTTTTTCTCTTAGTGCAATTATTTTAAATAATTTGAGAAGAATAAATATTATTAAATTTTAAAATCATGAGAGAAAAGAAAATTTAGTTAATTAAATTTGGAAATCTAGGACGGAGCACTTGTGTTCCCCATATCTTCTCCAACCTCCCGGGTGCCCATGCGTGAGATTCTTGCATCGTAAAGCCCTTATGGCTACACTCAGAAACATATCGTGTAGAAATCTGCGTATCCCCATCACACCCCCCCCCCACACACACACACACACCACCGCCATAATGAGATTATATTATTGCATTTTTGCAATATTTTTAATAATGGTGCCCGTGGTTGTTTGACAGAAACTGAGATGCGCCCCTGCTTACTGAAAGGTTAGACAGGACTGCCATAAAGCACCTTTTACATGTCGCTGAAGGGAACAATCGGAAAAAAAAAACATATAAATGAAATAATAAAAAAATATGCCGAGTGATTACAGTTGACAATGGATTTTGTAATAGTATCTGAATGTTTAAATATTTTTACTACCTATTTTGACATCAGAAATAGTTTCGGAGAGCACTCGTGCGTTTAATGAGCTTCATTCATATTTGGAGGTGAGAAATACTTGAGTGTTCTTCTCACAGCTGCTTCCGTTATCTACAGTCGACTCTTTTTTTTTTTTTTTTTTTTTTCATTTGACAGTCTGTACTTCTAGACGTTTTCAAATCACTTTTGATGTAGGTGAATTTGCATTAAAATTCGTGTATCCTTCCCAAGTAAAATTATATGTCAACTTTGGCAAAGCTATGTTATACCATTTCTCGTTTGAAACTGAATCCTATAGCTGAAGTTAAATTCAGCTTCAAATTAAAAATTCATAGCGTTTTATGTTTAAATTTTTCGTTTTTTTTTTTTAAACAAAAATATGCCACTTTTATTATTATTATTATTATTATTATTATTAAAGCAAGAACAATGACTTTTCTCGGATACAACAGGTATTTTCACAGTCGCGAGTCGCATATAAAAGAAAAATAATTGAAAACTCGAAGTAATAAAAAATAAATAAATAAATAAAAATAGCAGTTTTACATAAAATAAAAGCTTCGGGTTCGGGAAAATCGATGTAAAAACGATTACGACGTATAAAAGAGAAATATGTTGAAGGTCTTTTACTGTATATGCTCTTGAAATTATCTTACTTAGTTTAAAAACTTGAAATATAAAAAAGATACTTTATCTTTAATTTCCACCCATTTTATCAGTACAAAAATAACTAAATATTCGTCATTTTAGGGCATTGACATTACAGCTCAATATTTGAACATCTTCCAAACCTATTAAAATATCCCTGTCATCCTCTCGTTTCTGTTATTGTTTAGCTGAATAACATTTAGAATAAATGTCTATGGATTGAAGGGGAAATTTATTATTTTTACATTTATTTTGCATTTTAATTTATAGTTAATTATTTATTACACTTCAATTAACATTTTGAGAAAGGGGGCGGTGACAATGTCTGTTGTACAAGGATCAAATGGAAATGCTAAATCCCCCCCCCCCCCCCATGTTATTGCAATGTACAAATAAACTTATTTCATACAAATACTTCATATGCTATCGAGTACAAAAAAAAAAAAGTATGAAGTTCACAAATGTATAATAATTAAATTGGATTGTAAGGGGCTGTCCATAAATGATGTCACACTTGGAGAAGGGAGGGGGGTTCATGAAATTGTGACAGTTTGTGACAAGGGGGTTGGAGGGGGTAAGAAGAAGTGTGACATCACACATTTTGGTTAAAATAAAATCATTAAAATCAGCGGATTAAATTTTGAAGTTATTTTGAAATTACCAGAATTTGAGTGTATTTTTTAATCGGACTAAAACAACTTTCACGTGATTTGTTTTCACTTATATTCCTTTCTTTTCAAAAAAAATATAAATATTTTATTACTAATTGTATTACTTTATTGTATATTAATTATGTTTTTGTCGTAAACCTTAATCTTATTTTATACAAAATAAATACACGAATAAATTTTATTGTTATGCTCACAAATGTCATTAAAACTTATAGTTAAAGTTAAAAAATAAAATTTGAAACATGATCTATAACGTAGTGCTTTGTTTCTGAACTCCAAGTATATGTCTATGTAATATAGCGTGACATGTGGCATGTGGGGGGGGGGGGGGGGGGGGGGGTATGGTAAAGTGTGTCACTTTGTGACTAAAGGGGGGAGGGGGATAAAAAATATTGAAAAAAAGTGTGACGTCATTTATGGACAGCCCTTAAGATAGTATAAACTGTTGCGCAACTACTGCTCTTAATTGTTGTTCTAGAATATTTATAAAAGCATTTTATGTTGATTTAAAAACAAAGTATTCCATCCAGTTTAAGAAAACATTCTTTTAGGTAGATTTCGTAAGAAATACTACCTATTACATTCTCCCCTAAATTGGAATTTTTGAAAAAAAATTGCAGATCTACGCCGATTATGACCCCCTGAACCCAAAACCACCCCCAGTTCAAAACTTTATCTATGTCACTTTTTTATGGACACGATAACTGCAATAATTCTGCGCAAATCTCTTCCAACCTGATACATAAAATCAAGGGGCATAAAATCTCAGTCAAGTTCGTTAATGGGCAAAATCGAACCAGGGGGGAGTGGGGGGGCTTTTTGTGAAAAGAGAAAAAACCCCGTAATTTCTTAATTATGATATTATGATACGTATCGAATCCGTTTAAAGTTATTATTACTTCTAGGAAAAGGGCCGAAAATTTATGTATGACAGATTTTAGATATCATTAAAAATTCCCCAGGGGGGGGGGGGGGGTTAGAAGAAAAAAATTCATAACTTCGTCAATTTACAAGATTTCAAATCCGCTTAAATTTATTAGAAATACTCTTAATATTATCTATAACTTTTATATTGACAAGTTTTTTATAGGACCAACCCTTAGCAAAAAAAATATATATCCCTGCCGGCTCCGCCTGCAAACAAGTTAGGTTTCGAAGTGGGCGGTTCCAACTATACCGCATCATGGAAAAAATATAATTTCTTCCGCAATTTCCAACAAACAGGCGCCCCACGGTCTGCGTCTTCGAAATCTACCTGTGCCTGTAGGCCGAGCCGTCAGGGTTTTATTATTATTATTATTATTATTTCTGCATGAAATATCCAAATCCGTCTGTCATGTTTATTTCCCAAACGAAAAATGCTGTACAAGTAAAAGGGTCACAATTTTCATGCGTCACTTTTAAATCCGCATTATTTTCTTTTGCTTAAAGAAACATTCTATGTCCGTTATTATTATTTAATTTCATGTCAAGTACAATCATTAATCTATTTCTTTCTTTTTGGACTTTAAATGCGAATTCCTCACATAATACTAAATTAAAATGTATTGCACTACATACTTTAAATTATTCTCCATACTTTATTTTAAAAAAAGAAGAAAAGTTTTCCATTGAGCTGAATGCTAGCAAAGACAATTAGAGTACACTGTTTAAATTAAACTTTAAAAAAATCAAAGTGTATCATCAAGCATATCATTTTCGCAACCTACATATACTAACTCGCAAGTTGTCGTTTGTAACCAACCGGTCGTTGGAAGTCGAATTCCAATGAAGTAGGTATACAATTTATTTGTGTGCGTGTGTGTGTTAGAGGTCTGCACGTGCCCGAGCTTGCCTCGAGTCCTGTACCCGGCCCGGCAAAATGAAGGCAAACTTTCAAACGGGCCGGCCTGAAAGAATAAAGGCAATTTTTTTAACCGACCGGGCCGATAACAAAATAAATAAATAAACGGGCCAGGCCGATTAAAAAAAAATTAAACGGGCCAGCCTGGCCGATAAAAAAATTAAACGGGTCTACCGACACGATATAACAAATTTAAAAGAATCAAACTACGTCGATAAAATAGAAACAATTTTCAATGACTAGGGCGAGATTAAGTATAAATGTACTGCACAAACTGATGCTAGTATGACAACATTAATACAGAAATATAACATGTCTAGCTTACATTGTCTCTGAGCCCGAGCTTAATTTTTTCAGCAGACTCGGGCCGGCATCAATCTTACTTTTTTTTTTTTTTTTTTTTTTTCATGCTCGAGCCACAACGGGGTCGGAACTGTATTTAATTGTTCCCAGGATGCGTCGGGCAGGCAATTTGTTTTGTGAAAATAATAATGGCGATAACGAAGCACATTAAATAAGCACTTTATTAATATTATAGCGTATATGTGTAATATATGTATACATTACATATGCCTACGCATAACTCTTGAATGGGTGCTCCGATTTTAATTTTCTTTGTGTATGCCTATTCTGCCAACGAGCGATTTAGGTCTGTATTACAAATCATTATTTTATTCGGTTCGGTTATATTTATACAAAGTTTTCTACGTTCTCTAACAAACATAAGAGTAAAAATTCCATTTTTGTACGATCAGAACTTACCGAGTTATAATGCTTTGTATTTTATGAATTTTCCACATTTTGTACTGAAAACTCATTTTTCTGTTTTTAGTTATATTAATTTAATGACGTGTACTTTTATTTCTGAATGATATTAATTATGACGTGTAATAGGTATTTTAGAGTTATATTAATTTAAAGACGTGTACTTTTATTTCTGAATAAAAAATTAAAGACGTGTATAGTTTTTTGCTGAGTGATATTAATTTAAAGACGCGTTTAAGGGCATCATATCACTGAATTACATTAATTGAAAATGTGTACTATTATTTCTGAATGATGTTAATTTAAAAAGACGTGTACTGTAAATTCTGAATGAATATTAATTCAAAGACTTGTGCTATTATTGTTAAATTATATTAATTTAAAGACGTGTGGTACTATTTTTAAATGATATTAATTTAAATCGAATGATGCCAACGATATAAATGTGATTAATTTAAATGACCATTAATGTTGTTTTAAAAACTTCAATTTACATGACTATTTAATATTTAATAGCGTAATAATAAATTATTATTTTCTTTAAACATTTTGACATTTATTTGAAAACGGCGTAAGGAATTCTTTTACATTACAGCTGAATGCAATATAATTTAAATTAATCAATTTTACGCAATTTGTAACATTTGACAATGATATTTTAAAATGCAGTACATGTTTTTTTTTTTTTTTTTTTTTTTTTTTTTTTTAATCAATTTAAAGATATAATTTCAGTATAGTTTCAAAATTGTCATAATTATAACTAACAAAATATTGTTATATAGCAACTTGAATTAAAACTGTAACTAAATGATAACTTGCTTTAAAATATTTTTTGAAATTTTAGGCCAATACTAATTATTGAGGACTTTTTTCATCACATTTCTCTCCATTTTTTCCACATCCCATTCTTTAGCTAAGAAAAGCTTCTGTGCAAACGCGCTTCAAATATTATTAAGCTGCACAAACATTGACGGTGATATGACGAAGGATAGAGGTGTAGTGTAGTTACTGTTTTTTGAAATTTTACACTCAAAGCATCTGATCATAAGTTATTTTGTCAGAAATGCGTGAAGGACATTAAAAGAGAATGAAATGAGAAAAATATTATTATTTGAATATTTTTGTATTCAAAATTGCACAGGCATTGGCCTTGTAGAAATCTATCCGTATCCGTCTATATCCTGTATTTGACCCGCGATTAGATATGTTAAATATGTTAGGCGCCTCCGTCATGTCATGCCACATTCGGCTACATCGTTCTTTTTACTTTCTTCTATCTTTATATAAGAAGAAAGTATTGGATTCGTGTGTGTGTGTGTGTGGGGGGGGGGGGGGGGGGCTATTTCCAGATTTTTGACGGACGTTTTAAAATACTGAACACGATTTCACTGTTTTTAGAAAATGTCTGTCTGTGTGCCACTCTGTATGTGACACAAATTTTGTGAGCGCTTTGTCTCAAGAACTGATGCACGAAATTTCATCAAGTTTCTTATTCTGTTAGACTTTGACATAAATAGACGCTGATTAGGTTTGGTGTAAATCGTCCAACAGGTGGCGTTGCTATGTTGCATTTTTGAAGATTTCTGCGATAGCTATATATCCAGGATTAATGCACAGAATTTAATCAAACTTTCTTAATATGTTGACCTTGACATAAATTGTTGCAGATTAGGTTTTGTGTAAATCATCTAAGAGGTGGCGATGCTATGCAACATTTTTCATGATTTCCGCGATAGCTATAGCTCAAGAACTAATGCACGGAATTTCATCGAGCTTCATATTCTGTTAGACCTTGACATAAATAGACGCTGATTAGTTTGAGTGTAAATTGCCCAACAGGTGCTGCTTCTAATGCTGTGTTTATCCCAATTTCCGTGATAGATATACCTTAAGAACTAATAATGCACGGAATTTCACCAAAAATTATGTTCTCTTTGACATAAATATATCCTTATTAGGTTTGGGTGTATACTGTGCAACAGGTGTTGCTGCTATGCTCTGTTTTTCACGATTTCCGCTATAACTATATATCAAGAACGAATAGATGTTACGAATAGATGTCAAGATTAAATTGTCATTTAATCTTGTTTACAGACGATTTGATTTTTACAGAAGATAGTTTTGTGATAGCCACAACATAGCATACTAGATTCTTATGTGCCTCCCGAAAAAAAAAATCATCTTTAACTGCATGTTTTTAGTAATTAATTTCAATTACAATAAGTGTCTTTATCGTGATTTTTTTTTTTTTTTTTTTTTTTTTTAAGGGTGGGGATATTTGTATATAAGCTAAAGAGTTTTCGAGCCAAATATAAAACCTTTACTTTTTTAATGCACTTGGTTATATCTCAGTAGATAGATAGCACAGCTATAAAAAAAAAAAAAAAAAAAAAAAAAAAACAGTTTTGGACATTTTCAGATTTTACGCTAAGATGCTAAGAAATTATTATAAGCATATAAGGAGGAGGGAGGGGAGGCGGGTGAGAAATTTATACCTCAGACATTTTGTCTACCTCAAACACTTGCAGTTTGTTTCTGAACTGCTGTGCAAAAAGAGCTATAAAATCAAATCAATAAGATCAGCTTATGATGTTGTGCGTCTGAAAATGTAGTTGTTTAAAAATATTTTTCCAGAGTGATTTTTTTTTTTTTACTTTTAAATAAATAGGAAGTTTGCATAAGGTTCTTTTTTGTTTGGAATATGGTATTTGTCCCTTTTATACAACGCTTTTGAGAAATTTCAGTGATGTATTTTTGAAGATTATTTCTAGAGAAAAGAACAAACGTTTGACCTGCATATATCTAACATGGATTTTTTTTTTTCCTGTGAAAGGAAGGGGAAAATCTTAAACAACCAGAATAACATTACTTTATTATTATTATTATTATTAATTATTCAGTGTACTTCACGTAAATTCGTCAGATATATTTGTATTTAAACCTTCAGCAAACTTAATTATTTACTATATTAATTTTTGTTCAAATGTGTCTAAATTATGAGAATTTGTCGCCATTTTATAAATAGAAAAAAAAAATCCCTCTTTGTTTTCTATTTCCCACTTTTATGCCTGGTTATAAGACATTTAAAGCCTACAAATTCTTATATTTTCGAGCTTATATACTTCTTTGAAAATTATTTAAATTTATAAGCTATACATGAAACACGATTTCTTCCTTAATATTTTAGCGCTTCGTAATCTGGGATTAAATAACGCGAAAAGTTCTATTCGAAAATACTGTAGGAATAATTAAAAATTGTATGCACCTTATACGTCATGTATACGCGACGCTCATCGCGAAAGGGTTAACCCTTTAAGATAAATCTTCTTGACAATCATCAAACTAGTGGATTGTATTTTTAAAAGTCCTGTAAATAAATATGCATATGCTCAAGAATTTTAACTTAACCTATTTTTAAAAATATATATATTGTATATTTAAATAGCATAGAACTTTAAAAATGCCGTAGTAACTCTGTTACGTGCATGCAGCGTTTTTTCCCCCCTTTTAAATCTACCAAATGTCTGTACATCGGTAAATGAAGGTGGAGATGTCGTGTATCCTGCATAAGGTCCCTGGTACTAGGACACCATCCATATTACCTTTCACGCTTCTCTGTTCTGTACGAACTAATGATTATGACCAGGGCTTGACAAATACGGTCCCCAAGTCACTGGGCGACTGTATTTACATGACTTTTCAAAAATAATTTATTAACTAAGTTAAAGCAAAGTTACTATACTAGTGCTCAGTCAATTTATACATTTCAAAAAAAAAAAAAGTCTTTTTGCCGATTTTATTTTATTTTTATTATTTAGCCAACATAGTCTATTTTATATATTTTGAATCATCAAGAAAACAGATATTTCAAAGAATAATGGATAAACACTTGTTGTAGTTTAAAATTTACTTTGACAAAAACATTTTCTTCTCCTTGTAGAATCTGGCATTTTACCAGGGCCTTCTAGTTGTCTCGTTAGATCATTTGTCTATCGGGACCATTAAAATATAAAGTTACTCCTAATCTTGCCAGCATCACCTGTTCCATCTAACACACAAAAAGTAATCGATTATTCTTTTAAGAATCTCCTTCTCACCATTCTATACTAAACTTCTATAGCAGATGTTTATAAGAACTAAAAAACTTTTGGCATATACTGAATAATTTTAGTGAGAAACGCGTTTAAAGAAGAAAAAAAAAAGGGAATATTTAACTTTTTGGATCTGGCGTTCTAATAATATGTCCAACATTAGCGGGAAAAAAAAATGTATTTCAGGTAGTAATTTTACTCCCTTTCATCTTTGTTTAGAGTATAATATAAAGTTTGGGAGTAATTTTTAAAACGTATTTTTTTCTCTAATATTAACTATAACGTTAGAAAAAAAAAAGTGTCTACTGTTAGTTCCGTTTTGGAAGGTTAAATTTAAGTATTGCAGCATTAGAAAACTATAACGTTAGAAAAAAAACAGTGTCTACTGTTAGTTCCATTTTGGAAGGTTAAATTTAAGTATTGGAGCGCAGACTCTTTCTGCGACTCTATTATTCAGCAAAAAACTCAACAGTCGTAAATATTCTATCATAAATAATTTTGAAAGATTGCCGGAGCAATGTTGAATTCAGACACTTTTCTCCTGGAGGAATTTCTGTAGCTCCGGGGGGGGGGGGGGGGGGGGGACATTGTTGAGTTCCGGGGGGGTTGCACTTTTTAACCATTAAAAGCGTAAAATCTCAAATCTTTCGGGGGGGGTTCAATGCTCCGGGAGGGGGGGGTAATTTCCCCCTCCGGGCCACCCCCTGAATTCAACACTGTGCCGGAATATTATAGAGAAAAGTTCGATTTTTTAATTCTTGACATTTATGATATTCTTTTGCTGTTTTATTGTAGTCTGATTTTGCTATCTAGTAGCAGCAGGCTAGTATAGTTATAAAAATTCCATTTTTCGATCACTGTTAAAAAATTCCAAACCTTCGATATCGGTGGAATATATTACTGGACTAGATTATTGGACACAATAGAATATCCTCAGTACGGGAAGCAGATTATGCGTTCAATTACTCTCAGACGGATTACTCATGCTTACTCATCCATTGCAACCTTGAATAGGGATTTCAAGGACAATAAAAAGTCGATGGCTGTGTTTTTGAGATCAGATGTTTTCTCCTCTTTTCTTTTTCTCTCCCATAAACGTGTAAACAGCTGTTCTTTTACGCACAGAAAGGTTTTGTTTATTTATTTTTTTAATCCTGTGACTGTAATGCTTCGTAATTTTGGGTTATGTATGCGAATCCTGTATAATCCACTGTAGTTTATTATTATCATGCAGCTAGGAAAATTTGGGGATGGATTTCGATCGAGTTATAATGTATGTAATTAATTGCTTTCTCTGTCTTTTTTTTTTTTTTTTTTTTTTTTTTTTAATTTCCTTAAATTTCTGATTCGAGATTTCAAAAGCAAGCCTGAGAAACGAGTGCATCTTTTTTCTTTTAAAAAGGTAATAGAACAAAAAGGGGGGTACAAGACAAAAAATCATTCGGTTTTTTTTTCTTTTTTTTTTTTTTTTTGTTAATGCAGAATAGTTAAAATATTCCAAAATATATAATTATATAACAGCTTTTATATAGCAGCTGGTATTTATATAACAAAGATAGCTCCTGGAATTAGAATCCTACATGCAGAGGCGTAGGAAAGGGAGGGGCTCACGGAGCTAAAGCTTTGCACGTTCAGATAAAGAAAGTTTTTTAAGTCACATGACCTGTCGCATAGATTACTTTCTGTCTGAATTTCTCTGGAAATATATATATCTACATAAACAAACACTATAAATATTGATTATACTCTTAAAGTATAAAACTGCAGATTAGAGGCCTCAACGTCAGCTTTGGAATTCGAATTTTTATTTTAAAGTCATTTTATCCAATATTTAAAGCTCCCAACCCACAGTTTCGTTTCTTTCATATTAGCAGTGTTGAATTCAGGGGAAGTGGCCCACTGGAGACCGGCCAACTGCACCGATGTCACCCGTCTTTTCTTAGAATGTGTCATAAAATAGTCCCATTGAATTTGAAAGCAACTTTAACCCTTTAACGGATAAAGCACTTCAATTGCTAAAATGTTGAAATAATTGATTGACACCGGAAATTATGATCAAATTTATTTGTATATAACAAAAAAGCGATATTTCACATACATACTAAATGGAAAACATTTCTATTAAAATTCTGCTGTCAGTGTTGAATTTCGTAATTAAAATTTTGTGGTTTCGTAGGGAAACCAATGTCTGTTAAAGGGTTAAGACTGTTTTATAATGACAGACGTTTCGTGATTACATAAAGTAAAAATTCTTCTTTCGCAATTTCTAAATACAAAATAAATTTATGAAATGGACGGATATATGCCCTAATGATGAAAATAAGTTAAGATCATTTATTAAAAATGTTATAACAAACATTCTGTTATAAGCAATTACTTTCTCTCGAATTAATGTTTTATAAACAACAAATATCCTGTCCTGTTTACAAAGATGGAATACATTTCCTGATCACGGGTTAAAGATTAGTGACTATAATTTAGAAAAACCGAGTTTAAAAATTAGCAGCGTTAATTCGAAAAGCATGTCTACAACCCAAGCAAGGGTGTTAAGAGTAATAATAAAAGAGAAAGGCGGAAAAGAAGAAATTTTGTTTCCCGCAATAATGAAATAATAAAATAATAATTGATAGATTAAATTGAAGATTTTTATCAAATTCTAATTTTGGAACAATTTTTGTCATATAATGCAAGTAAACTCGTACAATTTGCAATGTATATCTTGCGTAATTCAGAAATAAAAATATATTCTTTCAGACAATTTGCTAATTCAAGGTAAATTATTTAAAGTACTTTTAAAAGAATATTGATAGTTTTGTCCTTGTTTATAAATTGCATCTTTTTTCTTTTTATCAACATAATACAATGAAATATTTTTCTATAAGAACATTATTCATGTGCCTATCTTGACATGAAAATTGAAAGGATGATGTGTAATTTTTAACAGGAAAACTGTAGTAAAATATATTAGCATAAAATTTAATCCGATTATTTTTCCAGGAAGAAAATATTTGTTAATATCTGATTTCACAACCATTGCACATAATTTTTAAACTTTTAAATCGTCTTCATTTTGCGGAAAAGGTGGTGTTCATAGTTTCATTGAAAAGTTAGATTTATAACTGCCATTTTCAGAGATTTCAAAGAACTAAAAAGTATTTGTATTTTTTATTATTCATCTCAGTTATACATAAAAAGATCCGATAGAAACTTTCTTCACCAAAATTACCATTATTTAGAACAGTAGCGTTAAGTTTAAATCAAAGTTTATAAATATAGAATGATGTTCCGTTCACTTTATAAATATTCTGGAAGGATCATTTACAAATGAATAACATCTATCTATACTAATATTATAAATAGAAGATAATCTCTAGAACTAAATTTCGAATGAATTCCCTGGAAATTTTTCCAGTATAATAGTGGTGACAGTCTCTGCTTAAACATAGGCTACGATGAAATTCATTGTTTTATCCAATGAACTCCGTAATAGAAAGGAGTGCTAAACCCACCGGTGCATTTTCTACTGCAACCGAATCACACTTTCAATGCGCGCAAGCAATGAATCCTGCATTTTTTTTTTTTTTTTTTTTTTATCCCATCCACTACTTTTTATAACAAAAAATTATCGCCAAACTGTAACGCCAAATAAACGGGGGAGCCATTGAAATATAAAATATAAGAATTTAAGGACACAATTGTTATTTTAATTAATGAAATAACTAATAAATTAGTAAAACATAATGAAAAATACACGCAAATGTCTTATTAAAAACCACTTGATGACATAACAAACACGTTTAATGCTTCTGACATCAAGTAAATGGGACTGCATTTTTGGACGTTTAATCTTACAGTTTGGCGATAGTTTTTGTTATGAAAAGTGGTCGACGGGATAATAGAGAAGTACCCTTTTTTTTAATATTACAGGCATTTTTTCACACTCTCCCGCATACTTTTTATCACTTTTGCTTATTTCTACACCTGTTTCAAATTTTTATGAGTAATACTTAACAAAATTTTCATTTTCTTTTTTTTTTTTTTTTTTTTTTTGAGATTACATAAAATTTCCTTTTTAACTAATATCAAACTAAATATTTGCGATGAATTTAAATGAATTCTGTAGTTTTTTCAATAAAATATATATATAATATATCAGTGAAAATTGTAGCAACTTCGTCATAATTTTAAAAGATAATTCAATTTGAAAATATCTACACCCCATACTTCTCTAATGGGAGGAAATCTGTGTTTTGCCAAAAATTTTCCTCGAAAATTCTTTGGCATTGTATTCATGGATTCAATGTATCCGAATAAGAAGATAGCCCTTCGGGAGCTTTGTCTCGTTACCCTTGCCTCCAAAGGGACGCAAAAAACGTTTTTTTTTTTTTTTTTAATTACGACTGCTTTGAAGCTGTTGGGCTAGAAACTTGAAATTTGTCATGATGGTTACTGTAAAGATTCAAATGCTCGCCAAGAACTTTTTAAAAATGATATTTCAATAGGTGAAATGAGCAGAAAATGTTGTATAATCGTGATGCTAACCGATTTAAAAAAAAATATTTACTACATGATAAGTAGTAACGATTTTAATAAACAGGGATCTAATGCAATGCTTTTTTTAAATGTTTTTCTTGAAAATCTTTAATTCTCACTTTTTGTTGTCAACTGAATTTGTGTTCCTGATGCAACTACTATTTTTAGATTCCCCACACTTCACATGTTACATCAGCGCTAGTCAGTTACACTTGATTTCAGCCAGTTCTCCTAACGAACTGGCACACTGTACAGTTTCTTAAAATATCTGCTGCAGACGATTAATTCCGAAATAGAAAATACTGAAGTGTTTGTCTCATTGCTTTTTTTTAAGTTATAAATACAGCCAACGAATTAAATTGTTTCAAATTCAGAAGAACATACGACAAATCTCGTTTTTGGCTAACCTTATTATTATTATTATTATTAATATTATTTGATAAATTAAAGGTTTAGTTTATTAATATAAACAACGGAAAAAGTATAATAAATTATAACTTCATGCATAAATTATTGAACACTTTTCCAAATCAAATTATCAGAATATTGAATTACGAAATTTCCATATCTTGGAGAGAGTGGAGGATTTGTAAATAAATTCTTGGTTCCCACATAAGAAATTAATTTTATATAGCGACAATTAGACAATCACGGCACGCTGATTACAATTCGTATTATTTAAAGCATGAAAATATTTTTACAATAAGCCGAATACAAGAGATGAACATTGTTTTCAAATCGTTTTTGTTTTTCAAAATATCGGATCCGCAGATCTCCATAAATTAACTAATGCCAGTTGACTTTATAAGCATTCAAAAACAACCGAGTTGTGTATGTACAGAGTATGTAAATGAATAAATACATTAGTGTTACTTAAGGGTACGTATAACTTCTCAACTTTTAATTTTTGAACATATTTTATTATCTTCTAATTTGTTCAAAAACAAAAATATAAAACTGAAGCTTTGATTTTGAATGGTATATATGTTATGAACAAAGCCCGAAATCGGCCAATTCCCAAATTGGGCAACCAAATAGCTAAATGTTCAATTTCGCTGAAAATTAACTGGCCAATATCCGATATTTTTCTTGATTCTGGATTTGCGAAATGGCATGATGAGGCGATCGGCTATAGTCGAAAGGAAAATGTTATGGCAAGATTTTGAGAATCTGTAAAGCTTCATGCATTATAAAATTGTTTACTTTTTTAAAATACAAGACTTTTTTATCGTCATCTGCTCTGGGCTTTTTTCTGTTGAAAATTTTTTATACATTTCTTTCTCAGCACTAGCTATTTCTTTAAATATTTCCATTTTTATATTTTAATTTTAAGAATCTTTTAATGAAATTTCTTCAGAATTATGGTAATCGGGTCTCATTGTTTCAGGGAAAATGAAATAATGGGGGGTTGATGAACTGGCCAATATTAATCCCCCCACTTATGTCTTTATTGATCCATTTTGTCATTGCATTTAAAACGAAAATATATTTTTGATTTGAATAGATGGTGTTTAAGAACATCAAGGGGTGTTCAACAGTGAAATAACATCATTTATTAAAGAAAGCATTCCTTTAAAAACAAGAAACTGCATATATTTGCTATAACATCACTATGACATCACTTTCAGATTTTTTTTTTTTTTACTCCGTCAGCTCTGAAATTAAACGCCAGGTTTCCACAGGAAAAAAAATCCCCTGTAAAAATGACATAATTTTTTAAAGGAATTCGAGTGAATATGTACATTTTCATTCAGAAAACTGCACTGTTTTACTACGAATGTGTCCGAATGATATAATTTACATTGGATTTTCATTCCTCCTGTGCTAACATTAAATTGAAAAGTCACGGAAATTTCCCTCCCATACACTTCAAAGGGTCCTAACAGTGTTGCCTGCCCGCTACTTTTTAAAAATTCAGGTTGCTTGATTGCTACCACATGTTTGAAATAGTAATATTCGCCATATTTAATGACAGATTAAGTAAGGCGAAAACAAAGTGAATTATACTATTTCACAGAAGTGGTGGCAATCAAGCAATCTTGAAATATTAAAAATGTAGCGAATTGGCAACACTGTTAGGACCTTAACTGGGTTCTACGCAGAAAGGCAATTGGTAAAAAGGCTGTAAAGGCTATTGGTAAAAATTATGTAATGCTTAAGAGAAACACGCGTTTTCTTTCATAAAGCTGTTACATTTCAATAGAATTGTGTCGAAATTATTTTAGCATTTTGTCGTTCCTCTGGTGTTGAGTTTGAACTGGTATGGATATACCTATACTGGCAAAATGAAAAATTACGTACTTTTGGCGCGATTATAGTAATTTTACTTTATTTTATGAATAAAAATGCATACTTATGACGGCATTTTACACTGGTGAAAGAATTCCGCATTTCGGCGTTTAATGCCTTTTATTTTTGAAAGGAGCTACACGTGTCAGCTTGTGAAAAAGACTTCATATTTAACAAGAGAATAGTATGGCTCTTTCTTTCTATTATGTGCTCCCTGTACCACCTTCTAACGGTCTGCATTGGCGAAAATTTTCAGGCCCAGCCCGACTCGTACATTTATTTTTGGCCCGTCCCGGTATAAACGCAAAAAGTTCGGCCCAAACCCGGTCCATTTATAAAAACTAAAAGTTCGGCCCAAGTCGACTGAATTTCCACAAAACATGTCGATATTTCTGAAGCAACATTATCCTAAAATTATAATTATGCAAAAAGCACAATTACTTATTACATGCATTTTATTTTCAGATTATGTTCGATATGCATGGAATACAAAATATCAACAATATTAATGACCGCTTAGACAATTACGTATATAAACACTTATTAAAAAAATTGACTTAGACAATTGCATTCAAATAAAGATTCAGTAAAAGAAGAAAAATGAGGAAAAAAAGAAAATCCGTTATAGACAGGTTCCATTCTTAGCAGGTACATCGTCTGTTGTGTAAGTATTATATACTTTTCACACGGATTATTATATTCATTTTGCACGGATCAAAACATGTCTCCGTTTAAAACAGGTTTCCGTCATAGACATGTTCGATTTCACAGGTTGTACTGTACTTTAATGTTTTTGCCTTAGAAATGTATGTACTATTTTTAAAAAACAATTTTAATTGTAGAATATTGACCATTTAAAAATCTATGCATTTTTTGCAAAAATTGTTGCCTGGCCTCATTTTACTGATTTTTGTACGGGCCGTGCCGATGATTATCATACGGGCTGGGTCCAGACCATTCATGAAAATTTCTATCCCAGCAGACCTCTAGGAGGAATGTAGTCCTGGCCCGGCTTGGCCAGGAAAAAGAGAAGTCTGACCCGGCCCTGCCTGAGTCTGAAGAAAAAAGTTAGGCCCAGGCCCCGCTCGAAAAGAGTGAAGACCAAGCTTGGCCCGAGTCTCGTGAATTAAAATAGGCCCGGGTTCGTGCAGACCTTTACCAACTACCTGACAGCATTGCATCAGCACTTCGAGTTTTGGCAAGGGATTTCCGGCCATTTCAAGTTGTCCATTTCAAATACATCGGACTATGGCCTAAACTATCGGCCAAACTGCTAAATGGCCGGGCAGTTCGGGAAATAACTGAACTTCGATATTTAGCCGTAACATATACATTGCTACTATATGTATAACGTAACACAAAATAGTTTTTTTTTTTTTTTTTTAGTTTATTAATTGTTTGCTTATCTCGTTTTTAACCCTCTAAACGTGTGGAACGTAATATTCCATTCCCTACGCTCCAGGTTTCACTGCAATATATGCAATGTTTAAGATAATATAATTCTATAGATTTAAGGAATTTTCAAAACATTGAAGAATGATTAATGCTCTCAAGGGTTACATTCATATTTGTAATTAAGTTTTATTTATAATGCTGAAAGAATCATATTTTTTTAGCATTTAAAACAAAATGCAGAGAAAACAACATAACAATTTTACCCTTTTTCAAAACTCTCAGAGGGTTAATTTCCTAAATAAATTTTTTGTGTTAACACATTCCAACATAGTTAAAAAGTGTTTGTGATTTAGGTTTGTCTGCCGTCCATCTGTCTGTACTCTTAACTCTCGTAAATATACTCGTATTGCAATATAATTTGTACATGTTATTAAGGTTTGCTATAGGATGTTCGCTATTGAAAATGAAGTGAGTAGCGTTTTTATAGTTTGTATACAAAGGCACACAAAAGGATTCCGTTACATTATGGTCTATGGAAAAAATCATTTGCGTTGCATTTTAAGAATGTTACGATGCTTCAAACATAGTGAAAATGATATGCATCCCTGAGGTGAACTACTGCATGTTTTCTCTGGAATATAGAATACGTTGCATTTGTAGTTTGTTTACAAGGACGCACAATACACTATATATATATATATAGAGAGAGAGAGAGATAGATAGATAGATAGATAGATATTGATTGATTTTACAGTATAATACTGGCACCTCAGCTGCCAGTATTATACCGTAAAATTAACAGTAATAAACAGTAAAATAAGCAGTAATACACTACCGCGCACAATTTTTTTTTTTCAGTGTAGGATTTCATTACATTATTATCAATGGGTAATATCGTTTGCAGTGCATTATAGTAATGTTACGATATTTCAAACATAATTAAATGGACCACTGTGAGTGCGCTACAGCAAGTTTTCTATAGATTATGGAGTGCATATAGCATTTATCGTTTGTTACAGAGGCATACAAGAAAATTCAGTTACAGGCACTGACTGTGACTAATAATTGCTGGAAGCGCGTTTTCAGCTGTGGTATATTTTAAACTTAACTAATTTTTAGTGTATTACATTGTGCGTATAAATTCCATACCTCATATCCAAGGCTTTACGAAAGAATTCACACACATTACGAGATATGGACTGTATTTACTGAAAAGGGATTTTACTGCGTTATGTGTTATAATTTTTTTTTTTTTTTTTTTTTTTTTTTTTATTGTTTATTTATATATCTCATTTCATTGTAGGAAAAAAATTAATTTTTTAATAATATTCGGATAGTGTTAAAAGGTGTTTCATAGCTTGTGCCTAATGCATGATATTTCGTTCTAACATCTTAGATGGTCTTTTTTTTTTTTTCTTTTTTTTTCTTTACTATTATTTTCTCCGTTCGTACTCAGTACTCGAATTATGCGCGAAATATTTGCAGTCATACTTGCCACTCGGTCAAAAACTTAAATCTCTGATGTTGCCAGATATTTTTTTAGATTAAAATTATCTAAGCATAGAAAAAAAATTAAGGGATACTGGCATGAAGATAACGCCCTGAAAAATTTGATACTGATCTCTTTTTTCATTCGTGTTTCGCATTGGTGGTTAGAGAAATAGAGGCGAAAATAATTATTATTCTGTAGGGGGAAGGTCTTAAAATGATTTGGCAAATATTCGTGCCTGCGTATAGTTCTTTCTTTTCTCTTTACTTAATGTCGTTCTTATCATGTAAGCACTAAAAATGGACCATTAGGTGTTATTCATGTGGCTATGCGAGATAATTTATATCAAAATGCGTTTCGCTAGAAATGGAAATCTAGTCGTTTAAAAGAGAATATATGTGCTTATCTATATTTTGAAAGATGGTTTCCATTTATCATAAAGATTATAGTTGTTTACTCTTTAAAATGAAGTTTTAAGTCCTTGAAAAATTTTGTAGACATTTCGTATTCTGTGTAATTCAAAATAATTTTTTGAACTGTCGAGTTAAATAAAGATTTTTTTTTTTTTAAATATATATCAAAGACTAATTTTTCTAATTTTAAAACGATTGATAAACCTATGCGTTTTTGTCATAAATATTAATATATATTAGTGTTTTTCCGCTCTAGTTTTATGCTTAAACTGTGTACGTTTCTGGGACAATTACGTCATTAATTAAAACGAAGGAGAAAATTTAGATAAAAAAATATTGTTTAATTAATAGAAAACTTAATATGCATGTATATATATATATATATATATATGCATATTTTGTCTCAAAATGTTGTTAAATGTTATATTATAACAGTTGTACTCCAATTAATTTGTACATAAGCTATTTCTTTAGATTTCATTTAGAATGCGTGGAAATTGGTTAGGGGTGTTGACCTGACTTCTTAAGTTTATGTTATAAACGTTTAAATTATTGACAACATAACACTTTTAACATAACTTTCGTCTTTTAGTGGACTATCTTTGGAATTATAAATTTCACGTTTATATTGACGAACAAAAAAATCGCGCGTATTGTTCATACTTAGATTATAGAGATATTAGACATACATATATCTTATTCTTTAAATTGGAGTAGGTCACTGCATCGAATCGGGAAACCCGATTTACCCGAACCCGACCCTTGGTTCGGGTAGCGCTAATTTTTTCTTCGTTTTGAGTCGGGTTCGGATCGGTTTGACTTTTATTGTTTCGGGTTAGGTTTTGACTTTGGCGGGTCCTGTTCGGGTTTACCCGATTTTCTAAAAGAAAGTCCAGAATGGGAAAGATGAAAAATTAATATTTTAATGTGAAAGACTACATATTATATTAATTTTTCGACATAAAAGGTGATACAAAATATACAATTGTTGAGTATTTTTTTCATAATTGCATTAAAATGTGGATTACTTTTCATTCATTTCGTGTCGTGTTCGGATTGAAAAGTCTTTCGGATTGCACAGGGCCTGATTATCCAAAAGGCACATGAAGCACATGCTTCCCCTCTAAAATTTAAAAGGGCCCCCAAAATGACTGTGAAGGGGCCCTCTAATCCCATTTTCATTCTTTTACATTGTATTTTCTATTTTTTTGGAAAAGAAAGTTTGCTTAATCCAAGAGGAAATCCACACACAACTTCACGAATCTTACTTAACAAGGAAATATAAATGTCATCAATAGGATGTTAATTATTCAGCATTTTTTCGTGCCTGTTAGAAACCACCCGGGAAATTCAGCATACAATAGCGCTATATGTACTAAATATATCTGAAGCATATACAGGGAACATAAAAAAGTTTAATGAAATATATGTGACCTCAGCTAAGCAATTCCCGAGAATAATGTTAGTATCATTGGTGAGTTTTTAGGACTGAAGAATTAACAAAACTTTTTCCAAAATGAAAGAGGGCCCGAAAATGATACCGTGCTTCCCCTAGATTCAGAGGTTAATCGGACCCTGGGATTGCAGGTTGACGAAAGTTTTTAATGTCGGGTTCTGGTCCTGTTTCGGATTAATATAGCATATTTAGGTAATAATAATAATAATAATAATAAATGTAAAAATATTAAATTTAAATAAATATATTTTATTATTTTCCTTTTTTTAATATGAAATCATGAAATAGCATAAAATAAAGTATGCAAACAAAAAATATGAATTAATTTAATAAATACATATTTTCAAGTAATATTTTAGTTAATATATAATAGTTAATAATAATTATTATTATGTTATATATATATATATATATATATAGTCTTACTTTTTTTTGTTTTTCACACGTATTTTCATATATATATATATATTATAAGCTTTCTGTACAATTAAGCATAAGATATTGAATGAACAACAATATAAAACTAAGATATTGAATGAACAAGAAATGAAAAAACAAGAGTATAAACAGAGATGAAAGCTTATATTGTAAATCACGTCTTCAAGGGCAGAGGATCTACAAATGTAAGCAATAGTCGATTTCTATAGGGACACTAGCTTTATGCTAAAAATTGTGTCTCTCTCTGCCCAATCGACTATAGAACAAGATTAATAAAAGAAAAAATTGAACATTGAAAAACAAGAATACCTTTGAAATGGAATATAAAAAAACAAAAAAAAAAAATTTATATATATATACCGGAAAAAGTATATAACCCTTTTGTAACATTAATGCTTTTTCTAAGCGCGCAAAATAATTGATATTACAGACAGACATGTTACTATTGGAATATTGTGTTATTTGTGCTGTTTAACATGATTTCAGTGTTAGATAAACTGCCACCGTTCAAGGGTAAGGCTAAGATGCCTAATGCGTTGTTTGTAAACTGTTCTTGGTGATGTATTCACGCAGGTAAAAATAGCCCTGTTATTTCGTTTCTCATCTGTTCTCTATTTCCCATAACGGCTGCATGTTAGGCATCTGTTTCTTGTCATGGCTAATCTCAGCAGGAAATGCATTAATTATATATTTCGTTCCTGATCATAGTTCTACGTTTAAAATTTCATTACTTTTTTTGCAACTTTATTTTATTTTATTTATTTTTATTTTATTTTATTTTATTTTTTGTCATTTAGCTTGTTGAAAAAAAAAAATTTTTTTTTTCATTTAGCTTGTTGAACTTGTTTTTTTTTCTGTCCGGACATACGGCTTAGTCTCAGGGCCTTACCAATGCAGGGGCATGCGGGTCAGCTTCCCCGGGCGCCCCATTTCAGAGGGGGCCCCTGGGCTTATTCAGGATTTTGTTAAAAGGGTGCAAAATGGTTAAAATTGGCCAAAAATTGACCAAAATTCTTACATTTTCAAAGACTTAAGAAGGTAGTGTAGCCCTCTATTTCCACCCTCTGCTTCCTGTACCCTATGCCCCCTCTCCTCCCCAAAAAGGAACAATTTACATCATGAGAAAACTAATGTTATAAAATTTTACCCAAAAGTACTTTAGGGCATGAGGATTGAAGTAACAACATAACAAGTGTTGAAATTTGTTGTGATTAGTATAAGTGCATGCCTGCCCTTGCCTTTCCATATTATGGAATCACCCAAATGCATGTTGATGCAATACAAAGATTAAATTTTATGTGATAGCAAATTTTATTTTATGACAAATAACCAAGAATGACTGAAAGACCTGTATTTACACGTCAAAAGCTCACATGAGTCATTATATTCCTATACAAAAAAAGTGTATTCTTTGTTCTGTTAAAGTTGTGACCATCTTTCTTGTGGTACCCTGTATACAGATGTGAATAGTACTTGGTTCGAAATTTATGTATACATACAATGGATATGAAGTTTAGTACTAGTCACTTCAGTATAATTCACTAAAAATTTCTATGAATAGATAGAAGGGGGTTCCCAGAATGATGCTTGCCCCGTTGCCCCAGATAGTCTAAGTCCTGCTTAGTCTGTTTTTATTGCAGTAGTAGTAATGTATTTATCAACTTTTTATTTAAATCCCCACCCTTCCCCCAAAATTATCAAATTGGAGGCTAAATTATCTGTGAATAGAAAGAAATATATTTAATTACCTAAAACAGTAGCTCTATGAAACATAAACTTATTTTTAGTCATGTATTAATAGAATTTCGACTTTACATACAAAATTCAGATTTATATTAAATTCTAATTTTGAAGAAAAATTTTATTACCAATATATAAGTAATTTTCCTTTTCAGAACTTATGTATACATGTTTAATATACTTGTTATTTTAATTACCATTTTTTATTATTTTACTTTCCAAAGTTTTGAAGCAAGGTTCTACAAAAATGAAGGGGGGAAAACTTAACATCTGCCTATTAAAAAAGTACTGTAAAAGTTTTTGATGTTTGCTGACGTTACGAAAAACATATGAAGGGTTTTGTCGCTCTTAACAAAATTTCTTTTCTATCATTCGTGCGATTTCTTCGTTTTTTTAACATATTCTTTAACTACATATTGCTCGTTAAATTTGGTCTTTTCACTTAGCAGCCTTCATTTTGCATCGTCTTTTCTTCTGCTGTTCAGTTGCTATGGGAACGCCTGTTTCACGGTAACTGTACTAGTTCCGCCGATTTAATTCACAGAGTATGTGGATTCAATTGCTTCAACGAGAAACTTTTAATTCTATACGCCTGTGGTTTGGAAATATCAATATCGTAAATTGTTAATGCGCTTTTCTGAAAGAAAAGCATGTTGACTTTGTATTTTGAATTGTCACATAATCTTATTTTTAGCTGATCAAGCACTTGTGAAATAGTGCATATTTTATGTATTTCAAGCTTTTAAAAATGTTCAAATAAAACACACATACGCACACGAAGAAAGAAAGAGAATAAATTTTTATCAACTTTTTCATTACTTTAAAATATAATGATTTTTTTTTTCATATTTTCTTTTTTTTTTATGGTTTTCAAAATGTAATCTATCTTTCGCAGTTCTGATGAATCAAACTCTGCCCTACTGCACCATACTAAATTTTTAAACAACTACTTTTTTTTTTTCCCACTCTTAAAAAAAAATCTCCGTGTATGAAATATTTAGCGTAAATTACATTGCTTTCATTCTACTAATACATTTTACACAGGACATCTCGCCAAATCCAAATGTTTTTTAAGCTTTTTTTAGGGTTTCGTTCATCTAAGGAAACCCTATTTGTCTCACTCTGTCTGTCACAGAGTTTGTTCTCGAAAACTGCATAAGAGACTTGAAATATAGCTGAATGCCTCCTATCACACGACAAATCATAAAATTTTGAAAAAGTCGTATATATTTTTTATTTAATAAATTAATTTAATGGCATCCGAACATTTCTGTTATTTAGATTTTAAAACAGAACGTTAATTTCAGTCTTTTTCGCATAGGCTAGATAATTCAGTGGTAGCGCGTTTTCCTTCTAACTCAAACGTTCCGGGTTCTATTCTCGACGACTGAATTTGAAATTTTCGATTTTTTCTTGGACTACATTTCATTGTCCGATGGATTTAATTAAAGAACTTTAGTATTTTATCTATTTAGCCATTTTAAGTTTTTTTTTTTTTTTTTTTTTTAAGCTAAAAATAAATCATGTAATTAAGTATGTTTTTGAGATATACAAACATATGCTGTTACAATTGTCTAAAAAGCAGTTCTTAAATATTTTTAATTTGTTTTAAAAAAAATAGCTTCCTCTTGTTATACTTTTATTATTAAATTTAATGGTACTGCCATCTATGTTCTTATTGATAAAATGAAAGTGTATTGATAAAGGATAAGTATTTAATAATTATAAATTATTGATATGGATTTATTAATTAAAGGATAAAGTGTTTTGAAAGGAATATTAAACGAAACCCTTTGTACTATCGTCGATCACACTTACCCACATGTTTTTTTTTTTTTTTTTTTTTATCCCATTCACTGTAAAAAGCCAACCGCAAGACCATGAAAAGGTAACTTTTTTTAAAAAAAAAAATTGTATTTTTCATTTTTTAAATCAACAGAAATATTTTTTTTTTGTTTGCATTTCCATGTATTTTTCATTTTTTAAATCAATAGAAAGCATTTTTTGTTGCATTTCCAAACAGGAACTATTGTAACTTTATATCAGATTACATTTTCTAAGTTCATACCACGTATAAATTAATTTTAAACTTTGCTTTCAGTTTTGATATGCATTGTTTTGGTTGTGTCAAAAAACGTAATATTTCTTTTTTTTTTTTTTTTTTTCAATATGTGTAAATTTTTTGTAGTATGTTTAGAACAATATAGATATAGAGCATTTAAGTTACCGCGAAAATAATTTCTAATGCAATTCATAAAATTAAAATGGTTTTCTTGACGTTTTTAGTAATTATTTTGTGGCAGAGTGGTCACTGTTTCAGACAACCAGTAGCGTTGTTACCAAATATGTATCTCTGTCTGTCTACTCTTTGTCTTATTGTAAAAATCAAAGGTGTGTATACATATATATATATATATATATATATATATATATATCATTGCATTTGGCTTTGATATTATAGTTAAGTAATCGTTTAAAATTTCGTCTTAATGTTGAAATTTTCTTTAAACATAAAATGTTAAACATTATACAAACGAAAATGAAAAATAATTTCTCGCAGAC
Source organism: Maratus michaelseni (assembly GCA_963931845.1). Taxonomy (NCBI): domain Eukaryota; kingdom Metazoa; phylum Arthropoda; class Arachnida; order Araneae; family Salticidae; genus Maratus; species Maratus michaelseni. Next base: position 314,696,334 of record OZ007589.1, on the reverse strand, counting down.
TATAATACATTCCAGTTTTTCCTCCTTTTTGTAAAAATCACATTTCAAACGAGGCAAAGTTAGTAATAATTATTATACTTTACAATAATCTTCATTTTATTTTTTGCTATGTGTGTCATGAAGGTTTCTTTGTAAAGAAGGTGTTGTGCTTTATATGGTGAATATACCTAAAAATAGAAAATGAAGTCTGAATGTTTAGGTGCATGTTATACATCGGACTGTGTTATACTTCCGCAATATACGATATATTATATTGCATATAAGTTACGTGCAGAAACATTTCCTGTAGAATATATTTTTAGAACATGCAAATTTTTTTATTTTAATCCTTTAAAAAAAAAAAAAAAAAAACATTTATGACCATTCTGTATCGGGTTGCACAATGCCAAGTTTAAACTTTGTACAAGGTATTTGTTTTAGGTAAAGCGAATCATAGTGATAAATAGTCAACGTTTTTCTTTCCAATTGACTTCAATCATTGAAAAATAATTCATGGAATAATTCCAAGTATTTTACAAAGTCTTATTATTCTTTTATAAACGATTTTTTGTAATATTGCAGTTATTAATTTTTAATTTATTGTACGGAACCCTTTGTACGCGAGTAAAACTCGCACTTGACCGATCATTTTTTTTTTTTTTTTTTTTTCCCAGCTGCAGGTCGGATCCGGATTGGAAACTTACATCGAGTTGAGTAATCAAATTATATCAAAGCCGGACCTGGTTTCTTGTAAAATCTGGATACCCGACCTGGTGTAAGATTCTAATCCGAATTCTATCTACAGCTAAGAAAAAAAAATCAGCCGACACAATAAGGTCGGTCCGGGTCCGGGTAAAATCTGGTCACCCGACCCAATGCAGAATCGTCACAAATCTCACATTTTTTTACAAATTGGTCACACTGTGACCTCACAAAGTAGTCACTGTGTGACGTCATACAAGGGCTTAAAAACGAAACGACCATAACGACTTCACATCCACGTCACTGTGACTTCACATCTAGGTCACGTGACGTCACATCGGCAGTTATAAAGTCACAATTGTGACATTGCCGTGACACCATAATGTTATACGGGTAGTCTTTTAAAATTTTCGTAAGAATATTTTCATTTTTGTTAAAATTATGTAGGAAAATCCGGGTTCAATTTGGAGTGAGGCACGTTGTATTTTTGAATGAATAACCATATTGTAACCATGGTTTCCTATACAAAAATTGTTCATCTTGATGGTAACTATCGTCTCTCTTATTTTGTAAAATCAGCTTACGAACATTCTATATACTATATCTATATTTTATATTTGTCCACCCTGTTTCTTAAGTTAGATAGACAAAGGGATATACATCCCTAATATTATTAACCTTTTCAATTCACTGCGAAGTTTTACTAAAAATATTTTAGAAAATAGGCGACATTCCGTTATGAGCAGCTACAGAGAACATTATTAGCGGAAAAATCATTCGTATATCATTCTAACTTGCCTCATTTATTGCTGAATGGTGTGGAAGGGGGAGAGTTACAAAATCGTTACGCAATTCATTTATATAAATGGATGCTTATTTTAACAAAGGAGTTTGCTGGGTTCTGATTTCCAAATTTCAATTGCGACTATATTCTACAGAGATCATTAATTCAGTTCAGTAGCTTTACGACTTTCTACCTATTTTTCAAAATCGCAGTAATAAATGGGAATCAATGAAAATTATATCAATAAATTTCTTTTATTTTTATGTGCCATCATTTCCAATCTCATCCTTTGACATCAGTACTCTCCCGTTTAAATTACCCTCTCGGATGAGTTACCATAGCAACGGTGATCCCTAACCACTCATTTCGCCTTTTCCTGTGCTTCGTTTATGTGCAAGTGTTGCCACCTTTTCATGGTTTTTCATGCAGGAATTCAAATTCGTGTAATGAGAATTGAATAATTGTCGTGGTTTGGCATCAGAGTTCCCTCCAAACTCTAATTGATTTTCCACTCTGATGCTTATGGTGATCATTACTGATGCCACATCCCGTTTTTAAAATTCTTTAGCTTATCTCATTTTATATCCTAATCGCAGTTGGCTGAATCAGTAATTACTTTTGTTACATTGTGAATCTATGCAGTACTTAGGTGAAAGATTGTCCTTTATTTCTGAGTCCTTTATTTCTGATTTCACTCATAAACCTTTTCAATAAAATTTTTATGATGGGATATAATTTAAACGTGAGGTTACATTTTTCATTTAGCTTTGCTTATCTTTCTATCGGGGCTCATGGGAGAAATGAAAAGCTAATGTAATGTATGTAATATCTAAATTGCTTCCCAGGCTCTTATCTTTAGGATAAATTTTAATTTGGTGTCTAATACACAATACGCACATCACCTTCAAAAATATTACTCTGCGATCAATTGCACCATTTTTTATTTATTTAAATAATGTTTATTTTCAAATTATCCATTTTTGATTATTTTATGTAGTTGTTTATTAATGAAATTTAATGAATTCCGTAATTTTCTTCGATAATATCCTATTATAATACAGTTAGAAAACAAACAATTGAAAAGCCGAAGTAGTAAAATCTAAACATTTAACCATAAGTAAGTTTAATTTAATGAATTTGTTTTTTCATTTTTATTGTTTTTTTATTAAAGTAAAATTGTTTTTCATATTATAACTGATTGCTTTTAGTATGCAGTTGTTTGACTTCTAGTTTTAAAAGAAGAAAAATACTTAAATGTTATTGTTTAAAAGATATAATTTGAGAGTTATCTGTTTCTAATTATTATTCAGAATTTAAAGTTCCCAGTCTCTTTTAAAATAAGGTTTACTGTTTAAATAGTTTGATGTAATGTAAAAGTATTAAAGGTGTTGTGTATTTTTTTTATTTCATTCGACTGAATTAATTAGGCGCTTTGTATATACTAGATTATTTTTTTTAAATCATTTTTAAACGTAAAAACATGACACTTGCAGGCATGACTATTGAAACAATTTGGAACTGAAAAGTTTTTTTTGGATAAAGATTGACGAATGTATATCTTGAGTTATACGCGATTGTTGTCTTACAACGACTTTTATTGGTCTACCGCGTCTAAATTCGATTGTTCGATTTAAAACACCAACTTCGACAACATTTTCAAAAAGATCTCCTGATTTTGTCGCAAAATGGAAAAAAAAAAAAAAAACTTATTCGATTTCATAGTTTCTGGATAAGACCACCTGCCAGTGACATGCGGCCAGTGTTTTTACGGACAAAAATGAATTTTAGAAATGCATCAGAAAGTAGCCTGTTTGGGTTTGAGAGCAACCTTAATGGGTAAATCCGCAAATGATGAAATGTGTGGAAATGGTGGTAAAATTTCTTTTAAGGGTCTGGGCGTCAAAGTTCTAAAAAATGCGTTTTTCTTTTCTTGTTGAATAAATTAAATAAAAGAAACCGCGTATTCTTACGATAATTACATCAGCAGACATAACAATTTCTGTGTTGTAACTGTAACTTTCAAGTCCATTTAAATCTCAGAATTTATTTTTTCAGAATTTATAATGTTTAACAGGTTATATCTAAACTTTGTGTCTGAAATTTTGTACTGAGTTTTTATGTTTATGGTTTTAATACATTGTCTTCATAATTTTTAATTTCATGTGAAAATATTGAAAATATAGGCCTCAAAATAAAAATAATTCTCAAAAATGCTCTTTTTTTCCACTTTTACATTTATTATAAATTTTGTAAGCAATGTTTTTATAAATCCTGATGATAAATTAAGAAGAAAACTTTTCTCTACACAGTAGTGAAAACAGTAATGAAATCGGACAAGTGGTTCGTGAGTTATATCAAAAATTAAATAAGTTTAAAATTTAAAATTTTTTAATGAAAATTTTAAGGTTTTCAAAAACTTTTTATTTGAAAAGTAATGATTATAAAAAATACATTTCAGGAGGTAAAAAAATCATTGCAAAATGCCTATAAATGAAGAAAATAAAGTTTTGACCCACGAACCCCCTTAAACGGTGTAAAAATTTGGGTTTATTTATTTGTTTAGTCATTATTTAAACCCTTATTATATTCCTTAATTCAAAATTTTTTGCTTAATTTTTTTAAAAAAGAACAAGAAAAAAAAAAGAAAAAAAAAAGAAGAAACAAAGAAACAGAAAAAAACAAAAACAAAGAAACAGAAGAAAAAACAAAGAAACAAAAGAAAAAACAAAGAAACAAAAGAAAAAACAAAGAAACAGAAGAAAAAACAAAGACAAGTACAAGACAAAAACATTTTAAAATATCAATATTCAGTTATATACTATTACATAGATGGTCTGATATGCATATATATATATATATATATATATATATATATATATATATATATATAATATAGCAAAATCTTATGTATATAATAAATAGATTTGTAAAATAGTTTCCCTGAATTTATTTTTAATTTTGTAATTCACATGTTTTTACTATGAAAAAGGATTTCAAAGGGGAAAATACTATTTAGAGACACTGGATAAATATTTATATAGAATAATTGCGAACATAGCTATGTTTAGAATATAAATAGTATTTTTTTTTTAAATATTACTTTTTTTGTCTCAATAAAATCAATAAACTCTGTAAGAAATATAATGCAGCCCAAAATCTGACAGCAATGTGGGATTGTTCCAAACTATTCTTTTTTCCAAGACATATCATTTACGTTCCGGCTGTGATAAGTCAAAGATTTTTTTTTCTTTCTCGATATGTATCTGATTCTTCTTTGACATCCGAAAACATTTCGCGAATTACTTTGGTTACTGAGATTATTGAATTGTATTGAGAAAGTTAAGCATATCTGACAGAACTACATACGAATAAAATGAAACAGATTTATTCGAATGGCAGAGAAATTAATTACGATATCTTGTGTAAAAATAAAAAGAACTGGCAAATATATATATATAATCAGCATTATGTCAAGGTCTAACAGAATCTGAGGTTTGATGAAATTCTGTGCATTAGTTCTTGAGATATAGTTATCATGAAAATCATGAAAAAAGTAGCATAGCAGCGCACCTTTTGGGCTATTTACACCAAAATGTAACCAGCATCTATTTATGTCAAGGTCTAACTGAATCTAAAGTTTGATGAAAATCAGTGTATTAGTTCTTGAGATAGAGCTATTGCGGAAATCGCAAAAAATGCAGCATAGCAGCGCCACCTGTTGATCGATTTACACCAAAAACTAATCAGCACCAATTTATATCAGGGACTAACTGAATCTAAAGTTTTATTAAATTCCGTGCATTAGTTCTTGATATAGAGCGCCCACAAAATGTTTGTCACACACAGACCAGACGTTTTCTTAAAACAGTCAAATCGTGTTCAGGACCTTCTAAACGTTCGACTTCCATAGAAAACTGGAAGTCTAAAATTTTCATGAATCCAATACTTTCTTCTTGTAAAGAGAGAAGAAACTAAAAAGAAGTCTGGCCCGGCCCGGTCCGAGTCTCGTGAATGAAAATTGGCAGATCTCTATGATATTAACGTACCTTTTTAACGGGAACTTTTTAATATTTAAAATGTTCTACGATAAAAATATACATATATGTACATATAAATTCGCAGACCATCTTTAACTTATAGCGTGGTTTCCAAAATATCCATTTGTTTTTCTCCGTGTTCACCTCAATGTAAACACTCTAGAATTCTTTAGAAAGTGTAATAGTGAGCACATGCAACTTCTCTACCTTCCAGTATATTTACTTTACTCTTGAATCGTACTTTTTGACACCATTTGTTATTCTTACTTAGGAAGGATCTTCTCACATAGAATCATTTCATGTCAGTCTTTTTTTTTTCTTTTTTTTTTTTTCACCTTTTTTTCCACCTTTTTTTCCGCAGTTGACAAATGCTTACACCGTAAGTTTTTAGTCTCGAATTTGCTGGTGATCAAAATGATTTATTCAGAGTAGAGTACTGCACCGGATCAGTTGGGATCGATTTTTTTTTTTTTTTTCAGGTTGGTTTTGGGTCAGCTTTTAAGGCTCGTCATCAGTCAGATTGCAAATTCCCCTCTCTAATGTTAAACCTATGGGCTTGGAATGCATCCGTATTTTTCAAATTTATCCTCTGAAAATAAAAAATTTTTATTTTCTTTTTCCTTATACTCTTCTTCAAGGATCTTTCTTTCTTTTTTTTTTTAATCTGGCAAAGAATTTCTAAAATAGATAGTTACTTTCATTTTAAGTGTTAAAATTTTATTTCCAGCTCGTCAGCTTCACTTAGATTTTAGCACTTAAAATATAAAATTAAATATCCATTCTAGAAATTTCTTGTGAAATAAAAAAAGAAAGAAACGTCCTTCAAGAAGAGTATACAAAAAAAGAAAAATTTTAAATTCCAATTTTCCGATGAGAAATTTGAAAAATACGGATGCATTAGTTAAGTTATAAATTGATCCTTCAGAAGAAATAAAAATAAAAATAAATTAGTTGCATAATTTCGTGGGGGGAAATGCAGTTTATTATTATTCTAATGTTAAATATTGCATTTTTTCTTTTCTTGGCGAACAATTAATTTATAGTTTAGCTATTGCTAAAACTATAATATATATATATATATATATAACCATAAATGAAACATTACCGATACACCAACAAAACACTTTTAAATTATAAAAAACAAAAAATAACTAATTGACAACAATACTGTTCTCACCAACACACTGAATATAGATGCCATATACAAAATACAAAAAAAAAAAAAAAAAAGATAAATTGATTTACATAAATTGAAAAAATGAAATTTGTGGAACTTAGACAGAATTATCAGGTCCCAAATGCCTAAAGTACCACAAATAAAATGCGTGGTTTCATCATCATATTAGCCGTAAAATAGCTAAAGAATATTATTTTGGGACAACCACACCCATAAAATAGAGAAAAAACTGTGGAAAAACAATTAATTTCAAAATAAAACAAGATTAAAAAGGATAGAGGGAAAAGAAAACATCAAATTACCAGATAGAAAGCATGAGTCAACACAAAACACAAGCATTGGAGAAAATCCGTACATGTTGCCAAAATAAGTTTTTTAAAAGATGATCGACCAAGGATCATCATTGTACAGTAAAGCCAAGCACACACCCCAATATATATATAACCAGCGACTTCATTAGAAAATTTAAAATTGAACTCCAAACATGTATTCAAATGAATCAATGAGTTGCTGCCATCTATTGAATAATTAGTGAATATATACTATTATATAATAAAAACTATTTATTACTATTATTGGATTAAGTTTAAAGCCAATACTGTCTAGAAACAGATAACTGATAGTTATATATATATATATATATTGAAATCACTTTAGTTGTTCACGAGAAAAAGAGCACATCAATATCAGCTGTTTTACGTGTGATTTCGCAGCTGTTAATATCACCCCTTAATTCATAATAGGAGTTTTTTTCTATGGTTTATGGCAAGAATGTTTTTCAACAAACAAAACCAATAGTTATTCTATGTGTAAAAAGAAAAAAATAGATAAATGATTGGATTTTTTTCCTAACTTACAGTGCTTTTAACATTAATCTAACGTCATTTTTCTGGTGATTGTAAACATTATCTATTCTGTAACTAATAAGGAAAACTTCATGGAAAAATCATAAAATCAATTGATATGAAACAAATAATTTAAAAAAAGTGTTAGTTAGTCGTATTGTATAAAGTCTTAAAAATCCTTCTGTGGGTGTGGAGGGAGTAATCTTTTCGCTTACTATCATGTATTTTTAACTTTAAAAAATGTACAAAAAATATATATATTCAGTCGGTTATAAAAGAAAAGTATATCAAATCTAAACTAGTCGGATGTACCAATCCCAAAACTTTCTTCTATCTCATACAAGTTTCACATACACCAAAAACGAATCAGCACCAATTTATGTCAAAGTATAACTGAATCTAAAATTTTATTAAATTCCTTGCATTAGTTCTTGAGAATATAACTATCGCTAAAATAGTGTAAATCCTGAAAAATGCAGCATAGCAATGCTATCTGTTGTAAAATTTACACCAAAACATAACGAGCATCTATTTATGTCAAGGTCTAACAGAATCTGAAGTTTGATGAAATTCTGTCCATTAGTTCTTGAGATATAGATATCGTGAAAATCATGAAAAAAAAAAAGCAGTAGAGCTGTGCCACCTGTTGGGCTGTTTACACCAAAACGTAAACATTGTCTATTTGTGTCAAGGTCTAACAGAATTTGAAGTTTGATGAAATCCTGTACATTAGTTCTTGAGACATAGCTATCGTGAAAATCTTGAAAAATGTAGCATAGCAGCACCACCTGTTGGGCGATTTACACCATAAACTAATCAGCATTTATATCAGGGACTAACTGAATCTAAAGTTGTATTAAATTCTGTGCATTAGTTCTTGAAATAGAGCGCCACAAAATGTTTGTCACATACAGACAGGTAGAGTCACAGACTCACAGACAGACATTTTCTAAAAACAGTTAAATCAAGTTCAGGACCCTCTAAAACGTATAAATCCGCCGAAAACTGGAAGCCAATTTTTTTCACGAATCCAATACTTTCTTCTTGTAAAGATAGAAAAAAGTAAAAACTAATAACATATTATTTTCTAAAACGATATTTTTATAAATAAAATAAAAAACGAAGGATGTTTTCGCGTTTTATTTTCTGGTATCATCCATAACGATCTCTATGCAAGTTTTCTGAACCAATTTTATTTTAGCTTCAAGTCACTTTCTTGTTCAAAGTGAGATTTGCGGCTGGTTGGAAATTTTCTCGAAAAAAAAAAAAAAAAAGAAGAAGAAGTGTACATTGAAATATAAAAAGCAAGTGTGTTTCATTTTTGTTTCACCCGTAGATGCTGCAAAATGAAATTTAACGGAGTTGCCAAACCTCAAATTTGATATCAGCCCTCTCTTGAATCGTGGGTAAATTGTATTTCTTTCCTTGGATACAATTTATTTCTGTTGCAAAAAACGAACATATCTTTTCGCATTTCTTAATGCATATGCTTTGCTATGTTACGTTTGAAGCAGTGGTTGTATGATTTTGAAGACGCTTTTTAAACTAAAATGTATTCCATTTTAAATGTTACTAGAAGGATTCTATTTCCCTTACGATTTTATAATGTTATGCTACATCTATCAAACTTATTTTTAAGTCCGTGTTACCTTATTTTAGAAGTTATTTGCATGATACCACTATCACGTGAGCTTTTCAATCTACTTTTCGTCCTTTTTTTTAAGATATACATTTTACTCAATAACAACAGTATTGCCGAGTATCCTAAAATGGACTGACTGATTTTAAAATTCAGTAACTTCCAAACGGTGAGACCCAAACGGATTTTTAAAAAATTTTGCAATAGAGTAACGTAAGATGTCAGGAGTTTTTTACTGCGATTTCTAATTTGAGTTTAAATTACCAGCAATAGATGGCGCTGCGAGCGATAGGAGTGCAATCCAGGCAAAACTAAAATAACTCAGCATTGATGCGAAGGAAGGAGATTCAATCCTGGAGTGGGTCTCATTCGCTAATACAATCTTTTTCTTAGGGCCCGATTCTGAATAAAATTTTATTGGCGAATGAGACCCACTCCATGTATTGAACCTCTTTCCTTCACATCAATACTTGATGATTTCTGCTTTTGTCTGGATTGCATGTCCATTGCTCGCAACGCCATCTATTGCTGATAATTAGAACAAAAATCAGGAATCGCAGTAAAAAAAAACTCTTGACGTCATACATTACTCTCCTGCAAGAATTTTTTCTTTTTAATCTGTCACCGTTTGGAAGTTATTGAATTTTAAAATCAGTCAGTCCATTTTGGGATACCCATTATATACACAAAAAGTGTAATCGCTATAAAATTTGTACCAGCATGAAAACATTCAATTTTAAAATTTAAATACAAGTTTTTAAAGTTGAATTTGGAGCAAAAAAAATCTAAATATTGTAACCAGGTTTATAATTTTGATCGGTCAAAATTAATTGTAAACATGACACTGGTCAAAACTGGTTTTAACAGTCTCAAGCTGGTTCAAATTGGTTTTAACCACTCCAAAATAGTCGAAATTCTATTTCATAATTTTAGCTTATATAAATTCCTCAAACTGTATATTTAAGGGAATATTAATGTATTATAAATAATAAATAATAATATTTTAATAACTATATTAAATATAACTGGAACTCGTTTGCCTTATGTAATGGCATTTCAAACAGAAACATATATTTCCTAAATATTATTATTATTTATTTATTTATTTAGTGTAACATTATAAAGTGAAATTTAGTATGTGACAATGAAAAGTTTAGAAATATTGAATGGAAATTTACACATTTCATAATGCACCTGATCTGATGAATTGTTGTGTAAAACCTTCACTTGAAGTAAGATTATTTTCCCAGTTTGAGCTAATCTAAAATAACTTGTGAATTAGATGTGAAATCAAATTACTAAAATATTTCAATACTTACAAAAACTGCCCAACATTAGAAATTTATGATTATTATTATTATTATTATTATTATTATGCTGTTAAATAATTAGAGTAATGAAAATTAAAGTATGGTACTGAGTAAAATATTTGCAATCCCTTCCAAAAAGATGTATTAAATAATATTAAATAGTAAGTTTTAATCTCTTTTCTTATTAAAAATGAGTTTTGACCGCTGGTGGTCAAACCATATTTTGACCAAAACGGCTAAAACCGTTTTTTTTTTTTTTTTTTTTTTTTAAATGTTTAAAACCACTTTTGGTTAAAATCAATACAATCCTGTTTGTAACAGGTGTTACATTTAATAAGTTATTATTATTTATTTTTATTACCTTTAGTAATTTTATACAAATAAATTAATTTTAAGTTTATATAAGAATTCTTTATCTTACTTTTATGTAATTTAAAAGGAAATGTTCTCTTTAAAGCAATATTTATAACTAAAATTGGAGTAACAGAAGTTAGAAAGAAAACATATATTACCTCGAAACATAAAGATATTGCTTTATCTTCTAGATATGTGACATTCAAAGTCAAAATGGCACAAGATTTCTTTTCTAGGACATGTTTTCTGCAATATTAGACTGTATAAATGTCTTCTGACCAGGAAACCACGCCATAGTGTAATAATGAAAAAAATCTAAGTAAGCAGCAATCAAAAGAGCATAGTGAAATGTGTTTTTTAACACATAAATCATTTGCCCTGGTCTCCTCGTTATCGAGATATAAAGACTTAAACTTTACTAATTTATGTGTTTATTTAGGGAGAAATGGCGTGGTTCTGATTCAGAAATTTTAATAATCAGATTAATATAAAATACAAAACATATCTAGATATAGTAATATAAAAGTGAAAGAAGGCCGCAAAAAATACTATTGACAAATATGGTATTGAACCAAAAAATGATTGAAGCATAGAAAATAGTGATACTAAGAACATTTCATGAATTTGATGCTAGTGCAATGATTACAATGGCCCACTTCCTGCGAAAAACAAAATTGCAAGGGCACTTCAAATGGAAGTGGCCCAGTTTGCACTAACCTAGACATGTACCAAGTATACCGAATCATGTTGGAGTATCGCGGCGCACTAAACTGAAAATGGACAAGTGACTGGAGTTTGGTGATGTATTTTTTGATGATGTATCTTCCTCCGGAAGATTTGAGATTTTATGCTTTCAATGGTCAAAAAGTGGAATTCCTCCACCCCGTATTTCGCATAAATAATGTTACACTTTACTAAAAGATAAATTAAAAAAATAATAATAATAATAATACTGAAAGTAAATGGAATATTCAGTAAATTGTTTCAATTGCTGCCATGTAACTTTTCTTTCGAACCATTGTATGATAAATATAGTTAATGGATTTTCATTCAATTAAAAAATTTAACAACAACAAACGCTTTTCAAATATTTTTACAGATCGCTTATAGAATCTAAAAAATAAAAAATAAAAAATTTAAAGTGTATACTTCTGTAACGATCTGAAATGTCGTGCATTGAATTGAAAGAAAAAGGGAAAAAGAATAAATATGCCCTCTCTCTATATTTTTTTTATTTCCGGTTTTATTGGTTTTACTTCACACACTTGTCATTCCGTGATAAAGAAAAAATCGCATCTTTTGTGTTCTGAATAATGTATGTCTAAAAAAAGGAAAAAAAAAAAGGCTACTTTAAGAAGTTAATAGTGTAGGAAACAATATAATGAAATTTAAAAAGCTTCATTATTTTTTTCTTTTTTTTCTTTTCTTAACTGTTCTCTAAATGAACATTTAGTGGATCCAAAAAGAAACAAGAACTGTCACAGTACTTGTTAATTTATATCCTATTGTTTTAAAATCAGAATTCGAATAATTTCATTCAAAGACAAAATTGAAATAATTTTTTTTACGTCTTTTAATTATACATTTTTTTTTATTTTTTTTTGCGGGGGAATATGTTACATTTCTGTGAAATATTCGTCGGAACAATTGATTATGTCTGAAAAATTTTCTTTTCTTCAACTTTATAATACTCATATAATATTTACTTTCCTGGCAAATGTTGATAACTTACAATGAAAAAAAAATTGCATTCAATATTTTTTTTTTAATTAAAAGATAATAAAAGACAAAAGACATTTTTTTTTTTCTTAGTCTTTAAAAAATACATTACATTTGTAAAAATGCACTATAATGATAAAACGTAAAAGAAAAAAAAATAAAGTTAGTTTTTTTGTGTTTATTATTATTATTATTATTATTATTATTATTATTATTATTATTATTATCAATTTTACTTTAATCTTCTGTTCTTTATTACTCCCTGTGGGGTAATAAGAGACAGGTCTTCCAACATTCTCATATAAAAACTATTAAGCTTAGTGACATTAAAAAAAAAAAAAAAAAATCTCTTACAACACAACTTGTCAAATTAAAATAAATAAAATAAAAATAAATAAATAAATTGTTTTTGAGTTACAGTAAATTGAAAAATAGATTTCTTGAATTACATAAAGAAGTTTATTTATAGCATGATTGAAATGAAAAACTAAATCTGAAACGTTACACAGAAATTTATCACCCCTGCCTCTTACTACCCCACCTTCCCCTATAAATTTTTATTTCAGGAAATTTTATTGAGAAAAAGTATTGAATTATTACGAGTAGTTCAAAGTGAAGGTGTTTATCAAAACCAAATATATAAAACTGATGACAATTTTTTATTAGACAGGTAATAATGAGTTAGAGATAAAACTGTATTTTAGCGTATTACGGGGTGTCAATGAAAGAACGTGTGTAGGATGCCATATACTCTCAAGCCGGTTCTGATTAATGTTCGCTGAATTCTTGGAGGAATAGATCTGAAATATATACATTCAGTTATATATTAATATGCAAAATAATAATAATAATTTTTTTCTTGGAAAATATTATTTTAAAATGGCCTATTCACATGTAATTTCTCCTTTCTGTTTTCAGGAGGTGTGTTACGAGAGCCTGCACTTGCTTATCCCCCTCCAGCAGCTCCTCCTACTTCTCCGTCGCAGCTATATACCCTTCTTTTGCAGAGAAACATTAGGTAAGTCTCCTTCTTTCTTTCTTCTTATTTTTTAAATTTTCTTATTATTATTTTTTTTTTCTCTTCGTCGGGTTCGCTTGCGTCCATATTCAATTTTGTGTTATGGATAAAAATAAAACTATACCGGGTGTCCGAAAAAAGTTGGACTGATTTGAATGAATCATAACTCTAAAAAGAATTGAGTAAATGCGATTATTTTCTTTTCAAAGTACTCGTCAAATATCCAAGATTTGTTAGATGTAGCTGTTTTAAAGTCGTAACATTCAGACGATGCGCAGAATCGATGATGTGTAAATGCAAATCGTACCACACATTCGCAATTTCTTCGATGATTCCGGGGTGGAAAGCGTATAAGTCTAAAATTATTGGAGTTATGGGAAAAATGTCAATTAGAAAGTTTTTCAGCATCGTCGATTTAGTAGGAAAGGATCCACTATGTACACAAATAACCTAAGCAAAAAGTTAAAATTGCGAATGTGTGGTGCGATTTGCATTTTCCGATCATCGATTCTGCGCATTGTTTGAATGTCACGATTTTAAAACAGCTACATCTAACAAATCTTGGATATTTGACGAGTACTTTGAAAAAAAAAATTGCATTTACTCAATTATTTTTAAGAGTTGTGATTCTTTCAAATCAGTCCAACCTTTTTCGGACATTATACTACTACATTATATATTTAAGTGAAACAATAACAATAACAGTATTTTGCCTTATAATGATGATCATTTTTTGATATGATATGAAACTCGTTTAATGTTTTTAACTGCTTATTCTCCTTCTCGCAAGAAAATTATGCATTTCAATTTTGTGAATCATTTCAACAATTTTGAGAATCATTTTCCGTTAAACGACCGTTTGTGTAACTTTATGCCATAATTCTTAACAGCTTTTCCTAACGCTCCCCTTTTCTCTATAATCTAATCGTCAAGTTTTATGAGTTTCTCTCAATTGCCATATTATATCTTTAAGACCCTACGTGGGAGCGTTGTCTAAAATGATTCTCTAAGTTAGATTGTATGTTTTTACTTGAGAAAAGAGAAAATCTCTTGCTATTGAATTGTATACGAAGTATGTTCTAAGAGAGATTCAATGCTTGTTGTGAAAAATTGCAGAAACGTTTTCTCATACAGAAAAGGCACATTATCAAAAGTTCAGTGTAACAATGAAAAGGTTTCAATTACCGGTAGATGCAGAGCTGAAGTGAGGAATATACGGAGGATTGCCACATATACCTTCTAAAGTTTTTTTTTTTAAACAGAACTCCGTATATTCTCAATTTCTCAAGTAAAATTACGTGTAAAATTTGCTATTCGGGAATCAATGATTGGCAGGATGAGACAAGGGTTTTCTAGGAAGAAAATGTCTCAATTATCGGTAGATACAGAGATTCACTGAAGGATATTATGGAGGCATTAAACCAGCCATACTCAATCTGCGGCCCGCGGGCCGCATGTGGCCCAGCGACCTTTTATTTGCGGCCCGAGACATGCAATCATTAATCCATATTTATAAAAGAGAAGAAAGGTATTTCAGATCTTCAACTTTGTTTTATATAATTTAATAAGAAGACAAAATGTCACCAGTCATTTATAATTTAAATGTGCGTAATTTGCTTAGTGAAGGCCTTCATACATAGTCCTATTTGCATGACAGAGATGTATATATTTTTTAATCTTCACTACTAATCAAATATTTTTTTCAAATTAACTAAATTTCATTTATATATTTTCACATTTTAAAAGATATGAAGCTTTTGTATTGAGCAAAGTCAGATTTATTAAATTAAATCTGTTTTTTTTTTTTTTTTTTTTTTTTTTGAGGGGGGGGGGGGGGGGATTTTTAGAATTTAGAAATTTTGCAATATTTTATTATCTCGTTTTATATTTATTATATAGCTGAAGGTATACAATAAGTATACATAGTAAGCTAATTGTATTTTGTTGCACTGCTTCGTTATGCTGCTTTGTTATGTTTCTATTTTAACTACATTCTTTTACATTATTAAATAAGTATAGTGAGCTGCGACCCGCCTAACGAAGCCAACTTATGTTTGTGGCCCGCGCGGAAAAAAGGTTGAGTATGGCTGCATTAAACGACGTAATTCCTTCTGATTTTTTTAAAAATAGAACTCCGTATACCCTTAATTTCTCAAATAAAACTACGTAAAAAAATTGCTAGTTAGAAAGCAATGATTGGTAGGATGAGATTGGGGTTTTTCTAGCAAGAAAAAATCTGAATTATCGGTAAATGCAGGGCTTCAGTAAAATATATAGGGATGTATTATACGATGTATACCTTCTGATTTTTTTAAAAACAGAATTCCGTTTACTCTCAGTTTCTCAAATAAAACTAACGTATAAAATTTGCTATTTAGAAAGCAATGATTGGCAAGATGAGATTGGGAGTTTTCTAGCAAGAAAATGTCTCAATTATCGGTAGATGCAGGGCTGCAGTGAAGGATATATGGAGGAAGTATAGGACGTGTACCTACTGAATTTTTAAATTCCCACTTTTTCCAGCAGATCTATAAATCAGAAATAGAATTTATGAACAGGTTTATAATCTGTAGACTTACAGTTATGATTGGAACCGAGAAAAATAATTATAATTTTTTGTCAAAATTGCGTTTATCTGAAATAATGGATAACAATAATCGATATTTGTTTTGTCTTTCAGGGGGCATATAAACTAGATTATGTCTAAAAGTATTACATATTGTTGGTTCTAACCATACCCACATGTATACAGCGTAATGTATAAAAATTACATGCAGATAGATCGACCGAGAAGTTTTTTCGGAAACCATGGGATAAGGAAAAAATTGTTGTATCAAGAAAAACGCGTTTAGTTTTTTTCATTTTTGGGGTTACGTACTTAAAAAGTAAAACGGAACCATTATAAGATCACTCCTGTGTCTATCTGTCCGTCTGTCAGAAACCTTTTTCTCGTAAACTATGGAACGTGGAAAGTTCAAACTTGGGAAAGTTATAAAGCCTTTTTACCCACATATTTTCAGATTATTAGTATTTCACAAATATGTTTAATTCAGGTAATTGAAATTTTTTTTTTCTTTTTGTGTATCGTGTGGGATATTGTGTGAAAGATCTCTTAATACCGAACTCAAAAATATATTTGTTTTAATTTTAGGTATTATATTTTCAGAGATTTCGTCGAAAATACACTGCAAAAATATCCCCCCCCCCCTCTATTTCCGAATCTACTGAAACTGAAATTATAAAAAAATTAGGCGTAGTAGGAATTTATTTAAACCTTGCAAGAAAACTATAGCGATTTTCCTAGGTAACGTAGTTTTTCAGAAAAACGCATTTTACCGTTACACACAAACTTTATTTTCGGGCGGACAGCGGGGGAGTTGACGGACGCTCGAGGTATCTACTGACGCAGAATCACAATGAATTTCGAAAAAAATTGTCGTTAATTAGCCGATATATTAATTAAGTTACTTGAAAAAAAAATCTTTTTATATATCGTGTAGGGTATCGTTCGAAAGATCTCGTAACATCGAACTCAAAAAATATATTATTTTTAATTTTAGGTATATTTTTAGAGATATCCTCGTAAGTATACTGTAAAAATATGTCCCCCTGCCTCCCCCTCCTATTTCTGAATCTACTGGAACTAAAATTATGAAAAAAGTAGGGGTAGTAGAAGTTTATTTATTAATAAATAGTAATTAATAAATTTAATGTAAGGAACCCTTTGACGCGAGTTATACTCGCACTTTTGACCTATTTATTTTTTACTTGAAAACATTATTATTTTTTAACTTTTCATTAATCAGCGATTCAGAGGTAATAAGACACCTTTCTTTTCCTTCAACAAGAAGGTATATATATTCCAAAAACTTCCAAAATAAGAGTTTTAAATGCTTCATACATGTTAAAATTAAAACACATTTTTCCATGGTTTTAATTCCTTAGTGGAACAAACACCCTTTGCTGCGCCAATGTATTAGACCGTTCATTCAACTTCTTATTTCCTCATATTTATAAGACTTATTAATTTTCTTTACATTGAAAACGTCGTGCCTTGGATCACATCCCATTTTGAAGATTGTTATCAAAATGTCATATTTTAGTTTTTATTTATACGCAATGCGCCAAATTTGATGATACTTCTGCATACCAGCATGTACAGCTATGTCGATTTTTTTTTCTCCTCATCTATTTGCTGTTGGTGCTATTATAATCCAATTTTATGGATTAAATCTTGTAAATATTTTTCTAATACCATTTTAAAGGGGCATAGGAGTTTTTTTGGTTTGAAAAATAATCATATTTTCTGAAGCGCTTTTTATGTCTAGGAACGAAGTACAAATATGTAGGTTTTTGCATAAAAAAACACATATTTTGAACTTTAAAAAAACCACATTTTTATTAATTTTTATTGAAAATTTTTTCTTTCAAAATTCGTCTGGTTTCATCTAGAACGGATGAAGAAAAAAGCCCATTGAAATAAATATTAATTGTCTAATCCTTAAATGACTATTTTTTTTTTCAATTTTGCATTTTTAACATAATAGTGGTTATTAGACTTAATGTATCAGTTTTCTACTGAAAATCTGGTTTTGTTGTATTTATAAATAAAACGAACAAATTAAAAATGTAAAAAAAAGGATCTGTTAAGGATTAAAAAAGTATGAACTTTCATTTGAAACAAAAACCAGGGAAATCAGTTCATCCGTTGCCGAAACATTTCAGAAACCGACTTACAAAATTCTGTTTCGAAAAATTCGCGTTTAAAGTTTTGCAGCAAGTGCCGCTCACTCATGCGCTGTTCCACAAAAATCCATATATCTTCTATATGTTTGTACACTCTTTTGTTTAACTTAACTTGGTTCATGTATGTAAAGATGGAATTTGGAATTTTAGAATTCCTTTTTCACTCACTTCTGAGAGTACAAGAAATATAAAAATTACGTACACAGGTGTGTTTCTGATGACAGTACATTTTAATATTTTTTAGAATTTAATTATAAACTAACTAAGGAAGCGCATGCGGAACCCTCACAAAATTGAGCTGGGCGACAAAACATTGATTTGATGTCGTCAAGCAGACATTGATAATTTCTATATTTGAAATGAACATTTAATCATATTGACAGCAACAATCTGAAACAGCTCTGCTTAAGTTCTTGACTGTCAAAAATTATGACCGACAGTAAGCAAACCAGTATCTGAATAGTGTATGTTGATTTTTCGATTATTATAATCACTTCAAAGTCAAGTAACCTGTAAATTAAAAATTTCCTCAAAATATTTACTAACATAATCACTTTAACACGTTCACTGCCGGGTTAAAATTACCGGAATTTTATTGTATTTAGAAAGTTTGAATTCATATCAGAAAATACTAATAGCAATATTTACTTTATTTAATTACAGACATTTCGTGATTACATAAAATAAAAATTCTTCTTTCGAAATTTCCGGTACGAATTCGTAATTTTAGATTGAAAAACCACGAGTATACTCGTGGTTGGCAGCGAATGAGTTAAACAATATTCTTTGGTACGAAAATTTAAATAAATCAATATCCTTAAACGCAATAAATGTAAAATAGGATAAATGGAAGTGATAAAATGGAATAACAAGGGAGTAAAATTACTCGACACAGTTACTCGAGACTCGACAGTAACACAGTTACTCGACATGTAATCTTAGAGAAAGCGCATGAAATTTCAAGTGCATGAAAGAAATTTAAACGATCTTATGTATAAAAACCTAAATATGCAAATTGGGATCATCAAAAGTATTGTCTACTATAAAATGTGATATGGAATTGGTTAATTGTATATGTTTCTAATTATCGTGAGTGAATTTTTTTGATTAATTAATGCATTGATTCTTCTTTAAATATTATGTGAACGTGTACTTAAAAGTCATGCGTATAACAGCTAGTCTTCTATATGTTTGTAAAATCTTTTATTTAACTTGGTTCATGTACGTAAAGATGGAATTTGTAATTTTGGGAATCAATTTTCACCCACTTCCTGGTGCGCTAGAATTTTAAAAATTACGTACACAGATGTATTTCCGATGACAATACAACATTAAAAAAATTTTTTTTTTTAGAATTATAAATTAATAAGGGAAGCAAATGCGGAACCTGCACAAAATTGAGCTAGGCGAGGAAACATTCATTTGATGTCGTCAAACAGGCATTGATAATTTCTATATTTGAAACGAACATTAACATATTGGCAGCAACAATGTACCTGCAATAGCTCTGCTACAGTTCTTGGCTGTCAAAAACTATGTACAACATAACAGTAGACAAGCTGTAATCTTTTATTGTCATTAAAACTTGATCTGAAGTTATATCTCTAATATCAATTTTATCTTTTATGTATAAAAATGAACATATATACACTCATTAATATTCAAATATATAGTTTTTTATTTCCAAAATTATTAAGTACTTTCCTTGGAAAAATCGGGTCAACCCGACCCAAAAAAGTCAAAACCTAACCCGAAACCGACTTGAACCCATAACATTTAAAATCAAGCCCACCCGAACCCGACTCACAACGAAAGAAATTAGCGTCAACCCGATCCGCCGGTCGGGTCGGGGTCGGTAAAATTAGGTTACCCGACCTGATGCAGGGCGCTACTTCTGACCACTGCTATAAACCATATAATTGAAAATTTCCGTTTGAATTCGATTAACAGGATCAACCGCATCGCCGTTAACCCGGATAATCGAGGTTCCACTTTCTTTCATTTAAAGCAAAAGAAATGTTTCAGATACCCTTTTATTCATCAGGTGATGATTTTTTTCCCGAAATAAATGGTAATCTGAGACGCAATATCAGGTGAATATGGCGGTTGAATTATAATCACTCCATCCAGGATCTAGCAGTTTCTCCATGTAATGAAAGAAACATGCAGTCCAGCATTATCATAATGGAAGGTTATACGCGTTCATTAATTCTGGACGATTTTTGTCGCGTGCTGCTTTTGGTGTTCTAATGTAGAGCAATATATATATTTTTTTTGAATAAGCTTTTTTGTTATTATCATTTATTCTAATTGTAAAAGCTGGAAGTACTTCCTCTCGGTCTCGTTATTTGGACAATATCAGTTTCTTAATTCAAATAACGCACTTTGATATGTTTAATAGACTGGTGTCCATATATTAAGGGACAAACACAAAATGCTAATTTTCGAACACAAAAGTTAACTGTGAAGGGCCAAAAGAAATTCATATATTGAACAATTGAAACAGATGCATAAATTAAAAATAATTCAAAAATTCGCAAAAATACCTAAGCAAAAGTTTTGAGACGATTCAGTTTTACTAAACTTTCATTGAAATTAAGCGTCTTAATGTAACAAAATACAGCAATATTTAATATTTAGTTGCATTTCCTTTTGCTTTGAGGACTGTGGCTGATTGTCTGGGTATAGAATTAACAAGGCTTTCTAAAGTGGATCTAGGGATTTTCGCCCATTCCGATTGAAGATCCTGAAGCAGTTCAGAGAATGCTTCCGTGTTTCGACCTTTCTTCCGATGTGCTCCCAAAGATGTTCAATTGGATTGAAGTCAGGGGACTGACTCGGCCAGTCCAAAATTTTAATTTTCTTAGCTGTAAACCAATTTGTCACCATTTTGGCTGTAGAAATATGTAAGTAGATCGTTATCGAACATGGACTCACAGTGAGTAAGGACACCATAAGACGTCGTCTGGATGCCGCTGGATTGTGTGCACGGGTCCCTGCAAAGAAACCTTTCATCCGGGCAAAGAATAGGAAAATCCAATTGAAATTCGCTAAGTAACACAAAATCTGAACAACCAAAGATTGGGAAAAGGTCCTTTGGAGCGATGAATCCAAATTCAATTTGTTTGGAAGTGATGGCCGACATTATATTCGTCGTCCAAAAGGCACTATAATGAATCCCCGGTACTAACATCCAACAGTAAAGCACGAAAACGGATCAGTAATGGTCGGGGTATCTTTCCATCATGATGGCGTCGTCCGCCTCATACACATCGGTGGGATTATGGATCAAAATATTTATAAAAACATTTTAGAAGATCACATGCTGCCTTATGTTTGTAAAAAGATGCTTCGTGGATGGATGTTATAGTAGGATAATGATCCAAAGCACACCACCAAAATATTGACAAATTGATTTGCAGCTAAGAAAATTAAAGTTTTGGGCTGGCCGAGTCAATCATCTGACCTCAACCCAATTTAACATCTTATTATGGAACACATCGGAAGAAAAGTCGGGACACGGAAGCATTTTTCAAGGGCAGAATTCCTTCAGGATCTTCAATCGGAATGGGCGAAAATCCCTGGGTACATCTTAGAAAGCCTTGTTAATTCCATGGTCAGACGATGCATGTGCTCCAGTCCTCAAAGCAAAAGGATATGCAACTAAATATTAAATATTGCTGTATTTCATTAGATTAAGACGCTTAATTTCAATAAAATTTCAGAAAAATTGAATCGTCTCAATTGTTCTAATGTTGCATTTTGTTGAGACTTAAAAGGGGTACAAATTACTAATTTACATCATTAAGAAATTTTGCTTACAGAAAAAGTTAGAACAGAAAAATATATCGTCTCAAAACTTTTGCCAGCTACTGTATGCAGACTCACAGCTTTTATTAATTATCTTTATTCTGCTTTTGTGTGCTTTTAAATCCTGCGACTCAACCATGGATAAAACATTTGCAAGATATTTAAAAATAAATACAAATATTAATTTATTAAGAAAACTGTAATAATGTCTAATAAATCGCATTTAAGTGATGGATATAATGCGGAAATAATGGCCTTCGAAATAAGATTGTATAATGACCAAATGAATTTTGGACCACTTTTGTTCTGGAAATGCCATCAGGGATATCTTTCCTAAAAGGTATAAATAATATTATCTCTTTAATTAGTTCTATCATGCGGAGAAAAACAATACATACAGATAGCTACAATTGGGAATATAAAAGAGTTTCCTTTTTGGCTTATTTGATGTGTACATAATAATGTGTCCATTGTTTAAATTGTTTTATATTCTAAATCAAGGCAAAATTACAGATTCCAAAAGAATAAAATTTGAATATTGATTTAAATCAGTGATTTTTTTTTTTTTAAGTTGATTTAAATTGTGATTTTAATCATCCTAGTTTGAATCGGCGTAATAACCCTGCCTCAATGAATTGCGCCTATTTTATTTTTACTTCTGTATTAAATAGAAACGTTATATGAAGTTCAATAATATGTCGTGGAATACCACAATAAATGTCAGAATCATTTTCTTTTTGAATATTCAGTTGGAAAATTCGCATTTGACAAATATTTTTCAGTTCTATTACATAAGAGAAGATGTTTTGAAGATTTCACGTAAGCAGAAGTATTTTTTTTAATACTTTGTATTAATATATCCCGTTTTTAAATTATCAAAAAAAAAACCAAATAAATAACTAATAATAATATGTTTTAAGTTCTTGTAAACGTTATATCGGGGTTGTTTTTATTAACACTTTCCAACATAGTTGAAATGTGTTTATGACTTCGGTTTCTCTGTCCATATTCTAAATCTTGTAAATATACTCGGATTGCCCTGAAATTTGTATATGTTATTGATGTTTACTATAACACGATCGCTATTGAAAATGAACTCTGTAGCATTTATATAGTTCGTTTGTAGGCACAGCCAAAAGATTTTCTTTACATCACCGTCAATGGGAAAAAATCGTTTAAAGTGCATTTTGATGAAGTACAGGAACACACAAAGAATTCGGTTACAGTACTGTCTATGAGCAAAATTGCTGGAAGTGCTTTTTCAAGTTTGGTTTGCGTGTTTAAGTTTAACTAAATATTTGCATACTACATGGTATGTATAAATTCTATAGATCATATACAGATCTTACATAAAGGAATTCGTAAGTATTATTGACTATGGAAGTGAATTGCTTAAGGATAGTTTTTAATTGTGTTACGTATTTTTATGCTGAACTATATTTAGTATACTAATAGAAGTTTGTGGAATATAAATAAATTCATATACAGGGTTACGCAAAGAACAAGAGACATCGCCGTTAATCGTTGGTAATTGCTAGAAGTGCGTTTTAAGTTGTGTTATGCGTTTTTTACCTGAATTAAATTTTAACTTAATGTGTACAAGAGTGTTTAGATAGTATACAGTGCTGTACAAAAGAATTCTAGTGCATTTCCATCCATTGGCAAAAATTGCTAAAAATGAATTTTCTAACTGAACTAAATTTTAGCGTCATGCTATGTAGTATATATGCAAATCTATAGATCATATACAGGGCTGCACAAAATAATTACACTACTATTACTACTACTAATAATAATAATAAAACTACATTTTTTACTATAGAAGGTAATTGCTAGAACTGGATTTTTAAATGTGTTATATGTTTTCTAAACTGTTTACTTACATATCTCCCTTCACCTTATTTAACGCTGAAGTTTTGATACAGTTTTCTAGATGTGTTGGAAAGTAATCATAATCTATGCTTGACGCATGATTTTTCGTTCTTGTTTAATTTTGTAATAAATGTAAGATTTTTAAAAATTCAACACAATTTTTTCTTAATAATACATTTTAAATCTATTTTAAGTGGAAAATATTTTTTCAACCACTTAATAAATGATTCATGCATGAGAGTTTTAAAAGACTTTTTAATTATAGCTCTATCTGAGATTCGCATTTCTTATGTATTGTCTAACATGTGTATAGCTATGAAAACAAATTGAGATCACAGCTGTCGTACCTTTTAAAAAGAATAAAATTCATTTCTAAATTGAAATTATACGCAATTATTGTTCTTCCAGTTTTAACTACTATGGTACAAGGACTAATTTTTACTGCTTCTTAAGATGTAAATTAAAGCTGAAATGTTTTCTTATTTCTTCTTTTACTTTTATTCAGTGGATTAAAACTTCTATTTAATTGTCTTTTTAGTTCAGTAAAGGTGATAAATTATAAATTAAACCAATTTTATATTAGAATACAAATATGAAGGGTCTATAATATTTTAACTAAATAATATTGTCGGACAAAGAAACTAAATAATATTGTCTGACAAAGGAGATGCAACTTAGCCCTCACATTGCATTTGTAGTTCTGATTTAATTAATTAATTAATGATAGGTATGCTTATTATTTAGCTAGAAGACAGAAAGCTTTAAATTGAAAATGAGTTCCAGATTGGAACTAAATATAATTTTTGGCACTGCAAATATAATTACATATTCAAATTACTGAAGAATGTTAATTTTAATGCATAACAAAGAAAGTTTACAAACGTCACATTTGTATTCAGTAGGTTAACCAGAGTTACAAAGATTCTGTTTCTGGGAAGTAAATCTGTAAAGCGATCTAAATTAATTCCTTAATATTATGTGTTAAAGAATAATTATTTAAACTGCTTCTGAAAAACAGAAAAGTCTCCAAATTTTGATGAAAATGTGCGTGCAACGAGGGCTCGATCAAGCTGAAAAGAAGCCCAGGGTCTGGTGTTCGTTAGCGGCTTCCCTTCCTAGAATTGTAGGTCTTCCCCAGATTTTTTCATTATGTCCTCTCTAGTACTTTGGTCATCCAATTAACACCAGTCATTTTTCTGATTTCGTCGCCCCATCATACCTGAGGCCATATTTTCGGTCGTTTTACATGTCTAGGATACCATATTGTAGGGAGTATATATCTATACAATGTAAAATATTATTACATGCCATATTTAAATAAGAGATTCGGTCATTTTTGTTATACGAACTTGTAAGCTATTTTTTTTTATTTAGAAGATACTATATATATATATATATATATATATATATATATATATATATATATATATATATATATATATATATATATATATATATATATATATATATATATATATATTGTAAATAAACAACCCCGATTTCTCTTTTATTTACGATACCTTTTACACAATTCATTATTATGTGCATATATATATATATATATATATATATATATATATATATATATATATGAAGAAACATTATATGTTACTAATTAATTTCAATATTTAATTAATATTAATTTTAAATCCTTTGTATCTTAATTCATATATTTAGTATTTTATTTTAATATAATTTATGTGATGTTGCATTTTTGGCACAGCTATTTAATAGTTGATATGTCATTTCATGGTACATATATTTTTATGTTGCTTTAATTATTAATTTTTCCATCTTACATCTTATTTTTAACATAGAATTATTCATTAATACATCAATTACTTTAATGTAATTGGATATTCTATTTATTAATTAATTTCATTTATTTATTATTTAACTAATTGCTATCATCTCTAGATAGTATATGGTTTAATTTTTAAATATTAATTTTCATCCAATACTCTTTTTATTCAGCGTATATTCACTTTTTATCATTATAGATGGCAGCACCAATGTTCCTGTTGCTTTACAATAATATTCATATTATTCTAAAATCTTTTCTGGCAACATAGTAAATCATTTTCTAAATCTAAATTTGGCAACATGTAATGATTTTTTGCAATTCATTCCCTCGTTTTGGTTGTGTTCATGTGTGGTTCATGTGGTGCACAGGTATCTATTTTAATCCAAATGGATTATAGACTTTCTGACTCTATTTCATGTTTTATCTGTATATTATAGGTATGGCTTCTTTCCTTTTTAATATTGTATTTATTTTTTATTTTTTCACAGGTTTGATTCAATGTTTATGAGTAGGTAGTCCCAAAATCATATTCTTTAGCAATGTTATGGCTAATATGATGATGAAACCACTCATTTCATTTTATGTGGTTTTTAGGCATTTGGGACTTGAAAATTCTGTCTAAATTCCACAAATTTATTTTCATTCATTCAATTCCATTTATTCAATTTTTAATTTAATTTCTTATTCTTTTAAATAAGTTTTTAGTATCCCTATTCAGAGTGTTGGGGAATACTTTCATTGACAACTAATTATTACATACTTAATCATTCTTTCATAGTTTAATTTGGTGTTATGATAATGTTTCTTGTATGGTTATATATATATATATATATATACATAATAATGAATCGTGTAGTTTGGTTGTAACAGAAATATTTCATAATAAATTGAAGCTTTCAAAATCTAACCATCTCCATTTATAAAGCTATAAAATTCCAAATAATATTATCTTATTTCACTAGGCTATGTAATAAAAAATCGTTTATCATATTCCCCCGATTTCTCTTTTATTTTATGTGTCGTATTATATTGTCACCTTCACTGTTGCTTTGACGTTTCGTTTCTTTTACATTGACGTATTTCTTTCTGTAGTGCGTGCGCAGTAATATTTATGAATAATAAATCCCTCGGCATGGCATATACGTCAGAATTTTCCGCTAACTTTGATATATTACTTTCAGAATACCAGCCGAATTTCCATTCGCGAAAAACGCTTTTCTGGCGATTAAGGATTTTTTTATTATTTATTTTCCTTTATAAAAACTATGCGAGATCATCTGTTTTCGCTAGATCCAAAAGTACGTTCTAAAGTTTATATTCTAAAATCTTAAAATTGTTTGAGCCATTTAAATTTTAGTGCAGCGTATATTGCAGCTATTCAGCTTTTTTTTTCTTCCTCCCTATGCATAATAAAAATTGAAAAGAGCGTAAGTGCGCAAAAAAAAATTCATGTTGTTATAGAGTTTGTAAGTGGCTGTTATAATTAAATTTGTCTAATGAACATAAAGAAATATGGCTGGATATAATATCAGTCAGGAAATAAAGTCAGTACTTTCATAGCAAGGTTATTTTGTAGCTTTTGATTCAAATCGATAATAATATTATCATTAGTAAATCTCCAGATCAGGGGCCTTTACGTCATCTTTGCACGTCATTGTTTTTTAATCTCACTTCGTGTAACATTTAATAGCCTACAATCCGCAATTTGAATTTTTTAGATTATATATATGTGTGTGTGTGTGTGTGTGTGTGTGTGCATTTAAGATTTCTCGAAGCTTAAGGAACATAAATTTTAAAACTATCACATTAAACACAGTTTTATGCAATGATATTCTGAAACTGCTTTTACTATATTTTTTTTTAATGAAAAGTGCATTTTTTCAGGAAGGGGGGCTCTTATCCCCCCCCCCCCTGAACCCTCCGTTGTCATTTTTATGTTCGTAATTTCCGGTAATTCTACTATTTCAGGATTCTAGTACATGCACCTGTGCGTTTTACATTGTAATTTAACTAGCATAAGTATCTCGTTGTACAGGACATTTTATCCTATTTCAGGATTCGAGTATATGTACGTAGTGTGTTTTACACTGTAATTTAATTAGCATAAGTATCTCGTTGTACAGGAAATGTTGTCCTATCTTTAAAAAAGTACTTACATACATTTCAACCACAATATATATGCATCTGTTGCAGAAATTAGATTAAAAAACTCGTGTAACAAAGATACAGTTTGTCGCAATAAAATACAGTTTAAAACGTACTCGTAGATGAATCTTGAAATAGCACAGTTACTGCGGCTGTTGCAAACTTAAATGCCATTAGACAAAAGAGAGTTCAAGGTCTGCATAGCCTTCCCTACCTCGTGAAGAGATGTACATTTTTATTCTAAAAATTTAAACAATAAGCAGTTAAAGAGTGTAATTGTATGGAATCGTGTTTCTTAAAAATTAGATTTTCTGATTTTTTTTGAAAACTTATAACACATGGGCTGATAAGTTCCCGGTCTAATAAAGAAAACACAACTTTTTAACATAACGTTATAACTTTATAACTTTAATAATAAATAATAATAATTTAATAATAATAATAATAATTTAATAATAATAAAAATAATTTAATAATAATAATAATAATTTAATAATAATAATTTAATAAATAAATAATAATAATAATAATTTAATAATAATAATTTAATTAATAAATAATAATAATAATTTAATAATAAATAACATAATTTTATAACGAAAAAGCTCCAAACAGTGCTCAGAATCATCGACTCTTTGTTGTTTTTTGTCAAAAGTCAACACACGCGGCACCCACTTTGACAACAGCTTTTTCATAGACATGTTCATTCAAAATAAAACCTACACGTTCCTTGGATATCTTCAGAGTCGGACCTATCTCCTGCAATTTCACTTTACGGTTCCCTAAAACGATTTTGAGGACTTTTATGTTTTCCGGAGTAACCACCTCTTTTGCGTGGTTCATAACTGGTGTCCGTACGACCACGTTTAAATTCAGCAAACCAGTCAATAATGGTTGATTTACCTGGTGCAGTGTCCGGATAACGCTTATTAAGCCAAGCTTTTGTTTGGACGGTGTTTTTTCCCATCAAATAACAACTCTTGAAATTCTTGTTTATCCATTTTTTTTGTTTATCAACAAAGTAGTTCAACTAAAACCACTCTAACGTTTTATCCACGCGGCGAATCGTCATGACATTTTACCTGCTACCTTTTAAAGGTTAGTATTTACTATAAAAAAAAAAGCATCGGTTCGGTGATTGCAACGCCATCTGTGTGCCAGACCGTAAACTTATCAGGCGATGTGTTATGTTTAGAAATTTACATATAATCTAACATTATTATATTTGCGGATTGCAGGATGTTAATATTGTGTAAAGTGAGATGAAAATGAAAATGCCTTGTAAAATCGACTTTGTGAGGCGCCTGTTCTAGTTCATTAGTTAATAAAAATTATGTTTAATCCTGTTTGGTAAAATTTGACAGTCATTTTAAAGAAAGGAATTGCTTACACAGGGGGTGGGGGGTGGCACATTCCTTACTGCACCGCTTATATGTAGTATTCATTTATTTCACTGGGATATGTAATAAATATTCGCTTCTCATATTCCTCCTATTTCTCTTTTATTTTTAATATGCCATGTAGTCGCTTTCTCTGCTGCTTTGGACTTTCGTTTCTTTTATATTGACATAATTCTGTATTGCGTGCGCAGTAATATTTATGAATAATAAATCCCGCGCGGCATAAGTGTCAGAATTATTCTGCTAACGTTGATATATTACTTTCTCCATACCGGCTGAATTTCCCTCCGTAAAAAATTCTTTTCGTGCGATTAAGGTTTAAAAAAGAAAAGTTTACAAAATTATGGAATATTATTCCTTTTTTTTAAATTTCCGAAAGTACGTTTTAGGTTTGAAAGTGTTTTAACAATTTAAATTTTAATGCAGCTTAGTGTTTTTTCTTTTATTTTTTCTTTCTTCTTTTTTTCTTTTCTCTTTCTTTTTTCTTTTCTCTTTCTTTTTTCTTTTCTTTTCTTTTTTTTTTTTTTTTGTATTGGCTGTAACATTTCTCTTCATGCATAATATAAAATGGATTTGATTTTTTTTCTTGAATGAAAAGTTTTTAACTCTATTTTTTGAATTCCCGGAGAATATTTTAAAGAGGATTGTTATAACTGGCTGAATTTATGCTCTGTTTTCCCCTTCTCACTCTCTTTAGTATATGTTCACTTTTTTTTTTTTTTTTTTTTTTATGCATAACAAATTATTTCAAATTCAAGAGATGGCAAATGCGCAAAATCGTTTTTCCTTTTTTTATTATAGAATTTGGAAGTGCCTTTTGTAATTCCATTTGTCTAATGAACATAAAGAAATGTGTCTGGTTTAATATGACCATTCAGTATTTTCATGGCCAGATTATTTTGGAGCTTTTGATCCAAAACTATTCTATTATTATTATTTTGAAAAATAAGATTTCATGTATTAGTTATTATAAAATAAAGGGGGGGGGTAATCCATTCGGTAGCGTATTACTGCTTATTTTACTGTTTATTACTGTTAATTTTACGGTATAATACTGGCAGCTGGAATGCCAGTATTATACTGTAAAATCAACATTTTTTTTTTTTTTTTTTTTTTAATTTAACATTAGAAATTCCGCACTTTTAACCATCATATTTCCTAAACTACTTGACAGAATAACTTTCCATTTGGTATCCTACGGTAAAATTTACCGAAGAAAGCCAGATAAGTAAAAATTAGGCGTTTGTATTAAAAATTTCAGTTTGGTACAATTTCAGTATGAATATTTCAGCTCATTTTTTTATTCAACATAAAATGAAAAAAACATAATTTCTAGTCAAATGGCTATTTCCGTTTTTTTTTTTTTTTGTGTGTGTGTGTGTGTTTCTGTGACATTTTGGAGATTAATATGTATGGGGTGTTCTTTTTTATTTCTTCTTTGGCAAACCGTACATAGCATTGGAAAATGTATCATAATTCATGCGTAACATAAGAAAAATTTCCCTCAAAGGCTCCATAAATTTTTCGCACACACTACAAAAAAATCCATGCGCCGGGTCTGCAGTCTGTATATACAGATGAGCATGAGCTACTCTTATAAATATATGCAAAAAAATGTACACATACATTTATAAATATATACTTACACATACATTTAAAATATACTTACACACATATTCTTACACTCAATCCATGGAAGTTTCACTTCTGCCTATTCTTGCAGTCATGTATTAATAGCTTTCCCCTGTGGTTTGAGAATTTTTAAATATAAATAAGAATATTCCAGATCGCTTAACCAAAACTAATCTTTTTTATTAGTCAGATTCATCAAGAATAACTTTTCTGATCCTCTTAGCGATACATGATATGACATTGCGGTTCCTGCGGACAACTTTGTCAAAGGAAAGAAAAGAAATAATTGTTAATCTGCGACAAAATAAATAAATAAAATAAAATAAATATCTTAACAAAATTTGCTATAAATTGACATTTTTGTAAAAAAAAAAAAAAAAAATCTCACTTCTAAAATAAATTTCTAATTTGAATTATACTTAAAAACGCAGTAGAACTCTGGTAATACGGCCCCGGTTAAATCAAACTACCGGAAGGATCGAACTTTTTTTTTTAATTCATTGCAAATCGCACCATTCTCCTTTTTTTTTTTTCTAATCCGCCTGTAAAGAACAGTGGAAAATCTAAATAGTGTATATAACGATGTTTTCTACTAAAATTTTTATAAAAAGAAATATTCTTTTAAATTTACGGTAGTACCTCGGTACTCGAAAACTCCAGTTGACGAAGAATTCAGTTCTCGAATAAGAAATTCGAGCGAAATTTGATTCGTTTTTCAACAGGTGAAAGTAGCATTTTTTCCCCAACCGAGTTTTGCCATCTATGCCGTGCCGTATCTCGTAATCTGATTAGATGGCAAAACTAGGTTTTGGAAATAAAATATGCGTGAAAGTATCGTCGCTAAAATCACCCCAATGAACAGACGTAGAAAAAGCGACCAATTTTGTTTGTTTGTTTTCGTTTTACGTTAAGCGCACATACATGCGATAGAGTGATGTGATCGCAGTGTTAACGAAATTCATGCATTTTGTCATTGTTGCACGCACAGCTATGTTGCCAAATACACTACTTTTTTTGTTTCCTTTTCTCTTTTTTCATGGACGCGAGTGAAGCACACTTACATACGATATACTGATCCCGGTACTAATGATTCTTATACGCTTTTCTATTCAAAAACAGCGAGTTAGCGATC
This sequence comes from Maratus michaelseni, assembly GCA_963931845.1. Classification (NCBI taxonomy): domain Eukaryota; kingdom Metazoa; phylum Arthropoda; class Arachnida; order Araneae; family Salticidae; genus Maratus; species Maratus michaelseni. The sequence continues at coordinate 314,664,229 of OZ007589.1, read as the reverse complement.
TACGGTATAACGGCCCTAATGATTTAAAAAAAATAAGAATGGTAGCTCCTCTCTTTCTCCTCAATCTTAAATCTGCCAAAAATTCACCAATAGAGGTATGAGTGCGGTTTTTGTTAATTTTTTTTATTAAAGTATATTATAAAATTTGCATTGTCTTAAGTAATGAGCTTCAAGAAAAGCTTCAGCTGATATTTAAACATTCTTTGAAACTGCCACATAACAAATTCTAAAAAACAAATATAACTCGATGCTTACTTTAAAAACTACTTGTGCTTTTAGATTATATATATATATATATATATATATATATATATATATATATATATATATATATATATATATATTTAATGTTATATAATTTTAAATGTTAATTAAATAATCTCTACAAAATTTGCAATGCATAAACTACTGATTCGATGCCTAGGCAATCCAACCAGGTCTACACGGGTAAAGATGCCCAGTGTATAGAAAACGTAGATCAAAATCCTTTTTACTTCAAAACTGTAATAGATTTTTTTATTTTTAGTATATTTTATTAGATAGACCACCAACTACATTAAAGCGCCTTTTTGGTACTTATTGTCCACTGGCATGTAGCTAATACAGGAGATTCACTATTTATAGCTTTTGTTATTCTCATTATTAAGAGAGTACTTAGTTCAATTATATCTGTTAAATTCGTATTTTATTTATTTATTTATTCGTGAAGTTTTAATTTCGTGTCGCAATTTTATTTTTGGAATATTTCACGGGAACAACAAAATGCTGAATTATTTACATGTTTTAAATGCAAACGGGTTAATCTTCCATAATTAGGTTGCACACAAATTTTAAAATATTGATGTTTCATTTTTTTAACCATATAAAATCAGTAAATTAAGATACAGTTTTCAAACAAATTACATTTGAAAGTACATTCTTTTTCTATTCTTCGGTGTAAAAATTGAAATTGTGGAGTGCTTAGAAGTTTCATAAATGCAGTAACAATGAAATTTATTGGTCAGTTCGGTTGCCACCATCAATATGGTATGTTTTTGCTTTATAGATATTCGATATTTCTCTGTTCATAGAAAACCGGTCACATTTGTGGTGGTTATGATGAATTAATAGAATTAGTATTTAAAGATTTAACTTAAAATATAACTATAACTTAAAATATAACTAAGGAAGTGTAGTTTTAATACAAATTTAAATCATCATAGAAGATAGAAAGTTATTATCGTTACTATAAATTGTTTTAAACATTTATAAGTGGAACTAGTATCCCGTTAAATAAGGTTTACCTAATTTCTTAATAAAATTATTAATGTTGTAAGAAAATCGGTTCTAACGAAATCTTTGCATAACAAACATTTTTCACGCTCCTTTCAGACTTGTTTATAAGCGGATTAAATTTTATTTACTCATATTAGTATGAAAAAAAAATCATATAAAACATTGCTCTAGTGTTTTTTTTTTTGTTGTTGTTTGTTTGTTTGTTTGTTTTTTTTTCGAAAAATTGGGTGCATTCGAACCTGACCAACAAGGACCAAAACCGACCCCTAACAAAAAATCTAGACTCAAACAAATTAGAGATAACCGGACCGGACCATTGACTTCTAATATAAATTTGTATGAGATGTCAATAGACCGGACGCGATCAACGATTCTGATATATGACTCAGTTTGCTGTAAAGGGACTTTTACAGCAGGATTAACACATATGATTTAGTTTACCTGTATAAATGCTAATGCTGTTGAATATTTGATTCAATGCCCTCTATAAACATTAATTTGTCAAAACAATGTATGGGGGAAAAAACAAACAAAAAAAAACGTTAAAAAGGTTTTTTTTCCCTCCTTAAATCGATTTGATGCGTGTTTACTTTTATCAAACGTTATCCGCTTTACAATTTGATTTAAAGATAGCATGTAATGTCAAGAAAGGCACGCAATATATATATATATATATATATATATATTTTTTTTTTTTTTTTTTTTTTTTTTCATTTGGAAGCACAATTTTGTTATTATGTCTGTCTACTAAGTTTCTGACTGGAGAGTTTTAAATCGATAAGATTAATATTTATTGAAGGAAAGATCGATTAGAAAAATATTTTTATTGGTTTATGGAATTCAATAAATGAAAATATAGAAAATATGTAAAAAAAAAAAAAAAAAAAAAAAAAAAAAAAAAAACTGTCTGGATAAATGATGGTGATGACGATATTAATATGGCGTCATAAAAAAGGAAAAAATGCAAGATAGTAGTTTTCCTTTTTTATTTCAATATAATAATCGCCATATTTTCAATAGATTTTTCTCTATATAATATATACTGTTTAGTAACACTTATAAAATATCTCGAATATGAAAGCGTTATACTGAAAGAAAAAAAACTGCAGTATTAGGCACAAAGCTGTCTTAGAATTCTAGCTAGTTTATTATTATTATTAGGTGCGTTCGTAATTATATAAATACGTAGCACCTATAGTCGTCGTCTGATCCGTCCGTCCGTCTGTCCGCATATAACAGTGCAAAAACTACCCAACCGAATGGTTTGAAATTTAAGATACTTGCAGAATTTTGTCGAGACATTTCAAATTTTATGAAAATCGAATCAAAACTTTAGAAGATATTAATAAAAATATTTAGTAAGAAGTTTGATTTTTTTTTTATTATTATTATTGGTGTTTTTTTGTTATAGGAGCATCCGAGGTTTAATTGTCAAGCAACTGAGACACTTATTTTATTACATAAATTAATTTGCAGACGATATAATTAATTTCACAGAATAAAAAATCATCAAGATCGGAATATTTATATAACTATAGTACGAACGAACCTCGTTTGTCGCGTTTGACGTACAATTTCCAACTTGTTATTAGTTATCTTAAAGCCTTCTTGATGCTAAGAAACCATATTGAATTCGTCTGCTGCACGTTTCATCTCTATTAATATAATCTATTTACTCTGAGAGGAATTTCCTCTACCGAATGAATTACCGTATATTCCAGCGTATATAACGCGCACTTTTGAAACAAGAAAAATCATCAACATTTATAGGTTATAGGCACGTTATACGTCGGGTATAAATAGAAAATATTAAAAATTTTGAAAAAATATGCATAGTAATTGAGATTTCTATATTCATTAACAAGAATCGTAGACGTGTGATTAGTTGTTTAAACCAAATTGTGATTTCAATCGCTTTGTGGAAATTTAGATGAACGTATAAGGCTTCGCAGTCTCGTATGTCTTTGCGTAGCATTTGCTCATCTTTTTCTATATGTCTGTTCTAGTTCTAATTGTTATACTTTTTAAAGTTCTACATTTTATTTCCATATACTGCATATCTCATGAAGGTTTTTTTTTTGTAAATAGAAGGGGGTAGGGTCTATTTTAATCAAATGCTTTCAGATTCCCGTGAACTTAAAGTTTTTCAAGAAATTAAATTATCTCGGGTCGTATCGGTCCCATCGCGACGCGGTTTGGCTCATTCGACTCGACATCGATAGAACTTATTTATATTACTTACCTATTTTTTTTATTTACTTATATTGATGACTTTTAAGTTGTGTTTAATTGTTAGTTCCTATCTATAAACACTGTTTTGATGAGTCCTATAGATGTCTATGAAGATTAGAGTTAGAGTTAAGCTCGAGATGCTTACCTACACAACTTTCAGGTTGTGTAATATTTAAACGGAGCTTCTGACTGTAAAATAGTCTAGGAAACATCGTCTTCATTTTGAAAGACCTATCCAATGATATGCCACTCAATATGATGCGTAAATTTTCTTTTTCGTCTCTATTACCGCCATTTTGTATTTTACGGCCGCCATTTTGTATTTTACGGCCGCCATTTTGATTGTATGAAAACAAAACCTAGCCTATAACCATCGGAGAGTTAAGGCAAATCGATAGAGACCTCATTCATTAAAATCCATGCAGCCGTTGGGATGTTTCGAGGGTATAAAGAAATCCACATACCCACATACATACCCAGATACGCGTCAAACACATAACCCTTCTTGGCAGTCGAATAAAAAGGGGTACCAGATGTACCTAAAAGTAGAAAAAATTAGGTAGGTGCGCGTCATACGCCGGAATGTATACGGTATGTGGAATGGAAAACTCTTGTCTAGTGTTCTTAGATGTCGTCCCGATTTTCACGGTCTTCAAGACCCCTCCCACGACACCACTTCGCGGAACGCCAAAAGTCTCAATTTTTCACATCATGAGGTTTTTTTTTTTACTTTTGTTCATACCATGCTATATGTTAGTTTGCATAAAATGGAAATTATTAGAAGATATTTTAGAAAAAAAATAAAAGAAGAAATATTTATACAAAATAATTTCTTAGACTGTTGTAAAATTTAAGAAAGTAAAATGATGATCTCCGCCATTATTGGATGTCTGAATTTACAGGATTGGTGGTTGATTATAAGGGCCTACTCTTTAAAGACTAATAGCCTCTCTAATGTTTGATTTGCGGTAAAATATATTTGCAACTACTCGGGAGGCAACACTTCTCTTCATGTAGTCACTCATCGGAAACTAGGAGATAAAGTGGGTGTATTAATCTGAGATTCGAACCTTACGCATGATCTGCTGCCGAGGATTTTAGAGGAGAAGGTACTTCAAATGATACAAGAGATCTTCACTCCCGGTCTTTCTTCCCCTTAGGCACGTGTTTCTAGCATTATAACAGCATCCAGAACTTTCACATTGTAATCCGTTGTTAAAGTGGTCGCTTTTACTTTCATTTGCCGAAACAGAAAATATCAGTTTTTACATTTTTTTTTTTTTTTTTTTGCTTAAAATGTGTTTAGACATACATCCATGGTATATTCCGGCAAAGTTACGTAAAGATCTGATAATTAAAAATGCTTGAAAATGAATTTTTATTGCATCCATTTATCTTTAAATGAGTCAGAGTTACAATCTTAAATTCATTTTTCGCAGTGGGTGTTTTTTCAATACATTTGTATGTTCAAAGGGACAAAACTTCAACATTTCTTAATTTATTTAATTTTTTATTGACGTTCCTTATGATGTGTTTTATGAAATTAAAGATCATTTCTGCAATAATATAAATTGTTCATTTATTAAAATAAAAATATTAAGTAAATTGTCATTTTTAGTGTATCTTTATGTAATGTCAGGACATTTTTTTTTTCTCTAACTAATTATTTTTTTAGAAATCTGCTCTTTAGTGTTATGGAGCACACTTGTAAGAAAAGCATGAAAATAAAGATTTTTGAAAAAAGTTCAAATTGTAGCAGAAGTGCGGTTTTAACTTTTTTTTAATTGCTTTTTTCAAATTTTATCATAAGAGTCTCATTTTTTTCCCAAAAAACTATTTAATAATGTGTCAAAAAGATATTATAAAATCTAATACATAAAAATGAAAATTTGTCTGTCTGTGTGTCTGCACTTCTATATACACATCAACAGTTTGGAAGCTAGAATTGTGAAATGTTATGTATAGGTGTATTAAAACACGGCCGATGCAACTAAAGTGAACCGTAATCGAAATAATGTGTAGTTAATCTTCAATTAATAATATTAAAAAAAATCTAACAGCATTTTCCTATTACATTTAAACATTTTTCGTTGTCATCAACATTTTTCGTTAGTTCAGAAATTGTTACAGTGAATTGTGTGACGCCTACATTTGGTAAATTCTGAAACTTCAGTTATGAAAATAGATTTGATACTTTAAGAATTACTGCGGAATAATGGATTCCAAAGCCACAAGTTTCAGTTTTCCAAACGCCTCTATTTCCTTTCTTTTTGTTGTTTGAGTTGTTAAGACTAATCAAACTATACCCTATTTTTGGAAGTCAGTTTGATAGTTTAAGAGTTATAATATTAAATTTATCTACAAATATACACTTCCCATATTCCTTTACCTTAGGTACGCTTTTTCTGCTTTAACAGTATCCAGAAGATTCAAATCGTGATTGATCTGTTGTTCAATTTGCTTATAAACAATGTCGGTAAAATAAAGTATAAAAATATTTTAAAATCCAAAACAGAGGCCATGGAATATATCAAAAGCGGAAATCGCGGGCGCTAAATTCGTGGGATACTGTGCTATTTAATAATAAGCATAAACAAAAACAGAATATAACTTTTTATATATATGCATATTTTTATATGCATTTTATATAAGACTCTTTTCTTTTGTTAATAATGGATTTAAAAAATATTTTGATTTAACAAACATTTTTATTGGTTCCAAACTCTTCATTATGTGCAGATTCTATTGCAAATAAAATCTTGAAGTATTTCAGTTTTATTTATTATACTAGTATTATTATTATTATTATTATATTATAGTATTATTATTTATTATTATATTTATTAGTATTTATTATAGTATTTATTATATAGTATTATTATTATAGTATTATTATATTTATAGTATTTATTATAGTATTATTATTTAAAAATTGTAGAAATTGACTGACGCTCACATCCACTAAGAGCCCCCCTCTCCCCTTCCTTTTTTCTTGTAAATTTTAGGATAACTTTAAATCACGTTACTCGGCAGAGAAGTTCATTTGTAAATGAATTTGAATCTTTTGTTTTCGGATACGTAGATTAACTTCGGCGACTAGGAGATTGGTTTATTTTGTAATTGAACATATAGATCAGTGAATTCGTTGCGATCATTTCTAGAATTAATTACTTTTTAATATCTACAATACGATACGATAGCAATTATGTCGAACTGTAGCTATAAATAGACAATTTAAATCCCTCCTAATGATATCCGTTAAGCGAGCATAATATATCCGTTAGAAAAATCCAACAGTTTAAACTCATTCAACAATTTAGTCGACGGTCAATGATATTTGTCTGTTATCATGGATGTAGGCAATTCGAATAAAATGAAATAGGTCATCATGTCATTCACACAAATGTAGTAAAATTTGGTAGTTCTGTTTATCTGTGCATGTGCAGTATTTCTGCTTTCTAATTTTAAGATAAAAAGTACATAGCGCAAAAGGTTTTGTTTATTGGGATAGATGCAAACAGTTAAAAAACTGTGTTTTTGTGTTTGTTTTTATTTTTTATTATTACTGATTATTAAAAGAATTTATTTATTAGGCACCAAGAAAAGAATTTTAAAAACTACAATTTTGATATTAGCTTATTTTTTATTATTTCTATTAAAATATTTTATTTATTAGGAACCATGTGATCAGTTTAAAACTATACTTTTTAATTTTTATGTTTGCTTTTTAGGTATATTTCGTAAGAAATACTACCTATTACATTCTTCTCTTAAGTTGGAATTCCTGAAAAATTTTTGCCGATCTACACCGATCATGACTCCTAGAATCCAAAACCACCTCCAGTTCAAAACTTTATCTATCTATCTATCTATCTATATTACTTTTTTATGGACACGATAACTTCCATAATTCTTCACAAATCTCTTCCAAACTGATACATAAAATCAAGAGGCATAAAATCTCGGTCAAGTTCGTTAATGGGCAAAATCAAACCGAGTGTGTGTGGGGGGGGGGCGCTTTTTGTGAAAACAGGAAAAAAAACCTATAACTTCAATTTTGATACATATCGAATCCGTTTAAAGTTATTTCTTCTAGGAAAAAAGCCAAAAATTTATATTATTTCTTCTAGGAAAGGGGGGCGTTCGTTATAACTGCTAGGAACCTCAGGAAAAATCGCTATAATGCGAGGTCGCTGCAGTGGAAGTTTTAAGAAATATATATTTATAATTCTGATGAATTGCTACAAAATCAAACTTTTAAAATAAATACATTTATGCTTTAATATTAATTAATGTACACTTAGATTAGTTATGAAATAAGTGAAACCCGAAATGTGTAATTCCTTTCCCCTCCTTTTTTACAAATCTTTTCCGTTTTTACCTAATAAGGAAAAAATTCAACAAACAGACAAAGAATAAGTGCTAAAATTTTTGCAATTAGTTTAATCTAAACTTTACTGAGTAATTAACTATTTACCTGTCCAGTCCCCATAAAGGTATTTTAATTCCATATAATACTTTTTGTAATTTTGGACGTAGAAATGATCGTTGTCCTTACAATAATAGATAAAGGTGACATTGACAATAATTTGAAAGAGAAGCAGTAAATAATTTTAAGGGAAGATTCCACTATGTCAAGCACAAAAAATTCATTTTACGAAGGCAAGTCATTAAGTAACTCACAAAAGATAATTAAATAATAACTTACAGTGATATTCACTTCAAAACTATTTTTATTTCTCAACATAGTCTCCACCCATATTTATACACTTATATCACCGTTTTATCAGTTCCCCAACACCAGCTGCATAACATTCTTTGGGTTGCTATCTCAGCCACATTAGGACTTTAAGTTAGTTACAGAAGACAATTCAAAAGTTTGGTTGGCAACTTCTTCAACATCCACCATGCAACTTCGACTTAGCCTCAAGCAATTTTCATCTGTTTAGTCCACTAAAAAACCATCTTGGAAGCAAGATGGTGTTTGCAGATGATGAAAAGGTTCAACTTGAAGTCCTAATGTGGCTGAGACAGCAACCCAAAAAATGTTATGCAGCTGGTGTTGGGGCACTGATAAAACGGTGATATAAGTGCATAAATATATGGGTGGAGAATATGTTGAGAAATAAAAATAGTTTTGAAGTGAATATCATTGTAAGTTATTATCTAATTATTTTTTGTGACTTACTTATTGATTGTCCCTCGTATTTTATTTATTTATTATTTTATTTTATTCTATTTTATTGTTTTTTTTATGTCTGAAGTGTGTTGAATATGTGGCCATAGTAAACGATTTCGTTGTCCTTACAATAATAGATACTGGTGGCATTAACAGCAATTTGAAAGAAAAGCAGTCTCTAATTTTAAGGAAAGATTTCATTTTGTTGCGTCCAAAAAATCGATTTTATTTATCTATTTATTTTGTATATTATTTAATTTTATTTAATGTTTACATTTTTTGCATTTTTGAAGTGTGCAGAATGTTTAGTGTACGTGTAGCGATTTTGGATTATTTAAATTACTTACAAAGTTGCAACCTTATGAACGGAAACTTGTGTCTGCGTAGTTTTCATAAAGTAAGACTTTAAACTCGTTTTTCGCAAAACTATGTTTTTCAACGCACGGTGCAAGTTAGCGTTCGAAACCGATCAATTAATTATTAAAAAAATAGTCGCGTTTGAAAAGTAACCATTTTTCGTGTGCTAAAAGCCTATCTATTGTTGAAAAAAAAATTAATTGTAAATATTTTTTCCAAAACTTTACAGTAAAAAAAAATGTGAAATCCGTAGGTCGATTTTTAAACAATCGCCATTTAATTTTATGTGGGTCAATTTCAATGAAATTAGATTCACGGCCCGCAAATTTTATTGGCTTTCCTAACCCATATATTTTTGGTGTTTTAAATTACTCTACGAGGCACAATCCTGCACCGTACATACAAAGTCGTGCACACTACGCACTCTCTGTTTAAAATAAGGATAACGCCACTAGTTTTTATATTTTTTACACACAAAAAATTGTCAAAATAGACAAAAACATACTTATTTATTTGGAGAAAAAATCGCTTTCATTTTATTAATCGTTTCTTAAAAAACTCTACTTTTTGGGCTTACAAAGTGGAATCTCCTCTTAATAAGTAAAATAAATTTATTTCCCTTTTTGAACTATTCTAAAGCATTTTTAAGACATTCGTTCACTTAAAGAATATTATTTTAGTAGAAAAGTTTTGTAGAAAGACTGGAAACGATCGTGAAATTAGGAGGTATGATCCTAACCGGTCATTGTGTTGGATTTAAATATAACATTGCGTTAACCGATTGATATTTGGGACTTTTTTAAAGGGTTGCTATAAGGAAAGGGTCGCTGTAATCAATTGTTGCTCTACCGAAAATGTAATGTACTAAATATTACACTGTATAATTAGAAAAACACCGTAATTGTCTTTTCTGGTGATGTTTTGATATATTAAGGAAAATTACTGTATCCTTTAATGTATAAATGTCTGATTTATTACATTGCGCATATGTATTCCGAATAATATCCTTTTTAAGGAATACACGTTTGTAAAATAATAGTTAGTTGTGTTAGCGATTTCTTCATAACACACAAGAATGAAACACAGGAATGAAAATTCCATTACAAATATCCAGTTCCCCCATATTTTTTTTTCTTTTGTCGAGTTTCTGCTTTTCACGTTATTTTTTTTAACTACTATATATGTGTATCTAGCACCTTTCAAGAATGACAGAAATAAAGCCTGAGAATATATAGCAATTAAAACGTTAATTTATTATTATATTTATTATTATTATTATTTAATTATTAATTTATTTATTTCAATTAAGTACTGAATTATAAAACTAAGACATTCCGCCTTTACTTTCAAAGAGAAACATTGTCCTTATAAAATAATTGATGTTCTTTAACAGTATAATTTGCTTTTGTAGAATTTTCACATGGGTTCATTCAATAATGTCCAAAGCATCATCATCTTATATTTTAATTAAAATCATCAAAATGTACAAACAATAGTATTGAAATTGTTAACAGTTTCATTGTCAGTGCTGTGACTTGTGTGTGACTATGTGAATTTTTTAAACAATTTTGAGACGTTTTTCTGTGTTAGTTTATCTGATGTTAAAAGTTATATCTAAACTGGTATTAATTCCTTGGCACAGTTGAGACCACAAATACGTAAAAATATTTAATAATGCGGAAGTATTGACGATATTAAGAATTTCAAAAATAAAAAAAATCTGTATAAATGTGATGAATTTCGAAATAAAAGATAGATGATATGTTTTTTTACGAAATTATTCAAAAACTTAAAAACTAGAGGTCGAGCTTATTACGAAATTTTTATGAAACAAAAGTAAATAAAAGTAAATCTCTTTTTTGCGAAAGCTTTCCTCTTTTTTATACCTTTAACCCCAATCCTTCCTGTAGTATCTTCTTTTTAACACGTTTTCTGTTGTCAACTTTCTGTGATAACATGTATCACTACAACTGTCTTTTCTATTTATCTGCAAAGCGTTTGACATTTGAGAAACCTCAAATTTCATGTTATATATATATATATATATATAAATATTACTTACCCATCATACGTAGTAAATCTTGTAATCATTTTAAAAATCGAAAAAAAAAATTGACGGATTTACACGTTTCAGACACTGGAGATTCCGAAAAACATATTTTTAGAGAAAAAAAATTGCCGTCCGTCTCTTTGTGTGTGTGTCTGTAAACGCTCTATCTCCCGAACAAATTGAGACAGAGATTACAATTTGATATGTACTTAGTGTGTAATAATAATAATAAGCTTATTGAATTTCAGCAACTTCGATTATCCGGAACTATTTTTTGCGGACTCTCGAAATATTCGTTCTGATAAAAGGTACATAAAAATTTTCGAAATTGTTTATTTTAAAGAGTGAATATAAAAGTCAATAAAAAAACATAAATTTTGCAAAAGAATGAAGTCGATCGGGTAATGAGTTGCCGAGATATTTGTAATCCTATTTTCCACACTCATCGATTTTTCATGACCTTGTATTTTATTCAAATTTCAATTCAAAGATATATTTTAATTGGAAATGAGACGCTTAATCCGACACAGTAAACTCTTAGTTAATATGATTACCCTTTTTGGAGTTATAAGGATGTTTCTTTTACGCAATTCAGTAACAGAGCATTTAAAGTTTATGACGTCATCAAACCAGGATTTATTCGAATTGCAATGCATTTTATAAATAGTTTACGTATGTTTTATTTTCATATTTTATACTATGCATATCCATGATGGGTAAGTATTACGGTGGTTCCCAACGACTAGTTTTCTTTAAAAAATGTTTTATAATTTTTTAAATGTTGATAACATTAAAGGAGATCATCAATGAAGCCTTCTAAGTTCTCCGAATTCAATTCATTTACAAATGACTTCCTAATAAAATTGAATCTGCGATTGTTGAATTGAAATTAACCAAATTCTAGTTTTGAAATTTCCCAAGTCATGGACATGCCTTTCAACACTCAACTTTTAAATTCCTCTTTCCCAAACATGCATGCATAGTGCATGGGTAGTTACCCGGGTAGCATTCCGGGTAGTTACCCGGAATGAGTTCCTTTCTTCACGAAACGGTCAAATAACATGGGAAAATATTGAAATTATCTTAAAAAGAGAAATGTCAAAAATATGGACTTTCAACAATCACCGATTCAGTCGTACTTGAGAAATGTGATGAAAATTAGTATTAGAAACAGAATAACTATCGTTTTCAAAATATTTTTTCAATCATCGAAAAATGGCGTTGGTTTTATCACTAAAGCAGCACTTTTTTTTTTTTTTTTTTTTTTTTTTTATAAGAATTTTTAGAAAAATTGTAAGATAGTCCAATTATTAAAAAATCCTCACTTTTTATAAGTTTTTTTTTTTTCTTCGTTTATAAGCATTTTTACAAAAATTGTAAGATATTCCAATTATTAAAAAATCTTCACTTTATAAGGGTATATATATTTTTTAATCACATATAATTTGTTTTTGGCTTAAATTGCAAAATCCTTTTATGGAATTTTGTGTAAATTGTTTATTTAAAAAAAAAAAAAAAATCTGATATTACTTTGTGATATTATTAATATTTTAAATTAAAAAAAAATAATTAAATTAAATTCAAACTAGTCAAACAATCGAAAAATAAATAATCATAGAAGTAAAGAAATAAATTGTTCGTTTTCTTGCTTACAGTTTGCTTATAGTTTGCCAAGTGTGTCAACCAAAAATCGACATTGCCTACAAAAAACTTTTGTACATAATTGCTCATTTTTTATTATTATTTAAAAAAACATATCATTCAGAATGTCAGCACAACTGTATAGGTAGTTGTTTCTTTCATTACCTTATTTAGATCCCACCATAGTTAAACTTTTTGTTTTATATACTTTCATTGTATTTGTTTTCTTAGAGGGCGTACGGCAATTCTGGAATGAAGCCATATATGCAAATTGTGTAGGATGGGTATCTTCGGTTAAAAAAGTATGTTGAAAGTTTCTTTTCTTTCCTTTTCGTGCCCTTCAAAATGAAGAGTGGAGAGAGAATAGATACAAAGAACATTCTTTTTTCTAAGGATTTTTTACCTTTTTAATTTTGGTAAAGTCATCCAGGACTTCTTAACATAGATTCCTTACGCATTTTGAATTTTCATTTTTCACTCAGAAACGCAGACAGCCAACTTACGGTCCAAAGATAAAGTTTCCTGTGCAGCACCCATATATGTTTTTAAATAAAAACAAGTTGGAAATTGTACGTTAAATGTGACAAATGAGGTGCGTTCTTACTATAACTAGTTTTACAATGTAAAAGAATCATCGTTATTATTTCAGTGGAATGAATTATATCGTCTATTATGACCGAAATAAGCATATCTTTTCTCTTATTTCGTATGCCTCGTTAACAGATGCGAATTCTTTTTCGATACCAGACAGCGCTGCAAAATTCATCATGGAGATCTTGCTTTGCGAATGATTATCTTCATGGTTTAATGTTTTTATGACTCATGATGAACGAATCTCTTGTTTTTATTTACTTTAATGGATTTGAGATATTGGCTGCTAACCTAATTTCAACTGAAGTTATCTCAGAATCTATACATATCTGAATGTAACTCATCTCTAAAACAAACAATGTTTTTGAACGATCTTCCTAAATATGTAACTTTTATGCAATTTTATTCGAAAAAATAATTTTTAATAAAAATGGCCTCCTGGCATATGAAAAAAGAAATAGCCCGTATTTGTTTTCCTCAGTCACATGACTTGTGTTTTTATTATATAGATCACGTATGATAGGATGTAATAGAATGAATAAAACTTTTATTAATATCTTTTGAAGATTTGATTCAATTTTCATAAAATTTTAAATGACTCGACAAAATTCTGCAACGATTGTATATATTAAATTTCAATTCATTCGTTTGGATAGTTTTTGCGATGTTATATGCAGACGGACTGACCAGACGACGACTATAGATGCTACATATTTATATAATTACAAAACGTACCTAAAAAATGAGAGGGTCGATTTTTAGACGGTATTAATAATATTTATTAAATGAATTATTTTTAAATTTAATTAACTTTTAATTAATTACACATAAATTAAATGTTAATATTTTTAATAAAATAATTTAAATTAATATTTTTAATTAATTTACTTTTTAAATCGAATTAACGTTTAATTAATATTTATGTGTACTATTTGGGATTTCTATACAAAATACTATTTCGTTAATAGTATGCACAGACATAATGTGCAACTAAGTTTGTTTTATGAGCCTAAGAAGCAAATTGGATATAACTTGAGGTATTGTATATGGCGAATTATATTACTCTCATATACAATGTTAAACTTATAATTCATAGTTTTGAGCAGTGTATTTTTTTCGTTCTTAATCTTATTCTGCACAAAAGTGGGATTTATACTTTGAAAGTCCCGAAAAAATGGTTCTTCACATAAAATTGTAGAAAACTTATCGCAGCAAGTGCCCCGGGATTTTCTGCGCCACTGTTTACAAGCATTTAATTCAGAGGTATATTATAACTGCAGCTCAATACGAAGCTCTCTCAAATCCGAGAGACAAAATTTTGCGCAGTAGTTGGAGCGAAGGGACTTGTTATGAAAAAAGATATGCAAACTTCCAACACCGAAAAAAATAATTGTTGATTTTACGGTATGAAACTGCCACCCCAGCTGCTAATATTATACCGTAAAATTAACTTTTTTTTTTTTTTTTTTTTTTTTTCAGTGTATAAAGGAAATAAATTCTATTTCAAGTTAAAGTCTCTGAATGGTCATTTTGAATGGATGCATTCACTATAAAATGCTATTGAAATTAAACGATAAAATTCAAAAAGGAAGCAACCCAAATTTCTGATCTCAGATTCATTTGTTTTTCAGTAACATTTCACAAGCAGTGAAATTCCGAATGATGACATCATTTTTATTTCTATACTTCTAAAACAAAAAGGCCATTTTAGTTTTGTTATGCAATTTCTAGTATCGGCGGAAAACTTACTGATTTCCTATTCAGTTTTCCTGCACAACAGATTTGCAGTACTTTATCTTGTCCGCCTGTTTCCCTTTTACCTTGTTTCGCTGATGCCTTCTTCAGCGAGTGGGGAAAACAATGGGCTGTTGCTGCAACCCTTCTTAATTAGGCTGTCGCGTGCGGGGAAATTCGCCAGCAACTCATTAACTAATAATAGTTGCTTAATTTTTAACCTTCAGACCCTAAGTCCAAAAGATCTAAATAATTCCTTTGAGCTGTGATGGCTTTGTTATAACAATGGACCATATGTTAAGACTTTATGTACCCGGTAAACTCTTTCTTGCCGATTATAGTTCAGTTACCTTTTAATCCATGAATGGGAGTTATTTAGAGTCTGCCGCAATTTTAGGTAACTTTCAATACAAAAATCTACCTATTGCAGCCATTCGGAGGAAAGCGATTCCAAAAAAATTTGGTATATTTTCACCGATCATGACCCCCCAAACCACCCTCCGTTCAAATGTTGATTTCTATATATATATATATGTATATATATATGTGTGTGTGTGTGTGTGTGTGTATTATATAATCTGACGTATGTCATGCTGTAACTATCTCTTATTTATGAACTGATTTGGATGTAACTGAGTATGTGTGTAGTACATACCAAGGTCTCGTCCGAGTTCGTTGACCAGCTTCATCCGTCATCTCGTTTCACAACGTTAGCCAGTTAAAAAAATTTAAATTTTTAAAAATTCAAAAACATGTATAAAAAATTATAAATTGAAAAAAAAAATGTTTTGTTAAGTGTTAGAACGTGATACAAGGATTCTGGAACAATTTTTGTTTTGGCTATATCTTAAAAAATGGCTGAGATATGGCAGTTTGAAATTCTGTGGTGGCTGAGATTTTGAAACAATCTGATATTTGTCATGCTGTAACTCTCTTATTTATGAACCGATTTGGATGCAACTGAGTATGTATGTAGGACATACCAAGGTCTCGACCGAGTTCGTTGGCCAGCTTCATCCGCCACCTTGTTTCAAAATGGCGGCCAGTTGAAAAATTTTAAATTTTTAAAAATTCAAAAACATGTACAAAAAATTATAAATTGGAAAAGTTGTTTCTGCTAAGTGTTAGATTGTGATACAAGGATTCCAGAACATTTTTTGTTTTGGCTTTATCTTAAAAACTGGCTGAGTTATGGCAGTTTGAATTTCTAGGTTGACTGACATTTTGAAACAATCTGATTTTTGTTATGCTGTAACTCTCATGCTGAAGTGCGCATTCAAATTCAGTATTAACAAAACCGAGATTGAATCTTCTATAATCGGCTTCCAAGCAATTTAGCTTCAGGTGTTTGAGTAAAATGAGTTCAATTTTTAAAAACATGGACTATGAAAGCTACCATTTCCTCCCGGTACAGGCCGGAAGGACTTTTTGATTGATAGTTTGTTGCACAGTTTTAAATGATCGTCATTTTAATACATTTTGTGCCTCAATTTTCAAAGCACTTGTGATTTCCTTTAAAAAAAAATCCAATTACACTAAAATTTGCTAAAATAAAATTGCTAGGAGATGGAGGAAAATTTATTTGAGACATTTTTCCGTCTTTGCAGGTATAATAGTAAAGTAGAGGAAGCTGGGCGTAATGACGGTCATCGGGTAATGCCGGTCACCATGGTATCTCATACTTGGTCGGTCATATCTGCTCTTAGGCAGAAATAGTATAGTGAGCGCTGTTACCTCGTGGTCCTTTAGGTCTCTTGGGAAGGTGCACGAGACGTAATCTTGACACTGTTTATGCGATTGTTGTACAGTTAAGTTGTTTTTTACGTATTTTGACCTAGAAAATAATCATCTTTACTTCACGATAAGTACTCGAATTTCACTTCGGCATTACGAATTATTGTATACAGTTTGTGAATGAGCACTATTTAACAATATATTTCGTGTATGTGCACTATTTAACAGTATATTTTGTTTTCAATGTAAAGTTGTTTATTATTTGGTTTTAATGTTCGCAAATGTTGCATGGTCGTATGGTAATGACAAAATTCTTGATGACTTGCACGTGGTTTGAACATAATAGCTTTAATCTAAACTTGCAAGTATGGTTAAAATTTCCTTATAGTGACCGCCATTTCCCCAGATTCCCTTATTCCTTTCGCAGGGAGCATAAACATTTTTCGTTTAAGGACGAATTCCATTATAGACAGGTTTCGCTTTGACAAGTTTTATTGTATTTACCTTATTTAATCCCTTGCAAGAACTCAGCATTGTGCTACTACAATAGAAGAAAAAACACGGGATATTTGATTTAGAACCGGACATCTGAAATCGCACGTCTTTTTAATTCAGTAAATTATTAGAATTGACCATCTTGAAAAGGGTCGCTAACCTACTTATCAGTAATGCAGAGTAATTCCGGTTAATAAATATGCAGATAGATTGTAGATGTCCTTGTCAAAAAAAGGCCTATACAAATTCATGCACGACAATTCAGTCATCTGAGAAAACCACACGCTATTCTTTAATTCTTGCGGACAAGCCACAAAACTCTACTCCGATCTACATGCTCCAGTGACTCGATTTACAAATTTATTTAAATCGCTGCGAGTGAATTTCAGGATAAGATGAATTAAAAGCGCAATCCCATATTTTACGCGTAAATCGTACAAAAACAGGAAGCTTGCTTTATGCTAAGTCAGTGTATATTTTTCAAGCGCGAAGTCGAAGGCCTTTCAAGAAAGGTGATTTACATTTATAAAGGAGACGCGAATTCTTTAGTTATTAGATTACACATAATACCAGGAAATACTTTATTTAGAGCTCCGGTATGAATCCATAAATTCACTTTTATAATAATCATTATCATAATGATGTTAAAAAAAGAAAAGACATTAAATTAGACATTAAATAAGAGAAGAATTATTATATAATTTTTTAACGCACTATACTAGCAGGACTTGAATCATATTAGCTCATTTAATTGGTATATTTCCCCTCAGCCTCTTTGTCTCAATTTTCCATTCCCAAAACCACGTTTAACTTGAGTTTGATGAGAAAATAAAGTAAAAGTTAGTCTAAACAGTAGTACTGCATCGTCATATTTTAGCACCATGTACATCTGAACAGATTTTTTGGGCCTTAGATAGTGTTGCCAGATCCACTTTCAGTAAAGTGGGACAGGGAGGCAAAAAAGCGGGACGGCGACTTCTAAATCGGGACATAAAAATACCTATCTATAACGGAATCCCGACTTAAATGTAAAAAATTCCTAGTTCCTTTGGAGGAAAAAAAAAAACATAAAATTATACCGACTAAAACGGAAACCAGTCTAAAACAGAACCTTTATCTGGTCATTTGAAATTCCGTCTTACTAGGTTTTACTGTACTAAATACACTTAATAATCTTACACAGTAAAGTCTGTGAAAGCGGAATCGCTAGAGACTGAAACAAAATTCAGTTTTGGCAAAGTTTCCGATTGAGCAGTTATAAATGTATATGGTAATGCCTTCATTAGAGATTATGACATTAAAGTCTGTGAAAGTGGAATCGCTAGAGACCAAAACAAAATTCAGTTTTGGCAAGGTTTCCGATTGAGCAGTTATAAATGTATGGTAATGCCTTCATTAGAGACTATGACAGTAAAGTCTGCGAAAGCGGAATCGCTAGAGACCAAAACAAAATTCAGTTTTGGCAAGGTTTCCGATTGAGCAGTTATAAATGTATGGTAATACCTTCATTAGAGATTATGACATTAAAGTCTGTGAAAGTGGAATCGCTAGAGACTAAAACAAAATTCAGTTTTGGCAAGGTTTCCGACTGAGCAGTTATAAATGTATATAGTAATTCCTTCAGTAGAGATTATGACAGTAAAGTCTGTGAAAGTGGAATCGCTAGAGACCGAAACGAAATTCAGTTTTGGCAAGGTTTCTGACTGAGCAGTTGTAAATTTATGGTGTAATTCCTTCAGTAGAGACTATTACAGTAAAGTCTGTGAAAACGGAATCCCTAGAGACCGAAACAAAATTCAGTTTTGGCAAGGTTACCGATTGAGCAGTTATAAATTTATGGTAATTCCTGCAGTAGAGACTTATGACATTTTTACATTTAAGAAAGGACAAACAGCCGTTACAAACAGCTTACGTTATCCCAGCTTCTACTGAACCACGTACATCAAAACGGGTGTACACAGAATTGGTAAGAACTGGAAAAATATTTTGTTTTCAGACAGGTTCCGTCTTAGTAGACAGATTTGTGCGATATTCATTTCGGCAAGATCCCAAAAATTTCCGTTATAGACAGGTTCTGTTTACATATGTTTTACTATATTAAGTTCCCCTCGATGTAGACAAACGAATACCGTGCTACTCTACTAAACGAAATTTAAGAGAATTTGTGTATCATGAAAAATCGGGACTTTTGACGTCCCACGCAGTGGTTCCGCGGGATGGGTCTTAGAATCGCTGAAAATCGGGACATTATTGTCCCGTATGCGAGTATGTAAATTCGATTAAATTTCACACATTTGCTGCCATCATTTTGTTATTTATACTCGTAGTCGTACAAACACACAGAATTCCATTTTAGGGGAATAGGCATCTTGTGACAAAATTATTTATTATGAAAACATGGAAAATGAAAAAGCATGAGCAAACCAGTTCGTTTTTTGTATTTTACTTGTAATATTTATATATGATTACAATGCTCAAATATCTTGTGTTAAATAAATAAAATATGTTGTGTTCTTCATGTTAAAAAACATGAAAACAATTTTAAGGGGATATTTTCTTTTCTATATGAAAACAGTTTTAAGGTAGCGTGTGATATTATCTAGCTTGAATTTGTTGTTGCACCCATCTATGTATTTTCCAAAATAAATTTCTATTCCATTAAGTTAAATGTTGGAAAGTCATTTGAAAGAGATGTTGCTACTGATGTCCTTTTCGATCTTCCCCTCATTCCCTCCGGATGGGAATGTTTCTGGAGGGTTCTACCTATGGGAAATGAGATATATAGAGGGGTAAAGCCCTTATGGGAGTATTCTATGTCTGTTAAAGGTATCTCCTCCTGCTCTTCAGCATCCCTAGGATGCAAGTTATATGTATCAGGATAGCGTCTATACCCCCCCCCCTCCCCCCAACCCCTTGAAACGCAGAATTTCAGATTACATAATCAATAGGGTCCGGTGGTAATCGATCTAAACATTCTTTAAAAAATAAAGCAGGAAAGGCAAAAATTGAAAAAATGCATTTTCCTTTCTTTCTCTAGGTTTTAAAATATTTTCTGTTTGCTTGAAACAAAAAAAAAAAAAAAATCAACAAAATAAAATAAGAAGTTGTTTTAAAAAATCGTTCTTTCAAAAAATTTTAAAAATGTAAATGTCATTAACATTTAGCTCTTGTTAATCAAGCATTTATAAATCTGTATAAAATACGTAATCTTCTATAAAAAATAAATAAATAAAATGAAAAAAAAAAAAAACTACACAGATCATTTGCAATAATTCTCTCTCTCTCTTTCTCTCTCTCTATCTATCTCTCTTTCTATCTATCTATCTCTGTCGCTATCACTAATCTCTCTATATATATTTATTTATCTACCTACCTAGCTACCTATCTATATCTATCTACAGGGTGTCCCAAAAAGATTGAAACGCGCTTTATTTTTTTACCGATTGAAGATACGTATAGGCAATGTAAATGTAAATTGCAAAAGTGTTCAAAATAAGGTAGAAATTAAGATTATGTTCATGAAATAGTCCTGCCATTAATTTTCAAAAAGTTACACTTTTAAATTTTTGATACGGCCCTTGGGTCCTATAAATTATATTTAGAAAAAATTCTCCATGCTGTCACAAGTAAAATAGTAAATTCCATTTTTCTACGACCAAAAGTCACCGAGTTATGATACATTGAATTGTATGAAATTTCGGAGCTTTCCGGCACTAAACCATCGTCTGTCCGTCGTTTTAATGCCAGCAGTCCCTACTTCATTTTGAAAACTTTTGTAATTTGCATTGCCTACGTATCTCCAACAGGTAAAAAATTAAAGAGCGCTTCAATCTTTTCGGGACGCACCGTATCTCCTTATCTATATATCTATTTATCTTTCTTTCTTCCTTTCTTTTCTTTTTTTCTTACGATCAATCGTTTTTTTAACGTTATGAATTCATGTAATATTGTATTTGAAAATGTATTTCATTATTTGCCCTTATAATTAACAAACACATTCATTCTTTATTTAGAGACTATTTTGTTATTGCTTGATTGGATTATTTAAAATTCAGAACTATTTGAAACTGTGTTTACGTTCATAATTGATGCATCTTTGTAATTAACACATGTCATTATTTGGAGAGCATTTTGTTATTTAACTGATCGATTTAAAAAAAAAAATCACAACTATTTTACCAAGAAAAGTAACGCAGTTTTAGCCATGCAAATTGTCCAGGTCCGAAGTTGAACCCAGGACCTCTAGCTTAACGTACCAATTGAGCTATCCTAGATAACTATGACCGACACAATTTATTCAGACAACTTTTTGTAATTAACAACCGGTCTGCAGTATTACGCAGCTCAGCCAATTAAACCTCAAATGATAAGCCTCAGATATGAAACCTCAGTAAGTGAACGTCGGGAACTCTATTAAGTGATGACTGAGTACATAGAATTGAGAGGTCGTGGATGTAGCTCCTGGCTTAGACATCTTTTTCACTCGGATAACACATTTTAAAAAGTCCTTCCGGCCTTTACCGGGAGGAAAATGTAGCTTCTCTATTCTTGTTTTTAAAAATTTAGCTAATTTTACTCAAACACGCGAAGCTAAATCGCGCGGAGCCCAATTATAGCAGATTCAATCCCAGTTTTCGACAAGACTGAATTTGAATGAGAATATCGCCAAATTTGGGGATATTTCACTAAGTATCACCGAGCTTGACGAGAATTTGACGCTGCTGGCCGATATGACTATGTAGTTCTAAACGTATGAGAGTAGCAAAAAATTATTAATGAAAATTATGAAAAAAATCAACCACTCTAAAATTTCAAACTGCTATATCAGCCATTTAAGATAGAGGCAAAACAAAAAAAATGCTCCTGTATCAAAGACGCACTTAAGGTTGAAAACTTTTTGGATTTCTAATTTTTTTTTTTTTTTTTTTTTTTTTTTTTTTAAATTTGAAATCTTTAAGTGGCCGCCATTCTGAAATAAGATGGCGGATGAAGCTGGCCAACGAACTCTGTCGAGACCTGGTAAGTTCCTGTACACATGCTCAATCACATCAAATCGATTGATAAATACGAATGTTATCTCATGACATATATAAATCAATATTTGAATGGAGGGTGGTTTGGGGGTCTGAGGGTCGTGATCGAAGAAAATATACCTAAATTTTCTGGAATTGCTTCCTTCCGAACGGCTGCAATGGGTAGCTTCTTACTTTTTGTAATGGAAGCTACCTAAAAAACTCGTATGATTCAGTATGACTGATATTAAAATAATCTACGAGGGAAAGTCAATAAGTAAGTCACAAAAGATAATTAAATAATAACTTACAATGATATTCACTTCAAAACTGTTTTTATTTCTCAACATATTCTCCACCAATATTTATGCACTTATATCACCGTTTTATCAGTGCCCCAACACCAGCTGCATAACATTCTTTGGGTTGCTGTCTCAGCCACATTAGGACTTCAAGTTGAACCTTTTCATCATCTGTGAACATCATCTTGCAACTTCTTCAACATCCACCATACAGCTTCGACTTAGCCCCAAGCGATTTTCATCTGTTTAGTCCACTAAAAAACCATCTTGGATGCAAGATGATGTTCACAGATGATGAAAAGTTTCAACTTGAAGTCCTAATGTGGCTGAGACAGCAACCCAAAGAATGTTATGCAGCTGGTGTTGGGGCACTAATAAAACGGTGATATAAGTGCATAAATATGGGTGGAGAATATGTTGAGAAATAAAAATAGTTTTGAAGTGAATATCATTGTCCATAATTTAATGGGTTTAATTCATTATTTACCTGAAGTTTAATCTGCTGAGCTACATTGCACACAGGATGTTAATGGCAAAAAGTTTTCTGAGTCAATTGTGTCGGCCAGAATTGGCCAAGATAGCTCAGTTGGTAGATTGCTGGCACGTTAAGCCAGAGATCGTGGATTAAACCTGAACGCTTTTTTCACACACATAAAAAATTAATATATATATATATAGTAGGATTTTTTTATTAATCAGCATGATTGAAATAAAAATAATTTACAAAAAATTCTTCCCAATTCAATTCACAATGTATATCCCCAAATATGTGTATATCATGAATGGTCAGTTGTGGAGTAAAAACTGACCTTCAGTACGTTGTCAAAATTCAATATCTATGAATACCGGAAAGCAGTTTTTCAAAAATAACCGAGATTCAGGCCATCGAAGCTTGAAGAAGAGTAAAAGCAGAATATATACTGAAAAAGATGGGAAACTGAAATAACTCTGTCAAGGTCACGCGCCGACTATTGAATGGAATTTCGAAATTGAAAGATCACTGAGATATAGCATGTTCACTCTTATGTGTATAAGCAATCCAATGTAGAATGGAAGAAGACGACACTCTTTAAAGTTATGTGAAATAAAAAGGATTTATTTGGAAATGAGAGTGATCAATAAAAGTATTACATCGATCTCGGAATCTTTCCAGATAGTGCAAATTCATCAAAATTTATCATTTCTGAAAATCCTCGGAGTCTTTCTTGGTATTTCATAGAAATCATGCTTTTATAAGTTTTATTATTATTTTAAATTGAACCTTTAACTTGCACATTAGATAAATTTCCCGAAAATACCACATTAATTTTAAATATTGGAAGTTGAATCGTTATATTTCATCGAAAACAAATAAAACACAAATGATCAGTTTAAAAAATCTATGTAAGGCTAAATTAGAAAAAAAAAATTTAAGAATGGGGGGGGGGGGTCTAGCCAGGAGCTTAGAAAGGTGGGGGATCAATCCCCCCTACTCAAATAAAGATAAATTTTAAGTTAAAAGAGCATAAGCTTGCCCAAAGACTTATTTTCTGTCTTCAATCTTCAATGTCTGACAATTCATCTCTGAAACAATCATTTCGTAGGTAAAGAAATACTATAAATATTGGTAACATTTCCGGTTAGTAAATCTGCAGATCAGGGACTTCAACGTCAACACCAGTTCTGCAAATCGCATTTTCATTTTGTACTCATTTTATTTAAGACTAGCTGACCCGCCCGGCGTTACCCGGGAACGTGATAAAACTTTAAATAAACCCCCAAATTTGTATTATTTTATATATTTTACTCGATTTTGTATGAATTTATATCTTTAATGACGAGATCGCAAAACCGTAAGAAAACATTTACTTCTTTTAAGTATGATCATTATATAGTTTAAAAAAAAATAGCTTTTCTTGTCCAAGCCTTTTGAAATTTTCAATGGCCATAAATATAACGGTTTTACGTCAGAAACATTCTTATCTGGTTGTAAAATAAATATGTTTTCTTTTCGCGTCGGGTCCGTTAATATATATATATATATATATATATATATACGAGTAGGAAATTAAATTTGAGTTCAAATATCGTGACCCATGACCAAAATGACCCACTAATTGAATTTTCTCGAACATGTAACTTAGCCCAGCAGTCTTCTCGTGCCCGAAAACCATAGGATGCAAAATTTAATGTAAATAGTATGAGCCGTTTTTAAGATAAAATAGCTTGACCCATAATGACCCATGACCAAAATGACCCACTAATTGAATTTTCTCGAACATGTGACCTAGCCTAATAGTCTTCTTGTTCCATAAACCTGTAGGGTGCTAAATTTATTTCAAATCCTCTGAACCGTTTTTAAGATAAAATAGCTTGACCCATAATGACCCATGAATAAAATGACCCACTAATTGAATTTTCTCGAACATGTGACCTAGCCCAACAGTCTTCTCGTGCTCGAAAACCATTGGATGCAAAATTTAGTGCAAATTGAGTCGCTTTTTAGATCTTGACCCACAATGACCCAGAAATGACCCACTAATCGAATTTTCTCGAACATGTGACCTAGCCCAATGTTTTTCGCGTGCCCGAAACTCGTAGGATACAAAATTTAATCAAAATCGTTAGAGCCGTTTTTTAGATAAAATTAATTTGACCCGCTTTTGACCCAAAAATGACCCACTAATCGAAAGTTCTCGAACATGTGACCCAACCCAATAATCTTCTCGTGCCCGAAAATAGTCGGATACAAAATTTCGTCAAAATCGTTTGAACCGTTTTTTAGATACAATTAACTTGACCATGACCCAAAATGACCCACTAATTGAATTTTCTCGAACATGTGACCTAGCCCAACAGTCTTCTTGTGCCAGAAAACCATTAGATACGAAATTTAGTGTAAAGTGAGCCGCTTTTTAGATCTTGACCCACAATGACCCAGAAATGACCCACTAATCGAATTTTCTCGGACATGTGACCTAGCCCAATGATTTTATCGTGCTCGAAACTGGTAGGACACAAAATTTAATCAAAATCGTTAGAGCCGTTTTTTAGATAAAATTAATTTGACCCGCGTTGACCCAAAAATGACCCACTAATCGAAAGTCCTCGAAATGTGACCCAGCCCAATAGTCTTCTTGTGTCCGAAAATGGTCGGATACAAAATTTCGTCAAAATCGTTTGAACCGTTTTTTAGATACAATTAGCTTGACCATGACCCAAAATGACCCACTAATCGAATTTTCTCGAACATGTGACCTAGCCCAATGATTTTCTGGTGCCCCAAAACGGTAGGATACAAAATTTCGTCAAAATCGTTAGAGCCGTTTTTGAGATAAAATTTGCATATAATATATATATACAGTGGAACCTCGATTTTACGTTTTTCACGGGACCAGCAGAAAAAGACGTACGAAACGGGAAAACGTAAAATCGGGGTCAAATAGAGAAAAAACTTCAAGAAAAAAAATTATAACAAAACGAACTTACCAATACCATATTAGTATTTAAAAAGATCTGTTAGTTTTTATTGCTTTTTCTCTTTAAGTGCAACTTTTTGTAAATATTTTTTTCAATTTTCATGTGCAGTTAATTTTTTTTAAAACTCGCAATAGCCTCTGCCCATGAAGGCACGATGTCATCTGGATCTTCATCAATATCATCCTCACTTCCATATTGCGAAATCAAATTGGAAATAGTCTTTAATGTATGTGGTAGCGATAACATCCTTATCGCAATCAATGTACTCATAAGCATTGATGTCTACAAGTATAAATTTATCGTCTTTTGTGTAATCTTCAATAGAGAGCTCTTCACGTGGCGCTTCACCATTAATTTCGGATTTTTATAATTCTCCCTACTGAAAAGCATTTTAAATGCATTTTTCATCTACACTATTCCACGCCGATTTACCAATCACAAAGGGTGTTGTTAGCTTCTCAGTTCCGTCTGCATTCGTAAATAACCAAACTGTTAATCGCACTTTTGATAGCTTCCGACTGTGACACTTTTCTCCTTTCACGGTGTATGTTCTATCAGGAAAGAGATTAAAAGACATTCCGGTCTCATCTGCGTTAAAGATGTCTTTTTTTTAATTTTACACACAAGAGAAGGGAATGTTTTTTCCATCCACTCCTCAACGACCACAGTATTTACTTCATCTGCCTCATCACAAATAAACTTGTAAGACAAATTATACCTCTTCTTGAATCGGTCGATCCAACCGTTGGCTGCCGTGAAATTCTGCATTTCAAGTCGAGAAGAAATTTCAAGATCCTTTTCTTACAAAATTGAGCCAGTGATTAGAACCTTGGCTGCACGGGCTTGTTTAAACCCCTCGTACAAAATCTATTCCAGTTCCTCAAAAAGAAATATTTTCAATGTTTTTATTTTCTTTGACAAATTTCCCAGTTTTTCAGATTTTAATTCCACAGCGACCTCTTGTTTTAGGATGTTTTTTAACGTGGAATAAGCGATACCGAACGATTTTGCGAGATCCATTTTAGTTCCTTTTTAAACATTTGATTTTTCGAAAATTTCTGACTTTTCGGCTACAGAGAAACATTTTCTTTTAGACATCCTACTTTTGACTGACAATCACTAAGAGATACCTAAAGAAAGCTACTCCACTGCGGTTTGAAATGAATGAACAACTGAAAAAGAATCCCCCCCCCCCCCCCCACCCGCCCACGAAATCACGTGTTGCAGGTTTGGTCAAATGCTGGTAGACGAATAATAGTTCATCATTTCTTTCTCACGGGAGTATAACAGGGAGGGAATAACTGTTTTTTGTAACAAAAAAAAACATTTGACCAAGTGGAAAACGTTTTGTTCTTTTGAAAAATTTTCCACGAGTGAAAGAAGAGAAAATTTCCTGACATACTTCGCCTAAAATGACGTACCAAGCGGGAAACGTTAAGAATAAGTAACGTAGAATCGAGGTATTTTTAATATTATCGGAATAGGAATTTTCCGGGACCGACGAAAAATAACGTACAAAGCGGGATAACGTACGAAACGGGTTACGTGAAATCGGGGTTCCACTGTATATATATATATATATATATATATAACCACACACAAGATTTGCTCGTATTAGAATATATGATATATATATATATATAGTATTCGTCGTCCGATCTCTCTGAAATTGTAATCGTTTATAAATATAACTGTTTCCAAGTCCTCTATAAAATTATGTGAAAATAGTGAAAAGGTTACCAGAAGCCGAGCGTGATTGCGTAAAACATCCTGTTATTATGGGTTTTCGCGGAAAATATCTCAGATTTTAATTTTTTTTTTTTTTATATTTGTTCCCATCCGAACGCTTCGAAATTATTGTAGGTAATGTAAATCTGGTCTACCGAGATGTTCTAAAAAGATTGTGACGAAAAACGAACGTTTAGTAACTTTTAGCGCAAGAAAAAAAAATCTTCTAGTGAAGCGCTAAATGACCTGCGTTCGCTGGTGTTTTTCAAAGGGTTAAAATGCGTATTTCAAAAAAATAATTATACCGTCTATTAGAAGAAGGTTTCAGCTTTAAGAGCATATGTTTGGTTTGTCTGTATCTCTAAATTGTGCTATTGAGGGGCGTTGGCGTAAGGGAGAAAACTAAAGCTTGGGAAAATTACCCTTTTTCAACAATGTTTTTCAAAGGGTTAACATTTTTTTTTTTTTTTTTTTTTTCGAATTGATTACGGCATTGGAGACGTAAGAGTGCGATCTTTCAGAATATGCTTTTCGTTTTTAAATAAACCAAACGGTTTAGTCAATATAATTTAAAACAGAATTGCGAAATAAACGCATTCTTCATGCAAATGCTTCTTCATTCCCGTACGATGTTCAAAATCGGGTTCTAGGCATGCGTGAGTTCTGAAACCCGGCTCGCAAAAAATAGATGAGTTATTGATCAGTTTTTAATTAATATTTTTGTCAATTTTCAAAGTATTAAAATTCTGAGACTCAGGTGCACATGGTCAGACCTTGGACTATCCACACCTAAATTTTCAGACTTCTAGGTGGGCTAGATTTTGCTAGCCATCGCCAACAGACACCCTATTCGATGCTGTAAAATTTGAAATTGTGCTATGTAAATGCTTTTCACACATAATAATTTATTTATTTTGTAGTTTTCTGTCATTTTCAATATTCATGTGTAAATATATATAATTGAAAATGCATTGTTTATTCAAACTTTTAAAATTTGCTAAAGTTTAAAAAAAAAAAAAAAAAAAAAAAAAAAAAAGGCTATTTGAAAAATATGAATTAATTTTCTATTCCGGCAATTGGATTTTCTGTAAAAAATTCGACCCCCCCCCCCCCAAAAAAAATAAATAAATAAATAAATAAATAAATAAATAAATAAAATAAAAAATAAATAAATAGATAAATAAAAATAAATAAATAAATAATAATAATAATAAATAACAAATATATATATATATATATATAATCAAATTTAAAACATGATCGGACACTGCATACAACAATATAGTCCAGTGTGTACATGCAACCATGGTTAAATTGCTATGAATAGTTTTTGATCCTATAAAACTTGCGTAACTGAACTGAACTACCTTAGTCGATTTGAACATCGAATAATAGCGTTTAAAATAATTTTTCGATTTAAAAACTATTTACTTTAACATGTTTATCATGCATTTCTCTATAATACTTCAAGTTTTCATGTTGTTATATGCAAGACAATATAAGCTTAGAAAATGAAAAGGATGCGGTCGATTCAAAAACGGCAGCATAATATTGTCAACAGTAGTAACTTTTTTTAGACTAGAGAAATTATTACTGTTATTTATTTATTTAATTAATTGTCTGATATTGGAGTACTTCCTGTATATTCATATATGATTCATAATACGATTCTTGTTAATCTGTTATGGTTTCGTTTCGATTTCCTTTGGGGTTTTTTCTTCTGTGAAATTTCACGTACCCACATGCCGAAAAAAAAAGTAATGTAATAATAAATATAGCATAGTGGTTAGTGGCAAATGCTAGACCGCTTCTCGGCTGGGTTAGTCTTTCTTTTACTTTTATGGTCATTTAATCTAAAACTGGAAACATAAAAAGTCATTTTAGGTTTTGATAAGTTACATTTAAAATATTTGAAAAATATGGGGGGGAGAAGGGTTGTAGTACATACATAACTGTGTTCAATCTAATTGGATTAACAAGAAAATTATTGATTTAACAAGCAACATGTTAAAATCAACGTAAAAGAAAAACTCACAAAACCAGAATAAATAAACATATAAGTGTTTTAAGGGGGCAAAAATAGGTGTGAAATCTTATGGTAACAGGGGCTGTAATCAGATGGAGGTAGTGTCCCCTCTATCTCTCATAACCATTTAATATAATAGTATACCTATTCCTATTAGATGCAGTCCTCCCAACAGGTGAAAAAGTCCAGGCCAGGATTCGAAACCGGGATTCCCCGGTAATCCCAGACGAACACGGCTGAACCCGTTCACCCAGTCAACCCCAATGATCATAGCATCTAGTCTGATATCTGAAACAGCACAAAAGAATAAATCACGGGTAATGGGACCCCCAGTAAACGCTGGAAACGTGATTACACTAGATTAATTTTGACACAACTATTCAAATTGGTAAAGAAATCATATGAGATGCAATCCTCCCAACAGAGTGAAAAAGTCCGGGGCAGGATTCGATGATTTATTCTGTTGTGCTGATTCAGATATCAGACCAGATGCTATGATTATTGGGGTTGACTGGGTGAATGGGTTCAGCCGTGTTCGTCCGGGATTGCTCAGTTGATGGAGCAATGGCGGCTTCAGCCGGGGGATCCCGGTTTCGAATCCTGTCCCGAACTTTTTCACTCTGCTGGGAGATTGCATCTGATAGGATTTCTTTACCAATTTCAATAATTGTGTCAAAATTAATCTAGAGTGTACCTATTATTTAAAAAATAAAAATAAATAAACTTTTTATTGCATTTTAAAATTGTTAATGTATTAAAAAAAATACATAAATAATGACGGAATTTCATTAAGAAACGTTTTATGTGTAGTAGTGTATTATTATGATTCATGAGAAAGGTACTTTATATGTCAAGCAGCCAGTACTAGTAACATTTTCTACCCCCCAAAAGGTATTTAGGACTAAGGTAAAAATTAATCAGATCTTTCCAATAAGAGATTAAATATTTCTGAATTATATTATTTTTATTACACGTTACTTGCTAGGGCCCCCAAATCTTAAATTGATATAGGCACATATTTTTAACATATGAATAAAAAATAACATTGCTCCTGTACTAAATTTTTAATCCTGTAATAAATTTTTAATTTTAGAAAATTTAATTATTTTCAGTTTATAATTTTTGCATCAGTTCCCTTGAAGGCAGGAGTGCTTGCCGTCAACTTTTTAATTTTTTCGGCAATTCCTTGTTATAACTTATAAGCGACGGGAAAAAAAAAAAAAAAAAAAAAAAAAAACATGAATTAGCCACATTAAAAACTTTTTCATTGTGAGTCCTTGTTTGTTTGTTTTTTGCAACTTTCTACTTAGCCATTTGGCTCGTATATAGCT
This sequence comes from Maratus michaelseni, assembly GCA_963931845.1. Taxonomy (NCBI): domain Eukaryota; kingdom Metazoa; phylum Arthropoda; class Arachnida; order Araneae; family Salticidae; genus Maratus; species Maratus michaelseni. The sequence continues at coordinate 314,633,083 of OZ007589.1, read as the reverse complement.
GTGAGTCCTTGTTGATATTCAGTCAGTTTCTGTGTTTCACAATTCCAGACAAAATTTGTTGTTCGGTAAAATTTTCGCAAAATGTTATGGGAGCAAAACAAAAACGAGTGTCTTGAATCTCAGAGTAAAGAGAAATGGTCTGGAAGTGCGAAATTGCGCAATCCTACCGGTGCTACCGTTCGATTAAAATCGAATTAGATTAAATTTGATATATTTGACTTATTCTTATTTATTTGTCCGATATTTCGATTCTGATGTGTAAAACAAAGTGTGGTTCGTAAGCATAAGATTAGGATAACATGTTCGCAAATTTTTATTTTAGCATTCTCTTTTTATTTTACTTTACATTTAAGCAGATTAATTTGTTTTTAAGTCAATGTATTGATTGGAAATTGTTTCCTGAAACTTTAAAATTTAAGGAAAAGAGGGATGAGGAATATGAATATTTATGGTTTAAAAATGTCACTAATGTACTGAATGAAAATATTCCAAGAAATCATTCAGGTATTTCCATTTGTATGTTACTGTTTTAATTTTAAAATAAACGATTTGTATAGTATCATTTGTGTCAAGATAGCTGTTATTCTGATTGTTTGTACATATAATTTCATTTTCAAGTCTTTTTTTTTTTTCCCCTTTTATAGCAGACCTCCTGATTACTCTTTTATTGAACCAAAGTCTCAGACATTCCCTCCAAACTACATAGAATGGGACTCACCTAATGTGTTTTCCTCAAGAAATTCATTTCAAGTAAATATAACATTGATACTTCATTTTTATTTACACCTGTATATGTAAAATATTATGTAGATTGTTTAATTCCATTGCTGTGAATTGGAGTAAAAATCAATAAACTAGTTATAGGGGAGACTGGTACATAGTGGACTACTTTTTTTTTTTCTTTAACGGACTACTTTTTTTTTTCTTTAACGGACAGACCGATCTGCCTGAAAATATTTTTTAATATTCCTTAAATCTTTTTACATACCTCAGAATTTTTCCAGAACGTAGCTTTCAATACATTTTTCAAAATAAAAATATTTTTATGCACCGTAAAGTGGACCAGTGTGTCCTTGAAGTGGGGCACACTGGACCACTATTATGTATTATCTGAAATACCATAAATCTATTTTTCATTAATGTATAATACTTCTTTATTTCCCCTTTACCTCCAAAATAACATAATACAAATTTGCAAGTAACATGTTCAAAGAAAAAACATACGAAACAAAAAAAAATATTAAAAAAATAATAATAAGAAGAATAAAATGGTTCACTCTGAGCTAAATATGTGCTCTGAAGGCTATAAATAATCAGTCCAGTACTGTTGTCCATTAGGATAGAAAAGAAGCTTAATTTTTAAAAAAATAAATAAAATAATTTAGGAAGTGGTCCACTGTGTCCCTGCCCATAGGTCCAATGTGCACTGGTCTTCCCTATATATTGTTTTATTGTTAGTCTTCAATTCAATTCTCATTCTTCTTTTTTATTTACTTTTATTTTTGGGGGAGGGTGTCAAAATTCATTGATGAAATATATTTGTGTATATCAAATATTAAAACAGATGTGTTACACTCACGCACAGATATTTGACGACTTTTTGATTGGCACGATTTCCAAACCTGCGCCAAACCAATAACTTAATACTTAAGCCAGGTTATCATTAAAGGAAAAAATCCTCAAAATTAGGCGAATTTTTTCCTTTTTATAACAGATAAAAAAAATAATAAAACGGTGCATGAGTGTAAGACATCATAGCCCAAATATTTATTAAGACACTTTTTAGTAAAATAGATTTTTAGTAATCATCAACACTTCTCATGCATGGCAACACCATATGAAGTTTTATTGAAAAACAACCCCCCAGCAAACTGTGCATATGTTATTTTTATTTCATTATCACATATAAACTTCATATAAAGTTCAATAATGCTTGTGAAATACTGCTGTAGATAGCAGAGTCATTAACTTTGTGAATATTCAGTTAGAAAACCCACCTTTGGTTTAAAAAAAATTCTGTTCTGTACAAGAAACATGACCAAAAATGTTTTCTCACTTTTTACTTTGTGGTAAGGTGTCCAAAGTTTAAATTGTCACAAAAAAATATTTAATAACTGTCAATAATATATTTTTTTTTATGTTTGTAAACATATCAGGCTTGTTTTGTAATAAATGTAAGATGTCTAAAAATTCAATGTTATTTGTTTCTAATAATCCTTTTAAATTTATTTCAGTGCTAAATGTTATTTGTTTCTAATAATCCTTTTAAATTTATTTCAGTGCTAAATGCATTTTTCATTCACTTAACTCATGCATGGGATGGCTAACATAAGTTTCAATTTTATCATTCTTTTTTTCTCCATATTGCTCATAAACTTGATACCCATCTATTTTTGACTGAAAAATTGTATTTAACTGTATAAGCAACCTTCCTTAATGGCATTGTTGTCAGTTTGGCTTTAAAAAGGGGAGAAAAATTGATGAGATAGTTGTAACCATTGATATTAAATAACCTCAAGCCAATTATCTCAAGTTTATGGCTGTAACAAAATTAGGAGAAGAAGAAACAAGAGTGTAAATGAAACTATAAGATATTCTGCCTAAAATAGCATTTAGCATATTAAACTGATGAAAAATATAATTTATAGATACTTTTCTGTTCAGCAGGGTGCAAATCTCGTTAATAGATTTTTTTTTTTTTTTTTTATTGCCAATAGCACCTTTTATATTTGTGTAATGTAAAAATTAGAAGCAGCTTTTCGATGTTGAAATAAAATGTTTTTAGTTTATATTATTTCTTATAAAAACTAGGTTTTAAATGATATGTGATTTAATTAAATGAGTGGAAAGGTGTGTGTTTAAATGTATTTAATGTATGCATTTTAAATTAAATGACTACAATGTGAATGATGACAGTTGAAAATAATATTTGGTGATTTATCATTTGTGATGAGCTAATAGAAAAGAGAAAAGTACCAATTTATCTTAAGCCAATTTAAAGTAGCACATGTGTAAGCAAATAGAATGTAAAAGAATTATTTTATGAGCATTATTTTAGCTGCATTCAACTAAACAGTGTATTTATTTTCAAGATTGTACTTGTACATGAAATGTATGTATTATCATTGCATTGGTAGTAATTAAATATTTGGCATTAGACAATAATGTACAGCAGTGTAGTCTTAAAAGGAAACAGTGGGTGTACTTCAGGGAGTATATGCTATAACTACAAAGGTATACGGGTTATTCAGAAAGTATACAGTGTATACCACCATACACCCTCCATTACATCCCTGACAATGTATTGTAATGATCTTGTAAAGTGAAAGATTCTTGATTTGCTTAGTACTCTGTTACACAATTTTTATCAAACATGCATTTTAAAGACAAATCATCTACCATCTTATATATTTTCTTTTGGAAAATAAGATATCTGTTCATATCATCCTTCTGTTTAAGAGAGGAAGTGTCAGATTTCAATGAAACTTTTTTTTTATTTTCACAAATGAGTTGTTTTGTTTTTTTCTGTTATTTTCTTTCATTCTTTCTTTTCTTGCTCGCCATTGTTGGAAAGTGCCTTTTTAATTTAATTTTTAAAATAATCTTCACTTTTTTTTCTATGCTTTATAGTGATCATAATGAAATATATTTCTGCTTTCTAAATTTTATGACCGTCTTTCAGAACTTTTCAGTTTGCTTTCAGCTGATGAGAGCAGCTTTAAATTCGAGTTGGCAGGCTTGAGAGTGACTTTTAAAACTTCTCTGGCACAAAAATAAAAGTTATTGGCATTTAAACTGTAAAAGTAATTCTTGAATAGTTCTACTAAAGATAATGTGGTCAAAAGCAGTAAATGCCTGATACCACTTTATTTTCCTTACAAATCATGCATTGCTTGAAATTTCTGTTGAAAATTTATCTATAGAGGAAAAGCTTTTTATTTCTGAATATGTTTACCTTAATTGTTAGCCAGAGTGCTCTGTAATAGAAAATACATGGTTAAAATAGTAAAAAAATACTTAAAATTTCAATATGTTTATACTTTAATTTTAAAAAGGATATATTATAAAAATTTAAACCTATTTCTAGTATACTTTGAAATGATTTATTATTATTTATTTATTTGTAACAATGTAATTAATAATAATGTACATTTTAACTCAAATGTTATATATTTTTCGAAATATTTAACTAATATCAATGTAATATTATTTATGATGCACTATAAACTGACGATACTTTATTTTTACAAAAATATTTAAAAGTACTTGGTTCATAATTTAATTTGTTCTGTATTTCATTGTTAGAAAATATTAAATAAATAAAAAAGCTAAACCAGTGTTAAATATTGATTTAATGAAATTCATTTCCAAATCGCATCTGTTTCTTAATGTCACTTATTACTTTTATTGTTTATAACCTATATAGTTTTTTGATTTTGAATATAACATTTTATCATGTACACAAGGGGCCATCAGTGACTGGGAGGTTCTGCTGTCAAAGATGTTAGACGTGGGGTGCAGGGTTCAAACTCATGTTGTGCTCATTGCCCTAATACAGCTGTAAAAACTCCGGCGGGATTTATAAAATTCGAACTGGTAGCTGTGGCTAACCGGAGTAATTACTATAGCTGATTTTTAAAAGAAATATTTCTTTTATTTGTAACATCAACTTACAAAACATTCCTCCGATAGATTTCGGTATTAACATAAATTAAGGAGTGCGTGAGATGCGGTGATTATAAACCATGCGATAGTCTTTAAGTCTCTCCTTTCGATCTCTTCGCTCGAAATACTCTTGTTATAGACTTTGATTTAGACCTCCGAATGAGGCAATACGATTTAACTGGACAGGGTGTCCTTGGGGATGCTTGGATGGCTTCTCGGAAATCTCTCTCACAGATCGGGGCGTCTGTTTCCTCCGGCTTCCCCTGCGCTGCTCGTTTCTCCGCAATTCTCGGCTTCTTAGGGTCACGTCCTACCCTTTTTGCCTCCCAAGAACCCTCTTCTCTCCTCTTCTCTTCTTTCTCTCGCCTCCGAAAAAAAGGGGGGCGGGGGCAGGTTCATCCCGGCCTCTCAAACTTACGGCAGCCTATCGTTGTCGATATCTGGTTCCCATTCGCAGATTTTAAAGGACTTCCCTTGGCGTCCGATGGTCTCTGGGAACCCTCTCCATCTGCGACCTCACAAGTAGAATCAATAATTCGTTACCGTCGGGTAGGTGCCAGCCAGTCTCCAGTATTGTTTCCCTAATGTCCAAACCATTCAGCGTAGGAGATGGATCGCTTCCTTAGGTTCGGCCCGACAACTCCTGCGGTCCATAGTAAAGTAACTCAGCTGGGATATGGGAAAATGTCACAGCATTACCCCCTCCAGCAGTTGAGATTTTTCAAGCATTTGGAAAATCTTACATCATTACTGGTGCGCTAGCCTTCCATCCATACCCAACACATGTTAATTCTCAATAGAGGCTTACCTTAAACATTATTATTCACAAGTTTACAATACACTCTACAGACTCACATCGTTAAATTAAATTTCAATATTCATTGCATGATTCAAATACACAATTATTTCAATTACAAAATTAAAAACTATATACAAAATTACTGAGTGGAATGTTATTTATTCCATTCTACTTAAACAGTCTACATGTGGAATTTGGTATCCCTGGCCTATATCCTAAGGATCTGCGAATATCCTGCCCTTTTCCACAATCTCTAATTAGTCGGAAATCATTTCCGGCGTTGTTTTTCAACTGTTTAACATCGCTGCCTTTTATTTCGTTATGCGGCGATATGTATCCTGGGGTTTCTAAACAATCAGAACTGAAAACCGTTTTTCGCTTCCTTCCTAACGCACAATAACTGTTTACCCCTTTTGTTGTTTTCTGTCCCGAAGATTTAAACCTAAAATCTTCCTTTCGTTTTAAGACTGTGTCTTTATTTTTTTCCCCATGCTTACTTTCCCGGATTTCATTCCTTAAATAAAACACCCTCGCTCTTTCTTTATAATCCTCTTCCTTCATCCTTGATTTGGATGTCGCGCGGATCGGGGTCGTCGCGAATTTCGTTTTAATGGAAGATTCACAATGCGTTACTCCTGCACGTTGGCTAAGGGGGAAGGGAACAAAGCCTTTCTTTTCCTTCCTGTCCGGTTTTCTCACTTCCTTCTTTTGATAAGCCGAAACTAAGCGGTTCGTGGGGTTGGGGGGAATTGGGCGGTCACTCCTGTGCCTTTTTTTCGGTGCTGCACTCCCAAAGCTAACAGGCGGTTTCGGTTTCATTCTGTCTAGCAAATTTTGTGTTTTGCTTCCCAATAAATAATAATCCATTTCTATGTCTGCATCGACAATACCTGCGTAAGTCCTAACTCTTTTTCCTAAATCACACAGATTAAGCTCTATTTCTGCGAGGGGTAGACATTTTAAATCATTTTGTAACGGTTGTTTTACCCACACGACTCTCCCTGTGTATTGTTCTCGGGTCACCTGGTTGGCACTAATTAAATCTAGCGACGTAGCAGTGTCTCTAAAAATTTTCATTTCTTTCCCATTTATAATCCCTTTTGTTAAATAGGGCTGGAACATTTCGTTTAACTCATCGAGGTCAGCCAACTGATTAACCACTTCAGGTATTTCACTACTCCATTTTAGTTTGGGGCAAAATTTGCGGATATGAGAAAAACTACCACAATGGAAACAAGACCTGTCTTTTCGCTTATCAACAATTACATCTCTATCTTTTTTATCTTCCCTCTCCCTCCAATTTCTTTTCATTTCCGCGTTTTGGGGTTCTGTCTCTGGTCTATCAACCAATCTGTTTCCCTCAACCTGTTTGCCGTTATTTGGATATCTAGGCGGGGACTGTTTCATCTCTGTTCTTCTAACCGCCTCATAATGATCTAGTTTTTGGGTTAATTCCCCGGGCGTAATTAAATCACTCCAGGAATCTATGAAATGCTGTCTAATTTCAGAGGGCACTTTCCGTTTGATCTGGTCAGTAATTATCAGGTCCCTAAGTTGACTGAATTCGGACACCTGAATACCGCTTAACCATTGGTCGAAATAATTCGTAATTTCATACGAAAAATCTTTCCAATTTTTTTCTTCGGTCCGTGGTGTTGTTACGAATTTGATTCTGAAGTCTTCTGCACTAATTTTAAACCTTTCGAGTAATTTACCCTTCACAAAATCAAAATTGTCCGTTTCGTCTGGTGGTTCTCTAAGAATAACTTCTGTCAATTCTATAGGAAGTAAACCTAGCAAATTTGTTACCCATTGCGACTTATCTAATTGCGCTTTTAATGCCTGTCTCTCAAATAAGTTGAGATATAAGGAAATCTCCGATTTTCCCATTTCAAATTTAGGTAACACATTTTTTAACAGAATTTTAGGTTCCCTTTCTATTTGACTAGATGATAACGTTAAAGTATCATTTTCCCGTTCCGCCCTAATTCTCGCGAGCTCATGTTCTTTCTCAATTTTATCTTTTTCCAATTTCGATCTCTCTACACGGTCTTCTTCAATTAACTTTAATTGGTTTAACGCCATAGTCTCATCATAATCGGGGGCTTCCGTTATCTTTTTAACCAACTTAGGAATTGTATCATTTGACAAAACCTCTACTTCAAATTCTATCGCAAGGGTTTGTAGATCGCATTTTCGAAATCCCGATATGCCTGCCATAATCACTAATTTTAAATTCTAACACAATTTAATTCCAATTTCCCGCACATAAATGCAATAAAAAAAAAATACACAATTTTTTTCACCCCCAAAACAACATAAAAATAAATACAGTAGTTTCTGCTCGACACAAAATACAATCAATATTCATGAAATTTTGAATTACAAGCAAACCAATTCCACATATAGGCTACAATTTGCCAAAAAAAACATATATCTTACTTTAACTTAACTGAATTACTAACAGACTTCAACTTAATCTTACAACTTCTTTAAATTCAAAATTTAATTCCTTAGCAATCTTCAAAATAAGAGAGCACATTAAAAATTTCGGCCGAAAAATACAATTAACATAATTTGCTTTTCACCAAACAAAAAAATTTTTAATTAAAAAGATTAAAAGAATTTTTCAATTACTAGAAACAAGATGAATTTAAAGTTTGTTACACTTTTAATTTACCTTCAACACACAAAAACATCTGTTGGTAATTAATATTTAAAATTTTTACTTATATTACCGAACACAAATAATTAAAGAAAAATTGCTTCCTGTCCAAAATTAAAAATATACACACTAAGCCTCCACTGAGAATAAAACAAGTGCTCACCTGGGTATAGCTCTGTGATTCTCGGCGGTGATTCTGCTTTCTTTTCTCTCCACACTGTCAGCAAAGTTCGGATGCTTCTGGTTGCTGGTTCAGCGGATGCAGTTTCAGATCAGCTCGGGTCTCTGCCTTGGTTTTGGCGGGTCACTTTGGGGTCGGTGGATCTTCCTCGATTCAGCGGAATCTGTCTCTCTATCACAGGATTCTGTACGAATTCGGCGAGTTGTCCTGCTCTGCCCCGATTCGGTATGTAGATTCAGGTTCCCAACGGCTGGTGTAGATTCTGAAGAAATTCGGCGAGTTGTCCTACTCTGCCCCGAATTCATAAAACTTTGTCACGCACGTTTCTTTCACCACTTTAAATCCCTTGAAGCTGCCACCATCTGTAAAAACTCCGGCGGGATTTATAAAATTCGAACTGGTAGCTGTGGCTAACCGGAGTAATTACTATAGCTGATTTTTAAAAGAAATATTTCTTTTATTTGTAACATCAACTTACAAAACATTCCTCCGATAGATTTCGGTATTAACATAAATTAAGGAGTGCGTGAGATGCGGTGATTATAAACCATACGATAGTCTTTAAGTCTCTCCTTTCGATCTCTTCGCTCGAAATACTCTTGTTATAGACTTTGATTTAGACCTCCGAATGAGGCAATACGATTTAACTGGACAGGGTGTCCTTGGGGATGCTTGGATGGCTTCTCGGAAATCTCTCTCACAGATCGGGGCGTCTGTTTCCTCCGGCTTCCCCTGCGCTGCTCGTTTCTCCGCAATTCTCGGCTTCTTAGGGTCACGTCCTACCCTTTTTGCCTCCCAAGAACCCTCTTCTCTCCTCTTCTCTTCTTTCTCTCGCCTCCGAAAAAAAGGGGGGCGGGGGCAGGTTCATCCCGGCCTCTCAAACTTACGGCAGCCTATCGTTGTCGATATCTGGTTCCCATTCGCAGATTTTAAAGGACTTCCCTTGGCGTCCGATGGTCTCTGGGAACCCTCTCCATCTGCGACCTCACAAGTAGAATCAATAATTCGTTACCGTCGGGTAGGTGCCAGCCAGTCTCCAGTATTGTTTCCCTAATGTCCAAACCATTCAGCGTAGGAGATGGATCGCTTCCTTAGGTTCGGCCCGACAACTCCTGCGGTCCATAGTAAAGTAACTCAGCTGGGATATGGGAAAATGTCACACAGCCATACTCAACCTGCGGGCCGCATGTGGCCCGGCGACCTTTAATATGCGGCCCGCGACACATAATCATTAATCTCTATTTATAAAATCTAGATGTGCATAAAAAAATTTTAAGACCTTCACTGTTTTTTTATATTATTCATGGGAAGACAAAACCCGCCCTGTTATTTATAATCACTAATTTAAAATTATCTTAAAACATGTTAAAGGCCGTTTCGTTAGCCAAAAGTTCTTTTTCATGTAGTTCTATTTGTGCTATAGTGGTGTGTATATTTCTTCATCTTCAACACTGAACAAACATTATTTCAAATTAATTAAATTTGCACTATATATTTCTAAAAAAAAAGATTTTGCATTGAAATAATGACTGTTTTATTAAAGAAAATCACCTGATTTTTTTTAGAAACTTGGAAATGCTGCATTGTTATAATATTACGTTTATACTTATAACTAATAATGCCTATTAGGAACATTAGAGTTAAACATTTGCTGCAGAAAAAAATGGCAGCAAAAATTTTTATATCACTAATTTCAAACAAAAATCTTCGCAGCGTATTTCTACATCATTATGAGTAGAAATCTACTACGAAGTATATTGTTCTTAAATATTGGTGTTACATTTTTTGATAACATTTCTTTCGCGACAAAGCTTCAATTCCACTAATTATATTAACTTTATTTTATAGCGATTTTATACTACTTTTGTTATCTTACTATTTTAATAACACTTTTTTACATTATTATACAAGTGTGTTGCGGCCCGCCAAAAGTCGCAAACATATGTTTGCGGCCCGCGAGAAAAAAAGGTTGAGTATGGCTGCCCTAATAGGTCAGAGTCTTCCATTGTTTCCTTCGAACCTGAGTAAATGCTGTATATTGTGTAAATACATGTTAAGTTCCCTTACTTAAAATTCCCATTACCTCTCCCCCATCCCCGACCTATATCCCCTGTACAGATAATCGGCCATAACAAACACCACCACCAAGGGGGCAGTCACAGGATAATGCCCCCCCCCCCTCCCCTCTGAACAAAGAAAATTTCTATACAACAGTACATTTTTTAAATGTAACTACAAATTAAGGGTATTTTTAAGAAAAAAGAAAAAAAACTTGTGGTCATTTAAAAGAGAAATGTATGAAATTTGCAAGCGTAGCTCTTTAGGCATAAAAAAAAAGTTTTTCATTTTCTTATATATGTGATTATACATCAATGTGATGTACAGTTTCAATTATATTTAATTACTCGCTGATCATCTTTTCATGACTGTCAAGTCTCAAAAATCGGCTTAATATGCCAGCTTTGACAGCATTGTCTGAAAAATCTGTCCAAGGAAATAAGAATCTCTGTTCCATTTCTTAGTATATATGAATAGAACTTGCAATTTTTATGCATTTACAAATATACCTGCAAATTTTATGCATTTCTGAAAGAAAATAACTTTATTACTGTGTCATAAAACATCCAGTTTGGAGTTGTGGACAAACTTAAGAAATAAAAACCGCTTATGTACAGATCTCATCCCACCTCCCTTCAAAAAAGAGGAACATGACACCTCTCTAAATGGAAAGCTGGATCCACCCCTGCATGCACATTTGTAGATAGCAGAAAAATATTGTCAAACTACACATGAAATTGGTTAAAATATATTGTACATTAAAGTACAATAATAAAGTACATTAAAATATATTGTACATTATATTGTACATCTATAATACTTTATACAACATGCGCTTGTGCATTTGTAAAGCTTAAAATGTTTACTTTAAATATAGTCCATTTAATAAATATTTTATAAGAATCTTGTATACCAAATAAATAAATATTTGTTAGACCTATTATTAGAAAATAATATTGACTATAATAATTTGTTTTAATCCTTTGAGGTTTTTAAATATTAAGAGTGATTGTTTTGAAAGTCAATAATTTTAACATTGAAGCGTAATGGGGAGAACATCGAATGGGTGGGAGTTACTTATCTAGCAAGTTTATACTTTTTAGTCTACCTACATCACATGGTAGTTCTATAATTGGTGGAAACCAGCCTATTTTGATAAAATGACTGCCAAGACAGGTTGGAAGTATTGTAGCTTGTTTCTTTAGTTGGCTGCTGTTAATATTGGTGAATAATATTTTTTATGAGGAATAATAGCAGCATTCTTTTACTTCTTTCTCATCAGTTCTCTTGATTCATGTCTATTAATTGAAGGATATCAAATTTAAAATCTGAATCTGATGTTCATAGTCAGAGCCGTCCTTAGGGGTGTGCGACAGGTGCGGCCGCACAGGGCCTCGCGCCTATGGAGGCCTCGCACCCAAAAAACAAATTGATGCAAAATAGCTAAATAATAATTTTTTATTTTGTTGCGAGTTCTCTATTTCATGATAAAATTTAGAGTACAGGACACTTTGGTCCCGTCGATTCCATTTCACCACCCTATAGCTCGGAAAAGCCACTTGTCGTAGGCCCACCAAACGTTGTATGGTTCAACATCATGAGGTCCATTATGATTTTTTTTTATCAAGCCCCTAAATTTTATAAAAAGCTGAATATAAGAGCCCGACAAATTTAAACTCTTATAACTCGAGATCAAATTGTCACAGCGTACTCAAATTTTGAGAGAGTGAACAAAGTAACAATTTTATAGGAGACATTTTCGTTTTTTTTTTAAACAGAAACCCAAATTTTAGTATAGTGCAAATAAATATAAGGGCTCGATAACCACACACACTTATAACTCGGATCCAAATTTCCGCAGCCCATGCAAATTTTCTATGGTAAACGTTATCATTTTAAGGGGGGGGGGGGGGGGGAGCGGTTTCAGTCGATTTTTTGTCGAAGTCATCCATATTATAGTGTATCATAAATATAAGGTACTAACAGTTTAAAACACTTATAACTCGTGCTGTAAACATTCATATTTTGTATGATAAACTTAATATTTATAAAGTGTGTGTGTGTGGGGGGGGGGGGGAACTTTGTCAGTTTTTTAACTGAAGCCCCCTAAATTTTTAATATAGCGCGAATATAAGGGCTCGATAACCACAAACTATAACGCGGATTGAAATTGTCACAGTCAACACAATTCGTATGAAAAACGTAATAGTTTTAATAGGGGGGGGGGGGGGTGTTCTGTCGATTTTTTGTATGAGCCTCCAATATTTTAGTGTTGTCGTAAATATAAGGTGATAACAACTTAAAACACTTATAACTCAAGCTGTAATTATCGTAGAACACTCTTATTTTGTATGGTAATGGTAAACGTAATCCTTATAAAGGGGAGACTTTGTCGCTTTAATATAATAAATAACACACAAAATATGAGTGTACTACGACGACTACAACTCGAGTTATAAGTGTTTAATTTGTTACCACCTTATATTTATGTAAACACTAAGATATGGGCAGCTTCGACAGAACCTCTTCCCTCCCCATAAAAAGTTTACCATACAAAATTTGCTTGAGCCGCGACAATTTGGATCTGATTTATAAGTGTTTGTGGTTAACGAGCCCTTACATCATGCTATACTAAAATTTAGGGTCTTCTGTTTAAAAAACTGACAAAGTCCCTTTTTTACAAACCCCACCAGTGGCTGAGAGGTTCTGGTAGACGGAAGGTGCTGGGTTCAAACCTCTGTCGCGCTCGTCGACCTAACCTTTCGGAGTTTTCCGTGGTTTTCTTCGAACCTTGCCGTAAATGCGGGTTAGAATCTTTTAGATACCCCCCCCCCACACACACACACACACGTAGGGCACTCCCCTAGGGGCTATATCCCTCGTGTAGATAATCGGCCGTCATAAATCAACCAAAACTTTTTTATAAAGATTATATTTATCATACACAATATAAGTCTATTCCACGATAATTACGGATCATATTATAAGTGTTTTAAATTGTTAGTCCCTTATATTTATGATACACTAAAATATAGAGGTGGTCTTTGATAAAGAATTGACAGAACCAGGGAGCTGGTTTAACCCAAGTTTGACGCTTGGCTGATGGTAAGATTTTTATTTCTAAGTCGATAGAATTTTTAGTATATAGATGGCTCCTCTTTCAAAATTTGTATTAAAATTCGAAAAATAAACAAAATTCGCAGCGCAACACAAATTATCACAAATACCTTTCGCAACATTCTGTGGCAATTTGATGATTAAAACGTATGAGGATGTTCTCTCTCTTTTTCTAAACGATTGTACGATATTACTTTTAGTAGTTTACCCCTCACCCACCATAAAGAAAAAGAAAGAAAGAAAAAACCGCTCCGACACGATACGGCCAGAATAAATTCTCAGCCCGTTCTAAATCTGCTGAAAAAAGAATAGACCGAGCCCAGTCCGAATACTACGAAAGGAAATTGGTCCGATTGTCTATAAATCTCTACTAAAACATATATTACTCCCCACAAATATTCACACCTAAACAAGTGGTTAAGTGTGATCAAAGATCCCACAAACGGTTTCGTTTAATATTCCTTTCAAAGACCGCTATTATACTCTGTCATAATAATATCTGTAATGTGGACTAAATTCGATATTTAAAAAAAAAATCTATTTCAAAATTAAACATGTTGTATTCCTTCAAAATGTTAAAATATGCCAATATTTCCATAATCGGGTTTTTATCATGATTCAATACGTTCTTCAAACTCATCTGACGTTATAATCACTTGCTGGTGTCCTATCTACTTGCTTTCTCTGTCACTCATATTAATACTCTATTTGTATTATTCTCAAATATTTGAAAAGGTCCGTTAAACTTCCAATATGACGTCGGATTAATTTTCTTTCTAATACTCTAATGACATCATATTAACCTGTTTTCTGTACTTACGCATACTCATACTCCTTGTATTATTGAGAAATGTTTAAAATTTCCGTTTTATTACCAATATGACGTCATATTAATCTTTTTTCAATTGGTGAAACTTTTTATTTCATTTTCATTTTTTACGTGGAACTCTTTCAATAGAAAATTAATTATTGTAGAAAGAATTTTATTGTGGATTTTTAATTGTTGGCAACTGCTATAACGAAAAATGTTTAAATTTAATAGGAAATGGCTGTTAGATTTTTGGTTTTTTATCTCTCTATATTAAAATAATACGATTTTTTAAAATTTTATGATTTTCAGCTACATAGTAGGTATTCAGCTATAAGTACACAAAATTTCAAGTCAGTAAGTTATATAGTTTTTCTGAGAACCGGCTCTGTGGCGGACAGACAACGAGCGGGACGAATAGGGTTTCGTGAGATGAACGAAACCCTAAAAAGCGTAAACCTTGATGCGTCCCTGTGTATGTCCTGAGAGTGCGAGATTTTTCAAAAGCCGATTACGTTGTGAGAAGCAATGTTGTCAATTTAGTGGATTTATTTTCAATCAAAATGTCTACCAAAATTTCCGAATAGTTAACTTTACTTTATTTTATCACATAATATCTGTCATTAGATAAATCAAAAATCACTATTAAAGTTTTCTGGTAGATGAATAATAAAATAGCTAAATTGACAACTATGGTCGGAATGGAAGGGCCTCGCAAAAGTTCTGCACCCGGCCTCGCTTTCGCTAAGGACGGCTCTGTTCATAGTGAGTCAGGTTCAGAATATATTTTAAGCTGGAAATCCTGGTCTGTTCAGCACTCATGAACAAAAAATTATCATAACACATAACAAAGCCAAATAAACCACTTGATTAAAATTTCATTTTAAGGTTATATATATATATATATATATATATATATATATATATACTATATTTGAAATTACAAATTAGGACTAGGTATATTAAAGGATATTGTTCTTTATTATAATTCTTATTTATTGTATTTTATTTAGTATTTTACTAACTTAAATTGATGTCAATTTCATTTCTTTTTTTTTTTCTGATTTAAATATGAAAATTAATTCCCGTGTTCCATGTTCATGTTCTCTTATTGAAATGTTATATTGTTTTGACAGAATGAATATCGGCGAGAGCTACATGATATTCGTGAACGACCTATGTACAGACCTCTTAGCAATGTTCGACATAGAATTGAACAATTTGGTCATGTAGAAAGAAGGCCTTTTGTAAATCAAAATTATCCTCGTCTTCCTTACAACATGGTCCGAATAAAAAACACTGTAAGTATAACAACATTTACATTATTTTAATCTGTATTTGATGCGCATTATGAACTGTAAATTTTAAAATTATTAAAGTTACATTCTTATAGTTTTGAAATGCATGATCTTTAATTGTTCTTTTTTTTTACTTCAGTTAAATAGTTTCAGATTGTTTAATAAATTGTTTTTGACATTATTAATTGAATATCTTTGTTAATTTAAAGAAACTAAATGAATTTTTAAAAAAAAACTGAGCAAATGTGAAAATTAAATAACTAACTTGATTTTTTTTTTTTTAAGGTGGTTGAAGGGGGGGGAGAAAATATATATATTTCTTTTAGTTGTATTTTCTGGAAAAAAATGGATATTTAAAAAATATATTTTATGTTGTTTAGTGAACATTTTTACACTTTATGTATTACATTATGAAATGTTATCTTCATCATGGGCTTAATCTTTTACAAGTCATATATATGACTCTCCAAAATTTTTTTTTAGTTTTCTTCAGTGGTGACATTAATATAAATCAGGGTTTAGCCTGGCAAGCAATTTTATTTAACATTTTAGCTAAAATGCCTAAAAAATATTTTAGTTTTTGTTTTTACAATATCTTTCAGCTTTTTATTTGGCGGTGGTTTTAAGTACTTTAAGAAAACTTAAATATATAAAATTACAAATTGCTGTTACAACAGTATTGCTTTGTGCACATTTGCATAAAAATGAGAATATTTTAACTTTCTTTTTTTTTTTTCTTTTTTAACGAAAATCTTATTGACATATTTTCACAAAATTCCAATCCTTTCTCAAAATGCCAAGGGAAAAAAAAAAAATGAGCAAATGTGCAAATTAAATAACTAATCTTGATTTTACTATTATACTTAATGTATTTATTATACATATCTATTTTATATACATCTAATATTAAACCCTGATATAAATCAATTACCGTAAAATCCCATTAATCCACCCTTCCCGATTAACCCTTTCCGGCACGGAGTAAGTCTGTTTGTAAAATGATGAAATAATGGACTCACACCAGAATTCACAAACGATTTCATTACAGAATAAAAACTTGCTTATTTTCCCCTGTTGTGTAAAAGGAATATTTTAAGTAAATATTCTTGGTGCCGTTTGTCAGTTTTGGAATTAAAATTAGGTGTCCTTTTTTGTAGACACTGCCCGCTAAAGGGTTAAGCGCCCCCCTCCCACTTTGTAAACAAATTGGAAAATTCCAAAAATCCCGAGAAAGCGCCCTCCCCCCAAAAAAATTTTGCAGCGCTCGTCAAGATCAATACTAAAAATTTTATCTCGCAAGTGTTATTTTATTTTTTATTTTTATTTTTTTCCCGACTTATCAGAAAGGTACGACGATTCTTTGATATATCACAGACATGTACAAACGCAAAAGTAACATACACAACTTCAACTGTTGCCAGTCTGAAAAAGCAATATAACCAAACATTAGTTTTGCTGTAAATTTATCTCCATTGCGATATGAAGGTAATAAAAATATCGATAGTGAAAGTTTCTCATTAAATAAGTTAAAAAATGTGTATTTGATATTGTGTGTGAAATGTTTTGATTAAAAACAATCTATTTATTTTATCAAAAAATGTATAGTCGTATTTAACGTTATTATGAAAACCAATCACAAAAAAATTATCAATTAATTGATCAGTAGATTGCACCAAAGTCGAATTTGTAGCGTATTTTGTGGTATCTTTTTTTTTTTTTTTTTAACCAAATTGTTTTTTTTTTTCTCACTTTATTAAAATAATGCATACTTTGCGATGATCAGCGATTAGCATCCCTCCTCCACCACCCATAGATATCATATACTAAAATTTGAATACCGTATAAGCGCCCCCTCTGATTATCTTACGATTTTCCATCGCATTTGGGGGAGTGGATTAACGGGATTTTACGGTATAATAAATATTTTACCTAAGATATTTTGGGGGAAACTGTCACTTATCCAGATAAACCTCCTAAATCAATAAAATTCAGTAATTCCTAAAATTCAGTATACAATTTTATTATAAAAATGCAATTGTAGATAATTTTGATACATGTATAAATATTTTTTCTTATTAAATATTTTAACAGTTGATTTCGATTTTTTGTTTTCTTTTTTGTGTTATTATTTTTTTAATTTGATTTTTTGACTAATGTATGGAATTTTACTGATGGCTTGATTGTAAAAATGTAATATAAATATTGAAACAGTAATAATGTTGTGTATTCATATAGTATGTAATGTTGTACTTTAAAAATTTAAAATTCAAAACTTTCATACAAATCAGCTTTATTTTGCTGTAATCAATCTCTTTTTGTATGTGTTCTGTCTGTAATATAGATTACAAAATTCATCAAAGTTGTCTAATATAATACTAAACAGAGTTTTTATGAATGTAATTCATTTATGAAATATCATAATCACCTTCATTTGTGACACATATTGCAAACATATATTTTTTAAATTATAAAAAGTATATCTAGCTTTACAATGTTATTTACTATGTGTGTTTATTAATAGGTAAATAATATATTAAATAGATCATCTGAAGTAAGTACCAGTAGTATTCTGCTAAAAATACATTATAGAACATTTTGTTTCCTGAACTGCTTTTGATATGCATTTTTTCTCTTATTGCACTTTTACAGACATCTTAGCAAATTAATTAGCCCAACAGCAATTGCTTTTAAAATAATAGTATTTCTTAGAAATTTGTAACTTTATCTTAGCTATAGAAATTTTTGATCCGAATAATTAAATTTTGTCACAGTATTTAATATAAACTGCTTATTAGAGTCTGTGTAGTTTTTTGTATATTTTCATTTAGCAAAGCAATTTAGTCTGCCTGCAGTCCAAACAAGCTTACATATTTTATATGCTGAACAACTTACTAATCATAGAAGAAGAATTAGTTATTTTATTTGTTTGTGGTTCTGCTAGTATATCAAAACATTCAGGACTATTAACTCAGTTACATCAAATAATTTGACTACTTAATCATGCCCATGTAAAATTTCTTTTCCTCCATCTTCATGTGAAATAATGTTTATAAAAATGTATTTGAAATGGATAATAGGTAGTAAGTAAGATAGTTCAGCAGCTTCGGCTCCTTCCACTTTTGTTTAAAAAAAAAAAAAAGCCTAAAGCTCGTATGTTTTAAAATTTTAATACAGTAAAGCCTCCATTACCTGATATTTCATATTTTTTAAATCTATCACCTGGCAATTGTATTTTTTTTTTTTTTTTTACTTTTAATGAAAATATAGAATTTGTATAGCAAGAGTCATCAATCATGTGTTTATTTGTGCACTTCCATTCACAAACCCTTCATAAATATATATTTTGTATTCTTAGGCAGTGAGTGTCTTTTGTGATTAAAAGAAAGGAAAAGTACTCTATCTGTACAGTTTTCCTTTTTATATCTGCTATGAACAAAATCTCAAGACTAGCCCTGAAAAACATTCTTTTGGGACATTGTTCTAGTTTTCATGTCTTGGAATATAATAAAAACTTTGTTATACTTTTCAGTTCTTTTTTTCTTCTTCCAACATACATCTATTTCCATCCATGTAAAAATGCTGTGCATGCTTAAGCAATGCAGTTTATGATTGTTGGAGGGGATTGTGCTGAAAAAGATATTTTAAAAAACTCAAATGGCCATGTGATAGTAATACAAAGGTTGACCATCAGTACTGTATAATGTATGTTCAGACATACACTAAGAAGTTTAGAATTATATGTATAACAGCTTGAAATAAGACTTAATTTTTTGTTTGGGGCTGAGTATCTGAAAGGGCCTATTTATGATTTTATCAATGATAAAAGTTTATGTCCCAGTTCTTTTAATTACAGTTCTATCAATCTGTGAATTATATTCTCAAGCATGTAAAGAAATTTTCTAATTAGAAAATAATTGCTTTCTTTTAATATGTAGCTGTGTTGATAAATGTAGATTCTAACTTGTATTTATTTTATAAAAATTTTATGCCTTTCAATTAAAGCAAATTTTTTTTCGTACATTTTTAGTCATATAGCATAGTTTATAGAATAATGCTTACTGAACTTTTTGTTTTTAAGTTTTATTTCTTGAATACTGTAAATTAAAATAATTCATGTCTTTTAATAGTTTATCTTCTTGTTTTATTCTACTTTTTCATTTCTATTGAGCATTATCTGACATTTTAAGTTATCAGATATCTTTCAAGTGCAGTTTAGGTTGCATTATTGTGTAAGTTACTTTCTTATTAAATTTATGATGTATTTTAAAGATTCCCTTGTATATTAATGAAAAATGGAAGAAGGGACTACCATATAATAGTGATGCCGCTAGGCTTTTTAAATCCAGTGTCCCTTCGACCTACATACTTCTAAAAAATTGGGTCCTTTTTTACAAAAGCACCCTCTTTCAGAAATAAGACAGATTTGGTGTATTTTATACAGCATATACTTCTTTTGAGATCTTTCAACAAAAAAATTATGCATCCTGAAGGACCCATAAAAATTATATTAATGCATCGCTTCTCCAATTTCTTGCTTAAATGATGCGCTATAGCACATCCCCGGCATCACTGGTATAAAGAGAATATGGAAAATGTAAAGAAAGATATTTCAAGAATCTGGCAATAGATTATGTATCTTTTAAGAAGGCTCTTCAGACCTTTTAATTCCTGAATTTTAAAAGGCAGGTATAAAAACTTGGATGACTGCCAGCACTAAATTAAGAAGTAAACTATTAGACAATAATTTAGGTTAATTGTTGCTTTGGGGTGGAGGAAGAAACAACAAATCAAATTAAATGTTGTATGATATTGCATCTGATTTTAGCTTTAGGCTGTTGGGGCAAAATATATTAAAAAATGAATAAAAAATCATGGCTCACTAGTTCTTAACATAGTATAAATAAAATTAATAAAGCATTAGAAATAATCTGTATAAAATATTTCATTGTGGAAGTTTTGAAAGATGGGTTATGTAAAAGTTTAAATCTTTTATGCTTCAAATATACCAGGTGCATCATAAGTTAAAAACTTAAAAAAATTATTAAAAAGAAACAAATGATGCTAAAATATTGTGGTTTGTAGGAATGGGATAAGAGGAAGATCAGATTTTTTTTTTTTTTTTAATAACAAAAAAAAAAAAAAAAAAAGGTTTAAAAATTACAGATAGATGGCATTGCATGCATAATATGAAGCAGATTTATACAAATCAGGTTGTCAATGAAACTCCTCAATGCACACAGATTCTTCATTCAATGCCAGTAGTATGCTATCATTACCAGATCAAGCGCTGTTGGTTAAACACTTTTACAAGAATGGGGAATCAGCAACTGGCACATTACAAAAATTTCATACACAAAATGACTGGAGACAAGAAAATGGCCTGTTCAATGTGCTGGGATACTGAAGCTTGTCAGACACTTCGCAGAAATGGGCCTTTTATTATAAGCAAAATTTGCATACATCTGCTTCATATTATTCATGCCAGCACCATCTATCAGTAACTTATTTAACCACAACTTTTTTGGTTTAAAAAAAAAAAAAAAAATTGTGATCTCCGTGTAATCCCATTTCTGCAAACTGCAATTTTTTAGCATAATTTTTTCTTTTTAATGAATTTTTAAAGTTTTAATGAACTTATGACGCACCTGGTATTATTTTTATAAATTATTTGTTTTGCATCTGTTCAAATTTATTCATTTTACGTTAAATTGGCTCTTTAGTTTTGTTTACAAAAGCATCGACTCAGTTGATATTAAACTGTACCACAAATTTTTATGTAAAATATTTAAAAAATTATAGAAAATATAGGAATATTATCATGACTTGCGTATCAAACTTGCGTGTCGAAAACTTGCATTTATTTATATTTTTGGTGATTATGTGTAGCTAATTAAATAACTTGTTATTATATAAATCATTAAAATTTGAGAATGTAAAAGAAACAGGAAAGGATGAAATAGTTCATCAAGATTTAAAGTTATTCAAATTATTATCAATAATAAATACATTTCCCCAAAACTTTAATTAAATTAGTATTTTTCAGTTCAGGTATGAAAAAAATGTTACAAAAAATATTTTATGAAAAATGTCACACTATATAATAAAAATTATCCAGTCATCACTAATATTTTTTAGTATTAGTATAGTATCAGTATAAATATCAGTATTTCAAATTCCACTATATCAATAAACACATGAGGTCCTTTTTATGTTTTATTATTTTGTTTAATTAAGTTCTGTTCTTAAAAAAAAAAAAAAAAAAAAAAAAAAAAAAAAAAAAAAAAAGCTTTAAACTTGCTAGTTTTGTCAAGATAATTTGAAAATCTAATTTTTATTTATTTATTTGATAAATATAAATTCAGTTGTATGCCTGGTGTAGTGAAAGAAATATCAAAAATGGGACAAGAAACTTAAGACAAGATAGAACATATATTTAAAAGAAAAAAAAAGATTGCTGTTCTCTCGGGCAGTGCTTCTCAAAGTAGGGGTGTGTGAAGAGGTTCTAGGTGGTGTGCAACGAGTCTATTAGACATCCGGCATGTGGCAACTAAATGCATTAGTTAAAGAGGATTTTCATCATGACTGCTTTAAAAAATATGTATAGAAACATACTAAATGTTGAAGATGATTTACTTTACTCAGCAAATTAATATCAAACATTTTATATATACAGTGAACACCCATTAGTGCAGACTTCCGTGGGAGGCTATTTTTTGTCTGCACTAATTGAAGTCCACATTGTGATGTAAACATTTGAATGGTGTAAAATAATCCCTTTTGTTGAATAAATTGAATTCAGTTTGTGTCAGAAATTAAATAGGTTACCAACTTAATGCTAAAATAAGCAACTTTTTCCTTAATTTAGTAATTCTAGTTAAAAAGCAAGTAACATTTTCTTAATACAAAAGAATAAATTACTGAGGACAAATAAAATATGCAAAGAAATTGCTGTATTTACATAATTGAACTATAATTAAAGTAATCTCCCATTTTGTGTTACTTAAACAAATAATATTTTTACTACATGATTTACCAGTTTTATGACATACTAAAAAATTTGGTCTATCATTTTAATTGTTAATATCTACAAACAGCTATTAGCAATTGTTGAACCTCTCATATTTTTGGGGGTAGAAAGCTTTATTTCTTCTCATTATTGTCGTGTCACTGACAAGTTCTTGATCTCTCAATAACCAAATTTACTTCAAAGTGGCTTTTGAAAAAATAATGTACAAAAGCAGTTTTGATTCTTGCCCTTGTACTTAAGATGTTGACCTGAAAATAGCACTCCATTTTATCTCAAATTTATTTGTTTATAAGCAGATTATTCTGGTATTAAAATCTGTCACTTTATTAATATTTATTTCATTTCTTCTCAGAGGTGTTTAGATGCAGAATTTAGTACAGTAATTATTCAATAGAATTTAGAAATTGTAGCTGAGTAGATAAGTCAGATTGTTCAACAACCTTGTCAATAAAATTGCAGTGTATGCCATTTATAAAACTAGTTGTTGGGGTCACCGTAATACTTACCCATCATGGATATGCATAATGTAAAATATTAAAATAAAAAATGTGTAAACTACTTATAAAATGCATTGCAATTCAAATAAAATTGTGGCTTGATGACGTCATAAACTTCTAGTTTTCGATTACTGAATTGCTTAAAAGAAACATCCGTATAACTCCAAAAACAGTAATCCCATTAACTAGCGGTTTATTGCATCTGATTAAGTGTCTCATTTCCAATTAAAATATATCTTTGAATTGAAATTTAGATGAAATACAGGGTCATGAAAAATCGAAGAGTGTGGAAAATAGGAATACAAATATCTCGGCAACTAATCATCCGATCGACTTCATGCTTTATGCAAAATTTATGTTTTTTTATTGTCTTTTATATTCACTCCTTAAAATAAACAATTTCGAAAATTTTTATCGACCTTTTATCAGAACGAATATTTCGAGAGTCCGAAAAAAATAGTTCCGGATAATCGAGGTTACTGAAATTCAATAAGCTTCTTCCCATTATTACATACTAAATACATACCGAATTTCAAGTCTCTATCTCAATTTTTTCGGGAGATAGAGCGTTTACAGACACACAGACGGACGGCAAAAATTTTTTTTTCTAAAAATATGTTTTCGGAATCTCCAGTGTCTAAAACGTGTAAATCCGTCAAAATTTCTTTTTCGATTTTCAAAACGATTACAAGACTTACTCTATACTACGTATGATGGGTAAGTAACAAGCAGAATTATTATTATGTGGAAAGACAGAAAGTGTCTTTTTGTGTATTTTTGCTTAAAACTTTATTACATATTGAAATGCTGAGATAACTTATCATATACACCCCTTCATCCTGAAGAACAAAAATTCAATTATAAAACTAGAAAAATAAGCTATATTAAGCTCTATTCATGAAGTATTGCTATTGTCCATATACATGCAATTACATTATATTAATTTGTAAATAAATTTATATATTTGTTGCTTATAAATTATTTCTTTATTATAATTAAATATTAGCTTTGATAATGATGATGATCTTTTGTTTTAATTGCAGAATGATGATTCAGAAACAAACACCATGAATGGTTTCACTGAAGATGATGAAGGAAATCATGAATGTCATGACCTTCGTCATGACCATGTTCCAGTAATAAACTTTCATATTTAATTTTTGTATTTCATTGTAATTTATGAGTATGCATTGCATTTTTGAAATTTTAAAGATAAAAACATTTTTTAAATGATTTCATATTTTTATCTGCATAATATTTTTTCAAAATTTTTTAATATTATTCAAGTGCATTTCTTTTTTAACTGGGCTTAAATTGTTCTGTTTGTTTTATATTTGAGCTTGAGCCCACTTAATGTATCAGTTGAAAAAAATACATTATGTATGGCATAATCTTAATGTCTTGTACAGGTCTAATCTGTTTTCTAGTTAAAATTTCAAGTTTGTGTAATGTATACAGTCTTGGTATTGAGCACCTCAATATTTTTATGCATCTATAAAAGTATCAATCAAATACAAATGTTCAACTAAATACAATTATGATGTTTTTTCTTTAAGTTGTTACAGTTTGTGAAAAATGATAGCAAATGAAACGCTTAACTTTTAATTAAACCATTTTTTTTATTATTATTTAACTACTTTATTATTTTTTTTTTTTTTTTTGGGGGGGGGGGAGGGGAGTTTTGTTTTGTTATGCAAGTTAATAGATAATCATGAAAAAAAAAGAAATGTTACAAAAAGTTCAATAAATAAAATATTCTTTTTTAATTTACATGTACGGTAAAAGTACTGTATATACAGTTTAAATAATACAGTAATTTATACAGTTATTGAAATATATATGCAGTAATTGTAATATATACAGTTTAAATTTATTGTTTAAATCTTTGCTTGGATAATATTTACGATATAATAATGTATTCCAAATTCTAGAAAAGTTTATATCTTTTAAATAGTTCTTATTCTTTGATTAATATTATAAAATATTAGGATTAAAGTTTTCATTTACAACGCATTGTTTACATTTTCAAATTACCACTATACGATAAAATATTTATTTTTACTGTCAATAACCCCTAACTTATTTTTTTAAATAAAAATAATTATTATTATTATTATTATTTTTTGTAACAGACCTTTACCTGGATTCTCCTTCCGCCTTGCTGAAAATTATACAAATGCTATTGCGTTACTGTATTTTCTAATGTGTCAGACAAAATTTAGGTTGCTAAGGACCAACTCTTTTAGTTTATTATTTACAGCAGGATTTGGTAAAGAACGATAGGACGATATTTAATATACTAAAACCATCATTGAAAAATTATCTAACAGTGCAAGTCTCATCAAAATCCACCCAGTAGAACTTTTTAAAAAAGCCAATTTTTCACAGTCCTGTTTACCTGATTATAGAACTTCCCCCTGCAATTTTATAACTATGAGGAACAAGAAGCAATATACTAACACCACCCCTGAAAAGTTATCTAACTAACAATGCAAGTATCATCAAAATCCATCCACTAGATCTTTTTAAAAGGGCTAATTTTTCATAATCAGATTCCCCTGATTATAGAGCTTTTCTCCCTAATTTTATAGCTAAGCAATGTAGAACAATCAATACACTAAAACCTTCCCTAAAATATTATCTAACGAACAGTGCAAGTCCTAACAAAATCCATTCAGCAGAACTCAAGTTATAAGCAGATGGAATGAAATTCTCATTTGCATTTTATATATATGGTAGAAGATAGATATTGTGATAAAGAATTTTTGATGTAATAATTTTGTTAGAATGTTTGTATATTATAAATATTAATTTTATTTTCTAATAATTGTCATTATACCTATTATGTTTTTAATAATTATATTTTCATCAACAGCTTTTGGAAAATCCTATGGCTTCTGGTCATGACCATCATCACAATGGCTTGTTACAGATGGGTACTTCAGAATTACCAGAAGCTGGTGGAGTACCTAACTTAGGAACTATTTATCAAGGCGAATGGCCTATGCACAGAGGTATAATTTAAAGATGTGTTTGATTAATTCAGTTAGTAGTAAAAAGTCTACGATAATATTCTATGCTTTTATTGAGACTTCCTTTTTTTAGGGACCTTGCACAATAGAGAAAATAGCAAGATTCAATTTGGCGATAAACGCAAAATTTTCAAAAGTACTTTCTAGCAACCTTATTTACATTTTAAAACCACATCAGATTCTTATATCTTTATGAAATAACTATCATTGTACTAAATGCACAAGCATTCAATGTTTACATCAATTAATACATACAATGAGAAGCAATTTATTTAAAATATCTATAAATAAACCTTATAATAATGAAATAAAAATATATTATATACAGCTACATAAATGAGTTATATAATATTAAAAAAAATTTCATGGGTCATGATTTCATATTTATTATGGTTTATAATATTTGACAAAAAGTTGCACTTTCTTAAGACTAAATTATGCCAAGGCCGCTATTAAAAAGGAAGTATCCTTTTATTTATTTACTTGGTAAATTTATTAGTATTTTGTAACTTTAATTCTATTTGTTACCTAACTGAAATTGTTCTTGTGTGAATGCATTATAATAATCCTCTCAATTTTTATATTAATACTGTAATTTTTATGCTGAAAAAATAGCATCTCTCATTTTATTTCCATATTTCATTAGTAAAAAGTAAAATTGTTAATCATCAGTAGCACTATTGTTGATATTAATTATTAAGTCCATAAAAATTAATGTTGATGCACTACAATGTGATTTCACTCTTATTGTTTATTGTACAGTAGAAACTTGCCAATGATTTTTTTTTCAATAGAAAAAATCAGTGAGAAAAATTATTATGTTATTAATTAAAGAAATATAATCATCATATATATATTTTGCAATACATTGCTCCTTATTTTTACCTCACACTTTTCCATTATTTGACTTTATCATCTCTGGTTAAAACTTTTCTGCCTTTAAATAAATTAATAACTTTATAGGCAAAACCTAGTTTTAGTGGCTAGCAATTTCTTTTTTGTAGTTTTGATATATTACTGAAAAAATTCGGATTGTTACTTAAAAATTTTAAAATTACAAGTTTTTATTAAAATGTTTCACTTGGTTATTATTCAGTTCAAAGTGAAATTCAAATTATTGAAATCTTTGGGAATTTAATTGTTTATCAATATTATCGTTTGGACAATCAGTAGAGATCGACCGAAACAGGTTTTTAAGACCGAAACCGAATTTCGGTGATCTTCCCACTTTCGGCCGAAACCGAAACCGAAAGTGTCAAAAAATTTTAAAAACTGATTAATACATACATAACTGCATATAATTATTAATTAATTAATTACAAATAATTAATAATTACTTAATAACAAATAATTAATAATTACTTAATAACAAATAATTAATAATTAGTTAATAATAACTAATTACGTTACTAATTAATTTATTAATTAGCACATTTCTGCAAACACATTTCTAACAAACAAACGTACATATGTATGAGTGTGTATAAGTTTCAAACAAAAATGAAACATAAATAATACAACTTTTATATTTTATCATTTTATAACAACCAACTTTTGAAATTTAAACTACTAATAACAACTAACTGTTGAAATTTACACCGCTCAAAACAATTTATAAATTTGTTTTAATTTAAAACGATCTCTCTAAGAATTATGGTTGATATAGACCTCTCAAGAAAACATTCATGAATGTAGAACTTTTGTCTAAATTGATGCGGAATATTGCATTTACTTTGCTATGCATGTTACCTGAACAATATTTTGCATAGAAACAGCAGTATACATAATTATTAATTAAGCGTCAATTTTATTAAAAATGAATTTAAGTAAAAATTATTTATTGAAATTAATTCAATAAATATAAGTTGTTATAATCATATAAAAATAATATAAAATAATGTAATTTAAAATAATGCATTTAATCAATATTATTAATACCTTTTATGCATCCACATGTATGATTTTTTACAAACAGGAGTGTCATTTGGGAAGGTTAGGGGGGAGGAGCAGTTTCCCCCTCAAAGAATGCGATAAGAAAGTATGAGTCATTATAGGTTAGTTTAAGTAAAGGGCACAAAAGCTAAAATAATTTGTTCAATTTGATTATAAAAGAAAAATTAGCATTAAGACAACATTTTAAGCCTAGAAATTATTAATTATAAACTATATTTTCCATTCCAATATTCTCAAAGTTAGATATCTTTAACACTATTTTGTATTTTAGCTAATTTTAAATATATATATAAGGATAAAAATGTAACAGTTCTCTATCAATTTTCATTTAGGATGTGCAGAATAAGATAAAAATAAATCTTTGCTCACTCACCGCTCCCCCCCCCCCCCCCAAAGCTTTGCCACTCCCTGCCTCCCTAAGAAAGTATTAAAATTGAACCCCTGTTTGAAAATTTTATATCCGGTGCCAAGTTGACTCTCTGTGCCTCTATCCAAAACAATTTATTTTCATATAAATTTAAACGTAATTAATTTATCAACAAGACAGAAATAGTTTCCAATTATACGAATTTCATCTAATAAAAAATATTTTAAGTATACATACCTCGATATATATTTTGTAATAAATTTCGTAAATCTTCATATGTTTTAACAACACCTTTCTCATAAAGTATTCGAAACAATCTGGAGTTTCAAAGTAAAAATTTTCTATTACTGTTAAGTTTGCAACATTTAAAGATCACGTGATAAGCATCTTTTAAGTTTAGTCATATATGCATTGCTTGCTTTATAATTTACACTCGCATCATGAATCAGTCATGGCGGATAATGATAAACAGTGGAGTTCACAGCAATAAACAAAGTCTCATTTGAACCGATACAACTCATATCAATGAGTAAAGTTGAAATTTTCCAAAAGAAGGAACGAGATTTTGAAATACAGATAGTTTCGGTCAGACCGAAATTTTGGCAGCAGTTTCGCCGAAACCGAATATTCGGCGAAACTCCGATTTTCAACCGAAACCGAAATTTCGGTCGATCTCTAACAATCAGGTCAACCTTCAACAATTTAACTATCACTACTGATTACACTACAATGAATTCTGCATAAAAGAATAAAAAAGATTCATCAAAACAGCTAATCCCCAATAGATGCCTAAAGTAAAACTAGTCGTTGGGGGCCACCATAATACTTACCCATCATGGATATGCATAATGTAAAATATTAAAATAAAAATTTGTAAACTACTTATAAAATGCATTGCAATTCAAATAAAATCGTGGCTTGATGACGTCATAAACTTTAAAGGCTTGATTACTGAATTGCTTGAAAGAGGTTTTTCCTTATAACTCCAAAAATTATAATCCTATTAACTAGCGGTTTATTGCATCTGATTAAGCGTTAAATTTCCAATTAAAATATATCTTTAAAGTGAAATTTGGATGAAATACAGGGTCATGAAAAATCGAAGAGTGTGGAAAATAGGATTCCAAATATCTCGGCAACTAATTATCCGATTGACTTCATGCTTCATGCAAAATTTATGTTTTTTTATTGTCTTTTATATTCATTTATTAAAATAAACAATTTCGAAAATTTTTATATACCTTTTATCAGAACGTATATTTCGAGAGTCCGAAAAAAATAGTTCCGGTTAATCGAGGTTATTGAAATGAAATAGGCTTCTTCCCATTATTACATACTAAGTACATACCAAATTGCAAGTCTCTATCTCAATTTTTTCGGGAGATAGAGCATTTACAGACACACAGACGGATGGCAAAATTTTTTTTCTAAAAATATGTTTTTCGGAATCTCCAGTGTCTAAAACGTATAAATCCGTCCAAAAAAAATTTTCGATTTTCAAAACGATTACAAGACTTACCCTATACTACGTATGATGGGTAAGTAATAAGGTTTGAATTTAATTTTAAAATTAAGGCCTTTTTATCTTTCTTTTTACTGAATTTTTTTCAAACAAATGAAAAGAATACATCAAAGATGTTTAACCCCAAATGAAATCAGCTGTCACTAAATTTTCGCTATCCCTAGAAACAAATTATATTAACCCCTTAACATCCAAGCATGGTATGTACATCATGATTTTATCCTAGATCACTCACTGCCTGGTGTGCAATAAATAATGTCATATGTTAAATAAACCAAAACAAATTTTTTGTAAAATCTAGTATGTACATCAAGAAAATGGTCTGGAACCAAGAGATAATAAATGTATTGTCCTTTAATAATCTTTGATGTATTTAAATTATTTTCTATTAATTTAATATTTTTGTCCATCTTTGTATTGACTTTTAGTTTATCAAATCTGTGCAGGATTAATTTTATGAAGGTTTTATTTATTATTATTTATTGAAATAAGTTTTTTAATAAAGATTTCAGGCCGTAAACTGTTCATTGCATTGAAATAAATATTGTTAAAATTGAGCAATAGAATAAAAAAAAGTTGTACAAAATATTTTTGGTTTTTATATCGTAAGTGGCCAAAATCCCAACCATCGCAATCATGATGGGCAACACCTTTACCTATTTTATCATTTATTTAGTTTGACTGCTTTAATATTCACCTAGCTAGACCCATGTGTGATCCTAAAGAACCATTTTTTTGCCGAAAATATGCATATGAATTTTGCAAGAGAGCTTTTAAAGTTATGTGCTCAGTAGTAGAACAAATTGCTCATACAAGGAAGGTCTCCTTAAATGCATACTCAAAATATTTTGAATAAAATGATTATCAAACATCTCATGTACATTATAAAGGATCAGTCAAATTTAACTGTGGAATTCCAGTAGAAAATCTGTAAGAAAATAAAATACTTTCGAGTACAGTACAAGACCTATTATCCGGAATCCTCTGGACCAAAGGCTTTCCGAGTTTTGGAATTTTCCGAATTTCGGGTCCTCTCGAAGTTCACGATTATTTAACAAAATTCATGTTTTTTTTTTTTTTTTTTCGTGATTCTTTGACAAAATTTGCATTTTTTTCTGTTATTCTTTGACAAAATTTGCGTTTTTCTTCTACGATCCTTTGACGAAATTTCATTTTTTCGTAGTCCTTTAAAGAAATTTGCGTTTTCTTTTTGCAATCCTTTGACGAAATTTGCATTTTTCTGCGATTATTTGAGGAAATTTGCAGTTTTTGCTATTCTTTGACAAAATTTGCCTTTATTCACGATCCTTTGACAAAATTAGAGTTTTTTCTGAGATTCTTTGACGAAATTAACGTTTTTTTTTTTTTTTTCGCAATACTTTGACGGAATTTGCATTTTTTCTTTGATCCTTTGACAAAATTTGAGTTTTTTTTCCTTCAATCCTTTGACGAAATTTCACTTTTTTTGCGATTTCTTAGCGAAATTAGAAATTTTTTCGTAGTGCACTGAAGAAATTTGTGTTTTTTTCGTGATCTTTTGAAGAAATTCATGTTTTTCCACAATTATTTGACGAAATTTGCGGGGTTTTTTTTCCCCGATCCTTTAACCAAATTTGTATTTTTTTTGTGATCCCTTGATGAAATTTTACATTTTTTCGGAGTCCTTGGAAAAAATTTGTGTTTTCTTTGCAAGCCTTTGACGAAAATTGCGTTTTTTCTGCAATTTGTTAACAAAATTAGCGCTTTTTTTCGCAATCCCTTGACAAAATTTGTGGGGTTTTTTTTCCATCTTTTGACGAAATTCATGTTGTTTCCACAGTCCTTTGAAGAAATTGTCTATTTTTTCTGCGAATGATAGACTTTTTTTTTTTTTTTTTTTTTTTTTTTTTTTTTCGGCTACGATCGTTCAAAATTTGAGATATTTTTTATGTTTGAATTTTTGGACTGAAGACTAAAATTTTCGAAACCAAATGCCTTAAATTTTTAGGAAAATTCAGAACCGAATCATCCTTGATGAAATAAATATATAACTATTTTTTGTTTCTAACGAATCGTAATATAAATTAATTTTAAACTAAAATTTGAGAGAAAAATGATTATTTTCTAATTTTGGGAAGAGGTGGGGGGTGGGCGTGTTCACCCGCCACCGAAGTAACAATATTTTAGTGATTACGTACTGAAACACTATGGACTGGGAAAAAAATAGGAATCGGTAAAATTTAAAAAAAAATTCAGAAATTCTAAAATTTTAGTAAAAATTTACAAATTTAGAAAATTTTTGAATTTTTTTTTTTTTTAGACTTTGGGTTCTTTTTGATTTTGGAATTCCGGATAATGGGTCATATACTGTATTTAGCACAAAAAGACATAATTTGATGAGCAACATTTTTTCTTCGTCAAATACAAGAGATTGTAATGCAGTTCGAAATTGCTTATTAAATAAGTATTTAAATGTGCAGTATATTTGAATTTCAGCTTGAACAATGAAAAAATTTATTATAATTTCTTATAAGCTTACATAATATATACAAGCTACATGTATTGCATTTTCATTTATTTAACCTGGAAAGCCCCTTTGATTAACAACACAGTTTGTTATGAAAATCACTCGTTATTAAACAAAACATAAACATACTATCTTGACAAAGGTAAAACAGGTTACAGCAATACATTTAAACAAACAATACGAATTTTAATTACAGTGTAAAATTCCAATTTGCCTACTGTTCTTCATAGTTTTTGACAACCAAGAACTTTACCAGAGTTATTGCAGGTATATTGTTGCAGTCAATGCGTTAATGTTCATTTCAAAATTAGAAATATCAATGTCCTGTTTGGTGACATCAAATGAATGTTTTCTTGCTCGGCTCAATTTTGTTGTGGTCCAGCATATGGTACCCTAGTAGTATTGTGTTAAAATAATTCACATAGAATAACATAGTTATTGTGCTGTCCTCTAAAAAAAAAACGACAAAGAAATGTTTCCTAAAGAAAACCCACTTTAGTACTACATAAAATATTTCACTAAAGTCAATTTTTTCTGCATCATTTAGAATAATAAAAATAGTTAAAAATACGTCAGGAGTGCTTATTTAGTTTTAAAATAATTTAAACTAATAATTGCAGAATTCTGGCAAAACACGAGCTTCATTTTTATAGATTTTCTTGTTATAATAAAATTTTAGAATATCTACATAAATTTTTAATTGTTTTTATGTTAAACCATTAATAGATAATAAAATGCATCATTTTCAGCTGATTACATCAGGTGTGAGTTTATTTTGTGTAACATGGGTTAATTTTTAGAAAAGTGGGTTTTTTTCAAATTACCGCTTAATTGGCTGCCACTTTGTAATAAAGTGATAAAATGAAAAATGCTCACCATTAAAATTTTAGTCAGAACAAGCAGTAAAAATTTAGCCATGTTTAATTTTTTTTTCTCAATAATTCTTTATTATACTTTATATAGAAAAAATTTCAAAAAATCGGGTTTTTTTAGAGGACAGTACAATATATTGTTATGAGATGAGAATAATTTAATATTTGTATGTTATCAATGCATTTTTGTTGTAGCCTTATGGATGAGTGGCCCTAGCAGCATTGGGGAAAAAGATCCCTTGGATGGCTTTGGTGGAGATGACACAGAAAGCATTATGAGTTTTAGTTCAAGTACTGCTACTATGGGTGCTCGACGACCCCACACTCATCAGCTTGGAACAAAAGTAATTAATTTTGATTTTATGGTGAATTTCTATATCCACAAGCTGTGGATCTTCATTGTGGTTAGTACTTTGTTTTCCTCCTAGTGAAAATATTAATTTATCAATTGCATTAACGTTTTGAAAAAGATTTATTAATTGTAATTTTACTTACAAGAATCTTCAATATCATAACAAATTGCTTCCGTATGTCTGTATATGACCAAAAATGTATCTTTCAACTATTAATTATCTGGATGATTGTATTGATTGATTGTAATTTGCCATTAACTGAATCGTTCAGTACCGACTGATACTTTTAAAAGTTTGGTTTTCAAAATCAGCTATAATTACTTATTCATGTATGATAAATTATTTTCTTACTTTTCTTGTACTGTTCGTATTGTTTACTGGATATCTAAATGAAGAAGAAAATGTATGATTAAGGTGAACAGATTTCAGACCCAAAACTGAGACACAAAGTGACATTCCCCCCCCCCCCTCTTTCCATACAACAACCTCAGATAAAGAACCACTTCCCCACCCTCACTAAAGAAAAATGCAATTTTTTTATTTTCTCAATTAACATTTCTCAAATATAGGAAATTTGAATTTTCACTAATAATTTCCAAAAACCTTTTCTGTAAATTTTCAGCTTATTCATTCCTAAAATAATTTCATAAAAACAAAGATTTAGTTGGTTTTGTACTTTCATTTATTCATACTTTTCTGCTGAATGTAATTTTTTACACAGAGTGGAGTTTTTCAACAATTTTTCAAAAGCAATGCTATCAACCATTTCAAATATTCTGGATTATTTCCGAATTGTTAAGTCATTTTTTCTGAAAAAAATTTTTCTGCAAAATCTGAAATTTGGAAATATTAGTTTTATTACCCATTTTCCTTAATGGTTATTTTTCAATTGTTAGTAAATAAGTAAATTAATGAATTTTGCCACTGTTTTTTATTGATGATTAGCCCTCTGAATTATGTATTGACTTCCATTTGCAAATCCTTTTACATATATTGAAAAATTCGAGCAAAAGCGAAATTGGTCAAATGCCTCTCAAAAGAAAAAAAGCCTTAGCAGGGAAGAGAGAATCTTTTTATGTTTAAGCTCATATTTCTACGATGCCCTTGTGTTTTTTATGAAAAATGTAATTGGTGCTTTTGATCAGTTTAATGTTAGTCTGCAATCAGAGACTCCCAAATGCATGAGTTGAAGTCTGAGATCAAAATGTATTTTACAGGTTTGCTGATCAGATACGTAAAGCTTGATGTTATAAGAGCTTCAACACCTGTTTTTGATGTTTCTTGCAATTACTCTGTTAAGGGTGTTGGTCAGACAGATCTCAAATTCCCCTTGCTTTTTGAAGAAGAAAACAGGCTTTTTCCACAAAACAAATCTTGCAGCTTCAAAAAGAGATGCTCAGTCTTCCCCAACCAGTGAAACACACCTCCCTTGGGAGGTGCAGAGTGCCTTCTAGGGTAAAGGTGAAAATAAGCACTCGGCGATTAAACTTGAAAAACTGGCGATTAAAAATATGGAAAGAACCGACCAAATTCAGGATTTTCATATTTCTTTTTTTTCCTAAATTTCACAACTTTTGCATACTCGATCGACAAAATTAATTTCTCTTCCCCACCCCCCCACCACCACCAATCGACGAAATTCATGATTTTTATGCACCCGCTCGACAAAATTCATAATTTTTATGCACCCGCTCGACAAAATTCATGATTTTTAGGCCTTCGATCGATAAAATTCATGATTTTTCCCGTGCCCGATCGATGATATTCATAATTTTTATGCACTCGTTCAACGAAATTCATTATTTTTATGTGTCCATTCGACGAAATTCTGGATTTTTACGCAGCCGATCGGCGAAATTCATGTTTTTCCTGCATCCGATAAACGATATTCATGATTTTTCTGCACCCGATCGATGTAATGCATGATTTATGCGCAACCAATCGATGAAATTCATGATTTTCCTGCATCCGATCGACAAAATTCGTGATTTTTACGCACCCGTTCGACGAAATTCGTGATTTTTATGCTCCAGAATGACAAAATTTGCAATTTTTTTCAAATCTAATTGGCAAAATACAGAATTCCTGAATTTCTGGAGATGTTGGCCACGGGTTGTGCATATTTATTGTATATCATGTTGTGGGTTATTATTTAGTGAGTAAACATACCTATTTTATTATTGTCAGATCTTAATTCTAGACCAATAATAAACTATCCCTGACGGCTCGGCCTACAGGCACAGGTAGATTTCAAAGACACAGACCGTGGAGCGCCTGTTTGTTGGGAATTGCAGAAGAAATTACCTTTTTACCATGATGCAGCAGTTGGAACCGCCCACTTCAAAATCTACCTGTGTCAAGTAGGCGAAGCTGGCAGAATTTTTTTGTTTTTAAGTTTTGTTTCGTTTTTTTTTTGTGTGTAAGGGTTGGTCCTATAAAAAACTTGTCAATATAAAAGTTGTAGATAATATTAAGAAGATTTATAATATATTTAAACGGATTTGATATCTTGTGAATTGACAAAGTTATGAATTTTTTTCTTCTGAAAACCCCTATTCCCCCCCCTTGAGACCATTTTTAATTATATCAAAAATCTGTCATACATAAATTTTCGGCCCTTTTCCTAGAAGTAATAATAACTTTAGATGTATAAAGTTTTGAACTGGGGGTGTGTTTTGGGTTCTGGGAATCATGATCGGTGTAAATCTGCAAAAATTTTCCTGAAATTCCAACATAGGGGAGAATGTAATAGGTAGTATTTCTTACGAAATCTACCTAAAAAAAGGTACTTATGTAGTTAGCTACATAAGCATGTAGTGCATAACTTTGCTGTTAACTTATTTTAAAATTTAAAATAGATTGGAAATTAATATCTCAAGTTTATTTAAAACAATATAAATTAAAATATTTTATTTAGTACATAAATTACTTGTTTACTGAAAGTCATATATTTTTTTAATTAAATATTCAGTGACATAAATGTACTTACTGGCTACTAAAGAAATTTTTCTCAGTAGCCAGTAACTGGCTACTAAAAAAAAAATCAACCTACCAGCCAGTGGCTACTAAGCGAAATTCCTTATTTTCACCTTTATTCTAGGGTGGCATGGGCAAATGACATTTTTGTCATTCCCACTAAACCAGACAATAGGGAAAAAAATAGATAAATTAATTCCGTTTTAATGAGCAGCAGTTGTTTGTAAATAATGTTGCTTATCTCGAGAGAAAAATGCAAAGATTTTACAAAGAGCAAGTGGAGATTTTGTGTATTTTTTGAAGTGCATTTAATTTATTATAACTCACCAGAAAAAATACTGATAAACTAAAATATCGATGTGTAGCAAGAAAACAATGATTGAAATGAAACAATTTGTCAATGAAATAATCTTTATTTGAAAAGTGAGCTGCAAATGGAATTGATGCTATTGAAACCAAAAATTGGTCATTTGTGCACTGCAAAACAAGTCCAGTTTTCAAATTGATGTAAACAATTAAAAAAAGAAAAGAATGGAAAATATACTTAACTTTATATTATTATTGAGGAGAAATAGATTCCTGCTAAAATACTCTGTTTAGCTATTATCCACTTTATTTGTATAAAATGCTGTAGATAAATATTTTTTTTATTATTTAGCTCAGTTGTATTTTTCCTTAATATGTTCAATTGAACCCTACCAGTATCATTACTTTGTAAAATAAGCGAATAGCTATTAATTGTTGAGCAATAAATATCTATGGATTTTCAGAGAGGGTGAGGGAATCATCATTGTTAGTTATCCTTAGTTGGGGGATAAATAGTGTAGAAAATAGCAAGGTTTCAGTTTGTATGAATTATTCTAAGAAGATCCAGTTTGATGTTCTAATTTTCTACCCCTTTAATTAATTGTTGTTATTGTCAATGTATTTTTTGATTGTTGCATAGGGTATGATTTGATTGATTTTTTTTTTTTTTTTTTTTTTTTTTACTTTCAGGTAGAAATGGTTTATTCCTTGTTATCTATGTTAGGCAGTTGTAATAAAGAAGATATGAGTAGAACTTTACTCGAAATGTCTAACAATCAAGATAGTTGTATTGCTATGCGACAGTCTGGTAAGTTAAATATAAGCAGTTGTTAAAATGCTCAGATTAGGTATTTATTATCTAAATTGAAGTATTTGAAATTGGATTTTTTTTTTTTTTTTTTTTTTTTTTGCCTCTCTTTTAAATGCCTCAAGCAATAAATTTTTGTTTTAGTCAGATTTAAGTGCTTGTTATATTGCTTATTTATGAAAGTTTTTAAAAATCCATATGCTTTCATGTCTAATTTATCTTCAAAATTCAGTATACTTTCCTTAAGTTTTAATGGAAACCTTTCTTGTAGTTTTGTTTACTACTAATTTAAAATATATATATTTTTTTAGTTGGTTGAACCTATTATGAAATTTGACTTACTGTTGATTTCTTTCATATCTCTTACAAAAGTTTAAAAAATTGGGAATTCTTTTTCAGAGTCTTTCTTGAATCATTCACAACTATATTTATTTATTTATTTTATAAACTGAAATTTATTAAGTATGTTGAAACATAACTACCCTTATTTGACACCCCACCACTCAAACAACAAACATACAGTTTGTTTTTTTTGTTTATTATTATAAAGCGATGTTATTATGTCAAATTCAGTTATAATAATCATTTTATCAGCTTTTTGTTAGAAAACTGTTTTGTAATTTGTAGGTGCTCGTAAACATTTGTTTCTGATATCTATTCTTTCATTAGAAAAGTGAAAGCTTTTCTTGAAATTCTGCATGAAATATAATTAACTATATAGTGAAATTTTAAACTTTTATCATTACTTAATTTAATAATATATGCAATGTTGTATGTGAAAGGTTTCTATAAAATCTGTTGAAATTTAGACGTTAATAATGTAAACGAAAATAGATAATTATATTCAATAAGATGAAAACAGTAAGTTAATTATTGTAACTGTAAAAGTTTACATTAAAAGTTACTGTAACTATAAAAGTAACATTATCAGAATTTTCAAAATTTTTGTTCACTTTTTCAACTTGTGTTTAAAAAAAATAGTTTTTCTTTTTCAATTGTTTAAGTTTTCTTAAGAGGCCTGAGAATTTAGACGGTATTTTTCTTTTATTATCAGATTCTTGATATGAAACATACAGACTTTATATAAATACATTTCCTTTAAAAACAAAGATATGTAAATGCTGTCTGTTCAGTTTATACCCTGGGATTTCTTTATTGGCTAACAGTCATAAGTCTAAGTAAATGTATTTTATAATAGCACCTGGTAGTTTTTTTCAACAAGAAAAAGTACATTATAGATAAAGCTTTTTTCTGTTTTTGTGTTGAAACAAAATATTTTAACACGTTTGCTGCCAAAGCTGAGATAGTGCATCTGTTCACAAATGCCAAAGTCATATCTCCGATATTATGCTTTTAAATTTTTTTCTGTGGTACGCATTTATTGCAGAAAATCAGAAAATATCGACAAAGAGATTGGTCACGCAACTGGCACACACTAAACAATGCATATGTTTTCTACGGGAATACTCGTAATCGGCGATTTAAATAAGGATATCAATAACGAGTTATCTTGTAGCTGGCAAGGAAACCTAGTTTACCAACTACGAGTATTCTCGTAGTTGGCAGCGAATGTGTTAAAGACCTAGTCATTGGTAGATTCATCAAATTGGATTTCGTACTTTAGACTTCTGATATAATTACTTTTTAGAATTTATATATATATATATATCATGGTATGAGTCATATATATTATTCTTAAATGGATTGAAAAAAGATATAATTTTAATCAAGTGATATAATTTATTGATTAAATATAATGAAGGGTTCCTTGTTTAAAATTTTTTTATCTTTCTTTTCTTGCCAACTATATACTTTATCAAGTTGAGTGAATATCATTTTAGCAGTGAGATATGAGTTAACTGTTGCAAAATCAGATATTGTTGCTGATAAACCATTCTAAAGTAAAATGTTTCATTTCTGAAGAAGTCATTATTACACTTTATCTTAATGTAATAAGACAAAACCAAATGTGCAATAAGAAAAAAAAAGAAAACAGGTGATCAGACAACATTTTCTGTGATTGGCAGCTTGATTCTCATACCATGATGTAACAAACAAGATCAATAAACCTGACTAGATTTAAATGAACAATTTCCTGATTTATAACAATGTGATAGTTCACCAATTAAAACTATGTTTTCTAAAATGTTTTAATGTGATATTGGCCAAATATAATTTTAATTTCATTTAGAAGTTTCTTTAAAAGCCTCATTTTGTGTTCTTAGGATGTCTACCTCTTCTAATTCAATTGCTTCATGGAACTGAAAGAGAACAGGTTTTATCAGAGCAAAGAAGTTCGGCAAATGTAAAATGGGCTGTAAGAGAAGCACGCCGAAGGGCTAGTCAAGCCTTACATAACATTGTCCATGCACATCCAGATGATCGAAGAGGTCGTAGAGAAGCCCGTGTCTTAAGGCTTTTAGAACAAATTAGAGATTATTCAGACTTTCTTCGAGATTTGGACTCATCCAATGTCGACTTTTCACATAATGGTAAGAATTTACCTTTTTTATAAAAATTTAAATGTTACTATGACTTTTATGTTAAACTTGATGATGTGAAATAGCTAAAAACTGCAATTTTTTTTTTTAATAAAATGTGACCAAAATATTTATTGTTATAGTTAGTGTCAATCTAAATAACATTAATAAATAATAACCAATTAATAAATACTCTGATTTTTTTTATTTTTTTTGTGGTGGGGGGACATTTCTTATTTTTATCTGTTTGTCACATCCATTAGTTATTATTTATTTTATCTATTTCATGCTAATTATGCAATGCATGAAACAATATCAGTATTTTCATTTTAGACAAGTCAGTTTAGTAAATAATTCTTTTTAGAGAATTGTCTTGAGTCTTCTTTTAATTTTCTATTTATCAATAATTTTGTTTGGAATTTTTTACTGGAATTTTATATGGGTACACCTTATAAACGATCAGCTGTAAATTTTATTTTGATCCAGCCAAAACCTATCTGTGTGTAAGTTTATTCATTTGCTCTCTAACTTTTATAAAGATGATCACTGCAAAATTCATATATACTCTTTAAGTGGTTTAGAACATTTCTCTTTAAAACCTATCTTTGTAACTTGCATTTTTATTTGTTGGGCCACTCAAATGATTGAAATGTTGTTAATTATGAACATTTTGTTAAATATGTGCTCCATTGTAACTCATGTAGAATATGGCATAAGATTACAGCTTATTAGTGGATCCATGTGAGAAATGGATTAATAAATATAAGACTTCTTTAACACATTGTCAATTTAGCATGTTTTATTTCTTTCTTTGTTACAAGCAGAATTTTTGAAAAGTAATTTTCTCTTTATTTATTCACAAACATTTCGTGATTAAATAAACCAAAAATTTTAAAAATATATACTATTCAAAAAGAAACATAGAATCTAAAAATACTATTCAAAATTTCTGATTTCTGTTTCAAAAAAAAAAAAAAAAAAAAAACAGTAAGTTCTGAATTATACTTGTCACTGGTGAACAAAATGTTAAACATGAGTTAAAATTTATCATATTTAATTAGAAAGGACTTGGGTAACTTATGATACCTGTGTATATGTAATGATTTAGGGCATGACAAAAAGAGATAATCCCTTGATTCCCTTTAGCTGTAATTTTACATTATCATCTCTTTAGTTTTAATTGTAATAATATTTAATATTTAATCTTGAGAAAATGAAATTTTGAAAAAAGAGAATGTTAAGAATGAATAACATTGAGAAAATGAATATTTTCAAATTCTAGAAGTAATTAAAATTCAGAAATTCATAATATGATATAAAATTAATAATTTTACATCATGAATTCATTAATAATTAATTTATGATGTAAATAATTAATAATAATGTAATAGTTTTCATTACACTTAAACTGATATCTTAAAATTTTCATTTTAATAAAAAGTTATCAAAATATACATTAAATTCTGAACTCTTCAATGCTAATTAAAAGCTGTGCTGCTTATCACCTACTATATGGTACTTGTGTTAGTATTGAAACTTTCTCTTTTTTCATCTGCTTATATAGGTTTGTAATTTATTGTACTGTTTTAATTATTCTTTAACAAATATATACATTTGGACTAGAGCTATATTAATTTTATAATTAAAACTTCACAAAATTGATATTTTTTACTTTTTTTTTTTTTTTTTTTTTTTTTTTCAAGAATAGCCCATTTTTACAAAAAGGATTTTTGAACAATGTTTTTTTTTTTTTACTTCAAAAGTTATAACTTGACCAAAGCAGTTTTAATTAAAATAGCTTACATTTTTATCTAAGAAGTATTTATATAATTAAATTCGGTACTTCTCCATTATCCCGTCAACCAATTTTCCAAACAAAAAACTATCGCCAACCTGTAACACCAAATAAACAAATGGAAGAATGTTGCCATTGGAATCTAAAAAAATAAATAAATACAAGAAATTCAGAAAAGCCCTACTCACCAATGTGTCAACTTAGTAAGCTTAAACAATAAAATTTACAATATATTAATGAAAACAGAACAAAAAATAATCTTTGATATTTATTTATTTACATTATTTTTCTTAACTATCCCTCTTGGCTGGTGAAATAAATGTTTGTGACATCAGCTGAAACTGATCTATTGTACATAACTATGCATCGCAACATTTTTTCAATGATTTTTCTGTTTTAATATCATGACACTGCTGTTTAACGATGCAATTATTTTATTTAATGAAATAACTAATAAATCAGTAAAACATAATGAAAAATATAGGTAAATGTCTAATTAAAAACTACTTGATGACATAACAAACGCATATAATGCTTCTGACGTCAAGTGAATGTGGCACCACGATCATGCATTTTTTGCCTTAAATCCTGTAGTTTGGCGATAGTTTTTTGTTATCAAAAATGGTCTACAGGATAATGGAGAAGTACCTTAAATTCAAATGTGAATTGCAGTATTTATTGAAGATAACGTTCCTATGTGATCACTAATTTCTGTTGAAATATTTCTTTTAGAAAATTTAGATCTTCATCCAGGACCAGCTATTGCAGCCCTTATGAAACTTTCTTTTGATGAAGAACATAGACATGCCATGTGTCAGCTTGGTTAGTATCTACTGAATATCCTTAAAAGCAATTTTTATAGGCTAAGTGTTTTATTGACTCAAAATTACTTATATCAATAATTACAAAAACATTTTTTTTTAAATGCTTGTTTTTTCTTTTCCTTTTTGTAAATGTGTCTTTGAAGGTAGACTGATATCTGTAGACAAAAATTACATAGGCTTATTTATCCTTTGCCACTCAAAATTATAATTTATTGCAGAAACATTGGTCAATGGCAATACCAAGATATATTCCAATGGCCAACAACAGTATAGGAAAACAATATGATTAACATGATGGTGAATATGACTATGTGCTTTAAGGAATAGGTTGCCAAAGTTTATGAGTTTTTAATGTGATTACTATTCGGAAATAATAGTATTCAATATCCATAATATTTGGCACATATGCACTTAATATCAAATCCAGAAATAATAACAATCCAGAAGATGCAGATGAAAATGATTTATGTCTACTTTGTTACATGCCTAGTAAAAATAGGATTAACTTTTTTTTTTTTTTTTTTTTTTGTAAGGTACTAAATCTTATGTACTGCAAAACCAGTATAAGTTCAAAAGTTGTTGTTATAAACTTTTTTTCAAATTCTTATAAAATAAATTAATAACTGACATACATATTTAAAGGTTTAAGTGACCACAGAAAATTTCGTAAAATATGTAGCATTTGTATGTAGCACTGTTTTTATTACATACTGAAAAGTTTAAAAACTTTGGCTTATGTAGTTTTTACAATTCCTGATTTATTTATGATGGTATAATACATTTTCTGTTGCAAAGAATATTATTTTTAATATTTTTCTGCTTATTATTACATTTAATTTTGCTGTAAACAATATTTTGTAAGAATTTGATTGTGTTGTGTACCTGTTGAATTTAATTATGTCCTTAGAAAATATTAGAAGTAAATATAATGAATGAAACTTAAAATTAGTTAAAAGTAAAAAAATAAATAAATAAATCAATGAAAGATGTAGCAAATTTCCTTCATTTAGTTTATCAGAATAAAGTTACAAGAGAAAAGATTTTGTGTATTCAAAGAGTTTTATTTGTAGTTAGTAGCAGTCAATCCTTTGTGATTGCAAAGAAGGCTGGCTGTATGTTATATATTCATTTCTTGAAAATCAGATTAACCCCTTTGGCCCTGACTTTTTTTTTTCAATTTTGGGAAAAATTTACTGTTATGCTAACAAAATTTTAAATAGCTATCGGAATCACAGAAGTTAGGGTTTAATGAAAGTTAAAGAATGTATTCTTTACCAAAACCTCACAAATGTAGTTATTTTGCATGTTTTTCATATAACAATAGTCTAAGGAAGAATTTTGGAAGACGTTTGGGAAATGTTGTATTACAACTAAATTAAACAAGCATAAAAATTTAGTAATATTTTTTTATCTTTTATCACAAATTACCAATTCGGAAAAGGATTCCCAAATTTTAATTTAAAGAGTGAAACGTATGTTTTAATTAAAAGAAATGCCAACGGCTTGCTTAATAATTATGAAAATTATTATTATTATTACTAAATGCTAAACATAAATGAAGTCATAATAGGAAATGTAGAGATTCATACTATCACTATTAGGTGCTGGAATTCGTAAAAATCATGTTTAAGACAAAATAATATTTAATAAAAGATATGTCCTATTAGTAGGATGTCAGGGCCGAGGAGGTTAATCAAACTTCACTAAGATATTTTCTT
The DNA here is from genome assembly GCA_963931845.1 of Maratus michaelseni. Lineage (NCBI taxonomy): Eukaryota > Metazoa > Arthropoda > Arachnida > Araneae > Salticidae > Maratus > Maratus michaelseni. Next base: position 314,588,456 of record OZ007589.1, on the reverse strand, counting down.
ATTGAAAGGTTGTTTGGATATAAACAAAATTACCATAGCTCTTATCCTTCCTTCCATTTTAATCATTCAAATCTCCTTCATAATTAAGAAGCAGAATTCAGAAATTGTGATTCAATGAATGGCCATTTGCTGCCTTCTTGTGGGCATCTAGTTCAGATGTCCCTATCATTGGATAAAATGTTTGTATTTTGTGCATCTTGCAATGGATAATAAAATTTAGCTATGCAAATTAAATACTTAATTGCCATTAACTGGACTATCAAAACATCAATTAACAGATGAGAAAAACATGTCCAGTCTAAAAAAAAAATTTAACAAGGTCTGCTAATAACTTATGTAAAATTTTAAAATTTTATTAACGACAAATGATCACAGTATAATAAATTATGACACCTTGTAATAATGTATTTCTTTTAAATGCTAAAAGGTGTAAATTAACAACATAATACAAATTAAAATAACTTCTATTAGGTTGTTTGACATGTTTTGACTCACTCCGAGTCATTTTCAAAAACAAATGAGAATATTCCATAATTGCACGGGCTTTGAAGTTATTATTAAGTTATTATTTAAAATGCTATCATTTATTTTTCATGTACTTTTTTTTTTAATTATACACGTTATCTTTTATTTTTACTTGGTTGTTTATTTTCATATCTGTAACTATGGAGTTAAATAACTGACATTTGAAATAAATTACTTTAGGAGGATTACAAGCCATAGCAGAATTAATCCAAGCTGATCATGAAGTTCATGGCAACACCAGTGATCAATTTTGTGTAACTGTTCGTCGCTATGCTGGAATGGCACTGACAAATTTGACATTTGGTGATGGAACCAACAAAGCCTTACTATGCTCCATGAAGCCATTCATGCAAGCCTTAGTAGCACAGTTGTATTCTCCTAGTGAAGACCTCCGTCAGGTACTGTTTCTTTATTTTATTAAAATTTATGGCTCTTTATTAAAAAAACATAGTTTTTCGAAAGTTATGTGAATCAGTGTGATCACAGACCTGGAAAATATGGAAATGTGTAGGAATTTGGTCAACCTGAAATTATCATGAAAATTTGGGGGGAAAACCTTGGAATTTTTTTTTTTTTTTACACATTCTTCACAGTAGCTTCACATATCTGAAATATGGGTTTGCACTTTACTATATCCAAATTACCCCCGACTAAAGACCCGACTTCAAGCTATACACAGTGTGGTCCCAGACCTAAAAAATATGGAAGTGTCACAGAATTTTGTTCCTCTGAAAGTATTAGAAAAATTTAGAGAATATCAGGGGAATCGGTAAAAAAGTAATTTTGATTTTTGTTTATTGATCACAATATCATACAAAAATATGATTTATCCAGAAGTATTTGGATCTTTTTCATGGACTCATGAAGTTCTCTGGCCTTTTCACAGTTGGGAAGTTGCCAATTCATGTAAAATGACTTTCCATCTTGAACATATAGCACCTCTTATTGGTTCTAATGTTGAATTAACAAGATGGCCCAGTAGACCAAGATGCTCCTCCCTCCCTTCAGATAATTTTGAATTTTCTAAAACTATAGCTAGGAGAAGAGTTTATGGGGTCCTCCCTGAAATGTTATTGATCTATATTTATTTATTGAAATTTTTTGCTTATACAGTAAAACCTCTAAATAACGGACACCTCGGGAGCGCAGAAATTGTCCGCTATTCGGATGTGTCCGCTATTGGGAAAACTTCAGAGATTCAAAAAATCGCTAAAAAATGCTAAACTTTCATTAATTTGCTTTTATATGTCCAAGAACTTCTATTATATGATTAATCAGAAATTAAAACTACTATTTTAAGCAATAAAACTGAAATGAAATTGTACATACATTTTTCCACTGTTTATTACATTCTCACGGAATAAATCTGTTACAAAAGTTTGATTTTATTTGCGATTACATGTAGTTAGTTTTTCTGTGTGACATTTTAATGCTATCAGTAGTTTTAAGAGCCTACACTAGTGATGCGAAGAAACACTCAAGCTAATGTTAAGTCTATGGGAAGGTTCTTGTGCAATTTCTCGCTCACATTTTAATATTTTTAAATGTTTTTTTTTTGCATAGGATAGCTGAGGCCAATCTCCAACGTTGTTAGTTTTTACTTTTTCGATTTTTGTTGCAGTTTTTTTATAAGTGGGCATTTTTAATTTTGAAACCGGTTCTGAAAGTGAAAGTACCCTTATATAAAATAACTTTAACCAAATCGAAAAAATAAAAACTAACAATGTTGGAGATCAACCTCAACTATCCTATGCAAAAAAAAACCATTACAAATATTAAAATGTGAGCGAGAAATCGCGCTAGAACCTTCCCATAGACTTAACCCTTTCAGTGCGGAATATTTTTGGGTTTTTTTTTTTCTGCTAAGCCCATGACGTACTACAGTGAAGCACAATACACGCCGTGAATGCCTAGGTGACTTTTGTCGACGCTTAGTGTAGTCTACAGCACCCAACTCCTTAGATGTCGACATTAGTCGACTCCCGCACTTTGACCCTTATGTCGACTTTTCTCGACTCCCACACTAAAAGGGTTAACATTAGCTTGAGCGTTTTTTCGCGTGACTGATGTAGGCTCTTAATCCTTCTAAATCATCTTTTTTTGCAAAAAGAAAAAAAAAATGTGTAATTGCTCACTGTATTTTGCTGCTTCTTGGAAATTCTCGATATTGTAGGAAACATTCCCTGGTTTCAGTATCTGATTCATATTTCTAATAGAATCAGCTTTTGTCGCCTACGTCAACTGATTCTTCTTCAGTAGGTCATCATCAATGTTGATGGACAGTTCGGTATTTCTTCACTCTTGATACATTTCATTAATTCACTTATTGCGATAGTCAATTTCTATCGGAAGTAAGTGTTTCATTTTCTTTTAATATAAAGCCTGCTTTTCTGAAACATTGTTGTACGCATTCCACTTATATGTTTTTTACAGCTGAAGAAATTCGAATTCGAGAGCATCGGGAACATTAACTAATTATAGGATGTTCTCAACTGTATTCATAGAATCTAACTTCGAAAGAATGTGGCTTAATAAAATATTTCTCTACCAGGCTTTACAATTGTGTATAACGCCTTGATCAAGGGTCTGGCATAAGGAAGTTGTGTTTGTTTTTTTTGGGGGGGGGGGGAGGGAGACACAGTTTTAACATTGTCAATTTCAAATGTTTTGGATGAGAAGTCCAAAAACAAGAGAACTTTTCTGTGTTTTTCCATCTTATTATCAAAGGAAGTTAACCATTTAATCACTAAAAAACTGGTTATCCACGCTTTTTTATTCGCTCTCCACATAACACCAAATTTATTAAATTGGATGTTCTTTGATAAACACATGGATTTCAGAGTTTTTTGAATTATAAGAGGGATTTAAAATTCCCCTAATACATTACATTACAACATAATAAAATAGTGAATCGCTCTTTTGTCATTTTTGCGTTGATATATCCATCTTTTTTAAAGCATAAAGTCTTATTCGGAAAAATTATGAAAAAGAGTCCGCTTTCCTCGGCATTAAATATGTTTCTCTCCTCATAACCTTCACAAATTGATTGCAGTCATTCATGCCAATCCTCCACTTTTTTCAAAGCTACAGATTTTGCTTTTCCACATATTGTTTTGAAAGAGATGTTGAGCCGAGACCAAAACTTTTCCAACCATCTACCCAAAGCCTTAAAATCCTGTAATCTGAGTTCTTTGGCGACTGCATTGGACGAAATGAGTAAACCAATTCAGAATTATAGAATCAATTTCAATGGGAATCAGTATACCCCAATTTCACATTTTTGATGTTATCGTTAGTGTTAGTAATCCACTATTTCTTCTTTATTTTGTAAAATCTCTCCCATTTGTGTTTTACCTATTTTAAAGCATTTGTCAAGTATCCGTAAACTCAATTTCTGTTTTTCAGATTCACTTACAATTTTAAATTTTTCTTTTAAAGTTAATCGTTTTCGTTTTGAGGTCATTCTCGAAACATTGACAAACAAGAGACTAAATTCAGAATACGTAGAACTCAATATATTCAGTAAACGATAAAAATGGTTTTAACATATTTTGAAACTTTGAATAATGTATGTCAATTAAATCTGAACTATGAAACAGTAATAGATACAAAATACATACGATATTGGGGGATTCCCTAGGTACTGGTGATTTTCCTGAGACCACTCCCTACATTTATCTGAGGTCACAAAATTTGTGACACATTGCCCTGATAAATTTCGAGGCTCTTTACTTTTTTTCCCATTTTCTTTCTCGTTAAAAAATCATCTTTCATTCTTGATCGCCAAAACTACTGTTCGCTATTCGGAATGTCCGCTATTCAGAGGTTAAACATATAAAAATTCAGATTTTGGGAGTGGGGATTTGAAAAGTGTCCGTTAAATAGAGGTGTCCGCTATTTGGGAGTGTCCGTTATGGAGGTTTTACTGTATTTTTTTCAAAAAAGGTCTATTTAAATACAGCATTTTAAAATTATTATAGTATAGTAAATGTGGTGTATTACTGCTAATAAATACTATATTCATATTAAATGCATTATATTAAAATTGAAAATTTAACCCCTTACTTAATTTGGACACGTGCCATATATTGAAATTAATAAAAATGTTACTTCATGAAATTGATCACAAATGAATGTAGTTTTCTTATAGAAATAATGGCTTTAATATGTTTTGCACCAATGATGATTTCAGGGGATGGCCTGAGAAGGGAGCTCTCCTCTCCCAGAGCACCTAATTGTCCCCCCCCCCCCACTTCCTGGAGAAAAATGTCTGAATTCAACACTGATTTCCACTTAAGTACTTTTCACTGTGCTGATTGATATAAAATTAATAATCGAAGACATAACATTCTAAAATTATCTTCAATGATTTTGAGTGATAATGGTCAGCTCTTAAATGTGCATATAAAAAGAAGTCTGAAAACTAAAATTAAATGGTACAATAGTAACTATTTCTCATAAGAATTCAAATATGACATTACTAACAGTTGATGTTCTCTTATTTCTGTTCTTTGTCAATGTTTTGCATAAAATTTTTTAAAGAAATATTTATTCTGGTTTGGCTGTCTGCCTAGTGATTAAGACACTAGCGAGCACAATCAAGAATTGTCAAATTCAAACCCCAATTTAGGTTTGCATGTTCACTTTGAATCACATTCTTTTTTTTAAACAGAAATCCTGGTTTTGTTTTACCTTCGGTTTATGAAAAAGGTGACAATAACATTCTAAACCAACCAATCATTCGTTTTTATACATGTAACAACTCGAATGGTTTTGATTTCACAGCTGTATTTAATGTAATATACTTTAAACTTTATTCCATTTTAATTTACCTATAAAATTTTGTTTTCTGTCTTGATTTGTAGTGAAATTTTCTATTGTGTTTCAGGTTACTGCAAGTGTACTTCGTAACTTGTCTTGGAGGGCTGATGCCTCAAGCAAACAGATTCTGAGAGAAGTTGGGGTTGTTATCACTCTTATGAAAGCTGCTATGGAAGCAAAGAAAGAGTCTACTTTAAAAAGCATTTTATCTGCTTTATGGAATCTTTCTGCACATTGTAGTATGAACAAAGCTGACATCTGTGAAATTGAGGGTGCTCTTGAGTTTTTGGTATCTACTTTAACTTACAAAAGTGCATCCAATACTCTTTCTATTATAGAAAATGGAGGCGGAATTCTGCGTAATGTTTCAAGTCACATTGCTGTGAGGGAAGACTATAGAGCTATTCTTCGAAAACATAAGTGCCTACAGACATTGTTACATCATTTGAAATCACCTAGTTTGACAATTGTGAGCAATGCATGTGGCACTTTATGGAACCTCTCTGCTCGATGTCCTGAAGATCAGAAAGCCTTATGGGAAATGGGAGCTGTTGGAATGTTGAGAAATTTAGTTCACTCAAAGCACAAAATGATATCTATGGGAAGTTCAGCAGCTCTAAAAAATCTCCTTTCTGCAAGACCAGAAGGTCTTCAGGCTGAAAATGGACATCACATGAATGGAAGTATGTCAAACATGCCCAGCTTACTAGTCAGGAAACAAAGAGCTTTGGCAGCTGATATTGATGAAAATCTGTCAGAAACATGTGAAAATATTGATAGTCCAAAAACTAGTCCTACTCCACAAAGTGATTTTACTAGAAAATTCATGTATGATACAAATGGTTTTAGTAGTCTTGACAAGAGACCTCAGTTCTTGCATTACCTCCCAGGTAGAATGTATCACAGTATTAATGGACATGTTGGTTCACCAGTGCGAGTTCCACGCTCTGAAAGTAAGGATAGCCTTGGAAGCACCCGTTCAGAACCTCCACATTACAAAGCACAAAGAGAACGATTCAAAATATTTGTAAATAATAATAGAGGCACACCTCTAGACAGCAGAACTGTGCAAGAGAAGCCTACTGAATGGAAAGAAAAGACTAATTTACCTTATCAAGAAAATAGTAATTTAGTTTTGCAGTTATTCAGACACTTGCAAACTAATACTCGCTCAGATCCTGCTCAAGTAATTGCTGAAAGTCAACCAAGGCCTGAAACTACTGAGAGAAAGCCAGCTGTGAGACCTACCACTTTACAGTCTCCTAAAAGGGGTGTTTGGAATGTCAGAAATGGCCGTCATAATTTGCACAATGGTTTACCATTTCAACCAACAGAAAATGGATTTGCATATTCTAAAACTAATGGACATATTCCTGAAGCATCAAATGTGGAAAATTCTAACTCCTACAATCCACTTGAAATTCCTGGAAACAGACGAGGTTTTAATGAAAAAAATTTGCCACAGAATAATGCAACCAATGATATTTGGAGTACCCCTTCTGCATTTAATAATTATACTGCTCATGAGGATGTTGCATCTAGAGAACAAATAATCTCTAATAAACCTAATGTTGTTCTGAGACGGAAGAAAGCTACTGATATTATGTCTTCATCAGCAATAGTATCAAGTAGAGGTATATTATATTTTATTTAAACCATTAATTTATTTTTATAGTATATATTTACTAATTATTAGTATATCTTAAAGGTAGATACAGAAAATCTCCAAAAAAAGATGAGGGAAAAATAAAAATTATTTAACCTATATTTGATGTGTATAGTTGTAGGAAAAAGAAAAACATAAACACTCCAACTAATTCTGCCACAAATAATAATAGAAAACTGAAAATGGTATCGCATTCAATTAAGAGTAATGTTTATTTTTTATTTGATTCTGAATAATTTTCCTTAGAAAGCTGTCGTCGAATTAAAATGAACACAAAGATTTCTCACATTTATATGCACATATATATTTTTAATTTTCAATATGAACACCTAATTTTGACACCAAAATACATACCTAGACCAAAGTTCTCACTGGCTTTAGACTAACCCTAGCAGTTTGACTAGTCGCCAAAGAAAAATTATAACCAAATGAAAATGCTAGCAGTAGATTCTTCATGAAACACTGATTCAATTTTTTTTTTCTTCTTTTCAATATTTATTCCAATTTTTTGTAATTGTTTTTAGAACAGTTATTGATCTAAATTGAACAGTTCATTATAGAAACTAATAAAACAAGTGTTTTTTAGGTGCTTTACAAAGTCAAGAATAAAAAAATCTTAGCTGATTTATTTCTAAATAGTTTTATGAAATAAAATCCAAGTTAACTCTGAATTTGTTATACTATGTTTGTGCTTATCTGTACAGTTGAACCTCGAAAATCCGGACATCCAAATTTCAGAAACATCTAAAATCTGGACATTTTCCCGATTTCAGATTTATTAATTTTTTAAATAAGACTTAGCTGTAATTTCCATATTTCTTGTAAAATGCAGTTAAGCACTTTTAACTGAAAACTAACTAAATAAATATGGACAGGTTATGGTATATTTTTATACCGCGTGACAATTAATTAAAAGACTTTAATTATTAAAAAAACGGGCAAGTTAAAAAAAGGCATTAAAAAACAGGAACAGGATTTTCAATTAAGTGAGAGAATTTTGCACTTTTTAACCCTTGAGAACGTTGAAGTATTTTTAAAAAATCATCATAAAAAATATTTTGTCAGGTTCCTTATTTTTATTTGAGTATTTTTTAATGAATAAATAATTTTATATATATAAAATGGAGATAAAGGAATACATAATTACCGTAATATCCCGTTTTTCTGCCCCTTCTTTGCAATTTTGTAAAGAAATTAAAAATTTTCGAATAATCCTAAAAAAGCAGCCTTTCCAATAAATAAATAAATAAATAAAGCATACTAAGTACCATATTCTGGGAATGGCCTTAAACAGTAAAGGAATCCTATCACTTTTCTCTCTTATTCACTATTTTCTCCATACTCTCTCATTCGTGTTCTCTCCCAGCTGAATCGTGAGGAAACAAATACTTCTCCCTTTGTTCATTCTCCTGATTTGATCTCTCTGATTGGCTGAATTGTGGGTATGCCTTTAGACGACATAAGCTTCCTGTTATCATCAAAATCAGATTTTCTATCTTCAAAAATGTGTTCTAAGAAAGAAAAGGAAAAAGTAGAAAATAAAAAAGCATAACTATGTTTAAAAAATATTTTATTTCAAAGGGTTAAAATTCAAAAGTTTTTGATGGATTTTGGCATTTAAGAAAGAAAAGTATGAAATTAAAGAATATGTAGTTAGTTCCGAATTTTTAATGATTTTACCGATGCAAAGTTATAAAAATGAACCAAAAAAGAACATATGTCCGACGGTTGCGTTCATTCAACGCTTGTATTCCACGGAGCATCGTAACTGAACTACCTCTGATTATTTTACCGTTTTTTACCATGTTTGCGAGGTGGGGGGGGTAACGAGATTTTACGGTATCTTGATATGTATGAGAAAAAGTTTAAAATATTGAATAATAAAGCATGTTAACTCTTCAATAAGATGTAAAAAAGAAAATTAAAAATCTACCAATTTTTTTAATTGAAAGTTTCAGTTTCAGATCATTCAGTGTTGCGGTTTTTAGAGCGCTCCGGAAATCAGGACGCGAGATAAAAGATCTGTATTATCTATTGTGTACTATATTTTAATTTATTGTGTTTTAATATGTATATTTAATTTCAGCACAGGTGTTATATTTTACTGCATCATTCCTATTTTATTATTTAATTCACCAATTTGATCATAGTTTATTTGCAGTGGGGAAAAAATTGCATTTTGTATGTTATTATACTATCATAAAAAATATTTTTAACAGATCCCCAAAATTCGAAAATCCAGTATCGGCGTGGTCCGGCCGATTCCGGATTTTCGAGGTTCAACTGTACTAATAAAAGTCTTGCTCTGTGTGTCTGTCTACGATGGCTAGCAAAATCTAGCACACCTAGAAGTCTGAAATTTTTAATGAGGATAGTCGAAGTCCTCTCCTGATGCACCCGAGACTCAGAATTTTAATATTTTGAAAATTAGCCGAAATATTAATTAAAACTCATTAATCATCGTATTGAAAATGCTAATGCTTTTTATTAAAATGGCTGAAGAAAAGAACACTTATTCTCGATTTGCTAGCAGAAATGAATGAATTTGAAATTTATTTACCAATTAGCAAATTTTGAGAAAACAAATTAAGATATCGATTTGAAACTTTCAGAGCACATGTAGAAAAATTTTCTGCATCCAACAATCCAATTTTTTGTAAAATTCGGCCAGTAATTTTTCTTATTTTTTGCAAAAATCTGGCGGCGCCAGTCAAAAAAAAATCCGAGACGGGGATTGACTTTCATTAAAAACTGAACTATAAAGAGATCGGTTTCTCTTGCCAATCCCTCAATTTACTTTGCAAAAATCAAAGGAAATAATTGCCAGTTTTTACTAATGAGCAACAGTAATTCCCTCCTTACAATGTGTATTTCCTTTACAAAACATTTTTCTTCTATTAAGGAAATACTAATCTGTAAATTACAGAGAAACAATATTAGTATAAAATTACAAACACAAATATATACTTTAAACTGAATGAATAAGGATACATATAACACTAAGTATTTTTAAACACTTAGTCCTATCAATTCACAACATTTCTTATAACACATGGGCTGATAAGTTCCCGGTCTAATAAAGAAAACACAACTTTTTAACAAAGCTTTATAACTTTATGACTTTATACCTTTAATAAATAACATAACTTTAATAATAAATAATAATAATTTAATAATAATAATAATAATTTAAATATAATTTATAATAATAATTTATTAATAATAATTTAAAAAATAATTTAATAATAATAATTTTATAATAATAATTTAATAAATGATTAATAATAATAATTTTATAATAAATAGCATAATTTTATAACGAAAAAGCTCCAAACAGTGCTCAGAACTCGTTGTTGTTTTTGGTCAAAAGTCAACACGCGTGGCAGCCACTTTGATAATAGCTTTTTCATAGACAAATGTTCATTCAAAATAAAACCTACACGTTCCTTGGATATCTTCAGAGTCTGAGCTATCTCCTGCAACTTCAGTTTACGGTTCCCCAAAACGATTTTGGAGATTTTTTTTATGTTTTCTGGAGTAACCACCTCTTTTGCGTGGTGCATCACTGGTGTCCGTACGACCACGTTTAAATTCAGCAAACCAGTCAATAATGGTTGATTTACCTGGTGCAGTGTCCGGATAACACTTATCAAGCCAAGCTTTTGTTTGAACGGTGTTTTTTCCCATCAAATAACAATTCTTGACATTCTTGTTTATCCATTTTTTTGTTTATCAACAAAGTCGTTCAACTAAAACCACTCTAACGTTTTATCCGCATGGCAAATCGTCATGACATTTTTTCTGCTACCTTTTAAAGGTTAGTATTTACTAAAAAAACATCAGTTCGGTGATTATAATGCCATCTGTGTGCCAGACCGGGAACTTATCAGCCCATGTGTTAAATGTAAAATTTATGCGAAACCACATTCACTAAAACTCATAAATTAAACAAACCCAATTATGGAAGAATGTCTTTCTTCTACAGTCTTGTTTCAAAATGTCAGCCACCCTAGAATTTCAAACTTCTATATCTCAGTCATTTAATAAGGAAGATGCCAAATAAAAAATGCTCTGGAATGCTTGTATCAAGGCCAGGGCCGTAGCGAAAGGAAAATTTTGGGGGGGCAAAAGGCAAGATTGGCCGACTCAAAAATGTTTCAAATCCGACTAATGTAAAATAGTCGATCTGTCGCATTATTTCTTAATTAATAGTTTTTACAATTAATTTTAACTGATTAATTATAATTGATAGTTAAAAATAAAATACATGATTTTGTATTCTTAAAATGTTTCTTAGATATAACTCAGTAATTATTTAAAAGATTTACGAAGAACTTTACTGGAGAAAAAAAAGGAAATATGTATTGATAAGAGAAAATCCTACAGTTATATTTGTCAAAAACACATTTGTTTAGAATGATAGAATGAAGTGCTAATTTAGTAAATAGAATGTGGTGATTTTCAAAATAAAAGCTAAATAAAAATGTGATCTCTTAGTTCTAAAAATTATGATAATGTAATGAATGGGAAGTACTTTCAATATTTTATTAGCATGCGATAGAAAATAATTTTAACTTTATATTCCAATTAGAGATAATATCGTGTGCAACGAACAACATACACTTTCAGTAATTCTAATTGTAAAACTAAACAAGACCGAAAAATTATGCGTCAAGCATAGATTATGTAACACTTTACAACGCTTCCAAAATAATTTTACAAATCGTTACCGTTTAATAAGCTGAAAGATAACATCTAAGTAAACAATTTGGAAAACGCATAACATATTTAAAAACGTAATTTCAGGGATTTCCAACATATATTTCTAACATATACAATATTTGGAAATATATCCGAATACTTTTATTCAGCCCTGTATATGATCTATAGATTTGTATAGATACTACATAGGATGCTAAATTTTAGTTTAGTTAGGAAACGCGTAGCACAGTTTAAAATTCTCTTTCTGGAGTTTCTTACAATAAACGGAAATGTGTTCGTGAATTTTTGTGCTGCCCTGTATATGAAATACAGAATTTATACACACCAAGTGATAGACAAAAAGTGAGTTAAATTTAAAATCGCGTTCAGCAACTTAAAACCCACTTCCAGGAGTTATTGTTAACAGACAGTAGAGAATTATTTTGTGTGTCCCTGTAAATGAACGATGACTGCTATACACGCAATATTCTGTAGTAAGCCTCTTGTAACGCACCTTAGTGATATATATAAATTTCAATGCGTTTAAAATAGTGAAACATTCTTTAATTAAACCGCAAACGATTTTTCTCCATAGACGTAATGTAACGGAATTCTTTTGACTGTCCCTGTAAAATAACTATAAGTGCTATGCACACCCTATTCCATATTAAGCTTCTTGTAATGCACCTTAGTGATATATATCAATTACAATGTATTTGAAATTGGGTAACATCATTAAAATGAACCGCAAATGATTTTCCCCATAGACCGTAATATAACGGAATTCTTTTGAGTATCCCTGTAAAAAAACTATAATTGCTACACACTTCAGTTGAAATAGGGAACATTCTATAAATAACGGCAATAACATATAAAAAATGCAGGGCAATCCGAGCATATTTACGGGAGTTAGAGCATGGACAGACGGCCAGACAAACCGAAGTCATAAACAATTTTCAACTAGGTTGGAAAGTGTTAAAAATGTTCCTTGGCTGCATGTTCCTTGGTTTCATGTGCTCCGAATTCATGTAAGTTTCTTTTTCTTACTTTCCGCGTTTGGCAACACTCAGTGTTCTGTTTTCTTTTTGTTTTTGGAATGTGAAAAATGATGTTATAGAATAAGCCGTGTGATGGCTCGCTTTTCTTTATTTGTGAATAAACCGCTTTTACAGTCCATTGTGTGTTTTTTATTAAGAACCAGCAGTGTGTGTGTGTGTGTGTAGTCAGAAACGCAAAAACACCGACTAATGTAAAATAGTTAATCTGTTACATTATTTCATAATTAATAGTTTTTACAATTAATTTTAACTGATTAATTATAATTGATAGTTAAAAATAAAATATATGATTTTGTATTACTAAAATGTTTCTTTGATATTACTCAGTAATTATTTAAAAGATTTACCAAGAACTTTACTGGAAAAAAAAAGAATATGTATTGATAAGAAAAAATCCTACAGTTATGTTTGTGAAAAACACATTTGTTTAGAATGATAGAATGACGTGATAGTTTAGTAAATAGATCGTAGTGATTTTCAAAATAAAAGCTAAATAAAAATGTGATCTCTTAGTTCTAAAAAATATGATAATGTAATGAATGGGAAGTACTTTCAATATTTTATTAGCATGCGATAGAAAATAATTTTAACTTTATATTCCAATTAGAGATAACATCGTATGGAATTAACAACATACACTTTCAGTAATTCTAATTGTAAAACTAAAAAATGCACACTATAGGGGTACTGAAAATATTTGGTGGGGCCTCAAAATTTTATTGCGCCTGGGGCCTCTTGAGTGCTTAATCCACCACTGATTGTGTTTTATAGAAATGTCAAGAGACCGACAGAAACATTTGAATTATCCACGATTTCGAATTATTCAAGTTTGACTGTACTATTTTTACATGAATTACACATCACACTGAATAAAGCAAACCATTCATGCCTTTCTTATCACCATTCCCTGTCAAGTGGTTTCCACTGTCCAGCCATGTTGATAACTTCTTCGAACTTTTTGCAGCCTCCAAGTTTCTTATTTTTAGAGTCTGTCTTTTTTTATTTCCACTTGGCTGGTGCCGAATTCGTTTCATAATATAAACTATTTCAACACAAGCAAAGTAAGATTAACCTCTTGGGGACGAGCGACACGTATACGTGACGCATAAGATGCTCAGAATCCTCGATTATTCCCACCAGTTAATTTTTATTGTAAGCTTTGCCTTATTTAATGACAGCATTTCTGCGATTCAATTAGGCGAAAATTTCTGTTTTGAAAAACCGGGGGTAAAAGATTAAAAATTCCGTAAAAGACGCTCGTCACGAAGGGGTTAAGTAATAAACTATCGTACTATCACCACTATGCGACTCTCAACTGCTCTGACAGTCCGATATTGATGAGCAGTTAGTAAACGAATGACTCAGTATGAATAGCACTAGCTCACTGCACGTCCTAGCCTGCACTTGACTCATCACTCGTCAGGCATCTGGCGCGACATGACACATTCGACTCGATATTCTGCTGTCTGCTCTAGAGATGTTTTTGCATGCGAAGCGTATGGAGTATTTGAACGGACACGCAAAAACATTTACTCTAGCACTTTGATGGATTTTTTTTATTAACTTTTAGCTAGGTGTTGGGTATTTTATAGGAAGTTAGATTAGATATTAAAATACAATAATTTTTTAACCATCCGTTTGGAGCCCCGGCGGTAGTTACGGGCCTGAAACGCTGAACTAGTTATATTGTTTTAAGTGCAAACGTGTTAATGTTCCGCAATCGCTTCAAGTTTTTTTTTACCATAAAATTCCTTTTGATAATTAAATTTTTCCTGAAATCCTCTACTTTCGGAATTCTTTATTAAAAAAATAATTCCTCTTACGTATGATTTAGTTTTAAAAAAAAATAATCGCTAACATGTATCGTAATTTCCGGCATATAATCCGCGGATCAAACAATTATGTTTAGACCCAGAAATTTTATTTAATAATTGAAGTAAAATATTTACAGCGATCTAGTATGTTCCGTTATATAAAATAAAACTTCTGGGTCGAAACATAATTGTTTGATCCGCGGATTATACGCCGGAAATTACGGTAATCAGGGTATACACAAGGCTAACGAAAAAGACAGGCTACCGCGGTGCATTCCACTCATCTTTTTTTACAGACCGCTAGAGTGACGTGATGCTTTTTTCGTACACCTCCATTGGTGCATTCGAGCATCACGTGACTCCCGCGGTCTGTAAAAAAAAATATATATGCGTAAAGCACCGCGGTAGCCTTTCTTTTTCGTTAGCCTCGGGGTATACAATAAATATTAAGTAATTAATAAAGGCTCCAATGCTAATTTTTATAATAACAAGTGAAAAATCAGTGAAAAATTATGTAATTATGTTATGTTGGCACAAGCATATAAATTTAGTTTTAGTTTTATCAAAAAAAAAAAAAAAAAAAAAGTAAGAAGTTTTTAGGTATTAAATGTTAAATGCACGGATATTTTTTAAATTTATTCATTTTCTTTTTTTAAATAGTTTAAAAATTCTTTGTTTTTATTTCCCAAACGTTCCTAAAACAGTTCCAAAGGGCGTAAACATCATATCGTTGCTAGAACCTACTATGTATCAAGTATAAAATTTCTTGAATTTTCTTAAGCGACTTTCGCATTCGGTCGACCTAGTTTATATATTGATAGTTTTTATCTATGTAAGTTGCGAGTGTTACTGTAGGACAAATTTCTGATATTTTCAAATCAATAGATTAGATTTATTTTTTCCCCTATTGGCTTATGTATCGACGGCCGACTTAGCTTTACCATGTGTGGGTAAGGTATAGTATATGTCCAACATTTCCGGCTCTGCAGACAAGATTTATACATGATAATTTTTTTTTCAGTGCGTAGGCCGACTAGCTATTTATGTGATTCGAAAATGTGACAGAACCCGTGACTTTCATACCGGCTGACCAGATAGATCTATTGAAACCATTACTTTTTTTACTCATAACCTATCTATTGACAGACCGACTAGCTTTTGCCATATGATTGTAAGGGTGTAGTGAAATGCATTCTGAAGACTTAAAGTCCTGTCAACCAGAATTTTTCCGAATTGTTTTTTTTAATCGGCCTACTGACATACTACAGAGACACTAATTAAATCTGCTGATAAGCCGACTGAATCCTTTTACCAAACATTGGGGGGGCAGCTGCCCCCCCTGCCCCCCCGCTCGCTACGCCCCTGATCAAGGCTTAAGGGTAACAATTTTGGATGTATAATTTTTTGAATTTGAATCCTTTAAGTGGCCGTTATTTAAAGTATTGTGTGAATTGAACTCTTTTAAATTTTCTATGAATCACAATATGTTGTAGAGGAACCAATTATCACAAAGTCTGTGTATAACTTATAATTTTCAACTCTTTTCAGCTTCATTATAAGAAGTTTCCACTGTATTAGACCAATTATAGGTAGGTTTCATAAGAAATACTACCTATACATTCTCCCCTATGTTGGAATTTCTGGAAAATTTTTTGCAGATCTATGGCGATTATGACTTCCAGAACTCAAAACCACCCCCAGTTCAAAACTATGTCACTTTTTTATGGACACGATAACTTCAATAATTCTGCTCAAATCTCTTCTAAACTCATACATAAAATCAAGGGGCATAAAATCTCAGTCAAGTTCGTTAATGAGTAAAATCGAATCAGGGGGGGGGGGGGGGGAGGGGGCTTTTTGTGAAAACAGAAAAAAGCACATAACTTCTTAATTATGATATGTATCGAATCCGTTTAAAGGTTTAAAGTTATTATTTCTTGTAGGAAAAGGGCCAAAAATTTATGTATAACAGATAATTGATATCATTAAAAATGGCCTCCAGGGGGAGGGAGAAATAGAGGTTTAAGAAGAAAAAAAATTCATAATTTTGTCAATTCATAAGATATCAAATCCGCTTAAATTTATTATAAATCCTCTTAATATTATCTACAACTTTTATATTGACAAGTTTTTTATAGGACCAACCCTTACAGCAAAAGAAAATGAAAAACAAAAAATTCTGGCCAACTCCATCTACAGACACAGGTAGATTTCGAAGTGGGCAGTCCCAACTGCCACATCATGGCAATAAGGCTTCTGCAATTCCCAATAAACAGGCGCCCCACAGTCTGTGTCTTGGAAATCTATATGTGCCTGTAGGCCGAGCCGTCAGGGATTTTTTTTACTTATAAATTTCTCATTTAAACTAGGTTCTCATTACATCCGAGCTCGCTATATAATCAAATTTGATTGTATTTTAAGTCATTTTTTTTTCTCTGCTTATAAATAGTTTTTTGTAAGAAAAAAATAATAATATGCAGCTTTATATATTCCAGATTCTGCTAGTGAAGATAACAGTGTAGATCATACGCCTTTAGTCATTTCACGCTGTAGTTCGTTAAGTTCTCTGACAAGTTGTTTTCAACATTCAGCTCGCAGCTCATGGGTTAGTGACGTTAGGTATGTATGTTCCTTTGCATTTTCATAGATGCCAACCTTTCAGTTTTTTTAAGTCATATAAACATATTTTAAATCAGAAATTTTATTCAATAAAATGCGTCTTGTTTCTATGTGGTACTCATTTGATTTTATCTATTAAATAAAATTTTTTGTTCTAATTATGTTTATTTGACTTTTTAAAAACCAAAAGGGTGACAGCTATGCATTTTAATTTTTAAAATATTATTAGCTAAATTTATCAGATAACATTTATTTTGTAAATAAAATGTAAGAACCTATATTTAATTCAAAATATTTGAAAGCATATATTTCTAAAATCATTTAAAAATCTTTTTCATAGAAAAGTTTAAAAAAAAATCTTTTGAAAAATTTTATTTACTTAAATGATTTGTTTTAATCCCTTTTTTCCCCTCCAACTAGTTGGTTTCTGCTAAGTTTGTAAAGATCTCTATTGCTAAATTACATTTCATTGGGTGTTTATATATATATATATATATATATGCATAGTCTTTTTTTTTTTTTTTTTTTTTTTTCAAAAAACCAACCATTTAGTAAAATTTAAATCATGGATAATACAACAGTGTATAGTGTTTTGTATATAAGCATGTTAATCTTTTATTAAAGTTCTTGTATATATATATATATATATATATATATTTTAATCCAATTTTTTTTACTGGTGATTCTAACTTTTGTTTACCATTCATGTTAAATTATTTCTGAGTGAATTGTAAATTTTACTATGGATTATTTTGCTTTTATTAGTTTTATCAATTTTAAATATTAAAATTTTATAATATTATAAAATAAAGCTTATCTGAAGTTTCCAGAAATTTTATTTTTTTCGATACTCTAGTAAAATTGAAAAATATTTTCCACATTTGTTTTTTCTATAAAATGAAATATTTATAATCTTTTGTGGAATACTCATCCATCTTTGAAATACTTATGATCTGAATGATATAACCTAAATATAGAAAATTGGATAAGTAGGTGTGGTCACTTTTCTTGGCATACAGCCATCTTTGGCCTCTTAATATTAATACAGGCAGAATCAATAGATCTGTATTTCTAAGTTGTATAATAGTTCTCTTAGTACATATTATAAGAACTCTTATGATGTCAGTAACTATTATGACTAAAGTAATCTTTGAGAAACTTGAATGTTGTGGTTTGGATATTTTACTTTTTTAAATTTTGGAACTCCAGTTATATAATGAAATTTTTATATAGCATTCTGTGTTCTTGTTTTCATGTATAGTTTTGTAACTTAGTGAAATAGCTATCAGTAAAATAAATTGTATACCTAGTTTTCATTAAAATGCATGAATTAACATTCACTGATACTTTGTCATTAATTATTTCCAACAATTTATATTTGTTTTTTAAAATGTCATATTAATCAAAATTTAAAATAATGCCATACAACTTATTACCTTTGGTATGTATTTTTTAAATGATCTATTTTTTTAACCATGAATAAGACTTAATGAACATGACAGAAATGAAATAATTCTTCAACATTTGGTTTATGTTTTAATTCTTCTTTATTTAATTGATTTATAAAGTGATTATTGGCTATAAACTGAAGGGCAAAATTAGTGTCAACCACAGGAGGCAACTAAATAGAAAAAAGTGGTAAAAAATTATCTGCCAGCAGCCACTTTTCTTGTTAGGAGAGAGTAAAATTTTCTTGCATGCCATCAGTGATTCTACTCTTGCTGGTTGTATTATGTTAACATTAACATATTTACATTATGCATGTATGTAGTTAAATTGATGTAATAGGGTAGTCTCACATTTATATGAATCTCTCTGTTGTATGACTTGTTTCTTAGGTTTTTTAAGAGTCATATAAGTGAGAAATCCCTGTCATTGTAATATAATTGGAAATTGTTTTTACAGTGCAATTTAACTCTTCTTTGTATGCTAAAAATTCATTGAATTAATTGATATTCTATTTGTGGAATTATAATATAATTTTTTAATTCTTAGCCAACGGACAAGTGCTGTCATCTCACCTTCAGATCTACCTGACTCTCCTGGTGTATATTGTAACTCTGAAGAGAAGCCCCATCTTTATGAATTTACTGACAAAGTTCCTGATCCAGACACGCATGGGCTCATACGTCCAAGGCCAGCATGGCCCATCAATTCATTGCCTTCAAGTGACTCCCTACCTTCTTCAATCAAAAGAATGTCTTTGGATAGTGATGTTTTTGTGAATTCCTGTGAAGTAGTTCCTCTGGAATCTGTTATAGATCATGCAGAATCAGATGATATTATTACACCAGTGTCTACAAAGACATTACCTTCAAGGCCACCAAATTCTCCAATATCACCAGAAAAAGATTCCTGCTCAAGTACTGAAGTAGGTTTTTTTTTTTTTTGAATTAATAACACGTCTGCAATATTTTTTTTAATTAAAAGTGAAGAGTGTTTCGTGGATATTTTTTATGCTAATTTTAGAGAAATTATTCCGAAGTTTCATGCACAGTTGCGACACAAAATGAGAATTTCTGTAAATTATAAATTTAGTCATAAAATGACCAGATTTTTCAGTTGGGGCTTATTCCGAATAATATGTTGTGCTGTCCTCTAAAAAAACCCATTTTTGAAATTTTCTGTATATAAAGTCTAATAAAGAATTTAAAAAAGAAATAAACATGTCTAAATTTTTATAGCTTGTTCTTAGTCAGATTTTAATGTTGAGCATTTTTCATTTTATCATTTTATTACAAAATGGCAATTTGAAAAAAGCGAGAATTTGAAGAAAAAAAACCCTCTCTATTCCAAAAAAAACCCATGTTATCTGAAAACACCCACACTTGGCATAATCACTGAAAATGAAGCATTTTATTTCATATTAATGGGCACATAAAAACAATTAAAACAATTATGTAGATCATTCTAAAATTCTATTATAACAAGAAAATCTGTAAAAATGAATCTCCTATTTTGCCAGAATTCTGCAACTGTGTTTATTTAAATTGTTTTAAAACTAAATAAGCACTCCTTAGGCATTTTTTAATATTTTTATTATTCTAACTGGTGCATAAAATGCAACAAAACAAAAAAAAAGTGACTTTAGTGAAATATTTGATGTAGTTCTAGGGTGGGTTTTTTTTAAGAAACATTTCACTTTGGGTGGGTTTTTTAGGGGACAGTACAGTAATAAACACTGCCTTTTTCCGAAACCAATGACCAGTTTTCACAAGAATTTATTCTGCATTTTCTTTATTTTTAAATGTAATAACTGCTGTTTTTATGAATCGCACTTGTTGAATAGAATTTAATTCAATAAAGAGGCGAAATCCAATCAAGGTAAAAATACTAATACTGATTTTGGTTTTGATTGATTATAAAAGTGGCTAATTTGACTACCCAATGATTCATATAAGCGGTAATAACTGTACACATTTTTATCTCTGGGGGGATTTTAACCCTCCCCCCTCCTTTGCTGCACCACTGATGTAGGATATTCTTATATCAACCACAGTATAACTAATTAAACAGTTAATGTCGCTTAAATTAACATTTCAATGATAATTTAATGCTATTTTTTCCAAGTGAAAGATGGCCAGGCTAGGTCATCATTTCAGCTTAGAAAAATTTTAATGCACTTGGTATCAATTGCAACAGAAGAAATTATTACAGTATTCCCTTGAACATTGTTTACAATACATCTAATAAAGACTAGCCTTTTATAGTGCATATGTTTTATATTCCAAAATCAATGGTACAAAAAAATAGGAATTGTTTATTTTTATTTAGCCATTGCAAAAAACTTATTCAGGCAACTACTATTGCCAAATTATAATTGTCCTGCACAACTTCTAAATTCAGATTCACCTGTTTGTTTGCAAGCAAAGGAACTGGGCATACTTTTCTGAGAATATTCAGTGAACTGAGTCCAAGATACATCCTATGTAAAAGTTTGTGTTTGTTACAGGCATAAAATTCTACTCTTGCTGGTTGTATTATGTTAACATTAACATATTTTCATTATGCATGTATGCAGTTAAATTGATATAATAGGGTAGTCTGAGATACAACATAAGAGAGACTGCATAATAGGCATTCATACCTATTCAGTTACCATACTTTTCATAATTATTAGCAATTTTCTTTTTTTCATAACTTGAATTTATTGTTTTTGTTGTGATTTTCAGCCTTTTAAAAAAAATTATTTGAAGCCATTGCAGTACTATGTATGTCATTAACACTTTATGTGGAGTAAATGATTTTTATTGCAAAATATCTTACTTTTACATGCTACTCCAAGTATAAAAAATTTAATCTATCCGTATGAAAGTTTTTTGTTTTTTAGTAAATTGATACCCAAAAGGTTAATGTATTATTTCTATAAAAATGTAATTAATCTGTTATATATAAATAATAGTGGATTTTTTTTTTCTTTTTAAGACATCAAGTTCACGGGAGAATGATGAAGATAAGATTAAAGATAATGATCTTATAGCTGCTTGCATTAATCTTGGAATGCCTAATAATGCTGGAGAAATGACTCATAACAATAGTATACTGCATTCAAAACTGAATAATTTATGCTCTTCTGTAACTTACTCTCGCAGTGGAATACCAGTTAAATCAGGAATTCAATCTCGGCTAACCCAGTCTTTCCCCTCTTCATCTACTAGACCAGATGTTACATCAGTCAGAAGTACTTCTCAGTTAAACTCTATAAATATCATATCTTCTAACTCAAAATCTATAAATATTACTTCATCTCAGATGTGTTCAAAACCTGTTGATGACAATGACAACTTAATTCAGTCTAGTAATACTGATTCTGCTGAGAGACCAAACAACAATGTGCCTCTTGACAACAGTGCTAATTCTCTGATGAAGCCCAAAAAGTTTGCAACATCTGAGCATAATTTCACTGAACCCGAAAAAAGTGGTTTAAGTGCGTTTGAATCCAAGTGTCTTAATATCTGTAAAAAGTATCCAGCTTTGAGTCAAAAATCAGGATTTAGAAAAACTGACAATTCTGCATCATTCAGTCAATCGCCAAATGAAGATAGTTATCAGCGACTAAGTTCATCAGGGGGAAGTAAGTGTGTTTTTTCATGATTTATTTATTTTAATAGCATGCTACGTTTAAATATGATAAGACACTGCAAACCCAGAATATTATAATTCTTTCTAAATTGAGAAATTTTATTCTTGAATAGTTTGGTAATTTATGATAGTAAAATATATGTATTTTTTTCTTGCTGCAGAGATCTTGTTTTAAAAGTACATACGGCCTTTGGTTTTTTAGTTTTATTTTTGTAACTTAGAAAAAATTGCACATATATAAAAAAAATAAAAGTTAAAAAATTCTAAATTGTCCAATATATATATTATCATTTACAAATTACTTGGATTTAACTTTCAGGTGAAACTGTTAGCTTCAGATCAATAAAAATAATTTAATGTAGAAGCTAGTAATAAAAAAGAATGGAAAAATGACCTTCATGAGCTGAAGGTCTACTACTTATTCTTAGAAATATTAAGAAGAAGAAATATTTACAATCAAAATGGAAATTGTAGTTTTTTGTGTTGATTTTTTACTTTAAAATAAAATATCTAAATAGAAACAAAACATTCTGAAGCCCGAAAATATTAAGTAATATTTAAAAGAAAATAAAAACTAGCATAATAATTTTAATTTAAACTATATTAATAAATGAAAGATGTGTGTTGGCAATGCCTAGGGAAATCTATCACATATCGAAGTCTGCAAATTTGAATAAAGAATGGACGAAGATAGGTGTCAAAACCACTGAGACTCAGATTTTTCCTTTTGTGATAATTAGCCAAAATATTAATTAAAAGCCCTCATCACACGCTAACTCAGTCAATTGAACAAGCTTCAATTTCCTTCAGTTTGTTGGTGTTTTGATTTTTCCTTTGCATGTGCGGGGAAATAGTGGTTTTCCGGCACGTAGCTTGAAGACAGAAGAAAAACATTCCATTTTTCATGCTTTTTTAAATTTCAATCATCAGGGCCAGTGTGGAGTTACTTTTTGTTTTATTTATTTATTTATTCATTTTTAAATAAGTGTAGATGGTACTTTTGTTGTACTGAAGGGTCCCTTTCATTTTTAAAAAATATGAATGTTAACTATTTCAAAAAAATTACTTTCTGAAAGTCTTTTTTCCAATTTTAAAATTGAAATCACTGGGACCTGGATGGTGCTACTAAAAAACAAAAAAATACCAATATTTAGAAGGTATTTTCGTCATATTGAGGGTATTCATTTAAAAAATATATGAATATTTATTATTTGTCATTTTCATATTTTTCCTTTTTTGTACATTTTAAAATGGCAATCACCAGAGATTGGATAGAGTTATAAAAAACAAAAAATATCCATGTATAGATGGTACTTTCATGGATCTGACTGCATCTTTCATTTAAAAAAAAAATTACTATTATAAAAAAAAATTGTTTACTGGTGTTCATTTTTGTATTTTCTTTTTTATCAACCATGCCTTTTAAAAAATATGAATAATTACTATTTTAAAAAAAATTGTTTTTGGAAAGTCATTTTTATATTTTGCCATCCATGTGGCCTGGATGGAAATACAGAAAACAAAATACTCATGTATATAGTACTTTTCTTAGGGCCTGGGCAATGCTGGTTGGGTTTGCTAGCATTTAATAATTTATACTTACATATGCTTATTTTACTTACAGTATGTACTAAAAAAATTAAATGATTTTTAAATTATAATTCATCAAATTATATCTTTTGATTTAAATGTTCATTGCAGATTAAATAAAAGTAGATACTTAAAAAATGAATTAGTTTTAAACAGAAAAATTCTTACAATAGTTATTCTTTTATCGCTTATTTCTATTTGCTTTCCAGATTATTGACTGATAAATATATCCTTATACATATATTTTTATTCTTAAACCATTTGATCCCCCAGTTCTATTTTTGAATGTAGCTTTAAAAATGCATCAAACATTTTCATTTAAGAATGATTTTCAATTTTCAATGGCTTTGAGAAAGGCTAGAAATGTATGTAAAAATCTGAATGTAAAATTTTGAAATCTGCTCCCAATAAAATATTGTTCTTGTCAAGCAGAATTTCCATTAAGGAAAGAGTTTGATATATAATGTCAAACAGTAATGTAGAGTTGAATAATTTATTTATTAATAATTGTTTAAAAACAACACAAAATGTCACAAAAACATATATGCATCATTTATTAAAAACTTTTACTTTAGGTGTTTTAAAAATATACAAAACTGCATTTCACATTAAAAACCTAGCGCTTTCGAGCCGTCCTGGCTCATCATCAGGGTTAAAACATCACCACGCAGATACACACAAAAAACACAACTAGTCTAAAACACTGTAAAAACATCAATGTCTGCTGAAGACAAGGTCAAACCATTATAAACAGGGTGGGAAGCATAGGGAGGGATGTGCCAATCTTATTCATTCTTGAATTATCTGTAAAAGCCTATACCATACTTTAGGGATATTGTACGAAACTGAATCATTGCATGTTTTATTTTTCCTGGTTAAAATTTCTATTGATTCACTTATTATTGCTTGATAAAAAGAGGATGTGGGTTTAATAATTTTAGCGTTTTATCAAAATCTATTATAATCGACTGCTCTTGTTTTAATCTGGAAAGTGCCGTTTTACTTCTATTATACTTGACATCTGCAATATGTTCTTTTAACCGAATTTTAAATTTCCTTAAAGTCATACCAATGTAGTCTTTAACTTTATAAGATTTCATCCTATTTTCAACTATTTCCATAATAACTGGGATTCTATAAATTCCTGCTAAATCTTCAACCGGTATGGGATCAATCTTCTTATGTAGAAAGAAACAAAGAAGATTATATATGAAAGACATAAGAAGATTGATCCCATACCGATTGAAGATTTAGCAGGAATTTATAGAATCCCAGTTATTATGGAAATAGTTGAAAATAGGATGAAATCTTATAAAGTTAAAGACTACATTGGTATGACTTTAAGGAAATTTAAAATTCAGTTAAAAGAACATATTGCAGATGTCAAGTATAATAGAAGTAAAACGGCACTTTTTAGATTAAAACAAGAGCAGTCGATTATAATAGATTTTGATAACGCTAAAATTATTAAACCCACATCCTCTTTTTATCAAGCAATAATAAGTGAATCAATAGAAATTTTAACCAGGAAAAATAAAACATGCAATGATTCAGTTTCGTACAATATCCCTAAAGTTATGGTATAAGCTTTTACAGATAGTTCAAGAATGACTAAGATTGGCACATCCCTCCCTATGCTTCCCACCCTGTTTATAATGGTTTGACCTTGTCTTCAGCAGACATTGATGTTTTTACAGTGTTTTAGACTAGTTGTGTTTTTTGTGTGTATCTGCGTGGTGATGTTTTAACCCTGATAATGAGCCAGGACGGCTCGAAAGCACTAGGTTTTTAATGTGAAATGCAGTTTTGTATATTTTTAAAACACCTAAAGTAAAAGTTTTTAATAAATGATGCATATATGTTTTTGTGACATTTTGTGTTGTTTTTAAACAATTATTATAGTACAGAGGTGAATTTGAATCAATTGAGTGTTGTGTTTTTCATGACTCAAATTTATTTTAATTTATTTATTTTTATTCATTTATTGATATCCTAGTGATTTGAATATTTGTAAGAGTTGATTACACCTTCTATAATTAATGAATTTTCATTTTTTTACAGGTAAAGTTAAAACAGCAATACCTCAAATTGTTCGCTCAGGGATTCCTAATTTTGACACTGAACAGCATCCTAAACAACTGCATGTGAAATCTCAGAATTTACCTGTATATAAAGGCGCTTCATCTTTTTGTATAAATAAAAATGAATATGCACAAAATAATACTGCTGAAAACACAAGTTCAACTGAAGATAATATCTCAGAAGAAGGTATCATTAGCAGTAGTCCATCTGCTTGTGAGGAATCTGAAAATGATTCACCTGAAGCTCCAAAAAGTGCCAAAACTTCTGAAGTACAGTTAAGAAATAACAAAGTGAGAAATAGAAAGACAAAAGCTAATCGGCGATCTATGGAAATTAGACCACCATCTGAACAATCTAGTGAAGATGATAATAAAAATGCATTTACTGTTTCAACTTCATCAGCAGCAATTTGCCGGATTTCTATACCATCAAGTGGAAGTGAAGAAAAAGTAAGAGAAGATGAAAGGGCCAAAGAAAAAGTTTCTAGAGGAGTCATACCAGATCTGTTAGAAGGTGCAGCATTCCATGACGAACTAGCTAATATGGGATATGATTCAGATAGATTACAAAGTTCTTCAAAGAATAATTTACCACGAAACATGACCGACTCAATGGAACTCAGAAGAGGAGCGTTGTTGATAGCAGCTGAATTAGAAGAAGGTATTGATGATTGCACTCACAGTAGTAACAGTTTTGATTTAGAGAATATGAAACCACCATCTTGCATGGCAGAAATGAGTATGACAAGTAGCGGACTCTCAGACCTTCTTTCGAATGGAAATGGTTGCTATATTAATGGAAAAAGAGCTGTTGACCGAAGAAGGAGCATTAAGAGGTCTAAAAAACTAACTAATAGTCGAAGGTTTGTGTTAAAATCGGTGAGACAGGCTCTAGCAAATAATATAGATATGTCAAAACAAAGAGAAACAGAAGACAAACCAATTTCTGCATCTACCTCAGTTGAAAATATTAGCATGAAAAGCAGTGGTACATCAGATTTAATTGATAACATCAATCCACCCTCAATGCTAGATGACATATCCATGACTAATAGTTGTGCTAGTCTGAATAGCATTAGCTCAGACATTTTAGAAAGCAGATCTCAGTCTTTAGCAGATCCTAGAAGCAATTCTGAAATGTTTCAGCGGCTTAATGCAGCTGCAGCAATGGTACAGGTGTATTCACGAGAATTGTCAAACATTATGACAGGAAGTATGAAGAGTAGTTGCAACTCTGACTGTCTTGATCTTGTGAAACCACCTTCAATCTTCCAGGATATTGCTGAAGTAACTGTTGAAGATGGAACTGAAGTTGCATCAGATCCTTTGGTTTCCGACTTTGAATTAGAGGAGGAACTTCCACATGATGATGAAGCTTCTGTGCCTTCAGAAACTGTTCATTCGCAATTTTTGCAATCTTCAAAAAAAGATGCTGATGGCAGTACTGAAAATTTAAATAGCTCTGTTGATGGTGACAGCATTTTAGACAGAGAAATGCATTCTATTAAAAAAATAAGTAGTTTAGCTCTCCAATCACAAAATACTAAAATAATTGACAGCAATAGTATTCAGCATTCTTTCTCAAACATCACAGAAAATGATTTAACGTCATGTATACCAGGTTCCCAAGAGGCTAATGTATCTCAAGATGAAGAAGATCCTCAAAATAACCAAGTATCATCCTTACCAACTGCTAGACGTGGTCCTAGAATAGTGAAGCCAATCAATAGAGAAACTGTTCGACAGATGCAGGAGAAGAAAAATGCCGAAAAGACTGTCAGAACTGTTCGGGGCAAAGCACCAGCTAATAAGCCCAGAAATCTTCTTCAACAAGTTACAACTGGTAGGCTAAATGGAGCAACCAGAGTAGCTACCGCAAAATCATCTCCTCCTATAGTAAGTGGTGTAAGACCCACCAGAACATCAGCATTACGAGCATCTCAAAATAAGCAAGGTATTAATAAACCTTTAGGTGACAGAGCTTCCCCTAGATCATTCCTTAGCAAACCTCCTTCTATCAATAAAACTCTGAAAGTTGCTAAGCAACCACCTATTGTTAAAACAAACTTATCTAATGCTGAGAGTAAAACTTCTTCACAATCTACAGAAATTCAGCGACCAGGTCTTTTAGTAAAACAAAACACATTCACTAAAGAAGAGTCAACTCCAAAAGTGCCTACAGCTTTATCACCAGCATCTAACAATTTGCCTTTACCAGGAGATGATCAAAATAACAATGATAAAGCTTCTAATGAAATAGTTATTTCTCCTAGTAGCAATGGACTTAAACCATCTGACAGAAAATTGTCATTTTCAACACCTCCAACAAACATTTTTCAGACTAATAAGAATAGTGTACAGCGAAAACTTAGTGCTCCAATTCAGAGAAAAAATTCTGAAAAAACAGGATTACCTTTATCACCAAGTTCTCACAGTTTAAGTCATGAAGATAAAATGGGCAAAAAATTTTCAGGTATTTTTTATTTTCAGTTTATTTTATTTTATTTTTAAAGTTATTAATAATTTTCATATTTGCTTGTTTGAACATTGAATTCAAAATTTATAAAGCTTTTAAATTTTAATAATAATATCCATTTATGAAAATTATTCAATAGCTTTTCCATCATTGCAATAACAATAAGATACTTACATGCGATTCTTGCTTAATTTATTTAAAATAATTTTTGCTAGATTTATAAAATTTCCAAAGTATACAGAGTACATAAGAAAGTTCCTTTATCCTGAAATAACTGTTGTACAGATAAAGCTAGAATTGTGGAACAGGGATCCACCTATAATAAAATGGTCATGCACTATCATGTGAGATTAAGTGCAGTGACTCTAATGGCAGAATTTAGAGGTTATTTACCCTATCTAAAAAATTATGAGAAATAGCAAAAAAAGAGTCAATTACAAAAGTATAGAGTTAAAATGCATATTTAAAATATGTACATTTTCATGCACTGAAGTATTTTTTAATGATACATGGAGTATGGATGATAGTACATAAAAGAAAATGTTAAGATGGAATAATTGCTAAGGATTAATAAAATAAATTGCTAAGGATTTTCAAAGTAAGAACTTTCAGAGATGATACAATGGCGCAACTTATTACTCACAAAGTTGTCAGTAACAAAATCGAGCATTTATTTTTTAATGCTTAAAAATGAGTCAGTTGTGAAACTTTTGAGGCTAATAAGGTCTGTTGGCTACTTCTTGTAAACCAAATCTTTCATATGAACCCAAAGATAGAAATCACATGGATTCATATCTGGTGAATAAGGTGGCCAATGCAATGTACCAGGATAACGATTTGGGTATTGATAGGCGGTAACTCGGGGCAGGTTGGTTTCTGAATGTTGAAGACTACTTCCGTAGAAATAGTGTTGCATTTTCATCACATAAATACATATTTTTAACAATAAAAATATGATCTTCAATTGAATATGACGCTTTGGGAGACATTTTCCAAATTGCATGACTAAACAAATATCTTTTATGCCCTCTCTGAATACATGCATTCGTGCCGCCATCTAGTGAGGCTCTGAGAAGTTATTTCAATTTAAAGTTGTAGGTTAATTAAAAGTCACCCTGTATATGATCAAAGTATTATATTGAAAGGTAAATTAGTGCATATTCATATTGTAGGCACTATGTTTCTTATTAAACAGTTTATAATAACTTTATTTGATGCTCAGAACAGTAAAGGCTGCAGACAGGGATGTAATGGAGGATATACGGTGGATATGCCATATACCTTCTGAATTATTTTAAGGAATACTGTAACCCTCTTCTCAAAAACACTATAGCATATACTCTTTAGAGTATACCCTCTGCCTACAGCGTATGCCCTCTGGGTTTTTTTTTGCTATTACATCACTAGCTGCAGAATGAAAATTTTCAGTGTATAATTATACTAGTGAAATAATAAGTGATGATGTCAATAAGTAAATAAAAAGATGACAGTTCACCTGTTTCAAAAGAATTGCAATCTTTAATTTTCTTTCTGAATATTCCTTGCCCTTAAGGATTCTAAAGTTATGATTTTATATGATAAAAAACATTAGAAAAATCAAGAATGTATTTTACATTTTAAAATTATTTTTGTATCAAGTCAAATGCTAAAACCTCTTGTATTTAAATTGGCTATTATCTTTTTTCATTAGTATCATTTATAAACCAAGGATCTTATATATATACAGTCAACTCTGTGAAATCCGCACACTTAGGGACCAAGGGTTTTGCGGATTATAGATTTTTGCAGATATTAGATCATTCCTTTGTTTACATTTTATTTTTTAAAGTCTGAGTATAAATTAAGAACAATTACATAAATATTGCAATAGAAAAGGAAAATATTCAAAATTGGTTTAATATATTTAATAACTAAGTTAATAGTATAAAGAAAAATTAAATTATATACAATACAAGTTTTACTGGTTTATTCATTTTTTCTTTTAAAAAAAAACATTGATACAATGGTAGATTAAGTTTTGGTTTGTTGTCAATGTTTTTTTTTTTTTTTCTGTAGTTTATGAACACTACATCATCTGATCATTTTATTGCTCAAAGAAATTTAAATATTTATATCCCAGCAATTTTATTATATTTTTATTTATTAAACCCTGTACATAAGTTATCTTAGTGTTTTCAATCTCTTATTCAGTATCTCTTTTACTCAGCTCAAATTATTATCTTTTGAATGCTGGATACAAAATATATGAATTTTTTTTTAATGGCCATTTATTTAATTGGAAAACTGATAATTCATGAAAAAAACACCACATTTAACTTCATGTATGAGCTTAAGGCTCCTCTTCAGTAAACTTCCCGATTCCCCTCGCTAATGTTATTCCTATGGGAGTAGGATGCATTCGTATTTTTAAAATATCTCTTTGGAAAATTAATATTTTTAACTTCTGTTTTCTTTGTACCGTTGTTAAAGCATGTTTCTTTTTTTCTTAGTTATCAAAATATTTCTAAATTATATGCTTAATTTATATTTTTATCCGTTAAAATCTTAGCGAAACTGAATAAGATTTTAACGTTTCATATAAAATTAAGTATATATTTTAGAAACAAATTGACAACTAAGAAAAAAAGAGACATTCTTTAAAGAATAGTACAAAGAAAACAGAAGCTAAAAATATTAATTTTCCGAGGAGCTATTTTAAAA
Source organism: Maratus michaelseni (assembly GCA_963931845.1). Taxonomy (NCBI): domain Eukaryota; kingdom Metazoa; phylum Arthropoda; class Arachnida; order Araneae; family Salticidae; genus Maratus; species Maratus michaelseni. Next base: position 314,557,323 of record OZ007589.1, on the reverse strand, counting down.
ATACGAATGCATCCTACTCCCATAGGAATAACATTAGCGAGGGGAATCGGGAAGTTTACTGAAGAGGAGCCTTAACCATTAACTGCAATTTTCAATGTTTGTTTACATTCCAACATGTAGTGTGGATAATACACATTTGCGGATTATACATCGGCAGATTTCACAGAGTTTAGTGTATATATATATAAACTAGGATGACTCAAATACGAAACAATGTTTATCATAAGCATCATATTTACTATTAAACTCATTAGAATAACTTTGTTTTATTGTTTTATACTAATAATAAAAAAGGCTGCTAAATCAAAAAATTCAGTATATAACTAATGCAAAAGTCAATGTTTGCATCAGCAAAAGGTTGCTAATTCTGAGTATACTGTATTTCTGTGCAGATAGGCAGTTATATGCAGTTTTTAAACAAATACTACAATTTAGTATTTATGCAAAACTGTAAAAAGCCCCGAAAACTAAGTTCAATTTTTGAACAGAGTTTCATTTGGATTTTTGAAACAGAATTTCATTTGGTGGGCTTGGCAACTTTCCAGGGCAGGCTCAAAAGTTTTCAGGGGGTGCTTCCCCCCCCCCCCCCTGGTACCTCTCTAGCTGCGGCCCTGACTGTAGTTATTCTGAAGCTTTCATTTAAAAAATATTCAAAATAATTTTATTTACATTTAGTAAAATTATTTCCTATAAGAAGGTGCTATAAACAAAAATAAATTTGTTGAATCTGCACAGCTTTGTGAGTACGGCTTCATACAGTAAAATATAAACAAGTGGGTAAGTGTGATCGAAAATCACACAAAGGGTTTCGTTTAATGTTCCTTTCAAAACACTTTATTCTTTCTTTAATAAATCCAAATAAATTTCATTTAGCAACAAAAAAAAAAGTAGTTTTTTATAAAGTAAAAATTTACCGGTCTATTTTTTTTTTTTTTTTTTCGAATATCTAAACCAGCCGGATAGCGGTCCAAGCCCGCTATTATATTCTTTCATAATAATATCTATCATGTGGACTAAATGCGATATTTAAAAAAATAATAATTTCAAAATTAAACATGTTGTACACTTTCAAAATGTTAAAATATGCAAATATTTCCATAATCAGGTTTTTATCATGATTCAATACATTCCTCAAACTCATGTATTTACTATTCTCTATTACTCATATTGATACTCAATTTGTGTTATTTTCAGATATTTGAAAAATCTGTTAAACTTCCAATATGACGTCAGATTAATTTTCTTAATTCTTTAAGACGTGATATTAATCTGCTTTTTGTACATACACATACTCATACTCCTTGTATTATTGAGAAATCTTTGAAGATTTCCATTTTATTACCAATATGACGTCATATTAATCTTTTTTTCAATTGATGAAACTTTTTATTTCATTTTCATTTTTCACGTGGAAATCTTTCAATAGAAAATTAATTATTGTAGAAAGAATTTTATTGTGGATTTTTATTGTTGGCAACTGCTATAACGAAAAATGTTTAAATTTAATAGAAAAAGGCTGTTTGAAATTTGGTTTTTTATCTCTCTATATTAAAATAATACGATTTTTTCAAATTTTAATATTTTGACCTTCATAGTAGGTATTTAGCTATAAGTAGACAAATTTTCATGCCTGTAACTTATATAGTTTCTGAGAACGGCTCTATGATGGACAGACAACGGAGCGGGAGTAATAGGGTTTTGTGAGATGAACAAAACCCTAAAAATCAATTTTATTTAAATTTGTTTATTCTATTTCTTACTAGGGGCGTTATTTGCATAAAAGAACATTGAGTTGAATCTGTCTTATCTAATTTTTATTTGAAGTGGGGTTGCTATTTAAGAAAACATAAAAAAAAAATCCATTATAAAAGTTTAGTTATGCAGTTTCCCACCAGGGAACTAAGTACATGTTTAAAAAACCTGTCATGTGAATTTTTATATCAAAACATACATTTGACCATGACAGAAGCGGGTTCTAGAAATTTATTAAAAAACATATGAAATCAATTTTATTTAAATTAGTTACATTGTTCTCTGCTAATACTGTATACTGTATACTGTAAATAAAAATAAAAATAACATTTTTAAAAAATATGGCCAACCTTTTTTTTTAACTTCATTAAGGCTACATACAGTTAAACATAAAAAATAAATTTTATTTAAATTCAATTTACCCCTAGCAGTGCTACCAGCATAAAAAGAAAACTGCAATGTGAACATTTTTATCAATATACAAGTTTGACAATGATGGAAGCTTATTCTGGAGATTTCAACGAAATTTGTTTATGGGAAACACTGCAGCTGTGTTGCAGATTGCACAAAAAGAAGCAAGTTGTGATCTTTTTTTTTTCCTGGAGTAGAATTAAAAGTAGCTTTAGTGTTCACTACAAACTACTGATTTTTTGTATCTCACTACTTCCTGTATTATATTTTTCAAAATGTAATCTGTTACACTACAAACCACTGGTTGCTGTAGTTTGGTTACTTCCGACCATTGAATAAGCCTTAGTAACATATACAAATTTTGTTGAGTTTCAATTAAGATAATGTTACTAAAATTCATTCTAAGTAATTACCATCCATAGATAATAGTGTAATGAATTACATTACTGTCTAAGATTACATTACCATTAGTGTTCTACAAACCTTGCATTTAAGCATTTCAAAAAACTTATCATAAAATCATTTCTCTAGGAATTTATATATGTAAGGTTGGTTTTAACATAAAAAGTTTTAGGTGCTCATGAGCTTCATTAAAAGTTGATTTTTCAATTCATAAATTAAATAACCATATTTTAAAAAAATGGACTGTGTTCTTTTTTCTCACAAGTGTTGATATTTATTTTCTTTTCATTTGTAATTCAGATGTTTTCTAATATGTATATATTTAAAAAAAAAAGAATTAAACTAGTCTAAATGTTCATTTATCTATCAAAGTAGATATTTATTCTTTCTTTATTTTAATTCAATTGTTTTCTAATGGATATTTTTTATTAAACCAGACAAACGAAGTCCAACTGGGAACAACATAGCTAAGACTGCTGCTGTGGGTAGTCGAACTGCAAGTACAAATAGTTTATCATCCTTGTCTTCCAACAGTTTCTCAGTTAAAAAATCCAACTCGCAAAAAGATGTGCCAAGCAAAATTTCTTCAATTTGGAAGAGAAGTGAAAGCAGTTCCTCTAACAGCCCTGTTACAGAAAATTCCAATGGTGATAAAGTTATTCCTGGTAGTTCACGTAATAGAATACAGTTTTCCAGGAGTGCTACACTTAGGTAATTCTTATTTATATCAAATATTTCTTCGGGGCCTATATAATTTCACCCTAAAATGTAGAGAAAAACCATTTAAAAACCTTTAAAGAATTTTGTTGAGAACATATTTCTTTCTAAGCATCTTTTTCTTTAAAAAAATAAATAAATAAATAAATAAATAAATATAAATACAAATTTAATTCTGATTACAGCATTGTTTATTATCTGCAAAGTTAAAATATTTTGTTAAATATAATACTATTCAATTTTAGAATGTTTGCAATCTGGAGAGCTACCAAATAAAAATTATACTTCACTGTAAATCGTAATTAATTATAAAACTGGTATACAATAATTTAGAAAAACATATTACAATAAAATTGATTGTTTGTTTATTATTATTATTTACTTAAACAGACTAATGCTTTGCAGAGGAGGGGGGGGGGGGGATAAGCCTTTTCTTTCATCTTTATTTCTTTAAGGTTTATAGTAAATAATATATGCAACTTGTAAATAGTAATATGTTCAGTTACAAATATCGAATAAAAAGCATTTTGATGACTAGTACTCTAACGCAAGTTGCGGGAAGGGGATGAACATTATTCTCTCTGTTTTATTAAAATGTTTATCCTGGAGCATATTTTATGATCTATTTTTATTATTTTAAAGTTTATAATCAATAATATATATCACTTGTAAATAGTAATACTTTCTATCACAAGAATCTAATAATAATTGTCATTGTAATGACAGTGATTTTTTGTAATTTAAAAATATGAATTTATAAAAAACTTTGATAATATTCTCTTTGTTTTTATTAAATTATCAAGGGATAAAAAGATGCTTAAAAAAAAAAAAATCATTATTTATGATTTATGTATTTTTTTTTTTTTCTAGATCTAATAGTGTAACACCTCCTGCTCCAAAAAGCATTCCAAGAAGCTCAACATATGAAAAAATATCAAAACCAGTAGCTAACTCAACCGATAAACCTAAGCAACAACAAACTACAAATACACTACACAATATAAAACCTAAACAAACTGCAAGTGTTGTGTCAAAACTAATAGTGAAAAGAAATCAACCTCCTGCTACCAAATCTTCTGGTGGTCCAAGAATTGTTAAACCTGTTACACCTCGCCCAAAAGTTAATGCTATTACTTCTAAATCATTACGACAGTCTAATTATAGTTATTCAGAAATGAGAAGCTATGCCATTTCATCAGGCTCCTCAGCATGCATATCTATAGAAAGAACTTCTAGAAGTTCTCAGGATGCTAATGCATCTATTCCTCTTGTAACAGCACCTTTTGCATACGGCTCACATGAAGAGAGCAATATAACAGAAAACAAAGAAAAAGTGACTGAAATAAATGGAGAACATTCATCCCAAGTTGATAGTAATAGCAGTGTAAACAAACAAGATAGTGAATCAGATAATAGTGAAAATGAAGATGCATGAAGTTGCCTTGCTAATTTCTAGTTAATTTTCAAATTAAAAGTAATTTTGTCAATGCTTTTTTAAATCATTTTGAAGCAGAATAGCTCTTAGGTAATAAAATGGTACATTGTGTTGTGGTATTTTTTGTTGTGAAACCTACCATATAAATTTAAGAAAAAATTGAACACATTTAAAAAAAAAAGAAAGAAAGCAAGAAAATAACTCATCAATAACGTTCATTTTTTTCCCCCTTGAATTGAATTTTTGTATTTTCTCTGTATAGATTATCCAGTTAATTTCATAGCATTAAAGTTGTTGTTCTAACCAGACAGCAACCAGATGCTGTAGATATATCATTAGCTAGCAGACACAAGATAATATTAGCAGATGTCTAAAATCAGTATGGCTTTAGTAACAGTCTTATACACTTAATAGAAATGTTACTTCGTATTTCTAATTTCCTTTGAAACATGAATTAGTACACAACATAACAATACTTTTTCCTTCTATGATTTGTTTAACAAGTGAGTTAATCAAGGCATGACAAATTAGATTTCTTGCCAAGATTTTAAAGATCATTATAAAAGTAGAAAAGTGCATTTTGTATAATTAATATTGTTATCTAATTAGAACATAAAATTATAGCATAGCACATCCGTTAAGTACAGGACTATTACCAATGCCATATTGATCTTTTATGTAAATCAGTTTATGTAATTTTATTTGCATCTAACACTCTGTAATACCATTTGTGTCTCTTAGCAGTCATCTTATAATTTATTGCATTTCTCCCTTGATAAGTATCAACCCTCTCCACTTGTTTTTTTTTTAATTATATGAGAAAATTCAATGATAAGTTAGTTCTGAAAACTAAGCAAACAGCAAGGATGATACACTGCATTTCTGTTATATTTATATTGTTTGTATAATTCCTTATAAAATCTGCTGGTTATGATTATTGTCATTTTGTTAACAGCAGTTGTTCTCTGTTAATTGGCAATTCTTGTATGTTATTTTAAATATTTAAGTTAGTGTTTTTAATTAAGTTTACTTTTATTATTTTAATGTTGATGACCCATGTTTGAACTTATATAAAAATTGTCATAATTAAAAACTCTACTGACAATTATTAATCAGTAATGCTAAAAGAATTGTTTTGTTTTATATTTCATTGACATTTCATTCATCTTAATAAGATTGGTGGATACCTATGAGCTATTCTGCAAGAATACATTGAGTTTTCAAAATTGAATTCTCCTTTCCTCTGCCTTCCCCCATTTTATACGTCAATTTTCCCTGTGAACCTTTTTCAAATGATATTAAGTGATAAAAACTTCATCTCATCTCGGTAGATACATCTAGTCTTTTCTGTTTATAAAGAACAGTGTGTTATTGGTTGTTTTAATTGTATATTTTATACTTTTAATATTTCTTTTTATTTATGTGCTAAAATTAAATTATTTAAGACTCTGTGTGCTTAAGATTGGGTATCTTAAGACTTTTTATGTAGTGCTTAATTAACTCCTTAAGTATTTTGAGTTTGATTTTATGTTTTTATTGTGATATTTATAATATAAAAAAAAAAAAAAACATTCACTATATCTTGGCAATGAATATTTGTGAATTGTCTATGAAATTTTATATGGGTGGCAAAAGATTATTAGGTACAAATTGCATGATACATAATAAAGGTCTCAGTCAGAAATGTTGTGCTATACATGACTTAAAAAATTATAAGTTATACTGAAAATTCTCTTATATATTTTTATTATATCTGACGATGTCTTAAAAAATTGTATCTATTTTTTTTAATTATTAATTTTTAAATATTTTTATTTAAACAGAATTATACCATCTAATTTTATTCAAATTTTTATTTAAAATTGTAATCTTTCAATGTGCAAATTTATTTCTAACTACCTACATTGACTGATGGTCTACCTTGACCATCTATTTAATTTTTTAGTATAAACAGTATTAATATTAACCATAAAATCATGCACAATCAATCTTCATATTTTATTTTATAAAATTGAATTTTAATGATATGTAAATTGGAAAATTTATTAATGATAGCAATAAAATGTATATACTTGGAATACTAAATTGCATCAAGTAAAATTGTTTAACAATTTGGGATTCTTTTTAATTGTTACATATATACAATGTGTGCATTCTATTTACAGTCTTTTATATTAACTTCCCTTTTTCCTTAAAATTGACCATATAAGTAGAATAGAATGAGTAGAATATATTAGTGAATTCTGCTTTTACCTTAAAGGGTACATCCCAAATGTTTAAAAAGGTTTTGGTTCTTATTTTCATTTGTGGATAAAGAAAAATATATGTTTAGGCAATGAGAGGCCATGGACCCTAATTCGAACATATGCATGAAATTCCTTTTAATGAAAATGATGTCATTTATCCACAAGATTCATGCATTTTCATTCACAGAGTTGAGATTTTTTTATTTAATTGCATAAAAGTGGTGTAATTTTCACTGACTTTAAAAAAAAAAATCTATTTGAGCTCCATATTAAAAAATTATAACTGGAAATTATAGATAGTTACTTTAAATTGGTATGTTCTGTAAATGGAAGAGTTGTTTCACTTGCTGATTTACAGACTGATTTGAGCTAAAATAAATAACTTTCTGAATATCTTGAACAAAGCAACCTTTGATTTTATCACTCTATAAAGAGAAATCAGAGTAAAGAGACAGATAATCAAGAAAAGACTAAACATTAATACAGGGCGACAAAAAATTACTCAATTGTTTTAGCTTATAATTTTTTTTAATAACTGTAGAAATCAGTTTTCTAAAAAAAAAAAAAAAAGTATAGACCTGTGACTTACAGTAAAACAAGTTTCCGAAGTGGTCATCTTTTAATTTAATGTAGCAGATTGTAAAAAAAAAAATTCAGCAATGGACCGCAACTCATCCCCCCAATATGTTAGCCCATTCCTCCTGAAGAATTTTTTTAGGCACTCCAAACCTCTGTGAGGCTTAGAACAAACTCTTCTCTGTACAAGATGATCATGAAAAATAATTCCTCTGATTGACACCTAGGGAGTACAGGGACCATTTTTTGGCTCATAAAACAATCTCCAATATTTTTTAATGGTACATTTGATGGTTGATTTTGACATCTTCATCAACAAAAGGAATCTGTGCTTTCCCAGTTGAACAAATCCCACACCAAACCATATTGGACTAGAGGTTTTGTCGGCTTTAAATAACAGCTGTGGATTTAAGAGTATCCTTCAACAGTATTCAATTATTGTATCGATTATCAGCCCATTTCAACTGTGAAAACTTTGTGTAGTTGCCGACCTACCAATTTTCTTCAATACCAGTAAAATTTTACAAAAATTTTGCTTTATTAAATTGCACGATTAAATAAAACAAATATTTTTACATAAAAATATCGGGAGGTTGGCAACTATGACTTTGGCATTCTAACTTTTCCAAATTAGGGTGTGTAGAATATTCAGCACCCAAACAAACTCTCATTACTTCAGGCTTTCAGCCTGTAATGCAAGAATCACATTTTTTTTTTTTGGAGACAATTATTACAAAGCTTAAACAATCTGTATCAGTAAAGTCCAAGCCTCATGCAGCAATAAAATTTATGGTGGAGTTTAGTAATTTATTTTTTTTACAATTTGAAGTTTGTCTAGGTTATTTTTGTCACCCTGTAGGACTAGCTTCAATATGAAAGATTCAATTTAAGGTCAAGCTGATGAACACAAAGGTGTGCTTTATATTAATTAATATTTTATGCCTGAAATTACTCAATCTTTAATAGTATATCTATATGGAACAAGAGCATTTCTATGAATCGTTTATCCTGTAATCTAAAAATTTTGGATTTATAAATCTAAGGTAAAAGAAGTACAACTCATTTATATATTCTACTCCAATCAGGTTAAGAGAATTTTAGTTCACATTTAAAAGTGATTAGCAGAATGCTTCTATTTTCCATTCCTGCTTCCAAATATGAATCATTGTAAGATTCAAAAAGTTTTATTTTCTGTTGTAAGTGTATGAAGCAAGAATTGTTAGACAAGTTAATGCTGTAACTTTTAGATTCCTGCCTACTGCTGTTTTAATTCCCTCCAAAAGCTGAAAATCAAAGCAGATTCACATATATCTTTGAGGAAAAATTATAAGATTTTAATATTTAAAAAATGCCACCAATAAAAACAAAATTCAAATATTAAACTTTGTCTTTCTACATATATTCAAATTATTTTTTAAGTATTATCTCACTAACGTATTATTTTATGCTATTGCAAGTTTATAATTACTAAATCTTTTTGTTTGTTTACTGTGTATTAACGTAACATCGAGTCCTGTTACTGTAAATTAATATATTCAGAATTCTTTATAATATAAATTGAATACATTTAAGTGCCATGAGTAGTTTCTTTACAAGTAAATTCTCATTCAATTTTATAATCAAATTGACACTGTATATTAAATGTGTAATTTATGCTTGTTTTTTTACATGCAGTGATTTAATTCATTGCATTTTTGTTACTAGGAAACATATGCAAGATTTTTATTTATAAGGACTATTTTGAGCATGTACTATTGTGATATGTTAAATAAAAAGAAAAGAAAAAATGAGATGTTTGTTTTATAAATTTCATATTTGGGATAAACTCTGAGTTCAGGGGATGTTAGAAATGAAATGGTTTACTTTCATCAGTGCAATCCTAGAACCAATTATAATTTGGTTCAAACAGTTTGAAACATGTGCACATTCCCATAATGACAAGTCACCTTATTATCATTGAGTGTTATGCTCTCCCTTCAGCTTGTTAATCTCTCCAAAGAGCTGGGTCTATGCACAGAGTAAGGAGATTTAAACAGAGACCCAACTTCGCCTGAAAATAGCGACTGCAGCGGATGACTTAAAAATTAAATCATCGCTTTGACGATTTTTATCTTCGTGATTTCCGTTTAATTATAACCCTATTCTGCTTGGCACCTTTTGCTGTTGTCATTTGTACATGTGCAAATTTTCGGCGTTCGCTATTTGATATCTGAATCTTGATTAATATTTATTATTAAAATTATTCTTTGAAGATCAAATAGGTCATTATAATTTTTCAAAATGCTACGAAGCGATACGTGTATTGTTTGTAAGAACAAGAGTGAAAAGTTATTTTTTATTCCCAAGGATTGGTAAGTTGTGATTTATTTTCATGTGTTATTTTTGTTCTCACTGTGGAGACGCGAAAAGTTTTTGGTTTCCATCTGTCTGTTTGCTGTAAAAATGGTCCGATTAAGTTGATTTTTGGTAGGTATGTTGGCAAAGTATCCGGAATTAGCTGTATAGTTTTTGGTTAAATTTGGTTCATTCGTTCGGAAAATATAGAACATATTTTTTTAGGTCATAATGCTTTCCTATGGGGATGCAGACGATTTTTCAAATTTCATTTTTATCTGAAATGAAAATGGAACATATTTGCACTATGGGTTTAAACATAAAATTATGAATGCTAAATTTTTTATATGGATTTCCAACAGTTTTAAAATTTTGCCGATAAATTTAATAGAATTTAGAAATTAATTGCTTAAAATATTTGAAAATGTTTTTGCATCTGTTCGGGAAATATAAACATTTTATTTTCATACTTTTTACAATTTTTAAAAGCATTTTTTTTTTTTAATCAAAAGGAATGTAAATTTAATGAGACTACAGGGGGAGGAATACCTGTTTATTTAAAAAAATTAAAAGAAAAAGTGTGCATCAGAATATCATTGTATTAATTTAATCATTCTAATTTCTTGAACATTGGAAGAATTTTATATGCTTATAATATGCATGCAATTGAAAAAATAATAATTGCCGATTGTACGATGTTAAATGATATAAAAAATGAGATTTAAAAAACAAGCAGCAAAAAGCAGTTGCCATTTTTTTTTCTTTTCCCTTTCTCTTATTTGTCGCCAAGAAAGCGATATATAGCCGTGTATTAGAAACCTGGCTTCTTTTATGTCCGTAGTTTCTGCGTAACCCGCAGCAATCACCACTGTCTGTGTGTAATCTCATGTTAAAGAAGTTGCCATTGCAGTGTATGACAGATGATTCTCTGTTTAAATCTCCTGGTCTATGTTGAGGAAAGAAATTTCTTCCTTAAAACACAGTCTTCATCCTATTTGGGCTGAATAAGGGCATTTAAATGAGTGATAATGTGGTACACATATTGCAAACCTGTTTGACAGTTGATGCCTCCTCTAAAATCTTTGGGTTTAAGCTTTGTATTGCAAAAGTGAATATAGTATGTGCACAAATTAACAATTCATTATAACACTTATTTCTAAAAAAATACCAGTATAAAAGGTTTTAAATAACTTTGAAGTGCTAAAATCTTATTTGTTATTAATCTTGCAACACAGGTACAGTGTTAATTGGACCCTAGAATTCAAGTAAAAGTATCGGGGTCCATAAGCCGTGTTTTTGGCCCATGAAATAAGACTAAAATTCAATTAAGTTATACTGACTTAATTATTTCACTTTTTAATATTAGAAGGTTTATCCTGTACGATTTCAACAATAGTTTTTGTATTTTGTTTGGATTTATATGACTTACACAAGCTCAAAGTTCGTATTATAGGTAGCTTTTTATGAAAAATATGCAATTTTTCCTAATTTTACATCAATTATTTATATGAGCGCAATCGTGCAATATTTTCTTCTTTAGATATATTATAAAATACATCAAAATGTACAATATATGTAAAAATAAAAATGTTGCAAAACTGTGTTCATAGTAAAATATTAAAAATAGAGAGTAATAATAACTGCATTCCTTTACATTAGCAATAGTTATGTTCATTTTAGCACGTTTAAAGATGTTGCTGCATTCTAAAGTCTCTTAGTGACGTGAGGGAATGCAGTGACTGAACTCTATTTTTAATATTTTACTATGAGCGCAGCTTTGCAACACTTTTATTTTTACATATATTCTACATTTTGATGTATTTTATAATATACGTAAAGAAGAAAGTGTTGCATGATTGTGCTCATATAAATAATTGAGGTAAAATTAGGAGAAATTGCATACTTTTCATAAACTACGAACTTGTGTAAGTCATATAAATCCGAACAAAATGCAAAAACTTTTGTTGAAATCGTACAGGATAAACCTTCTAATATTAAAAAGTGAAATAATTAAGTCAGTATAACATAATCGAATTTTAGTCTTATTTCATGGGCCAAAAAACACGGCTGATGGACCCTGATCCTTTTGACAACATAAGGAGTCTGCAATAAAATTTTTAACTTATTACTTTGATTTAGAAAGGAACATTATTGACATTTTTAAATAGAAATTTTATTTTAAGCAACAACAAAAGAAAAAAAAGTTTAATTTGTCTCTGTTTTTTTACTCCGTCTGTAGATGTCCATTCTTTAATGTAGATTTCACATATTTATATGTTGAAAATAACCTATAAAACAGTCAATATAAAGTAATCTTTTATGTAAGGGTTACATTTCAAATTTTTAATGAAATGTTAAATATTCACTACTAGTACTTTGCCACATTCACTTTAAAAGCTACACAGTACATTCTTTCCTATTCATTCATAATTTGAGATAGTTTTATTTTCAAAGGATTTGAAGCATATAATTAACGAATATGCTTAACATAAGAATTTGCTGTAGTCTGAGCAGGATTTTCATATTATAAACACATGGGGTCAGTGCAATCATCCACACTTCCTTATTTTTCTTTTTAATATGTGTGAAAGCAACGTAGAATGCTATTAAAAAAAACATACTAAGACTGGCAATTCTGATTTTTCACAGAAAATTACCAGTGAGAAAAAAAAAGGAAAACATGCCTCTACTTTAGAGAAGAAATACCTTTTCATCTGTGCATACCAAAAATTCGCAAATATTTATCAACTTTGTAATGTGCAAATTTTTACACAGGACAATATTAGTCTATGCTGCATACTAATTAATAGAATTGCCCACTTTCATGCATTAAATAATTGAGAGCAGTAATTAAGATGCGATTTTCTTTTTGCTCTACTGGAACAAATAAATATTTGAATGAAATTTGGATTTTCAAACATGATTTAAACAAGGGATGATACCTACTGATAAATAAAAAAAATTTACAACTTTTTTATTGGAGTAATTTTTAACTTACCATAAATGCAGTTCTTAATTTTAAATAAACTGAGTTGCATAAGTAAAATAATTAATTAATAAATTTATTAATGAGATTTTTGCTCTTGTATATTCGATGCAGAATGCTTTACACCTGGTTGATTTGATTCATTTTTGTTGATGCAGTGAGTGCCTTATGAAATTTGTTTGAAGAAATTAAGTTTTTCAAATACATATCGAAGGGCAAAATAGTTATATGTAGAATGCTTTGACAAGAAAAATCTGTGTAGCAAAACAGAAAAAGAAAATTTTCAAATTTTGATGCAAACTGCATTACTGCCTGTACTTGTTATAAAAAATTTATTTATTGTATAGTATCTATGTAAGGGTATAAATAATTTAATCTGTAAAATTAAAAATTTTCATGTGCCAAAGAAATTGTCATCCACTTTGAGCATGTGTGCCATAGGTTTACCAACAGCAACACTGCTCTACATCATTACAAAGTATTGTTATCTGTAAAGAAAATTAACTAGTTCCATGTGAATTCTAAAAATTGTTTAAGATTATAGAATCCTTTTTTAATACATATCTTAGCTTGAAAGTTTATTGATTATTACAGTTCAATATGGGGATAGAATCACAAATTATGGGGAAATACTTTGAATACTTTACTTTCTAAAGAAAAAACTACTAACAAAGGATGAGGGGTTCCATAAGACGGGTTTTTGGCTAAAACAAAGGTTTACGAAAAATTATATTCCACTTACATAATTTTATCCAATTTTTAAAATTTAATATTTTTACCTAATTAGTGGGATTTCTATATCATTAAAACATGTAAACTTAGTATGTTTGTAATTCTTTCAAAATAATGCTTGTTTTTGCAAAAACTTTTTTATATGAGTGCAGTGACACAATTTTTCCTTTAAATATAATAGTAATCCGTTCAAGACTAGCATATCTCTCATATATACATCCAAAAATGTTCCTTTTCACAGCCGACAGATTCATATATAATGTACATTGCACTCTTGAAAATATGAACTTTGGAATTGGAACATTTTATTGGTAATTTTAAGCAATACTAGATGGTGTTAGTAATCATCTGAGCATTGACCTTCATGTTGTACAAGGTTTTTTTCAGTACTGATAGATAAAACTTGGGGTGTGGCAATCTTCGGTTTATGTAAAAAAAAGCATGTGGAGTAGTATGCTTTGAAGAGAAGTAAGTGATTTAATCTTCTCAACACCATGAAGTGATATATCCATTCACTAAGCTTCAGATTTCACTGCAATAGAAGTATTATTTAAATTAATAAAATTCTACAGATATAATGTAGTTTTAAAACATTGAGTAATGATTAATATTCTCAAGGATTATATTCATATACGGAATTAAGTTTTTTATGTCATGTTGGAAAAGTCTTTTTTTTCTTAGCCGATTTTTTAATAAATGCAGAGAAAACATTACAATTTTTCCCTTTTGCTCGAAGGTCAGAGGGTTAAATGATGGGAATGTTTTATTGATTTCTGCTTTGAGTATTTATTTATTTATGGTGAGTACTTTAGATAGAATGAGTTTTATGAAATTTGTTTATAATTTCAGATTGGGTACATTGTAACATGTAGAATTTTTATCAGAAGCAAATAACCATGGTGAAAAAGTACCAGATATCTTATTGAAAGCGAAATTTGAAAAATTATGAATGAACTCAATAGTGATACAGCTTTGGATAAATGTCTAAATAGTTTATGCTTGAGATTCCAGTGACTCGAAATTGACAGAAGTATAAAATGTAGACACTTTACCTAAAAGTTATTTTTCATTGTATAATTTTTTTCTCTAAAATTTAATGAAATTGTTTATTTACAGAACATGCATATGTTTTCTCTCCTTAAATTAGTTTATTGCAGTGATTTTGGTACATTTTATGCAATTCATAATACAATTTCTTAAGCATTTAAAATTATACATCCAGGACATCTCTAAAATGTTTATAAATTAATGTAATAAAATATTTTTAAGTATAGCTCTATCAATTTTGCTAGCATTAGTAATATTGATTGCATGTTAGAGTATGGGAAGTAATATTTCAACCATTGTGTATTCTTATAAGAGAAATAAAAGGAATTATAAATTTTTTTAATGCATTAGGCTTAAATTGGAAAATCAGCTGGGCCTGTAGAAGTAAGTTTTCGTTGCAGGACTAAGGAAACACTTTTCTCTCCAGTCTCGAATGGGTTAAGCACATCACGAAGTTAAGTAGAATATATAGAGAAATAAAAGTATTGCAATAATGTGCTGATATGGAAAACACAACATAAATGATTACGAAACACCATTCAAATCCAGGCATCAAGTGCCTAGTCAGAGACAGCATATTTTTACTATCATAAGCAGCATCAGTTTATTATTATTACTTTGCATGTGCAGATGACCAATAACACTCCATGATCAAATCAGCTGACCAGTGTTTTTTTAATTTAATTATTAACTGTTACATAACCATATCTCAATGACAGTCCTTTCAAATTTTTTTTTTATATTTGAATATGCAGCTGACCAATAATCACCTGCAACTAACAGATGTTTTTCTGCATTTTGAATTGCAAATAGTTGCTCAAAGTTTCAGCTTTGGTATTACTAATTTATTTTTATCCACTTGGAAAGCTGCCACAGCAACACCAAACTTATTCAGGATTTTTTTTTTTTTGAAAGTTTTACTGGTAGTGAAATGAATTGGTTTGACTGAAATTTTTAAGTCAAGAGCAAACTCAAATGTATATTTTAACTGATTGAGAAGGAAGCTTTACAAGCATTTTTTTCTATTTGTAAGTTTTAAGAGTACCATATATTCTGGCATATAGAGTGCACTTTCAATATCAGAAAATTTATCAAAATTTACAGATGCACATTATATAGCAGTTATATAAATGGACGATTAAAAATTATGAAAAAACATCATAAGAATAGAACATCTACATTAATGAACATGCTATCTATTTACAAAGAAAAGTATTTGCTATCACATTACATGAAATTCTTTTTAATATACTTTTCAATGATCTTTATTTTGTTTCTTGAAACATATCGCAGGTCACGTAGTATGGCGAATTTGCTTCAAAATAGATAAATATAACCTGAAATTTTAGGTGAACGTTATACACTGTAGTGCATCATACACTGGAATATACAGTATTTAAAACACAATGAAAGTAATTTATACCAAGTATATGTATCGAATTAAATTAACATTTTAATTTTTAAATATGCTTTTGTATAATATTTCATAAGTTATAAGAAGTATTAGGGTTTTTTTTTTTTTTTTACTTAAGGCTGTTCTCAAATCCAAAGAGACTACTTTCAGACACATTTTTTAATTAATTTTTGTTCAAAAACACATGAAATTGGCATGTGTTCTTATTCAGAAACTATGTAGTCGAACTACGTTTTCTATTTTTTGATAAACGCAAAAGATCTTTAATTCAAAGTTATAGTCAAAGTTGGCATTTTGAAAACCGAATTTCTGGACTTGACAGCAAGAGAAGAGAGAAAAACATGTCAAGTATTACTTATAATTCAATAAGTAATTTATTTATCCAAAAATAGAAAACTTTTTTATTCCAAATCACTTCAATAGTCAGGCCTGCCAATTTTATGCCTTTGTGCTTAGAGAGTCAAAGTTTTGTGTTGTTGAGCAGATCATTTGAGTACTACCTTAAAATTTTTAGAGTTAGCCTGACTCATTAACTATAAAACAGATTCAGTCAACAAGAAAATGTGAGTCAATTTTCAACAAACTAATAATTGAAAAAAGATCTGTATATTTATTAGAACATTGACATATTGCACACATACCAACAAGTGCTGTAACTGAAAACTTTCATTGCACTAATAAAGTTACTATAAATATTAATATAATGAAAAATGATATTACTTTTATCTATTTTTCATTTCCTCTAAACTCTTAAAACTTTCAGACATCAAAAATTGGTAACAATTTTGTCACAAGTGCTCAAGGGCATCCACACTGATAAGTCTTTGTAATAAGCCATTGAAGGTTGAGTTAATTTTTTTAAATAAGATTGAAACAAGTCGATCCTTTATAAATACAGGTTGCAATTAGATTTTTCTTCTAACCCAGCAACTAAAACAATCCACCATTTCTCAATTGATTTTAATGTATTGTTGGTAAAAAGAGAGTGGTGGTGGTGGTGGGTTTAAGAGAGCAGACAATAACACAGAAATTTCAGGAGGAGCAGGGTCAATTTGAGAATTTTCATGAATTTTCTGGGAATTCGCATCAAGGTTCATACCCTTTTTAACAAACTTAATTCCAGAAGTTGTCGCAATTTTTTTTTTCCAGGAGATTTACTTTAAGTTTTTAATACAATCTCATTATCTTTTTTCAAGACGATATATACAGGGATGGGGTTGTTCCTCTTGAAATGTGAATCTTCAAAAATCTTACTAATTTTAAATTTTAAAATTTAAAAAATCTTGAAAATATGAGACTTAAGAGAATGTTGATTTCTCACTATGGATCACTGAGCTCCAGTTGATACGTATCAGATACAAACATTATTTAAAAACTTTAGTTTAAATTCCCTCAATATTTTAATGTCAAATTCACTGCTAAGAATTAGAAGTTCCCAGTTTAATTTGATTTCGTGTTTCCCCACAAGCTCAATCATTCTTTTTAGCTGCCAGTTGTGCATGTTTACTACACAATACACTTTTCGCACCGGTTGCGCGAACCGTGCCAGTTAACACTGCTCCGTGACGAAATAATTGTATATTCTGCAATTTTCCTTCAAAATCAATAAATTTTTAATGTTTAATATTCTCAAAATTACAGAGAGTAAAAAAATAATTAAAATATCACAGTTTTAACATGTTCCAGTTTTTTTTTTATTTCCAGGAGTCACAGGTAAATTCCAGGAGTTTTAAGGGCCCTTGAAGAAAAAAAATGGAATTCCAGGAGTTTTCAAGGAATTCCAAGAGGCCCCTGGAACCCTGTCACATAAAATGAGAGTAAATGCAAATCCTGAAATATTTTAATTTATTTCTATATATGTGATTCCATTGCTTATAATTTATACAATTGCAGACGATCAACAATAAGGATATAATCAGTTTAATCAAAGCAGCTATTCAAGTTCAATGAAAGCAGCTATGATGCTCCTCATAAAAAGAATTTTTGTTTCACTCCCACAAAAAAGTTATTTCTGTTCAATTCCAGACAACAAACAGCCAATGGAAATATTTTGCACATTGCTCTTTGACCTCGAAGCATGTTACCAGTTTTATATTTCCTGAAGGCTAAGTTCATCACCTTTAATGCAGGCCTCAATACAATCTCGACATTTTATCCCTGGTTGCTTTTAAACAGGGTATATTTATATTATTTGAATGTATTTTTAAAGACTTATACATAACATGTAAGCTATGCTTTAGACAAATTTGCATCAATTTGTTAAAAAATAAAATTGCGAAGTGCTTTAAACAACAACAAAAATTAACATTTTCAAACATTCTTTTAGTTAGTTTTGGTTTTCTAGGTGTTGCAAAACTTTTAACTCAGAGAGAATACAATAACAAATAATCAGAAAAAAAACATTACTTACTCCTATAGTTTAAAATGAGTCGTTTGTTTGGAAAAAGAACGTGAAGAGTTATGTAGCATTTCACCTAACAGAATTTTGCTAAACTGATTGGCTTAAAGGCACAAATTATTTTGACGCCAGGGAGCAATGCAAAATTCATTACTCAGGAACTTTCTTTAAAAATTATTATATCTGTGGTTTAATATTTTTTATGTTCACAAAAGAATGAATCTGTTGTGTGTACTTCGATGGAATGAAATATTGAACTGTCAGCCGAATTTTAACTGAAGTTATTTCAATATATATACACATTAGAACATAACTCATCTCTCAATTTTATTTCAAACGACCTTTTTAAAAATGAACTTTTATTCTGTATTATTTGAGAAAATTGCCAACTGGCATATGAAATGTGAAGCGGTCAGCTTGTTTAGGACAATCACGTGATTTGCACAATTATAATCTAGATAAGGGGTTCCCAAACTATGGTACACGTACCAGTACTAGTACACGAAGCTCTGGCTACCGGTATGCAAAATCTGATACTAGTACGTGAAATAAAACACAGTATATTATTATGTAATCGAAAACAGCTTAAGTTTATGATCCAGGAAATTTTCAAAAATTTTCAAATGCGATTTAAGGACTGTAAACGCTATTTTTGTACTTTTTCGTCAATTCTTTATATGAAAAACAAATACAGAAATAAACTTAACATCGAATCTTACTTACGACTAAAACTGACGAATATTAAACCAGACATGAGAAAGCTATGCTTGATAGAACAAAACTACCCATCACATTAACGACACCAGGAAATTACTGCAATTAAGCTATTATGTATGAATCAGTAGACCAATAAATCATTAAATATTGTAGCTGTTTTACAACCAAACCACTGTATTTTGATATAGTATGTATTATTAAATTGTAATGATAACACTTTTTATTTGGATGTTAATAATATAAAGCAATCAATCTAAGTAACTATTTAGTAATGTAATCATGCATTTTGAAGTAAAGCAAAAAACCTGCTAAGACGGAAGCATAAAAGACTGGGAAAATAATCAGTTTTAGACATGTTCTGTTTTTATAGTGTTTTCTATATTAACTTTACGAGGGTGGTTCAAAAAGTTCTCGATCTGACAAAGAAAACATAAGATTTGTGACATATTTTTCAACGTAGTTCCTTTGCAAATCAATACCATGGATGCAAGAAGTCCATCCAAGCCAAGACTGAAAACTTTTTTTAGTATTAGGAATAACCAAATGGAAATGGACTAGAATATTTCTATGCCTTGCATTATGGCTAAAAATCGATTTCTTGCAATAAAAGATAGTGATTATAAGTTCTTGATAGTAAAATTGCTATTATTAAGTATATAGAAGTAGAATTTACTAATAATCAAAAATCTCTCCAGGACTGAAATCAGTCCTGAGACTGAAGACTTGCACCCATGATCAATACATATGAGACACACAGTCTTGTGTGCAAATTCTTTAGTGCAGCCCTGTAGTGTTTGTTATGTGGTGGTACACCGAAGTATGAACTTTGTTTTAGTGGTGCATCAGTCTAAAAGTTTTGGAACCCCTGATCTAGATAGTAATAAGAGTAAATTAATATTAGCAATAAAAACACCTTTTTAAATACAAATATTTTGTTTTTTCTTTTAAGATATGCAGAATTAGAAATTCAATAGTTATTGAGGTCTAAAATTAAGATTAAGGATGGAAGAATTTTGACATTAAAATTAGAAAAACAAAAAGTTACCCTAACTAACTTTACAGAGACCTCAATAATATTGAAATTACACATGCTCTGTATATTAAAAAATAAATTGCTCATACAAGCATTGAAACAGAATTCAAAATAACACGTTACACTAATAATTTTATTAAATAAAAAGTAATACAATACAATTGAATGTATTATTACATTATTCACTAGTTTAGATACAGGAATAAGAAGTAATTATCCTTAAATTTCAGGACGTCCTTCTTTCCATTTGGTGTAATCTACATCTTTAACTTGAATCAACTGAAAATTTTTAAAAAAGTGTCAGTTTCATTTTAATTTAATACTTTTATGTTACAATCACAAACAGGAAAATTAAAACAATGTTATCAAATTTATGCTTGTCTTTTGTTTACATAAATTATAAAAACTTAACAAATCTGTAATAAAAAGTTTATTAAACCTTTTTTACAACTTCAAAAATTATAAGACTGTAAGAAAATTATAAAAGACTTAAGAAAAGATGTCATGGATTCACTAGAGCATGTAAACAAAAAATTGGTGAAGGGGTGCATAAATAATGTTTTGCAAGGAATAAAATATTTTGTAGATAATCACAAAACAGGCATATTTTGTATTAAATACACCAGGTAATCCAAGCCGAGCTACATGGGTTAAAGATGCCAGATATACTAGTATATAGAAAATAGGTGAAAATCATTTTTAATTGAAACCTGTAATAGATATTTTACATTTAGTATATTATCTTTGATTGCCAACCAACTACATCAAAAAGCATTTTTAGTACTTTCATATTAGCAACATGACAGCCATTAATCATGAAAGATTTCTGTATTTATAGAAGACTTATTGTTTAAGTGCTAGTTTGATTACATGTCTTAAATTCTTGTTACTTACCCACCATATGTAGTATAGGGTAAGTCTTGTAATAGTTTTAAAAATCTAAAAAAAAAATTGACGGATTTACACGTTTCAGACACTGGAAATTCCGAAAAACATATTTTTAGAAAAAAAAATTGCCATCCATCTGTCTGTGTGTCTGTAAACGCTCTATCTCCCGAACAAATTGAGATAAGTGATTTGAAATTTGGTATGTACTTAGTATCTAATAATGGGAAGAAGCTTATTGAATTTCAGTAACCTCGATTATCTGGAACTATTTTTTTCGGACTCTCAAAATATCCGTTCTGATAAAAAGTATATAAAAATTTTCGAAATTGTTTATTTTAAAAGAGAGCGTCAGATATTACGAAAATCTCCTTTTCTCAATAGATGGCGCTGACTTTCGCATGGGAGATTAACTTCTTTTTCTGGCAGCCCAATTTTCTGTGAAACGTCACTTCCCGTTTGAAGTCGCATCGGAGTAAACACAGATTCTAAACCGGAAAGTTAGAATGGAAGATTAGAGGTTACAACTACAAGGTTGAATCATTTCACCCCTAAGCTAATAGGGCGCGACACACTGTTTTATGTCACTACGCGCGATGTTTGATTCTCAGTTCTGTTTTTCAGTAGGTTTTGTATGAGACGCGCCATTTTTAATTAATAAATATCAGCAGTAATTTTTCTGTGAAAAGAAAAATATAGAAAACATAAAAATATATTCTTTACACACAGGATAAGTATCATATAAAATTTAAACTATTATCTCTTTTCAACATTCCTAAATTTAATGATTAACCCAAGTGGCAATAAATAAAAATGTTTATTCAGATAACTAAGGAATAAAATCATACTAAAATAAAAGTTTATTGTAATTTATTTAGTAGGAAAAGTGACACTTAAGACGATATTAATTACAATATTCATAGAGATTAGCGATGCACCGAATATTCGGTATCTATTTGTTATTCGGCCATATTACAGAACATTCGGTTAGGCCGAATATCAAACTATTCGGCTTGGCCGAATATCAAACTATTCGATCTGCCGAATATTCGGTTTGGGTTAATATAGAAATATTCGGCCAAACCGAATACTCAAAATAACTTTTTTTTAAATATTTTTAAAAACCCACAATTTCTACTTTTAATTGTCAATTAATCAAAGATATTCAAAATAATTAGAATAAGAATTATATTTCAATGAAAGATAATGTTTTTACATTATTTATTCGCTGTTTGAAAAGTGTAACTTAAGAAAATAAACCATTAATTAAAATATTAAAATTTATGATTTTATTTTTAAATATTAAAATTTATTAATAATTAAATTTAATTAATTAAAATTAATTAATTAAAATAAACCATAGCAATTTATGATGTACAAATAAATGCAAATTCCAGAATATTGTCTTCTAGTAAATAATCTGTTTCTCATTTTTTCGCAAACATCATGTTAAACAAAACGAAAAAAAAAAAAAAAAAAACTTTCACAAATGATAATAAACATAAAGACAGACAAATTTTTTCCAGGAAACCAGAATCGCAACACACTTATTCAGTCAAAAATAAAGTGCATCTAACTCCACAGGTCAAATTTGAATTTCCATTTGTTACTTTAATAATATTGAAAATATTGTAAATGTATTTTCAACTTAGTTATTTTGATTTCTGTGAATCACGAGAAGTACTGGAAATTGCCACTATTCATATCTAAACAACACTGAGCTAGATATTCCTTTATTCAGAAGGCATCTGACAGTGCTACTTATACTGTGTCACTGGCTAAAATTCAGCACCTTACAATTATATCATATTTGCTACAAGCAAAATGAATATGATGCAAATCTCGCTAAAATATCTTCATTGTTGTTAAAGTTGTGAACGAAAATTCAGTTTCAGCTTGTGGTAACACACCCTGTGTTTTTGGATCTAATGTATTGTATTTTTGATGGAATAAGTAGATTGGGATAATGTTTCTTGCTCAAAAAATGATTGCTTTGACCACATTATCTACGAAGAAAGTTTTTTCCAAGATGTATGAACACTCTGTAGATTTACAACCTCTGAATAGGATCGCCCATTCCAGACACATGCTCTTTTGGTTCATTTAAAAACTTCTTTGCCAAATCAAAAGCAGCAGGAAAGTTATTCTTACTTATTTGCCACCATTAGGTAGATTTCGTAAGAAATACTATCTGTTACATTCTCCCCTATGTTGGAATTTCTTGCAAAAATGTTTGCAGATCTACACCGAGCGTGACTCCCAGAACCCAAAACCACCCCCAGTTCAAAACTTTATCTATCTATCTATATCACTTTTTTAAGGACACGATAACTTCAATAATTTTGCACAAATCTTTTCCAAATTGATACATAAAATCTCCGTCAAGTTCGTTAATGGGCAAAATCGAACCAGGGGGCGGAATGGGTGGGGGGGGGCTTTTTGAAAACAGTAAAAACCCATAACTTCTTAATTATGATACGTATCGAATCCGTTTAAAGTTATTATTACTTCTAGGAAAAGGGTCGAAAATTTATGTAGGACAGATTTTTTATATCATTAAAAATGGCCTCAAGGGGGGGGGAGGGGAATAGGGGTTTAAGAAGAAAAAAATTCACAATTTCGTCAATTCACAAGATATCAAATCAACTTAAATTTATTATAAATATTATTAATATTATCTACAACTTTTATACTGACAAGTTTTTTATAGGCTCAACCCTTACAGCAAAAAAAAATAATAATAAATAAATAAATAAATAAATAAATAAAACAAAAAAAAAATCCCTGCCGGCTCCGCCTACAGACACAGGTAGATTTCAAAGTGAGCGGTCCCAACTGCCGCATCATGGCAAAAAGTTCATTTCTATTGCAATTCTCAATAAACAGGTCCCCCACGGTCTGCGTCTTTGAAATCTACCTTTGCCTGTAGGCCGAGCCGTCAGGGATTTTTTTAATATATTGTATTGTTTTACTTTAATATTTTCCTGACAAACACCATATCACTGTAAAATGTTTCTTCTAATTCATTCAAAAATTTTCTTTGATTTTAAAGTATTTGTTTTAGAATATAAGAACATTTTATAAATTTATTTTAATTCACAGAAGGAGCTATAAAGTTTAAAGCTTTATTAATTAAAAAAGTTTTAAGACTGTCCTTTTTAGGGTTTCGTTCATCTCACGAAAACCCTATTACTCCCGCTTCGTTGTCTGCCCATCACAGCGCCATTCTCAGAAACTATGTAACTTACAGAGTTGAAAATTTGTGTATGTCTAGCTGAATACCAGTTACGAAACTCAAAATATTAAAATTTGAAAAAATCGTATTATTTTAATAAATAGAGATAAAAAACCAAAATTCTAACAGCCGTTTCCTATTCAATTTAAACATTTTTCGTTAAAGCAGTTGCCAACAATTAAAAATCCACAATGAAATTCTTTCTGCAATAATTAATTTTACATTGAACGATTTCCACGTGAAAAATGAAAATGAAATAAAAAGTTTCACCAATTGAAAAAAATATTAATATGAAATAAAAATGATTGACGTCATTGTGGTAATAAAACGGAAATTTTCAATAGTACAAGGAGTACGTGTATGTGTATGTACACAAAGCAGATTAATATCACGGCATTAGAGAATTAAAAAGAAAATCTGACGTCCTATTGGAAGTTTAACGAATTTTTCAAATGTTTAAGAATAATACAAAGCAAGTATCAATATGAGTAATAGAGAATAGTAAATATATGAGTTTGAGAAACATATTGAATCGTGATAAAAATCAGATTATGGAAATATTCGCCTATTTTAACATTTGAAGAGGTACAATTTGTTTAATTTTGAAATTATTTTTTTTAAATATCACATTTAGTCCGCATGACAGATATTATTATGACAAAATATATTAGCGGGCTTCGCCCGCTATAGGGCTGGTTTAGATATTCGAAAAAACGAAAAAATAGACCAGTAAATTTTTACTTTATAAAAAACATGACTTTTTGTTGTTGTTGTTGTTGTTGTTGCTAAGTGAAATTTATTTGGATTTATTAAAGAAAGGATAAAGTGTTTTAAAAGGAATATTAAACGAAACCCATTGAGCGATCTTCGATCACACTTACCCACTTGTTTTAAATTACAATTCCAAGCACAGTTTTTTTTTTTTTTTTTTTTTTTGTGTGTGTGTAAAGGTTTCTTGTAAAAAGGTCTAGTCCTTAAAATGGTAGTATCTATGTTAAATATTATGTAAAATTGTTTTATAATTTAGGTTTTAATACTTTTAAACTGTCTGTAAAATATAAAAATATTCTGCCAGCCGAATATTCGGTATTCAGTTGTTTAGTTACTGTTCAGTTGGCCGAATATTCGGTATTCCGCCAAAAACACTATCCCTAAAGAGTGCATCCCTAATAGTGATATTATAATTGAAGATAGTAATTAATAGATTATGACGATATTCATAAAATGACGATATTCACATGAATTACTGATTTGTTTAAGAAAGGTTTTTTTTCCTTTTCTTTTTTTACTGATAAGCAATAATTCAACAAATAAATGTAAGTTTAATCTGTATCTTGGCGTTTTCATGTACAGAGTGTTTCTAAGCTAATGGAAAACACTTTTAAATTTGATAATATGTATCAAGACAGAAAGTTTTTGTATAGGAAACCAGGTTCCATTTATTCAAATACAGAGTATTTCTCTTCAAGCTGAACTTGAATTTTTGTTCCCAACTTTAATTATAATAAAGATATTGTTATGATATTTTTATCAGACTTACACTGCTTTATATGAAATATGATATTACGAAAAGTGGTAAAAATTAGCACCATTCTCATCGAAACAACACTAATCTAGATGCTCCATAATTTCGTGTGCAGCTGACAGTACATGCTGTCACTGATCAAAATTTGATGCACTTCCAAGGAAGTTATCATATTTATATAAAATAAAGTTAATCTGATAAAAAATTTCTTTAAATATTTTCAATATTACTACAATTGTGAACAAGGATTCAGATTCTAGCGAGACACCCTGTATTATTCATTAAATAAGAGGTTTGCGACCTAGTTTCATGCACAAAACTTGTTTTTCTAGCATTATTGCTCCTAAAAATTAGTTCTATAACAGTTTAGAAACATTCTCTAAAACTAATTTCTGAAAATAATCGTTCAATCCAGACTCTTCTTGCTAGGGAACTTGCTATACTTATTTGCTGAATCAACTAGAAGCAGGTAAATTATTCTTGTGCAGTTGCCATCATTTAAATATATATATATATATATATTGTCCTTTCTTGACAAATAAAAAAGATATTACTGTAAGTATTTCTTTTCAGTCAATTATAATGAGGTTAGAGAAAAGGGAAGAGGGGATTAGTTAATAAAAACCAATTAGGGTTTTACAAAAACAAAAATCGATTTTAGAATGTTTGTTTTAGAGTTTACGAAATTTGTATTAATTTATTTTAATTCACAGAGGAAGCCAAAGTTAAAAGTATTATTTACAAGTATTAAAATTATAATCTTATTTAATAATTCAAAACATAGATTTTTTTCTTCTCTTTTTAGTATGAAGTTTACTTGTGAGAAAGTCCTGTTCGTAAAAATAGGAAAAAAATTTACTATTATAGTTTAGTGGTATCAAAAAAGCGTAAAAGTTGACAGCTATGCAAGAGTATATTTTTACAATTTCATTAACCTGAAAATAACTTTTTACTCCTTTAATTTTTTTCTCGGCTTTTTTATCTTAATCTTCCTGTTATGTTGCTGATATTTGAGACTTTAACACTAGTAAAAATGTGTTACTAAAATTATTCGAAATTTCTGTGCATTCTTCTGCAATATATATATATATATATTATTCTAGGCGAAATATTTTTGAATATCTTATGCTTACGTTTTCTCACATCTTTCTTGCAAAATCTAGTAAGTCTAGGTGTTGTTTCTTGAAAACTTGAAGATGAGTTAGTTCATAATAGTAATAATAAATTATTCCATGCGTAAGCAATATACCCTTTTTTTTTTTTTTACATTGATAGACGATGTCAATATCTTTCTAGAATTGACAATTTTTCTTAGCAGGAACGGAACCCAAAAATGCTGAAACCGAATTTCTCATATAATCACAAGGATAAAAATTATCGGAACAAATTCGGGCTTTTTCAGTATTAAAGTTATTATATGTTCGTTTGCATGCAATGCATACAAGATACAATCAATTGCAATTCAATTGAATACAATCCTTGCAATATATAGGATAAAACATTGTGCATTTTATCCGAACGATTAGTACATGTTGCATGCATAGCACAAATACTGTGCATATTTTAAGACAAATCATATCTGCTTCGCATTAGGAAAAATGATCAGAAGTTTCGCTTTCACCGATTCAATAAATGTCCCTACAAAGCAAAGACAAATTTCCTTTTACAGAAAGAAAATGAAATGACCACAAATGTTTACGTTTACCCTACTCCCCCCCGTCCCCCTTCCTTTCAAAGGCAAGGGTAGAGAAAAAGTCAAAAGTGATATGGGAGTTGGAGATCTCTTATCTCTTCCTAACGCACCCCTGGTGTTTGACTCACCGGAAATGATTATTGTTACTGCAAATGTGAAAGAATTTTTCTTTCAGGTATTGAAGATGAGAATAAAATTACTATAGCAAAAACAAAAAGGCTTGTTGAACGATATATTTTATACAGTATCGTGCAAAAAATACCCCTTATTAAATTTATAACAAGATAATGATAACAATTTACAAGAATATATGTAAAAACTGGCAGAAAAAATCGTTTTTTAAGCTATGCAGAAAATCTGCAGCACTGGTACAGCCATCTGGTGAAATCTATTGGAAACAAATTAAATTTTTTTTAATTTAAATTAAAAAAAGGGTAATTACACCTCACTTATAAAATTTGTGTCATTTCAAAGATATAAGTCATATCTATCACTAAAATTTTTTTGAAATAAATCGGTTCAATAGTAAATGCGCAATTCTGATGTTAAAAATATAGCATTAGCAGTATAGGGGAAAATATAAGTGATGATCACCCTTAAAGAGTGAATATAAAAGACAATCATAAATTTTGCATAAAGAATGAAGTTGATCGGGTAATTAGTTGCCGAGATATTTGTAATCCTACTTTGCACACTCTTCGATTTTTCATGACCCTGTATTTCATTCAAATGTCAATTCAAAGATATATTTTAATTGGAAATGAGACGCTTAATCCGACGCAGCAAACCATTAGTTAATATGATTATCAATTTTGGAGTTATAAGGATGTTTCTTTAACGCAATTCAGTAATAGAGATTCCACGATTTTATTCGAATTGTAATGCATTTTATAAATAGTTTACGCATGTTTTATTTTCATATTTTATACTATGCATATCCATGATGGGTAAGTATTACGGTGGCCCTCAATGACTAGTTTTATTTATTTACTAGCTGACACGCCCGGGCCTGCGATAATAACTTTAAATATGCCTAAAATCAAAGTTGAATGATTTTATATACTTAAAAGAAACTCCTTCTAAACAATCCCAATACTGGGGGCCCTACTGCTTTCAGTAGTGTAATTCGTAGTCACCTTCGATTTTGTATTTTTTATTTTCAAATGAAATCAATCCCAACTTAGAGTTGGAAGCCCAATTGCCTTTGGCAATGTTCACTGCACTTGCTACACACACACACTCTAGTCTGTTTTAATTTTATATTTTTTAATGAAAGAGTGGCATAGTTCAAGCCTCAAATGTGCCTAAAATCAGTTTTGAATAAATTTATATATTTAAATGAAAATCATTCCAAACGAACCTAATAACGGGGGCCCCATTGCCTTTAGCAGCTAAAACGTGTTTTCTTCTCATTTTTTCTCCCACATTGAGTTATTTGATATTTAAAAAATAGTTCTAATTGTAATTGTCCAAATGCTTTGAAATATCTATGAGTTATAAATATAATATTACCGAAGCCTGTGAAGCAAATACAAATTTGCCAGGTTTACATGATGAATCCAAAATATGCAAGGAAACACTTATTTCCTGAGCAAGAAAAAGATGCTGAATCTTGGTAAAACAAACATCCTAAATGGCTTGTAACATTTTTAGCATTCAAAATTAAAGATACACAAATAAATCCATCAATGTTTTGTCGATGATGTAATTAAAAGTATTAGTGCTGCACAGTGGAAGAATATTTTGGAAAAACTTTCAACAAATGAGAATGTCAAGGCTTTCTCCAATTTTTTAATGGGTCCCCAGCTCATTCAGCATCAAAAGAAAGGGTGTTTTCCTTACAAAAATTGGTAAAAGGACACAGATTTTTACACAGTAAAAATAATTATAAAAATATGAAGAAGAAATTTAAAGTGAGTTAAATTTAAATAATATACTTTATACGACAATAATCGTGCAATATATTTTTAATTAAATACATTGGTCAAAATATATTTGCTTTTTATAATAATTTGATTATATTTATTTCTCTTTAGTGTCTAATTAATTACATTGTTTATTTTATGACAAACAAAAATATAAATTATGTTAAAGTTTGGGGGGGGGAATAAAAAAGGAAAAATCTACCATCACTGTGTTTTTGAGGGGTATTTGGGAGAGCCTAAGTCAATGATGCCTAGCTTTTTTTTAACACTTATTTTTGTTTAACTTTAAAAATGTTTAAAACTGAATAAAGAAAATAATATTCAAGTGTAAGAATAAATTCAAGTGTAATTATCAACATTGGATAAAATTTTGTTTCTGACTTAAGAAGTTAATCATCTAAAACAAAATTATAACTGGGTAAGTGCATTTTCCTATTAATTTCTAAATATAGTACTAATTAAAAATACTTTGTTATAATCTTCTAGATTAAAAGCTTCAATAATTTTAAATAAAAATAAAATATTCGTGTTTTTCTATGAAGCAACACATGTTGCCTTACATTTATGTTAAAAATGAATTTTGGAAATTACAACTAGAAATTTTAATTTGACTCCTAAGATAATTACAGCAGGCATCATTTGAATGCCTATCTTTTATTTCCCAGTTTCTATCACTGTTTTTGAGATAATTTTAAAAAATTCATGTTTGAAAAATATTTTTAGAACTATTTAAAAAAGAAAAAAAATAGTGAATTGAGATAGTTTTTAAAGAAATTGCACTTGAAAGTACATTTAACCCTTCTATTCAATGGTGTAAAAACTAAAATTGTAAAATGTTTAGAAGTTAAAAAAAAAATTGCAATAAAAAAATTTATTGTACATATTGTCACTGCCATTGATGTGACGTCAGCATTACTTGCAAACATGTTTTTGCTTTATAATATAGATAGAATCTGTTGTATATTTAAAAAGATCAATATCTATAAAGAAGGACACAGTTTTTTGGGAATGTCTGGGTTCCAAGAATCCAGGATTCCAAAACTTAGTGACATAACGGAGAACACATTTCAGTATAATCCAGAATTCAATAATTTTGTTGCACAGTGCAGAAAAATAAAATAATTTATATACAGAAGTAACAGAAACCTCAGAAGTGAATGGATTACATGACAAGCTCAAGCAGGAAACAACCACAATTAAATCTTGTTACTAAAATAATCTAATAATCTTTCTTCGTAACGTATTTAAACAAAGGTTGGTTTTAATAAAAAGGGAACTACGGGAAAACAAATTACATTTATTAGAAAACTTTTTTTTTTTAAACAGATAAGTGAGACCAATTTTAATGAAATCTTTTTTTTTTTTTTTTTTTACTTTCAGCTAATAATTATGGGCATTGAATTCTTTTATTATTATTACAGTATGTGAAAAGAATTTAAAGAAATCTAATAACAGAAATGAATATATCAAATCAATAAGGATATAAGGTAAACTAATTCTTAAAAATTTACTACACATAAACATAAATGATTTTTTAATGAAGTTAAAAATTTTTGGAATATGGTGATAGATTATTAGTAAAGCTAAATTTGATTAAAAGGTAATTGCAGATGATTAGTATAATTAAATTTCAACTCACTATAAATTATTAAACTTTTATAACAATAAAAAAAAAAAATTCTCCATTTTAATTTATAATAATCTATTGCAAAGATTTAACGGATTTTTTTTGGAGGGGGGGGGGGGGGGGGGTAGAGGGCTTTAAAGGGGATGGGCGAAGATAGATAATTCTAATGAGCTTATGAGTCTTTTAAAAAATAAGGTAAGAAAACTGTGTAAAATATTTCAAAAATTATGAATACTTTAGCAGAGGAATTTTATTTCATTTTTTAAAAAAAGTATTTCCTGATAACGTGTATGATGAATACATGATAGTTAATTTTCCTCAGACATACTTTCCATTTCATGCTGAGAAAATAAACTACATGATTTTAAAAAATAAATTGTACAATCTGTTTATAAAATTTAAAGATATAAATGGAATACAGAAGATTCTCAAAAAGCAGAACTATGATATATTTGGAAATATAACAAAAAGAAGAATAATATTGCAACCAAAAAAGAAGTTCTAAAGATAGTATAAAGTAACTGCAGGAATCTATATATATATACTTCTCTTACATGACACGGAAATAAGGCTGAATTTCTAGCTTACCATTTGTCAATAACTGTAGTTTCCAGAGCTTAGACCAATGAATAGACTAGATTGGGTAAGATCAGCTCTGCCTCCAATATGCCAATATGGCGGCCAGTGTGAGAGCAGTCAAACTCAAACTAGCAGTTATTAAAAATAAAACAACATGTACATAATCCAAAGCATTTGAGATGATTCCTCATTTTAATTATGAGTAATATCGTTAATTTCAAATGAATTCTCAACTCTTATTTAGAATTTATTTACGAATTTCACTCACATGAAAATCAGAGAGAATAAAAATATCAACTGTCTAGATTGTACCTGCTTCCATCTTGATGAAGTAAAAAATAATTTATATTGTAAAAATCTATAATCAATTAGAACGGTAAAATATCGAACGAAATTTAAACAATGATTGATGATATCTTCCTATCATGTAGTGTTTTTTAAAATGAATTTAAGCTGTGCTGTACAAAAAAGAAGATATAAATGGAATAGGTGCAATGAGTTTTAAACTAATTGTGTTTCCAAGATCATTTTTTCCCATAGTATTTAAATGATTTATGTCCATTGGTAGCACCAACTAAATGCATTTTTAATCGTGTTTTCAACAGAGTTTTCAATTACTTTTTTTACATTAAAAAAAAAAATTGCCAATTTCTTATGTTAAAATGATTTATGGTAGTACATATTCCGGCTAGAGTTGATGCAAAAACAACAAGAATGAAAAATTATGTGTCAAGCATAAATTATGTAACACTTTCCAACACTTCCAAAATAATTTTACAAATCATTACCGTTTAATAAGGTAAAAGATGATATATAAGCAAAGAATTTGAAAACCACATAACATATTTAAAAACCCCATTTCAGGAATTATCAACAATATTCGGAAAAATATCTGAATTCTTTTGTGCAGCCCTGTATATGATCTACAGGTTTGTATATATATTACATAGAATGCTAAATTTCAGTTCAGATAGGAAACACATAGCACAGTTTAAAATTCCCCTTTCGGAATTTTCGTCAATAAACGTAAATGTACTCCAGAACTTTTGTACTGCGCTGCCCTGTATATGATCTATAGAATTTATACACACCAAGTAATAGACAAAAAATGAGTTAAATTTAAAAACGTGTTCAGCAACTGAAAAAGCACAATTTAAGCAATTATTGTTAACAGACAGTACCAAATTCTTTTGTGTGTCCCTATAAATGAACGATAAATGCTATACGCACAATATTCTATAGTAAGCCTCTTGTACTTATATACAAGATATTTGATTTGGAAAGATTAAATAAAAATGTTTTAAAAATTGGAAAATAGTGTAAAAAATTTAGGATACATTGAAACTTTGAAAATTTCTAGATACTATGAGCAATAAGACTTGTGACTACATTGTTTGACTAGCATGAGTGTGATATTTTATGACACTTTAAGTGAGATATATATGTTAACAAATATTTAAAATTTTTTATCTCCAATCATCATTAAAAATGTTAATTGTGCAAAAATATCAAAAAATACCTTATATCTTTTATCTGCATACTCCTGCCATGGCTCTGGATTACTTTTCCTTCTCCAGCTGGAAAAATAAATAAGAATTAACCAAAATACCAACAGTAATTAAATTACGCTGAAATAAATGTATAACATTTTAATTTCATTTATAAAAAAAAAGATACAGAGTAGATACAGAAATACAGATATTGCAAATACAAATTCTAACTTTTAATTTTCAACCTTAACCCTCAAATACACGTGCGGCGTACTGCGGACGCCAGAGGCCAATGATTGGCCAAAAGTTTTCAAACGAGAATCACAATGACCTTGACACTTGTATCTAACCCAGAGCTGCCAACTGCTACGAAAAAATCGTAGTTGCTACGATTTTGAGCCACAAACTACGATGCTACGAAAATCTATCTAAAACTACGATTTTCTGCAAGAGAAAAAAAAAAAAAAAAACGTGAATTTTGTCACAGGATCACTCGAAAAATCACGAATTTCGTCACAGGATTGCGCGAAAAATCACGAATTTCTTCACAGGATCGAGCTAAGAAATGCAAATTTCATTACAGGATCGCTGAAAAAAACGCGAATTTCGTCAAAAAATTGGCGGGAAAAAGCAAATTTCGCCAAAGTATCGCCGAAAAAACGTGAATTTCATTCAACTGATTCCTGAAAAAATGCGAATTTCGTCAAAAGATCGTCCAGGGGTGATTCTGGTCCGAATTTTCCGAAAAATTAAAGCAATGATTTCCGGAAAAAAAATATATATCGGTCACAAATCCAAAAATTCGGACATTAAATGTATCGGTATTTCGGCAAATGATCGCCGAAAAAAATCAATCTCGTCTTTCGTTCGAAGAAAAGTCGCCAATTTTGTCAAAGGATGGCGGGAAAAACGTGACTTTCGTCAGAGAATCGCGAAAAAATGGCAAATTTCGTCAAAAACATTGCGAAAAGCGGCAAATTTCGTTTAAAAGATCACGAAAAAACAGCAAATTTTGTAAACAGATCGCGGGAAAAACGTGACTTTCGTCAGAAAATCATGAAAAAACAGCAAATTTTGTAAACAGATCGCGGGAAAAACGTGACTTTCATCAGAAAATCCCGAAAAGACGGCAAATTTCGTCAAAAACATTGCGAAAAATGGCAAATTTCGCCAAAAAATAGTGAAAAAACGACAGATTTCGTCAAAAACATTACGAAAAACGGCAAATTTCGTCAAACGATCGCGAAACAACGACAAATTTCGTCATAAACATTGCGAAAAACGGCAAATTTCGTCAAAAGATCGCGAAAAAACGACTAATTTTTGTCAACAGATCGCAGGAAAAAGTCTTTCGTCAGAGAATCGCGAAAAAATGGCAAATTTCGTCAAAAACATTGCGAAAAGCGGCAAATTTTGTTAAAAGATCGCGAAAACAGAGCAAATTTTGTCAACAGATCGCGGGGAAAAACGTGACTTTCATCAGAAAATCACGAAAAAACGGCAAATTTCGTCAAAAACATTCCAAAAAACGGCAAATTTCGTCAAAAAATCGAGAAAAAATGGCAAATTTCGTCATAAACATTGCGAAAAACGGCAAATTTCGTCAAAAGATCGCGAAAAAACGGTAAATTTCGTCAAAAGATCGCAAAAAAAATGGCAAATTTCGTTAAAAAGATCGCGAAAAAACGGCAAATTTCGTTATAAACATTGCGAAAAACGGCAAATTTCTTCAAAAGATCGCGAAAAAACGACAAATTTTTGTCAACAGATCGCAGGAAAAACGTGACTTTCTTCAGAGAATCGCGTAAAAACGGCAAATTCCGTCAAAAACATTGCGAAAAACGGCAAATTTCGTCAAAAAATATCGGAAAAAAATGCAAATTTTATCAACAGATCTAAAAAAAACCCTGCAAATTTCGTCAAAAGGTAGCGAAAAAACGCAAATTTCGTCAAAGGGACGCAAAAAAATGTGGCGGGAGTGGACATCCCCACTCCCGGTTGTATCAGCTTACTCGACCAGATGAAGGACTCTAACTCAGACATTTTTCTCTGGAAGATATACCCGTAGTTCCGTCACCTCCTCCCCCCCAACCACCTTGGAATCTTTCAGAAAATTCACTGTGAAGTTTAGAAATTTGGCTTAGGAGTGGACAGAGCATTAATTGAATAGGAATAATTATGTTTAATCAATCCCACCCGCAACAAAAAAAAATTAACAAAAACAAAAGAGTCTCCTACTTTGTGTGCTTATGGATATACACATGCGTTTAATTGATTAATATTTGCTCGCATAAAATTTACAGCGTAAAAAGCCACCAACCAACCAACCAACCTTTCAGATAAATTTGAATTTGGTGTGCTACTATTTCTCATTTTCAAAGGTTGGCAGGTCTGCTAACCTATGGTCATTCCTTTCCAAGCAGTCTTGCATGCAGGTGGAATTTTTGAAGCGGTTAAATAACTTCATCTTTTGGGGTTTTTTTGGAGGAAGAGTGGATTTGGCGTACTTTATACGCCAAGCGTGTAGTCATGCAAGTATTTTTTTAATAATGTATTTCTCTTTAGTAAGTCGAACAAATTAATTTGATTAAAAACATATATAATACGACATAATTTGAATATAACTGTATTAAATATGCAATTTTAGTTCACATTTATTACATTATTATTATTATTATTTATATATTAGGTCAACCTGGATGTGTAGTACCATAGTAAAACCTGAGGATTTTGCAAGAGACGATACACAAAAAAAAAAAAAAAAAAAAAAAAAAGGACGGTGCGTTTTGTGTGGCCGAGTAAAAAACAATTATACCATGGTAGTTTGTTGCAAGTTTAATCAATTTACTTGCAAAAACCACATTAAATCAATCACATATGTTTGTTTTAATTGTTCAGGGTGACTTAATTGTTTGAAATATTTGATATCCGATTTGTGTATGTGTATTAAATTCAATCGCATATGTTTATACAAGTTTTTCAAAGTGATAAATTGTTTGAATTAAGTATATTTGTTGAGTAAAATGAAAAAAAAAACGTGTAAGTAGCAATATTTCTTCATTAAAATAGTTTTTGCTGAATACAATTTCATTAATTTAATTTTTAAAGTATGTGGAATTGTTCTGATCAAATATTATTATGTTTAAATTTTAATGAATTAAGAAAACAATGTGAAAACCGTAAAAATTCACCTGGCGTAGTCAGTACGCCACGCGTGTAGTTACGTGATTATTTTTAGCGCGTGTAGTTGAGGGTTAACAGGTTACAGACATAACGGTTATTGAAGGTTAACAGACATATCTTTCTATCATTACATCTCACAGGATTATATGAGATTTCCTCCTCAATTTATCAATTATTGCTATAACTTTTTGAGTTTCCACGATATTTCACTGGTCTTTTTGTATGAGTTCCCTATAGTATTGACTATCAAATATAGGTGCAGATTCCCAAAATCTGGAAGGAGCAAGTGGCTCCTAAACCCAAAAAATCCAGTGGCCACATTGTGAAACAAACACGTAAAAACAATATTTTTTCTCAATTAAATTTGGACAATGGAATATTGAATCTTCCCACTACAGGTGCAGATTCACAGTCGCCAGTCGCCACATGGCGACTAAATTTTTTGCCATGGCCACTAACTTTCGGTATTTAAGTCGCCATGTGATTTAAAAGTGACCAATTTCTGGTATTCCCAGTCAACAATGTAATTTTTTTTTTTTTTAAGATTAAAACCAAAACACATCAGAAACTTTATTATTATCTTTTGATAACATCTCAGAATTATCGGTTTAATGCAGCAAACTATTAAATATATTCGAAGCTATGTTATTCGTAACAGTTGAGTCTGATAATTTTACATAGTCTTTGATTAAAAGAAAAAATAATAATAGAAAAACAAATGTTTTAAATGTGTTTTGATTTTTATAGTGCAAAATAATCTCACACATTCATATTTTCTTTTATATGTACTTTTGTATGGCAAAATCAAAATAAGAATTATTGTTTTTCTAAGATTCCCGCTATCATGATTGCTTAGCTTATAGAATTTTTTTTTAAGCCGTATCTTGCCCAACTTTATCTTCTGACTGTATACATGATTTAAGATTTATATTACACTTAATTAATATTCAAATTTTGTTGTACACATGTGTATATTAAATAAATTGCTTTACACTTTGAATTCCTGAATTTTTTGTTTTGCTTTTTTCCCCATATAAACACTATTGTTTTTATGCATATGTTTCACAATTGTGGCCACTGGATTTTTTGGATTTAGGAGTCACTGGCTCCTTCCAAATTTTGGGAATCTGCACCTATACTTCCCACCATACCTGTATACAGTTCGTAGGAAAAAATATTATAATGTAAGGCTTAAGTATTTTGTGAATAAACGATTCTCTAAAGTTTTTTTTTTCTATAGATAAACTTCCCCCTCCCCTCCAGAAAAGGATTTTTCATAGCTGAAAATAAATGCTCAACGTAGGAAACATGCATAAGAAAATATGTCTATAAAAATCAAAATTAAAAATAAATATATATGGAAAAAATATGGATAAGATTTATTTTCTTTTAGGTTTTAGATTTTAATAAAATTGATTTAACAATTTCTGACTATTTCAAGGATGATGGAAAAAGATCGAATACAATAAGCCTCATTGCAACTTTAGTTGCAAGGGGATTTTTTTTAAGGATTTATTAAAGAATTTTTTAAATCCCTATGGAGACAAAAAAAATTACAATTTTTGTGACCGATCGCCGATTTTCATGTTTTATTATCACAACTCTTTGACGAAATTCACATTCTTTTTCTGCAATCGATTGATGAACTTCGCGGTTTTTTCGCGACCAACTGCTGAAATTTGCATTTTTTTTTTTCCTTCTCGAAATTAGTGTTTTTTTTTGTTGTTGTTGTTGTTGTTTTTTCTCGAGACTAATTGGAGAAATTCACAGTTTTATTTTGCGACCGATTGGCAAAATTCGCAATTTTATATCATCAGCAATTGATGAAATTCGTGATATTATTTGGCGAGCGATTGACGAAATTTGCAAAATTTTTCAGTGACCAATTTCGCGAATTTGCGACAGACTGACGAAATTTTAGATTTCTTTTCATGACTGATTGGCGAATTGATTTGCGAAAATTTAAAAATAAATAAATAATGATAATTCGAGGAGTTTTGCTAATTCGTGGAAGAATCTCATGCCAATATCTATTTGTACCTGTAAGAACATATCTGAAAAAACCCAGAGCTACAAATTTATTCTCTTCTCAGCATAAATTTTACTGTGTCGCGGGCTTATTGTGGCATGCCATCGACACAGAGTTCATTCGCGACGCATATCAACAGGATTTTTTTTTTTTCTGCAGACATTGCAAACTAAAAGAAAAAAAAAACTTGAGAAATTTTCGAATTAGTAGAAATGTGGCAATTATGTTCAATCCTATTTTTTTAATTATGGACAATAGAAAAAAGAAGAAGAGCTAAATATTGCTGAATTATGGAGGAGAATGCCCGGATTTCATATTTAAAAATAAAGCGGAAATCTGCCTTTCGGTGAAAAAGGGACATCCATGTAAAACACATGGCGACTTAGACGTAGAAAGTTAGTCGCCAAAGCAAAAACTTTAGTCGCCACGTGGCGACTGGCGACCGTGAATGTGCACCTATACTATCAAATCATGACAAAAAAATCTTTGCTGTAGTTCGCACATGTGCAGTTAAAATTTATTTCATACAAATACCCATATCTCATCAAATATTCAATATATTAATATTTTAATTAACAGTATACAGGGGTCGATCCAGGAAAAATTTGGGTCCTATTTAGGGCCCCTTCACAAAAATCTATTTAATAAAAACTTACTATTTATTATTTACTTATAATTTTGTGATGTTTTAAAATAAGTAATTTGTAAACAAACAAGTTCACCAGAGAGAAAAACTTCAGTAAAAGGATTTTAAAAAGTTTTTGTTTATAAATGCTTGGTTTGAATTTGATTAACTGGATTTCAACTTTCATTGCAAAATGTTATTTTTCACAAAAATAACTTTTACTTTTCACAAAATGGGCCCAAAGAAAAAAAAACCTGCATCGACGCCTGGTATACTATTTCTATGATTTTTTATCAAAGTTTTTGGAAAGCAGTGTTAAATTCGGTTGAAAACTCGGCATGCTATAAAAAAACCTTTTGAATTTTTCACAAAAAGGTTAATATCTTCACGAATATATGTGCTACGCTTACACAAATGCACACAAATGTTGAACAGGACTTACATAGTCATTTGCTACAGTGACAGACTATTTATAGCATTTTCTGTTACTTGGGTGATCAAAAATATTATTTTATTATTAAAAATTATTATTGCCCCCCCGCCTTCCCCCTTAATTGTCCTCACGACAAAATCTTCACTGAAAAACATAAAATCAAACATGTTCTTTACATCCTCAAAGTTCAAGGGCATTTCCTCACGAGTTTCAGTAGCTATTCGACGAAACATCTGAAATTGGTCACTGCCTTTTCATTTCTGGACACCAGTGTACAAGTAGTCAAACATGGCTTTTGCTACTCACAATGGAAATCCTACAGTTTGTTTCATGATGCAGAGTTTTTTAAATTCAGGTTCAAACGAAGACAGATATAATCTTAAGTCAGGAGCAGTGTCAAGGTCATGCTTATAGTGATATTTGTTCTCAAAGTATGCATAAGACGAAAATGCTCTTACGACAACCCCTGTATTTGTGAAAGGCAACAAGTACCTTAATGCTTTATCACCGAGTTCTTGGATATCTTCAATTTTTGCGAAGATGGAGAGAGAAAGCATAAGTAATCATGCAATATGATTAAAAGTGGGCGAAGCTAGTGACATTCAATTATCAATGAATTACTACATTCAGTGGGCCTTTTCCCTCATTTTGAGAATAACATATTACACAGTATCTTTGTTATCCAAAGCTATCCACTTTGTTCATGTGTTCTCAGTTGAATCATTTTTGTGATTTTCGCCATTACCTATATTATTTTCATGTACCCCCAACAGGCCTACTACATACACCGAGGGGTATGCATACCCCAGGTTGGGAACAGCTGCTCTATACCAACAATAAATAAATAATCTATCACCTATCATCCCTTCCTCCCGAAATCTCTGCTTCTCTCCCCTCGCCACCTCCTCCCTCATTTCATGAAGATCACCCACCGCGCACGCACACACACACTGCATTTCATGCTGTTTAAAATCTTTAAAAATTCTTTAATTTTGTTCTGCTGTATTTGTGATTTTGTTGTAGCAAGCAATATTTAACAATCTAAATTATTTCTCACTCCACCCCTGAAAAAAAAAATGGCATTTTTATTCCTTCCCCCCACCCCTCACTCTGAAAAAAAGTTTATTTTTTCTCTCCCCATCCCACACATTTTAAAATCTTATTTCTTTTTTCTTTTCTCTATTTATAACTTTCTTGTAACAATATTTAAATAATCATCTAAATTACATCTCCCACCCAAAAAAATCACTTCTTTCCCCTATTTTACACATGTAGATCATTGATTTTCAATCTAATATCTAGATATTAAAAAAAAAAAAATAAATAAATAAATAAATAAATAAATAAATAAAAATCCTAACTAATTAAAAATATAATATACTTAACTTACCTAACATCTGGATTTTTGAAGGCTAATCTAGCTAAATAAGCTGCTGACAGTGCCATTCCACCACCAAGGATAACAAATAGCGGTATCAACTAAAATATATAAGAATATTGTCACAAAAAGAGCAAACACTTAAATAATGAAGTATGCATTTTACAAAATGAAACATTACTAAAAAAAAAAGTTAAACATTGATCATATTTACAGAGATTGCTTTAGATGAAAAAAAAATACAGATGTCACAGACACACCGGATATATTTTGTACGTCAAAATGGCAATTTTATGCCTGGGCAAGTATGCGATTTTGCTTTGTATGGCAACCTGATTGAGAAGATATGATATTAAATAAAAGATATTATGAATTAATCATTGTGTATGTTTTATCTGTAATAATAAGGAAAGAAGTTTCTCTGTTTCTGTGTGTCTGATTGTCAACTATGTTCTGAAGAGACCGATGCACACAGAGCTACAAAATTTGGAAGCGAGATACCTATGTATGTAGTTTTTGCACCTCCAAGCCTGATTTTGGAATCTTTGATTCGATTTTTTTTTATTTAATTTTTTATGCGAGTTTTAGTATTTTTTCATGTTTTGCTGCGATTTTTCCACATTAGTAACAATCCAATCTTTTAGCTCAATATAGTAAATTTTGTCCTCTTTTCAATAAAGTTTATTTGGAATTCGTACAGCATTTTTTTTCCTTTGCCACTAAGAAATTTTTAACAGAATGCTTGATTGGTTGCCTTCATTTCAGCCTCAGTTATATCGAAATCGTCAATTTTTTTTCTCTTATTAACTTGGAGAGGGTTGATAATTCTTTAAAGATAAAAAATCATGATTTTAAAAAGGAAGGGCAGGTTATTAATTATCCCGATTAGGAATTTTTATAAGGATTTTTTTAAATTTAATTTTTTATGTATTTTTTCATGTTTTGCAGAGTTTTGTTTTACATTATTAAAATGAGTCCAATTTTGTATTTTAATTATTGTGTAAATGCTCTGACCCCTTTTTTCCCTCCAAAATCCTTTGACAAAATTCACTTTTTTTTTTTCTTACTGAGATCTTTTGACGAAATTCGCATTTTCCCCCCTAGATCTTTTGACGAAATTCACAATTTTTTTACTCATATTCTTTGACATAACTTGCCTTTACTTTTACCACAATCCTTTGATGAAATTGATTTTTTTTTTGCATCCGATTGACCAAATTGATTTTTCTTTTCATGACTATTTGTTGAAATTCGCAATGTTTTCACGATCGACTAACAAAATTTGCTATACTTTTCCGTGACCAATTGACAAAATTCGCAATTTGTTTCCCCAATCTTCTGACGAAATATTTTTCCTTGATCGTTTATCAAAATTTGCACTTTTTTTCTGCAATCTTTTGATGAAATTTGCGATTTTTTTCAATGACCAATTGAAGAAAATCGCTATTTGTTTCTGAGATCTTTGACAAAATTCCTGATATTTTTCAATGATCGTTTGCAAAAAATCACAATTTTTCTACAACCGATTCATGAACAGATTTTGTGAAATTCCGCAAAAGAAAAAAAAAAATTGCAGACTTAAAATATGCAGTTAGTGGCGATTTCACTCATTCATTGTTTTTCCACTTTTGACATTTTAATAAATTTTAGACGAGTTTTCAAAAACAAAATTTTCAAAATTTCATTTTTGACGCAGAATTGTTAAATTTTTATGTTTTTGTAGCATGCAGACTGGAGCAGATTTTTAAAATTGCCGCAGTTTGGTGCAGATTTGTCACACCTGCTATTAGGCTAGAAGATTAAAATCAGAGTTATTGATTAATTTGTGCATTTTTAAGATTGTGAGTAAAGAAATTTTATTGTATTGGGCTAGAAGAGAAGATTAAAACCGGAGTTATTTTACTGCGTAAAAATTGAAGTGAAATGTGAAAAAAATGCGAAAAATCACTATAATTAAATAAATTGTAGAGGACAAAGTTACTATAGTATCTTAAAACATTGTAAGTGAAATTATTTTAGGAATGTTAATAATTCACTGTGGAATGCGAAAAAATTATGTTAAAAATCCAGTGTATTATTGTAAAAGTATAAAATTGAATTTCTTTTACAAAGTAAAAAAACTGTCGTAAAACATGAAAAAATGCTTAAATGTTTTAAACCAAAATCCTTTTACCAATTTTTAAAATTCGCCGCAGAACGGAAAAAAGTCAACATGATGGAATGATTTTATTACAGTAGACTCCCTCAAATCCACACAGCTTGGGACCAGGGGTTGTGTGGATT
Source organism: Maratus michaelseni (assembly GCA_963931845.1). NCBI lineage: Eukaryota > Metazoa > Arthropoda > Arachnida > Araneae > Salticidae > Maratus > Maratus michaelseni. The sequence goes on along the minus strand of OZ007589.1, from coordinate 314,514,233 downwards.
TTAGAAGTTTACGAATTTCTGGTCACTGTTTTGTTTACATTTTTTAAACAGTAATTTGACTGTAGTAAAGCATTGGAAATTATAATGAATCATTACAATAAGTAAAATATTAAAATAATTAAGTAAAACATTACAATAATTGAAGTAAATTATTAAAATAATATGTAAAATAATAAAAATTAACCCTCTGACTGTCCAGCAAAAGGGAAAAATTTTAATGTTTGTTTTCTCTATATTTTAAATGCTGAAAAAAGATGATTCTTCCAACATTATATAAAAAAATTTAATTATATATATATATATGAATGTAATCCTTGAGAGTATTAATCATTATTCAATATATTAAAATTGCATTATATCAGTAGAATTATATTAACTTAAATAATGCTTGTATTGCACTCAGGGTTCGGTGATATATATCCGATATTTATTTTCAAAATATCACGAAATTTGATATTTTCACATATCGGATATTTATTTTCAAAATATTTGATATTTTCAGTCAAAACAAGTGAAAAGGAATTTTTTTAACTGTTATTGGCTGTATCATTCTGTAGATAAAGAATTTTTGCTTTTATAGTGGCTTTTTAGCAATTTCTTTCACAAAGCAAACATTGTAAATTATCGCAAAACAGAATAAAATCAAAGTTTTAATAACTTTTTCCTCTGAATTTTTCAATTTTTACAAACTTTTAACAATTTTTTCCTCCGGATTTTTCAATTTTTACAAACTTTTAACAATTTTTCCTCCATATTTTTACTTTGTCACTGCCCTCAACCAGCAATGATGCACACACATTACATGAACCTTCTACACACTCTCCCTCCCCTCCCCCCCCCCCCCCCCCCCTCCCCCACAGAAAGTCCGTTATGAGTAAATCACTTAACGAGAGTCATTTCTGTGCCACTTCATGACAGATGAATTCAGCTAGGTGGGTCAAATTTAAATTTATCTTTTAATATCCAATCATTTATAATTACAATCTGCTTAAACAAATTTTAACAATCACCATCAAGAATGAATAAATCACTTTGCACGACCCATTTATGTGCTGCTTCATACACATGAATTCAACTAGGTGGGCAAAATCTAAATTTACCCTTAAAACCTTAAATATCCTTATGTACAATCTTATAAACAAATTTTAAAAATTATATCCATTTACAAAAATACAGAACTTGGCTAAGATGCTTTACACTCACGCAGAAAAAAAAAAATTAATCTGTTAAAAAAAGGAAAAAAGTCGCCAAATGTAGGGGATTTTTTCCTTTAATGGCAACCTAGCCATTGTATTAAGTTATTCATTTGGCGCAGTCTTGAAAATCGCGCCAAACCAAAAAGTCGCCAAACTTAGTTTATATGTTTGCGTGAGTGTAAAGCATCTGTTCCCAGAACTCAAACATTTTATGAAATAACAAAAAAAAAAAAAAAAAAAAAAGCCAACGTAACTTCCATTATAATACATTCACACAAATTAGCCACCTCAAAAAATAACACCATCATAATACATTCACACAAATTAGCCACCTCAAAAGATAACAAATCAAACCATTAAAAAACTTACACTTCACAAAAAAACAACACAAAACTAATGCCACAAACACATTTCAACAAATCCAACCATACGGCACACAATAAACCAATCAATCCAATCTAATTCCCTAATAAATCAATCCAATTTCCAGATAAAACCATAGGGTCATTCCACGTCAAATCAACCAAAAATTTTCAATATAATTCAACCTGACTATTTCAGATTTTAATGAAACCTTCAGGCTTCAGGAATCATTCTCCCTGATGATACAAATGAGAATATACTTTTATAATTTTTTTTATCTCAGTAAATTCTCATACAATTAATTTTTTTAATTTCGAAAAATCATTTTTTTTTTGGCTTGCATAAATGTTTTTAATTTTGAATTTCTCAAGTTCTATCAGGCGTAGAGAGTTGTTTGACCCCTCATTTTAAAGAGAATTTCATAAGGTTTAATTTGATATGCAAGTTGACTATGCTTGGTTTAAAAAAAAGTTAAATTAAATTAATTTCAAATTTTTAAAATGTTTTTTAAAAATTTTGAAAAAAAAATAAGTTTTTTGTAATATTATAATCTTTAAATTCTGAAAGTTTTAGAATGGGATCTCAATGGGATCAGCAGTTATAAAAAAAATGTTTAAAATGAATAAAACAATGCTATCTTTAGCACAATTATAAAGTTGGCGAGGTGCCAACTTGAGAAATTCAAAATTGAAAATATTTATACAAGCCAAAAAGTGATGATTTTTCAAAATTAAAAAAATTAATTGTATGAAAATTTACGGAGACAAAAAAATAATAAAAGTATATTCTCATTTATATCATCAGGGAGAATGATTCCTGTAAGTTTCATCAAAATCTAAAATGGTCAGGTTGAGTCACTGGTTGATTTGACATGGAATGACTCCATAGTAGGTGTTGAAAAAATGTAAGAAACAAACTGGTAACAAGAAAAACTTATTTCTCGCCTCGCCAAGTGTCTCGCTTGTTCTAGGATTGAGCCTTAACAATGCTTCAACAAATATATAACATTTAAACGTTTTGTAACATCAAAAGTTGTTAAAGCCATGTTTTCTGCAACAGCAAGTAATAATGTCTAATGAGTTATTTTAAGATTCAGCTGTGTTTAAGTTGTTTTGCTTAACTTTATATATGAATACAAGTTTACTTCACTTCCTCTTCTAAAATTCCATTTTAAATTACAGAAATTCTTTCTGTGCAATTTTTTATATCTACCAGCCATTTGTAATTGCATGAGGTATACTATCATTTTCTAAGATAGTAATTTATTTGATCTGGTATTAATGAGGTTGCAGATAAAGGTTTATTTGTGATGCTTGTGCTGCAGATTGAGGCAGAAATTTGTGGTATTGGGAAAAGTACCATATACCCTTCTCACCTGGAAGGTTTTCTAGACTGGATCTTATTCTCATGAAACAAAAGAGTACGACAGGATGAGTTAAGATATAAATCCACCATCTTTACAAGTTTTTTTTTTTTTTTTTTTTTTTTGCCCGTGCAGTAACAGCAACGCAAAATGCATTCTAGAATCAGTCTATTGTATTTATAAATATAAATCGAGCAATTCTACTGCTTAGTACGAATTTAACAAATACAAAATGGAATGCTTAAAACTATCGGGAAGAACTCTATAAAATTTCTGTTTTAATCAGTTTAAATATTCGTATTTATACAGACATTTCAAAGTGAATAGAATATGCGGAGCAAATAAGCTGCCCAAGCACTAACAATGATCAATAATACTCCAAGTATGATTTTAAAACAAACAGCGGGCGCTTCATAATATGCGAAATAAATATTACTGTTTTTTCAATTACTGAGAATAATTTCAATGAAAAATATTTTGAGAAAATAAAAAGCAGATATATATGTACATATAACATGATATGACCTTTAAAGCCCTTGTCCATACAAATCGATTATTTTTTTTTAATTTTAAAAGACAATACTTACAGAATAGTGTTTTTTCAAGCTCGACCAAGTCAATCCTTTCATCTTCTTGACAAAATAGTTATTTTACAATTTTAAGACCAAATAACTTTTGGAAAACAAAGGTCTTTCGTGTATTGAAAGAGACATCTAATTCATGACTATGCTAGCACAGTCATCACATTAATAGTGCGCCAGAGAAATTCTATGCTGCCCTCTAGTATTCGCATTGCAAGCATGCTGGAGGTCACACACTACAAATAGGTAGTACTGATTGGTAGAACTATCCCAAAGACATTTAAGATATCTTAAATGTCTTTGGAACTATCCTGACTTCCAGTTGAAGTACAATGGCTATGTTCAGAACCGAAGATCAGGCGGCACGCGGGCAAAAGAGATTCGCGTATGGAGTAGGTCTCATGCTTTTATAGTTCAGAACAGGTAAAAACAACGACTATCTTATATTTCCAAAACAATGGCTCTCGTAATAGGAATACGTGCCTCTATTTACTCAGACAAAATCCAAAATATTCATGAAAGTATCACGTGACCTGATTTAGCCCGATTAGCGTTCATAACCCTACTGTTCGTCAATAAATCCGGCAAGTACTTAAAGTCTAAGCAAAGCAAATGTTCTAAAAGTGTACAAAATTCAGAAATCCAAAAAGCCCTTGGTTGCAACCTGTGCAATTTTTTGTGTATTGGGACTTAAAACGGCCTATAGAGGCGCTGATCGCAGACCCTCGCTACAGGAAAATAGTCCCTTTAACTAATGCTAAAGTGCCATTGAAATCATTATTTATTGTAAACACATTTGAAAGTGTTAGATATTCAAATTTGGATAATTTTTACCGTGTCATATAATCACAGAACACAAATATCACATGAAATCTGAAATTGTGCTAAAAAATAATTATTATAAACAAATTAAAAATGCATGTAATACAATGGGCTTGCAAGGGATTTTCCTGAAGGGAGCAGTTATATCTTTTCTCCACCAGATGGCGTATTCGAGCGCTTGAATTCCCAATTGTATTAGCTGACTATAATAAATTCTTGTGTACGTAACACTTATTTTATTATTATTATTATTATTATTTTCTTTTTTTAACAAGAAACATGAAATAGTCCGTAAACACTAAAATGCGTTTCATATTATTTTAAACAGATCGAAACTGTTGTTGTGAACGCGTGTCTTATTTTGCTATCATCGATCAGTTTTAACTGTAACTTTGATGGAATAAATGAGATGATACTCTGGATTTACTAATGCTTTTTGCAGATATTTTTATCCTTGATTTTTCTTTTGAAGTTTAAACCTGCATCTAAATAATAATAGATATAGCCAAAAATATTATATTGTAGTGCGAAATCCTCACACGGTTCCGCTGGTAATTTTTAGTGCTGGAAAGTATAATTACATTTTGTGAACATATGTTTTGAATCTATACTCAGTCAGGGAAGATGTGTATCTTGTTTACTAGATTTATTGCCAAATATTTTTGATACAATTTGTTTTGATATATGTATATTTGAGTTTTGTTTGAGTTATGTATATTTAAAAAAAAAAAACATGCACAATATCATATTAACTTCGGGTGAAAAGGAATTAGTGCTACAAAGCATTAATTCCTTTTATCCCGAAACTAATATGGTATTTTGAATGTTTTCTTTTTTTAAATAAACATATCTCTATCAAAACAAACTGTATGGAAAATATTTGGAAATAAATCTACTAAACAAGATACGCAACTTCCCTGACTGAGTACAGATTCACAAAATATGCTCAGGAGATGCGCAGATGGTAGATTTTGTGTCATACGCAATGCCGTCATCCTAAAAGCGCGCCAGGCTAACGAAAAAGACAGGCTACCGCGGTACATTCCACTTATCTTTTTTTACAGACCGCTAGAGTGACGTGATGCTCTTTTCGTACACCTGCATTGGTGCATTCGAGCATCACGTGACTCCCGCGGTCTGTAAAAAAAGATACGAGTAAAGCACCGCGGTAGCCTTTCTTTTTCGTTAGCCTGGAAAAGCGCGCGCATTGGCATTATGCCCTCCGTCCACTAGGTGGCGCCGTTGTTTCAATTTTGCGACTCTGTCCTAGTATAGATCATTCCAGTATGACGTCAAAAACATGGAACCCAGAATCTTCAATCTGCGCAATCTACTGCACATACTCTGACGTGCTTAGAGCGAGTTCATGTTTACCACATTGGCTTCTTTATCGCACTTTATTTGATTGCCAAGTACTTCTTTTCTGTTATATTTTAAAATTTGTTTTGTTTTGATGAAAATCAAGACGTGTGTTGCGTTTAAAATGTCTAGCATACAGAAAAAAATTATGTAAACTGGAAAAAATATATCAGGTAAGTGTTTTCTGTCTTTTTTGGTTATGTCAGTGTTACAATTTCTGTAATGTTAGGATCTGATCATGTTATTTCAACTATTTTTGATCGGTGTTATTTTACGAATTTAATATAATAATTAAGTGGGTGGGGATGAAAAGTTCGTATCTTAGGCAAAAAAAAAAAAAAAAAAAAAAAAAAATTTGCTTTGTAAAAATAAGATTTGTTTAATTTTATAGATTTTATACACACAACTGGGAAAGTATGTATTCATGCACTTTTATTTAAAGTCATTGTAACTGAGCAGCTATATCTCTTAACAATCCCTTTTTTAACAACTAGTACAATCTGTACCCTTTATTATCATTATTATTTTTGTCTTGCAATTAAATGTTATTGTATAAGTTATACGCGTTTTATTCAAAATCGATGTTTTTTTATTTATTAATCTTTGTCCACGCAGTCGTGCAGTTTATATGCTTTTATTAATTTTAATATTTTGTAGGGCAGTACCATAAAGGGAATATTTATTTTCTCAATAATGATTTGCCAAATTTATTGTTTGATTTGCAGTGTTTGCAAGTGTAAAATTCTTATATTATTTTATATTTTAATTTTATTTTAAAGCTTAATGTAACTAAATTGTTGTTCAGATTGAGTGTAACAAGCATGATTTGTTTTTTATAAAATGCATGATTTTTATGAATACATGATCTAAAGTAGGGCCTAACTAACCTTACATGAGGCCTTAGTACAAAGATCCACTATTGGGCCCTTGTAACATGTTTTTAACCACTATTTGTACTCACTTTAAGAAAAATACAAGGCCGCCCTGTTTTCCGTTGTGATAATCAGGCCCTTCTGTAAAGAACTAACACTAATCTCTTATTTTATACCAGAGCCGAAATTAAGAGGGTGTGCCGAGCATGCCAAATATGAACATTTGGTTTGTTGTTTGATACAAAATATATAGATATGAAATTTGAGTAAAAATGTTTTTCAGTTGGAAAATCCAAAAGAAGAATTGAGGTGATTGGGACACTAAACACTGTGGGTTGGAAAATTCACAAAATATAATACTTAGTTAAAAATTATTTGCTTTTGTTCTACTAGGTCACTATTATAATTTTGATAATTTATGTTAGGTTTAGGAAAGAATCTAGACATAACAGTCTATTAATAGGAAGAGATACTTCTGTGAAATTGGCTGTATATAGCACACATATATTTTACGGTATTGAAATGGAATTCATTGTTATACCTACAGAAAATCCTGGTTTTTCAGTTCTTAAGACATTGTGACTCATATGACTTTAAACGCCTGCTTAATTGCAATGTAATACAACTACAGTAAAATCTGTGTGCAACAGAATCTTGTCTTAAATGAAAACTTTACATGGTTTCAACAGAAAGAAAACCAGCAATTTTATTTGCTAATAGGAAAACCTGTATAAACCAGAATTTTTCTAGTTAATTTTGATTCCAGTTTCACAGGTTTTATAAATATTGGACAAAAGTGTGATTGCCCATTTTTAATTTTAAAATAAATCAGTTATTATTAACTTGTAAAATTCTCTTTGTAAATTTACTTTGCAAAAAAGTGAGGGGGGGGGGGGGGGTGTAGATGCCAAAATCCATGTTTGCCCTCTGTGAAAAAAAGCTAGTTTCGGCCTTGTTTTATACATATATGGATATGTTAATACATTTCTGTTGACCTTTAAGTACATAAGATGTCTTTTCTTTTCAGAATCTTAAGATTTTCCTGGAATGAATGGAACACGATAACTCAAGATGAAGACACACAGGCTGTAGAAGTGTTACCAAGTGCATATGTGTGTTTTTCACTTCATATTCCTTGGTAACATTGCTCCAGCTAAATTTCATTTAAATAGGGATCTCAAAACAGATTTTGATGCAGGAGACAAAATTGTGAATGAAGGTGGAAAAGATTGAGTATACATTTGAAGGAAAACCACACTATTCAATTGAGGTATGTTAAGAATTTATGCTGTCTTCAGTACTCTAATTATGGTTCTATGTAATGATTCTGTTCTACGTATATTATTAGATTTTTAAGGTTAGCTTTTTACACTAGTTTTTAACAATATTTATAAATGTGTCATATACATTTTTCACAGAAATCCTCGTGCATTTTTTTGCATTTAATTATAAATAGTAAGAAGTTTGTCTCAAATATTTTCTTGTGCCTGTGTTTGTTTTTCCAAAATTGTTTTTTAAACCAGACCCATCGGTTGGATGGGGTTCGAGTGAAATTGGATTACCTGACCCGTGTAGAACTCTACTTCCATCAAAATATTTTTCCCAAATGACAATTAAATTTTGACCTCGATATGGGGGATGGGGGGTATAGGGCTGGACCCCCTCACTAGTCTCAAGTACCACTTGTGTTTCTTAGGGCTTGAAAATATTTGGTTAAAGTACTACTCTATACACCGCTAATAAAAACAAAACAGCCAACAGCAAAAAAGAGAAAAATCTCTTCCATGTTAAGGAGATTTTTGTCTTACACAAAGTCCAACTTAGACAGATATTACTGAAATTTCAACTATTATTTATAATAATTACTGTAAAACCCAAATGTAATTCCCCCCCTCCCCCGTTTTCAAAAGCAAAACCAGTTAAATTTAGGGGCTGACAGTGAGGACTTATGATCGAGTTTTTTTTTTTAATTCGTTAAAACACTGTTTTATCATTAATTTAGAAGTAAAAAGGTAAATACAGGGGAGAAAAGCTTCTTCCGCATTTTAGTGAATTTCTGCTTTAATAAAATAAAATTCATCTAAATCCTTCTTTCTTCCCGAGCCCACAAAATTTAAAATCCTAAAAAAAAAAAAAAAACATTTTTTCAAATTTTCTGCATTATTGTAACAAAACATAATCAATCATCTAAGTCCCCCCCCCCCCCCCAATCCCTGAAATTCTCACTTCTGCTTCTGATACCCAGAGAAGTATAATTAAGTTGAATTCTGGGAGTGGGAAGAGGGAGAGAGATTTTTCTCTTTTTTGCTGTTGGCTGTTTTGTTTTTATTAGCGGTGTATAGAGTAGTACTTTAACCAAATATTGAGTACTCAGCCAAGTAACTAACGAGTAGTTGTGTATATGAAAGAATCACTGATGTGCACATGAAGTGAGCTTAAGGATATGAAGGAGGGAGATTTAACTTGATATATTACAATGTAATTTATGTGTTTGGATTGCCCCCCCCCCCCAAAAGTATAAGGTTTCTAAATTTTATCTTAAGGCGAAACTTAATTGCCAGCTTACGAATTATTTATTCCCAGTTCCTTTTCCTAAAAATTAATTTATCATTTTATTTTGCTCGTTATTACACTCTGACTGCATTTTCATCTATTTAAAAAAAGAAAAGAAAAGAAGTCTTGTGCCTGGAAACAATGAGAAATCTTTGTTCACAGATGTAGTACATCTATATTTCGACGGTTAGTGTATATGCTGTCAATTCTCACGGCATATAAAAATTATTTCTTTTGTTTCTTATTCACACAGCCTTTTACTTGCCATATTATGGTACATCAGCACCCATTAGTCATATTTTTAGCTCTCATCTTCCACTTTTTACATAGTAATATTTTAGGGTGGTTTCTTGCAAAAATTCACAAGGCTCCATTATGCGGTTTTAATCAGGCCGGCATTAAAATTCATAATTGCTCTTTGATTTAATCTCATTCACTTTAACAGATAAAACCACATGTGTCTGTCTGTTCAGACTCCTGTATCGCCAGAATATATATTTTTGGCTAATTAAATTTCTATTGTTTTGCCAATGCCTTATACAATCTGTGGAAGTTATGACAGTTTTCTAGAGATACTCAGCTTTTGCTCTGCATAGTATCAACATGTAATTGCATTTACCTCCTCTCCGGCATTTGATTACAGGCGTTGTATTGTGTACCTTGTAAAGAACCTGGATTATCAATAAACAGAGCTTGTAATTACATTTGAAGTCTTCTTATATTCTCGGTGAAACTGCTAGTGCCATTCAAAGAAATGACAGCATTGGTGAGCTCTATGGATGGGAAATAGTTACTTTTGGTTAACCGATAGCATCATCCCCCCCCCCTCCAACCTTACAGTTGGATAGACAACAGGTTCCAACAACCTATTATTTTTATAACATGTAACTAATCTCTTTGTATGCTGCCAATGGACATTTTAATTAAACGTCTTTTAAACAGAATGTTTGAAACAATTTTGACACTGTTTTCTGTTGAGATGAATCCACATCATTAAAATAAATTTGCATGGTTAAACTCAATTTTTGCTTGTAACTTATAAAAACTTAGCTAGTTATGATACTTTGAATTTCATGCATTGTCAGATTTTCTAGTACAAAAAAAGACACTTTTCCATTTTTAGTGATTCAAGCACTGAAAATTCATGAAGTTCTAAGTATAACTCAGTAAGTTTTAGTCATTGAAGAATAAATTTTTACTGTTATACTTGTTAGAACACTTAAAAATTTTCTAAATAAAACTTATTGGACCCAGGCATTCTATACAATTTTTAATTCCTTAACTATTTAAAAAGTAATAATTTTTACGTAATCGATTTTTATGTGATGCAAAACAAAGTTTGAGACATTTTTGCAATTGGAACTATATTTCTAAAACTAATGGTTTAGAAATTAGCTAATTAGTAAACGATAAGAAGAGATACCCTGTATAAGAAAAAAAAACACATTTTGCAAATCTCACAAATATTATTTACAGTGACCTCTCACTTATATGACTCTCGGTTATACCCCGAATTCTCTCGGTCCCATCCATGCTTTATAGGAAATAATGCTAAACTTCTCTCACTTATATGACGCTTTAAACATTTCAAGCGAGTTTACATTTCCCATTCAAGAATTCATTTTTATAATCATTAAAGTACAAATAATTAACGCTTCTTATCTTTATCCTTTTGACTATTGTTAAAGTATTTATAAATAATGAATAACATTTCTTATCTACCTTGGTGTGTTATTAACGATGAAATCTATGGTGGGAAGGTGGTTGTATGGAATTTTCTTGTGCCTGCTATTTAAGAAAACCGATTAACAAAAGCCAAATGACCACCTGCAGATCATGTCTCTGTATAGTACTGAGTGAGTAATCAGGGTTAGTGCAAAATGCACTTTCCTGGATCAGTGTCCATCACATCCAGATATAAAAGATGTACCATTTCTGCAACAAATTAAAGTTATATTTTTGCCAGCAGATTCTACAAACAGATTAAAGCTATTAGATTTAGGGATTATAAAGAATTTCAAGTAAACTACAGAAGGAGTTTGATTTGGAAAACAAAAAGGAAGCTAAAGCAATTTCCATTTTAGATGCCACGCATCTTACAGCATCTGCATGGAAAATGTGACATCGGAGACAGTTAAGAATTGTTTTAGGAAATGTGGTTTTTCACAAGACCAAACTGCTAGGTCAACAGATAAACCCGATTTTAAGAGCTTATGGGAATTCTTTAATGAGAAATCTTTGAAGATATCAGTAATGAAGACGTGAGAGCAGAGGGTGACAAAGATGGAAACAATGTTTCTGCTGTTGTAATTTTTTCAGAAGCAAGTGCCTTTATAAATACATTAAAGAATTATGTCCACCAAAATGAATATTCCTAAAATAGCTTAAAAACTTTAATAGACTTAGAAAAAAACATTTTCTCTTTTAGTCGACGACAGAGGCAAACTAATATCACTTCATTTTTTGAGAAAATCTGATCTGTTAATCTTCAAAATAAACATAGTGGTGAGTGAACTATTTTGTGAACTTTTTAAACTATGTTTTATTTTTTATTATTATTTTTCTAAATTTTGTTAAAATCTGTTCTTAGTACTCAAAACTTATCATTTTTAATATAGGTAAAATAATTAATAAATGTAAAGTTTGAAACTTGTATAATGAGATGATCTCTCAGTTATACGACTTTTTCTACAGTCCCCTGAAAGTATTATGAAAAGTGGTCGACGGGATAATAGAGAAGTACCCAGATTTTTAATGTTTCTTGCAACCTTCAATTTAATCTTGAAGATAACAAGCAGTTTAGTTGAAATATTTATTTGTTTAGTAAGGGAGAGGTCACTGTATATAGTTATAATCGAATGCAATTCATCTTAACAAATTTTCAATATGATTTTTAAATTAATTACAATTTTATTAAAATTAAGTTACTACACAACTTATACAATGGTATTTTCTTTCTTTCATTTTTTGCCCCAGGTGCCAGTATAGAAGGGGAGCACGAAAAGATTTAATTCATCTTTCGGTAGAAAAAAGAAATAATGAAATTAGGGCAAAAAGTCATGCAATCGGACATCCCAAAGTAAAATAGTACCAGTTAATTTTATATACCTTTGCTTTGAACATGGCTGGTTTTTACATTAGGTGACCTGGGATATTTGAATAATGAATTGAATACATCAAAGATACTTGCAAGGTCAATACACTGTCCCAATTAGACCCGAATTGATTCACCATTTCTGATGTTATCATGATGATAAGTTTTGCATGTTTTTTACTTTTGTGTGTCCCTGTAAATGAACTATGAGAGCTACACATTTTATTAACAAACTCATCTAATGGCAAATCAATTTACTTTTCCAATTTGATTTGAAATTTAAAAAACAAAAATATTAAGATAATGTACTTTCTACCAATTATTTCATATTAAAAATAAAAGCAATGGGTCGAAAATTCTGTGTATAAATTTATTTTGGAAAGGGGGGGAGAGCTAATGAATGTCTATTCTGTGGCCCTTCTTTTCATACATGGTGAAAAGTTACTATGCAAAATATTATCTCGAATATTGATTTCATCCTTCTCAAAGTAGATGAAAAGCTCTTTTCGTACACAACTTTTATGATTGTATACATTTGATAGGTCATTTTAATAAGAAAATTTCTAGTATTTTTCAATATTAAGACTCTTTTATTGCATTTGTGATGAATATTATAGTATATTTGGTTAATATTTTGCTTAAAAAATAAAGTATTTATTACTTTCCAGCTTTTGCTGATATTTTGCAAGCAATTATCTGAATTTTGAGAATAATTTATTTTAATTTAATTATTAAATAAACTACATACATTGTAAAAACTGCTTGTACTTTTAAAGACAGGTGAATGTGATTTTAAAGGTAGATTAATATGAACCATGGATTGCTGGAATTAAAAGAGCATATATTTATCAAATAAAAATTGTGTATGTTTATAAAGACACATGTTTGAAGATAAAAGTTTTGGTATCCATTTAGAGTAGATAAATATTAATTGAAGGAATTAAATAACATATCTTAATGAATTATTTTTAGTTGTGAAAAGATTATATGAATGTCATGATTACTTGAGTATTACAATTTACTTAACAGCTTTATAATATGTTATGTTAGTAGTGTACAGATTTTGGTACTTCTCTATTATCCCATCGACCACTTTACATAACAAGAAACTATCGTCAAACTGTAATGCCAAATAAACAGGAGAACGTTGCCGTTGGAATATCAAAATAAATAAATAAATAAAATATAGGAATTTAAGGACACAATTGTTATTTTAATGAATGAAATAACTCATAAATCAGTAAAACTGAAAAATACACACACATGTCGAATTAAAAACCACTTGATGACATAACAAACACGTATAATGTTTCTGACATCAAGTAAATGGGACTGCGTTTTTGGCGTTTAATCTTGCAGTTTGGCGATAGTTTTTTATTATGAAAAGTGGTCGACGGGATAATAGAGAAGTACCCAGATTTTTAATGTTTCTTGCAACCTTCAATTTAATCTTGGAGATAACAAGCAGTTTAGTTGAAATATTTATTTGTTTAATATTTGTGTTTTATATTAATGTTTAATATTTGTTAAGATATTTTAAAAATAATTAGAAGTATCTAGGATATTCTGATAGCATTGGTATCATTTGTGCAAAATCCGGGGGCAATAAACGAATGATGATTATTATAATAAATAATTTAAAAAAAATTACATTCAAATATAACTGCTCTCTTTCTAAGTGTTTAACTATTTTAAGTCATATGGGTTGAATAAATTTTAACATATATATATATAGTTACTTTCATGTGTTTTCGAAAAATGTTGAAAAATAAAATATTTTTATTTAATTTTATTTTATTTGTGTATTATTATTCCAATTGTTTATTCATTAATTACATTTTTTAACTTGAATACACAGAAACTCCATCAAGATGAAGATTTGAAATTTAATTACTGATTAATAATGCATTAATTTTAATTTAATAGCTAAGGTATATAAACAAACCTGCCACTGGCAGATTTTATTATTTTTTCTACTATTGGTGTACCGAGTAGTGCTTTGGCCGAGTAGTTGTGTTTAAGAAAGAATCACTGATGCGAACATGAAGTGTGCTTAACACTTCTATGTGTGTGTGTGTTTATATAGATACCTATTTATAAACATGCATCTTGTGCATATAATATAATCATATTTTTTAAAATTAACTTCAATTTTTTTAAATTAACTTCATTTTTTGAAATTTTATTTCATTTATTGTGGACCTTTTAATGACAATTTTTGAATATTCAAAAATTTTAAAACAGTAGCATTATTTAAAAAATATATATAAAAAAAGAATTGATATATAAATAGTTCAATTAACCAATATGAAATTAAAATTGATTATTTAACACATCTTTACCCATTTGTCATTTTGATACCTGAAATCTGTCTATCAAAAATGGTTATTGCTTGCTGTAACAATTCCTTGAATAATGCAAAATGTTTCATAGTTTTTAAAAGTATCTTATTTTCTTTTGATTAAAAAAATTGGGTACTATAGTGTAATAGCGGCCCTTGAGGATGAATCGTCAAGCGACAAAGATTTATCGCCAAATTATAAAGCATATATGACATAATTATTACGTTAAATCATTACTTTTGTGATGTATATGGCCGAGTTATTAGTCATATATAACACATATATGATGTATACATATAACATGTGCATAAGTCATATAGGATGTATATATATGACATATAAGACATAAATAATATGTATGTAATGACGCATATGGGTGTTTGGAATAATATGTGTATATATAAGCTTTTTGATGATCTTGGCGAAATCAGAGCTGAAACCTTGACATAATTGTAATTGTGGAGGCCGCTATAACACGAAAGCACCAAAAAGGCTTTACAGTTTCTTTTTTTTTTGTGTGTGTGTAATGTGCTAAAATGCTATTTTATCAGTGCTCGCAGTGAACACATTTTTTCTGGAGCAGGCCAAATTTACAACCAATAAAAGAAATGCCCTATCTCCAGAAAATGTAGAATGATTAGTATTTTTGTACCATAATTTGCCATACAGCAAATTTAATAATTATTTTTTTTTTTAAATTGCATTTATTGTATTTTCTAATTCTACGTACTGCTTCTTTATCCAAAATCAGTCTTTTCCTACAGTTTTAGAAATGTCTTTTTTTTTAATATAAATATAAAATTAAACTTCAATTTACATTAATTTTGCATGGGGTTTTTTTCTTACCTTTTTCTATGTTTTATAGATAAATTTTTATGTACCGAGTAAATAGTTTTTATGAATTATGGCATATATTATACATTTATATTCAAATAACTTTTTATAGATCACTTATAAATTAATTTGTCTTTAAATATGCTTAAAACATGAAATTCTTGCAACTACTCGGTATTGGCCGAGTACTCAGCCAATTTGCCATATTAGGCCCTATTTTCTACCACTATTTCTAAATCAATCTACTCCAAAAATTTGTAAGAATCTGCGATGAAGGTCATTGTTTTGAAATAGTGGTGGAACCAATGTTCATGAAATGTATTAAAAAGCTGCTTCTGATTTATATTAGGTAAATTACTTCTGTATGTATGTAATAACAGATAAGACTTCTGTATAAGTAAATAAATCGTATAAATATTGAAAAAATTGGTTGTGTGTGCCTTTATAACAAAGTATA
The DNA here is from genome assembly GCA_963931845.1 of Maratus michaelseni. Lineage (NCBI taxonomy): Eukaryota > Metazoa > Arthropoda > Arachnida > Araneae > Salticidae > Maratus > Maratus michaelseni. The sequence continues at coordinate 314,498,397 of OZ007589.1, read as the reverse complement.
AAAAATTCTTTATTTCAGGTATGTAATTTCCTACTCCTAATAAATCAGACTGCTTTTGTTAATAAATATTTTTGTATTTCTAGTAATCTGCTCAATAGCGCGAAACTTTCTGACACATTTTTAAATGCAAAGACATAAAATTGGCAGGCCTGACCATGGAAGCAATCTGGAATCAAAATGAGTTTTCCATTTTTTGATAAATAAATTACTTATCGAGTTACAAGCTATTCGTTTCATGTGACGGCATGTTTTATACTTTCTCTGGCTGTCACGTACAGAAATCCAGTTCAAAATGGTAACTTTGACAGTATTTTCTGAAAGATCTTTTGCGTTTACCAAAAAAATGGAAAACGTGTTTCAGTTACATAAGTTTCTGAATAACAATAACTGCCAATTTACGATAAAAAATGAATTAAAAAATATATCGTAAAGTAGACAGTTTGAATTTGAGAATAAACAACCTTAATATAAAAAAAAAGAAAAAAAAAGAGAGAGAGATAATAATAAAAAATGTTGAAATAAGATTTAACTGTTGAAAATTTTTTTTAAATATTGCATTTTGCATATGAAAGGTAATATAAATGTTAAAATACCAATGAAGGTGATGCAGTTTTTTTTTCTTGGGGGCCCATTTTGTGAAAAGTAAAGGTTATTTTTGTGAAATTTATTATATTTTTCTGAAAAATAAAATTTTGTAACAAAAGTTGAAATCCAGTTAATCAAATTCTAAACAAACATTTATAAACAAAAACTTTTAAAATCCTTTTGCTGAAGTTTTCCTCTCTGGTGAACTTGTTTGTTTACAAATTACGCATTTTAAAAATCACAAAATAATAAATAAATAATAAATAGTAAGTTTTTATGGAATAGAATTTTGTGAAGGGAACCATTTTATCAAATTGATTTTAGTGAAGGGGACATTTAATCAAACTGACATTTGTGAAGGGATCCATTTTATTAAATTGATTTTTGTGAAGGGACACTAAATAGGCCCCAAATTTTTCCTGTATCGACCCCTGAAACGGATAACATTTTGAAAGTTTCTGCTGATTATCTCTGTATAAACAGCTCTGACATTTGATATAAGTTTAATTTCTTGCAGGTTTTGTTAAAGTCATTCTTTCTATTTTGTTTACAGTTGAAAATTTGCCTTTTCATTAGAGTAATGTATACATAAATTAGAAATAAATTGTATTAATGACTCTTTTGACTTTTACAACTTTCAATCCCTTTTTTAATAAAATGCAAGAAATAAATAAGCATTAATTGTTTACATATAAATATTAAGGTGCGAGGGGAATATTGAAATGGTGATCAAAAGCTTTCTACAAGTTTAACATTCAAGCATTTTATTTCTTATAGATATATTAATGCCCTTTATTCTTTGGTTTTTCATAAAAATTTTAAATTAACATGATAATTTAAATTTTTGTCCCAATGTTAGACAAAAAAAAAAAATATCTACTTATTTTGTTTGACTTACAAAAATAAGTAATAGAAATGAAAAAAAATTCTTTATTATCTGTTTTTAAATTGCAAATTTAAGAAATGAAATTTAAAAAGAAAGCCAGTTCATGTTATTCATTTTTACAAAGAATAGTTTTGAAAAACTTGTTTTTTAGAGGGAAGGGGTATTCAATAATGAGAATGACAATAATGCTTAAAAAAAAAAAAAAAAAAAAAAAAACTCCACCAAAACTTAGCTGAGTACTCAGTACAGCTCTAGTTTGTTGGCATACATTGATTTATGAATGTTGCTAATGAATTTAAAGTATCCTGAATTTGTTAAACTATATCATATGTTTTAAGCACAGATTTAATAATTTGATAAATTCTAATTAGGAAAAATGAAGAATTAATAAGAAATTTAAATATTAACAGTGTATAAAACAATTTCTGTACAAAAGCAAAATTTACAAATAATAATCTTTATAAAGACTCCTTCACACTTTTATTAACTACTACTCAAATGTGTTTGAATCTTCTTAAAATGCGTTTATATTAAATACGATTTTGTGAATTATATGAAAGTTTCTGTTCGCAACATAGAAATTAATCGTAAATACAAATTTTCATTTGCTTTATAAAAATTCTTGAATGAAAAATCATTTATATATATACATATATATATATATATATATATATGATCATAGCTGCACAAAAAACCTTTTTATTCATTAGTAACTATTTCGGTGATAACTTCTAATGTAAATTAAGATAATATTCTTAAATATATTATCTTATGTTCCTTAAAAGTTGTACAACTGGTGTTATATCATGTTTCATATGTCTATCTCAACAAAAATAAACATTTCAAACTTCCGTTATACGAGGTTACCAGAAGAACGCCAATAAAAACACCAAATCGCCAGCTCCATTACCGGAGATGACGTCAAAAACATGGAAAAAACATGGACTCACGTGACTCGTTGCCATCTAATGGAATGCCCTATTAAGTTGGAACGCTTAACATGTATACGTTTTGAGTGCTCTAACCATTCGGCCACCAAGTTCACTTCTAAACTTCAACAAAATATCATTAAAATACGCAAATTAGTCAAGTCAATGATAATGAAAGGCTTTTCAAATTCATTATGGATACATTCACAGTATAGACTCACTCCATTTTTTAATCTTTATCGCCCGCGCGCCACCTGATCTTCGTCGGTGAACAGGCCCACTATATTTGTATATCAAAACCAAAAAAAACCCGTCATTTTGTTTCTGTTTTAACCGCGCCATCCTGTCTCTGTTTAAAAAGCTAATGATAATTCTTAATATTAAAAGTCGTTTGTTTAATTTTGAGGGGGGGGGGCAGTGGATTGTACGGTTATAATTTAAATATCGGGTTAATGCTCAGATCGAAAATCTCTCCTTCCCTTCCTAAATCAGAGTTTTTTTAATATTGGTCCGATTCAAACGAATCCTTTTCTAACATTCTTCTCCGGTCCCCAAGGTACTAAATAAACTTTGGTATAATTTTTACATCCTTGGTTACCACTATTTCTGAAGATTAATCACCAAGGGGAAGGATTTATTTGACAAGATTTTGCAGCGCGTGCACAGCACACCTGCTATATGGTGTCGTAGGTAGCAGGAACACGTGCCGGAGTTTATTTCGAAAAGAGGTTTGTTTAAAATAGAGTGCGGTCGCTGTCGCATAATTTCCCTGTCCACCGCGGATAGACGATTGCGATTATCATGCTTTCTGATTAGTTGTTAAACCGAACGCTTCTTAAGTCATTTCCGGTTGAACTTGGTTTCTTATATAATATCTATTAATTTCTATATAATGTAATTAATTTATAACTGTAATATAATAAATATTATAGTAATATAATCTAATTAATTTCTATATAATCTAATCTCTATATAATCTAATATTTCTATATATCTAATAATATATATTAATTTCTTATATCTTCATAATCCTCCAAAATACCGGAAATGACTTAAAAAGCGTTTGCTTTTACAAATAATCAGAAAGCTAAAAAATCCCAATCGTCAATCGGTGGTGGAGACGGAAATTATGCCTCGCTGTCGGAGGAAAGTGGAACTGAAATATTTTGCATTTAATATTTCTCCGATTCAAACGAAATATTTTCTTACATTCTTCCCAGATCTCCCAAGTACTAAATAAACTTTGGTTTAATTTATTCAGCTCCTGGTTACCACCATTTATGAATATTAATCTCCAGGGATAATTTATTTTCTCGGGTTCTATGGGCCCGATTTCAACGGGAACTGATTCATTCAACTTAACATTAACTAATTGAGATATAGATAAATAAGTAAGATATAGATTTCGCACCCCCTGGCGGTGGAAATTGCAACTAAAATATATTGCAGCGCTACGCCTGCTATAGGGTGCCGTAGCAGCGGGGATAAATGCCAGTGTTTCGTTCGGAAAGAGGTTTGTTTAGAACAGAATGGCGATGGAACTAAAGGATTTTCCTGCGAATGCGCAGAAAATGGCTATTTTTATCGGAACCCCAAAAGAAAATTACGGCCTTGATAATCCCAGACAACGAATTATTCTCATTTTCACTCATCCTCGAATATTAAGAAAACTATTGGAGATATCGGTTCGAAACTCATAGTATATACGTAATTAATTTTTCTGATTCGGAAAATGCAAATTTTGTGAAAATCGGACGGTAACTTAATTTTGGCCAAAAGCTGACCCACTTTGAATCAAATGTCCCAGACATTTCGGGGGTTGTGTTGAATTTACTTCCCCTTCGGGGTCCGTCTCTCTATTTCCCAACAGACGAAAGGGTTATCAAAGAGGAGCGGTTTCGTGCTGCGATTTTTAGAGGATTTTCGCCATTCGTACTATTTTTTGACGGGATCGGGAAACGCCTGGCGGATCAGCTAGTAGAGTTAATATAACTATATATTTTTTAAAGTGATTTCGACATTCCAAAGATCGTATCTTCCCTACTACGAATGTTTCGGTTAACAGACTTTCGGCCACACCGCTGCGACTTTTCGCGCTGTTCGTTATGGTATTTAACATTTTCCAACAAAGTTAAAAAGTGTTCATGAATTAGGTTTGTCTGTCCGTGCTCTAACTCGCTTAAATATGTTTGGATTGCCATGTAATTGTTACTGAGGTTTGCTATGGAATGTTCGGTATTGAAAATGAAGTGTGCAAGGCTTATAGTTCGTTTACAAGGACACTCAAAGGAATTCCGTTACATTATGATCTATGGGGGAAAATTGTTTGAAATGTAAGTATTTTAATGATTTCATAATATTTTGAATATATTGAAATTGATATATATCACTGAGGTGCACTACAAGATGCTTGCTATAGAATATGGTGTTCAGAGAATTCATCGTTCATTTACAGGGACACATAAATGATTTCGGTTACAGTACTGTACATGAACAATAATTGCTGGAAGTGAGTTTTCTGTTGTGGTACACGTTTTTAAATTTAACTTATTTTTTGCACATTACTTGGTATAAATTCTATAAATCATATACAGGACTGCACAAAAGATCTCGAGTACATTTTCGTTTATTGACGGAAGTTGCTGAAAGGGAATTTTCAACTGTGCTATGCGTTTCTTAACTGAATTAAAGTTAGCATACTATGTAGTATATATACAAATGTATAGATCATATCCAGTGTTGCACAAAATAATTCAAGAATTTTTCAGACTATTGATGGTATTTGCTGAAATTGGTTTTTCAAATGAGTTATGAGTTTTCTAAATTGTTTACTTAACTATAAAAATTTCATCTTATTAAACGCTGAAGGTTTTATGAAACGATTTTTGAAACGAAATGTATGAAACGATTTTTGAAACGATTTTGTAACGAAATGTATGAAACGACTGATTAAACGAATAATACGAATAATTAAACAGATATATGTTAATTGTAGAACGCTAACGGTAATGTAATTTTAGTATGTTGTTACAGTCGCCTACAGAATGTTTTTTCTAGAAAGAAGTGTATATAGCATTTATAGTTATTTATACAGGTCCGCACAAAATAATACAAATATATAAAACGAATATATGTTAAATGTGGGATTTGTCGAACGCTGACGGTAATGAAATTTTAGTATGTTGTTACAGTCACCAATAGCATGTTTTTTCTCGAAGAAAGTTTATATAGCATTCATAGCTAATACAGGCCGCACAAAAGACAGGTAACAGAAAGCTGATTGACAGATAGCAGATAATTAGCAGGCAGACAGAACCGACAGATAGACAGCAGACATACATACATCATGTAGCAGACAGGAAGACAGCAGACATACATACATCATGTAGCAGACAGGAAGACAGCAGACGTCAGATATCAGACAGCAGAAAGAAACAACAGACGGTGATACAGCAGTCAGACATACAGCTCATAGCAGACAGACAGTTGGTAGAGTGTAAAGCAGATAGACAGATCTGACTGATAGACGACAAACAGACAACAGCAGACAAACAAAATACATACACCAGATAGACAGGCAGCTTAAAAACAGCCGACAAAGTGTAACCAGGCAGTAGACAGAGAGGTGACAGCAGACAGGCATACAGCAGATAGCAGACAGCTAGACAGCAAACAACAGACAGTCATACAGCAGATAGCAGATAGCGGGACAGCAAACAAGCATATAGCAGATAGCAGGCAGACGGACGAGAGACATACAGCAGACATACTTACAGCAAACAGACATACAGCAGATAGCAGACAGACAGGCACACAGCATATATACAGAGAGCAGGGAGAGCTAGCAGAGAGACAAGCAGCAAACAGATAGCCGACAGAGTATAGACAGACAGCAAATAGCAGAAAGACATACAACAGATTGCAGATAGTTAGCAATCAGACAGCAGAAGCAGACAGGTATACAGCATACAGACAAACAACAGAGAGGGCAGGCAGACAAACAACAGACAGATATACAACAGTTAGACAGCAGATAACAGACAGATAGCATACAAACAGCCGAAAGAGTGTAGACAGACAGATAGCAGGTAGCAAACAGACACCCGAGAGAATGTAGACAGACAATAGATAAACAGACATCCGACAGATTGTAGCCATATACCAGACAGACAATTAGACAGAGGTATACAGATACAGAAAGACTCAGACAGAAACATACAAACCAAAAAAATTCTCGAGGGTTGGCGCAGAAAAGCGGAGGGGATAGAGCCGTGACCTCCGAGATGGCGTTGTATGCTCTTTTAACCGGCTTCTTTTTGTTTGCTCACCGACTTAGCTTTTAGCTATTTTTTCATCTCGGAGGCCCCGGCAGAGCCCCTTAGTATTATTATAATGTCATATATGCTTTATAATTTGGCGATTAATCCTTGGGCCGCTATAACCCAAAAGTACCAAAACACTTTGTTCGGTACTGTCAGGTTTCTTTCATAGCTGCAAGAGTTGAAAGCTATTCTTAAGGGATTAGCGTATTGTATCTGTATCTATTGTGTACCGTTAGAGTCTGGTTTAAGAAAAATCTTAATCCGGAGGGTGGCGACTTGGACATAATGAAAGAGGTATTTCCATTGCAATGTGGTCTTTGATAGATAAGAAAGAGAGTGCACCCTTTTATTTAGGAAGACAGATCAGTCAAGAGGGAGGAACGGTTGTCAAGCGACCCTGGGAAATAAAACAGCAGCCCCGTAGAGAGAGAGCGGGTGTGCTGGGGAATGAGCAGAGGTGAAGTTAGTTTGAACGGGGTAGTGAAGGAGTAAGGTCGTTGAGAGTGGACGATCTGAGCCACGTGTGTTTAACGGTATCTCTCGAAAGAAAGAGAGAGCGGGTGGGAGATGAATAGAAATCTCAGTGCGGAATGAATTGACGTAGTCTAACGGTACACGTAGAGCGTTTTCTGTAATTGTTTTGATTTAGTGTTAAACCGGATAATTTACATCCGAGTTTAAGTGTAAATATTGTTAATAAATTGTTACTTTAACTTTAATTGAAATAGTTAGGTTTTTCTTGAATATACATCAAATATCGTGCCCGATATCACGTATTCATATCGGTGGTGGCAGCATATCAAAAGACCGGATTTATTTCGAAGTTGTGTGGACGGAGAAGTGAAATCCGACAGGTACTTTTCCAGTATAGGAGCCTTGGCGAGAGAAAGAAAATTTCCATGCATATTTTCTGGCAACCTATTCACTCTTTGATGCACACAAGCAATTTGTTTCAATATTTATACAATTTATTCAATATAAAGGAGCCATTTATTTATCTTCTATAAATACATATATAAACAAGCATAAAAGTGTATCATGTTTGTTTTCATAGCTCTTTATGTTATTTGGCAACAAATCTCACTTTCTGAACCCGAATTGAGTCAAGCTTTTTTAAAAAAACGGTACTCCTCTATTATCCCGTCGACCACTCTCATAACAAAAAACTATCGCCTAACTGTAAGATTAAACGTCAAAAATACAGTCCCATTTTCTTGATGTCAGAAGCATTATACGTGTTTGTTATGTCATCAAGTGCTTTTTAATTCGACATTTGCGTGTATTTTTCATTATGTTGTACTGATTTATTAGTTATTTCCTTAATTAAAACAACAATTGTGTCCTTAAATTCTTATATTTTATTTATTTATTTATTTTGATATTTCAATGGCAACGTTCTCCCGTTTATTTGGCGTTACAGTTTGGCGATAGTTCTTTGTTATGAAAAGTGGTCGACGGGATAATAGAGAAGTACTAAAAAAACGTCAATGGCTCGTATAAAAGAAAAGTACCTGTAAATGGATGACTGGGGTGCACTACAATATATTTACCGTGTATTATGGAGTGTCGGGCATTTATCGTTCATTTACAGAGACGCACAAAAGAATTCGGGGTACTTCTCTATTATCCCGTCGACCACTTTTCATAACAAAAAACTATCGCCAAACTGTAATGCCAAATAAACGGGAGAACGTTACCATTGGAATATCAAAATAAATAAATAAAATATAAGAATTTAAGGACACAATTGTTATTTTAATTAATGAAATAACTCATAAAACATAATGAAAAATATACGCAAATACTGAATTAAAAACAACTTGATGACATAACAAACACGTAAAATGCTTCTGACATCAAGTAATAAGGACTACATTTTTGGCGTTTAATCTTACAGTTTGGCAATAGTTTTTTGTTATGAAAAGTGGTCAACGGGATAATAGAGAAGTACCGAATTCGGTTAAAGTACCGACTATAATCCATAATTGCTGGAAGTGCAAAAAATGAAATTTCTTAATAATATTCTGTTAGTGTTGGAAAGTGTTTAATAATCCCTGTCTGTTACCTGATTTTTCTTCCTTGTTTAACATAGAAACGATAAGTCATCTGCGGTTAATGTTCCGTGATCCGGTCGCACGCCAAGACTTAGGCGATACTGGCAGTAATATGGTCTTATATTAATGAAGATTACCATTACATTGTTGTAATGAAAAATAATTTGTTACATCGAAAGACTGAACCGCACCATCTAAAATATGTCAATTGACATACAACCCGATTACGGATGATTAATCTCACTGGCTGCCACACTACACTGTCTGTTGCAGAAGTTTTTGAGTTCAATTTGGTTATTATGCGTATGTGAGACGCAGTATTATCTTTTGTAATCTGTCCTAAGAGTTCACATCAAACATAAACCATTCTGGTAGCAATGTGATTTAAAATGAATTAAATACATTAAATGTTTATCGATAAAAGAAAAAATTGTATTGCACCAAATCGCGCTCGCTGAAATATGCCAATTCGAGGTGGACCCGATTATGGAAGCATTTTAACATTTTTTTTTTTATTCCTTGTAAAATTGGTACTTCTTTTCACTGAATTTAGCTTAACTAGTAAGTGTTGTTTCGCGCAATTTTCATAGATATTTTGGGCATAGATGGCATATACGCACCACATTGGCACGATTTTTCCCCCCGCCAATTTGGCGAAAACTTTGTTTTTTAAATATTAGTTACAAGTAGCATGCAATAATAAATAAACAGTTATAAATAATAAACATAATAATAAATATAAATATCACAATAAATTGTAAATATTAAAACATAAACAAAATAACCGGGTTATCATGTTTGGCATAAAATTGCCATTTTGTTGCAATCGCACCAATGTGGTGCGTATATGACATCTGTGCCGATATTTTGTTATGTGGCAAAGTATTTAATAATATCCTGCCTATAAGCATATTAACTTTGAACCATATTGTTAATATAAAAAAATCATTAGAAAAAGTGTGAAAAATATTGCACCTTCTAGAAATGAAACATTTCTTAATGATCCAAGATAAACAAAACAGTATGATGTAACCCATAAAGATTCGATTCAGCAGCACCAATGTACATTTGTGACTTATACGTTATTTGTATTGGAAAACATTGTTGTGTTCGAATAGCACAGTGTTCAGAAAGCATTAAAAAATCAATAAGAATAATAACTTAAATATCAACATTAAGCATCAAACCGTATTCAGTGATATCATCATTTATTTTTTATTCATTTTTCAGGAGATATATCTACAGTTCTCGGGATTTTCGATCTCGGAATCTTCGTAATCAGACTCATCGCTGTAATCAGATAGGGAGGAAATTTCCTTGTTTTTTCGTTTGTCCACTTTCTTCATTGTTACTGCTCTTTTCTTGGCCGTTGGAGCCTGCTTTTTCTTGATTAGCATTGGAGATGGAGAAGGTTTTCTCTTGGTCTTTTGCAGGTTTATTTTTTCTGATCCCGTGGCTTGTATTGCAGTGCTTGGTCGCCGAGGTTTTTTACTGCCGGATAGAGATCGTAGTCTTTCACCTGGAAATTTCTTACAACCTTCGATGTCTAAATCTTGATAATCAGGCTCATCGCTGTAATCGCATAGAGAGGGACCCTCCTTTTTTTTTCGCTTGTCCACGTTCTTTGGTGTTACAGCTCTTTTCTTGGTATGTGGAGCCTGCTTCTTCTTGAGAGGTACTGGAGATGGAGAAGGTTTTCTCATAGTCTTTCGCAGGTTCATTTTTTCTGATACTATGGCTTGTTCGGCACCGCTTGGTCGTCCGGGTTTCTTACTGCCGGATAGAGAGCGTCGTATTTCACCTGAAAGTTCCTTCCGATCTTCAATGTCGGAATCTACGTAATCAGGCTCATTGCTGTAATCACATAGAGAGGGATCCTCTTTTTTTCTTCGTTTGTCCGCTTTCTTCGGCGTTACAGTTCTTTCCTTGGTCGGTGGAGCCTGCTTCTTCTTGACTGGCACTGGAGATGAAGAAGGTTTTCTCATAGTCTTTCGCAGGTTTATTTTTTCTGATATCATGGATTGTTCGGCACTGTTTGGTCGTCCGGGTTTCTTACTGCCGGATAGAGAGCGTCGTATTTCACATGAAAGTTCCTTCCAATCTTCAATGTCGGAATCTACATAATCAGGTTCATCGCTGTAATCACATAGAGAGGGATCCTCCTTTTTTCTTCGTTTGTCCGCTTTCTTCGGCGTTACAGTTCTTTTCTTGGTCGGTGGAGCCTGCTTCTTGTTGACTGGCACTGGAGATGGAGAAGGTTTTCTCATAGTCTTTCGCAGGTTTATTTTTTCTGATACCATGGATTGGTCGGCACTGCTTGGTCGTCCGGGTTTCTTACTGCCGGATAGAGAGCGTCGTTTTTCACCTGGAAGTGCCTTCCGATCTTCAATGTCGGAATCTACGTAATCAGGCTCATCGCTGTAATCACATAGAGAGGGATCCTCCTTTTTTCTTCGTTTGTCCGCTTTCTTCGGCGTTACAGTTCTTTTCTTGGTCAGTGGAGCCTGCTTCTTCTTGACTGGCATTTTGGATGAAGAAGGTTTTCTCTTAATCTTTCGCATGTTTATTTTTTCTGATCCCATGGCTTGTTTGGCATCGCTTGGTCGTCCGGGTTTCTTACTGCCGGATAGAGAGCGTCGCATTTCACCTGAAAAATCCTTCCGGTCTTCAGTGTCGGAAACTTCGTAATCAGGCTCATCATGGTAATCAGATAGAGAGGGACTTTCCTTTTTTCTTCGTTTGTCCATTTTATTTGGTGCTAAAGCTATTTTCTTGTTTGGTGGAGCCTGCTTCTTCTTGACTGGCATTGGAGACGGAGAAGGTTTTCTCTTGGTCTTTCGCAGGTTTATTTTTTCTGATCCCATGACTTTTTTGGCACTGCCTGGTCGTCCGGGTTTCTTACTGCGGGACAGAGATCGTCGTATTCTGCCTGAACTTTTCTTGGATCTTGATCTGCTACTATGTTTTTTACTTCTTGAACGACTTCTACTCGATTTCTTGCGTGTTGCACTTTCTTTTATTTTGTAATTACCATTATCCAGCTTTAAGAGAGTACCGCTGTCTACGGCATTTTCAAGATATTTTTTAATGCTCTTAGAATCAGGCATATTCACTCCACTAGTCTGGTAGACAAAGAACAAATACTTTTTTATATCAGCAAAAGACGATCCTTCAGATTTACGAAGATGGCGAATAGCTTTCTTAACTGCATTTCCGATACTTGTGCGGGGATTAGACTTCTGAGACATAGTTTTAAAATTTCAGCAATAACTTTTAAAAAATTTATTTATTTTCCAAAATTTTGAAAAAACTGTTAAGAAGGAATTCAATTACGAAAATTCAACCAACTTAAATATTGAATTTATTTTATGTGTTCTCGAAAATCATTTTCTAAAACTCTCGTGTTTGATAAAAAATAAAATAAAATCCATGGAACTTAAGCGTAGATATATACTTCAGAATTTTTTATTCAACAATGTGAATAATGCACACAGAGCAAAACAGATGCTATATCCATTCATACCCAATGAAATGTCAGCAAATATTACGGCACTTTTGCACAGTAACTGTACTAGGAAGTGCACGAAAGAAGCGCAAGAACTATTTTACAAAATTGAACTAAGCGACGAAAGGTTCATTTCATGTCGTCAAGCAGACATTGATAATTTTTAATTTAGAAATGAAATTTAACATATTGACAGCAACAATATATCCGCAATAACTCTGTCAAAGAAATTTCTTGGCTGTCAAAAACTACGACCAACAGCGGGCAAACCGGAAACTTTCGTTAACCACGTTTAATTTATATGAAAGCCCCCCCCTTCCATACAAAATAAATGAAAATGCAATACCGTACAAATTCGGCAATCACAATAATGAAGCTCTGTGCATTCGCGTGGGGCCTCCGAGATGACGCTGTGTGCTCTTTAAAAAGAGCAAACTCTTATCTCGGACCTCTACTAAAACACCGTATCTCGGAGGCCCCGATTCGCGCTCATAAATTGTTAAAACTTACAATACAATCAGAAATCAAAACATTACTTTGACGCAATCATAGTAAAATCTCTTAGCTTTATAAATGAGAATGTGCGGTCTTTTGTAACAGGTAAATATAAAATTTCCCTGACAATACGGGAAACAAATGTAAAAAATATAAATAAATGTCGTAGAATTTAGTGAAATTCTATTTTGTACGGCATTATTTTTAAACGGAAATTTATATTTTGACTCATAAAAACTCAATCTACAATGATAACATGAAAATGACGTCATTTTCTAGACGTTTACAGTCGTGATGTCAGTCATGATGTTTTGTTTGTAAAGAGAAATAACTAACTCTAAATAAAGGTTGCTGTATTCCATTTCCTATATAATATAAATCGTAGAAAATGTTACCACTGCATCTAAAGTATTAAAACACTTGAAAAGAAAAATGATATTTTCTTTTGCTTAATTATTAATGGTTATTAAGGTGTTTGTTGTTCAAAAACTAAAATATAAGTTTAAATTCCATCTTATAGCTTGATATAAGATGATATCTCCATCTTATAGTTGAAAAATTCTTATAAAATCAACCTTTTTCCTTAAAAATTAATACTTTTTTAATTGTTTTTCTTAATTATTAATACTCATTAAAGTGTTCGACATTAAAAATTTATATATATGTTTAACCTTCATCTTACGGTTTGATAATCCCATCTTAAAGTTGAAAAAATCTTAAGAAATTAGCTTTTTTCTTAAATTTCGATATTTTCGAATTGTTCTGTTTAATTATTAATACTCATTAAGGTGTTCGTCATTCAAAATTAATATATAAATTTAACATTTATCTTATAGTATGGTAATCTTTTCCCTTTAATCGCATCTTAGAGTTCAAAACTCTTTTTACTTGAAAAACGCTATTTTTCCCGCTATGGGTCGTTTGAATCGGTTTCTGAGGTGGTCTTCTTTTTTCAACTTTCAGTCACCTTCTTCATCACCTTCAGTCACCCCTCTTTCATTCTTCGTTTGCGGCATCTTAGAGATGCAAAAAGTACACATTTTGAATCGATTGCGGTGCCATTGCCACCTCTGCTTGCAAAGGACAGTTTGCAGCCTAATTCTTGGATTCTGTACTGCAACTACAGAGTACAGTGCCTCCTATAGACAAAATTTGTAATTAATAAAAAACTTCTGTATCAGATTTTTACGGCATTCAAAATAAACATAGCATTTGTTTCATTCTTCTATCGATCTCCTCTTCCGAGTTATTTAATTTTAAAATCAGGGAGTCCTTTGTTGGACAACAGGTAAAATTCAATTCATGTTTTCATAGGCAATTATTTTTGCAGGATTCACTGGGAAAATGAAAAGATCTCAATAAATTCATTACGGCAGCAGCAGCTATAGAGGTCTGCACGGTCCCCGCTCGGGCTAATTTTCATTCACGAGACTCGGGCTGGGCCTGGCATATTTCTGCATGTTCGGGTCGTGCCTGGAAATTTCGGCCCGTGCTGACCTGTAGCAGTAGCGTTAGTTACTTTTTTTTAAGATAGAAGAGATACCCTTTTCGCTGTCCTGAAATATTCATATTTTTGGATTAAAAAAAAAAAAAAAATTTCTTTCATGGATATGATTCTAGATGTAATCGATTTTTATTTTGAACAGTCTTCATTACAGAAAGGAGCATTTAACATGAATATGACAATGATAATTTATTAGAGCCACAACCTATACAAAATATCTAAAAATCCCTGACGGCTCGGCCTAGAGGCACAGGTAGATTTCAAAGATGCGGACCGTGGGGCGATTGAGAATTGCAGAAGAAATGACCTTTTTGCCATGATGCGACAGTTGGGACCGCCCACTTCGAAATCTACCTGTGTATAAAGGCGGAGCCGGCAGGAATTTTTTTTGCTGTAAGGGTTGGTCCTATAAAACACTTGTCAATACAAAAGTTATAGATAATATTAAGAGGGTTTATAATAAATTTAAGCGGATTTGATATTTTGTGAGTTGACGAAATTATGATTTTTTTCTTCTTAAACCCCTCTTTTTCCCCTCCCTTGAGGCCATTTTTAATTATATCAAAAATCTGGCATACATACATTTTCGGCACTCTTCCTAGAAGTAATAATAACTTTAAACGGATTCGATACGTATCATAACTAAGAAGTTATGGGGTTTTTTCTGTTTTCACAAAAAGCCCCCCCCCCACCCCTCCCTGGTTCGATATTTTCTGCTCCTTGATTTTATGTATCAGTTTGGAAGAGATTTGTGAAGAATTATGGAAGTTATCGTGCTCATAAAAAAGTGATATAGATAGATATATAAAGTTTTGAACTGGGAGTCACGATCGGCGTAGATCTGCAAAAAGTTTTCAGAAATTCCAACTTAGGGGAGAATGTAATAGGTAGTATTTCTTACGCAATCTACCTAAAAGCAGAACTACCTGGTTGCAAGTTAAGGCCCTTTCTTGGGGCTCTATTTACTGGACTACACGTGTTTGTTACAGAGAACAGCATGGTTAGAAGGTTAAATAATTAATGCGAGATATTAGAGAATCTCTGATCTTATTCTTAGTATTTTAAAAAGTAGGGTGCTCCTTGTCCCTACGTTCACAAACTCCCGTAGGCTCTCAAAATACGCTAATTTGCTTTGTATTAAAAGATATCACGAAAAGACCAGTAGACCCGTGCAAGGCAATCATTTGGTGATACAGTTTTTCATCAACTGCAATTTTTAGTCTAACAATGTGTTTTAACTAAACATGAGTGTACCATGTCCAGACCCACAGCCGTCCTTAGTGAAAGTGAGGCTCGGTGCAAGAAATTTTGCGAGACACTTTTCTTCCAAACTATACTTAATAACCCAGACACATATATATATACGTTACAAATAATCATTGAAATAATGGTTGCCGTTTATCTAAAATCATCAACTGCACTGGCTTAAAAATAAGAAATGAATAACAAGTGTATAGGTTATACCAAACAGTATTATTAGCATCTCGTATCAGGAGTTTGGTGAGATATTGTACTTTTGTTTAACGAAATTTTAATTTGGTTTAACAAGTTACGGAAAAATATTTTTAAAAATCTGCTGTTTTCCCTTAAAGTTATGATTTTCTTTAACCATATTTTTCTTTCATTCTAAACTACATTATTATATATACAGTGAAACTTCCATTTAACGAAGTCTCATCGTTACACTTAAAAAATTCGTTATGAAGAAAATTCGTTAAACAGAAATCAACTTAAATTCATGAAATTTTTCCTTCAGATATGACAATCAGGTATTAGATTCAGATATTAAAGCATTTGATTCAGTTTCAATTATGTAAGCCGTCTTTTACAAAACAGTTGTGTCGTTGAAATATCGTCATATTCCTAAGCTTTGGCTCAAGGTTTCATCAGCTCTGATACACAGGTTCTCAAACTAATGTTTTTACTACATTGTCTTTTTCGATAATGTACTTAAAGATTTTTTATTATTCCTTAGACTAATGGCTGAAGTTTAGAAGTTGTATTGGTAGGAACAATAATAACTTTGATGTTCTTTGATTTGAATTTTGAAGCACGTTCTTGTGGATGTACAAAGCAGTTGTCTATCAGCAATAAAAGGTCAGAATGGTAACTGACTTACTCTAATTGATATTTTTTGCTTCAATGTATTGCGTCACGGCATCTTCTATATCATTGAATGCTAAAAGGGGATTTTGACTTCCCCCAACTGTCAGCGCTGGAGTCTCGGTGTGGGAGAGTAATGATAACAAGTGTTTTACTTAGTCTGAAAAAAAAATTGTTTTATGTAACACCAAGCAGAATGTAAATTATTTAAATGCATTCATTTTCATACAATCGAATTCGCTGAAATAAATTTGCATATCCTTCGAACAGCAATCGCTTAGTTTGAATTCTGTACATGTACAAAAGTGGAATAAACTTCGTTACATAGAATATATTTTTCGTAATATGGAGATTAATTTACATGCTAATGGTGTTCAAAGTCAAAGTTCTGCAGAAAATTTCGTTAAATAGGGACTTCGTTAAAGAGAAGTTCGAATGTATATATAACTGTTCGTTTACAGCCGTGGAAAGAAACGCACCAGCCAAATATATTTTATCACCAAATTATCGCAGAGATATGACAGGTACAGCTCAACTGGGAATTGTGCTTATTCTTCGAATATGAATGCCATTTTTTAGATAAGGTATTATCTTACACATTAAAAATTGTACCAACTTTTATTTCTCATATGCTAACATCCACTTTTATTTTATTTCCTTGTATCAAAGCAATCCGGAGAAAGGTTTAATATACTTTTTCTTAAATCTTCAGAGTTAGAAGAGGTCGAAGTTTGAGGATGAAAATGTTAAATGCACGTGAAAAATTTATATCTCAAATGTTCCTCTTTTAGCGAGATACAATGAAAAGACACAAACAAATTCCAGGCCATTTTGCAAATTAAATTCTACATCAATTACATTTTATTCGAAATTTTATATTAAATTATATTTAAAAATATACGAATTATGATTTGCATTAATTATTTCATAAAAAGAACCAGTGTTGTTGAAAACATGTCTATGTGTTTTTACAGGTCTTTCTTAATAGTTTTCGAGATATGGGAACATTTTACTTTTCAACAGCCTGGGGAAAAATCTGTTATCGTTAACAATCGCAGAAATGAAAATCTTAGAAAGAAACGGGGAAAAAAATTTATAAAATTTCCTTTTAATTAAAATGAGTTTATTTTATATTTAGAATTACTAACTACTTTTTCTGTTAACTAATTGAATGTTCCCGGTACTTTTCCTTGTAAGATCTAAATTTTATTTTTTAAATTTGTTAAAACTTTTTTCTTCCTAACTCTATGAAGATTTAAGAAAACGAGCATAAACGTATACTTTTTTGCTTTGATCTAAGAAACTTTAGAAATGCAAAAGTGGGTGTTACTTTAGAAAAATCAAAGTTGGAACAATTTTTAATATGTAACTTTTTCGAACCTGTCTTTAAATAAATTCATTCATATTCGTAAAGTAGACAATTCCAATAGAACAGTTACCTCTAGGGTCTCTCAGCAAGAATGTGATAATAAAAAAATCCCTGACGACTCGGCCTACAGGCACAGGTAGATTTCGAAGACGCAGACCGTGGGGCACCTGTTTGTTGGGAATTGTGAAAGAAATGACCTTTTTGGCATAATGCGGCAGTTGGAACCGCCTACTTCGAAACCTAACTTGTTTGCAGGCAGAGCCAGAAGGGATTTTTTTATTTTGCTAAGAGTTGGTCCTATAAAAACTTGTCAGTATAAAAGTTTTAGATAATATTAAGAGGATTTATAATAAATTTAAGCGGATTTGAAATCTTGTGAATTGACGAAGTTATGAATTTTTTTTCTTCTAAAACCCCCTTGGGGCCATTTTTAATTATATCAAAAATCTGTCATACATACATTTTGGGCCCTTCTCCTAGAAGTAATAATAACTTTAAATGGATTCGATACGTATCATAATTAAGAAATTATGGGGGGGGGGGGGGTTCTGTTTTCACAAAAAGCCCCCCCCCCACCTTGGTTCGATTTTGCCCATTAACGAACTTGACCGAGATTTTATGTATCAGTTTGGAAGAGATTTGTGCAGAATTATTGCAGTTATCGTGTCCATAAAAAAGTGACATAGATAGATATATATATACAAAGTTTTGAACTGGGGTTGGTTTTGGGAGTCATAATCGGCGTAGATCTGCAAAAATTCCAACTTAGGTGAGAATGTAATAGGTAGTATTTCTTACGAAATCTACCTAAAAAAGAAGCACACATTTTTTTTCTTTCCAAGGATTAGCATTATTATTCTGTGTTCTATGAATTGCTGACACATAGCCTGGAAAATGATTTACTTTAAATTTTTTATATAAATATATGTATGTATGCAATATTTTTAAGATAATCGGGATGGCTACAAAAATTGCGAAAAAAAGTTTTCAGACTATCTTTATCAGATTTCCTTGCTTTCAATTATTAACGATACACATACAGTATTTTTTAATGTATGCCGCTTCCTCGTATAACATAATTATCCAGTTAGCTAATACCTCATTTGGGAGAAAAAATAAACAAAAGAAAAACACAAAAATTGCACAATACTGATGAAGTACTTATTCACAGCTTCATAGATCCAAAATCAAAATTTAGTCCAACAACTTCCTACACTGGCCAATGAATATATGGCAACTAAAAAATTTCATTTTCTGAAGAATGCTCAATTCTAAAGCATGAGCAGGGAAGACCGAGCTATGCTCGGTCAAAATTAAATTTGAGTTCAAATATCATGAGCCATGACCAAAATGACCCACTAATTGAATTTTCTCGAACATGTGACTTAGCCCAACAGTCTTCTCGTGCCGGAAAACCATAGGATGCAAAATTTAGTGTAAATTGAGCCGCTTTTTAGATATTGACCCACAATGACCCAGAAATGACCCACTAATCTGAATTTTCTCGAACATGTGACCTAGTCTAATGATTTTCGCGTGCCCGAAACTCGTAAAATACAAAATTTAATCAAAATCGTTAGAGCCGTTTTTTAGATAAAATTTATTTGACCCGCTAATCGAAAGTTCTCGAACATGTTACCCAGCCCAATAGTCTTCTCGTGCCCGAAAATAGTCGGATACAAAATTTCGTCAAAATCGTTTGGACCGTTTTTTAGATACAATTAGCTTGACCATGACCCAAAATGACCCACTAATTGAATTTTCTCGAACATGTAACCTAGCCCAACAGTCTTCTCGTGCCCGGAAACCATTGAATGCAAAATTTAGTGTAAATTGAGCCGCTTTTTAGATCTTGACCCACTAATCGAATTTTCTCGGACATGCGACCTAGCCCAATGCTTTTATCGTGCTCGAAACTCGTAGGACACAAAATTTAATCAAAATCGTTAGAGCCGTTTTTTAGATAAAATTAATTTGACCCGCGTTGACCCACTAATCGAAAGTTCTCGGACATGTGACCCAGCCCAATTGACTTCTCATGCCCGAAAATGGTCGGATACAAAATTTCGTCAAAATCGTTTGAACCGTTTTTTAGATACAATTAGCTTGACCATGACCCACTAATTGAATTTTCTCGAACATGTGACCTAGCCCAACAGTCTTCTCGTGCCCGAAAACCATTGGATGCAAAATTTAGTGTAAATTGAGCCACTTTTTAGATCTTGACCCACTAATCGAATTTTATCGGACATGCGACCTAGCCCAATGCTTTTATCGTGCTCGAAACTCGTAGGACACAAAATTTAATCAAAATCGTTAGAGCCGTTTTTTAGATAAAATTAATTTGACCCGCGTTGACCCAAAAATGACCCACTAATCGAAAGTTCTCGAACGTGTGACCCAGCCCAATTGACTTCTCATGCCCGAAAATGGTCGGATACAAAATTTCGTCAAAATCGTTTGAACCGTTTTGTAGATACAATTAGCTAGACCATGACCCACTAATCGAATTTTCTCGAGCATGTGACCTAGCCCAATGGTTTTCTGGTGCCCCAAAACGGTAGGATACGAAATTTCGTCAAAATCGTTAGAGCCGTTTTTAAGATAATTTTTGCATATATATATATATATATCCTAAATCAAGAGTTGAATATGCAGAATTATGTAAAACGGTAAGAAAATGTGTTACAGAAGATATCAGAAAATTTAACTGTGATCTTGTCAAAAAAGTTCTAGAAGATAGCAAAAGTTTAAAATCAGCTAAGCGCAAACTGTGTGTTGGAAGAAAAGGTATTTTTGCACTGAAGACAGCAGATGGAACAATCACCAAAATCAATAATGAAATAGTACACATTGTCGAAAAATTCTATAACGATCTATATAAATGTGAAGATCAAAGGGAAATCAACATACGTAATCCACTAGTAAACATAACAGAAACTGAAGAGATAATCCCAGTGATGACAGATGAAGTTGTACAAGCCATTAGAGGCATGAAAAAAGGTAAATGCCCTGGCGAAGATGGAATTACAATTGATCTTATCAAAGAAGCAGGAGAAGAATTTGCAAAAATGCTAGCCTTACTGTTTTCCAAATGTCTCGAGAAATCAGATGTACCAGAAGATTGGAATAATGCTGTGATGGTGTTACTTTATAAGAAAGGAGAAAAGGAAAACATTAAAAACTACCGTCCAATCAGCTTACTGTCAGTGATTTATAAAATTTTCACCAAAGTTTTAACGACAAGACTTGAATCAGCTCTGGACTCAGCTCAACCTAGAGAACAAGCAGGATTTCGAAGTGGATTTAGCACAATGGATCATATTCAAACAGTAAGGGAAGTTATAGGAAAACATAAAGAATATAATTTACCTCTCTGTCTTGCCTTTATTGATTATGAAAAAGCATTTGATTCGGTCTACACATCTGCAGTAATTACTTCTCTGGAGAACATTGGTATAGACAAACCTTATATCAATATCATAAAGAAGATCTACAAGAAAGCAACAGCCACCATCCGTTTGGACAAAGGAAAAGCGAAGATCAAGCTTGAAAGAGGAGTAAGACAAGGAGACACCATTTCGCCTAAGCTTTTTACTGCTGTCTTAGAGAGTATTTTCAAGAAGCTGGATTGGGAAAACAAAGGGATTAGAATAAATGGGGAATATTTAAGCCATCTCCGGTTTGCTGATGACATTTTAATTTTCAGTAATAGCCCTGAAGAATTGCAAAATATGCTAAAAGATTTGGCAGAAGCTAGCATTAATGTGGGATTAAAAATAAATTTGGAAAAGACTAAGGTGATGTTCAATTCATTTGCATCAAAAAAGAAAATCGTCTACAACAACACTGAGATTAAAGATGTTGAAAGTTATGTGTACCTTGGACAAGAAATATCTTCAGACAACAGTATCATGAATGAAATCAATAGAAGAATAAGAAATGGATGGAGTGCTTTTGGGAAGAACAATATTATTCTGAAAAGTAACATGCCTCTTTGTTTGAAAAGAAAGGTGTTTAACCAATGTGTTTTGCCTGCACTAACTTATGGAGCAGAAACTTGGACACTAACAAAACGGATGGTACAAAGATTACAAACAACACAGCGAAGTATGGAAAGATGTATGCTAGGCATAACCAGAAGAGACCGAAAGAGAATAACGTGGATAAGAAGTCAGACGAAAGTTTTTGACATTATCGAGAGAATTAAATGGCTAAAATGGAAATGGGCTGGGCACATTGCAAGAAGACAAGACAATAGATGGAGCACAAACACCCTACAGTGGTATCCCAGAGATGTAAAACGACCAAGAAGACGACCTCAAGTAAGATGGAGTGACGAAATCAGAAAAGTGGCCGGTGTTAATTGGATGACTAAAGCACTAGACAGGCAACAATGGAAAAATCTGGGGGAGACCTACATCCAGCAGTGGATTGAAAACGGTTGATGATGATGATGATGATGATATAACCACCCACAAGATTTGCTCGTATTAGAATATATGATATCAATATCCGACGGGATAGCTAATTGGATTAAGCTATTCACCTGGTCAACTTATGCTAATGTATCATAAGATTTTCAAAAATGGGTAAACTGCCTTCAATATAAGCGCTATCCACAGAAAATGAAGTCATTTGATCACCTTAATTTGTATTAAATACCAAAAACTCATATCGTGACAAGTGCATCTTTTTAAAACTATAAAAATTTTACTTTTCTTTATCGCGTGCTATTATTGGCTTAAATATCACCTGTTTGTCAACGAATCAGGATCATGCAAAAACAAATATTTTCTCATAGACTGATTGGACCTACCTGATTTCCAGAATCTGTACCCACCCTGATAATGTTTAAAAAATATCGACATGTTTTATGCCAGTTTCATTGCATTGTAATACTCGATTTCATAGATTTTTTACGTGGGCCGGGCCAATAAGGTTTTCACACGAGTCTGACTGGACTACTCTTGGAAATTTCAGCACTATCCCATAGCTTTCCTTGATTGTGCCTTAAGCAGGGCTCGATAAATGTAGTCGCCACTGGCGACCAACTTTTTAATTCTGCCATTTTCTTTCTTTTGTACAAAAATTTAATCTCTACTGCATCAACATGTATTTAGGCGATTCCAGCATATGGAAAGGCAAGTGCTGCATTTATACTAATAGCAACAAATTGACGAAAATTAGGAATCTTCTGTAATATGTTCCACACATTTTAGCTTCGTGTGTTTGAGTAAAATTAGTTTAAATCTTAAAAAGTCCTTCCGGCCTGTACCGGGAGGAAAAGGTAGCTTTCCTATATCTTCGTTTTAAAATTTTAGCTAATGTTACACGAAAACAGCAAGTTAAAATGCAAAGAAATGTTTACAAAAGATTCGTTAATACTGAATTTGAATAAGATATTCGCCAATTTATTGAGGAATAGCCAAATTGGCTTAATTTATAAAGACTTATTTTGGTCGCCAAATTTGGCGATATTTCGCCAAATGTCACAAATTGTGCCAATTTTGTCGCTAACGGATATGAATATATAGTTTTATGCGCATGATTGGAAAAATTATTACAACAATGAAAGAAAATAATTTGCGAGTAATCGCGTTAATGTGCTGTTTTGTTTCAAAATGTCAGCCACCCTAGAATTTCAAACTGCTCTATCTCAGCCATTTTTTAAGATAGAGGTAAACCAAAAAATGCTCTGGAATCCTTGTATCAAGCCCTAACACGTAATTAAAAAATAAATTTGAATTTTTAACTTTTTTGTATATTTATTTTAGTTTTAAATGGCCGCCATCTTGAAACAAAATGGCGGACCAACGAACTCGGTCGAGACATTGGTGACCTTAATACACACAATTAGTTTCATCAAAATCGATTTATAAATACGAGTGTTATCGTATGACATAGGTCAGAAAAGTGGCGGGAGTGAACACCCACCTCCCTCCCCTCTGTTGTAACTTTTCAGAAAATTTGCTGTGAATTTCAGAATTTTTTTTTACTCAGAAACACCCCTGAAAATGATATTGCCTTCACTCATTAATTTATAATTTCAATAAATAAATATAAAAAAATTCTGATACGAAAAACATTACGATAAGAAAAAATTAAAAACAATTACGTTGGAGAAATAAAACATGTCTGTACAAATTTTATTTTGTTACAAGTTTCATTAAAAAAAAAGTTAAACGTAGTTTAATGCCATGGTGTTATTCCGGAGAAATATAGTGAGCAGAAAACTGACTAACATTTCTTTTTTGTTTTGTAAAATTGAGCCTAGAAAAATTATTTCTATACTAAGAATCGGCAAATCTGCCATTGCGATCAGCATCAATAATAACAGGTTATAGAAAATTGCCAGATTACGCATTGATTTTAACATTTTCTTTTTATACATAAAATAATAGTTACTTGATAATTTGTAAATTTAAATTTGAAAAATTTTTCATAGTCAGAGGGATTTTCTCTGAATAAAAAACTAAAATTCTTTTCTAGAATATACTTCCAGTAAATTTTATACACATGACGTCACACTCCAATATGCACAGCCGCAATTCTGCTCCCAGCTCCAAAAATGAAATTTTTTTTAATTTTTAATTTTTAATTTTTATTTTGTGCAAATAATGTATTAAATGAACAAATTTATAAGTAATGTATTTGCATATATATATTAATCATATTTATCACAATTTTATGAAATTATTTCGTATATTTTTTATACTTATAAAAAAGTGTTCTGAATTACGGAAAAACCCCTTATCCAGAATGCCCCAGGTCCCAAGCATTCTGGATAACGGATCCTATACTGTATATGGATATATATATATAAATCAACATTTGAACGTAGGGTGGTTTTGGGGTCTGGGGGTCATAATCTGTGAAAATATATCGAAAATTTCCGGAACTGCTTTCCTCCGAACGGCTGCAATAGGTAGCTTTATTTTTATACTTTTTTGTATTGAAAGCTACCTAAAACAAGGAAGAGGTATGCTACTTTTACCCCCCAGTATAAGTCAGGACTTTAAAAAAAAAAAAATTATTTAGGGGGAGGGGGGGGGGAAACGCAGAATTTTTTCCTGCCCTGGGTGCCAGAAAACTTAGCTACAGAATTGAAAGTACCCTTTTACCTTTCGTGTATCATTATGTATTTTGTACATTCATAGAAAAGATGTTAACATTAGAAATGATAACTAAGGCAACAAGTTTCCATGCCAATAAAGATGGCCAAATTCTGAAACAAGTTCAAAACAATATCAAAGTTTCCAACTGAAAAGACTAACTTTTTACTGTGACCATAATTACAATAAATTTTTAAGAAACACCAATTTGATAAGTTTCTTTCTTTTTGGCAGAAAATCCTTATCAATTCTGCAATATTTTTAAACAGTAATCATCATGATAGATTTATACATTTGTTAATAGAAATATGCTAATATAAAATTGTTTGGAAATAGTGGTGGCCAATAAAAATAAAGTGACTGCTGAGCATCTTGTAAATTACTTTTGATTACTTAAGATTTGAGAAACTAATTGCGAACAGCAAAGTTATGGTATGAAATAAAATTAAAACTTCGTGAATAGAAGCAATTTCTTTTAATTGAGTATAGAACCATGTCTCAAGTTGAGGTTGAAAATAAGTTAAAATATCATAGGAATATGCCGAGTGTAAGTCCAAATCAGGTTAATAATAAAAGAAAATATGCAACTATTTAAAAAAAAAAAAATCTCTTATCCTTTCTTCGCCCTTATAGAATTTTTTCACTTTTGTTCCAACTGCTCCACAGTAGCTACGCCCCTGAAGAACTATCTTTACAACAATAATGAATTTTGAGAAGAAATTTGTTAGATCTTTTCCAACTTACTATGATCATATCATGAATAGATTTGTAGAACTTTCATTCCAACAGTATAAAAATGGACATAATTTGAACAAAAATGGCAAAGAATTTTTTGGCTGCCATCACACCAATGCAACAGATTGCTAGTTTTATATATTTTGTACTGCTGCATTTTCCTATTTTTAAAACACAAACCGTGAAAACAAATGAAGACCAAGTTTATTTTATAGATTTGAACTATGGTTAAATATCAATAACTTTCTCTACATGTGTTTAATGGCTAACTTATCCACCACATGTGCAGCGGGATTAACCCCTTTGTGACGAGCATCCTTTACAGAATTTTTAATCTTACCACTGATTTTTCAAAACAGAAATTTTCGCCTAATTGAATCGCAGAAATTCTATCATTAAATAAGGCAAAGCTTACAATAAAAAATAACGTGTGGGAATAATCAAGGATTCGGAGAATCTTATGCAGCACGTATACATGCTGCTCATCCCCAAGAGGTTAAGACAATACACAGTAAATAGAAGAGAAAAAACACCATTATTCATGGTAGCAGGGTTCATACAGAGTTGGGAAGAAAAAATCCAAGGAGTCCAATTTTTTGTTGTTGTTGTTTTTATGGGCTGCATCGATATGTGGTATGCACACTCCAATTCTTAATGGCCAATTTGGAGACAAAAACAAATTTTACTCTATTAGAATCTAATTGTTAGTGCTGGAATTGCACAGTATTCACAAAATATTGCTTACTGATTTCGTAAGTTTAAATACAAAATAGACAATCAACTTTTTTATGCAGCGACCAATGATCATATAAACAGAGATTAGTCAAACCTCAAACACTTATGTATATCACATACATGATACATCTTTAAAAAAAATTTTAAAAAGGTAAAAAAGAAAAAATGCTAAACTCAACATGCAAGAAAAAATATAACAAGTTTTGAATTTATACTTTTAGAACAGCTGTAATCGATTTCATTGAAGGTGAAACTTTGACGAAATTCACGTGTTTTTTGCGACCTTCTTGGGGAAATTCGCGATCTTCTGGGAGAAATTAGTGTTCTTTCACGATCTTTTGACGAAAACTGCGTGTTTTTAGCGATCTTTTGACGAAATTCGCATGTTTTTTGCGATCTTTCGAGAAAATTCGTGTCTTTTTTCGCGATCTTCTGGGGGAAATTAGTGTTTTTTTGCAATCTTTTAATGGAATTCGTGTTTTATTTCGATCGTTTGACGAAATTGACGTTTTTTTCTAGATCTTTTGATGGAAACAATGTTTTTCGCGATCCTTTGACGAAGTTGGCGTGTTTTTCGCGATTATTTGAGGAAATTCGTGTGTTTTTTCGATCTTTCGAGGAAATTCGCGTGTTTTTTGTGATCTTTCGAGGAAATTCGTGTGTTTTTCGCTATATTCTGGGAGAAATTCACTCCCCCCCCCAGATCTTCTGGGGGTAAATTCGCGATCTTCTGGAAGACATTCGTGTTTTTTCACGATCTTTTGATGGAAATCGCGTTTTATTTCGATCGTTCGACGAAACTGACGTTTTTTCGCAATCTTTTGAGGAAATTCGCGTTTTTTTTCACGATCTTCTAGGGGGGAAATTCGTGTTTTTGCATGATCTTTTGAGGGAATTCACATTTTATTTCTATCGTTTGACGAAATTGACTTTTTTTTTGGCGATCTTTTGATGGAAACCGCGTGTTTTTCCTGATCCTTTGACAAAATTCGCGTGTTTTTTCACGATCCTTTAACAAAATTTATGTGTTTTTCGCACTTTTTTGAGGAAATTCGCGTGTTTTTGGCGATCTTTTGAAGAAATCCGCATTTTTCTCGATCTTTTGAGGAAATCCACATTTTTCTCGATCTTTTGAGGAAATCCACATTTTTCTCAATCTGGTGGAGAAATTAGAGTTTTTTCACAATTCTTTGACAAAATTTACTCATTTTTTCCACGATCGATTGAAGAAATTTGACAGTATTTTTTGGGATATATTTGCAAAAAACGAGATTTTTGGCTAAATGCCAAACATTGATAAAATTTAAAGCAAAATACAGTGTTGAAAAACGGACTTTACTGACCTAATAATTGAAAAACGGACCTAGTGGGAGCCCTGCTATAAGATTATCCTAACCAATCAATGCTGTGCTTCAGATAAATGACGTGTATAAAGGATTTACTGTACGTTTTACAATCCTGATTTTTTCCCCTCGGCAGCAATATCGCTTGTGTTCGAAGTTGCAATACAATTTAAGGAGTTTCTAAGGAGTGGTTTGCTTATCTAAGTAGTTCTAAATACTACTTGGGAATGTTTTCATTTCTAAGGAGTTTCCAAGGAGTCTGAGAACCCTGTGGTAGTGATCTTTCATCTCATTAAAGCTCAAGCCATGACCCATTTTTTTGTATGAAGCACACACATACAATAGGGATTACAGGTTGAGGAATAGAAATAAATTTATGGACTTGCAATTTCTAACAACTGCTGTTGACACACACATACAAAACTATAGAAAATTTTATACTAGCCCTGTCCTAAGAGCTATGATCACCAACCCTTGTCTTAAAAACATGCTAATTTGTAGTTTTTAAAGCTTAAAGCTCAATAGACATTAAGATAAATGTTATTTAAATCCCTTGTGGTTTTAATTAAAAAAAATAATAATGCATTTAGAATGATTATTTAACCCCATTCCCTGTGTATCGATGGAAAATCACTACTGTGATTGATTCACAAGGCAAAGTTTACTTTAAATACAAGTCGCATTAAAGATTAATGCGCAAGGGAAGAAATAACTCCGTGAGCAAAATAAGCACTTACCAATAAAAAAGGAGGCATAGAGATTTTTTGATGTTACACACAAAATCTTAAAAGTTGTAAATTTGAGAGTGGAACGTTCACAACTGATTCTAAGACACAAATTACCAATTTGTTACAAAATTTTTTGCAAAATTTACAAATTGTTGAACATTTTACATACTAAACATTTTGCAGATACACCCTTTTAGCACCTGGTTCTATCCATTTTGTCTAATCAGGATGAAGTTATTTATCACATCAGTCACAGTTAAATACAGATTAATTTGACATATTTTAATACAAATATTAAATAAATTAAAGGTAACAGATGTTCAGTTCCCTAATCCTACAACATAAAGGTAGAAAGTTTCGGTGAAGTTGGAACTGAAAATCTCTGAGTTACAAAGAACTGAAAGGAGGGGGGGGGGGGGGGGGGGGTAGACAAAATGATTTGCACAAGAGGTGAAAATACTCTTTACAGTACTTATGAAGAGTAAAGTTTGATTTTAATGGCGCTGCAATTTCAAATCCTTAATTTTATAAGAAACATTTTCCTATTTTTTTTTCTTGAAGTTTCAAAATTTTCTAACTTTCTCAAATTTTCCCAAGAAATGGTAAAATTTTCTTGACTATCCCCTGACTTTTCCAAGTTGCTAGACACCCTGTCTTGATCATTTCAGCTTGTTTTAAAATCAAAATATATAAATTAATGTTATTACTTCCAAAATCTTAAAATCTAAAAAGGAAAAACTACCAATCTTCTGCCCCCTCCCCCCCAAAGAAGTTGAACATTTTATAAACAGAATTTTTTTTATTGCTATGTTTAACATATTTGACCTCATTTAAAAAAAGTTTCTGGTTCAAAATGTTTATTTCACTTCAGGTGGAAGCTAGACTGCACTTTGAAGAATTACAATGCACAATTTAAGTATAATTAAAGATCCAGTAACAGAAATAGTGTAGCACTGCAGATTATTTTAGTCTTTGCAGATCAATTTAACAGTTTAAAACAAAATTCTGGGCTATGAAAATTTTTAAAATTTCTTTTGTCTCTAGATTTATTGAATTTTCTTTTATGCTTTCTTCATAAATACAAATTTTGCTTATTTTGAGTTGCTGTAATTTCTTATAATAGTAAGGTTGGTCTGGCATTCTTAGGTTGCAGATAAATTTTGGTTTGCTGCAGATAAACACAGAAAATTCTGCTACTGGGATTAAAGATTACCTAAACTTAAGATTACTTTTCTCTGTAGGACAATAAAAATTAGTTACATAAATCAACTAACTATTATTTTCAGAACTTGTTAATATATTAAAAATTTTGTCCACACCCATTGACAAATAATTACGTTGTTACTTATTGCAACTTCTAAAGAAAATGTCTGGAAAAAAGAATTTTGCTTCACCAACCAAACAGCACACAACAGGTTATATTTAAAAACTCTTTAATAAACTGTTCATCAACACTTGATGCAGGAATGTATCAAGACAATGAAATCCAAAAAAGAGAAAATTAAAACTCTTCATCGCCTTCATCTTCGGCCCCCTCTGTGGAATCGATGCCTACTTCTTCATAATCTTTCTCCAAGGCTGCCAAATCCTCTCTTGCTTCAGAGAACTCGCCTTCTTCCATACCCTCACCAACATACCAGTGGACAAAAGCTCTCTTGGCATACATCAAGTCAAACTTGTGATCTAAACGAGCCCAAGCCTCGGCAATCGCAGTTGTATTGGATAACATGCAGACAGCACGCTGGACTTTAGCTAAATCTCCACCAGGGACAACAGTTGGTGGCTGGTAATTTATGCCAACCTATAAAGAAAGTCAACAATTATAAGTAGAGGAAATTTAATAAAGGATTATCCAATTTGCATGTTTCTTAAACAGATTATATGTACAATTAAGTTCTTATTTTTTAGAGCTTGCTTTTTTTTTAGGTTTACTTTTCAAATTAGAGTTATCATAATCGACATCAACCACTGAATAATTTCAACAATAGGATCTAGCCTTATACTTAGGGTCAGTTTTAAGAAGTTGATGCACCCAGCCTGCAATTTGGCTAAAAAACAGAGCAGCCTTCCTACCTCTAATATGCACTAAAGGTATTTAAATATTTTAGTCTAATACCTATGCTGCATCATCTCAATTATACTTTATTTAAAAATTTAAATTCAAACAATTCTACACAAAAAGAACAAAAATTCAAAGTGACAGTTTCTAAAGAGATGCTCATTATACTTTGTGACCCCTTCCACCTTTTCAAATCGACAACTAGATTACTCCTTATAACCTATTACTGATTCATTATATTTAGTTTATTGTTCTGCTTCTAATTAAAAAAAAAAAAAAAAAAAAAAAAAACCCTTATTTTTTAATACAGTAAATTGACTGTGCAAGAAAAATTAAAATACTTGGGGAAAAAAAAATAAAATTATATATAATATCCTTGTTTTTTCTCTTCCCACCCCAATAAGTTTTTAGATTTATTTAGCTATCAGAGCTAGGTAGAAATCAGTGTTGAATTCAGGGGAACGGGGACAACACTCTGAACATCAAAATGTCCCCCTCCTAGAAAATTTCAGATTTTATGCTTATTAATGATCTAAAAATGAAAGTTATCCCCTGGAACTGCAGAAATCCTTCTCAGAGAAAAGTGTCTGAATTCAACACAGATAGAAATACAATAAATGTATTAATAGCAAAACATTCACCTTAAAACCAGTTGGACACCAATCTACAAACTGAATTGTTCTCTTCGTTTTAATAGCAGCAATGGCAGCATTGACATCTTTAGGTACAACATCTCCTCTGTATAGAAGACAGCATGCCATGTATTTACCATGTCTTGGATCACATTTCACCATTTGATTAGCAGGCTCAAAACAAGCATTGGTGATTTCAGCGACTGTCAGCTGTTCATGATATGCCTTTTCTGCAGAGATGACTGGAGCATAAGTAACCAATGGGAAATGAATACGAGGATAAGGTACAAGATTGGTCTGGAACTCTGTTAAATCAACATTTAGGGCACCATCAAACCTGAGTGAAGCTGTAATGGAAGACACAATCTGACCAATTAATCTATTAAGATTAGTATAGGTGGGCCTTTCAATATCAAGATTCCTACGACAGATATCATAGATAGCCTCATTATCTACCATAAATGCACAGTCTGAATGTTCTAAAGTAGTGTGGGTAGTCAAAATAGAGTTGTAAGGTTCTACCACAGCAGTTGAAACCTAAATAAAGAAAGAAAAATCAAACATGAATATTTTGAAAACTGGTGCATGAAATACTAAAATTATAATAAGTTAATATTATTAAGCACTTTTCTTTTAATTTATATTCAAAATGTAGGAAGGTTACACGTTTACCAAGTTACCGAAAATTTCCAGAGCATTGTGTCAACTTGACCCAAGTCAAATAATAGAAGTTACATAAATAATTAAACTAAACAATCAAGAATAAAGACCTTTTTAGATATTTTTTCGGGTTCAAAACTTTTTTCTTTGCTACTGAAGAATCTGTACTGCATGCTAGACATTTTTTTTAACCCAGAGATTGTGCCTGATGAGAGATTACCTTTTATGCAGGGTTGACAGGGTTTTGCCCACCCCTGGTAAATACCATGGTAAAAACAGGTATTTACCTGTCCTGGAAAATACTATGTTTTTCCCACATGGAAAAAACTGATTATTAAAAACAAATATAAATTCAAAGCCTTTAAAAATGTCAAAATTGAATTCTAATTACATAGCTTGATAGGTAAAAAAAAGAAAAGGAAGATCTAAAAAAAATGGACAATGGACATTAAATATTTACACACCCCACAGATTCCCTAACATTTACCAATCACAATCGTATTCTATTCTTTGTTGTTCACTTCCACATTGGATTTTAACACCATATAACAAAATACGAAAATACTAATTTAGAGGCTTTTTATCAACCCAGTTTATTTCTAATCTTGTTTTGGATGAAAGAAAAATTAGAAAAAATACACTCCAAAGATGCTGATGATGCAGAACATCCCTGAAGATGTTCCATTAATTTGAGAAATTCTGCATCTATTCCAATTTTACTTAAATTTATCTACCATACTGCAGGTGAAATAGTGTTTGTAATTGTCTTCGGAAAAGGTGCATCTTCTGACTTGAACTGTTGTGTATTGTGAGTACTTTGGATTTAATGTCTGCAAATATTCACGTGCAGATTCCTCACGATCTTGTGATAACTTTTCACCTTTATATTTTGGATTCATCAGGTGAGATTTAGAAAATCCATTATTATTAAAAATTTTTATGAGCAATTCTTATGTTTTATGCAATAATTCTTATTTATTTATATTCCTTTCCTATAAAATAATTTTAAATCCAACGGAAATATGTAATTACTATGAATGTCTAACTTTAATTTTACACATCAGATTCAGAAAGCCAGAATATTTCTTACATATTGTCATTTGGAAGTTTTTCCCGGTATTTACCAGTTTTTACAGGTGGGATAGGAAAAACAAGTTTTGGACGGGAAAAAGCCAACCCTGCTTTTATGCTGTTCATGGGTACAAGAAGTCCATCCAAGCCAAGACTGAAAATTTCTCAGTGTTAGGAATATCCAAATGAAAATGGACTAGAAGATTCCTTTGTCTTGCATTATGGCTATAAATGGATCTATTACAATAAAAGACAGTAATTAAATATTCTTTATAATAAAATTGCTATTTAGGTATATAAAGTAGAATTTACTATTAAGTCTCATCAAGACTGAAATCAGTCCTGAGACTGAAGTCTTCCATCCATGATGCTGTTTTCACATCGCTCATTTTTATCAGAAAAATTTTCCGTGTTTAATTCTAAAACTTCAATAATTAATCAAGACATTTTTCTGTGTAAAAGCAGTGGTAAGAAAAAAAAAGCCTAAAAGTTGGCAGCTATGGATAAATATGTATCATGGTCAAGGCTTGCCAAATGCTGTCGCAAGGTTGCCACTGGCAACCAAGTTTTTTTGATCTGGCGACCAGGTTATTTAATCTGGCGGTTTGTTTTGTTTTCTTTTTTGTACAAAAATTGACCTAAAAAATTTACATAAATAGCATTTAGAACAGTTACCAGAGAGTTCTTACCATTTCAGAAATAATTTGTACAAACATTGCCGCGAAAAAACGATAAAAATTAAATTGCAGAACAAATTATTTGTTATTTTTAGTAAGTAACAAATTCAGAAAGTTTTTAAATGAAATTTTTTTCCCAGATAATAAGTTCTATACTGTACCAGCATTTTTTGTGTAGAGTTCGACGAGGCTTATACAGACTTCTAGTTTGCAGTAGAATGTATGACCACACAATCTTAATACACAGTATTTATCACATAATTCTCTCTGGGGTTGTTTGGAAAAGAGATTTTTAAGCAATTAAAAAACAGCAGAAAAATTAATATTACCCTATAAAGAATCAGTTCCAAGTTTATAATTATTGAATTGTTCATGCCTCGCCAGATGACAATCTTCTTTCATGGCTCTCACCTGATTTAACCCATGCGATTATTTCTTTTTATGAGATCAAAGATCATGTGTTCATGCCCCCTATTGCCAGGAAGAATCGCACATACTTTCACTAGCACTGAATAAGAGATACGAGTAAGGTAAAAACTTGATTTTAGAAATGAAGTATGTCACATCCTCAAGGGTGCACTGAACACAACTTTAAATGAATCTTTATATGATGCTATGAAACTTTTTACTGCATTTGCAAGATTTTTTTAAAGAATAATTTTTCCAAAAACCCAGAACATTAAAAATACAGGGTGTATCAAACACTTCACCTATGTGAAATTTCCGAATTATCTTCAAAATTTTTATTAGAAATGGACCATCAGCACAGCAGGATGCCATGATCAAGTTATTCTAGTAGTTACCAAGGCATCTAGCTAAACTGAATATTTGAAAAAGTTAAAACTATACATTTTTTTTTTTTTTTTTTTTTTAACTGCTAGATTAAAATATCAACTAAGAGAAATTAAAACAATACTGATAAAAGAAAAATTGCCCAATTGTTATGTTTGTAAAACTGATGATTACATTTTACTTTAAATAATTTAACTAAAATAATTTTTTCAAAATTATCTAGTAGCAATCAAATCAAAAATAGATTACTTGTAAATTAAGATTATAGAAAATCAGTTCCATTTTAACCCTGCTCTAAGTTTAAAACAAAACAATTGTTATTTTCAGAAACATAACAAAAAGATCACTTGGATATCTCTCTAAAAAAAAGTACCCAAAATAATGAATAATTTGACTAAAAATTACCTGGGGTGCAGGATAGATAGCAAACTCTAGTTTGGATTTCTTTCCATAATCGACTGACAGCCTTTCCATCAACAGTGATGTGAAACCTGAGCCAGTGCCACCACCAAAACTGTGGAAGATGAGGAAACCTTGAAGACCAGTGCACTGATCAGCCAATTTTCGGATTCTGTCAAGCACAAGATCGACAATTTCTTTTCCAATTGTGTAATGGCCTCTGGCATAGTTGTTGGCAGCATCTTCTTTTCCAGTGATGAGCTGTTCAGGATGAAACAGTTGCCTGTATGTGCCAGTACGAACTTCATCTACAACGGTGGGTTCCAAATCAACATAGACTGCTCTGGGGACGTGTTTACCAGCACCGGTTTCACTGAAGAAGGTGTTGAAAGAATCATCCCCTCCTCCAATGGTCTTGTCACTTGGCATCTGCCCATCAGGTTGAATACCATGTTCTAGACAGTACAATTCCCAGCAAGCATTACCAATCTGAACACCAGCTTGGCCAACGTGGACACTGATACATTCACGCATTGTTGATTTTTATTTTCAGTATAAACACCTGAAACAGATTCGACTAAATTAGACCATTTTACATAAAGGAATACAATGATGCATATCATAGATAATTAAATTGACAAGCAAGAATTGGAAGACTAAATTCCAGAACTAAAATAAAAAATTCTTGAATTTTAAGTAATATATGCAAAAACTGCTTAATTTAGAAAGAGAAACAATTTTTTGAAAATTCTTAACATTATAAACATTTTACATGCGAATGCCCACTAAATTTTAAAATGATTTATAAAATACTACATAAAGAATAAGCATAAATAACAATAAAATGATTGTAATAAATAGTAAAAAAGCACCATGAACAGCTTGTGGTAAAGAGCAGTAGATTCACGGTATAAAATACATTGGCTAACAGCTAGAACAAACTGCTTTAGTTCAGAAATGTACGAATTGCAGTCAACATTGATAACATTTCTTAGCCGTTTTTACTCCCAAACAAACTGACAGCTTTTTTTTTTTTTTAAACTAAATTGAAAGGGAATATTAAAATGCAGGATGAAACAAAAAGTTGCAGAAAAGAAATATCAAAGAATTGATGAACATTGTTTTTATTTATTTTTGTACTCCCCAAAAGAAAGTCGAAGAATTGCAGTGGACGATTTCCTCCTTAGTCACAGATGATGAACACTAGAAAACAGGTCGGTAGAAAAGTTAAAAAAGGTTTATTGTGTTTAAACTAGCGATGGGAAAAATATTCAGTTGTCTAAATACTAGCAGCTGAATAAATTCAGCCCCCCCCCCCTCCTTAATACCAAACTGGCTACTTTGACACATTCATGAAGTCATTTTCATTCTTAATTGCACAAAATGTAGTTATTTAGATACTACCATTATTAAATATATTCTTTATATTTACATCTTCATCCATTCATATTATGAGTTTCTGTGTATGCTTTTAATGTATGTGGAATAAGTTGCAGAACTGTGTTGTATATTGCATATGCGGGTTTAATTGTCAAATAGGGTAGATGTGCCAGTAATGGACACCCTTAAGGAATTTCTTTAAAAATTATTTTTTAATAGTTATAATTATTATAGTCCACTTTTTTTATTATATTAATCTATCAACATTATTTAATCAATCTCATAGTCTCATTTCCCAATGTGAATCAAAATTTAATTGTAAATAACAGAAATGTATCAAAACACCCAAAATTCCAGTAATGGACACCCTACCCTCTCTTCCAGTAATGGGACACTGTTCCAGTAATGGACACCCCACAAAAAATAGGTAATTGATTTTATGATTGTATTTAAAACCAAAATATAATGAAATAAAATAGTCATTTTCAAATAAATTTAAATTAGGATATCAATAATTAATACAATATTTATGAAACTAATTCACTGTTTAAATTAATTATTGTCATTATCACAAGATCAATATTTTAATTATTTTAGATAGAAAGTTTAAAATACTAAATTCCAAATAATTATATTTATCAAATTATTAAGTCATTGAGGTGGGGGAGGGGGTTTAGAAGGATTAGTAAAAAAAAAAGATTAAAAAAAAAGTGTTTTGGCATACCAGAGCATGGAATCATATTTCTTTTTATTCTTAACAGTTAAACTTCCTGAAACTGCTTTATATATTACTTTTATCAATTTGTATAAAATATATCAAATAAATGAAAGTGTAGGTTGAAGGTTTTTTAAATACTAAATAAAATTATTTCAAAATAAAATATCAGAACTGACATTTGAGCCTCTTGATCTGCTGATTTACTACTTCCATTGCTGCTATAAATTTAATATTATAGGGATTTTTTATGTATGTAGTTCTTTTGTCAGAAATGAATAATGAAACATTTAAGACAAAAAATAGATTTTTAAGAACTTGTGCGATTTAAAAAATTGTCTTTTTTTAAATGGGGAGAATTTGAACTCCATGAGCCCTTCATTTTCATATGCCCTTAAAGATTATTCTCTGCTTCCTGATGGGTGTTAATTGCCGCATTATAAAATATGCAAGGTACGGCTTACAAAAAAATAATTTGATAACAATCTTAAAAAAAATTATTAATTACGTGAAATTAATAAAAACAGCTATTTATATAAAAAAATATATTACATTCTGGTAAGTGAAATTAAAAATTATATTTGATTACTTAGCTTTTCAGTTAAAAAAAAAAAAAAATGCACTATGAACATTACTGAAATTGCTTTTTCAGTATGTCCACATGGGGTGTCCATTACTGGAAATTGACTAATTAAGCATTCCAGTAATGGACCATGGTCATAAAACCGGAAAAATAAATAAAATTTTGTAAATTGCCATTGGTATGTAAAATTCAAAGTTTTCTATTATTGTCTAAACAAAAACATGCAATTTTTTCAAGAAAATAAAAAAATATGAATTGTTTAAGTGAAGCCAACTCTTAGCATGTTCATTAAGATTTTCACAGAAAATCTGTGGAATTGTGAAACATTAGGACTGGGCGATATTAGGATTTCTACATCGCGATACATCATCGAGGTTAAATCGCGATGCATCATGATATTCGACTTTTAGTATTACAAACATGGTCGTAATTTTAATATAAAATTAAGAGTATTTATTATACATACACGTTAAGCTTATATTATGTTTTAAAAAACCTTTTTTCTTTAGGCTTATGTTTACAGACAAAAATGCAAAATATAATAAAACTTGCTGCAAAAAATAAATAAAAATTTGAAAAAATGTTATAATTAATTAGAAGAATCTTTTTTAAAATGAGCTTTAATTCTTAAAATAATATAAAAAACCAGAATTTGATATTTAGATGTATTTCACTTAACTATTCCACCTTCATATTTTTATGGAATTATCTTTAATATAATTTTAGTATTAATTTGCGGGCGAAGCCTGTGTTTCTATACTGCCCAAAATTCAATTTCTGATAATTAGATAGGTAACACTTAACTATTCACCCTCATATTTTTATGCAATTATCTTTAATATTAACGATTTTATCAATTTGCGGGCGTAGCCTGCTTCCTGTACTGGCCAATATTTAATTTCTGATATTTTAATGTATTACCCCAGTGGCAGAACTATCTTCAAGTGTCTGCAATGCTACTAATGTTTTCAAAAATAGTCTGCAATACGCAATATCATACAAAATTCACGTTTTTCCCGCGATCCTAAGACTAAATTTGCCGATTTTCCGAGATACTTCGACGAAATTTGTTGTTTTGTCGAGATCCTTCGAAGAAATTTACCATTTTTTCCACGATCCTTTGACGAAGTTGGTGTTTTCTCCGTAGCCCTTCGCCAAAATTCGCATTTTTACGCGATCCTTCAACGAAACTGATGTTTTTTTAACGAAACTCACGATTTTTTCACGGCCTTTTGACTAAGTTTGCGTTTTTTTCGCGATCTGTCAACGAAATTAGCCATTTTCCGCGATCTTTAAACGAATTTCGCATTTCCCCCCACGATTCTTTGACGAAATTCGTCGTTTTTTCGCATAATTTACGCACTATAGCGCGTCCGCGACATCACTATATGTTTTTAGTTTGCAGGTGTCATAAAAAGTCTGCGACGCCCGTCGCGTACATTCTGCCACGGGGCGTATTACACTTAACTATTCACTCTCAAATTTTAAGCAACTATCTTTCATATTAACGATTGTATTGATTATTTGCGGGCGAAGCCCGCGTTTCTGCACTGCCCAAAATTCAATTTCTGATATTTAGATAGGTTACACTTAATTGAATAAAAATATGAGGGTGAATAGTTATCTTTAATATTAGCGATTTTATCAATTTGCAGGCGTAGACCACTTCCTGTACTGACTAAAATTTAATTTGTAATATTTTAATAGGTTTTACTTAACTATTCACTCTCAAACTTTTAAGCAACTATCTTCAATACTAACGATTTTATTGATTTGCGGGCGAAGCCCGATTTTCCGTACTGGCCAAATATTAATATCTGATATTTAGATGTATTACACTTTTAATTCTGACCAATAACTAGTTCTTAAAGAAATTCTAAGAACAAGCACTATAATAACCCATAATATTTTACTGCTCGCTCTGACTTTGAGAAAAAAGAAAATCATTTTAATTTCAGATGAATACCTAAATTGAAAATTCATGAAGCAAATGAAATAATTTGCAAACAATTCGTAAAATAATCCCCCCCCCCCCCCCCTGCCAGTTGAAATTTATCAGGCTTTGAATGCTTATCGCACATGTTCTAAGTGACTAATTCATGGAAATATATATACTTCACAAATCGCATCGCCGTTTTTTCTCAAATAAACATTGTGGTGCTGCTCACTGATCATTTATGCAGCTAGAAAAAACAGACTTGTAATTGGGCATGCAGTTATTTGCGATCGGCATCTATTTTGGATAATCCCAATGTCCACTAAATCAACAATGCGATCTCTCAAAGATGCTTCACGGGAACGTTGTTTATCCACTTTGGAAATGCAAGACCTGCAGAGGAGAAACGAAATCGCCCTTTCCACACCGGTCTCGTTCGCACATGCGTCGTTATGCACATCAAAGATCGGAGGGGAAGACTATCTCTGACACCGGTCTAGTTCAGGCATGCGTTGTTTATATCCATTTTGAAGATCGCGGGAGAAAGCTTTGCCCTCGTTCATCGTAGATCTGGTGTGCGTGTGATGCATCGCTAAACGAAAGATCAAGAAGACGATTTATGATTTAAAATCGATTTTTCACGATGTATCGATGCATCACCCAGTGCTATGAAACACTATTTTCTGCTTCCTGATTGGTTTGATTAAGAGTGTCAACAATAACCTAGATTATAAAACAAGCAAGGAGGAATTATGAAAAAATATATAAAAAGGCTTAATTTTTATTGGTTATTTTTTTATAAATCAAAAACTTTGCAAGTGGCCCATTACTGGCACATCCCCCCTATTTTGTTAAACCATACCTCTTTCTTTTTTTTTTTTCCTTTTAATTCGTAACTTAAGACTGGAGATTGTTCAGACTCACAAATTTGTTAATCACTAGGGACACAAACTCCTAATAAAAAATTAAGGATTATTCCAGGAAATATCACACAACAAATTATGAAAAAGTTTTTTTTTTCTTTTTTTTTTTTTTGGGGGGGGGGGGGGGGGGGGGGGGGGGGTCCGAACACTAAATGAGAAATTATGATATTTTTTATTCAAAAGAAAAATTTTGGTACTTCTCTATTATCCCGTCGACCACTTTTCATAACAAAAAACTATCGCCAAACTGTAACGCCAAATAAACGGGAGAACGTTGCCATTGGAATATCAAAATAAATAAATAAAACATAAGAATTTAAGGACACAATTGTTATTTTAATGAATGAAATAACTAATAAATCAGAAAAAAAATTTAAAGAAAAATACACGCAAATGTCGAACTAAAATCCATTTCATGACATAACAAACACATACAATAATGCTTCAGACATCCAGTAAATGGGACTGTATTTTTGACGTTTAATCTTACAGTTTGGCGATGGTTTTCTTATGAAAAGTGGTCGACGGGATAATAGAGAAGTACCGAAATTCCTGAAATAATTTGACATTAAGCAGCTTCTTTAGTTATAAACAAATATCTCCAGAATGGTTAACTTTTTATATAAATACTATCAGTATCTGAGGGGTTTAATATTCAAATACTTTTTTTTATTTATATAATAACTCCAAGTCAACATTTTTTACCATTAAATCCGGCAAGTAACAGAAAAGATAGATTGGTATTATTGAAATGCTGTACAGTAACTGTCACACAATTTTTTTAATGTCCAACATTCAGCCAATCTCAATACAGTCAACTCTGAAATCCGCATACTTAGGGACCAAGGGTTTTGCGGATTATAGATTTTTGCAGATATTAGATCATTCCTTTGTTTAAATTTTATTTTTTAAAGTCTGAGTATAAATTAAGAACAATTACATAAATATTGCAATAGAAAAGGAAAATCTAATTCAAAATTGGTTTAATAGTTTAATAACCAAGTTTAATAGTATAAAGAAAAAATAAATTATATACAAGTTTTACTGGTTTATTCATTTTTTCTTTAAAAAACAAACAAACAAAAAAACATTGATACAATGGTAGATTAAGTTTTGGTTTGTTGTCAATGTTTATTTTTTCTGTAGTTTATGAACACTACATCATCTGATCATTTTATTGCTCAAAGAAATTTAAATATTTATATCCCAGCAATTTTATTATATTTTTATTTATTAAATCCTGTACATAAGTTATCTTAGTGTTTTCAATCTCTTATTCAGTATCTCTTTTACTCAGCTCAAATTATTATCTTTTGAATGCTGGATACAAAATATATGAATTTTTTTTAATGGCCATTTATTTAATTGGAAAACTGATAATTCATGAAAAAAAACACCACATTTAACTTCATGTATGAGCTTAACCATTAACTGCAATTTTCAATCTTTACATTCCAACATGTAGTGTGGATAATACACATTTGCGGATTTCACAGAGTTGACAGTAGTTTGATAGTTAGCCCGAATATTCACAGTGCATCCCTAAGTGTCTACTGCTGGAATTTTGGGCGCTTTGAATTATTTGTTGTTACCAGGATTCTTAAATATATTTTCACAATATACAACTTATTGATGATTATAAATATTTTCAGGTTGGTTTATTATAAATTAGAAACAACAATACTGCACTTAGCATGAAAACTTGAAACAATACTAAATGAATCAGTCATTTAAAAAAAAAGGTCAAATACTATGCAATTCCTTTATGTACGCGACATCACATGCCAACCAGCACAGGATATGGAACTCTTCCCAACAGGTCATTTTGAAATGTTATAAAAAATTCTAATTTAACAAATTACGAGCACTGGGAAAATGCAGAGGGATTATCTAACATGTTTTGTTCTATAACTCCCCCCCCCCCACAAAAATTGTTTTACATAGCTGAAAATAAATGCTCAATATAGGCATTTGCATACAAAGGACATGTCTATAAAAATCATAATAAATATTTTATGAAAAAAAAAATATATATACATTTTCTTTTAGATTTAGTGACATTCAAGGATGATTTTGAGTGTGTAGGATAATGGAGAAAGATCAAACGTCGTTGCAACTTTTGTTGGCAAGAGGATTTTTTGGAAATTTATTAAGGATTTAAAAAAAAAAAAAAATCCATATGGAGTTAGTAAATTGCAAATTTTCCTGACCGATACCAGATTTTCACGTTTTATTATCGTGACTCCTTGATGAAATTCGTAAGTTTTTATGCGACCAATTGACGAAATTCGCAATTTTTTTCACAACTGATTGACGAAATTCTTAATATTTTTTTCACCATGACTGCTTGGTGAAATCTGCAGGTTCCCCACTTTGTGAAAATTGGATGGTAACTTTTCTTAATTTTGGCCAAAAAACTGACCCACCATGCAATTTAAACAACAGACATTTGAAGGGGTTGTATTGAATTTACTTTCACTTCTGAGTTAGTCTATTTACTTTCAGACAGATGAAAGTGTTACCAGAGAAAGGGTTTTGTGCAGGGATTTTTAGAGTTTTCACGTTTCGTGTATTTAAAACCAGAATTCAATGTAAGCATACAAATGAAACAAATAGTCATTTTCAAATAAATTTAAATTAGGATACCAATAATTAATAAAATATAATATAGTTAGATTAGATATTCATTGTTTAAATTTGAATATTGTCATTATCACAAGATCAATATTTTAATTACTTTAGGTAGTAGATTTAAAATACATACTGCATTTCTAATAACAAAAATTTTACTATTTCATTATTATTTCAGGTACTGTGGACTCAGGAATAAAACTGCAATCTGATATTTATTGTGTCTTGCAAACACACACAAAAAAAAAAAAAAAAAAAAGGAAGGAGAGAGAAAATTTACAATTTTGGCGTTAT
This sequence comes from Maratus michaelseni, assembly GCA_963931845.1. NCBI lineage: Eukaryota > Metazoa > Arthropoda > Arachnida > Araneae > Salticidae > Maratus > Maratus michaelseni. The sequence goes on along the minus strand of OZ007589.1, from coordinate 314,455,237 downwards.
TTCTGGGGGAAAACAAGAAAAGAGAAATAGGTTTCTATTACAATATTTCAAGTTCCGTAGGCTCAAAAAAAAAAATTACAATTTTTGCACTACCTTGGGTTCTGCAAACACCCAAAATCTGAGAAAAATGACAATATACTAAATATAAAACCAGAGTTTTTAACACTAGAACCGCGAGAAATTTTACTCAAGTTTTATAAAAATATTTGACATCAGAAATTTTATTTAAAACTATTTAACAGATTTATTCAAATTATTTTTGGGCAGTATATATTTAACTTATTTTGTGGAAAAGAAAATTCTGATTTGAATTAACATCTATTCATTTGGTACGGGTCTAGGGTCTAAATGACCAGTCATCGCGGTTTTAGTGTTAATTATAAACAGTTTTAATCTACACTATACACTGTGATAGTATATTGGACATCTTTTTAACCTGGGTTGCCTGGTATAAAAAAAAAAAGTCCGAAAATAAAAGAATAATTCAGTTTATAAAATCTCATATAATTGGTTCAATTTAACTTCAAACTGTTAAAAAAAGCTGGACTCCCAACTCTTTAGCACAAAGATGGGCCTGACTCAGACTCCACAGCCCTGCATACATATATTTTTATTTTGATCAAGATCTTTATTCTTACATTCTGAAACAGATATTTTAAAATCAAAAAGAAATTTAAGAAAAATTTTAGTGATATAGTGTTTGTTTGTCAGGAAAGGACTTATTTTCAGATGGTTGGAAACATACAGGGTGTTCCTAAAACTTTGAAACAAACATCTTTTGTACAGAAAATTAGCATCGCAATCAACAGATTCAGTCAAAAATACAGAGGGTCTCACTACAAAGATGAATCCGAAGACAGGAGGGGAGATAGCAACCTTTTATTTCTTTCCCTACCCTATAACACTTTATATTTTTATAGTCGGGTTTTAGGTTGCTCCAATAAATACAATCATTGTTTTCTAATTTAGCTAAAATCATTTTTTTTCCTTATAAAAAAAAAGTTCGTAACAGTTGGAGTGGGATTTAAATTACCGAAAGATTTCATGAATGTGTGGTTGCTTTATTTTTAATCCGGCCCGATTTAAAAATATAAAGAAATGAATAACTCAGCTTTAGCTTCAAAGTTTCAGAATCGGACATAATTTCGGATATACTACACAAAAAGAATGTTAACGATCTATCAAAATATACTTGTCTTATATTGCTATACTAGTAAAGACATTGTGAAAAGTACCAATTTGGAAAATTAGCCTAATTGACATGGATTGTTTTATTAGAAATTTAAAATGCAATTTCCCCCAAATCTTTAAGCATACCTAATCAATAATATTAACAGAATATGATGTTACTCTGCATCTTGCAAATGGAAATTCTTTACGAACATTCGGCCATAACTGCCACACCCTATGAAACAGTTTCGATGGTTGAAAGGTCACTCCAATTAAATCATTCGATTCTGCAATGGATCACACACACACACACATATAGAAAATAGTTAAAATGTTAAAACTGCCACCCACCAAATGGTTAAATTTTTAGCCACACTATACGATTGAAGTATTTTCAACTATTGCTTCATTTCCGTGAGCAATAAAAACTCAACCTACAGAAAATATGCTGCAAGTGTTTTCTTTGACAGATAAATACGATGAGAAAATGACGGAATATGATCGAAATACATACAGAATTGATTAAATTAAGATATTAAAAAATATATAAACATGAGCAATTTATGAATTCAAAATTAAGTAGTATAGTATCTCTCAACGGCTACAGTTCAAATTCATAATATCAATTAAGTAGATATTATAATTGGTATAAATAATAGAATATTTTTATTAGATATTTTAAAGATTCTATTAGCCAATGAAAGTAAATAAATGATATAAAATACGAACCTTAAAAACAAACCGAAAAAATTGATGGCGGTTAACGTTCGAGAAGTGCAACGATCCTCGCTTCGCAAACCAAAGTGGCGCGTTATTGCCAGGCGTGCGGGTTTTCAGTAGATTTCGACCAATCGAATTTGATTTCGCCGTTTATGACATCATCATCAACTTTTCTTCCTTTCTCCAGCTGGCTTTTCTCTTTCCATCCCATTTAAATTTTGGATTGACTGGTTGGTTGATTAAATGAAAAACGAAAATAGTTTATTTATAAAGTAAATTCTACTTTTTTTTTTTTTTTAGAATTTACTAAAATTAAACTTAGTTTACTACTGCTTAGTTATACTAAAAGTACTTTTATTTTAATAAATAGATGATTTTCAAATGAATAAAATCGTGTCAGTTTCGTGCAAGGCTTGATTTCTGCCTGGACCCATAATTTCGGGTAGGGCTTTATTACAGAAGAGAAAACGGGCCAGCTGCACAGGTACCCCCCCCCCCCCCACCCCTTCTGCGAGGGTCTCCTAAAGCTAAAAATCTAGTATTTTTATTTAAAATGAGTATGAATTGAAGTTCCAAAAATGCTATGGGGGCCGGGCCGCAACTGGATCTTGGCCCAGTTTCGGGGACCCGAAAACTGACATCTTATTTTAAAACATACCCTTATTATATTATGATACATGGTTATTTGCAAACTGGATAAATCTAATAAAACTTTAAATCATTTCATTTGCAACATTAATAATCCTCTAAATTGAGTACAAAAGTTGGGAAATTGGGAGTTCTCACTTTTAAAAAGTACGTTACAGTACTATCAAACTGGCAAGTAAATATGAAATCTTCATGAAAAATTCATTATGTGCCTTGGGCGCTTCGTGCAAAAGAGGAAAGAGGGGGGTGGGGTTCCCCGGGACCTGCTTTTGACTTAAACGAAAAAAAAAAAAAAATACATGATCCCAATGAAAAGAGTGCAATACAATTTCAATTCTGAAGCGGATTTTTTTTCTTTGAAATATATATATATATTGGGGGGGGGGAGGGGGCATTAGGGACATAGGGCGCCAATTGAAGTTCTGTGTCATCTTATCATCACGATGTTATCATCGTTAGGGACATCTAACTAATTGCATAACCAATTTTCATTTTTTGATTGCGTCAAATATTATCCCTTTTTTATGAAGAAATATCTTAATTTCTTCTATACACGATACAAATATGTTCAAAACATTTCTTCGACTACATTGTTTTACAGGGGAAGATTCATATATCCGGTGTAAAACAAGTGTGATTTAAATTGACTGTTCCGATGTTAGCTTAGTTTTTCTGGGGAAAAGGAAAGTGATTAATTGCATTACTGTACATCGTCAATATCCTTTGGAAGTACTAATAATTAAAGCAAGTAATAGCAGTAATTAGTTTAATTATGTGTATTTTTTAAATATATTTATTATCGAGTACTTATATAATTTCCCTTGCTTCTGGAATTAACCGAGTTCGACTGTATATTTTGAAGATGTTCTGTAAAGATCCGATAATTATGATTATATGAAAAAGGCTTTTTACTGCACCCAATTCCCGTAAAATGATTCACAGTTACAATCTTTAAGTTCATTTTCTCAGTTTGTGCTTTTTCAATATAGTCAGTATGTTGAAAATATCAAAACTTTAACCCTTCTTTGCATGAGTTTTTCTTTTACAATTGTGTTTTTTTTATACATATATTAAATATTAGACACCAGAAATTTTAAGATAGATTTTTAACTTTGTTCAGCAACATAGTTCACGGGAAATTTACTGGATTAATATTTCTATATAAATATAGTGGTGGCGAAGAAGTTGATTTATTTATTAAAAGTTAAATAAACAGTGATGGAAATTTACATCACTATGCAATTAAGGTTTAACATACATTTCTCAATTTACATGACATCTTTAAACTAACGTTCCTTGTGAGCTTGATATACGAGAATGAAATTAAGATGATGAAATTAATTAAGCTAATGAAATTAATTAATTAATCATAATTACGTATGAAATTAAGGATTAGATTTTTTAATATTAAGTAAAATAGTCTTTTTTGCTCTATTTTTACATATATATGCAAAATATTTATATCTGAAAGGGAAGGAAGGTTTTAAAATTATCATTAATTTAATTTAAATATTAATTTTTTTATATTGTACTAAAAGCTTATTTTATTGATAAAATCTTTTTTTTTTCTTCATCATTTGATAATGTGCCAAAATGGTATTGTAAAATACTTAAATTACAAATATTGTTAAAGGGGTAGCGAGCCCTCTTAATTCAAAAATAAAAGTAACCTTTTTAGGTGCGTTCGTAATTATATAAATTCGTAGCACCTATTGTCGTCGTCTGGTCCGTCCGTCCGTCTATCCGCATATAACAACGCAAAAACTACCCAACCGAATGGTTTGAAATTTAAGATATATTATCTTTGCAGAATTTTGTTGAGAAATTTCAAATTTTGTGAAAATTAAATCAATACTTTAGAAGATACTAATAAAAACATTTATTAAGAAATTTGAATTTTTTTTTATAAAAATCGGTGCTTTCTTGTTATAGGAGTTTCCGAGGTTTAATCGTCATTTTATTACAGATATTAATCTGCAGACGGTATAATTCATTTCACAGATTTAAAAATCATCAAGATCTGAATATTTATATAACTACCTATAGTACGAACGCACCTCATTTGTCACGTTTGACGTACAATTTCCAACTTGTTGAATTAGCAATACATACAATATTTTTTTTTAATGGATTTTTATCTCCTGGAGATATTAAAGTTCCAGTTAGTCCAAAAAAATTTCTAACATTTTATTTAATTGTGAGTGCAGTCTCAATTCTTTTTATAATCATGTGAATCATCAGAAAAATCACGCAAAATTCCCATTGTGTATGAATCATGGTTTACGTAACAAATCGATATATCGATATTGGAATATTTATCCAGATTCTATTACTCATCGCTCATGTCCGATGAGAATGCAAAGGGCAGAAAACTCCATTTTGTTTCTTTGTTTTTCTTTGTCCATAGACTTCAAATCCAGTAATCTGCTTTTGTGGGGAATAAGCAGGAGCGTATAAAAGGGAGGGACTCATGGGGCTTAAGGCCTCTCATTGAAATTATAACATATTTCAAAGTCACATTGGAGTTGTTTCAATTATTATTATTTTCCCGTCTTCAGTGCTTCATAATTTATGTCTGAAAAAACAACTCTCGGGAGTCTGTGCAGGCTTTTCTCTATGGGTCCTGTTTTTGTGAAATTGCGATTTTTTTTTTATATTTGTGGAAAATTTAGTCTAAATTTTGTGAATTTGAAATAATCGTTATATTCAGGTTCTTGTTTATACATTTTTAACAAGGTCCTTTACATATCTAAAAGCTAGATGACTCTTTGGCGACTTCAGCTGTTTTGTAACAGGTCAGATTTTACTTTAAAATGATTAAATTTGTGAAAGGAGATGGACAAGTTTTGTAAAAAGCTTATTTTTAAGACAAAGAATTTTGTGAAGGGTCCTGTTTTAGGACGAAAATTTTTGTGAAGGTTCCTGTTTTAATATATGAAAAAGTGTGTGAAGGGTCTTTTAAAGGACTCAATATTTTTCTAAAACAGATCACTAACTCTTTACATTGAAGAAGTAATATAAATATTGATTACACTTCTAACTAGTAAATCAGTAAACCAGGGGCCTCAACGTGAGTTCTGTACAAGTCTAAGTCGCATTTTCATTTTTGAAGTTATTTTAATTAATATTTGAAAGTTTCAACCCGCGGTTTCAGTTCTTTCACGTTTATATTGCTAAAATTAAGACTTCAAGTAGTTTCAAGAGATTTAATACTTATGAATAGTAACGGAAAATAAAATTACATATGTACATCTGATACTCCAAGACTTTTTTTTATTTTCATATTACTTTGTGTGTGTGTGTGTGTTATTTCAAGGAAGGAGAGACTCTCGAAACAAAAACTATCCTCCCTTTCGCATTTACGCTCTTTTATTTACACTCTTTTACTTAACTTAACCTGGTTTTTGTATAAAGATGGAATTTTGTAATCGATTTTTCACTCACCTCCTGATTGGCTAGAATTGTAAAAATTACGTTCATATGCGTATATCCGATTACAATATAACATTTTAATATTTTTAGAACTGAATCATAAATCAATATATTAATTTTAAGTCATTTTTACATTAGCCGGCCGCAGTTGATAAATTGCCAAATATTTTTTGTAACTCGTACAATTGCATATGAGTTGAAACCACAATGGGTTTAATGGTGCACCCATTCATGCTCGGCCAAAATATGCAAAATGGCTGTGAAACTGCAGCAATGAAACATTTTAAAGGTTAAAAAGTAGAAAATAAATTATAAATAATAAATAAAGAGTAATACTTAAAAAAATATATACGTTTTTTATCAAATTATGCGATTAATATTAATTAATTTATGATTATATTAATTAATTTACGCTTATGCGTTGAGAAAATAATTTAGAAATCCTAAAAGGGTAGTTTAAATCGTTTAAATGATGTTTCATTTTTTCTTTCCTGTTGCCATTTCTTAAAAAAGAAATAGAGCAAAAATTATTATTTAAAATAAAAAAAAATTCACTGCTTTCGCTTTCTACAAGGCGTAAAAAAAGCAGTGCATAATCGAGTTCGGTGCTCAGACCAAATTAATGTATTGTAACGGAATTTTTTGGATAAAAATATGAATTGCAGTCATGAAATTAGTGGTGATTTTAAAGATGACCATTGAATGCTTATAACAAAGTTATTTAAAAAAAAAAAAAAAAAAAAAAAAAAAAAAACTTTTTTTACTTGGTAAGATGGAATTTTGTAATAGAATTTCCACTCACTTCCTGATAGGCTAGAATTGCAAAATAGTATGTTAACAGGTGTATTTCCGATGATATAATACAACATTTTAATATTTTTAGAACTTACTATAAATGAATACATTAATTTTAAAGCATTTTTCCGCTAGCCCTTAATTATTCTCATAAAAATGTTATTAATTATTTATATTATTATTAGTTATTAATCCTAATTGTTCATTTTTTATAATGACAACTTGAGCTCCACCCATAATCTTAAATTGTTAATCTACTGGGGAAAATTGATAAATTTTCGCCCCCCCCCCCCCCCGCAAATTTTTTTTTTGATGTTGTCCAGTTGATTAACTGAACATTCTAGTTTATTTAAAGTCGTTTGGAAAATTTTGAATGTTTTATCCATGTTAAAAATGATCATCCAAGAAAATTTCTCAGCAAGGTTAATCAGTACAATCATACACATAACACAGAAATCTTCCATCATTATGTATACTGTATACGCATCACTAAAGCCTTGGTATTTCTGATAGCGAATAATGTTTTAACATTTCCTGCGACAAACGTCAAATGAATATTTTTCTCACGAATTACTTATCGCAAGAAAAAACTCGCCTGGGCGATTTTTTGTAAGAAGTCATGGAGTATGATGACATTCAAAATTGCCTTTTAGGAGTAAACAAGCGCCATGATATTTTCCAGAAAGGATTTTTAAAGGCGATCTCAAAAAAATATAATCATCATACATATATTATTTCTGATAAGCAAATAAATGAGTAGAATGCTACATCTTTAAAAAGCAAAGAATTAAAATTACACTTAATGTTCTTTATTACTTAAAAACCTTAAAAGGTGATAAAATTGTATTAAAGATGTTAAACTACATTAACATTATTCAATGTCAATTACTCCAAGCACTTCCAGCTATACACTATCCCTGATGAAGGCTATGTGCATAGCTGAAAGTGCTGGGAGTAATTGACATTGAATAATGTTAATGTAGTTTAACATATTTCTTACAATTTTGTCATCTTTTAAGTAATAAAGCAAAGTGTAATATTTTTTTTTTATTTCTGATGTCAACATGCCTTTCTCTAGGCACATGTAAAACGCACAACGATGAATGAGTGGGCGGTATGAGTGGGCGATATTGTGTGAGGTATCACACAAAAGGTTTTTGAACAGGCTTTGGGCATAGTACACTCACATTTTGTTAAAACACGTTATTTGATTAAAATTTTCATTTAATTAAAAATTATTGAAAAACGTATCAGCAAATGATCTCAACGGCTGTACTGCGAAACATTTTTCTTGTTGAATCAAATCTCACATTTTGTTAAAACACGTTGTTTGATTAAAATTTTCATTTAATTAAAAATTATTGAAAAACGTATCAGCAAATGATCTCAACGGTTGTACTGCGAAACATTTTTCTTGTTGAATCAAATCTCACATTTTGTTAAAACACGTTGTTTGAATAAAATTTTCATTTAATTAAAAATTAATGAAAAACGTATCAACAATTGATCTCAACGGTTGTACTGTGAAACATTTTTCCTGTTCAATCAAATCTCACATTTTGTTAAAACACGTTGTTTGATTAAAATTTTCATTTAATTAAAAATTAATGAAAAATGTATCAGCAAATGATCTCAACGGTTGTACTGCGAAACATTTTTCTTGTTGAATCAAATCTCACATTTTGTTAAAACACGTTGTTTGATTAAAATTTTCATTTAATTAAAAATTAATGAAAAATGTATCAGCAAATGATCTCAACGGTTGTACTGTGAAACATTTTTCTTGTTCAATCAAATCTCACATTTTGTTAAAACACGTTGTTTGATTAAAATTTTCATTTAATTAAAAATTAATGAAAAATGTATCAGCAAATGATCTCAACGGTTGTACTGCGAAACATTTTTCTTGTTGAATCAAATCTCACATTTTGTTAAAACACGTTGTTTGATTAAAATTTTCATTTAATTAAAAATTATTGAAAAACGTATCAGCAAATGATCTCAACGGTTGTACTGCGAAACATTTTTCTTGTTGAATCAAATCTCACATTTTGTTAAAACACGTTGTTTGATTAAAATTTTCATTTAATTAAAAATTAATGAAAAACGTATCAACAATTGATCTCAACGGTTGTACTGTGAAACATTTTTCTTGTTCAATCAAATCTCACATTTTGTTAAAACAAGTTGTTTGATTAAAATTTTCATTTAATTAAAAATTAATGAAAAATGTATCAGCAAGTGATCTCAACGGTTGTACTGCGAAACATTTTTCTTGTCGAATCATATATTAGAATATGACGTTAGATTTTTTTTTCCCTATCAAATGAAGAAAATTGCTAACATAACCATATATCCTCATTGTATTTAAATACCCCAACTTTAAATTAAATGAAAATCTGCAAAAAAATTAAAACAAGAAGAGATAATCGTGAATTACGCTTAGATCATGACACACTTTATACATATTTACGCTTTAATAGAACAAATTCTGCAATATCTGTGAAAACGGAACCAGCCTATAACGAATTCTGTCTTAAATGAATAACTCTATATGGTCACGACTAAATGAATACAACACATTTATAATACACGGTCTACCTGCTATGACGGAAATTTCTCTGAACCTAAATTTTGTTACGATTTTCTCTTAGCAGATTTTACTGTATTTACGAAATAATTTACTTCTATATGTTAAAAAATCCCTGACGGCTCGGCCCACAGGCACAGGTAGATTTCGAAGACGCAGACCGTGGGGCGCCTGTTTGTCGGGAATTGCGGAAGAAATGACCTTTTTGCGATGATGCTGCAGTTGGAACCGCCTACTTCGAAACCAAACTTGTTTGCAGGCGGAGCCAGCAAGGATTTTTTTTTTTTTTTTGCTATAAGAGTTGGTCCTATAAAAAACATGTCACTATAAAAGTTTTAGATAATATTAAGAGGATTTATAATAAATTTAAGCTGATTTGAAATCTTGGGAATTGACGAAGTTATGAATTTTTTTCTTCTAAACCCCCCCTCCCCCCCCTTAAGGCAATTTTTAATTATATCAAAAATCTGTCATACATAAATTTTCGGCCCTTCTCCTAGAAGTAATAATAACTTCAAACGGATTCGATACGTATCATAATTAAGAAATTATGGGTTTTTTTTCTGTTTTCACAAAAAGTCCCCCCCCCCCCCTTGGTTCGATTTTGCCCATTAACAAACTTGACCGAGATTTTATGCCCCTTGATTTTATGTATCAGTTTCGAAAAGAAGCGGGAGTTGGAACCGCCTACTTCGAAAAATAACTTGTTTGCAGGCGGAGCCGGCAGGGTTTTTTTTTTGTTTTTTATTTTTTTTGCTATAACGGTTGTTCCTATAAAAAACTTGTCAATATAAAAGTTTTAGATAATATTAAGAGGATTTATAATAAATTTAAGCGGATTTGAAATCTTGGGAATTGACGAAGTTCTGAATATTTTTCTTCTAAAACCCCCCTTCCCTCCCCCTTTAAGGCAATTTTTAATTATATCAAAAATCTGTCATACATAAGTTTTTGGCCTTGTTCCTAGAAGTAATAATAACTTTAAACGGATACGATACGTTTCATAATTAAGAAATTATGGGTTTTTTTCTGTTTTCACAAAAAGCCCCCCCCATCGCCCCCCTTGGTTCGATTTTGCCCATTAACAAACTTGACCGAGATTTTATGCCCCTTGATTTTATGTATCAGTAACGAAAAGATGCGGGAGTTGGAACCGCCTACTTCGAAAAATAACTTGTTTGCAGGCGGAGCCGGCAGGGATTTTTTTTGTTTTTAATTATTTTTTGCTATAACGGTTGGTCCTATAAAAAACTTGTCAATATAAAAGTTTTAGATAATACTAAGAGGATTAATAATAAATTTACGCGGATTTGATATCTTGTGAATTGACGAAGCTATGATTTTTTTTCTTCTAAAACCCCCTTTTCCCCCCCTTGGGGCCATTTTTAATTATATCAAAAATCTGTCATACATAAATTTTCGGCCCTTTTCCTAGAAGTAATAATAACTTTAAACGGATTCAATACGTATAAAAATAAAGAAATTATGAGGGTTTTCCTGTTTTCACAAAGAGCCCCCCCATTTCCCCCCCCCCCTTGGTTCGATTTTTTCCATTAACGAACTTGACGGAGATTTTATGACCCTTGATTTTATGTATCAGTTTGGAAGAGATTTATGCAGAATTTTTCCAGTTATCGTGGTCAGAAAAAAGTGACATAGATAGATAGATAGATAGATAGATAGATATATAAAGTTTTGAACTGGGGGTGGTTTTGGGTTCTGGGAGTCATGATCGGCGTAGATCTGCAAAAATTTTTCAAAATTTCCTACTTAGGGGAGAATGTAATAGGTAGTATTTCTTACGAAATCTACCTAAAAATCAGGGGAAACATATCAGTGTCACGTAACATTGTCTCAGCCAATATGTCCGTCAGGAAGGGTTTTAACCCATTTTCGGCCAAAGGTGCGTAAACGCACCATTTCAATAAATATATTTTTATTAACACTGTGATGTATATTTTTCACTAATTTTGTTTTTCTGCCTATTTTTAAAGGTTCTGGAGACATCTATAAAATATTAGTAATTCAATTGAAGCCGTCCTTTCTGTTGAGAAATTTTCAAAATACGCTGGTTTTTTACTTGAAACAGTTATTGATAAATTCGACTTTTTGAAAATGTATAATTATTCCACTTGAGATTAATCATATGTTTTTATAATGGAGTAAAGTTGCAAGTTCTGTAAATAAAATAAATATAAAACAAATTCCATAAGAAAATTTTTATTTAAATTTAATGGTAAATTAATAATGGTAAATTAATAATGGTAACGTCAAATTAAATAAAGTATTATTTTTCATGCACGAAACTTTTTTAATGTCTTAATGGATGTAATTTAAGCAAATTTCAATGCAAATAATACCACATTTTATAAAATTTCTATGCTTGGCCTAAAATGGGTTAACCGTGCATTCTTTAAAAAGTATAATGATCAAATCATAAAATGTAAATAAGTCAAATTTAATTCCTAAAAACTAAATTAATTTCATCTCAGAATTATAAATCTGTGCCACGTACAATTTGGAAATTCTTCCATGTTAAAAGAAAAAAAAAAAAAAAAAAAAAAGAAAGAAAGAAAATCGATATTTAAAAAGTCACCCATTTCTTCGAACATTAATGGCCACGCATTTCAGAAGGTGGCTATGTTGATCAAGAATTTTATTAAGGATTCTTCTCCCATAGCTGCTGCCCTTCCCCCTTCCTTAAAGGATGTGTAGGTAGTAAATCGGGAGCGAAACTATGCGCTAAATATAAAATAAAGCTTTGCGAAAATTGCGACTAAATTCACCACTGTTGGTTACCACACTTCGATACTTAATCAAACATTAACACGAATCTAAAAATGACACAAATAAATAAGTAAGCGAGAAATATGGTGCAGCTTTATTTCCTTGTAGGTTTTAGATTTTAATATAATAAGTTTAACACAAATGTAGATGAAGAAGGATTGAACAGCGTAAGACCCTTGCATGGCATTTGGCCCAGCGCCGAAATTAGTAACCAACTGATGAAAATCGCAGCTTTTTCATGACTTTTGGATCCGACTGGTGAAATTCGGGTTTTCTAACACTTTCTACATAGTTGAAAAGTGTTTATAAATTCGGTTTGTCTGTCTGTCTGTCCGCGCTCTAACAGCGTAAATATACTCGGGTTGCCATGTAATTCATATACAGTGATCTCTCACTTATACGCGATGTTCAGTAATTACGTTCTCATACCACTATATTAAATCAGTAAAATTCGATTTATAAATTCTGCGATTTAAAAAGCCGAAAATTACCTTATAAAAAAACTGGTGCAGAAAAATGATTTCCGTGTATCGCGTATAAGTGAGAGATCACTGTATGTAATTGACGTTTATTACGACATGTTCGGTATTGAAAATGAACTGTGTAGCATTTATAGTTCGTTTACAGGGGTACTCAAAAGAATTCCGTTACATTATGTTCTATGGCGAAAATTCTTTGCGGTGTATTTTAATGATGTTACACCATTTCAAACATATTAAAATTTATATGTATCATTAAGCTGCTCTGCAAGATGCTTACTATAGAATAGGGCGTGCATAGCATCTATCGTCCATTTACAGGGACACACAAAAATATTTGTTTACAATACTATATCTATGAGCAATAATTGCTATATACGTGCGTTTTCAATCGTTGTATACGTTTTCAAATTTAACTAAATTTTTGAATATTAATCTTGGGTTGTATAAATGACATAGATCATATACAGAGCTGCACAAAAGAACTCGAGTACATTTCCGTTTATTGACGGAAGTTGCTGAAGGGGAATTTTCAACTGTGTTACGTGTTTCCTAAGAACAAAATTTTACACACAATGTACTAAAGATACACAAAAACAATTGCTGAATGCAGGCGTTGTTTATGTGTGTTTTAATATACTATGTACTATATATACAAATTAGATTATATATAGGGCTTCACAAAAAAAAAAAAAAATTAGATATTTTTCCGACTATAGATGGTAGTTGCTGAAATTGGCTTTCAGATGTGCTAGGGGTTTTCCAAATTTGTTTACTTAGTCATAATCCTTCACCTTATTAAACATTGAAGTTTTGTTATACAACATTCTAAATATATATAAAGTGTTACATAATCTATGCTTGATGCATGCTTTTTCTTTCATGTTTTCTTTTTCTTATGGTTTTTCTTACATGTTTTTTCTTTTTCTTATGTTTTTCTTTCTTGTTTTCTTTTCTTTTGCGACCTTTGTTATTTTCTTGACCGGTAGACACCTCGTGCGTGAAAAGGATATAAGTGGAGTGGATTTTCTTTGAGTAAGATCTTTTAGAAATATTGCCGGAATCGCGCAATCTCGCGTTCTAGCCGCAGCGGACCCTGTTGGAACAACTGTAACAGTGACACACAATGACCATAGTGACTTAATGGTCATTGATGACTTGATGACACACGATTCCATTCCACTATTCTAGATTAACTGTTTGATTACGGGACAGTGCTGGCGACTATTTTTATATTCAATCGTATACCACAATTTTTAAATACTAGGGGGCTCAGCCCCCCACTCGCTAACGCTCGCCAACCCCCTGTGAATTACGAAGCAATTCACATTGGGACCGCTACGCTCGCTCGCCCTTTTTTATTTTTGCAGCAATTCTAGCCGGAATAAGTTCTACCATAAAATATTTGAACACATGAAATTGACAAAATTTTTTAATGTAAAAAAGTAATTCTCCGTTGAAAACACAACTAAAAATGCATTTAGTTGACGCTACCAATGGGCATATAAATCATTTAAATACTGTGAAAAAGGGATCTTGGAAATATAATTGGATTAAAAATTATTGCACCTATGATATTGTACAGCACGACTTAAATTCATTAGGAAAAAAAATACATGATAGGAAGATAGTTTATATATATCATCAATCATTGTTTGAATTTCGTTCGACATTTTAATGTTCTAATTGATTATAGATTTTTACAAAAGAAATAATTTTTTACTTCATCATTTCATCAACAGATGACGGCAGGTGCAATCTAGACAGTTGATATATTTGATATTCAGTTTGATGATTCAGTTGAAATTCGTAAATAAATTCTAAATAAGAGTTGAGAATTCATTTGAAATTAACGATATTACTCATAATTAAAATGAGGAATCATCTCAGACGCTTAGGATTACGTACATGTTATTTTATTTTTAATAATTGCTAGTTTGAGTTTCATTCTATGGTTTCACTGCTCTCACACTGACCGCCATATTGGAGGCGGAGCTGATCTAACACAATCTAGTCTGTTCATTGGTCTGAGCTCTGGAAACTACGGTTGTTGCCAAACTATAACCTACAAATTCAGCCCTATTTCCGCGCCACGTAAGAGAAATATATATATAGATTTTTCTTTGCGGTAGATTTCTTTTGAAAACATTAGTATAAGTGTATGACAGCGATTATTTTTCAAAAAGTGTTACGAATACATTAAAAAATAGTCCACTGGGACGTATATGTCCCAACCCGTAGTCAAAGTGCTGCCTCATACTCTCCCTCCTTTTTTTTTTTTTTTTTTTTTTTTTAATTTTGTACTGAAAAAAAGAGGTTTTTTAAAGGCATGTTATTATTATTATTATTATTATTATTATTATTATTATTACTTTGTTATTATTTCTTTTTAAAGAAATCGAAAAAATGTTTTTTGTACATTTTCAGTCCTCAACCCTTTCATGGGCGGTGGTACGTTTATGAAACCACTTAATTTTAATTCCATAATGCGACAATGGCACCAGAATTTTGATATAAAATTTTCCGTTTATTATGTTTGTGAAATTTTGCTATTTCTTATTTCCAAATAATTTGTTTCGTAAATTCCAGTGTCATTCATTCATTTGAACATTTTAGCAATATAAGTGCTTTGTCCCTGAAAGGGTTAAACCCTAAAAACTCTGTGGTAAAGCAAAATTTTTGAAATTCGTATTGGTTTAAAAATTATCCGCCTTTTGGTGTTGCAGTGAACAGGCTTATTTTTAGCGTATTGTGTGCGGCACGCAGGTCGAAACAAACGAATTAAGGAAGTCCAGGAGGCTTCATTATATTCACCTGGTATAGATAATTTTATGTAAGCTGAAAATTGTCACTGTTTTTTATGCTTGTTTAAAAACGTTGTATAACTTTAAACCTGTTTTTCTCGATTTTTTTTTTAACAAATCGGTACCAGGTACGAGATCTACCGATTTGGTTAAAATTTTATGTTTTTCTAGTAGTATATACTATATTTTAGTCCCACCAAAAAATTTTGTAACTGAAATTTGACCAGCCGCTAATTTCTTCAGAATCGAAAAATTGATAAATCCTTCCGATAAGGACTACAAAATATCGTAAATTTTAAGGTTTTTATTTGGTTTTTTGTTATAGATAAGCAGATTCTCAGATTCATCTGGTACCGCGAAGCACTTCACTTTTTGCACATCCCTGTATCAAAGGCCGCCTCAAAGCACCATTTTTTCAACCAATTTCCAAATCAGAAATTCAAATCGATGGCGTCTTTTTCTTCAAAAGACGCCATCGTTCGATCGAAGCGGATGTATTTCACGAGTAGACTAAAATGTACGCTTTGTTATATTAAATTAAATTCTATTTTTTTTCTTTGTACCGTGTTTTTTTTCCGAAGTGGATGACATCATCCTCTAATGCAGTTAAAATACGATTGTTAATTTTTTTTTTTTCTCGTACGTGCCTTTTGCTATCTTCGACGAGTTTGTTACTATAACTTTGATGGAATAAATGATGATATTCCGGCTTGACTGATGTTGTTTGCCGATATTTTTATCCTTGATTTTTCATTAGAACTTTAAACTTGCATCTACAAAATGTTAGATATTGCTAAAAAAATTTAGACTGCAGTGCGAAATCATACCACAGGTCCCCACTGGTAAAAAATTAATTTACTTAGAAAAGGCTAGATAACATAAATATATCCCCCCCCCCCCCTTTTAAACCTATCCATTTTCCCAAGGCCAACTAAGAAGTCTGTACTTCATGGTATAAAAAAAGAAATGAACATCATACATATATCCTTTCATATACGTCTTTGTCTACCGCCTTATCAAGTTCTTGTGTGAGAACGGGATTTATGCACTTTAAATAAATGAAACAAATATTGCCGATCTTCTTATTTAATGTACCATAAATTAAAAATTGTTTTAAAAAGCTATATGAAAATGACAAATATTACATAGTTTTATATTACTATTTAATTGTGATGAAAAAGATATACATCCCTTTTGCAATAAAGTATGGCATGTCTTTAAAAGTATTAGACGGATACAAATGTTTAACCGCATACAATTATAAACGTCTTTTTTTAAGTTATTACATTTTATAAAAAATAATAGCAAGTGAACAACTCAACACTTAATTAACCCTTTAAACTAAATCATTTGCATTAAAAACTAGTATTTTTAACAAAAGTTTTTAATTAAAAGAGTTAGTTAAAAGTTGAATTGCTCCTTTTGTGTTAATTTTTCGTAACTGTAAAGTTACTGTAAACTTTAAACTTTAAAAAACGTAACTGTAAACTTAAAAAAAAAATCATCATTGTATGCAGTAAAACATGCGTATCAGACTATTGATATAAAAAATATGGGGGGTGCTCAAAAGTTTTAGCCTAAGTTGTATAGCTTCAATACGCTACCGCGCATGCGCGTCAGTGTATTACTGCTTATTTTACTGTTTATTACTGTTAATTTTACGGTATAATATTGGCATCCTAGCTACCAGTATTATACCGTAAAATCAACATTTTTTTCCAGTGTATAGTCTATACCAGCCATACTCAACCTACGGCCCGAGACACGCAATTATGAAAGAAATTATCGTATGCATATGTAAGAGTTTATCGTGGAAAGTAAGTTCAGGGGGTGATTATTGAGAAGATGTCAAAGTTGGCGAATCCTTTGAAAAGACCTAAAGGATTTACTTTTACGGAGTGAAACAATTTGTTAAAACAAGAAGGTATAGTGGCACTTGGTTGTTTTGGCAATCCGCAGAGTGCGTTTCCTGGGTACTGAAGTACTAAACTGGAGTGTAGTTTTCCCTTTTATTTTGTATGGTGAAGCAAGGAAGACGAAAATCACATCATTAGAGTTAATAGTCTTTAATTGGAGAAACATGTCACAATTCAGAATCTTCCACAATAGTGAGATTTTGATCAATCGAAGTTTCAGATTTTTAAATGAATCTGATGAATATTGGTGAGGTGACATTTTAAATTTAAAGTCAGGGGTGAAGAACGCAAACATAATCCAAAGAATAATCCAGAAATGCTGTTGAACGGGTCCGATCAAGTTCACGTAATCCAAAGAGTTTTAAGAACATCAAGGTGATTTTTCGTTATAAAACCAAAGGGTGGCCAAAGGGGCCAAGACATTTTTAGATGTTTATGAGATGAAGATCAGAGGGCAAGTGTTCTATCCGATATGAAAGTGGGCGCAAGGAAAAACACGCCAAGCGAGATACATTTCAAGCCAAGAGAATCGCATTTTTTTGCGTGGGAAATGTAACCGTTACATATATACATATCAACTTCATAATTGACGTCATTGGAAGGGAAAAATCTTTTGGCGAAGATTGCACTTTGGCTAAAAAGAGAGATTAAGAATTTTACCGTTAATTATTGTTTTGGGAATAGGGCTTTCGAGGAATGCAGCAAAGGCGCCGTTTAAATGCTATAGACATCTGGAACAATATTCAAGACAAAGCTGACCATGAAAAGGAAAACATTTTATGCCTTGTATAATTTCATTTCTTTTGATATGTGGGAGACCGAATAAGTACGTTAATGATAATTTAAAAACAATATGCATGATTTTGACTAAAAGTCTTTCGTTGAAAGAGAAAGATAAAAAGGGTGCGCTTTTTAACAGCCGGGAATGTATATGAATTACGATTATGCAGAAAGGGGAAAATATATTTGATAAAATACATAAAATATAGATTGCTTTAATTTTTTGAAAGGAATATATATGGTATCTTTACCATAGCAATCATCTATATATATATTTGTCTTACGTGGCGCGAAAATAGGGCTGAATTTGTAACTTATGGTTTGGCAACAACCGTAGTTTCCAGAGCTCAGACCAATGAACAGACTAGATTGTGTTAGATTAGCTCCACCTCCAATATGGCGGTGAGTGTGAGAGCATTGAAATTGAAACCATAGAATGAAGCTCAAATTAGCAATTATTAAAAATAAAATAACATGTACGTAATCCAAAGCGTCTGAGATGATTCCTCATTTTAATTACGAGCAATATCGTTAATTTCAAATGAATTCTCAACTCTTATTCAGAATTCATTTACGAATTTCACTCACTCAAAAGTCGGAGAAGAAAAAAAATCAACTTTGTAGATTGCACCTGGCGCCATCTGTTGATGTATTCAGGAAGTAAAAAATGATTTCTACGTAGTTTTTTTTTTTTTTTTCTAATGAATTTAACTCGTGCTGTACAAAAGATCCTTTTTTCATAGTATTTAAAAGATTTATATGCTCATTGGTAGCGCTAAGTAAATACATTTTCAGTTGTGTTTTCAACGGAGAATTACTTTTATACATTAAAAAAAAATTGTCAATTTCATATGTTCAATTGTTTTATGGTAGAACTCATTCCGGCTAGAATTGCTGAAAAAAAGGGGCGAGCGAGCGAAGCGAGCTGTGACCGCGTAGCGGTCTCAATGTGAATTGCTTCGCAATTCACGGGGGGTTGGCGAGCGTTAGCGAGTAGGGGGCTGAGCCCCCTAGTTAATCCATATTTATAAAAGAGAAGAAATGTATTTAAGAGATTCATTTTTATTTTATATATTTTAATGAGAAGACAAAATCTTCCCAGTCATTTATAATTTAAAAGTACGTCATTTGCTTAGTGAAAGCCTTCTTATAGGTAATCTTATTTGCATGACAGAGATGTATACATTTTTTAATCTCCATCACTAATTAAATGTTATTTCAAATTAATTACATTTCAACTATATTAGAGATGGGAATGCTCGGAAAAAACCCGGAAACTTTGGGAAAAAAACCGTTTTTTTTCCGTTTTTTTCCGAAGGGGTATTTTTCCATTTTTCCGAATTGGAAAAATTGAAATTTAATTTATAAAATAATATATTCAAAATATTATTATGGCTGCATTCTGATATTTTTTCTTTATGTTTTTTCATGTTCAGTGTCTACCATGAAATTGTTAACATAGAAAATATGATCTGTAAGCAGTTTAGGAAGAACTTAAGTCCTTCAAAGGATCCTTTACAATTTCTTCACCTTAAAACATAGAACCCTTCAAACAATTCGGAATATTTTTCAATCTCCATTCTGAATCCTCCAGAAATGTTATGATTTTAAAATAACAAAACATGTCGCATAACAGCTGAAATCACCAATTAATATCTTATCTAGCTGTATATACAGTAGTGGCCAGGTTTCCACAATTTTGGCCACTACTGTATTTATGAAGGATCTTATTAATAATATCTAAATAAGAACCTATAAATATAATGATAATTTTTAATTCACAAAATTTTGATTATATTTTTATGACAATTTTATATGATTTTTTTAATAAGGCAATGTTTTTTATACAAAACGTTCACAAAAACAGGATTGCGTTAAAAAAAAATGTAAGTAGACCCATGCAACTTATCTTGTTAAAAATGAAAATTCATGTGCAAAATTATTTCAATAATATACCGAAATTCAATATAAAATTTTAAACATGCACTTATTTTTATTGGCATAGCTGCGATTTTTCATGTAATCAGATAATAATTGCCAGAAATATTTAACTATTTTTAGAAACAAGTTATTTTTTAATAACATGCAATTGAAATTATTTAGTCTTTTCAAGCTTTTTTTCTCTACTCTTTCTTAAATATAGATTTTAAGACTTATCTAGCTATTATATATATATATATATATATATATATATATATATATAAATGCATACAAATAAACTTTGCAAAGATAATGTAAATTTTCTGATAAAAATTGTTTTCAACTAAATATTTCGAAGTATTAAAAAATCCACCAGTTTTATAAATTTCATTAAAGAAATATACATACATATATATATTACTTTCATATCAAGAATCTAAAACTTAAGCTAAAACCAAAACATAGAGTTGGTTTAGACTGGAGAGCTATACCAAAACTAAATGCACAATAAATGAGAATTCTAATCGTACGAAAATAAAATTGTAATATTGTAAATTATCAATTTTTAAGTAATAGAAGATATAAAAATAATATTTATAATGTCACAACTACAATAATTTGTTTCTTTAAAATAGCGTCATTTATATACAAAGCAATGCGGTGTAGAGGGGATTTAAATTTGCTTTCAAACTGCAGTGATACTGGTTGAAACTCATGTTATTATTATTATTATTATTATTATTATTATTATTATTATTATTATTATTATCTCTACTAATAATTGAACAAATGCAAATGAAAATCATTTCAACAGAGACATGATATATTACAAACAATGGTGTTAAATTAAGAAAGAAAAGCTACTGTGAAAATTCTGAGACTGAAAGGCTAACTTTTAAAAATTGACGTTTTTTTTTTCTTTTTTGTAATATATTCATGTAAAGTGAAAAAAAAAATGTCTTTAGTATGCAGAAATTTTAAAAATGTTTATTATTTTATATCTTTTAAGAAAATGTAACTTATTTTTGAGAAACATTTGTAAAAAATCAATTTTTCCAAAATTTCCAATTTTTCCAGAAAAAAGCCGGAAAAAACTGGTTTTTTTCCGCCACTTCAAAATTTCCGGAAATTTTACATCTCTAAACTATATATTTTCACATTTTAAAAATATATGATGCCTTTGTATTGAGCAAAGTCGGATATATTAAATAAAATCTGATTTTTTTTTTTCTTTTGGTAATCTTTAGAATTTAGAAATTTTGCAGTATGTTATTATCTTGTTTTATACTTATTATGTAATAAGTGTATAGTATAGTAAGCTAATTATATTACGTTATACACTACTTTGTTACGTTACTTTGTAATGTTTCTATTTTAATTACAATTTTTTTTTTTAGATAATTATATAAGTATATAGTGTGCTGCGGCCCGCCTAACGAAACAAACTTATGTTTGCGGCCCGAGCGGGAAAAAGGTTGAGCATGGCTGGTTTATACGCATATCTCCAATTTTCCAGTTTGTTTTACCTACGGTGAAAACTTTCACAAAATTGATAAATAAAAACAAATTTTAAATTTTGTTGTTGAAATGGGCTTTACCATAATAAAATTGCAACAGTAAAAACACATTTGCAAACCATTATACTGCATTATTGTACGGGCAATTATAGTTATAACGCAACGCAGAAATGCATCATAAGCAAATAAAATATGACTCTTATCTTTAGTTTTATTTACAAATTTACAAAACTATGTTTCCTGAAAAATACCTTTTTTTTTTTTTTTTTTTATACCGCTAACCAGGCCCCTACCTGCCCGGCATGAATGCCTAGCTTAACGGGTTAGTACCTGGGTGCGGGGCGGAAATCGCCTGATCACAGCATGGCTGTGATCCACCTGACTATTGATTTGTTCACATCGCTGCTGTGCTTGCTCTCTTGTGATTTGCTACCGTTATCTCTGTTTGCCGGTTCAAGGTTTCTGTTTAACTTTGTTGAATTGACAGATTTAATAGGTCTCGTAATTTAGAACCTTGATCAGGTGACGAGACCCTCACCTGATTAGGCACCCCCAGAGGTATTATTCACAGGTAACTTGGAGGGCTTTGCACCCACGACGGATTTTACATGCACCAGGTGCCATTAGCGTACATAGATTTACATATTTACCATGTCTGTTGGCTTGTCACGTTCATGGTGGGTTGTCGCTGTAGTGTTTATCGCCTCTTTTATGGGCTGATTTCCCTTCTTGTTGTATTTGTCTCTGTCAAGGCTTTTTGGCGTTTTTATAGGCTCGCCCCTGTTGTGGGTTGTTTTTTGTCTATCATTCATTGGTTTTTTGTCTCTTTCTTGATATATTTTTACCTCTAGCTTGTGCTAGAGCTGGTTTTCACATTTTGAATCTTGGTCTTCTTTCGAGAGTTTCACTGGTTATTATGTCACTATCGTGGGTTTTGTCACGTTGTAACGTTTGTTACTGGTGGTTGTCACCCTGAAAAATACCTTAAAATATTACATGATGAATTACAGAATAAGACTTGGAAATGGCACTGTCAATGAACATTGAAACAGCTTAGAAATGTTCTCATATGCAAATATCTAAATAAATAGCACAATTATTATTTATTTATGCAATCATTGTTTTCTTTCGTAATTTGTGTACGACCTATGAAACGCGGTCATCCGACATCATATTTTCCCTTGGTGAACTAATATCCAGATATCGAAAACTGGTTTAAGTCAGCATTTATGCATTTTCATATCTGTGCAACTTTTTATGATAAACTGCTGAAATTTTGTACATGGCCTTATTAGTGTATGGGGCACATTTTAATCACTGGGATATTTTTGGTATGAGGCCGTATAAAATTTAATTTTGTATGTCTTAAAATTTAATCCCATGGAAATTTCAATCGATTTCATAAAATTCTGTACCTTCTTTTTACGTGACTTTGTAATTTATAATATATGTCGATGTTCAATATTTAAGGAATCAAATCCAAGGTCAATGTTTTTGGGACACCTGAATATGTGCGCATACAATCTATGCGATTGCGGGACTCTAGACTATAACTAAGAACAGGCACAATTATCATGACGCACGATTACTCATTTATGGTTTTCATCATCGCAATGTAAAAATTGCTTAGGAATGCTTTATTTTATTCAAAAGCTTCTGAAAATTCAGCTGTGAATATTTTGCTATGTCTATTTTGAGACTTTCTCTGTGACAGGAAGTTGGGTAAGAAGCAAGGTTAATCCCAACACCTGGTTTCCTTTTGACGTGTACCTTATTTTTTCAACGAAAGTGTATAGAATTACACGAGATTTTCGTCCATTTTCACTTTTATTTTACTCTCTCCTTTCTCGCTTTGGTTATTGTCTTGTTACAATAGCAATGAAATAACTACCGCAGTAATAATATAAATACGCCCAAAATATCTACAAACAAGAACAAAAAAATCATGCGATAAGCATAGGTTATGCAACACTTTCCAACACTTCCAAAATAATTTTACAAATCTTTAGCGTTTAATATAAGGTGACAGGCAAAACGTATTTAAAACCGCAATTTCAGGAATTACCAAGAATATTTGGAAAAATATCAGAGTTACTTTGTGCAGCCCTGTATATGATAGATTTGTATATACTATATAAAATGCTTAATTTTAGTTCAGTTAGGAAACACGTAGCACAGTTTAGAATTCCCCTTCTGGAATTTCCGTCAATAAACGGAAATGTACTCGAGAACTTTTGTGCTGTCCTGTATATGATCTATAAAAATTAGTTACATTTAGAAACGCATTTCCAGCAATTTTTGTTAATAGACACTACCGAATTATTTTGTGTGTCCCTGTAAATGAACGATGAATGATATCCACACAATATTCTATAGTAAGCCTCTTGTAATGCACCCTGAGTGATATATATCAATTTCAATATGTTTCAAATAGTGAAACATTATTAAAATAAACCGCAAACGATTTTTCTCCATAGACCGTAATGTAACAGAATTGTTTTGAGTGACCGTGTTAAGGAACTGTAAGTGCTATACACACCATATTTATAGTAGGCCTCTTGTAGTGCACCTCAGTGATATATATCAATTTCAATATGTTTGAAATTGTGTAATATCATTAAAATAAGCCACAAACGATTTTTCTCCATAGGCCGTAACGCAAAAGAATTCTTTTAAGTGTCCCTGTGAAAAAACTATAACTACGCACTTCATTTTCAATTACCGAACATGCCATAGTAAACCGTAATATCATATATCAATTGCATGACAATTCGTATATATTTACGCGAGTTAGAGCATGGACAGACAGACAGACAAACTGAATTAATAAACACTTTTCAACTATGTTGGAAAGTGTTAAAAAGAATATTTTTAGAAGCAAATCTTTACATTCTTAAATTGCGACAGTTAGAAAAAAATGAAAATTTCATAGATAAATAAATAAATAATAATAATAATTGCTTTATTGGCAGATTTACGTCGCTGCATCTGATTTTAACATCATAAATAGTTTTAAAGTTTTAAAACTGTGTTTTTGTATTTGCATCTGTTACAGTAACAATTAAATTATAGCAATGTATTTACGTTGTGTTATACCTATTCGGGATTTGTAAATTATTTTCTCATTGTATAGTCATAATTTATATTAAACTGTTAATTGATAAAACTGTGAGAAGAGGGGGGGGGGGGTTAATTATTACACTCTTTATTTTTTCATTTTTATTTAATTTTCTATTTTTTAGTGTTTAAAATATTACATTGCTTTAGTTCCACAGGCAGTTGGCCTTTTTTTGGCGAGTGTGTTTTGGCGCATCATCAAATCCAATTTTGTTGTAACTAATATGCAATTGTAACCATAAAGAATATTTTTCTCTTTATCACCTGTGGCGGGATAACGGGAGAAAGTCTTAGAATTTAGTTATTAATTTATAATTAATATCTAAAAATAATAAAATGTTCTATTGACATCGGAAGCACACTTGTGTATTAAAATTTTAATAATTCTACACTAAAAATAAAATAAAATAAAATAAAATAAAATTTATAATTTAACAAATTACAACAACAATTGGGAAAATGTTCCGAAAGCTTAAAAAAAAAAAAAGAATAAAAAAAAATAAATAAATAAAATCAAATTAATTAAAATGATTAATTATTCAAAAATTTTCATCGGAACCATCTACAAATAAACGCATTTTCCATTACTACAGTTGAAGAGATCCTGGCATTCTCTGTCCTCGCAAAAATATTCGTTTGAACCATCGCGGCAATTATTGAAACGCATTTTCCATTACTATACCTTATCTTTAATATACACCTTAATATTTTGTCGGGTCCTTCCTAAAATAACTTTAACTCTTGTTTAGATTGATGTCTGAGCTAAAGGTCTGAGCTAAAGAGGCAATTAA
Organism: Maratus michaelseni; assembly: GCA_963931845.1. NCBI lineage: Eukaryota > Metazoa > Arthropoda > Arachnida > Araneae > Salticidae > Maratus > Maratus michaelseni. The sequence goes on along the minus strand of OZ007589.1, from coordinate 314,429,771 downwards.
AGTTGAAGACCTCGTTTTTAGCACTTTCCAACCTAGTTGAAAAGTGCTTATGACTTCGGTTTGTCTGGCCGTCTGTCCGTGCTCTAACTCCCGTAAATATGCTCGGATTGCTCTGCAATTTTTATATGTTATTGTCGTTATCTATAGCATGTTCCCTATTTCAACGGAAGTGTGTAGCACTTATAGTTTTTTTACAGGGACACTCAAAAGAATTCCGTTACATTGCGGTCTATGGGGAAAAATCATTTGCGGTTTATTTAAATAATGTTTCACTATTTTAAACGCATTGTAATTTATATATATTACTAAGGTGCATTAGAAGAAGCTTAATATGGAACAGGGTGTGCATAGCACTTATAGTTACTTTACAGGGACAGTAAAAATAATTCCGTTACATTACGAGTATGGAGAAAAATCGTCTGCGGTTTATTTAAATAATGTTTCACTATTTTAAACGCATTGAAATTTATATAGATCACTAAGGTGCATTACAAGAGACTTACTACGGAATATTGTGTGTATAGCAGTCATCGTTCATTTACAGGGACACGCAAAAGAATTCTCTACTGTCTGTTAACAATAATTCCTGGAAGTGCGTTTTAAGTTATTGAACGCGATTTTAATTTTAACTTGCTTTTTGTCTATTACGTGGTGTGTATAAATTCTGTAGATCCTATACAGGGCAGCACAAAAGTTCGCGAACACATTTCTGTTTATTGACAAACTCCAGACGGAGAATTTTAAACTGTGCTACGTGTTTCCTAACTGAACTAAAATTATCATCCTATGTAGTATATATACAAATCTATAGATCCTATACAGGGCTGAATAAAAGTATTCGGATATTTTTCCGAATATTGTATATGTTGGAAATTCCTGAAATTATGTTTTTAAATATGTTATGCGTTTTCTAAATTGTTTACTTAGATGTTAGCTTTTAGCTTATTAAACGGTATGATTTGTAAAATTATTTTGGAAGCGTTGGAAAGTGCTATATAATCTATGCTTGACGCATGATTTTTCGTTCTTGTTTGCTTTAAAAGACGATTTCTCATCCGACGTCCATTTTTGAATTCGGCTTTTTTTCACATCTGATAGTTTGCATCTATCCTTTTTGTAACGATTTTATGCATTTCTATTGCCTCTTTAAAAAAAAAAAAATTCTTCTAAAGTTACAGAATTTCGTTAAAAACGCTTAAAAATTTTTTCTAAAGTTACAGAATTTCGTTAAAAAAATAAAGTGACGACGCCAAAAGGTCCATTCTCGACCGAAAACAACAACCATTTACCAAGTTGGATTAAATAAAATAGCATAAAATCATTGTAGTTTGGCTTGTATATATTAATCTCATAAATATCACTATTTCGATTTTTGTTCGATATAAAAGTAGGTCAGCTGTCGCGACTAGGTCATCATTACCAAGTTCATGATCGCTACTATACTTGCTGTAAAATAAACTTTTCACAGCAGCGACCTTGCCTGTAAAAGTCGTTTTACCGCATGATCACTGAAACTCCCGAAAAAACAATTTCCGATGTGATTGGGTCCTCTCCCCTCAACGCAAAAACACCCGCTCGCTAATGTTAATCCTATGGGGCATTATTTTTCTAATATCCCGTTTGCATTTACATATTTTTAAACGATTTTTTTTTTTTTTTTTTTTTTTTTTTTTTTTTTTTTTGCATTGGATAGCAGAGATCACTATCTATTTCTGACGTTGATTACTTTTTACATTATCATTGTGGAATTTTTTTTTTACGAAGATACTTTTACTTTCGGAACCGTTTTCGAAAGTGAAAGTATCTTAAAGAAAATTAAAGCAGCAGATTGGTCTTTAACCCTCAGCACAGAACACCGTTTTCAATTCCTTACTATTAGTTCACACTCTCCCTATATATATTTATATATCTTGTTCAAATTTTCAATCGTTAATAAAATACTTTTTTATTCATCCACTCAAGTTCAAACACATTTTTTTAAACTTGTAGTGGATGACACTTGATGTTTATACAGTTTTATTAATTGTAATTATTTAAAAAAAAGTAACTAAAATAAAATTTTTCTTTGTTAACTTAAGTAGGAATTGACTTTTTTTTTTTTATATTACTTGTTTTTATTAGTTAAAAGGAACACTAGTCTCTCAGGCCAGGGCATCTATTCCTACTAACCTATGAAATTGAGTCACATAAGGAGAGTGGACTAATTACAATATGTAATATTTCAATTTCTTTATTTATACAAAAATACATACTAAACTATACATAATGAGAAAAAATCACAATTTTAACACAGGTCCGAGAGACCTGTGTTCCGTGTAGAGGGTTAAAACGTTCCATTGTGATCCGAATGTTGTTCTTCTCCGGTACAATGCAAGGGGCTTCGCACAGCTTATGTAACAAAACAATAAGGAATACTTTCGGAAAATACTGTCAAAGCCGGCGTTTAGAATCAAATTCCCGACGCGGCAGCACGAGAAAAGGGAAAAACGTGTCGTCATGTGACACGAATCGCTTATAACTCGATAAGTAATTTATTTATCAAAAAATGAAAAACCCATTTCGATTCCAAATCGCTTCAATTGACAAGCCTACCAATTTTATGCCTTTACGTTTAAAAATGAGTCAGAAAGTTTCGCATTGTTGAGCAGGTCATTTGAGAACCACCTAGAAGAAGCGCTAGGAGAAAGCAGACAGTTGAAGAAGTCAAAGGATATTTGTGCTATCGGTTTCATGCATGTCTTAATTCTTTTTATGATATAAAAATACAAAATACTTCCAATGTGTTGGAAAAAGCGTGCAGATGTTAAACAAGTCGGAAATTGCACGCCAGACGTGACAAATGAGGTGAGTTCGTAAATAAGTAGTTTCAATGAAATGAATTGTATCGTCTTTTATTATGATATGATTAATTCCCGTAATAAAATAATTACATTTTAAGGGCAACATTTTATCTTTTGTTGACATTTACTAAAAATTCCAACGGGGAACTTAAGCCTATAGCTTTGAAAATTTGAAAATTTGAAATCCATATTTAGACTTTTTTTTCCATTTAATATCTATTTCTTAAGAAAGACCTATCCCAAAAACTGTCAATAGATTATAAGAATTCTATAATTAAACAATTTTAGTATACAAATTCGGTTTTCAAATTCAGTAATTACGGAAATAATAGGACTCCATCTTAAATAGGACGTAATCACCATTTCAATGGCAACCTATAGAATCATTACCTATCACGAGATATTATTGAATTAATTACGTATGATAGGCTTTAATAGAAGGAAGAATGTGACTATAACTTGGTCATAGAGGTTATAAAATGCCCATATCCATCATATATGACTATAATGTCATACATGTTAGAAAACTTGACGATACATCTCGGTTGCTTGACTATTAATCCCTGGAAGCTGCTAAAACAAGGAAGTACCTGTTTAAAAAAAAATTCAAATTACTTAATAAATATTTTTATTAATATCTTTTTAAGTTTTGATTCGATTTTCATAAAATTTGAAATGACTCGACAAAATCCTGCTACGATTATATTACAGGGTGTTCCAAAAATTCGACCGGCAAATTAATAGGGATGATAGAAGGCATCAAGTGGATAAAAACTTACTAAAGTACATGGGGTCGCAAACCATGTTTAGTAGGAGAAAATAGCAAAAATAGTTTTGAAGGGTGTGACGTCGAGTGGAACAAAAAGGGCCAATAATAAGTAGAAAAAAATATTTATATGACGTCAAGCATGTTTACAATGCATTCCAGTTCAACGTCAGAAAATAGACGACGACACATTTTTATAGAAATTGTTCGAAGTTGCCGCCACGAAGGTCATTGCACAGTCGACACCGACGGACGAAGGATTGCCGGACACGTTAAAACATCTTCCTATAAAAATGTCTCGTCGTCTCCTTTCTGACGTTGAACTGTAATGCATTGTAATCATGCTTTACGTGAAATTAAATGTTTTTTCTATTTATTATTGGTCCTTTTTGTTCCAGTCGACGTCACACCTTTCATAAATATTTTTTGCGATTTTCTCCCACTAAACGTGGTTTGCGACCCCATGTTCTATGGTAAGCTTTCATCCTCTTGATGTCTTCTATTATCCCTCTTAATTTGTCTGTCAAATTTTGAAATACCCTGTATATTAAATTTCAAACCATTCGGTTGAGTAGTTTTTGCGGTGTTATATGCGGACAAACGGACGAACCAGACGACCCCTGTAGGTGCTACGTATTTATATAATTACGAACGCACCTAAAAAAAAAGTTATAATTTTGATAAATAATATTTTTAAAATAATCTATTAAAAAGTCTCTTTTATGTTTGATTAATCTTCTTACTTTTATTTAAACATCAATAATAAATATGTATTTTTGTCCATTCTACTCTGGTTTATATTTGAAGTACAGTCCTCTAAAACGAAACACGTACCCCAACCCCCTTGAAAGGCCTCTAAAGGTGAAAAAAAGAGGAATATAAATCGTCCAGTCTAGACTTTCTGGCGTCAAAAGCAGCTGCTACCGCTTTTCTGAAAATTGACATGCTCTGTGGAGGTTAACCTGAAAACATTCGTATCATGTTAGGTCAACGAACGTCAAATATCGATTCGCACCGTGACGTCACGTTATAGTGGACTTCGTAATGGAGAGATGATTTTCGATCGATAAAGACAAAAGAAAATTTCATGCGAAGTTTTAGTAGTGGAAAACTTGGATTCCTTTAATAAGCTATGTATTATTACAAAATCGGCCCTAATATACCTGGTGATTCAAAATAGATGTAATCTCTTAAATCACTAATGTTAGAAATATACTTCCAATTATAAAAAAATATACATCAAGTGTAGTTTTTAGACGTGGCTTGGCTTTTATTTATTTATTTTTTATTTATTTATTTTTTTTTTTGAAGAAAAAAAAGCAACAAATAATAATAATAATAATAATAATAATAATAAACAGAAAAGCGCGTTTTTAGTGCTGGAAATTTCATCAAATTCAAAATATTTTAACTCGGTAAGTTTTGGTCGTAAAAGACTAAGATTTTTTTTTTTTAAATGTCCTTCTTAGACGCAGGGAAACATTTTTCAAAATATAAATTATAGGAAATGAGGGCCTAATAAGAAAAATTAAATTTCGTATTTTAATATGTATGCAGCCCTTTGCAAAACAAATGCCACATCTAGGAGCTATGGTAGTTTGATAAGTTCTCGGCCTGACACAGAGATGGGAACAAAGTATGACCAAATGGCAATGATGTTTGTAAAATATGATCCTTTAGATGACATGCTGTCGAGTTTCAGAAGCGTGAGTTTATTTTTTATTGCTGGGCGACAAAGTAAAGTAAACAAGTTTTGACATTTTCTAAAAATGGAAAAAATTGAAGTTCGAGCTGTCATAAAATTAATTTGTTATAAAAGGTTACCCCACGGACATACAAAAAGAGTTACATTCCACTTTAAAGGATTCTTGTCCTTCGTATTCGACGATAAAAAAGTGGGTTGCTGAATATAAACATGGTAAGAAATCAATTCACGGTGATAAACATTCAGGACGCCCAAAAACCGCTACTACCGACGAAATCGTCTCAAAAATTCACAATGCCATATTGAACTATCGCCGATTGAAGATATACAAACATCTGGATAGGCCGTTGTCCACTACTTTTTACACGATGTTTTGGGTATGAAAAAGCTTTCCGCTCGATGCGTGCCGCGTTTGTTGAACGTCACTAAAAACGCCAAAGAATGAACATTCCCCAAGAGTCTTCTGAAATGTATTGTGTTGCAAGTTGAAAAAAAAAATAAATATTGTCAAAAATTTGTATTTTCTTTGTCAGGCCGAGAACTTTTCGAACCACCCTTGTACAGGGCTGCTCTAAAGAATTCGCACACAAAAGTGTGTCTTAAATATATTAAGTTGCAAGGGGGCTACACTGAAAAATAGTATGAAATTATGTAAAAAATCTTGTGCTTTCACTGTCAGGCCGAGAACTTATCAAACCACCCTCGTACTTGATTGCTATACTTTTTGAAATTGGAAGTATGAAGTGTGTTTCTATGATGAACTGTTTAAGAGATTATTGTCATTACATCTATTTTGAATCACCCAGTATATGACGATCCTAAGCAGTTTCTTTCATTGGTACTGCTCTACACACTTTACCCATGGAAAGTAATTGAAAAAAATAATTTTTATTAAGACAAAGACAACAACACTTGATCAGCAATAAAACAGGCATTAGCCTATTCGTCGCGGACATGAATCGCGAATTTTAACAATTGGTCTTGTAAAAAATAGGAATGTTTGCCAATTGATCGCCGAAAAATTTGCTAACTTCTACAAACCGTAAAAAATAATGCAAATTTCGTCAAAAACCTCGGAAAAAACAGCGACTTTCGTCAATCGGCCGCGGGAATAAAATCGCAATTTCAAGAATCCGTTGCAGAAAAAAAACGAATTTTGTCACACAATCGCGGGAAAAAAAAAAATCGATAATTTCATCAAACGATCACGCCAAAGAAAAAAAAAAAGAAAAGAAAAGAAACTTGCTCAAAAAAATCGTACATTTTGTCAATCAGTTGCAGAAAAAAATCACGAATTTCAACAAATTATCCTGAAAAAGTTTCGTGAGGTCGCCAAAACAAATAGCGAATTTCGTGAATTGGTCGCAGAAAAAAATTGCGAATTTTGGAAAATCGAAAAGGATCACGGATTTCCTCTTTAGACTAAAGATCTAAAATTCATGCAATTCAGAAATCTGCAAAACCCTTGGTCTCAGGTAAGAGTCAGGCGCTGCTTTTTTTTTTTTGGTTCAGATTGGCTTTAACCATTTGACTACTGTCGAGACATATACGTCACAGTAGACTGATTTTTATTCTATTAGTACTGCTTTTTAAATATTATTTTTGCCATATATTTATACTTATTAGGATATTTTCAAGAGAAATATACCCCAAATTGGAAATTGTGGTACGATTGAATATAAAAACAGCCGTTAATCCTAGCCCGTAATCAAAGGGTATTCGAATTCGGGCTGTGATTTGTCTCTTTTAGGTTAGGGTTCGTGGTTCGTGTTGATCTGATTTTCCAAAGAAATTCTGAATATTTTTCAGATGAAAAAACTATATATTTATATTTGAACATTAATGAACATATAGGTTAAAATTTTCTGCATAAAGGTAAAATTGATATTAGAGATATTAATTGTAGACTTGTATTAAACTTGGATTAAATTTCTTTCATTCATGTTGAAATATGTCGGGTTCGAGACGGTAAAATTTTTTTTTGCGGGTTTCGGGTTGACTTGAAATTACAGTTCTGCACTGGGTCGGGTTGTGTTGACGGAATTTTTTCGTTGCGGATCGGATTGACTATAAGCTTTTCGGGCAGCTAGTAATAAATAAATAAATAATATAACAGTAGCATTTTAAAATTTAAAGCAAAAGGTTAATTTTTTTCAATTTCTCTAAAATAAATAAATAAATAAAATAAGTTTTTTGTGTATTAAATTTTTATTCAACATTTATATAGTAGTAATAATAAATGTATTTTTAAAAAGTTTATCCAGAAGATTGAAATTTATACGGGAAGCTAGATTTTTTTTTCATTATATACTTTATAATTTTTTTTCCATAAAAATTTTACAAAATAGTATTATTTTTTTATGTCAACAAAGTAGAATATTCTTAAAACTTTAGTATGCTAACACTATATTTTATCCTACTAAAATTTTAAAGAAGAGTTAATATATGTATAATTACAGTATAGAATCCTGTTAGTTCGCCTGCCGATATCTCGACATTTTGTATAACTCAATCATCACTTCTTCTTCTTCTTTTTTCTTTTCTTTTCTTTTTACTTTTTTTTTTTTTTTTTTGTTTAAATCGTTAAATGATCTCTACTGGTCAAGAAGAACATTATCTTTGAAAAAAATTGGTGGTATATTTGAAATAATGTACAAATAATAGACTTTTATTTGAAATAATGTTATTTGAATATGTTATTGAGATTAAATATTTTTCGTTTGAAAAGGTTTTCGTATCGCCCATATATTGATCTAGAGCCACCGCTAAAGTTCTTACATATTGTGATCAATTTTAACTTTAAGAATACTAAAATTAGTACGATAGTTGTCTTCGTTGCTTTGGTAGAGTATGGAATCTAATCCTTTGAAAAATACCCATCACGTAGTGCGTATAGTTTTTTTTTTTTTAAAGGAATCGAATATATATATATATATAAGCAGTAACCATCACATCACAAACAAAACAACTATATATTCGTATGAACAGCGCCAGAAGCTGCATATTAGAACACACAAATTCAATATAAACCAGCAAAAACATGATTTTGGCCTGAACTAGCACCACCCCCCTCACCAGAAACAAGACAACACAAGAAAACACTGTAGAACATATATGTAAAAATAAACATAAACAAGCTGCGGCCTCATCAGCAGTGGGCAATTTCAAAGGCAGCCAAGCATCCGAACAAAAAGATTAACAATTAGTGGCAGTGGGTTTCGGCCAGAGCTCTGCGTAGCAAAAATTCAAAATGTACAGAAACATATTTGAATACTACTTAACCCTTTCAGGGGCAAGCAATTGCGTTCCTTTAACGTCGAATTCACACCGGTATTTACGAAAGAATTTAGTTCAAAATAAGGAAAAGCAATTTTTCAACATTTTCCCGTCAAAGTTAAAAAAGTAAAATTTTATTAAAAGTTTCTGGTTTGAATCTGATTAAAATTAGGTGGTATATAATATATACCACCGCCCCTCAAAGGGTTAACAGACGCTCCCCCCACCGTACCCTACGCCACAGTATAAGCGAATGCTGTACCAATATCACAATACTGAATCACCATAGTTGAAACAAATGTCTCTTCGAAAATACACACAACCAATTCAGCCACGTTGCCACAATTAAAAAAGTAAAACACGATAAACAAACCAAATCCGTCATTCAGTACACAATCCAGAATCGTTCCACGTCGGATGCCAACAAACACAGCCATCATCATAAAACCGTCATTTATGATGATGGCTGTGTTTGTTGGCATCCGACGTGGAACGTTTCTGGATTGTGTACTGAATGACGGATTTGGTTTGTTTATCGTGTTTTACTTTTTTAATTGTGGCAACGTGGCTGAATTGGTTGTGTGTATTTTCGAAGAGACATTTGTTTCAACTATGGTGATTCAGTATTGTGATATTGGTACAGCATTCGCTTATACTGTGGCGTAGGGTACGGTGGGGGGAGCGTCTGTTAAGTAGTATTCAAATATGTTTCTGTACATTTTGAATTTTTGCTACGCAGAGCTCTGGCCGAAACCCACTGCCACTAATTGTTAATATTTTTGTTCGGATGCTTGGCTGCCTTTGAAATTGCCCACTGCTGATGAGGCCGCAGCTTGTTTATGTTTATTTTTACATATATGTTCTACAGTGTTTTCTTGTGTTGTCTTGTTTCTGGTGAGGGGGGTGGTGCTAGTTCAAGCCAAAATCATGTTTTTGCTGGTGTGGTAGCGTGAGACGTTGTATATATAATTAATAAATTCCATTTATCGTTTGAAACGAAAAAAACTTTACTTTAAATTAACACATTAAAAAAATAAAACAAAAGTAAAAATGAAAAAATATGATTATTCATATTCATGCTGGGAAATTACAATTTCAGAAAATCCTAAGATTCTGAAGTCTGCTCAAAGACAACCACTCTCTAGCTTGTTCAAAATCCAACTGATTCAACATCCAACTCCTTCCACCATCAACTGCCGTCTGCAATTTCACTTCCCAGAGGCTTTCCTTGCATTCCAGGAATTTCCCAGAAAACATTGCATGTCGTAGGGGCCCAGTTCTTTGTATCCACAAGAACAATACTTTACAATTCTTATCTACTCATTCAGATAACATACCATTCAATACAAAGCATGTATTGCAGCTTGGCTTATCTCAAAATGAAAATGAAATTCACACTATTGATAGAATTTTTGTCAATAGAGATCAATCTGTCATATTATTTTCATTCCAGAGAGATTATCCTTTTTCCACAAATAAGGGAGGAGTTGAAACATGTCAACTCATCACAACACCTCCCCCTAAGGAAAAATTTCTAGAAGAAATTTGGCATATATATTAATAGAATCAGCTCCTTCAATCAATTTCTAAAGAGGTCAACAAAGCACAAAGGAATTTTGAATAACACATGAAAAATCCCTATAGAAAACAAACACATTCCCATACTCAGTATTTGATAGACCACACTGTCAACAGGATTTACTATAATCCCATAACTACAATACCTAAGTATAATTCCAGGAATAATTTATACTATTGATGCCCTAAGAAACAATTTTGAAATATTTCACATACATATAATACCAAAAACAGATTACCCCTTACATGATTCTAACAAAAAAAAATAATAATAAGAGGAAAGAATAAATCTATATACAACACAATGCCCAAAACAATTCTCTTAAAAACTTGCCTAAAAGCCTAAATTTTGGACACTCCTAACAAACAAAAAGAAAGCATACTAAATTATGCAATTATTAAATTAATGAAGTTTCACTATTACGAAAATAATATTAAGCATTAAATGATAAATAAACACAATACAGATATTACAAAAATGAGCACTCCCAAATTTAGAATAAACTTAATTTAGAGAATTCTCCCGAAAACCAATATCTATATTACTTCTATCAGAAAATCTTTTCGACAATAATTTTCGCCTCACAACTTCATAATCATGATTTTTCCTTTCAAAATCTTGTTTGATTTCAATAAATCTTTCTTTGTGATCCGTTTTAAAAGAAGAATGCTCCATTCTTTTTAACTTTGATTTCTTATTCACATCTTCTTGGCATTTAGCCCCCCAATTTACTCTATTATTTTCCTTCATCCTAGAGTTAAATTTACTGGCCACAGTCATAGATGAACTCAATTTCTTTCTAATTCTATTTCTAACATGTATAAATCCCATACTACCGACAAAATACCTGGGTATATTTACATCATGCTCAGAATTCTTTTCCCGAAATTGACCTCCAATACCTGACCTTTTATCACCATCCTTTTTAGACGCACCCTCTTTTGTATCGATCAATTTAGACCCTTTTTCCAAATACCTATCAGTCACGTCTTCCTCTATCTCATTAACAGACTTATTATCCCTTTCACAGATTTCATTCACAACCATTTTTCTAACAACCCTTTGCTCATGATCGCTAGATAATCTGAGGGTTCCCTGCCCATTTAATTCTCTTTGATTCCCCACTTGTTTATACACTGAATTTTTCTTATCCATCTTTCCTAACTTTAATAAGTCATAAACAACGGGTGTTATCAGTGGGGGAGAATTTAGTTTTCTCACAACTGCAACCACCACATTCTTTTCAACGTACTCTTTTTCATCTTCTATCAAAGCAATCGGCACGGACACCAAATCCGCCTTTTGTCTATTTCCGAGAGCCGGTATAAGAAAGACATTTCCCACTTTCTTAGCACTCCACGGAATGTCCTTAGCATCAAAAACCGCAATTTGCGCACCTGTATCTTAATTGCTTTCACTTTTTTACCATTCACGCATAAATCAACCATAGGTAATTCGGTTTCCACACCTTCCCTATTATTTTCACTTTTCCCATCACTAGTAATGATCCAAGCTATGCTTTTATCCTCATAATTAGTTTTACTTTTTAATAATTCCGGACAATTTGGACGGATGTGACCCACAGCCAAACAATTATAACATTGGACTTGTCTTTGCTTTTCGAAACCATTGTCCCTCTTAAATTGGTCAGTTTTCCCACTCTCTTTCGTATTCGCAAATTCCGATTTTGATTTAATTTCCTTTCTACTTTTAGAATTAAAGCTGTCTTTTTGCTTATCCTGAAAAGATTTCTTTTCCCACGGTTTTCTATCCGACCTGTTAAATTCTCTTCTTATACTCTCAAATTTATCCGATTTTTCCGCGAGTTTAGAAGCAATCTTTATTTCCTCCCAATCATCCATAAATTTTTCTTTTATCTCAAAAGGGACACGTTTTTTCAATTGCTCCGTGAGCATTAGTTCTTTTAAGGACTCAAAATCCCTCACTTCTAACGACTCTAACCAATTATCTAGATAACCCCTTAACTCATAAATCAGATCCACCCATAATTCACCAGATTTTCTTTGATGAGTTTCAAATTTTTGTTTTAAGGCGCCTGTACTTAGCCTAAACCTATCTAACAAAACTTTCTTTATATGCAGAAAATCATCACATTTGTCTGCTGGTTGTTTTACTACAATTTCGGCAATATCAGAAGGTAATAAAGGAATTAATTGACTGACCAAATCTTCCTGAGAAATTTTAGCTTTCTCGGCTTGCCTTTCAAAAATCATAAAGAAAAGAGTTATATCAATTAATTTAGAATCAAAACGCGGAACCAAATCCTTTAAATTTACCTTAGGAGTTCTGTGAAAATCTACATTTGATTCATTAGATGAAACACTAACAACATCCGCAGAATTTTGAATACGCAATTTTTCTAATTCAAATTGCTGTTCTTTTTCAAGTTTTTGTAATTCAAGTTGTTGCTGTTTTTCGAGTTTATCTGCCTCAAGTTGTTTTTCAAGTTTATCTAACTCAAATTTCCTAAGCTTATCTTTTTCCTCTTGCGCAATCCTATCTAATTCAATTTGCCTCTCTCTTTCTTTACGATATTTTTCGATTTGTTTTTCCTGTTCTTTCCGCTCTGCCTCCTGTTCAAGAATATATTGCAAGCGAAGTTTTGCGTAACTTTCTTTATAATCCTCAGCACTAACGATAGCCTGAATTATAGCTTGATTTTTACACGTTTTTGACACACTGGTCTCAAATTCCTCTGCTAATAATAGCAAGACGTTTTTATTATATTTTACTAAATAGTCTGCCATATTTTCCCCCAAAATATAATAAATTTCAAAATATCAGATATATTCAATTTACAATAATACAATAAACACAGAAATAGAATTTTCTTCCCTATACGTATAATAATGTATTCAAAAACGACACAATTTCAATATAGCAAATTCTCATGCAACAGTGACGTCTTTCAAACTGAGTATATCCCCAAAATAAATTTTATACCCAACAGTACAGTATAACATCAATTTATTTTGAAACATTAATCATAATCATCCACAGTATACCCATAAAATTAAGCTATAACTTTATTACTGTAAGAAATAAAATGTATATAAACAAAACTCTTATTTTCAAAAGCTTTATACAAAATTATGATTAAAATACCCTGATTAATAATCTCAATTAATCAATAACAATTTACTATACCCCAAGTAAATTTTAACATATACATAAGTATATAATTTTCTTAACCCAATATTATACCAAACAGATACCAGAAAATCAACAAACATAAAAATTCTAACTAAAAATTTAAGTACCAAATTAATAGCTTCCCTAGAATTCTTAAAATTTTCATAGAGTTTTGTTCCCCAAAATTAAAATTTATACACAAAATTCAATTTAAAACAGACCTCTATAGAAGATATCATAAAAGAGCTTACCTCCAGATGCAGATATTTCCTCCACACTGATACCAGGTTTCCAAGCACTTTTAAAGATGACACACACAGATTTTTGAAGATTTGAAGACACTGATGAGGCACTAATTGCACCTTAGATTCGTATGTAGACAACTCAGATGGTACGCCGCATATCTTCATTTCACTGATATATTTTGAAGCACACACAAATAGCACCAAGTCTATAGTTGACTGTTCATACACCTCACAGATTTAGTCGATAAAGTTCCTTTACCAGTTCTCTACTTGCTAGAACTCCGAGAAAAACCCACGACTCCAATTAGACTTCAAGACTCCACAACTCTGCTCGTCCGTTTTCCACTGGCTCTTCATCTGTTTAATCAGGTTAACGCATAGATCCGTAATCTAATTTACTTTAGATCACATATCCCACCGCTGCCACCAATTAATTATATATACTATTGCTGTGGTAGCGTGAGACGTTGTATATATAATTAATAAATTCCATTTATCGTTTGAAACGAAAAAAACTTTATTTTAAATTAACACATTAAAAAAATAAAACAAAAGTAAAAATGAAAAAATATGATTATTCATATTCATGCTGGGAAATTACAATTTCAGAAAATCCTAAGATTCTGAAGTCTGCTCAAAGACAACCACTCTCTAGCTTGTTCAAAATCCAACTGATTCAACATCCAACTCCTTCCACCATCAACTGCCGTCTGCAATTTCACTTCCCAGAGGCTTTCCTTGCATTCCAGGAATTTCCCAGAAAACATTGCATGTCGTAGGGGCCCAGTTCTTTGTATCCACAAGAACAATACTTTACAATTCTTATCTACTCATTCAGATAACATACCATTCAATACAAAGCATGTATTGCAGCTTGGCTTATCTCAAAATGAAAATGAAATTCACACTATTGATAGAATTTTTGTCAATAGAGATCAATCTGTCATATTATTTTCATTCCAGAGAGATTATCCTTTTTCCACAAATAAGGGAGGAGTTGAAACATGTCAACTCATCACACTGGATTATATATATATATATATATATATATCTTCGTATGTGCTCTAGGAGTCTGCATGGGCTCCGGCCTGGCTCTGAAAACCGATTGCGGTCGCGGACGGGGCTCTATCCAATTTTATATCATGAGACTCGGGCCCGGCCTGTTCTCCATTCATTCCGGTCCAATCCCTAATTTTTTTCTGCAGACTGAAGCTGGGCCGAGCGAGACTTGCACTTATTTCTTCCCCTCGAGTGCATGTTGGGCTGTCACTTTATATATATATATATATACAGTGTAACCTCTGAATAACGGTCACCCGTGGGACCAGTGAAAAGTGACCACTCTTCAGAGGTGGTTGTTATTCAGAGGTTTCATTTTTAAAAAATCAAAATATACAAATTTAAATGGAAACTGTCATTTTAATTTATCCACATTGTTATACTACATTGAAAAAAATCAGTGATTTGCAATTGCTTTGTTTTTTTGCTGCAAATATTTTTCTCCAAAGAAATAACAATATGAGTTGTTTTGGTGTATAACTCCTCATCATTATGACTTAAAGCAAAATTCTGAATTTCACGAAGGTTCCTCAAAACTTCGGTATATTTGTGATACTGGAAATGTTAGGTGATTCTATAATCTCTTCCATTTTCTCTTCCTCATCATTTTTCTCTTCCTCTCTCCTGTCTTCCACCATTTGCTGTATGGAATCAAATGTGGCAGTAACAGCCAAATCTTTGTCCAGACATACAAACTCGCTGGCCTTCATGTTTGTTATGCCTGCCGTTCTAAGAATATTATCTAAATTTTCCTCATTATTATTAAAGTCTTCTACTTTCAGATTTCTGAAATCATTTTCAGTAGGATGAGATTTCGAACTGTCCATAAAAAGAAGGATTTTGTGTTTTTGTTTCTTCATTTCTTTATTCAGTTCTGTGAAGTAGCAGATAAAAAAAGGGGGGCAAGAAATTACAGTGACCTCTCACTTATACGACTTTCAGGGGACCGTAGAAAAAAGTCGTATAACTGAGAGAGTCGTATAAGTGAGAAACAATCTTATTATACAAATTTCAAACTTTATATGCATTCATTATTTTACCTATATTAAAAACAATAAGTTTTTATGTAAAACGTAAAATACGTTTTTTAAAGTTCACAAAATAGTTCACTTACCACTATGTTTATTTTAAAAATTTACAGATAAGATTTTCTCAAAAAATGAAGTGCTATTAGTTTGTTTCTGTCGTCGACGAAAAGAGAAAATGTATTTTTTAAGTCTAATAAAGCTTTTAAGCTATTCTGGGAATAATCATTTTGATCGACATAATTTTTTAATGTTTTTCAAGCGGCACTTGTTTCTAAAAGAATTACACCAGCAGTAACATTGCTCTCATCTTCGACATCCTCCTCGCTCAAGTCTTCCTTAGTAATATCCTCAAAGATTTCTTCAGCAGTTCTCAGTTCTGGCAAAAAGAGTTTTTCATCACATTCTACATAATGTTTGCAATTAATACCTTCATCCATAAAAATTTCATCCCAGTCTTCGTCATTAAAGAATTCCCATATGCTCTCAAAATCTGGTTCATTCGTTGAACTAGCAGTTTGGTCTTGTGAAAAACATTTCCTAAAACATTTCTTATATTGTCTGCGATGTCACATTTTTAAAGGTGGTCATTTGGCTTTTGTTAAATGGCAGGCACAAGAGAATTCCATACAACTACCCACCCGCCATAGATTTCATCGTTAATAAATAACACATGAAGGTAGATAAGAAATGTTATTCATTATTAATAATCATTTAACAATAGTAAAAGGATAAAGGTAAGAAAACGTGAATGATTTGTCCTTTAAAGGTTATAAAAATGAATTCTTGAGTGAGAAATGTAAAATTGCCTTAACCGTTTAAAGCGTCGTATAAGTGAGAGAAGCAGTCGTATAACAGAGAGAAGTTTAGCATTATTTCCCATAAAGCGTGGACGGGACCAAGAGAATTCGGCGTATAACCGAGAGAGTCGTATAACTGAGAGTCGTATAAGTGAGAGGTTACTGTATCTCGCAGCATATTTCACGTTCCGGTATCCGTCCGTATTTTCAATGCTATGTTGTCTGAGTCCAGTATTCAAAGGGTTGACAGATTATTTGTTGACGGTTGTCCAGATACCCACAGTGGTACGAAAGTCTTTCTGTTCTCCCTGTCCCTCTTGAGTTTTGGGAATTTAAAACATTTTGAATATCAAAAGGATTAAGATATTAGTGTTTGGAAAAGGATTAAGTGATTAAGTGACTTTTTGTTGATAGATCAAGTACATTTCGTTTGATCTGCTTCACATTTCGATTTGCAAATAAATATGAAATGGTACCGAAAGCTGTTAAAATTTTCCTCTCGTGACTTTTGAGCGGCCGCTGTTCGGAATTCCTTATTTAGAGGTTCGCACTAACGTTAATACTATGGAACGCGTTTGGTTCCATCCATATATGGCCGGTATTCGGAGGTTGTCGTTGTTCAGAGGTAACCGTTCAAGGAGGTTTCACTGTATATATATATATGTAAAAATAAAGTTATGTACATTTTTTAACGAAATCTTTAGAAATTTAATTTGGTTTAATAAATTGCAGAGAAATATTTTTAAAAACTCGCATTTTTCTTTATAGAACTTATAAACTGTGATTATTATTATTATTATTATTATTATTATTTTCATTCTAAACTACGGTTTTTCACCCAACTTACTCAATCATCATTTGAAATTAACTGTTTAATTTAATTTTTTACTTTACTAGGGGGCTCGCTGCCCCCTACGAGCTACGCTCGCCAACCCCCGTTCTGACACCGCAAACTTTAAAAACACTCTCTGATTTGATCAACTCTAAAACGATTACGAAAGATTGAATTATAATTAAACGACCAGGGACTATCTGCTGTAATCGGGTCTCCATTCATTTTCCTTTGACTGAGAGATTTTAAGGTCGAAATAGCTAACAACCGTTTTCGTGATTGATAAATTAAGATTAATTAAACATTTGAAAATCAATTTGTGCAAAATGGTTAAGTAAGCAATGTCGCTGCATCGGGAAATTTTATAACGATGCTATAGAAAATTGGGTTCTTCTCCATTATTTCGTCTATTACTTTTAAAAGAAAAGAACTCTCAACAAAATATAGGATTTAAAGCCAATATGCTTATCTGTGGCGACGCATTCAATTGACATCAGATGCGTTACGCGTGTTAGTTATATGTCATCGAGTGATCTTTAATTCAACGTTTATCTGTATTTTTAATTATATTTTACCAATTTATTAGTTATTTCTTTGATTTAAACGTAATTATTAAATGTAAAAATATAGCTTTTAATTGAAGGGAAATATTATTAATTACGCTGTTTTAAAATTTGCAGTAATAGGTAAAATATTTTGTTGAAATAAATTAATCTTACCCTACTTAATGCTTTGAAAACGCTTAATAATTTAATTATTTCTCTTTAATATTCACGCGCAAGTATATTTTATACATTTACTGCTTTTAACATCTGATCATTGAATTATTATTTGAAAGTTTTATTTCTGTGTGTAATAGTCACGTGTAAATACATTTCTTAATTGAAAGGGAATATTATTATGTGCGCTATTTTACAAATTGGCAACAATTCAAACAATGGATTATATGAAATATGAAACAAATCTTCACCAAAATAATGAAAATTTTGAATAAAAAATTGAAATATAACCTCAAAAAATTACTCAAATTAAAAAAATAATTGCAGTCTGCACACCGCAAACTTGCCAACCATATCCTTATAAATTATGGTTAAATTTCTGTGCATAGTTTTCGTTTCTATAAAACATTTTTAAGACAACTATTTTGACCAACTTTAATATTATAAATATATCTTGAAATAATTCTTCGATTTAAAAACTGTCTGCTTCAGCGTGTTTATCGAACATTTCTTTATAAAACTACCAATTTTCATATTTTTATATGCAATAGTTTTCTGGATATTAGTTCAGAAAGACTTCAATGCACAAAATTTTCATTGACAGCGGCTGCGGTTGCGGTGGCGGTGGTTACTTTTTTTTTAACATAGAGAGATTCTATCTATAATAGAAGAAAGTATTGTAATCGAATTTTTTTTTTTTCGACTCCCGGTTTTCGATGGATTTATATGTTTTAAGGGTAAGATATTCTGAAAAACATGTTTTTAGAAAATGTCTGTCTGTCCGTGTGCGCCCTCATTGTATCATCGAAAAGTGTAAGAAGTTATGAATAGAATCGAACCAAATTTGATTTATGGGTTTGTGACTATGGCCAGCAGGTACTTCTTGAATTTGGGGATATTCCACCGAAAGGGGACACTGCGATAACGCTTTTTGGGCCATTTTCTTTATTGTATCATCGAAAAGTGTATGAAGTTAATGCATAGAGTTGAACCAAATTTTATGCATGTTTTTGACTAATGGCCTGCAGGTCCCAGTTGAATTTGGAGATATTCCGCTATATTCCGCTGTGATAGCCATTTAAAGATTTCGAATTCAAAAATATGTACAAAAAAAAAATAGGATTCTTCCATAAACGGGTTTAATTTGTGAGTTTTAATCAAGAAGGTTTCGGCAAATTTTCTTTTATTGTTGTATGTAACCATCGTATATGCTTAACACTATAAATATTAATATTGCCAACGCAAGTCAAATTCTTGCCAAGCTTGGCGATACTTGGCGAAATATCACCAAATTTGGTGACAAAAATACCTTTCCATAAATGAAGCCAACTTGGCTACTGCTCGCATCCAGGTAACCCGACGATTCGCAAGCAGCAGACGTACAACAGAATGACGAAAAAAATTGATTTTTTGGCGATGTGATATTTGAATTTTGAAGTATTTACATGTATGAGATAGAAGAAAGTTTTGAGATTGGCACATCCGACTAGTAAAAAATAGGAATCGAATATATATACAGGGTATCCCAAAAGTCTTCGTAAAATTTCAAAAATTTATTACAAAAAAAGAAATAATAGACCTACAGCAAAAATAATTGTAATAGTGCATAGAGTAACTTAAAAAGTTTTTTTCTAATACTGCCTTAGTAAACTTCAACATGAGATCCTTTCGTAGCACGAAGAATATCAAGACGATATTCCAATTCAATCCACGAACGTTTTTCATGCTAACATCAACAGTAGCTACTGCTGTTTGGATCTTTTGTTTCAATTCCATGAGACTATTAACTTTTGTTCAGATTTCATCAAACAGTTGTAACTACTGTTGATGTTAGCATGCTGAAACGCACGTGGATGGAATTGGAATATCGACTTGATATTCTTCGTGCAACGAAAGGATCTTATGTACAAGTATACTAAGGTAGAAGAAAAAACTTTTTAAGTTACTCTATGTACTGTTGTAATTATTTTTGCTGTAGGCCTATTATTTTTTTTGTAATAAATTTTTGAAGTTGTACGGAGACTTTTGGAACACCCTGTATATCTTCGTATGCACTCTAGGAGACTGCACGGGCCCCGTCCCTGCTCGAAACACGATCGCGGCCGCGGCGACACAATTTTATTTCATGAGACTCGGGCTTGGCCTGTTCTTCATTCGTTCCGGGCCGGACCTTACTCTTTTTCTGCAATCTCGAGCCAGGCCGTGCCGGGCAGAGCCGAGCACTTCTGGAAGTTTATTTATTTGTAAAAATAAAGTGATGCACATTTGTTTAACGAAATCTTTGGAAATTTAATTTGGTTTAGTAAATTGCAGAGAAATATTTTTAAAAACCTGCTTTTTATTTGTAGAGCTTATAATCTGTATTTTTTCTTTTTCTTTTCTTTTTTTTTTTACCATTTTTTTCTTTCATCTTTCCTTCTAAACGACGTTTTATTTTGTTACTCAATCATCATTTGAATGTAATTGTTTAATTATTTTTTTTTAAACGAGTGTTGTGTACGTAAGTGGTCATTAATATTATTGTTATTCCGTATTCCAGAAATTATGAATCGGGTTCGAGCCAAATTTTTAGATTTCATAACGGAACGAGTGTTCGGTAGAATTTTTAGCTTTTTACCGGGGCAGGCCGTTCCCGGGACGAATTTATAGATTTCAAAACAGGCTGTGTTGGGCCAATAAAGTTTTTGTATGAGCAGAGCCCGAGCCTGGAAATTTCTTCTTGTGCAGATATATAATGCGTTCTATTAATGTTTATAAAAGCATATTATCTTAATAATTTAATGGCTAAAAAGCTTGATTTGATGACCGCATAAGGATCAATTTCTACCATATACGACGAACTGTGTTTGAGAGACAACCTAGCATCACGACATATTTTTTTCTACAAAAAGCTAGCCATTTCTTCAGTTTTGTATGCAAATTTTCTTTTCGACTGTAACAATTATTTTAGAATATGCTGTACTTTTATGTGTCCTGTATTGTGATATAACTTTCACTTGAATAATATGCAATAAAATATTATGAATTGTGATTTGCGAATAATCTATCCTTTATTGCGTAAAACTCGGCATTTTCAGAAACTTGTCATCTTTTCAGGCCACACTAGGTCGACTTAGGGAGACTGCATACCGCAATTGCATTTACATTGCAGTATGAAAATGAACAAATATATGAATATGTTACATTTCAACAGATTGTTTACGGTTGAGTGCTTATGACAGATGTAAAACTGGTTTCAAACCATGTATGTATTCTCAATTTTTTGCTGAAGATTTTAATCCATAAAAGTGCATCGGACTCCGGCGCAATTTTTTTCATGGTCACAGATTTATTTCCCGTCGAAGAAAAAAAAACAAAAAAACTAGCGCATGGTTGATCTTAAAACAAGAAAGAAAAATCGTCCGTCAAGCGTAGATTGTGGCACACTTTCCAATATCTCCATCATGAAATTAAAATTTCCCATTTACGCGGCTTTCTGTTCAAAAATATATACTTACAGAAAACATTAAAATAACGATATTAAAAGGTAAATTCTAACACCAGGAAAATTAAGCAGTTAGTGTGTCCAGCAGTATCCGCTAACATATTTTCCATCCTTTTGTCGCTATATGTAGTCTAATGTTTTGAATACATTCATGTATGCATTATTTATATACTAGCTGGTTTGCGCCCGCTACTGGGCCCCCAATTACATCGGGACCTAGGAATTCATACGAACCTAAAAAAAAAAAAAAAAAAAAAACTAATCTCTGGTTTAAGTCTTTGATGCCTACGGTAGCGCGTACGCGCCGGAAAGTCTGTTAGTTCCATCTTCCACCACCAGAGGCCGCATTCTATTCTAAACAAACCTCCGACAAAATCTTTTGGCATTAACGAAATATTTAAACTACGACCGAACACAACCCCCCCCCCCCCTCTTCCCTTAAAATTAAACCAACGGCATTTAACATTAACAAATATCGTTAACTTTTTTGTTAACAAATATCATTAACAAAATAGCGCGCTTTTTTGGTTTAACTTAGAAATTTATTTTCTTTCGTTTCGGAAAGTAAATGGAGAGACATGCCCCGAAGCAGAAGTAAATTCAATTCAACCCCCTCTTCCGTCTGGGTCAATTTGATTACGGCGGGTCAGTTTTTTGCAAATATTAAGAAAAGTTACCGGCCGACTTCCACAAAATTTGGATTTTCGGAATCAGAAAAATGAAATACGTTAATACTGTGAGTTTCGAATAGATACCTCGAACAGTTTTCTTAATATTCGAGGGTAAGGTAAGTGAAAATGTGAAAAAGCAGTAACTCATGAAACACTCGTTTCGTATCGCTACCCTGGTTTATTTAATTACTTCTGTGAAGACTCTACACAACTAACCAACCAAAGAAAAAGGTGTATTTTTGATGAGAGTTCGTAGTGGATTTTAATTAATTTCTCGGTTAATTATTTAAAAAAAAAAGTAAAAATCTGAGACTCAAGTGCATCAGGACTTGCTTTGGACTATCCTCACTTAAATTTTCAGACCTTAGGCGGGGTAGATTTTGATAGCCATCGCCAACAAACAAGCAAACAGACAGACAGATACACAGAGCAAAGATTTATTTTATTAGTATAGATTCATGGGCGATATTTCCACAGTTTCTTGAGGATGGGGGGGGGGGGAGGGGCTGCCCCCTGCTAGGCTTTCCCAATTGGCGCTCTGTATATGTCATTATCTACGTTTCAATAGTTACGCAATTCAGACTTACGTTTTAGTAAAACAGAAAATGCCTCCATTTTAAAACCAAGCCCTCGCTAAAAAAAAAAAAAAAAAAAAAAAAAAAAAAAAAACTTGATTCAGTACCATTATTGCATCATTGCATTAATGTGGAATCTTTTAGAATGAATCTTTATAGGGTAGATTTTGGAGGGGGCCATGGTAATCAGCATAAGACTTGCTAAAACTGGATCGCTGCTGTTCGGAGAAAAAATCAATTTTACCCGATACACCGTCTATATTGCGTTCTCTTTTCTTCAGGACCATTGCTTTTTTCTATGTAAGGTATTATTCCGTTATATACAGGTTTTACTATAACAAACGTTAAATCACTCGAAAACAACTCTTCGGGATTGTTTGCAAATTTCATTCTTAAAACGCCGTCGGATGCATTACGTAAATAAATTAAAATATAAGCATGTGGAGAAGTGTTAGAAGAAGCTTGAAAGGAAATACTTAAAGAAATATTGTATCACTTAACACCAAGATTGCCTTTTCCGTCTGTCAGAGGTGTGCCGTCGCGATTTCCGCTGTTCTACCACAGGATCTTTTTACTGGTCTTTGAAAAGGATTCAAGGATCGACGGATGTGAATTAGCTTTTGAAGAAATGCACCATGAATTAAAACAAATTTTACGACTTTTTTGTTTTTAAAAAGAAAACCGGTTCTCATTTACGGATTTCTTCTTTTATGTCTTGCGTTTTGCACGTTTTAGATCTTTTTAACAGTTTTTTTTATAAAGAGAAGCGTCTTACCACAAGCAATATATTTTTAAAATATGTTCTTGCACAAATTTAATGTGGACGTACCGTTTTGATTATTATTATTATTGTCATTATTATTATTGACGCCCGGCAGCTCAATGGTTCAAGCACTACAGATCTGAGGTTCGCCTCCGTATTTGGGGAACGTTTACTCAACCTTTCATGCTTTCGTGATCGATGAAATGAGTACCAAGTAGAGGTCTGCACGGGCCCGGGCTGAGCCGGCAAAATGACGGAAAATTTTCAAATGGGCCGTGCCGAGCCGACAGAATATAGACAATTTTTTTAAAGGACCGGGCCGATAAAAAAATTAATGATCCGGGGCTAGCCGATAAAAGAAATTAATCGTTCAGACCAGTCCGACAAAAAAATTAAGCGGGCCGACCGACCCAATATAATAAATTTAAAAGGATCAAACTAATAAGCTGATAAAATATGAACAATTTTCAATGGACGTGACTAGGACAAGAATAAGTATAAATGTGCTGAATGAGCCGATGCTAGCTTGAAAACATCAATACAGAAATATAACATGTCCAGCGTCGAGATCGGCATCGGTCGGTTACATCGTTTCTGAGGCCGGCAGCCCGGGTATAATTTTTTCAGCAGACTCGGACCAGGCCGGTATCAGGCTTACATTTCATTCTACATACTCGGGCCGGACCGGAACGGGATTTTCCAGGACGTGTCGAGCAAGCAATTTGTTTCGTAAAAGTAGTAATAGCGATAATGAACTTCTGTTAACGGAATCTTTGGAAATAAACTTTAATAACGTATAGAGAAACATTGTCAAAAATCTAATTTTGTTTTCAGTATACAGTTGTTTTAAAAGTTATGATGTTTTTAACTATATTTTTTTCTTTTATTCTAAACTATATAAATTTTTTTAATGTCTTTATTTGAATGTAATAATCTAAGACTCTAAGAGTATGTAAGTGTTAATTAATGTTGCTAGTATTCTGTATTCTATATGGTTTGCGAACAAATAGTAATTTAAAATATACTATAAAATTTACCCATAAAATATGTATGCAGTATTCATTAAAATAATCTTAATTGTATGGTAAGAAAAATCGGATATTTTTTTGGAGAAATTGAGTCGGGCCGGGCCTGGGCGAACTTTTAGTTTTTACGCCGTTCCATGCCGGCCTTTGACATTTCGGCCCGTGCTGACCTCTAGTACCAAACCAATGTACTTAGAGAACTAAATATTGAGGGTTCTGATGTGTCATGCTGACAGCTTGATTTGGACATGTGCCATAGCACCACAGGCCCATGACCAATGAAAGCGGAATTGGGCACCATAATGCCATCATTCTTTATGGATTTTTCTACCATGTAATTTAGTTTTAGTTTATTATTATTATTGTTATTGTTGTTGTTGTTGTTGTTGTTGTTGTTGTTGTTGTTATTAGCGACAGAATGATCAATTGTTGCAAAAGCGATGTTACCGAAAGTTAAATGATTCTCCGGTTATGGAAAATTCAGTAATTTAAATGTATATTTATCATGATTTAGTTGAATTCGTATGTATATTGTAGATGTACATGTAGATGTGTTGATGCATAGATGTGATGTGCAAATATTATATGTGTAGATGGTGTAAGATGTATGTGTGCAGGTGTAGATGTAGATGAGTAAATGTAGATGTAGGTACAAGTGTAGTTGTGTAAATATAGATGTGTTAATATTATATAGCGTAAGGTCATTTGTTTAGACGTATGTTTATCTTGTAAAACAAAAAATAAATATTATTTATTTGATTCTTTTAATCTTAGCCACTCTGAAACGTAAATAAAACCTGTTAACACATTGACCACCAGAGATTACGCAAAGTGGCTTTTTTGGTAGACATTTACAAAGAGGTTTTCAGTGTTAATTGAGTCGGTTCACAATTTCCAATTGCGGTAATGTTTGTTAATTTTATACAAAAAGTTAATTTTCCACATTTTTAATTCAAAAATATCAAATTTTAGTTACTTTTACACGTTGAACGCTAAACTGAAATCTCTAAACAAGCCTGGGAGGGGGGGGGGGCACGGGGTTCTATTTTTAAATACATGACAATAAATTATCAACAGCCCCGTTTCATAGCAGTAAATTGTCTTCAATGAAAATATTGATGGCACACATATTCATGTGGTTTGGCACACCAGGAAATATTTCTGGCACACATATTTCTGTGCCATGGCAGTCAATGTGTTAATAAGACATTTTTGTTTGGATATTATTACTACTTTACTTACCCATCATGCGTAGTATAGGGTAAGTCTTGTAATCGCTTTGAAAATCGAAAAAGTTTTTTTGACGGATTTACACGTTTTAGACACTCACGTTTCAGACTGGAGATTCCGAAAAAAATCTTTTTAGAAATTTTTCTTTATCTATCGAAATGTTCATTTTGATAAAAGGTATATAAAAATTTTCGAAATTGTTTATTTTAAGGAGTAAATATAAAAGACAATAAAAAAACATACATTTTTCATAAAGAATGAAGTCGATCGGATAATTAGCTGCCGAGATATTTGTAATCACATTTTCCACACTCTTTGATTTTTCGTGACCCTGTATTTCATTCAAATTTCAATTCAAAGATATATTTTAATAGGAAAAGAGACGCTTAATCCGACGCAGTAGACTGTTAGTTAATATGATTATCATTTTTAGAGTTATAAGGATGTTTCTCTTACGCAATTCAGTAATAGAGCATTTAAAGTTTAAGACGTCATCGAGCCACGATTTTATTCGAATTGCAATGCATTTTATAAATAGTTTACTCATGTTTTATTTTCATCTTTTATATTATGCATATCCATGATGGGTATGTATTACGGTGGCCCCCAACGACTAGTTTTTTACCTCCTGAGTTCCAGCACTTTCAATTTTTGAACGTTCTTGAACCTTTAAAAAGCGTTTGTGTGAATATTTGGTTCATAATACTTTTATTAGCATGTATCAAAGAGCTTACAATAGTTTCTTTTTTTAGTCGTTTTTATGAATGTAGATTTCAGCTAATTTTTCTTAAGGCAATACTTATTTTGTTAATGGCGCTATTATTAAGTACTACTGTGGGCAAAAAATAGTAAGACTTTTTTGTTCATAATTTTAAAATTCTTAATTTATTCTTCCAAATCTATTTCGTCTCCTTCAAAGTAATCCCCCCTGGCCCCAATACATTTGTGCCAACGTTTCTTCTAATCCTCGAAACAGTTGTTAAAGTCAATTTCCCGAATAGTCTTCAATGCGCGTAGCGATTCACGTTTAATGTCTTCAATTGACTCAAAACGGTTTCTCCGGAGCGGTCGTTTGAGTTTTCTGAATAGCCAGAAGTCACACGGGGCTAAATCAGGCGAATACGGTGGTTGCGGCACGATATTGGTTGAAAATTTGGCGAAAAACTCACGAAGAATTAATGCAGTATGCGACGGTGCATTATCGGTGCATCTTTCAAAATAGTTTTCACTGATCCTTCCGATATTCCAACGATGCCAGTAAGGTCTCTGACTGTTAATCGTCGATTCTCAATCACCAATTCCTTGATTTTATTGACGTGTTGATCATCAGTTGATGTTGATGGCCTCGTCGTCAACGCGTTCTCAACCCTCTTTGAATAATTTGTACCAATCAAAACCACTTGCTCGCGACAAACAATTATCACCGAAGGCCTTTTGCAACATTCTGAACGTTTCGGCACCAGAAATTTGATTCCGTACACAAAATTTAATGGAACTTCTTATTTCACTCATTGTAAAAATCGCCGAATGCACTTTTTGTACTTCAGAAAGACAAGCGTATACTAAACACTAATGATTATTTTGATGTGACATTTGGCACAGATGTCACTGACAGTCATACCAACCTAGAAAAAAATATTTCGACGAATGGGTTTTCGCGCGAAATCTATATATTTAAAACGCTAAGCGATTTCTTTCGACAATCCGTGAGAACAAACTACTGCATCAAATTACATCATTCTTTTTTTAAATGAAAGATATTTGGACACAGATTTGTTATCGTGCATTCAATTCTTTTTCAAGCCGTAATTTTTAATTAAACTTTTACTTCTGCTAATGACGCCATAATCGGAAAACGCCCACTGTTGCAAGGCATAGAGTTTATTCTCTGAACTCAGTGGTTGCGAGGATATTAAGAGAAATAATGAATATTAAAAGCTCGCGGCTTTTAGGCCGAATTTTTTAATTTGCAAGTTAAATTTCCCTAAAAATATTTATCCGCGTGTTTTCAAAGCGAATAAAACTTTATATTTATTATGACGTCACGTGAATATTGTCCATTGGGTTTATTTTATCATTATGCATTATAGCTTTGTTGATGCTATTTTTTCATTCCAATTAAATGCAAAATATATTTTTATTTGTATGCATGGTGTTTAAGCTTTAAAGTAACTGATATAACGTAGGTGTGAAAAGTTTGCGCCGGTGAAAATCACGTTATGCTTACCTCGAAATGCATTTTAACATTGATAAAACTGAAGAGAAAAATGTATTGGTTATGATTGTGTCAACATGACTTAATTTTAACTGATTTTTTCACTCATAATTATAAAGATTAGAATTGGAGCCGTCATTGATTTCTTCATCTTGATTGCATACCTTGATTACACTTTATCAATTACTTTTTTTTCTTTAAATGATAGGTTAGAAGATTTCTTTTTTTAATAAACAAAATCACAAAAGTAAAGGATTTCAGGAAATTTAAAATGATTAAAAATAGTGTTATGGTAGAAAAAAAATCTTGAAATAATGATTGTATTTTTAGCTAGAATAAACAATGTAAGACTAATATTTCATAGGAATTATTTTGGTAATTTTATTATAAGTTCATTTAACAGTTCTTTATTAGCGAATATATTTCTTTCCCTGTGAATTTCTCTTTCGATGTCAAAAAGAACGGTTTTCAACTATTGGACGCCAGCCAAAATACAGTAGCAATTTTTAGAAATGTACAACGGTTGTGACAACAAACGGCGCTATCTCTTTAGCTTTTATCGCGGTTACATCTCTTCTAAATACTCCAAATTTCTATTTTTTACTACATTTTACAATTTTAATTCTTACATCATCAATTAGAAAAAAAATTAGATTTCGATTGAAATTTATTTGAAAACTGCCGCTTAATTTAACGATTTTTTAAATAATTTTCAAGCATGAAAAGTTTTTCAATTCTATCTTATCAATGACCACCAGTTTGCTTCAGTAATGTAAAATAGCCCGTGGGAAAGTTGTCACAATTGAAAATAGAATTTCCAAACCATCATAAAAAGTGAATAATAATAATAATAAAAACAGTAATCAATCATAAGATCAGATTATCCATAAGATAGAGCATTTTAGCGCTAAACAAAAATATGTCAAAAAAAAAACTATTTTTAGTTTATGAACATAAAATTAATATGTTGAATTCGTTGATGTGTATGTTCCATCAGATATCAGAATATGCTAGGAATTGTATTTTTATATTTTATTACATTTGCCAACTGTGTAAGAGGAAAAATATCCTCGACTGTGATGGAAAAGGGATAATCATACTGATTATGTAAAGGAACCGAAGAAAAAATACAAATAAAATACACTTGAAAACATTAAAAATCTCCCTCATCGGCCGATTGATTTATTACTGTAAAAAAATTCTTCATCTTTACATAAAGACTGATTAGCTTAAAACAATGGATGCGTTTTAGAAGATATGGATTTGAAACGAACAATGATTAAAGAGGATATTTTAAAACTTTTAATTTAAACATTTTAAAACTTTTTTAAGGTCAAATTTCGACAGTGCTTTTGGGCAGATGCAATGCACATGCGCATAGGAGCTCATTCGGTTGCATTATTACAGGAGGGGGAGGTGTGTTCTTTATTTACTATGTTCTTTTATTTACTGAATATGATATGACCGTAGGGATATACTATTTGTATATACTTCATAGGGCCATGAATTTTTTTTCTTGCCGTGGGGAGTATGGTGACAATATCAAACTAATTTGCATTACGCAGTTGTTTACGGATTGTTTGTTAGGAGTTTGCATCGGAAATAGTACTGTATTTGACTGGGGGAAAAAAAACTTTAAAAATAAAATATTTGAAAGGCTGTTTCATACGCACCCCCTTTTAAATAATAAAGAAGCTTATTTTACTGATATTGTTATAGTATTTTTTCCGTCATATTTTGACGGGTTCCATCTAGTTTAAATTAAAAAGTCTTACTATTTTTTGCCCACAGTAGTACGCCTGAGAAAATTTATAATATCAATATATACAGTCCAGATCAGTGGTCAGAAAAAAACACTTTATTTTTGTATCGTAAGTACAACTACAATTTATACTTTATCGAAAACGTTATCTACAACTACTTGTTTTAAAAAGTAGCGACTACAAAATACTTTTCAAAAGTAGCCGCTACTTTCAGATTTTATCAAAGGATTCCATCTACACTTGAAATTGCAGACACGGATTGAGTAATATAATGGCTTCTCGTTATATCGTGTTTGTCGAGATACAGTCAAATAAATGTGATAAAACTGAAGGCATTAAAAAAATTTAAGAAATACAAGAAAATGTTTTGTGTTTTCTCTCTAATTATTTTTTTAGTTTAAGCACATATTGCTAATTATATGTCGATCAGGGTAATTCAATATTAATATTCTCTGTTATAATATATAAATAATAATAATAATAAATCTATAAATAAAACAATTCCTTTTTATGTGCGTGTGCTAAAAAATTACAAACAATATCTATTAACATTATAACATGTCCAGTCATTTCAAATTTTATGAAAATCGAATCAAAATTTAAAAAGATATTAATAAAAGTTTTCTTCATTCTATTAAATCCTGTCATAATACGTAATCTATATAATAAAAGCGCAAGTCACGTGACTGAGGAAAAGAAATACGGGCTGATCATTTATTTTTTCATATGCCAGGTGGCCATTTTTATTCAATATTATTTTTTCGAATAAAATTGCATAAAAGTTACATTTTTAGAAAGATCGTTCAAAAAAAATTGCTTGTTTGAGAGATGAGTTACATTAAAAAATGTATAGATTCTGAGATAACTTCAGTTGATATTAGGTTAACAGCCCAATATTTCTCCCAATATCCATTAAAGTAAATAAACACAAAATATTCGTTCATCGTGAATCATAGAAATATTAATAGGAGGTAATCATTCGCAAAGCAAGATCTCCTTGGGGAATTTTGCAGCGCTATCTGGTGTCGAAAAACAATTTGTCAATTTGGCGTACGTAATAAGAGAAAAGAAGGACATGCTCATTTCGCCCATAACAGACGATTTAATTCATTTCACTGAAATAAAACGATGATCTTTTTACATTGTAAAACTAGTTATAGTAAGAACGCACCCCATTTGTCACGTTTAACGTACAATTTCCAACTTGTTTACTTAGCTATCATATTTCACCTTATTAAACGATTTTGTTACAGTATTCTGGAAGTGTTGGAATGTGTTTCATAGTCTATACTTGACGGATGATTTTTCAGTTTTGTTTTAAATCTCTATTCTTCCCAAATTTTTAGTGTTACAACCAGGACCCAGAAGATTGCAACCATTTTTTTTAAACCTCTTTTACACATCATAACTATATCAATGTCATGCGTGTACAATAACCCATCCATCATAATTATATATCTCTAAGGTTACCTTTTAAAACAATATTCAAATATTATTGTCTTTCATACATACATCATTTTTTTTCCAATTCCAGGTATCTTATTTTAAGAGGACTCAAGTAAAACACGAATAGAAATTACTTTTTTATGCGATGTTTGTGTTTGAAAGGTTTCCATAGCAACATAGTCAGGCTACCGCTGTAAATCGACGTATGATATCTGCAGGAAATCCTTTTGGAATACAAATTATTAGATGATTCATTTCACCCTGCTGTTCTTTTATTACTCACGCATACTCATTTGCCTGTTATTTTTAGTGTTCTCATGCGGGTATTTTTGAAAGGCTAATTACAATGTTCTTTGATCGCTTCGGCGAACTTTTAAACAAATATCAATCAAGCAGGGCGTTCTTAATTTGCCCCATATGTTTTTAGTGTAAGCTGACGCCTAGTTTCGATGGGAGTGGGGTGAATAGATTTTGATGACTCAGTTTTTGTTTCAAAGGGTGTGTTCCCTAGTTGTTCCACATAGCATTCACTTTTATCCGAAAGTAATATCCGAAAATCGACAGTGAAAGGCTCTGATATTTTTGTGATTGCACTTATTGTGATAAGCAGAGTTTTACAAATTTGATAAAATATGGTAGCCAGGTAAAAAAAATATTAGTTGCCAGTAAAAAATATTTACCTCCCTCCTCCCCATCCTCTTCCCTTTCATTTATTAAAAAAAAAAAAAAAAAAAAAAAAAAACCCAAAAAAACACAAGAGTTTTTTATGAATTAATTGAGAAAGAATAATAACAAGCATAGTTTAGAATTATTAATTACATAGTTTGGAATTATTAATTAGATAGTTTAGAATAGTACATAATTTAGAAAGATAATATAAGCTACGTTTTCTAATGAAACTTATAAAAAATTATAATCACTTATAATCACATATACTATGTTGACAACTTATATAAACACAAAAATCAGATTTGAAACTTACAAAAAAACTTGATCATTTTTTAGCATTGTATCCAATTTTAGATGCCACAGAGTCTAGGTTGACACTATTTCTTACTATTTTATTGAAATATCCCCTCTCCCTCCATATTCTAATCACGTGACATATACTAACTGGCTATAGCCGAAAAGAATGGTGTTTTCTGTGCATGAGTTGGAAAAAAGCCTTTTAAATTTAATTCTTCCATTAAAAGAAATGGTTGGGGGGGGGGGGGCGATATCTTTGATCTGAATACAAATGCTTCTCTTTTAAACCTATGATTTCTATTTCTGTCTAGTTAATTCGAGCAGGAAGGCCGAGCTATGCTCGGTCAAAACTAGCTTTGAGTTTAACTATCACGAAATATCTTTCAATTTGCGACAAGTATGTGCTTTGTTATTGGTAACATGTCATTGGTAAAATTTAGTCAAAATAGTCTGAGCCGTTTTTAAGATAAAATTAGCTTGACCCACAGTATCACACTAATCGAATTTTCTCGGACATGTGATCTATAACCTAATGATTTTCTCGTGCCCGAAATTCGTAGGATACAAAATTTGGTCAAAATCGTTAGAGCCGTTTTTTAGATATAATTAGCTTGACCCGTGATGACCCAAAGAGGACCCACTAATCGAATTTTCTCGAACATGGGACCTAAACCAATTCTTTTCTCGTAATCCAAAATGGTAGGATACAAAATTTAAACAAAATCGTTTGAGCCGTTTTTTAGATAAAATTAGCTTGACCTAGACCCATTGTGATCCAAAATGACCCACTAATCGAATTTTCTCGAACATGTGACGTAGCCCAAAGGTCTTCTAGTGCCCCAGAACGGTAGGATACAAAATTTCGTCAAAATCTTAAAGCTGTTTTTAAGATAAAATTTGCATAACCACACCACAAGATTTGCTCGTATTATATTACTATCATTATCAAGTTCACAGTTCACATATAGTAAGAGTAAAAACAAAATTTTTTTAGCTTATTAGCCGGCATAATACGCTTCATTTTTTGCACCTCTACAATTTTATTAATATTTTTATCGTTTTATACAGTAGTAAAATGAATAGCTTTACAGAACATGTTATAGAGCTGGTAGAAAATGAAATAAACCTTATGTTTACGAACTACTAAACTAATCCTTTATAATTTTTGTTAAATCAAGAGCGTATATAACAACCTATTTAGAAGGCCTGAAACATAAACTTTTGTGAAATAAAAAATACACTTTTATTTAAAAAGAGGAAATATATGAAAATAATGAAATTTAATTTATTTATAATTTATTCCCTTTAAATACTAAAAAAATAAATACAGCTGCATTTTTAATGAATATTACAGAACATTCTTCTTTGTTGTCACGATCTCATACAAGCATACTTTATCAATCCATCGTTCAAAAAGTAACCTTACACATAAAAGGACTTCCAGGTACATCTCTGTCCAACCAGCGAATTGATATGAGGTAGTAGCCAGCGGTCATTACCTGGTAAGTGACCTCATAAATATCACTTCTCATATAAGCCACGCTGACCAGCGAGACTTCGTGCCGTCTACGTCCTTGCATGCTAACAGAGAGATTGCCAAATCCTGCATCACAAGTAAAGACCTAAGAAATAAAACAACAAGAACGAAATATCATGCATTAGGCATAAATTATGTAACACTTTCCAATACTAACAGAATATTATTCAGAAATTTAATTTTTCATAGAATGATATGAGATATCTAAATAGGCAACTTAAAAAAATAAAAAAAGAAAACTGCCCAGTTAAACTGAGGGCATTGAGCTCACAGGCTATTCACACTAATTGTATATTATACTCTTGTTTCAAAGAATTTGAAATAAGCCCCTCGAAAAATGAAAAAATCGACAATATATTAAGGGAGGTATCATTCCCCCTCCCTTATAATTAACCAATGAACCGTCAAAACTAATCAGGGAAGCGCCTTATTACAATGAACATACATACAAAATTTGAAGAAAATCGGATAATTCTGCATGAAAAATCCATTTATCTAAAATAAGCCGGGGGGGATTAGCCCCCCGTTACCCTCTTTATACTTAAACAATGAACCCCAAAACGAATCAGGGAAGCTCCTTATCTCAATGAACCTATATACCAAATTTGAAGGAAATCGGATAATTCTGCATGAAAAACCCATTTATCTAAATTAAGGGATGGTTAGTCCCCCGTCTCGCCCCTTTATACTTAACCAATGAACCCCCAAAACTAATCAGGGAAGCGCTTTATCACAATGAACCTATAAACAAAACGGTTATTTCTATCAAGAGTTATCGTGTTACGTACATACAGAACCGGCGGGCGGGCACATTAGCTCTCAGGTTTTGATAGCCTGTGAGCTAAAAACACATAACTGAGTAAAAATCCATTTCTAGTAATTGCTGTCCATATCCGGGTAATGTGTTCGAATTCTTTCGTGTAGCCCTGTATACGATCTATAGAATTTATACACATCACATAATACACTCATAATTAATTTTGCGTTTAGAGAAAGTTTTAAAATGCACCACAGCGGGAAACGCAGTTCCAGCAATTATCGATTTTAGTCAGAATTTTTATGTGAGTCTCTGTAAACTAATAATAAATCTATGCACGCCATAATCTATACAAATGTTTTAAATGCACTTCAGTGGAAGTATCATAACATGATTAAAATGTGCCGCAAACGATTTTTTTTCATAGATCATAGTGTAATGATAGAATTCTTTTGTGCGTCCCTGTAAACGAACTATGCATGGTCAGGGTCGTACTGGCATGACAAAAAGGGCGGTGGCAACTTGGATAAAAAGGGCGCCAAATTCTTATCAAAGGGGCGCCAACTACTATTTAAAAGTATCTAAAACAAATTTTTTGAAAAGTTAACATACATAACGGCTACAGGATTATTTTATATATTTTGAATGAGATAATTCCTATTCTTCAATGGAGTGTCCTTTATTTGGAGATTAAATGCATTAGAAATCCAACTTAAATGGAGTAGGACTTATGGAATTGTCAGTTTCGCTGTGAAATACCTTTTAACCCCCCCCCCCTCCCCTCCTTTCATATGTAATTTAAGTCCCAAGAAGGCTGGCCATAAATTTTATTTTAAGGGGACTAAGTACCTTTTGAACATTTTTTTTTATTTAAGTATTTTAAGGTACATTTTTGGCTTAATAATAAAGGACTCAATGAAGGAAAATTATTCTAATAAGAAATTATTCAATTTTCCAGGCAACATTCGATTTTTTTTTTTTTTTTTTTTTTTTTTTGACAATATTAAGTAAATTTTAAAATGTATCTTCTCTTACAATTTTGAACATTTTCAGCTAATTTTTTAAAAAGTATTCGTAGAAGTGTGCTCTACAATTTTAAGTATCGGATAAATTTGGATGAGAATAGTTCAAGACAGGTCTTAATACACCTGAGTTTCAATTTTGTTGTTTTTTTATATAATTGGCCGAGATATTAATTAAACTCCGCAATTTAACCCCTTGGAGACGAGCGACCGGCATACGTGCCACTTAAGGTGCTTAGAATCCTTCATTATTCTTCTCAGTTATTTTTTATTGTAAATTTTATCTTACTTAGTCAGAGCATTTTCGAGATTCAATTACAGAAAATTTTCTGTTGTGAAAAACCGGTGGTAGAAGGTTAAAAATTAAGGAAAGTGCTCTCGTCGCGAAGGGGTTAAAAGGTTGACCGAAAAATGTTGCACCGACGAGTGCCAGAAACCACGTTCCAAAGTGTGGAGGCAAATACTAGCTGAAAGCGGCTTTTTTTAGCCCGTCTTTCGAAACATGCATCGGCTGAACCTGTTGTGGGTTTTTGGGGTTCTTT
The DNA here is from genome assembly GCA_963931845.1 of Maratus michaelseni. NCBI lineage: Eukaryota > Metazoa > Arthropoda > Arachnida > Araneae > Salticidae > Maratus > Maratus michaelseni. Next base: position 314,393,776 of record OZ007589.1, on the reverse strand, counting down.
CTAAAACACAACTTACTTAAACTTAAAAAGCTCATTAATTACTCAATCTTCACTTGACAATTAAATATTTAGAAAAAAATAAGTATACTCTGATTAGCTCCACTGAAATCTGTTGCCATGGAAAAGGTAGCAAATTATATCAAACTAATCAAAATATCAAAACTTAAGAATCCGAATAGGTTAATACAACAATGATAATTTTGAACTCATCATTTTAAGACAATATTAAATGTAGTAAGGGGCAACAGATTTCTAAATCAAGTAGCATACTGGATTGCATAAAGAACACCCAACTCCACTCCAACCCGATCAAGCTCAAATCTCCATACACATTAAATTAACAAAAGTGTAATCATCATATAAGTTGGAAAAATGCAGACAACCTGAAATTCCTCCAATATGAGGACCAAAAGGGGAAAGAGTTAAATCCGTTAATAGAATAGGGATATGATGATGTACTAAAATTTTAGAACAACCATAGAGATTCTGAACAAGATCCGATCGGTTAACCAAGAATCGTATAGTGGTGTATAATGACTGGATATTTTTTTTTTTTTTTTTTTTTACTTTTTAAAATAAAACAATTTTGGTGTATATTCTAGAAAAACAATGTTTCTGAAAGAGGAGAGTTAAGGCTTAATTCAACATTTTATGAAATTAAATTTAATATTACTGTTTCACTTATTAATCTATCCATCCTTAAATCAAGATCAAAAATACGATTGTATAACATTGAGTGAACTTCAATTTATGTTCATTAAAACAGTCAGTTATGAATTTAAACTTAAGAAATTTTAAAGTCCTAATTTAATAAAGTTGAATTTTCTCTCCCTTTTTTTTTTTTTAATTAATCACAGAAAGGTTAGGCCATTCTTATAGGTCTACTGTGAATATAAAAAATTAATTATTTAGAGATTTATACAAAGAAAAACATACCATCTTTGATAATAAACAAAAAAAAAACACAATTTATTTGAACATTTAAAATAATGAAGCAACTAAGTTATCAAAAATAATCTTAATAAAACAATATAACAGCTGATCTTTTAAGTTGAAACCACTCACTGGTTACTTTTAAATTACACATCATATTTTTAAAATTACCATCATATTACCATTTAATGGTCGTTCAAACATACAAACATTATATATTAACCTACAGACTATTTCTGTTCATAATGTTTATTCTTATTGAAATTATCCAAAGATATTCATTTCACTTTTAAACTCTGGTATAGCAAACATATTTTTTTTTTTTTTTTTTTTTAAAAGAGGTACAAATAAATAAAAAGAAAAACTATGCAAATAGTACTTACAACAGGTAGAGAGTTCTACAATTTTAATCAATGGGCATTTAGGAGCATTTCCTCCTTTTTCAAAATCTGATGAAGCACTTAAGCTGGAGTATTCAGGCTGGGGAAAAATTCAGACGTGGTTTCAAGCTAACATTCATCAATCCTCTCATCTCACTGCATCACTTGCCATCAACTACTAGGTCCATCATCTAGTCCGGAGGGGAAAATCGTTCTACGGTCCAGAACTTCACCGTCGGAGTCAGTAATTTCACCTTCCTGAAGCATGTGTTTTATTCGAAGATAGCCATCACCGTAACTCAGAACACTACGACTTCTAACGACCGGTTTAGTTCTATATCTATGATCACTTCTGATGGTTAAGAAGTCATAATCTTGGAGCGCCACTACGCCAAAAAAAAAATAGGCTACACATATCTTCTTCTTAATTTCTCGTTAACAGTTATAGATCCGCAATTCGAAAATGCCCTTATAGCCTCTTCTCATCATAACATCATGATTTAGGATGGTTAATGTAGGGCCATCAATGCCCCACTCTCAAAAAAAAAAAATCTTCCAGAAACCTGTCCGCCTTCAACAACTTCGCGATCCAGCCCACCGGCCAATCTTCGAGCCCCGTAATAAGTCGAATTTTTTTTACGAGTCAAACGACAGGTCTCTTGGCCAAGCAACAAGTGTCGTAAACATTCATTCTCCCGCGCTGCTTGAAAAACGGGACCGATCCACTCTGCCAGGGGTACGGGAATGGAAACAAAAGGAAAAATGGACTCATCGTGAAGACTACAGCTTGCCGCTCCACTCTGCCGGCCGCTTCATGGGGGAAGGAAACCATGCACCACCCCCATGGCGTGTGCTGAAGGGGGTCCTGTTAGCCTCTGTTTACATGGGCGCCAGCTATCCGCCTGATAGCAGAGCCAATTGAAGCCTGACGTAAACTTACAAAGCCTAATTGCGTGTATAGTACACTCATAAGATAACGTAATTCTTATACAGGGCGGTCGGTCATTCTTATATCAAAGTCAGACTAGATGACTCCAAATTTTCCACCTGTGCAGTCTACTGACAAAACATCCCTCCCTTGCTGTCTGCTTTTCGTATTTGAAAAACAGGAAGCTACGTTAGACTATAAACGTTGAAATTACTTTGCAAAAAAGAAAAAGAAAGAAGAAAAAATAAAAACTGATTTTATTATAATTATTACAATTACTTTTATTTATTTAAATTTTTATTAGAAACAGAAAAAAAGAGTGCTTTTAAATAAATGTTGAGAAAGTGATTTAAATAATTAATGTAGATTAAAAAAAAAAAAATTGTTGAAACCAACCGTAACAAACCGTTCGAGATACATAAAACGGAAAACACCAAATCCCATCTACATTCTTTACGCTTTCTAACTTATCAATCTGTTTCGAAAAGTACGAAAATTAACCCCATCTTTCAATTGTTGAATACGTCAGGACATTGTTTTCAAACTAGGAATTTTGTTTTTATAATAGAACTAGAATTCTTTAAAAATAACAAAAACGACAATAGGTTCATAAATTTGTTGAAAATGTGAGGTATAAAGACAGGATAAACAAAACAAACTTCTTAAGAAATTTTAGGTCTCTAGAGCTCATTCTTAGTGAAGAACTGGGTTTATCTCTAATCTTGATTTAAGTTGTTATTGGTGAAATTAGTAGCTAACTTCGAAATCTAACCCCGCCTGTAGGCCGAGCTGGCATGAATTTTTTTTTTTCTCGCAACAGTTACAAAGAGAAAATAAAGAAATACATTAGGCAAATTTTGCAGATTTCGCAAAAATTCAAACTAATAAACATTCTTGTGAAAGAGATACAATCAAAAAAATTAATTTGTAGTCTTATACCTTATATTGTTTTTCCATGGACAAGTCACAGTTCTTGTTATGCAAAATGCAACATCAGCATATCTGAGCTGTGGTAATGATATTTTATAACACTGTACACTATTTTTTTTAAAAAGGTTGAAGTACAAGCTTATTATAAGAAAAATTTTTTAAGATTACACTAAAATAAGTAAATAACTCAGGTCACCGGCAAATAATATAAAGACGGAGTAGTTCTTTGACACTTAGATAGAACGAGACAAACGAAGCAGATTTCACATCAAGAGCACTTTACTTATACCGACAATCGGTTGAAAATTAGAAACACATGCATTTCCAGTTTCTGTGGGGTGGACAATAGATGGCTGATTTCGGTACTCTCTTTTCCCGGACATAATGTATTTCGGTCTCATTCGGACATAATGTATTTCGGTTTCTTTTCAAATGAGCAAACTTACATTTACAAAAGCTATTGGGCTACTGGGATTGTTTTTGTTTTTCAAAGATCTTGTTCTTTTGCACTGCAATTCATGTGTATACGCAGGGCAGGGGGGGAGGGGCAGAAAATCTTTGGAAAAGTAATAATTCCTTAAAAGCATTACTTTGAAAAGTATTACTTGAATTGTATTGCATGATAATTTTGTTTGAAAGGTTTTCATTAAATTTCATTACAACTGCTGATAGCTTTATAAGTGGCCGAAAATACCAGCTATTTTTTATAGCCCATCAGAAACTTTGTAATAGAACTGTCTTTTATATTTTTTTAGGAAAAGCAAAAGATCTTTCAGAAAATTCTCTCAAAGGTGCCGCTTTGAACCTAATTTCCGGACGCAACAGTGCGGGAAGAGGAAAAAAACTGCTGTCACAAGACAACAATCAATTTTAACTCAAGATGTGATTAATTTAAAGAAAAGAATCTGTTGTATTACAAATCATTTCAATAACCAAGCCTGCAATTCTCATTCATTTATGTAGAGTTTGGCCGAATATTCGGTTTCATTTTCGTTTTCAGCGTAAAATCTTAGTTTTGGCGAAAATACTGCCGAATAATCGGTATTACTATAACTGCCCCTCCCTATCCTCTCCCAAACGCCACTACCATCCAAAGAGCCGCACATACTATGTATTCACATAAAAGGGGATAAATCTAGAAGGTATTAATAATATTGATTAAATTCGTTATTTTTAAATTAAATTATTTTTGAATCATTTTTTATGTTTATAGCACCTTATATTTAATTCATTTTATTTCAATAAAATTAATTTTTAATTAATAATTATGTACTTCCGTTTCTACGCAAAACATTATTCAGATAACATGCATGTTTATGTTATTACTTTGAATTTATTTTTAAGATAATTTCGTTTTCGTTTTCTGTCGAAACTAGAAAGGTAACCGAAATTCGGTTCCTGTCGAACACTATTTTTATGTTTGTAAATGAGCAGAAACTTTTGCATTACTGAACGTTAAAAAATATTTTTTCGAAAATCGCTTTAAGGATTTGCACGTAATCATAACTTATAAATTTCGGAAAATCGAGTTTTTATTTTAGCGGCTTTATCAACGGAATCAAGAACCTGGAATAGACGATTCTATATAATATATATATATATACAATATATATAATTATAATATCTTTGAATTTCAAAAAACATATCAAGTTCTTGTAACATTCTAATTAAATCTCCAAAGAGATTATATAATAAGCATTCTACAATAAAATTGAAACTAGATTTTCTCAAAATTGCATTTTTAAATATATGACCATACACGATTACTTTAATAATACTGAATTGTTTTACTTCTAATTTTGTCAGCTTTTTTTTTCTTATATAATTATGCAGAGCATTAAGGATTTTTTTATCATCAAAAATCCTCATTTTTCTTCGATAAAAGTTGAATAATCTCTTCAAAACAGTCGGCATTTTGAAAAAAAAAAAAAAAAAAAGCTTTCCGTAATTTCCACCCTTTGTCTCGCCTAGTCACTAAAATAAATCATATTTAATTTTAAATTGCTGTTTATTTTAATTACAGAAGCCAAATTTAATTTTAATAGTCGCCGCAACTCACACACACAGACAAAAAATAAATAAATAAATGCACCAGAAGAGCAGCAATAGATTCAAATATATTTACATTTAAAAAATATATGTACTATCAAAATTATATTTAAGCATTGTATTACAAAACAAAAAACAAAGTCAAAGAAAATAGAAATACTTAATTGCGTAATGGGGGTAAAATATAGAAAAGAAGAAGAATAACACTTTTTTTCTACCGCAATAAGCTTATATGTGTTCATTATTTTGCAGCTATCTCTTACTCGATATCTTGAAAAAAAAGTATCTAAAAAATGATAAGGTTTATTGGCAAAGTTATTTTTCGTTTTCACCTTAATGGGAATGTCTAAAAATTTAAAGTATGTATCAATGAAAATTGTTTAATAATATCGTCAAAAAGTTTTGGACAGCTTATGTTATTGCTCAAAACATTATAAAACTCCTATAACAGCTACTGAATTCGATATTTTATTTTTTCGTTTTTAACGTTTCTTTCTTTGCTGATGTCTGTACGCCGAGCGTGTGTTAATTAGTATTTCATGGAAAAATACCTCCACATCCGGTTTCTATTTTCTTCAGAAAGTTACAGAGATCCAAAAATCCCACAATATGGTATAATCAATAAAAAGTGTCACATCTGGTATTACTTACAAATACCACTGGGTATCTAAGGTGAAACTCCACCGACATGTCTTCTTAGGGAATTTGTCTTCTTAGGAACTCCCACTAACAGCACTGAAAACAAAACAAAAACACATCTGCGCGCATCTGCGCTTCTCTTTCATCCATTCTTTTGTGAAACAACTTTTACAAGTTTCAGTAGTTTATATATTTATTTCGATTACATGTCACGTGTATTTTTCAATTTGTAAATCGGGGTGGTGTTTGAAGTTTAGAGTCGTTAAGCAGATACAGTTTGAAAAAAAAGGGTTTTAGATACTATTGGCATTTTTAAATGCTAAAAAATTGTAAAAATTTTTCAAATAGATATGAAAAATTAACCTTTTATTCTTTGAAAAGCAAAATTTACATAAGTTTCCATTGCCCAAAAACTTGTGAAAAATTTGTCTTTGGCCTATATTATCATTAAGAAATTATGAAATGTTCCAGTTTATTAGAACTAAGAGCATCGATTTATGTGTGTGCAGTGTTAAATTCAGGCGGTGACCCGGGGGGACATCCCCCCCCCTCTAAGCAATAAAATGTCCCCTGCGGAAAATGTGAGATTTTGTATTTTGGATGGTCAAAAAGTACAATATCCACCCCTGAACTCTACAATGCCCCCCCCCCCCCGGAGACACAGAAGTCCCTCCCGGAGAAAAGTGTTTGAATTCAACACTGTGTGTGTGCTTATGGGGAGTGTACGTGCGTGTAAGTGGGTGGGTATGTGGGGGAAGAGCTATTACAAAAACACGATATTAATCTTTTGAAAGTTATTTTTACACAGACGCTGAAAAATCTGACCAAGGGTGCCGTCATTACAAAAACACTATATTAATTTGTTGAAAGTTATTTTTACAGTGGCGCTGAAACAAACGTGACCAAGGGCGCTATGATTACAAATACACAATATTAGATTTTTTAGAGTTATTTTTAAACAGGCCCTGGAAAAATCTAATCAAGGGCACCAGGATTACAAAAACACGATATTAGTTTTTTGAAAGTTATTTTTACAGAGGCGCTGAAAAAAAATCTGACCAAGGGGGCCAGGATTACATAACACGGTGTTAGTTGTTTTAAAGTTATTTTTACAGAGGCGCTGAAAATAATCTGACCAAGGGCGCCATGATTTAAAAAAAATATATAAATTTTTTGAAAGTTATTTTTACAGAGGCGCTGAAAAAAATCTGACCAAGGGCGCCATAATTACAAAAACAAGAACACGATATTAGTTTTTTTAAACTTATTTTTACACAGACGCCGAAAAAAATCTGACCAAGGGCGCCATAATTACAGAAACACGATATTAATTTTTAAATAGCTATTTTTACAGAGGCGCTGAAAAATTCTGACCAAGGAAGCTAGGATTACAAAAACACGATATTAGTTTTTCTTTTTTTTTTTAAGTTATTTTTACAGAGGCGCTGAAAAAATCAGACTATAGGGGCGACATGATTACCAAAGCCGCCTCTGAAAATGGGACCAATTAACCCTTCTTTGCATGAGATTTTCTTTTACAATTGTGTTTTTTTTATACATATATTAAATATTAGACACCAGAAATTTTAAGATAGATTTTTAATCTTGTTCAGCAACATAGTTCCCGGGAAATTTACTGGATTAATATTTCTATATAAATATAGTGGTGGCGAAGAAGTTGATTTATTTATTAAAAGTTAAATAAAAAGTGATGGAAATTTACATCACTATGCAATTAAGGGTTAAAATGAAAATCTCTTCTCTTAAATTGCATTCCATTTTTTTTTCTTTTTTCGTCGTTTGTACTTTCACAAAAAGCAGAAATATTTGATCACCCAGCGCACTAAATATTTGACAGAAAAGTTAATTTTTTTTTTATTTATTTTTAGAAAGACGCTGAAAAAGACTGCCTAAGAGCGCCATAATAACAAAAACATAAATACGATATTAGTTTTTTTAAAGTTTTTTTTTTTTTTTTACAGAGGCGCTGGAAAAAATCTGACCATGGACGCCATAATAACAAAACGAACACGATATTAGTTTTTTGAAAGCTATTTTTGCAGAGGCGTTGAAAAAAATCTGACCAAGGGCGCCAGGATTACAAAAACACGATGTTATTTTTTTTTTAAAGTTATTTTTACAAAGGCGCTGAAAAAGTCTGACCAAGGGCGTCATAATAACAAAAACACGAACACGATATTAGTTTTTTTAAAGTTATTTTTACAGAGGCGCTGAAAAAATCAGACTAGGGGCGACATGATTACCAAAGCCGCCTCTGAAAGTGGGACCAATTAAAATGAAAATCTCTTCTCTTAAATTGCATTCCATTTTTTTTTTTTTTTTCGTCGTTTGTACTTTCACAAAAAGCAGAAATATTTTATCATCCAGGGCACTAAATATTTGACAGAAAAGTTAATTTTTTTTAAAGTTATTTTTAGAAAGACGCTGAAAAAGACTGACTAAGAACGCCATAATAACAAAAGCATAAATACGATATTTTTTTTTTTTTTTTTTTTTTTTTTTTTAAAGTTTTTTTTTTTTTTTTTTTTTTTTTTTTTTTTTTTTTTTTACAGAGGCGCTGGAAAAAATCTGACCATGGGCGCCATAATAACAAAAACACGAACACGATATTAGTTTTTTGAAAGCTACTTTTGCAGAGGCGTTGAAAAAAATCTGACCAAGAGCGCCAGGATTACAAAAACACGATGTTAATTTTTTAAAGTTATTTTTACAAAGGCGCTGAAAAAGTCTGACCAAGGGAGCCATAATAACAAAAACATGAACACGATATTAGTTTTTTGAAAGTTATTTTTACAGAGGCGCTGAAAAAAAAATCTGTACCTTGGGCGCCATAGTAACAAAAACACAAACACGATATTAGTTTTTTGAAAGCTATTTTTGCAGAGGCGTTGAAAAAAATCTGACCAAGGGCGCCAGGATTACAAAAACACGATGTTCCAGGATACCATGTGTAACAATAGCACATCTGATTGTCGATAATTTATGTTATCTCGAAATTGGGTTATATAATTGTCTTTGATCCCACACAGTTTGCTTATGCTATACTTTTAAAAATAAAAAGTATTACTTTTTAATTTTCCATATGAAAATCTTTGAAATTTTATGCCTTTCAGTATGCACAACTTTAAACGTGCTTCCAAAAAAAAAAAAAAAAAAAAAAAAAAAAAGTGACGAGGGCGCACCGGGCATTTGCCTCGTTGCCCGGTGGGCCAGTACGACCCTGTGCATGGTATTTATTCTATACTTCCGAGAAAGCGTGTTGTAGTCAATCTCAGGAATGCATATCAATATATTTATGTTTGAAATACGTAACATCAATAAAATGCACATATAAAAATTTCATGACAGTCCAAGACCACGGACAGACAGACGACAGACATATGAGGGGGCTAGAAGATAGTAAGGGAGATAGTAATGGGAATATTTTTACTGAACGTATATTGTTTCTGTTCAGTGTGATAGTCAAATAAGTCCAGATTCACTTAGAGAGTCTCTAGAGTGCAAAACAAGTTGGACCACTTAATGCAACGGCAATACGACAAGTTTTACAAAACCCTTCATTTCTCAAATTACTAAATACGAGCAAGGAAGAACGAGCTACGCTTGGTCAAAATTAGCTTTGAGTTCAAATATCATGACCCATGATCAAAATGACCCATTAATCAAATTTTCTCGAACATGTGACTAAGCCCAATTGTCTTCTCGTGCCCGAAACCCGTAGAATATGAAATTTCGTCAAAATAGTCTGATCCGTTTTTTAGATAAAATTACCTTGACCCACAGTGACCCAAAAATGACCCACTAATCGGATTTTATCGAGCATGTTACCTAGCCCAATGATTTTCCCGTGCCCAAAAACCTTAAGATACAAAATTTAGTTCAAATCGTCTGAGCCATTTTTAAGATAAAAATAGCTTGACCCATAATGACCCATACTAATCGAAATTTCTTTAACATGTGACCTAGCCGAATAGTCTTCTCGTTCCCTAAAACTGTAGGATACTAAATTTAGTTCAAATCCTCTGAGCCGTTTTTAAGATAAAAATAGCTTGACCCACAATGATCCATGACCAAAATGACTCACTAATCCAATTTTATCGAACATGTGACCGAACCTAACAGTCTTCTCGTGCCCGAAAACCATAGGATGCAAAATTTCGTCAAAATAGTCTGAGCCGTTTTTTAGATAAAATTAGCTTGACCCACAGTGACCCCAAAATGACCCACTAATCGATTTTTCTCGGACATGTGACCTAGCCCAATGATTTTCTTGTGCCCGAAACGCGTAGGATACAAAATTTAATCAAAATCGTTAGAACCGTTTTTTAGATAATATTAACTTGACCGTCATTGACCCAAAAATGACCCACATATCGAAAGTTCTCGAACATGTGACCCAGCCCAATAGTCTTCTCGTACCCGAAAAGGGTAGGATACAAAATTTAGTCAAAATAGTTTGAACCGTTTTTTAGATACAATTGCTTGGCCCTGACCCATGGTGACCCAAAATGACCACTAATTGAATTTTCTCGAACATGTGACCTAGCCCAATGGTTTTCTGGTGCCCCAAAACGGTAGGATACAAAATTTCGTCAAAATCATTAGAACCGTTTTTAAGATAAAAGTTGCAATAATAACCACACACACATAAGATTTGCTCGTATTTGAATATACCAGCGGGACCGACCGAGCTATGCTCGGTTAAAATTTACTTTGCGTTCAACTCAATATAACAATACATTTTCGCTGTATTTTTACTATAAAGAAATTTATTTTTTTTAACAGTAATTATTTACAGAAACAATCAATATTAAAACTATGTACATACTTCTAAATTTTACATTACTTAAATTACGTATTTACAACGAAAGGGCATCCTTCCAAACTACGTTTAAATTCTGTTTTCGAGAACGTTCGATGGACTCTGATTGTTTGAGTGATGTATCGCGGCTTCTATTGGGAATTTCTAGAAAATTCCTTCAGAATCTGAAAGCCTTACAGCATCTGAAAGAAGACTTTTCTTCTTAACGTTATAAAAAGCCGGTCGACATTTTTTACTTAACCATTTTATACAAGCTTATTTTCAAATGTGTAATTGATCTTACTTAATCAAACACAAAAACTGCCGTCAGCTGTCGGGACATCGTTTGATGCAGCCCTGGGAACCGAAAAATCCCCCACTCAAAGGGAAATGAATGGCAAACCGATTACAGAAGATCGCCACTGATATCGTGATAATATCATTCAATCTTCCGTAATCGGGTAATCATTTTAAAACAGAGCAAATTAGCGTGTTTTTAGAACCTGCGGAGTCATAACGGGAGTTAGCGAACGTTACTGGTAGGGGGCAGATTCCCCTAGTTATTTAAAAACGATATTTATTGCTTTAACAGATATTTCAAGCTTGAAACGTCTAGCTTTTATTCAATTTGATTTGTCAATACACAAAAAATACTATTTATTCTCCATATTACCAATTCACACTGAGACATTATCTAAAAACATGGTTAAAAGTTCCATTAAAAACGTCCCACATTATCAAAAATGTAAAAAAGTTTCAAATAAAAACTGTCACCACTGCACAATAGTGCTTTCACTCTGGCTAGAACATCATCAGTTGTTAACTCTCAAGCATCTGACTCTTCAGTATATATACGACTGGGGGTTGAAGAATTCCCTTTATTGGCATTCAACCCCCAGTCGTATATACTAAAGAATAAGATGCTTGAGAGTTAACAACTGATGATGCTCTAGCCAGAGTGAAAGCGCTATTGTGCAATGGTGACAGTTTTTATTTGAAACTTTTTTACATTTTTGATAATGTGGGACGTTTTTAATGGAACTTTTAACCATGTTTTTAGATAATGTCTGAGTGTAAATTAGTAATATGGAGGATAAATAGTAAATATACACACATTAACAAATTAATACCTGTTTTAACACAAAAAAAAATACTTACTTGAAACCTATTTTTCACTGCTACATATCCATAATAAACTGCTATTCCAAATACTTTGCATTCTTCCGGATACGACTTATCACTCTGGTTGTAACTGTGCAGGAACTCTTCATCCGAAGACGAATGCTCATTTGAAGGACAGTTTGGCATTTTCCAGTTCTTCACAATACTCAAGTCACCCCAATATTCTGAAGCTCTCTCAGATATTTCATCGTCTATGTATTCATCTTCTGTAGACTGTAGGAGGTAGTCGCCGCCCGAATCTTCAGTCTCATCTGAGTCGTACTGTTCCAGATATTCGTCACTTGAGGAGCCTTCATATTCTTTTCTGGACGATTCTGAACTCGGAAAACTAGCTGTATTTTCTGCCTTGTCTGTGGTTGTTTCTGATACGACAGGATCACTAAAACTTAGTGAACGGATTTTGGCAGGATTTGTTTGAAAATCTGGAGGTATCTCATATTCTGGTTGATTTGTGGTTGTCACGTTTGTTTTTGCATCAGTAAAAATCTCGTTTTTCTCTTTCACTGTTGCCAATGGAATGTTAAAGCTGCTTTCTATAATTAGAGATTGGAGAAATTTTAATCACAATTTAAACGCATTAATTTACATAAAATATATTTAAATATAGGTTTACATATACACAACACATGGTTACTGCATCAAGAACTAAGCAAAATCAAAAAGTTGGGAAATGCGGTTCTAAACAAAAACCAGCACACTGAACAATAAATTTTCAATTTGCATTCCAGTATAAGTATAAAGAAAAATGTATCATGTTTAAAGTTGATTTTTCAATACATGTTTTACGAATGAAACAGAAACCATAAAAAAATATAAATATATCTACTTTATAGAAAATAATTGAAAATAAACCAAACTTCTGTTCTGTGCATGGATTTTGTAATATGCTTTTCAAAAATTTTTTGGTACTGAACTCTCAGAAATAGTGGTTTTTAGGTGATAATAAGATTTTAGAAATTGGACAGTTTTAGAATTTTTCAAATTTATAAAAAGTTATCAATGTTTATCTTCCAGTGCAAGTAATTGTATTTAAATAAATAAATAATTTAAATAATGGTAAAAAAGTCACTTTCTAGGTTTAAGTTTTATTAAGTTTTAAGTTTTTTAAGTTTATTAAGTTTTATTTAAGTTTTATTTTATAAAAACAAAGTTAGTTGAAACTTTAAATCTTCTTCTTATGTTAAAAAAAAGATGGTATTTTCCTATACAGGTAATTTAAAGGGAAAAAAAATTAAGTATTATATAAAATATCAAAATATGCTATGGAACTAACGCACAATAGGCCAAAAAAGAGATAGAGAGGAAACACACCAGATAATTTAAACGAGCAGGGAAGACCGAGCTATGCTCGGTCAAAATTAAATTTGAGTTCAAATATCATGACCCATGACCAAAATGACCCACTAATCGAATTTTCTCGAACATGTGACTTAGCCCAACAGTCTTCTCGTGCCGGAAAACCATAGGATGCAAAATTTAGTGTAAATTGAGCCGCTTTTTAGATCTTGACCCACAATGACCCAGAAATGACCCACGAATCGAATTTTCTCGGACATGCGACCTAGCCCAATGCTTTTATCGTGCTCGAAACTCGTAGGACACAAAATTTAATCAAAATCGTTAGAGCCGTTTTTTAGATAAAATTAATTTGACCCGCGTTGACCCAAAAACGACCCACTAATCGAAAGTTCTCGAACATGTGACCCAGCCCAATTGACTTCTCATGCCCGAAAATGGTCGGATACAAAATTTCGTCAAAATCGTTTGAACCGTTTTTTAGATACAATTAGCTTGACCATGACCCAAAATGACCCAAAATGACCCACTAATTGAATTTTCTCGAACATGTGATCTAGCCCAACAGTCTTCTCGTGTCCGAAAACCATTGGATGCAAAATTTAGTGTAAATTGAGCCGCTTTTTAGATCTTGACCCACAATGACCCAGAAATGACCCACTAATCGAATTTTCTCGGACATGCGACCTAGCCCAATGCTTTTATCGTGCTCGAAACTCGTAGGACACAAAATTTAATCAAAATCGTTAGAGCCGTTTTTTAGATAAAATTAATTTGATTCGCGTCGACCCAAAAATGACCCACTAATCGAAAGTTCTCGAACGTGTGACCCAGCCCAATTGACTTCTCATGCCCAAAAATGGTCGGATACAAAATTTCGTCAAAATCGTTTGAACCGTTTTTTAGATACAATTAGCTAGACCATGACCCAAAATGACCCAAAATGACCCACTAATCGAATTTTCTCGAGCATGTGACCTAGCCCAATGGTTTTCTGGTGCCCCAAAACGGTAGGATACGAAATTTCGTCAAAATCGTTAGAGCCGTTTTTAAGATAATTTTTGCATATATATATATATATATATATATATATATATATAACCACCCACAAGATTTGCTCGTATTAGAATATATGATAACAAATTGTCGCAGAGGAAAACGGAAATAGCCATTCGATGGACGATAGGGAATTATGTCTTCTTTAAATTTATACCTACCTTATATATATATATATATATATATACTATATATATAATTTAAGAAACGAATTTATGTAACGGTTTCATGAAATGCTTAAATTTGCCATTTGATGTATAATTTTGATAGCTAGATAAATAGATAGACAGACTTACAGATAGATAGAGAGACAAACATATATACAGACAAACATATATATAGACAAAAGAGACAGACAGACAGATAGAGAGACATACAGATACGCAGATAGAAAGGCAGACAGACAAAGAGAGACATATAGATACAGACAGATAGAGAGGCAGACAGACGATAAACAAATCGATAGATAGACAGACAGAAATCGATATAGAAGAAAACAGACAGATAGATAGACATAAATATAGATATACAGAGACAGACAGATAGATAGACATAAGAGACAGACAGATATATATAGAGAGACATACAGATACACAGATAGGTAGACATAAGATACAGATAGATATATATATAGAGAGACATACAGATACACAGATAGATAGACAGATAGATAGATTAAAAGGCAGACAGACAGACGAAGAGACATACATATACAAATATAGATAGACAGGCATGCAGAGATAGAGAGATAGATAGACAAAGACAGACGGATAGACAGACGACAGACACGTCGATGGATATACAGGCAAATAGATCGATATGTAAGCAGACAGATATATAAGTAGACAGACATATATATATATATATATATATATATATATATATATATATATATAGGTAGACAGACAGATAGATCTATATATAAACAGACATATGTATAGGTAGACAGACATTTAGACAGATATACAGACATATATAGGCAGAAAGACAGACATATAGACATACAGATAGCTAAAGAGACAGACATACACATAGATAGACATACAGACAGTTATATAAATAGATAGATAGGCAGGTAGAGATAGAGAGACAGATATACAGACAGACAGTTATATAGATAAACAGATAGACATGCAGACAGAGATAGAGAGACAGACATACAGAAAGACAGACCGATGATAGAGGGACAACCAAACAGACACATAGAAAGACATACAGACATAGATATATACAAATATAGATAGACAGGCATGCAGAGATAGAGAGAGAGATAGATAGAGACATACAGATAGAGAGACAAACATATATACAGACAAACATATATATATATAGACAAAAGATACAGATAGACAGACAGAGAGACATACAGATACACAGATAGAAAGACAGACAGACAAAGAGAGACATATAGATACACACAGATAGAGAGGCAGACAGACAGATAGATAAAAATGCAGACAGACGATAAACACATCAATAGATAGACAGACGGAAATCAATATATAAGTAAACAGACAGATAGATAGACATAAAGATAGATATACAGAGACAGACAGATAGATAGACATAAGAGACAGACAGATATATATATATATAGATACATACAGATGATACACAGATAGGTAGGCGTAAGATACAGATATATATATATATATATATATATATAGAGAGAGAGAGAGAGAGAGAGAGAGAGACATACAGATACACAGATAGATAGACAAATAGATAGATTAAAAGGCAGACAAACAGGCATACATATACACAAATAGATGGACAGACAGAAAAAGAGAGACAGATAGACACATGCAGATAGGGAGACAGACAAACAGACGGATAGACAGACGATAGACACATCGATGTATATACAGGCAAAGAGATCGATATGTAAGCAGACAGATATATAAGTAGACAGACGATAAACGCATCGATAGATAGACAGACAAAAATCGATATATAAGCAAACAGACAGATAGATAGACATAAAGATAGATATACAGAGACAGACAGATAGATAGACATAAGAGACAGACAGATATATATAGAGAGAGACATACAGATACACAGATAGGTAGGCATAAGATACAGATAGATATATATATAGAGAGAGACATACAGATACACAGATAGATAGACATATAGATAGATTAAAAGGCAGACAAACAGACGAAGAGACATACATATACACAAATAGATAGACAGACAGACAAAGAGAGACATATAGACACATGCAGATAGAGAGACAGACAGACAGACGGATAGACAGACGATAGACACATCGATAGATAGACAGGCAAAGAGATCGATATGTAAGCAGACAGATATATAAGTAGACAGACATATATATAGGTAGACAGACAGATATATCTATATATAAACAGACAGATATATCTATATATAAACAGACATTTAGACAGATATATATATATATAGACAGAAACACAGACATATAGACATATAGACATACAGATAGCTAGAGAGACAGACATACATATAGATAGACGTACAGACAGTATATAGATAGATAGACAGGCAGGTAGAAATAGAGAGACAGATATACAGACAGACAGTTATATAGATAAATAGATAGACATGCAGACAGAGATAGAGAGACAGACATACAGAAAGATAGACCGATAATAGAGGGACAACCAAACAGACACATCGAAAGACATACAGACATAGATATATACAAATATAGATAGACAGGCATGCAGAGATAGAGAGATAGATAGACAAAGACAGACGGATAGACAGACGATAGACACATCGATAGGTAGACAGGCAAAGAGATCGATATGTAAGCAGATAGATATATAAGTAGACAGACATATATATAGGTAGACAGACAGATAGATCTATATATAAACAGACAGATGTATAGGTAGACAGACATTTAGACAGATATATAGACATATATAGACAGAAAGACAGACATATAGACATACAGATAGCTAGAGAGACAGACATACACATTGATAGACGTACAGACAGTTATATAGATAGATAAACAGGCAGGTAGAGATAGAAAGACAGATATACAGACAGATAGTTATATAGATAAATAGATAGACATGCAGACAGATATACAGAAAGACAGGCCAATGATAGAGGGACAACCAAACAGACACATCGAAAGAGATACAGACATAGATATATACAAATATAGATACACAGGCATGCAGAGATAGAGAGATAGATAGACAAAGACAGACGGATAGACAGACGATAGACACATCGATAGGTAGACAGGCAAAGAGATCGATATGTAAGCAGATAGATATATAAGTAGACAGACATATATATAGGTAGACAGACATTTAGACAGATATATAGACATATATAGACAGAAAGACAGACATATAGACATACAGATAGCTAGAGAGACAGGCATACACATTGATAGACGTACAGACAGTTATATAGATAGATAAACAGGCAGGTAGAGATAGAAAGACAGATATACAGACAGATAGTTATATAGATAAATAGATAGACATGCAGACAGAGATAGAGAGACAGATATACAGAAAGACAGACCGATGATAGAGGGACAACCAAACAGACACATCGAAAGACATACAGACATAGATATATACAAATATAGATACACAGGCATGCAGAGATAGAGAGATAGATAGACAGAGACAGACAGACTTATAGATAGACAGAGATATAGACAGAAATACATAAATAGATAGATAGATAGATATATAAAGAGATGGACAGACAGATAAACAGACAGAGCGATAGACAGATAGGTAGATAAATAGATAAACAGGCAAATATACAGATAGATAGACAGACAGAGATACTGACAGATAGGCTGACAGGCAGTCAGATAGATATATAGATAGACATACACTCAGACAGAGAGAGGCAGTGAGATAGATAAATAGACAGATAGAAGATAAATAGATAGACAGATAAATATATATATAGATAGATAGATAGACAGTCCGATGGATAGGGATAAATAGATAGGCAGAGAGACAGACAGACAGAGAAAGAAAACCTCTCGGAGCAATAAGCACCCATTATTCCGGGGGTTGGCCCACAAAGGGCGCAGAGGGCAGAGCTGCCTAGTTAAAAAATAAATTTATGGGATCATCTCAACAAAGACGAACAAACTTTAAAATTTTCAATACTAACCCATAATTTTACCGTCAGAATACGACTTTAGTGATACAGAATCACGAAATTCTAACGAATATTTCAGGAGGTATTCACAAGAGCACGGGCCGGAATTCCCAGGTCCGGGCTCGGGCCCGGCCCTGTGTAAAAACTAAAAGTTCAGGCCGGGCACTGTCCGGCCCGTTCAAAAATCAGTTAAAATAGGCCTGGCCCGTGTAAAAATCAACGAAATCAGGTCCGGCCCGACCCGACTCAATTTCTACAAAAAATTCCGATTTTCCATAGCATATAATTAAAATTCTTTTAATGGATAAATACTGCATACATATTTATGGAAAATTTTACAGTCTATTTTAGATATATGTTCACAAGCCATATAGAATTCAGAATACAATCATTAATGGCCACTTAGCCTTTTAAATTGTTACATTCAAATAAAGACATTAAAAATATTAATGTAATTTAGAAAATAAGAAAAAAGATGGTTGAAAACATCATAACTTTTGTTGCTGTGTAATAAAACAAAATAGTTTTTTGAAAATGTTTCTCTATACTTCATTAAAGTATATTTCCAAACGTTTCGTTAACTGAAGTTCATTATCGCTATTGCTATTTTTAAAAAAACAAATTGTTTGCTCGACACGTCCTAAAAACAATTAAGTCAAATTCCGGCCCGACCTGAGTATGTAGAATAAAATGCAAGCCTGATCCCGGACTGCCCGAGTCTGCTGAAAAAAATTAAGCCCGGGCTCAGACGATGCAAGAGTCCGATGCCGATTTCTACGCTGTACATGTTATAAATCTGTATTGATGTTGTCAAACTACTATCGGCTCCTGCAGAGCATTTATACTTATTCTCGTCCTAGTCACGTCTATTGAAAATTGTTCATATTTATCAGCTTAGTTTGATCCTTTTAAATTTGTATATATCTGGATGATCGGCCTGCTTAATTTTTTTAAAGACCAGTCCCGACCCGTATATATATATATATATTTTTTATCAGCCCAGCCTGTTAAAAAAAAATGGCTTTATTCTGCCTGCCCGGCCAGTTTGAAAATTTGCCTTCATTTTGCCGGCGGTGTACGGGCCTCGGACCAGGCCTGGGCTCTTGCAGGCCTCTAGTATTCACTATCGAAAATTCGTCTTATTTGGATATGAAGGGATAGACGCACTTTCAGGTTCAGATTAAATACAAATTTTGTTAATTATTTTCAGTAAAGAATATTATTAGTGTTAGAAAAGCAGTAAATAAACCATTTATATATTCTAATAAATGTAGTATAAGTAAATAAAACACCGTTTTGAGTACCAAAAGATTTTACAAGTATTGCATACTAGTTTCGGCCAGCGTACCGTCATCAGTGACTAAATGATGACAGTAAGCTTACTGCTACCGAAACTGGTATGCAATACTTGTTAAAACTTTTGTCGTTCCAAACGTTGATTTATTTACTCATACTGTATTGCACCAAGTCACATCTTTATTTTCACTCTAACAAATAATTGAGACCGACCGACGTTACATTTATTGATAGTTTTTATAAAATTAATTATTATTTTCAATAACTAATGCTGCCTCAAACTGTAGTGCTTGCGGTTTTTTTAACATAACTCCAAAACTACTTCTCGGAATGCGCTGAAAGTTTATATACGCATATTAGATTCTTCTAGAAATCAATTTCTATTAAAATATTTATAGTTTATAATTCATTCTTTTTCTAATATTAATTTCATATTTCTTACATGTAAACAAAAAAAAAAAAAAATCGTGAAAATCACACAATTATGTGAATACATAATTAATTACTAAAAAGGATTATGAATAAAAACATTAAGCATTAATTTAACTGTGATTAAAATTTTACATATTTATAATTCTTAAACTTCTTTACCAACTAGCTTCAAATTTGGTATCCAAATTTAAATTTGTCCTAGAATCGAAATATCAGATCAAATTTGGGTAATAGCATTGGAACTTTTAAAATATATTTCTATTGCAATAAGGAGAAGAGCCTCTGATATAATTTTATTCATAAATAATTGTAGAAGGATTTAATTTTCAATTGAATGGTACCTTCTTCGTCTCTCTGTGAAGTATGGAGTATTCTTTCTTTCTTTCTTTCTTTCTTTCTTTTTTTTTTTCTTTTTTTTTTTTTTTTTTTTTGCTTTCGTTAATTGAAGAGTTTGATACAAAAACTTTTTAAAGATTAATCGAATAGAAACTGTACACAGCAATTCGAAAATATTAATCATTTTGTTCATTCAATACCGTTTTTTTAATAAAAGGACGACGATAACAATTTTCAATAGGAAAACGAAGATAAGATAAGAACGGCAATAACAATTTCTAGTAAGAAAACAATAATAAATTTCTATGGTAAAAAGTATAAATAAAAAGACCAGGTAAGAGAAAACATAAATCAAAGCTGACATTGCATAAGCATTGCACATCACAAGAGGAAAAAACAACAACATATGAACGAAATAATGAGGAAGACATACCAACATAGACAAGCAAGCTTATCAATTGTTCTTGGAGAAATCTGTACCTGAACAGTGCCGTTTCTGAAGGTCATCATTCCTCAAAGGATCTGAAATGCTTCGTGAAGATTTTTTGTTACCCATTAAATTCATTTTCCTATTGTTTTCTGGCGAACTGCTTTGAAAAGATTCTTTGGTTCTGCATTCCCAGAAGGCCAGTTTTTCTTTCACATTTACTTGCTCAATATCAGGTGCATCATGTAATTTCATAGGTGAAACACATTCTTTTTCTGGTGATAAGGTATTTTCCCAATGCTCAATTTGACTTTTAACTGGACTAATAGCGTTTTCCGAATCAAGAGAAGGATTGAACTGCTTGAAATTAAACTGATCTATTGTTTTCAGAGTGTGAATGCGAAGTGGTTTAGATAGTCTGGAATGAACTGGTTTAGTTTTCTCTCTTGCTTGCGCTAAACACGATGTACGGTCGTCATACGAACTGTGGAAAATAAGGTGCCTTTGAGACGTGAGGGTAGGAACGTGCTGATGATTTAAAATTGAATTTTCATAATTGAATTTCATCGCAGAGCAAGTCGAAATATCAGGAACTGACTTTAATTTATATTTTAGAGCCACTCTTGTGGTTTCAAGTTCTCCTACAGTACATTTTGATGATTCGCATTCCTCACTCTTTTGCAGTTGTTGAGGTGTATGTCTATAAAAAGAAACGACGTTAGAATCTGTTTGTAGCTCTTTATTGCCTGCATATTTCAGTTCAATGTGATTTTCACTTTCATAGTTTTTTGATTTTGATACGAATTTTGGTAATATATTTAAATTTTTGTTGCTCGAAATACTTTCTGAGAGAATGTCTGAAACTTTCTTTTCATATTTGTAATTTGACTTAATTGATTCTTTCGTGTTATTTACATGAGTATTTTCAAAACTTTTAGAAAATACGCTCTTCTCTGCTTTTAATCTACGTCTAATGCTTACTTTTCTTTTCCTATATATTATAACAGGGGTTGGAGAATTTGAATTTTTATTTTTAGATATTTTTCTGTAAAAAGATGCTACTATAAATTTTCCAATTTTCCCTGCTAGTATGGAGTTTTTACCCGAACATTTATGTATTTTCTTTTCAAACACATTTACCTTAGAACATTTCCAAAAAATTTTACTTCTAGACGAAACGTTTACCTTTTTTACATTATGATTAAGTTCAAAAGCATCATTGAACAAATTCTTATCAGCCCTATTCTTCATCGACATATTATCTGCCTTATCAACACTTATCAACGCGCATTTGGGAGAAAGAGAATGAGATGAAACATTTGGATAAAGATCATCTTCAGCCCTATCAATTTTCTCCAGCTGAGTTTTATTAATTGATAGCGAAGAGATCGTATCAGCTTCTGCAGTGTTATTTGAGCGCTCTTCCAAACTTTTATCAAACTTACTTCCTGTAAGCTCAGATAAAAGTGTGATCGTATTTTTTTCCGAATAGGTATCGTGTTCCATTACACTTGGAGATCCCAATTTATTTTCGTTCATTTCCTCAAGTGTATCTATGTCTTCATTTATATATGCATAGTTGTTTTCATTTTCGTCATCTTTTTCATTGTTTTCGAAAACGTCTTCGTTTAAACAATGAAGCTTTGAAGCAAGGCTGTCAAATGAATCACTTCTTTCTAATGACTTCTTAGATCCAGGATTCATGCTTAAAGATCGCGTTCTTCGTTGAGAAATTTGCGCATCTAATTCCTTTGCGTCAATACCAAACTGTCGTATCACACTCTTTTTTCGTTCGGCATCCCCTGCGAAACCCCAACTATTCCTTCTCTGGAAAGATGCACAGATATCGAAATCATAATCCATCTTTAATAACTCTGTGGCTAAAGACTCTGTGCTGTCAGCATTTACAGGAATATCTTTACCGTTAATTTTTACAATGTATCTAATTAATTTCCGGCTGATAACTTTTCCAGCAGGCCTCTCTTGATATTTACTCCTGCGTTCTTGCTTTACCCTTTTCATCTGAGATTCTTGGACGTGAAAAGAAATCTTTCTCGGTTCGTTCTTTTCCCCAGAATCTCCATTTTTAAAAGCAGATTTTAAAGGTATTAAACGTTTCGTTTCAATAACTTCTAAAGGATCTTCAACAGTCACAATGTAAGGACTGTCTGATACATGTTGCCCATGCCACAGAATTGTCACCTTGTGTTTACCCTTCTCCCTTGGTTTATAACCTAGACTTATTTGATTTCCTATAATTTCATATTCTAAGGGAATGATTCTTTTTTCAAAATTGGCATCTTCTTCCTCCACTAAGCCGTCGTCAGTGCCGTTTAAGGAAGCAGACCTCGTCAGATGTCTAGCGTAATCGAAAGAGAATCCTGAACGTCTTTTCCTGGGTGATCTTTTTGTTATTCTTTCACTACAAATTGAGTTTGGTCCTTTTATTTCAACAATGACATCTAAATCGGCAATAGTTACACAA
This sequence comes from Maratus michaelseni, assembly GCA_963931845.1. Classification (NCBI taxonomy): domain Eukaryota; kingdom Metazoa; phylum Arthropoda; class Arachnida; order Araneae; family Salticidae; genus Maratus; species Maratus michaelseni. The sequence continues at coordinate 314,370,448 of OZ007589.1, read as the reverse complement.
AAAATGATAAAATTCGTTGTTCTGCCGACGAATCCAACTGCTAGACCCGTTCCTTTAACGATACAACTCTGATCTACGACAGAAGACTCAAAGTTTTCAATTGATTCTGGTATAGCTTCTTTATATTCTGGTTTGGTGTCAGTTAGATTCTTTAGTTCAAGAAGGATTGAAAAAAGCTTCGAATCAGATCCATCATTGCAAGTCACAATCTCTTCAGCAGAGACATTCTAAAAATAAATAAATAAAATATTCTTTTAATAAATTTTAAAACAAAAACGCAATTTAATTACCACTAGTAAGGAAGGAAGTGGGAATATGGACCGCTTTTTGAAATTAGACAAATACGACCATTTAAAATGTCAAAAATTCTCAACTGACATTATTATCAATTTCTTAGTTCCTCTAAGGATCAAACCTTGACAACTTTTTTTTCTGTAATTTTTTTTTTAAAAAAAGTAGAAAATTAATTATTTCTAAACTCGTCCCAAAATGAATTTTTTTTAAAAAAAGGTGGTTATATGGACCATCATAGTTACAACGTTCCAAAACTAATTACATAATTTTGAAGTTAGTTATTATCACTAACTATAAAAATTTAAATGACGAATCAAGGGAAACCTCATACGTAAGAAAATTCCATATGAACATATTTTTTCAAACTTTTGGATCAGAGGCAAACAAACTATATCCTGTTATCTTGAAATGACACTGGCGATTTACGTTTAAGCATTCTAGAGTGCGATGTGGGGCCAAAATATAAATTTAGACCGAATCTTCCGTAGATTGCAGCACAGACAGTGTCCTAAATTGTCTGGTTTATATTACAACTCCGATCCATATGCCCACCTTCTTTCCTATAAAAATTTTAATAGGATAACGATAGTTTTGAAGCTTAAAGCAGTGGTCGGAAACTAGAAAGTGTTCGCCTCGCGATTCTCTACAGCAATATTATAAATACTGCCCGTTGATCTATTTTTTTTAATCTTATGTGATTTAGAACTTTAGCTCTGTAGAAAGAGCTGTAATCATCAGTCTCCCCCTTGTTTAATGTAAACATCGCCACTGCCCCAGTAAATGTTCGAATGAGGTCTATGGAAATTAGAGTTGCAAAAACCCGGTTTATTTTCAATAGATCCAGTTTAATCCCAGGTTTATTCCCAAAAGACCTGGTTTATTCACAAAAAACCCGGTTTATTCCCAGGTTTAAACCGGGTTTTTTCTAGCCTTTGCAACTCTAATGGAAATGCGGTGCAGTGATTTATTAAGATCAAGCTTTCATGAAACATGTGTATCTCTACCAGAGTTCTACATGAGACAAGATCTTAAGGCTGACATTTATGTCAACTTGTCAAATCCTGTTAAAAATAGCAACAAAGCACAGTAGCACTTAAAAAAAAAGCTTTGAAACCTACTGAATGATGACTATTTAGATGGTCAATTACGTCTGTTCTCTTCCGGCGATTGCCTGATATAGAAACTGTCAAATGGACAAACAGCACCAAGTGCCCCGCTAATTGTACAAAATCATCGAAAAACGTTGGACACACTTTAAAAAATCATAACTCTAAAAATAATTAAGGAAACGAATAATTTGCTTTGCAAAGAACTCGGCAATTCTCCGAGATTTGCTATTTCGTAGCCGTGACTTTCAGACGATGTGCGCAGAAGCGATATGCGGCGAAAGAGACCTTACTGCTGTCCAACCTTTTTCAATGACCTTGTATTGTTTTCATATTATATATTTATTGTAAATAATAAATACAATAATTTCTGGCATATAATCCGCAGATCTGCTTAGATCCAGATTTTTTCTTAAGTCAAACATGTATCGCGTTCGAGTAAGTTACAATATATTAGACAAAATTTTTAGGTCTAAGCAGGTTTGTTTGATCCGTGGATTATACGTCAAAAATTACGGTAAGTATAAATTAAATTTTGGGACGTACTTTTATTATATCTTCAATTATTAACTTATGTCGATAGGTATAACCTACCATCGACTCAGTGACATAAATTCGGCCGCTTAAAAAAAAAATTCCTGACGGCTCGGCCTACAGACACAGGTAGATTTCGAAGACGCAGACCGTGGGGCACCTGTTTATTGGGAATTGCAGAAGAAAGACCTATTTGCCATGATGTGGCAGTTGGGACCACCCACTTCGAAATATAGCTCTGCCTGTAGGCGGAGCCAGCAGGAATTTGCTTGTTTTTAATTTTTTTTTTACCTTAAGAGTTGGTTCTATAAAAAACTTGTCAGTGTAAAAATTGTAGATAATATTAAGAAGATTTATAATAAATTTAAGCGGATTTGATATCTTGGGAATTGACGAAGTTATGAATTTTTTTCTTCTGAAACCCCTATTCCCCCCCCCACCTCCTTGGGGGCATTTTTAATGAAATCAAAAATCTGTCATACATAAATTTTTGGCCCTTTTCCTAGAAGTAATAATAACTTTAAACGGATTCGATATGTATAAAAATTAAGAAGTTATGGGTATTTTCTGTTTTCACCTCTGCTTGTAGGCGGAGCCAGCAGAGATTTTTTTTTTTTTTTTTTTTTTTTTTTTGCCGTCTTATAAAAAACTTGTCAATATAAAAGTTGTAGATAATTTTAAGGAGATTTACAAGAAATTTAAGCGGATTTGATATCTTGGGAATTGACGAAGTTATGAATTTTTTTCTTCTGAAACCCCTACCCCCCCCCCCCCCCCTCCTTGGGAGCATTTTTAATGAAATCAAAAATCTGTCATACATAAATTTTTGGCCCTTTTCCTAGAAGTAATAATAACTTTAAACGGATTCGATATGTATAAAAATTAAGAAGTTATGGGTATTTTCTGTTTTCACCCCTGCTTGTAGGCGGAGCCAACAGAGATTTTTTTTTTTTGCCGTAAGAGTTGGTCCTATAAAACACTTGTCAATATAAAAGTTGTAGATAATTTTAAGGAGATTTACAACAAATTTAAGCGGATTTGATATCTTGGGAATTGACGAAGTTATGAATTTTTTTCTTCTGAAACCCCTATTCCCCCCCCCCCCTCCTTGAGAGCATTTTTAATGAAATCAAAAATCTGTCATACATAAATTTTTGGCCCTTTTCCTAGAAGTAATAATAACTTTAAACGGATTCGATATGTATAAAAATTAAGAAGTTATGGGTTTTTTCTGTTTTCACGTCTGCTTGAAGGCGGAGTCAGCAGATATTTTTTTGTTTTCAATTTTTTTTGCTGTAAGAGTTGGTCCTATAAAAAACTTGTCAATATAAAAGTTGTAGATAATTTTAAGGAGATTTACAACAAATTTAAGCGGATTTGATAGCTTGGGAATTGACGAAGTTATGATTTTTTTCTTCTAAAACCCCCCTCCCCCCCTTTGGGGCCATTTTTAATGATATCAAAAATATGTCATGTATAAATTTTCGGCCCTTTTCCTACAAGTAATAATAACTTTAAACGGATTCCATACGTATCATAATTAAGAAATTATGGTTTTTTTATCTGTTTTCACAAAAAGCCCCCCCCCCTCCAATTGCCCCCCCTGGTTCGATTTTGCCATTTAACGAACTTGACCGAGATTTTATGCCCTTTTATTTTATGTATCAGTTTGGAAGAGATTTGTGCAGAATTGTTGCAGTTATCGTGTCCATAAAAAAGTGACATAGATAGATAGATAGATAGATAGATAAAGTTTTAAACTGGGGGTGGTTTTGGGTTCTGGGAGTCATGATCGGCGTAGATCTGCAAATTTTAAAAAAAAATTCCAACTTAGGGGAGAATGTAATAAGTAGTATTTCTTACGAAATCTACCTAAAAAAAAAAGGACTGCCGACCACAATTTTAAAGTGATAATATTTATTATATAAGCGATATTTTGTACCCCTCGGCTACGTAATTGGGAATCTTTTGTAGAAAATTATACAAAAAATAACAATCGGGTCAGTCTGTGTAGCTGATATAGAACTATGCTGAAAATATTACATCCTTTTTATATGAAACAATTTTATATTTCAATCATGAGAAATGGCGAAATTTTCTTTTTAACACCGAAAACAGACTTAACTGAAACAAAATTGAATATAACTCTGTTCATTATGTTAAACAGCAATTTTGTCTCAAAAATATCTGATAATTTAACAAAAAAATCTTCACATTTTAACTGTAATTTATACACCTAAAATAGACTCGCAAGTGTTTAAATATATATATATATATTGATTTCCCATTTAAAGTAAATATTTTTACCAATTATGCTTCATGTTTACATAAATCTGTTTATAAAAATATAATTATCAATTATCTACATCGTATAAAATACTTATGCTCAGATATAAATAAAAACAAAAATATTAGATATATTCGAGATCAAGCAAAAATATATGGATATCCTATTTTTATGATAAATTCAATCATCAATTCTTTTAAATAACATTTATTATATAATTTAAATATAAACATGGTATGTAATAAATTATTGTTTTAGTGTGCGATAACATATAACAAAAGATATAGAAAATAATAATTATAACATACATTATTACAATTATAACATATTAGGAAATTTAATATTTAATATTTGTTTGAACATTATATACACTTTATGTAGAAAATTACAAATATAACATACATAATTACAATTATAACATATTAGGAAATTTAATATTTGATTGAACATTATTTATACTTTGTATAGTTGTGATTGTGCGTTGCCGATCACCTCTGTTTAAGGTATTATTGATGTGCAGTTTTCATACATTTATAAATTAACTTATACAATAACAAATTAAATTATACAATGATAACATTGGTTATTATAACTCATATATATATATCTATTTGCAATATATATAAAAATAAATATATATAGTTTTTATTTTTGTCTATGAATAATTAAAATTAACAAGTATTTTAATTACTGCATTGCATTAATTTGATTGAAAAACAATAGTAATACTATTAATTATCAACATTATAAATTTTGAGATATTTTGAATTGTTTATGAATTATTTAATTAGATATTTAAATTAATCTATAAATATAAAATATATTTACAATGTAGTATAAATTAAACATTAATTATTTAAAAACAAGTCTAATATATATTTAAGTAGTAGTAAAAATAAAACATTAATTATTTAATAAATGTCTATAATATCAGTGGATTAACACAGCTGGCAGCTAAAATAATTTGAATTAAAATAATATCTCTTTTACATAATATATTCTTGTTAAGAATATCTGAAATGCTGTGCAAGTTGAATTAATTCTGTGTAGATTTATTCATATAGTAGTATTATATTTTATTTGAATTTTAAGTAAAACTACAAGTTAGTATTGTTTTTTAAAGTTTATTTATATAAATAAATCTAATGAAGTGAGTATGTAACTAATAAAGTGGATATTTAACTAAATATTAATTATGAACTATTATAATACCAATAGATGGCGACACTTTACCTTTCAGGTAGTTGTAGATAATATTGTTAATATTATATTTAATTTAACTATAGAGGGAGCTATTGATTGTATATTAATTTTACTTTCAGGAATTAAAATTGGATGGAGTAATATATATTCACGGATATAAATTTGTTATAAGTGTATTAAAACCAGAATTATTTTGAGTGTTTTTGAATCATTTTGTGATTGGGTGTCATTTATGGGGTTGTGTTTTAAAAAAAGTGTGCTCTCAACTTGTCTTACAAATCATTTCTCTCAACTCGACTTAGTTAACATGTATGATGCATTGCCATGTGGATGTGAATATTATGTAGACGTTGTGACATTTTAAGGATTCTGTATAATTATTGTGAGTAAAATATTTTATCTACACTTTACGCGTTCATATTTCCAATTTTATTATTTCAAAACTGTTATCTCGTGGTAATTTAGTGAGGTGTTAATTACAGTTTTTTGGATAATCGATGTGAGTGAAATATATTGTATTTTCTTAATGGTTTTTTATTTCCTATTTAAATATTTCCAAATTTTAATATTTCCAATTGTTGTCTGGTAATAATTCAGTGTACCTGGATGATTCTACTGATCTTAGCATTATGCCAGTAGAATTATGAAACACTGAATTATTATTTAAAACACATGTGGGTGCATGTGGGGTACACATGAGGCTGATGAGTACATGTGCATGTGTTTTTCCATGTCCAATTCATATTTAATTCTCATGTGGTCCAATTTTCCATTGTGTATGGTTCATATTTAATTTGTTAATCCATTTGTGTTTACTTAATTGCAACTCCAAATTATAATTTTTTTTTCCCCTTTCTCTCTATTTCTTTTTTCAATATTCTTTTGGTATGAGTAAAATTTGGCCAATTACCATTGAAGCATCAGCTATGGTAATATTATGTTTGCACATGTTAATTATTAGCTATGTGGTATTCTGTATACACAGTATCATTGATTATCTCTTTGGAGATTTAAGTAGAATAGAACTTGATATGTTTTTTGAAATTCATAGATATTATAATTATATATATATATATATTGTATTTTAATTATAACTTTACTTAACTTTCTTTGCATCTTATATAATTTAATTATATGCTTCTTATATAAACTAATGGTTTTAGACTGTTCTCATCTATATAGATGTAAAGTAAACGTGGGCATTACGCCCCACGTAGGCATTCTTTAGTAATCGTCTTTGATCTTTGATCGAGGTCAAAACTACAACCGGTATTTAGATTTCATATTTAAAATATTTTTTAAAAAAAGTTTGTAGGCTGTAAAAACCAGGGACAAATATACAAATTGTAAATGATGCAATCTAAAAAATTATTAGTTGAAAAAACTGTGTTAAGGAGGGCGCAAAAACAAAGTACGGTATTGCTCCCAATGGTTTGTGAAACAAAATACATTCAAGTTTTAAAAAATCTACGTACATCTGGAAGAAAAAAGTAAAAATACCCGCTAATTCTTCCGCGATTCATATTACAAGAACGAAAAAGAATTGCTCAAGCATAGATTATGAAATACTTTCCAACATATTCATCATGCTACTATAGCAAAATTTCCCCGTTTAAAAAGGTAAAAGGTGATATCTAAGTAAACAATTTGGGAAACGTATAACGCATTTGAAAACCAAATTTCCGCCTATAGGCGAAAAGTATTCGAATTCTTTTGTGAAGCTCTGTATATAATCAATAGATTTGTTTATATATACTAGATAAGTTATGTTAAAATTGAACTCAGATAGAAAACATATAGTACGGTTGAAATTTTTTCTTCAACATTTTCTGTCCAAAAACTTAAATGTACTCGAATTCTTTTGTTCAGCCCCGTATAGGTTCTACAGAAATACACATCAAGTAATATGAAAAAAAAAAATTAGTTACATTTAAAAAAACACGACACACTTTTGTGTGACTCTGTGAATTAACTGTAAATACTATGCACCATAATTCTACAGTAAGCATATTGTAGTACTTCGCAGTGACGTATATCATTTCATGTGTTTGAGTTAGTGTAACATCATTAAAATGCATTGCAAATGATTTTCCGCATAGACCACAATGTAACGAAATTATTTTGATTGTCCCTGTAAGCGAACTATAAATGCTATACACTTTATTTTAAGTAGCGAATCTGCCATAGAAAAACCTCAATAACATATGTCAATTCCATGGAAATCTGAGTATATTTACGCGAGTTAGAGAACTGACAGACACAAGAAAGATAGACGGCCGGACAAACCGACCGAAGTCATAAATTCTTCTTAGCAATGTTGGAAAGTGTTACAGGGTTCCTACGCAACTGGAAAAATAGGGAATTGTTAGGGAAAATGACAACTGCTCAAAAAGTCATGGAAGAATCAGGTAAAATGGAATTTTTTCCCTAAAACCTGGAAAAGTCAGGGATTTAAAAAACTTATGTGCTATCATGTGTCAAGATTCTTCCGAGTTCCGAATTCAGTCTGCAAAAAATTCAGATTTTTTACTAGCAATAAGTAGTACTTTTGCTACATTCATATTTTTAACATAATGATGTTTTAGCCATACAAATTTGTTGCTAAATAGGTGATACTTCTGCGAAAGAAATATTGAGCCATGTTAGGTGGCTAGGATGAGATATCATGAATATTTAAATAAGAAAAAGAAAGAAAATTAGAAAGCAAGCAAAAAAGAAAAGCTGTAGCTAAAATTAAATTGTCAAAAGACAAGAAATTGAAAGTTACACAACAAACTGTTTCTGAAACAACACTATAAAAAAAATCCGCGAAAATACAAGAGATTTTCCGTAAAATTTTACGGAGAAGTTTCATTTTTCCAAAACAACAGTACAATTTCCGTAAATGACATTAGTTCCGTAAAGGAGATTTCAAATCCGTAGATATGCAGAAAGTTTTCCGTAAATTTGATGGATTTTTTTCAAAACAGTACAATGTCCGTATTTCCCCATTTCCGGAAATAACGTTCAGAGGTTTGTATACAGATATCGTCTTGTTTGAAATGCGAATTAAGATTATTGTATTTACTAGGGTCCAGAGTCTTCTAGGATCCAGGCCTGGACCGGTCCTACCCGTGGGCCTATTTTCTGTCATTAGACTCGGGCCAATCCTGGAGCTTATTCTAACCAGGTCCGTGTGTGGACAGAATTTTTTTGAAAATAATAATGATATTTTTAATTGTTTAGTGAAATCTTTAGAAATTTACTTTATTTATATAAATTACAGAAATTTTATTGTTTTAAATCTACTTTTTTTTCTTTATAGTGCTTCAAATTATGAATTTTTTCACTGACATTTTAAAATTTTATTTTAATATTGTTAACGTGAGGCAATATTAGGTTATTAAAGGTTTCGTAAAATAATATCTTTGCAAATTATTGGTATTGAACAAAACTGATTTGTCTTATAAATTTGTGAATTAGCCTAAAATTTATTATTTTATAAATTATAATTTTAGAAAGTTTATATTTTTTTCTTTAAATTTATAAAAATAATTAATGATTTTTTCTTTACTTTTATAAAAATGAAGTTTATAATTTTATAAAGTTTATAATATATTTAGTTAGTTTATAATTTTATAAATTAAACTAAATTAATTTAGACTAAATTAATAAATCCAAATTTAAACATACCTATCCCAAGGTCATTAATTTCAAAATTTTCGCTAAAAATCTATTTTTTTTTCTTAAATATTTTTAAGGTTTCACAAATTAATATTTTTGCAAATTATCGGTATGTAGGTGTTAAACTAAGCTGATTTGTCTTATAAATTTGTGAATTAAACTAAAATTTATTATTTTATAAATTATAATTTTACGAAGTTCATATTTGTTTCTTTAAATTTATAAAAAATAATTAATACCTTTTTGTTTACTTTTATAAAAATGAAGTTTATAATTTTATAAAGTTTATATTTATTTCGTTAGTTTATAATTTTATAAATTAAACTAAATTAATTTAAACTAAATTATCAAGTCCAAATTTAAACTTACCTATCCTAAGGTCATTAATTTCAAAATTTTTCTCTAAAAATCTATTTTTTTGTTTTGATTTTTTTAAATTATTCAGTTTAACATAATCGTACACAAAAGCTCTCAGCAAAGATTAAATATAATAATTTAATTTATTATAAAATTGTTTATTCACATAAGTTTTTAAAATAAGAGATAAAGAAAATTTACTTTAATAGCATGTAATAAATACGTCTACTTAAGATAATTATCGTTTTTAGAATTGATAAATAGATCAACAGACAAATAATTTTAAAAAGTATATGTACTATTGCAAAAATAAGCAATCATTAGTAATAATACAATGTTTTACGCATATAATACATAAAAAGTTAAAATTTATCTGTTATAAAGCAAGTTATTAAAAATTATGAAAATAAAATATGGAAAAAATCCATCTAACTATAAAACCTTTAAGTTTTTGCATCATTAAAAGTATGTAAAATAAATAACAATATTTGAGGGAACGAAGTGTCCGGTCGTAGCGTAATGGTACAGCCCGCCAGTTTACTACACAGAAGTTTCCGCGTTCGAACCCCATCGTGGCAAGTGTTGGTTATTTACTGAAAACGCTCACAGAAATGAAAGGAAAAAAAAAAGTAAAGTGTTATAAGATGTTCCTTGAGAAATATTTCTTTTTTTTTTTTTGTCCTATAAAATTTATTTTAACGATATAAAAATGTCCAAAAAATACGGAAGATATCTGTTAAAAAACGGAAATTTAAAAACGGATATTTCAGAAATCACGGAAAATTTCCTGGAATTTACGGAATTTTTTTTTTCGTTAAAATACGGAAATAGTACTGGTGTCTCGATTGCCAGTACAATTTCCGTTTTTTTTCAGGAAATTTTTTTTACAGTGAACACAAATAAATGACATGGTAGTAGAAATGTCAAAAAATATTTGAATGGTTGATATGTGAAATCTAATCTACTATATATATAAAACACAAACGGAAATTTCGTTCCGTTCCTTTATAACTCGAGTTCCGCCGAATGGATTTTGATGGAACTTACACTGTTCGATAGATAATTTTTCAGGGAAGGTTTTACTATATAACACAACATTCTATGTATATTAATTATAGAATTATGATAGAAAGTTCTGTTATTTTGGCCAAAAAGGTTACCATTGCTAATTTTTTGGCGATCATTACTGTTGCAGAAAGAAATGAAAAGACTATACATGTCGAAAAACAAAAGAAAAACTATTACTAATTTTATTTAAAAAAAAAAAAGAAAGAAAGAAAAGGAAAGAGAAAGGAGAAAAAAAAAGAGTTTTGATGAGAGAATATTATAAAACGAAAATATTTAATTTAAACATGATTGGCAATGTTCGTAATGCTTAAAAAATTATTCAAGGGGCAAGATTTCTATATTGAAACAATATTTGGCGATGTATCTTTTGTTTTTGGCGATTTTGATTTTACTTTTAACCCCAAACAATTTGATTTTAAGCCAAAAGGTTTCTTTTTTTGTTGCATAAAGAATTGAAATGGCTATACATCTGGAAAAATAAAAGAAAAAACTGTCACTAATTTTATTTAAAAAAGAGAAAGAAAAGAAAAAAAGAAAAACAGTTTTGATGAGAGATTTTAAGCCAAAGGGTGTTTTTTTTTTTAAGTGTACGACTGCATTTTTGTAGTTTTTTTTTTTTTTTTTTTTTTTTGTACTTTTTGGTTAGCCGGGCGCCAGTGATATATATATATATATATACATGTATATATATACACATATATCTACACAAATACATGTATATACATACATATATATATACACTTATATGTATGAATATATACATATATCACTGGCGCCCGGCTAACCGAAAAGTACCTTTTTACTTTCTTCTATCTATAATAGAAGAAAGTATTGTAATCGAAATTTTTTTCGACTCCCGGTTTTCGACGGATTTACACGTTTTAGGGGTCAGAGATTCCGAAAAACATGTTTTTACAAATGTCTGTCTGTCCGTCTGTCCGTCTGTGTGTGTGTTTTTTTGTACCATCGAAAAGTGTATGAAGTTATGCTTCAAATTGAACCAAATTTTTTTTCTATGTTTTTGGCTATGGCAAGCAGATTCTACCAGAATTTCGGGATATTTCGACGAAAGGGGGCACTGCGATCGATATTTTTGTTCCATTTTCACTATTGTATCATCAAAAAGTGTATAAAGTTATACTTCAAATTGAACCACATTTTTTTTCTATGTTTTTGGCTATGGCAAGCAGGTTCTATCAGAATTTGGGGATATTTCGACGAAAGGGGGCGCTGCGATCGATATTTTTGTTCCATTTGCACTATTGTACCATCTAAAAGTGTATGAAGTTATGCTTCAAATTGAACCAGATTTTTTTTTAAAGTTTTTGGCTATGGCAAGCAGGTTCTATCAGAATTTGGGGATATTTCGACGAAAGGGGGCGCTGTGATAGCCAAATTCAAAAGGTCAAAATAGCCAAATTCAATTTCAAATTCAAAAAGATGTGCAAAAAAATTAGAAATCCTAAAAGTTTTTTTCGTTAAATGTTCGGCCTTGATCCGGAGAATCCGGAACAATTTTTGTTTTGCCTCTATCTTAAAAAATGTCTGAGATATAGCGGTTTGAAATTTTAGGGTGGCTGACATTTTCAAACAAGACAGCAGAATTCATCCATAAACGGCTTTAACTTATGAGTTTTAGTTAACATGGTTTCGGCAAATTTTCTTTCATTGTTGTAACAATTAATCCTATTATATGCTTTTCACTATATATTTATATTCGCCAACGTCAAATTCTCGCCAAACTTGGCGACAGTTGGCGAAATATCGCCGAATTTGGCGACCAAAATAGGTTGTCATAAATGAAGCCAACTTGGCTGTAGAGAACTAATTTGGCGATATTCTCATTCAAATTCAATGTTGACGAGAACTGGGATTGAATCTTCTTTAATTAGGTTCCACGCATTTTACCTTCGTGTTTTCCAGTAAAATTAGCTAAAATCGAAAAACCAAGAAATAGGGAGGCTATCAGTTCTTGTCGGTTCAGACCTGAAGGACTTTTCGTTGTTTAGTATTATACATCAGTTGATCGCATCCCGGTAACCCGACGATTCGAAAGCAGCTGACGTGCAGCAGAATATCGAAAAATATTGATTTTATTGGCGATGTGATAACGAATTTTGAAGTATTAACATGACTGAGATAGAAGAAAGTTTTGGGATTGGCACATCCGACTAGTTTTTATTCAAATGCAAACTATATTAATGGCAATATACTTCTATTTACTTCTATATATATGAAATTTCGTTCCGGGTGCTTATAACTCGAGTTCTGCTGAATGAATTTTCGTAGAACTTAAACTGTAAGATAATGTTTCAGGGAAGGTTTTATTGTGTAACATATCGTTCTACAAAGCTTAGTTATAGAATTATTCTGGGAAGTTCTATAATCAGATCATCCGATTATGAAATATTAGCCTTTTTAAAAGATTTTGCCGAATGGATTTTGATGGAACCTACACTGTTAGATAATTTTCTAGGGAAAGTTTTATTATATATCATTCTACGTTGCTTAGTTCTAGAATTATAGAGGGAAATTCGAAAATAGGGTGACCATTTTTTTTTATCAAATTTGATAAAAAATCAAATTTAAATTGAGCCTCTTCAATATTTGATTCCAATTATGAAAGATTAGCCTTCTGAAAAAGTTCTACTGGACGGATTTTGATGAGAATTGTATTGTTAGTTAGATGCTATTTCAGGAATGGTTTTAACCCTTTCCGGCACAGTGGTCCCACTCCGGGCACACCTAATTTTAATTCCAAACTTGCCAACGGCACCAAGAATATTTTAATAAAATTTTGTTTCTATGATGAAAGCTTAAAATAAGGAATTCTTATTTTCTAAAAAAGTCGTTTGTAAATTCCGGTGTCAGTCAGTTATTTCTCATTTTACGAACAGAATTTGTCTGTGCCGTAAAGGGTTAATGTACTACATATTGTTCTACGTTGCTTAGTCAAACAGTTATGTATGAAGGTTATATAGTCAGGTGAACCCGATTCCGAAAGATTATCCTTTTTGAAAGTTTTTACTGGGCGTATTTTTTGCGACTTGCATTGTTAAGTAGATAATTTATAAGGATGGTTTTAGTATATTTTATATCGTTCTGTTAGTTTTAGAATTATGTGGAAAAGTTCTGTAATCAGATGTACCCGATTATCAAAGATTAGCCTTTATAAAAAACTTCTACTGAATGGATTTTGTTAGTTAATTTATTTGCATTGTTAGTTCGACAATTTTTAGTGATGGTTTTAGTATATTGCATATAGTTTTATCATTCTTTAGCAAACCTTAACTGTAACTGACCATATAAAAGAGTTGATCCTTAACAGCTAAAATTTTGACTGCACATTAGAAAATATAATAGCGCAATCACGTCATTTTTACTTTCTCCTATCTATAATAGAAGAAAGTATTGTAATCGAAATTTTTTTCGACTTCCGGTTTTCGACGAATTTACACGTTTTAGGGGTCAGAGATTCCGAAAAACGTGTTTTTACAAAATGTCTGTCTGTCCGTCCGTCCGTCTGTCCGTCTGTGTGGCTTTTAATTGTACCATCTAAAAGTGTATGAAGTTATGCTTCAAATTGAACCTAATTTTTTTTTCTATGTTTTTGGCTATGGCAAGCAGATTCTATCAGAATTTGGGGATATTTCGACGAAAGGGGGCGCTGTGATCGATATTTTTGTTCCATTTTCACTATTGTACCATCTAAAAGTGTATGAAGTTATCCTTCAAATTGAACCACATTTTTTTTCTAGGTTTTTGGCTATGGCAAGCAGATTCTATCAGAAATTGGGAATATTTCGACGAAAGGGGGCGCTGTGATCGATATTTTTGTTCCATTTTCACTATTGTATCATCAAAAAATGTATGAAGTTATGCTTCAAATTGAACCACATTTTTTTTCTATGTTTTTGGCTATGGCAAGCAGATTCTATTAGAATTTGGGGATATTTCGACGAAAGGGGGCGCTGCGACCATTTAAAGATTTCAAATTCAAAAAATATGTGCAAATTCAAAAAAATTAAAAATCCTAAAACTTATTTTTCGTTAAATGTTCGGCCTTGATCCGGAGAATCCGGAACAATTTTTGCTTTGCCTCTATCTTAAAAAATGGCTGAGATATAGCAGTTTGAAATTTTAGGGTGGCTGACATTTTCAAAGAAGACAGCAGAATTCATCCATAAACGGGTTTAATTTATGAGCTTTAGTTAACATGGTTTCGGCATATTTTCTTTCATTGTTGTAACCATTAATCCTATAATATGCTTATCACTATATATTTATATTCGCCAACGTCAAATTCTCGCCAAACTTGGCGACAGTTGGCGGAATATCGCCAAATTTGGCGACCAAAATAAGTTGCCATGAAGCCAACTTGGCTGTAGAGGACTAATGTGGCGATATTCTTATTCAAATTCAATGTTGACGAGAACTGGGATTGAATCTTCTTTATTTAGGTTCCACGCATTTTACCTTCGTGTTTTCCAGTAAAATTAGCTAAAATCATAAAACCAAGGAATAGGGAGGCTATCTGTTCCTGTCGGTTCAGGCCAGAAGGACTTTTCGTAGTTTAGTATACATCGGTTGTTCGCATCCTTGTAACCTGACCATTCGCACGCAGCTGACGTACAACAGAATGACGAAAAATATTGATTTTATTGGCGATGTGATAGCGAATTTTGAAGTATTAACATGATTGAGATAGAAGAAAGTTTTGGGATTGGCACATCCGACTAGTTCAGTAATGTGGAAGGATATTCCAGGTAAATATACAGATTGCTTTCAAATACAAGGTCAATTCTTTTCATTCAAGGTTCGTTTGTAGAAACCGACCAGCGCAGCGGGCGTAGCTTGCTAGTTATATCAATAAAATGTTACTTTGAGTCCATCCAAACTGTATTTTTTAAATTGTTTTTCCTTTTTTATATTTTAAATATCAAATAATAGATTTTTAGTATCAATTTTATAGATTACTTTTATTTTCAGAGGTATATTTAATCATTAAGATCCAGAATTGCTATTCGTATTTCTAAAAATGTCGTGAATTGTGGGCATGGAATTGTAGGACAAATGGTCTAGAAAGAACCTGGAAAAATAAGGGAATTTTATTATTCAAATAGAGTATGAACCCTGTTGTTAATAAAATATAACGGTATCTGTTATCGGTATATTAAAAGATGTGGGTACCATTCGATTAGGAATAATATCTAATATTAAATTATATTCATGGATTAAAGTTTGGGGGAGGAGGGATAGTCTACATGTTAAAATGGAAGCTAACGGTGAAATGTTATAGAATTATATAAGAAAAAAAATCACTTATTATCATTAAAATAAAATACATGCTAAAAGTGATTTAAGTAAACATAAATTTAAAACTTTTTAATAAATAAACCGACTAGTTTCGTACACACAAAATAACGGGGACATTCTCAAGGTCTGTAGTGATAAATTATTTTCGCATAAAATTCGAAATATATGTACTTGATAAATAAATATCACGAGATATCAGGTATCACGAAAGCAGGTGATTTTACAAAAAGGATCATCCATAAACGTGAAATTTTTTATACTTATGCAGCATCTCGCTCCAAATTCTATGTAACTCAAACGAGACTGATGTATATTGCATATGTTTCCAATCAAAAGAAATCTATATGCGCAACGTTTGGTTACCGTCCTCTTTAATAAAAAGCTATGCGTTGCTGACGACTGGGATTTTCGATAATCATTGCCACAGATTAAACTCGGAAAATGAAACATTTGAAATTACTGAAAAAATTAATAGCTCGAAAAGTATTTGTCAGAAAATTGTTAGACAAACTGCGTTAGAAAGGTAAAAAATTGTATTTTTATTGATATAAATTTCAAATCTAATGATTATGCCGTTTTTCAAATATTGAATTTCAAAAATTACCAAATTTCACAAGAGTACCATAGCGAAATCTTCACGTGTAAAAAGATGATGATAACGGTCGTGTGTCCTGACGTATACTGGCTATAGCACGAGTCACAAATTACAGTAGCTTTGCTAATTCTGTTAAAATATAAAAGTGAATTATGATGCCACGAGTGCATGATTTTTATTTAATTTTAATTTAATCATCTTAGAAACAAGCTTTTGGAAATTTTTTTCGAATGGGACTAATAAATTGGCCAATACTGTGTATTATTTTGAGTTTAAAAGAGGAAAGGTGGGGGAGTGCTTTATATTATTTAGGTTTCCTCAGGAACTTTTGGTCAGTATTGAAAGTTTAATATATCAGAACGTCTGAAATTAAATCGACGTTAAATCGGCAATAACTATAACGACTGTCCTTCAGTTCGTTTGGATAGATTTTCATTTAAAAATATAAAATCATTCAACATTGATTTTAGGTATTTTTAAGGTTATTATCACTGGTCCGGGAAACGCCGGGCATGTCAGCTAGTATACTAATAATAAAAGAAAAAATCTAGACACTATTTAAAATTAAAATAAGAACGAAAAATCATGCATCAGGCATAGATTATGGAACATAATAAATATGCACACATTGCTGGATTAAAGTATTAGATATTGATGCAAATGTTATTTTATATTATTGTAGCAAACAAATATTTACTGTTAGAATAAATTAAAAAAAAAAAGACATTTTCAAAATCATAAAAAAATCAGTAAACTGAGTTATTGTTTTCAAACAATTTTTATTTTAAAGTACGCTTTTTGCTCTATTCAATGACGTGAAAAATGAATTTATGCAATATTTAGAAGCAAATATGTGTTAAGTTAAAACTAATCGGGCAGGTTGTTGGCACCATCGTTATGACGTCAGCGTTAGTAACAAATGTGTTTTTGCTATATAATATAGAAATTAAAACGATTTAAATAATTCACTGGTTATTTTCTTTATTTTTTTTTTATTATTATTATTTTAACCATTGGGAAAACTGTTGTTGCTTTCGGTCGAGAATGGACCAAATGATGTTCGCATTTTACTAGTTTAACCATTTTTAGCGAAATTCTGTAACTTTAGAAGAATTTTTTAAGCGTTTTTAACGAAATTTTGTAATTTTAGAAGAATTTATCTTTGAATAGGCAATAGAAATGCATAAAATCGTTACAAAAATGTTAAAGTTACAAAAAGGATAGATGTAAATTATCAGATATGAAAAATAAAGTAGAAAATTGGTACTTTCGTGTTATAGCGGCCCCCAAGGATGAATTGCCAAGCCACTAAGATTTATCGCCAAATTATAAAGCAAATATGACATTATAATTATATATGATATATATATAACATTTCTTGACGTATGTGACCAAGTTATAGCCATATATGATGCATATTTGATGTATATATATGACATGTGTATTTGATGTATATACAACATATAAGACGCAAATAATATGTGTATAATGACGTATATAGCACATATAGGAGTGTTTGGAATACATATATATATGCGTATATAGGATGCATATATAAGCTTTGCGATGATCTTGGCGAAATCATAACTGCAACCTCGGCATAATCATATAATTGTGGGGGCCGTTATAACACAAAAATACGGTAATTTTTTTATTTTTTTTTTAATCTTAGGAGCATTTTCCCAATGGTTATTGTAATTTGTTAAATTATAATTTTATTTATTTATTTATTTTTTAATAAATTGCTTTATAATATTTTTCGTTTTCATTTATGTTAAAAACAGAAATGCTAGATAGAAACTTAATTAGGAGCATCCTCTTACTGGTTTTATTCCGAAGTAAATTTCCAGAGCATCGAAGACCCTGTACACATTTTTCAGCCCATAATCAGGATCTAAATGGTAGGCATCCGGAAAGCATCCCGGTTGCAGTTTGTTCAGCAGGATCGCTAGCAGGCGGCCGTCTCTCCAGCTCTCCGAAAAGTCCTCCGGTACGTAAGGTAAATATTTCTCGAGCCATGTTTGGACCAAAAAACGCTCACTTGAAGAAAACCATATTTCTAACAAATAAAATAACATAACATGAAAAGAAAGAATATGAAGTGAAGTAAAGAGCAATAAACAATATCAAAAAGTATTATATAACTCATTATTACAATATATAATGTATAACTCAATATATTGAGTTATACACAGGGCTTAGTTTCTAAGGAAAAAAGTACCCGAGCCCTAATATTCTGTAGTACTAACACCCGTAGAGTACCCCTCCTCCCCCCCTACCCCCCTCCCCTCCGCCGTCACTCCAATCTGCATATTTATATTTCATACATTATTTTCAAAATTTAAAGCATTGTTTTTTTATTTAGCAAAATAAAAAAAATAAATACATCTGCGTATACTTAACTATCAACAGTTCCACTTTTTAGTTACTACTATTTCCAAATAGAAACCTTTGCCGAATCTTAATGTCAATTAATCGCAGAATATGCTCAGGATTATGATTCGGAAAGAGTGTTAACACAAAAAAAAAATGAATAGTTCGCAGCTATGCAGAATAGAAAAATACTTTATTCTTTATTCTGATCAAAATAGCATTAAAATGATTTGAAATGGAAATGAATAAAATTTTGAATTTAAGATAGATTGAACTCGAGCCTGTCCAAACCCGAAGACTGATATAAAAATCGAGCTTGTTTCATTTCCACCTCTTACGTGAGCGACACATTCCGTCACTTACTAGTGTTTTGCTACAGAAGAAGACAAAAGATTGGAGATGAGAGGGAAATGAAAGGGTCATTTAGGATTCGTTTTTTGGAAGCGTTATGGCACTGGGCTCCGGCGCGCAGTGTTTATGAGCTCCGGTGAATTCTGGCCAATATTTAAATTTTTACTAAAAACAGAGAAGTACCGGAGCTGAGATCCGGTGGGCTCCGGCGCAAATTAAGCCCTGGTTATACATTATATATAACAAAGAGACGGATGCTTGAAAGTTACAACTGAGGATGCTCCAGCCGGAGTGAAAGCGTTTTTGTTTAATGGTGACAGTTTTATGCGAAACTTTTTAGCATTTTTAATTATGAAAGACTGTTTTTATGGAGCTTTTAACCATGTTTTTAGGTAATGTCTGAGTGTAAAAATTGGTAATATAAAGAATAAATATTCAACTAAACGTCTAACATCGAAAGCACGGCCTGTGACTTTTGGCCATATAGGGTATTTACATGTTTTGGAATGTCCTGAATATGATCTGACTACTTCTGTACTGATTGATGTCTATCTATTTAGCATTTGACTGTGAGTTGAACAATAAATGAAAAGATGCGGTTTTTATGCCTGAAAAGAGTGCAAATTCATAAAATTCAACCTGTATTCAGAATTCTGTTTTTGTCATAGAAGAATAATATTTTTACTGTTTTACTTATAAGAGCATGGAGAAAGCTTTATTTTTAATTATTATACTACTGAAAATTTAAAATAAGGTTCCCCAGGGACCGTATGAAATTTAAATTGTCTAACTTTTACAAAAATAACCATTTTGACGTAAATAGATTGTTGGATAATGAAGAACAACATTTAAAACATTTTAGTAACTGGTTCTCTAGAACCTCTAAAACTAACAGCTTTGGAATTAGCTATTGGACAAGGATAAGAAGGGATTACCCTGCATGTGTCTGGCTGTCTCTTTTGACGAAATAAACTACATACAATTATAAAGGATTTGTTACAAGTTAAAGCGATATTTTTATTTATAATATTTATTTTGTATCGATTTTTGCATTTATTTCGCATCAATTAGAACTTAAATTATACCCAGCGTTTGGGATTGTTTTCGATTTTTTTTCTTGTCTACTGTATACCTTTTTAAGAACAATATTATTCAAATTTAAATATATTTCCTTCGAGTTAGAAATGTTGTTAAACTTATAATTTACAAACTAGCAATAACTTTTATGCATAGGATATCTTTATGTAGGTGGAATCGTATTTTTAATAATTCTATCATGATTATTTTCCTAATAAAAAGAAGATATTCGGTGAGTCTTTAGTTAATAAAAATGTGCAGTGTATTTAGAAGTTTTCCACATCTGGAGAAGTCTTTTGAATCCCAAAATTTAAAATGAATGTTTTTCAAGAATTCGAAATAATTTATTAGCCTTTTATAAAATGTCAACCAATGATTTTCACTTTCATTTATTTTTTCCTAATTATATAAATGCCTTTCATACAATTCCCTTTATCTTTCACCTGTAAATAGTTATCAGTGAATTATAAAAACAAAAAGTTAAATATTTCAACTTTGCAAACTTTTGACATTTTCTGTTTCGAGAAGAAAGGATTTGAAATAATCTAAATACTTAATCATGAATCATGATAACTTATGTCAAAGAAATGAAGCATAATCGCCAAAGACAGTTTGACAAATCTTATATATATATATATATATATATATATATATATATATATATATATATATATATATATCAATTATACAGGAAAACTGTTAGCCAAGGCTAGGGTAAACGAATTTTATAATGGGACTTTTTCGAAGCTCTTATAACTTTAAAATTGAATACTTTAATCTTTATGTATATATACACTATATATAGCCCCATGAATTTATTACCTTCTTAGAGTGTAATAAGTGTTTTAAATCAAAAGTTGCGGGAACTGCGTGAACTATTGTCCCCAAATTTCAAATTTGTGGACATCTTTTATTTTACGGAAAAAATATGTAAGATTTTTTTTTTTCTTTTTTGGACAAAACCTGCTAGAATAAAATGAAGTTAACACAGATTTTTCTTACGTAAAATAAAGTTTTTACTCACATTCTGCCTTACAGTGTTTCTGTAAAATAAAGATTTTTTTTTAATTCAATAATTATTCAGTAAGAAACTGTAGCTTTATTTTTAATTAATCTGCTTAAAAACATAACACTGACGTCAATCTTAGGTCCAAAGACATACATTTTCTGGCTATTTGCGCCAGTTATTTAAGCATTTAAAAATAATTTGTAATCATAAATGAGACACGACTGTAGAAAGGGGCTATAGGGGCATTGCCTACTTTTTTTTTTTTTTTTTTTGTATATAATATAATGTTTAACTTTTAAGTTTTTGTCTGTATAGGTACTTTTTCGTGGGCATTAGATAAAGCAAATGTCTATATCTATGCCTAGAAATTTGGATTGTATTCATGTTACATGTATTTCAAGGAAAACCTCTAAAACTACAGATACAGATGACTAGATTAATTCCATCCACGATTAGACGTTTAATCTTTGAGACTTTTAACCGTTAAGCTTTTGATACATTTTGCTGATTTTCATGTCTCTCTAGTGTCTAAGACGTTATGAGGGAAAATATCTCGGTATGAATAAGTATTTTATAGATAAATACGTACTTTTATGAATTTGTTTAAGATTTATAATAATGTACTTGTAGAACAGTTAAAAGAGCTAAATCACATAATCATCAGGTGCTTTTCCTTGTATTTATGGACAAAATAGAAATAAACATGTAAATCGCCATGTTAAAAAGCTTTAATAATTAAACAATAATAAAAAGTTTTTTCTAAATAAATATCACATGTAATGCTTGGAATGTAGTAAATGTCTAACAAAGCAAGTTTTTTTTCATAAGAATTTCATTAAAACAAAAAGTTTAATTTAGTGGTTATGAGTCCAAGAATTGTAAACATTAACTAACGCAGGTCTAAAATTTACGTTTGGGAAACTTTTGTAAGAGTTTATACTGATTCTATACACTTTTGAGTTGCTCATTAAAAAAATAAAAAATAAAAAAAATGACATCAGGTTTTTTTTTTTTTTCTGCTACTTACAGTTTTTACAATCTGCATCAACATATATTATATTGATGTATGTAACTCTATGGACGTAATAATGGCAAATAAATAGCATAGTACAATTACATTTGAAAACGTATACATATAGAATGCATCAATATAGATTCAATAAAATTCAATTACTTTTCTTTGTCAAAGGTCTTATACTGCGTTTTTCTTTTGTTAACAATGCTGCATTATTTTATTTATTTTTAATTTTTAATTTTTATTTTTATTTATTTATTTATTTATTTATTTTGGGGGAGGTGGGAGGTGGAGAGATTCTTTTATGCAAAAATTCTACATTTTCAAATTTAAATATCCAGCTCTCATAGATGTTCGAAATATTTTAGTCTTAGAATACATGATATTGACATTAAATAATAGACTTAGAAAGAAATCCAACCAAGAGCGTTGAGTGATACGCAGTGCCCGATTAAAATTGACCGAGGCCCAAGGCACAACAGCTTTTTAGGGCCCTCTCAAACCAAAATAGTAGTTAAAAATGTTTTTGGGAGTATTATTCGGAAATTTTCCTGCATTTTACAAAAATTCTCATGAAACTCCGTTTAACCTAAATTTTCTTTTGCTGTTTGATGCTATAATACTTTAAATATCTCTTCATCTTAAATATTTCTTACAAGAAAAAAAAATCCCATAAAAATATTTTGTCTACAGCATTCTTAATTTTAGCTGTTTTTTAAGAACAGAAAAGAATAGGCAAGGCGTTTATAGAAGTATCCGTTTCCTAGATACCAAAGATTGAAATAAATTTTTTTCTAGTAAATTTTTTTTCTATACTACCAATTGTCATATTTTTATATGCAATAGTTTACCGGATATTAGTCCAGAAAGACTTCAAGGCACAAAATCTTCATTGACAGCGGCTGCGGCGGCGGCGGTGGTCACTTTTTTTTTTTAAATATAGAGAGATAATTTGACTCATTTTCTGGGCCCTGTCTCCAATGGACCCAAGGCCGCGGCCTAGTTGGCCTGTGCGGTAATCAGGACCTGGTGATACATGCGGTCAATTTTAAGAACATCCCAATTATGCCTGTCGAATTTAAACTATGAAGCAAGAGGTACATGAACATTTATTGTACTAGTAACTTTTTGAAAGCTTATATTAGTAAATTTCATCGTTAGTAGTATTTTCTTAGTAGATAATTTAAATCTCAATTATCGTGAAATAACTAAGTAAAGCATTTAAAATTAAAATAATAAATTAATAATTAAATTATGTTAAAAAATAATGTATAATAAATACTGTTACACTTTACATTTAATTGTACGAACAAGTTTTGGTACTTCCGTTTAACGGACATTACTTGAGGTCAAACTAAATGTTGACAAAGATAGATATATACAGGGTGATTCACTATCAGTGCGACAAACTTTAAGAAGTGATAGAGCACACTATAAAGGAAGACATTTTTATACAGGAAAGCTGGGTCCCAACCCACTTATTTAGTCATAAATACAGGGTGTCTCCTTCCACGAGGAATACGGACTTTCATTTATAACTTTAACTGTAATGAAGATATTTTATCGATATTTTCAACAGGCTTACTTTATTTTGTGTGAAATGGTTAGATATCACGGGAAGTGCGCTGTAACTAGATCGTGTTCTGTGAGCTATATTCCAAATTACGGAGTGTTTTGATAAATTTTGTTTGTACGCAGATCGCAACCATTTCTAGATATTCTCGGGAAGTTATGATATTTCATAAAATGCAAAGTAAGTCTGTTGAAAATATCGACAACATGTTTTCATTATTGTTAAAGTTATGAACGGAAATCCATGTTCGACTTTGAGTGCGACACCCTGTATTTATAACTGAATAAGTAGATTGCATTCTATACAAAAAAAATTGTTGATGCAATGGTCTGTATCACTTCTTAAAGTTTGTCGCACTGGTAAGTGACTCCCCCTGTACATATACACATACGTATACAATATGCATCCACAATTTCGAAGACAGGTGTAATGCAACAAACGCAAGAAATAATAACTACTTCTTATTAAAAAAAAAAAAAAAAAAAAAAAAAAGTGTTTTTTTTTTTTTTTTTTTTTTTTTTTTTTTTTTTTTTTTTTTTTTTTTAAACCATTGCCTAGCAATTGTATTTCAAAGCAAAAAAAGAAAATTCAAGTAAATAGTATTATTTTGACGCAAAATTTTATTAACAAAATAGCTCATTTTCGGGTGATTTTAATTTTATGCGTTTTCTGATGAAATAGATGAGGATTTGTTTTAACTACTAAAGAAAGATGACCAAATATGTTTTCCAAACGAAAATTATAAAAACGTTGAATGTGTAAATTGAATATAAGTGTCATACGAGGAATTTACATTTGTATAAATATATTTATTATACAAAATTTTATTCAATTTCAGCAACATATGATGTTTCGTGGTTGAAAAATAAGTATTCTTTTAACGATAGGATAAAATCTCTTGTACAAGAAGATGGTAATCTAATGAAATTACAGTAGTAAATGCATTCAGACATATACTCGAGTAATGAAATCGCACAATTACTGGAAATTGAGAAAATAAAATTAAAGAGACAACGGGGGGTTTAGGGGAGCTCTGTCCTCCTAAAGGAATGCATCTTTATTCTGAAAAATATAAGAATAAGTAGTTTATGATGTTGAATAAAATTGTGTTTAATGTGAAACTTCTAAAATTTCCGGAAACTTCGATAAATCTTATATGTTCATAAATGTACAAATAACTTTAAAAAAAAAATCAGATTGTGGGACATTAAATATTACGCAGATTATATTAAAAATTAGTGACATTAATAAACAATGATTTGTAGAGCTGATGTTGAGGCCTCCTGTAGATTTACTAACATTTCCTATTTTTCTAAACATATTCTTAAAAAAATATAGATATTAGTACTTACGAAGGAATTCCCATAATCTAATAACACTTGTCCATAGTTCTCTAACAACAATTGCAGTGACGTCCATGATAGATTGCCACATCAATACTAAGTCGGATTTCCGTCGTTTTCTTTCCGTGGCTAACTTCGTCTCGACTAAACAATATGAAAAGAAAAAATATTATAATTCAAATTTGAATGTTACGATTTTTTTTTCCTCAAAAAATTAATTTGTTACGTATCATTATCTCCATAAACTGTAAAATGAAAAAATAAAATCACTAAAATAAGATGAATGTAAAAACAATGAACTTAGTTTGACTGAACTTATTCAAAACTAACCTTATTTGATGAATTTGCTTAATACTATATCAGGTGTTACACAAGAAAACAAGGAAATATTATCACTGAAAAAGGAAAATGAAGAGAAAAATTATAATAATAACCTATATCGATTCAGTTTATTGAATCTTAATATAATGAATTCACTACTTTATTTACGCTTTCCTATTTTTGTTTTTCACCCGCTTCTTAATTTTCACATTTTGTAAGGTTTTGTTTTCGGTTTTATTTATGATTTCGATTTCAAATTTCTTATAACTTTTTCGATAAATGGATATATTAAAATTATCTTACGTCAAGAGGCATAATCTAAATACGTAAAATTTCATTTAAAACAAAACCCCTATCGTGTGATTTAATCCGTTATGTAAATGAAATACTCTTTTATACTAATTTTATTGACCAATTTCAACTGTCAATTTTAAATCGAATTCTTTAAACAGTAAAACTCGTGTAAAGAGAATCTGTGTGTAACGGAATATTACTTTAAACGGGAAATTTCATGATCCCGGCGACAAGAATACAAAGCAGTTATAACAGATAATGCACCTGCTAAGACGAAAACCTGTCTGGAATGGATTTTTTTTCTCTTGCTATTTCGTCTTAGGAGGTTTTACTACATACTTTTGTTTAAAGTTCATGCCAATTATAAGTTAAGTTATGTTGACACCGAATGAAAAAAATAATATTTTATTATATATTAAATATTTTATTAATCTGGAATATTTTTATAAAGAATAAACGCTCATCTGTTTTATTTTTCTTTTATTGTTGTTTCTAGGAGTAGGGGTAATCTCTGAAACTACCAAACCGATATAAAAAACAACAGGGGCAAAATGATGGTGACAGTCTCTGCTCAAACATAGCCTACTTTATTTATTTATTTTAAATCTCGGTACACCCAGATGGAGTGCCAGAGCAAAAAAAGTTCTAAAATAGCTATTTCTCTGAAACCGTTAGGGCTGGAAAATTGAAAAATGGCATGGTAGATACTTTTAAGACGTAAATACTTGCTAAGAACGGTTTTAAAAAAAAATGAATTTTAAAGGAGTGAAATTAGCAGAAAACGTTCTCAAATCACATTTACAACGACTTTACCGAACCTGTTTCAAAACTTCTTTGAGTATTATAATGACTATATCTGCTTAAATATGGGTTTCTTTTTAACTTGTGGGTTCGAATTCCGGCTCAGGCAAAGATGTTTGTAGTGGGTCGGATTCCCTTTTAAACGGAGATCCCGGTCTGTTTAGCCTTCGTGTGCAAAAGGAGGTCGTAATGCCTCCAAGAAACCAAACCTAACCAAAAAACGAAGTTTTTAAAATGGAGATAGCTCCCTCCCAGGGGGTGCTAGAGAGAAAAACGTTCTAAAATTACGATTGAAATTGTTAGGCTTATAAATTTGAAATTTTACATGGTGGATACTTTTAAGAAATAAATACTTTCTAAGAACAGTTTTTAAAAGATTCGAAATTTAAAAAGGTGAAATGTGCAAAAACTTTCTAAAATCTAAATTACTTTGAAACTACTAAACCGATTAAAAATATCCATCAATCATTCATTTCATATCCCTTACTTATTGTACTATGTGACTATCCTTACTTAAACATGGAATTTTTTTTTTTTTTTAATCTCGACACCCCTACATGAAAATTTTATTTCTATATTTGTATCATTCGTTTATTGTTACCCCTTTTCCTTAAGACAGGCGCTATCCCATTAAACGGCAACCTTAGTATTTGAAAAGAAGTGATAGGTAATATTGTTAAATATAAACACTAACACACTGACGCGCTCATCACTTTGTCTAGTAATTAGAGCTTGGGCTACTATTTAAGAACTCCTGCGTTCGAATCCCGGTTTGATCTCAGATGTACGTAGCGATTTGTCCCTTAATTAAACCTTGTAAAAAAAAAAAAAAAAAAAAAAAAAAAAAAAAAAAAAATTCCACAGCGCCTCTCTATTATCCAATATTGACGCATAATGCTGCACAAAACTAAGCCGGCATTACTCGCTAATGTAGCCAATATTGGTATTAGTGTATAATTATTGTGTATAATTATGCACTTCACTATGGTATCAAATGAAATATACCGTATTCCTTTTACTTTTCTATATGAATATCTACGTAAATTATTTCTATGTATGAGCAGACTGTTCAATTATAAAAATTACACGACGTATACATTGACCTTCTGTCACTGCATGAAAATAATGTGATTTATAAGAAAAAGGCAACAACAATATAAAATAAAAAATTATTCTGACGTCAAAGTGACGTCAATGCTTATATTTTTAACTTCGCCAGAAAGTGTCCATATATCATGTCCCGATTGTCTGCTGACTACAATAAATAATAACTTGATCGAAAATCTTGATTCGGCGGAAATTATTTTAGGCGCACAAAAGTGACTACAAAAAAACCTTGGATAAAGAATTTATTATCTATGTGGAACGTAACAATCGAAATCTGATTTTAAAAAAATTCTAAACTAGAGCAAAAATATTGAGTAAATGAATTGAATTCCTTCCTTTCTTCGAAAAATATGTCAGATAAGTATGTGACAATAGTGGATGGAAAGGGATTTATCTTTGTCTACAGTTTTGTATTTTTTCATGGTCTTTGTAGTAGTTTCTAAAGACATTTCTGTTTTGTTTTTCTTAGCTTTAAAATAACAACTACGATGTAATGTGCCTATAATTTTCCGCATTATGTAAATCACAAAGGATTATGTAATTCGTAAAGCTATTTTTTGTAGTTTTTGTAATTCATAGATTACAGTTATTATAATAATAAATATAATACATAAATTATAATATTTAATACATACATCATTTTATATATACATATAAATGTATACATATATAATTTATACATACCTAAATTATAATACATAAATTACAATAATTAATTATAGTTTCTCCTCTCCCCCCAAGAAGGAACACCCTATACGTTTTATACATACATAATTTATACATACATAATTTATACATACATACTTTATACATACATAATTACATAATATTATATTAGATGATTTCATAATGACATAATTATTTTACATATTACATAATGTTATGCATACATAATTTATACATACATACATAATTACAGTTCCCCCCACCCTTCACCCCCCCCCCCAAAAAAAAAAAAGAAAAGAAACACCTTATACCTTTTAATCACCAATTGCATTTACCAATTATATTATTATTATTTAATTACCAATTATTATTCATCATTTTAATCCCCCATTACATAATTACATACATAATTACACCCCCCCCCCCCAAAAAAAAAAAGGAAAGAAAGAAAGAAAGAAATAATAAAGGACTACACCCTATACATTTTAATCACCAATTAGTTCCAGAAAAAAAAAAAAAACCTAAAATAGCCATTCGACTAGAATTCATATCTTCTTTCAATTTATGCTAAAAAAATAAGCTTAGGGGCTCGTCTTCATACTGAAATTGTAGCAAATACCAGTTTTACTAGATCTACTTGCACCAATAACTATGTATATCACAGGAATCTATCTTTAAATCTCGTATATCTGACAGGCGTTTGTCTGCATGATTTTATAATGTGTTTACATGTAGAAGAGGATCTTCCTTTTATTTCAGAAAACAGATCCTCTTCCATATGCAAGGTAAATTCCTTAAAAAATTTAAAGCAAAATCATAAAAATCAAGAAATGTACAGGCATGGAAAGAAAAATATATACCCACATAACCCTGCCCATTGTATAAAAATGTCACTGGTACCAATCGATTATTAATAACAGGGGTCGATGTAGGTTTTTTTTCTTGGGGCCCATTTTGTGAAAAGTAAAGGTTATTTTGTGAAATTTATTATATTTTTGTGAAATTTATTATATTTTTGTGAAAAATAAAGGTTATTTTTGTGAAATTTATTATATTTTTGTGAAAAATAACATTTTGCAACAAAAGTTGAAATCCAGTTAATCAAATTCGAACCAAGCATGTTTTAAACAAAAAATTTTTGTAATCCTTTTTGCTGAAATTTTCCTCTCTGATGAACTTGTTTGTTTACAAAGTACACATTTTAAAACATCACAAAATAATAAATAAATAATAAATAGTAAGTTTTTATAGAATAGAATTTTGTGAAGGAGTTCATTTTACAAAATTGATTTTTGTGAAGGAGTCCATTTTATCAATTTGATTTTTGTGAAGGAGTTCATTTTATCAATTTGATTTTTATGAAGGAGCCAATTTTATCAAATTGATTTTTGTGAAGGGCCCATTTTATTAAATAGATTTTTGTGAACGGTCCCTAAATAGGCCCCAAATTTTTCCTGGATCGACCCCTGAATAACGTCTGCTAATTAATGCTATACTTAAATTTTGTTTAAGATGTTGTCTACATATGAATATTGTATCGAATTTGAAAATTTTTAATACTAACATCTAATTTTGACATCATATTTGGCTCTTTCAGAAAATTTTACCTCAAGCTACCAAATGGGAAATCATTCGGTCAAATAGTTTAGAATAATGAAGATTTAAAGTTTGGAACACCCTAATTTTAAATTCATTTTTAATCGTTGCAAAACAGATTGCAATAAGGATAGATTTTTAGGCCAAACTCAAGAACTACTTGACGGAATGAGCCGCAATTTTGGATTCGCATATTTGAAGCTTTTAGAAATATATTTCTGCTAAAAAAAATATAGGTTACACTTCATAGTTTCTTGAAAATTTATTTCGAAAATACATATATTTTTAATTAATTTTCGGAAAAAAAGAAATTGTAACCTGTGATTTTCTTAACAGAAATTGATGTCTAGAAACTTCAAATATACGAATCGAAAATGACAGTTCATTCCACCAAGCAGTTTTTAAATTATGCTTTAAATTGCAATCTGTTTTGCAACGATTACAAATTACAAAGGAATTTAACATTAGGAAGTTCCAAACTTTAAACCTTCATAATCCCTAAGCTACGTAATGATTTTTCTCTTGATACCCTAAAAAGTAGGGCTTAATTTGCGCCGGAGCCCGCCGGAGCCCAGCTCCGGTACTTCCCTATTTTTAGTAAAAATTTAAATATTGGCCAGAATTCACCGGAGCTCATAAACACTGCGCTGCGGAGCCCAGTGCAATAACACTTCCGAAAAACGAATCCTAAATTACTCTTTCCTATCCCTCCCATCTCCAATCTTTTGCCTTCCTTTGTATCAAAACACTTATAAGTGACGTAAGGTGTCGCTCACTTAAGAGATGGAGATGAAACGGGCTCGAATTTTATATCAGTCTTCGGGTTTCGGCAGGCTCGAGCTCAATCTGTCTTAAATTCGAAATTTTATTTAATTCCATTTCAAATCATTTTAATGCCATTTTGATAAGAAAAAAGAGTAAACAGAAATAGTCTTTTTCTATTCTGCATAGCTCCGAACTATACGTTTTGGTTGCGTTAACACTATTTCCGAATCATAATCCTGAGCTTGTTTAATCACAGAATTATGCGATTAATTAACATAAAAAATTTAATATAAAAACAATGCTTTAAATTTTTAAAATAATGTATGTAATATAAATATGCAGATTGGAGTGATGGCGGAGGAAAGGGGGGGGGGGTACGCTACGGGTGTTAGTACTGCAGAATATTAGGACTCCGGTACCTTTTTTGTCAGAAATTAAGCCCTGCTAAAAAGTAAAATTTATTGAAAAAGCCAAATATGATGTCAAAATTTGATATCAGTATTGAAATTTTCAGAGATTGCTACAATTTCAGAATGGAAAAAGACGACCCCCTAAGTTTGTTTGTTTTTTCATAATTTGATAAAAGATATAATTTCCAGTCGAATAGCTATTGACATGTTTTTCTATTTACTAGGAGATTAATTGGAGATTAAAATTATCGGGTGTTCTCTCTCTTTTTTATTTTATTATTATTAATAATATTTGCCTACTTCATGCATTTTTTGCTCCTCATTAAAAATATTTTCTGTGAAGTATGCGAATAGAATAACAACTTATACTTTTCAAAAAATTATCTTTTCTTAAAAAATTGGATTAAAAAAACGATTAATAAACCTCTGCTTTTCTCTCTTTAGATACAGAGCCGATCAGGCCAAAGACAGGCCTGCACTTTGTATTTATTTTCCCCTCCTTCCCCTTCCTATACTAATACAAATAATTAAACATTTTCGGTGCCTTAGAATAAATATTCAAATATATATAAATACATATTTAGATAAATATATTTTCTTTATTGTAACCCTACGCTGCATAGCGATGCAGGTATGTTACAATTAAAATTACTAAATCTATTAGGGGGGGGGGGGAGGGAAATCCTTTATTTCACACTGATTCATGTATGCCGGTCTACCAACATATTTTAATTTAAATAAAAAGAGGAAAATGGGTCATTTATATTTTTAAAAAGGACTTAAAATGAACATTTAAATTTTAAAAGTGTGCTAAGGGTCTTCATTGGTCCAAAAAATGAGTTTCTCTCAATATACAAGCAATTATTTAAAAATTGTTCCAGAAAATATTTTAGTTAGTCACCCTTTACAAAGAACTCATTAATCAATCTGCATACAACAGAGCTTTATTTATGCTCTATACACAGTTAAATATCCGATTATAGGATCGAAAGTATTCAATATTTAGCACCTAACAATTCACCGCTGATAAATGTTCAACTTAAACACTTTTAATTTTTCAAATTGCTACTTTGTGAACTAAAGATATTTACACTGAGAAATTTTTTTTGCCACTGGCATCTAGAAACTAAATTGTGGCTCTAGAAATAATAGTTCCATATCATCCTTATAAATTCTAGTTTCCTTTTCTAGAGAGTTCTAGTCTCCCCTTCTCAAATTCAAGAGCGGTTTCCTATATTATCGTATGGTCAAACTTATTTAAAAATCTCTGCAAAGAAATGTGAACACAAGAGGTCAGTTTTAGTAACTATAATTCTTGTTTATGAATTTTTTGCAGAAATCAAGTGATAATTTCTCGCAATTCAAACGGTTCATAATATAATGTATCGTTTCATCACCTAGAAAACTATAGACTAGAAATTCTCGATCATTTCTTCTATTCAGTTTATTTGTTTACCTTATTCGCATAACTCGGAAATCTATATTTCTAGTTTAGGGATTTAGAAAATGACTACTTATTCGTTCTAGATGAAAGCGGTATAACTTTCCTTTCAGTGTAGAACAACAAATCGGTTCAGTAGTTTTTCTCAAGTAGTTAAACTTTAAATGTGTTTTTCTCAAAGTTTTGTATTTTAGAAAAATATTTCCATAACTATCATGATATCTCAAGTAATAGTTAATATGAAATTTTCTGACAATATTTTAATTGTTATTGTCAATGAAATGAATTTAAATATTTGAAGTAGAAGCAATATTTTTGTCTATTTATAAAGGTTTTTATTTGAATATGTGTAATTTTTTTTAATAATACACATTATTACAGTATGCAGTCACCCACATTTTTTTTTCATTTAAACATTTCGTTTAGATTTTAGTTCATTTTGAAGAATACAATCATACGAACCTCGTGTATAAAGGAAATTGTGATACTTGCATTTGAATTTTGTATAAGGTGTTAGACATTTTCGTCAAATTTCTCTAACATTTACTTGAAATCCATCGATTTTTCAAAAGAGTATGATATAAATAATAAATCTTTTATAAAATATCATGTTTTCTTTTAGTATTTTATAGAAAAACCTTGAAAGGAAATTAAAAAAGAGACATTTTTTCATAATAATGATTTCGAATGTAATCAGTCACTTTAATCCATTCCCTGCCGATGATGCGAAAACGCACCATTTTTTAAAAGTATTCTTTTTATTTCTTATGAAAATAACTGTTTGGATCAACAACAATATTTTTCTTGAAAACTAGAATGTTTGTTTTATCTATGGGGTGAGTGTGGCAGTAATTGACCTTTTTGTGAAAATTTCTTCAAATTATTTTTTTTTCTAATAAAATTATTGGCACATTTTTCTGCAGTCTTCCCCACATGCAAATTAAAATATGAGGATTCATATTCTGGAAACATTTTCTCATTTTATATTTTAGAATTTAAATTATTTACAGTATTAGTTAGAAAATGAGATACCACCAGTAATTGACCACTCGTTTTTCGCTGTAAAAATCAAAACATGAATCTTCCTATTTCAAACAGCTGCTAAAAGACACGTATACTGGGGGATACAAAAGTCAGAAAACGTTTTAAAACACAATAATTCACAAACTAATAAATGTAGAAAAGTAAAAATATTTCTAGTTTTCCCACGCTAATCTTCAAGCACATCTTTAACTGCAATTATAACTTGTAAAAAAACATTTCTTTGGATGTTAGATATGTCCTCTAACAACCAAAGTTATAATGTACACCCATTAATTCTCGTGTTCTCCAGTTTTTATAGTTCACTGTTCAATTACTGGTGTACCCATCCTAATTAATTTTTTTGGTTGCCAGTTGCAATCTGAACTAATATTATAAAGTAGTAACGTTTGTGTGTTTATTTGTAGCTGATATCTAACGCTTAACGCAAAACGTTAGAAAATGAGATACCACCAGTAATTGGCCACTTATTTTTCGGTGTAAAAATCAAAACATGAATCTTCCTATATTTAAAACAGCTGCTAAAAGAAACGTATACTGTGTATAAAAAAGTCAGAAAACGTTTTAAAACACAATAATTCACAAACTAATACGAGTAAATATAGAAAAGTAAAAATATTTCTAGTTTTCCCACGCTAATTTTCAAGCACATCTTTAACTGCAATTATAACTTGTAAAAATCATTTCTTTGGTTGTTAGATATGTTCTCTAACAACCAAAGTTAGAATGTATACCCATTAATTCCCGTTTTCTCCAGTTTTTATATTTCACTGGTCAATTACTGGTGCCTGGTGAATTTCTGGCGTACCCACCCCAATTCATTTTTTTTTTCGTTGCCAGTTGCAATATGTACTAATATTATAAAGAAGTAACGTTTCTGTGTTTATTTGTAGGTGGTATCTCTGGAACTAGCGAGCCGATTACAAAAATAATGACAGCAAAATGCTTGTGGCCATCTCTGCTCTAACATAGACTATATTTTATGTCGGTACAACAACCTCCAAGGGGCTACAAGAACAGAATACGTTCTAAAATTGAGATTTTTGAGATATTACTGGGGCTAGAAACTTGAAATTTGGTGTGATGGTTACTTTTAAGATGTCAATACTCGCTATGAACGGTTAAAAAAAAGTTCTAAATTTAAAAGGGTGAAATGAGATGAAAACGTTTTAAATTACGATTTAGTTGGAACTGTTTAGAAACGCGAAATTTGATACGGCTGTTACTGGCATCCCAGCTGTCAGTATTATTCCGTAAAATTAACAGTAAAATAAGCAGTAATAGGCCCTACGCATGCGCGATAGCGTATTACTGCTTATTTTACTGTTTATTACTTGTTAATTTTACGGTATAAAACTGTAAAGTCAACTTTTTTTTCAGTGTAATTATAAAACGCAAATGCTTCACAGAAAAGTTTTAAAATTTTCGAAATGTAAAAGGGTGCAGTAACAAAAATATTTTAAAATTGCGAATTTTGGGACACTTGTTTTTGAGATAAAAACTTGAAATTTGGCATTATAGTTACTTTTAAGATGTAAATATTCCCAAAGAACTCTTTCTAAAATATTCTAAATTCAAAAGGGTGGAATGAAATGAGCGGAAAATGTCCTCAAAACGTTCTATAACGATTAATTTGGAACTGTTAAGACTAGAAATTTGAAACTTGATATGACGGTTACTTTTTAAGACATAAATACTCACAACAGAACAATTTCTAAAAAATTCGAAATGTAAAAGGCAGCAGGAACAAAAAAAATGTTCTAAAATTTTGTGATACTGCTAGGAGTAAAAACTTGAAATTTCGCATGGTTGTTAGTTTTAGAATGTAAATGCTCTCTAAGAAAAAATTCTAAAAAGTTCGAAATTTAAAAAAGTGAAATGAGCAGAAAGATTCTGAAAACTTTCTAAATTACGATTTATTTGAAATTGTTAGGGCTAGAAACTTGAAATGTATAATAAAAATAGATTCCTTTTCCCACCAAACAATCGCAACATATCTCATGCAATTTAAAGGCAATACAACAAGTTGCTAAACAGCAAGTCATTTATATTTAAAGAAGAAAATGTGTAATTATAGTTTTTCGCTTTCTGCAATAAACGCAATGTCATACATGCTAAGTGCTTTCAAATATATCAAATATAAACTTTATTATTATTATTATTATTATTATTATTATTATTTTAGAAAGTCCTTTTGTGTTTATCAATATTTGATTACATCTTTTTTTATTATATTCTATTTATGCTGATGGTGTGTTTTTGCACTATTCTATAATTATTAAACTAATAAAGCTAGTTGCTTTTCCTCGCCGTTTTGTCAATAGTTTGATCTATTTTTCATAAATTGTTAGGGTGAAACAAAAATTTTAATAAAAAGTTATTGCCTCAGGGAATGGGTTAAAACACTTGATTTAAATACATAGTTTTCAAATTGGTTCTTGTAAGATGTTAAAATTATTAATTACCATAAATCAGCTCACCTTCTTAAATTGTACATGTCAATGTCTTCTAATCCTTTAACATTTGTTTTCAAAGTATCCCATTTCGAAAACGACAGTTCTTGGTATGAATAAGAAATTCGCCCCAAATAATAAATAAATTGGTCGTCGTCTCAGCGATATATAACGAAACTTATAACATGATTGGCAGGCAAATAAAGACTCCGGAATCTCAAAAACACCAGTGAAGGACAATTTGACTCGAGAATTACCTAAAATATTTATTCAGTGAACTCTTTACTGCTTTTGTGTTAAGTTGACTTTCTCAGCAGATGTTTCTAAATCTCTTACAGATGACTTCTTGAAGAGAAAATTAACATTAAAAGTAAATATTAATGACGCATTTTCATATATGTTTGTTTAGGGGGTTAATACCATTCACTATTTCCATTTTATTTGTTGAATTTGTCACAAAATTGTCATTCAAATTTCTAAAAGACATTACTTCTGTAAAATCCTTACATTTTATCTGCATTAACGTTTAAATACTCTTATTGTGTGTTAATATCAGACGAATATTTATTTATTAACATTTATTTAACCTTATATAACGAAATTTTTGCTCCAAAAATATTTCCAAAATTGTAAATACCAAATTGGACTGCTACCACTTTCGTCACGAATAAAAAAATTCGTTTTACAATAAACTCTGCTTAAATCAATATATATTCATTATATAGTAACGTGCAAATTAACTGGGACCCTTTACCCAATTAATAAGATAAAATTTTGATTGCAGACATTTTTTTTTAATTTCTAGGAAAGTATTAGACGAAATTTGCTCATATATAAAAAAAAAAGTCCTTACGGCCTGTGACGGGAGGAAAAGGTAGCTTTCATAGTCCATGTTTTTAAAAATTCACCTCATTGTACTCAAACACCCGAAGCTGAAATGCTTGGAACACGAGTATAGATGATTCAATCCCGGTTTTCGTTAATACTGAATTTGAATGCGAATTTCAGCATGAGAGTTACAGCATAACAAAAACCAGATTGTTTCAAAATGTCAGCCAGACTAGAATTTCAAACTGCCATATCTCAGCCATTTTTTAAGACAAAGCCAAAACAAACAATGTTTCGGAATCGTTGTATTACAATCTAACACTTAACATAAACAACCTAGTTTCAGCCTTTGTGACTTGTATCTGCGTTTCAATATTTCAGTAGATTCCATATTAACCAGTATACGATATAGAAGCAAAATAAACTTGAGTCATGAAAAACACAACACTCAATTGAATATTCAATTGAGTGTTGTGTTTTTCATGACTCAAGTTTATTTTGCTTATTCAATTGAGTGTTGTGTTTTTCATGACTCAAGTTTATTTTGCTTCTATATCGTATACTGGTTAATATGGAATCTACTGAAATATTGAAACGCAGATACAAGTCACAAAAGGCTGAAACTAGATCGTGAAATTATCAGTGTTAACTTTTTGCAGACATGCAAATATAATGGTTTGACCTTGTCTTCAGCAGACATTGATGTTTTTACAGTGTTTCAGACTAGTTGTGTGTTTTTTGTGTGTATCTGCGTGGTGATGTTTTAACCCTGATGATGAGCCAGGACGGCTCGAAAGCGCTAGGTTTTTAATGTGAAATGCAGTTTTGTATTTTTAAAACACCTAAAGTAAAAGTTTTTAATAAATGATGCATATATGTTTTTGTGACATTTTGTGTTGTTTTTAAACAATTATTTATAGACAGTGGTGAATTTGATTCAATTGAGTGTTGTGTTTTTCATGACTCAAGTTTATTTTGCTTCTATATCGTATACTGGTTAATATGGAATCTACTGAAATATTGAAACGCAGATACAAGTCACAAAGGCTGAAACTAGATCGTGAAATTATCAGTGTTAACTTTTTGCAGACATGCAAATATAATGGTTTGACCTTGTCTTCAGCAGACATTGATGTTTTTACAGTGTTTCAGACTAGTTGTGTGTTTTTTGTGTGTATCTGCGTGGTGATGTTTTAACCCTGATGATGAGCCAGGACGGCTCGAAAGCGCTAGGTTTTTAATGTGAAATGCAGTTTTGTATTTTTAAAACACCTAAAGTAAAAGTTTTTAATAAATGATGCATATATGTTTTTGTGACATTTTGTGTTGTTTTTAAACAATTATTTATAGACAGTGGTGAATTTGATTCAATTGAGTGTTGTGTTTTTCATGACTCAAGTTTATTTTGCTTCTATATCGTATACTGGTTAATATGGAATCTACTGAAATATTGAAACGCAGATACAAGTCACAAAGGCTGAAACTAGATCGTGAAATTATCAGTGTTAACTTTTTGCAGACATGCAAATATAATGGTTTGACCTTGTCTTCAGCAGACATTGATGTTTTTACAGTGTTTCAGACTAGTTGTGTGTTTTTTGTGTGTATCTGCGTGGTGATGTTTTAACCCTGATGATGAGCCAGGACGGCTCGAAAGCGCTAGGTTTTTAATGTGAAATGCAGTTTTGTATTTTTAAAACACCTAAAGTAAAAGTTTTTAATAAATGATGCATATATGTTTTTGTGACATTTTGTGTTGTTTTTAAACAATTATTTATAGACAGAGGTGAATTTGATTCAATTGAGTGTTGTGTTTTTCATGACTCAAGTTTATTTTGCTTCTATATCGTATACTGGTTAATATGGAATCTACTGAAATATTGAAACGCAGATACAAGTCACAAAGGCTGAAACTAGATCGTGAAATTATCAGTGTTAACTTTTTGCAGACATGCAAATATAATGGTTTGAC
Source organism: Maratus michaelseni (assembly GCA_963931845.1). Lineage (NCBI taxonomy): Eukaryota > Metazoa > Arthropoda > Arachnida > Araneae > Salticidae > Maratus > Maratus michaelseni. The sequence continues at coordinate 314,331,589 of OZ007589.1, read as the reverse complement.
CTTGTCTTCAGCAGACATTGATGTTTTTACAGTGTTTCAGACTAGTTGTGTGTTTTTTGTGTGTATCTGCGTGGTGATGTTTTAACCCTGATGATGAGCCAGGACGGCTCGAAAGCGCTAGGTTTTTAATGTGAAATGCAGTTTTGTATTTTTAAAACACCTAAAGTAAAAGTTTTTAATGAATGATGCATATATGTTTTTGTGACATTTTGTGTTGTTTTTAAACAATTATTTATAGACAGAGGTGAATTTGATTCAATTGAGTGTTGTGTTTTTCATGACTCAAGTTTATTTTGCTTCTATATCGTATACTGGTTAATATGGAATCTACTGAAATATTGAAACGCAGATACAAGTCACAAAGGCTGAAACTAGATCGTGAAATTATCAGTGTTAACTTTTTGCAGACATGCAAATATAATGGTTTGACCTTGTCTTCAGCAGACATTGATGTTTTTACAGTGTTTCAGACTAGTTGTGTGTTTTTTGTGTGTATCTGCGTGGTGATGTTTTAACCCTGATGATGAGCCAGGACGGCTCGAAAGCGCTAGGTTTTTAATGTGAAATGCAGTTTTGTATTTTTAAAACACCTAAAGTAAAAGTTTTTAATAAATGATGCATATATGTTTTTGTGACATTTTGTGTTGTTTTTAAACAATTATTTATAGACAGAGGTGAATTTGATTCAATTGAGTGTTGTGTTTTTCATGACTCAAGTTTATTTTGCTTCTATATCGTATACTGGTTAATATGGAATCTACTGAAATATTGAAACGCAGATACAAGTCACAAAGGCTGAAACTAGATCGTGAAATTATCAGTGTTAACTTTTTGCAGACATGCAAATATAATGGTTTGACCTTGTCTTCAGCAGACATTGATGTTTTTACAGTGTTTCAGACTAGTTGTGTGTTTTTTGTGTGTATCTGCGTGGTGATGTTTTAACCCTGATGATGAGCCAGGACGGCTCGAAAGCGCTAGGTTTTTAATGTGAAATGCAGTTTTGTATTTTTAAAACACCTAAAGTAAAAGTTTTTAATAAATGATGCATATATGTTTTTGTGACATTTTGTGTTGTTTTTAAACAATTATTTATAAACAACCTTTTCAATTTATAATTTTTTATACATCTTTTTGAATTTTTTTAAAAAAATAATAAAATTTAACATACCGCCATTTTGAAACAGGAAGGCGCATGAAGCTGGCCAACGAACTCGATTGAGACCTTGGTATGTTCTGTACATATGATAGTCACATTCATATCGGTTCATAAATACGAGAGTTACAGCATAACGAATATCAGATTCTTTCAAAATCTCAGCCACCCTAGAATTTCAAACTGCCATATCTCAGTCATTTTTTAATGACAGGTCCATATAAAAAGAATAACATCAGTTAGCAGCAAAACAAAATGGAAACAAAACTAAGTCGTCCACATAGCCGTCCTGCCAGCAACGGCCAGCCGCTACGCGGCATCTCTTCAGTGGCGCTACGCGCCCCGGTACCAGGCACTAAACCCGTTTAAGCTAGGGAAACCTGGCAGGTAGGGGCCTGGTCGCCGGTCTCAAAAAAAAAAAAAAGATATAGCCAAAACAAAGAATGTTCCAGAATCCTTGTATCACATTCTAACATTTAACAAAAACAATGTTTTCAATGTATATTTTTTATGTACATCTTTTTGAATTTTTAAAAAGTTAATTTTTTTTAACTGCCGCCATTTTGAAACAAGGAGGGGAATGAAGCTGGCCAACGAACTCGGTCGAGGGCTTGGTATGTCCTATACACATACAATGTCACATCCAAATCGGTTCATAAATAAAAGAGTTACAGCGTGACATATGTCATATATATATATATATATATATATAGGTAGATAGATAGATAGATATAAATCAACATTTGAACGGAGGGTGGTTTGGGGGTCTGGGGGTCATGATCGGTGAAAATATACCAAATTTTTTTGGAATTGCTTTGCTCCTAACGGCTGCAATAGGTAGCTTTTTGTAATGAAAGCTACCAAAAAGATGGTCTGAACTCGCACTTTCCAGAGAAAATTCAGTTTCGACAGTACTTTGGAGATCAACAACAAATTTAATAAGAAAGAACAATATTTATTTCACGCATCGTAATCACGCATCGTAAAACACTTAAACTATTGTTAAAATATTTATTTAATTTTATTAACATGTTTATTCATTGAACTGTTTACTTGTTCTATAGTAAGTTGACTTCTTAGCAGATGTCTGAATCTCTTACATATGTATTCTTGAAGAAAAAATTAGCATTAAAAGAAAATATTAATGACACACATATATATTTCTTTAGAGGGTCAATATCATTCACTATTACCATTTTATTTGCTGAATTTGTCACAAAATTGTAACTGAGGATGGAATTGCTATGAAAAGATAATGCTAGTAAAAACAGTTTAAAAAAACACTTTTTAATATATGAATTTAAAATTAATGTTTTAGTACCTTGTTGACCGAGATTCACTTGGAACAAATGGAAAAAAAAACTACTTCATCAGTTGTTTTCTGGGAAAAAATTTCCATAATTGCATAAAAACTAAGTGGAACATTTAATATCTTTATTATAACGCTTTTTCAGTTAAAACAATACTGTTGCTAGCATCATATTTGTTTGACGCCAACCTTACCTGTGATTCCGTTTATGGAATATTAGCTATTTTCTCTGATCAGTGTAACATTATAAACTGTTTCATTTTGAAGACAACATACGATTTGCAATATTTTATATTTAATTTCGGTTTTCAATAGTTCTTGTACACTTTTTACGTGTTCTGTTTTTATGTGCTCAAATGTCGCCAAAATTCGACGAAAAGTCGCAAACTTGGCAAGATTCTTCCATTTGGCGCCAAGCATGTGTTTTACCATTGCTAATCTTAAAAGTCGTTTTCCTGCCAATTTAGGCAACATTTCACCAAATTTGGCAATATTTGGCGAAATGTTTTCAACTTTGCGACTTTGTTTACTGCCAAATGTTCAACAACTTAATAACCGCTTCAACGTTCAATTCCTTTGAAATGAAAGCTGTAATGACCCAAAAAGCATCTACTAATCAAATTTTCTTGAACATGTGACCCAGCTTAGTGGTCTTCTCGTACCTCAAAACGATGGGATACAAAATTTAGTAAAAATCGTTACAGCCGTTTTTAGGTAAAATTAGCTTGACCCGCGTAGTGATCCAAAAGTGACCCACTAATCGAATTTTCTCGAGCATGTGATCTAGCCCAATGGTCATATTGTAATCCAAAACAGCAAGGTACAAAATTTAGTCAAAATCGTTCGAACCATTATTTAGATAAAATTAGCTTGACCCATAGTGATCCAAAATGACCCATTAATCAAATTTTCTCGAACTTGTGTCCTAGCCCAATGGTCTTCTCGTAACCCAAAATGGTAAGATGCAAAATTTAGTCAAAATCATTTGAGCCGTTTTCTTGATCAAATGAGCTTGACCCTGACCCGTAGTGACCCAAAATGACCCTCTAATCAAATTTTCTCGAACAATAAAATTTTGAGCCCGAAATTCCCCTTTGAAATATTTTTCTGGCTATGGCCTTGTTCTTATTGTTTATTTTAAAAAATATCCAAACAGTTTTTTTTTTATATACGCTGTCCAGAATTTGGAACTCTGTTGAACCAAAAATGCTGGTGTTGTTATAACTACAACCATAAGATGTTGAAAAATTTCCCAGTGATTTGGTGCTTTATGTGAATTATAAAATGGTCAAATTATGGTTCAACCTCAAATAAAATTAGGGTTCAATATGGTATAATTTCGTAGTTATCAATAATATCTTATGATTGCCAGCTACTTCAATACCAAAATTTCGTTCAAGATAATATATATATTTTTTATATATAATCTACAAGCAAAAGAAAAATTAGTTATTTGCTTAATATATAATTAATACAAAAGCATTCAAGTGAGTATACTATATGTATCAATAAAAATTGTTACCTTTGAGGAGTATTTTCTTTCATATTTTGATATTCACTATAAAAATAATCAGTGATCCCAATTGCAATTCCGTTTTAACACATAAAAACTAAAACTACATGATATTTGTCTCACTTCCTCCAGATAAATGAATGCGCCTAGGGAAATCGAACGCTATTAAGAAGAATGACTTAAATGAAATGTCTTTTGATTGCAACGCATTTCAAAACAGAGAAAAAGAAAATGTGCCTTTTTTATTGTCTGTCAACTGGGTTTTTCCTTGAGATAGATCATTTAAATAATGCGTTCTCACTTCAATAATTGAAGTGCTTTGTAAAAAAAAACATATAAAGTAGAATAAAACCCAATTTAAAAGTAAATATTTTTTAATGTTGATAATTCAGAAGAAATTTCATGCAGTTTTCAAGAACTGAAATTCTTATGAAAGCTTTTTAAAAACTTTTCAATTTAATTTACTGCTACCTAGTTTACATTAAATTCTTTTTAGGCTTTCGTTCATCTCACGAAACCCTATTCGTCCCGATGCGTTGTCTGTCCGTCACAGAGCTGGTTTTGAGAAACTATATAACTTACAGACTTGAAATTTTGTGTACTTATAGCTGAATAACTACTATGAAACTGAAAATCATAAAATTAAAAAAAAATCATATTCTTTTAATATAGAGAGATAAAAAAAACCAAAAATCTGACAGCATTTTTCTATTAAATTTAAACATTTTTAGTTATAGCAGTTGCCCACAATTAAAAATCCACAATAAAATTCTTTCTACAATAAATAATTTTCTATTGAAAGATCTCCATGTGAAAAATGAAAATGAAATAAAAAGTTTCACCAATTGAAAAAAGATTAATATGGCGTCATATTGGTAATAAAACAGAAATTTTCAAAAATTTCTCAATAATACAAGGAGTATCAGCATGAGTAAATACAGGAAGCAGATTAATGTGATGTCATTAAGAGAATTAAAAAGAAAATTAATCTGACGCCCTATTGGAAGTTTAACGGACTTTTTCAAATGTTTGAGAATAATACAAAGAGAGTATCAATATGAGTAATAGAGAAAGCAAGTAGATATGACGTCAGCAAGTGATTATAACGTCATATGAGTTTGAGGAACGTATTGAATCATGATAAAAACCCGATTATGGAAATATTGGCATATTTTACCATTTTGAAGGTCTCTATACAACATGTTTAGTTTGGAAATTGATTCTTTTTTAATATCGCATTTAGTCCTCATGACAGATATTATGACAGAGTATAATAGCGGGTTTTGCCCGCTATCGAACCGGTTCAGATTTTCGAAAAAACGAGAAAAATAGACCGGAAAATTTTTACTTAAACATTAAACATTAAACATTAAACATTAAAAAACATGACTTTTTTTTTTCGTTGGAAAATGAAATTTATTTGGATTTATTAAAGAAAGGAGGAAGTGTTTTGAAAAGAATATTAAACGAAACTCTTTGTGCGATCTTTGATCACACTTACCCACTTGTTTTAATTATTTTCTTAAGCTTTCGTAACTTAAAGCTACTTCCTTTTTCCTCAATCAGCTAAAACTTTTATAAAACAAAGAAAGAAATCGTGATTTTTATAAGTCCTTTCATAAATCTCCTGCATATCGCTTCAAAACGACAGTTGGAGCGATACTGTTAATACATTGTATGCGGGAAACGTAAATACACGTAATATTCTACATATTGGTAGTAGAAATTTGTGCTCGTACCAGAAATTTTGTAAAGAAGAAAACATAAGATGTAATCCGATCCTTCTTGTTCTTGCTTCCAATTGGTGCTTAATTTTGATTTGGTACATTCTCGCCATTGTTCTCGGCGAATTCAAACGTGCGAGGTAGTTTATCTATTATTTTTTGCCTATTCTACGATTTTTTGATTCATCCAGTGGTGCCAGTAGGCTACTTTTTTAAAATTGAGATTTCTTGATTGCCACCACTTTTTTGAAGTAAAAATATTCGCCTTATTAATTGGAAGATTAAATAATGTGGGAATCCATAAATTCACGAAATTAAAATTGAACTTAGAAACCTTCTTCACAAAACTTCCTTAGGACATGTGACAGCACACAAGGGGTTCTTCGGTAATGAATCTTCGGATTTACTAACTGCTGCGCCACACTCTTCTATCAAAACAATCCTGAAACATCCGATGAAGTACTGACAAGACCACTGGAGTTACTCAGAGAAGGGAATCTATATATTTAAAGCTAAAAGAGCATTTTTTCAGATATCGCGTGAAATTGACCTCAATGCGCATGCCCCAAACTTTTTTTCAAAACAAGAATAGAAAGGGATATACCAGGGGAATTATCCCCTTCTACAGTTTGAGAGTGGGCAAAGAAAACAAAAGAGAACAGGTAGCGGTTTCAACCCGCTCAATGAGAAACATCATTCTCCCCCACTTCCAATGGGAAGAAAAACTTTCCTTTCTTAGAAATGACAGCTTTTCCTTCAGATGAATTTTACAAGTAGCCATTGTGTTGCCTGGAGCATGGGTCAATTTTCGTTGAAGAGAAACCCTTCAACCTTCGGACAAAAAATAAATCAACAATCACAGTTTTTAAAAATACGTTGATGCAGTTTCTGCAGGATTTTAAATAAATTATCTTTTTTTTTTTTTTTTTTTTTTAAATCCGAGTTGACCGCATCCGAAGACAGTGGGGCGCCCAATCCTAAGTTCGTTTAATTCGAGGACCGTTTGGAATAAACCGACCAGCGTAGCGGGCGAAGATCCGCCATTATCTACTGTAAAGACTCCATGATGTTGTGTGTTTTTGAAATGGGGTAGCGTGGAACCGTTTCACAATGGATCACCTTCATTAAATATTTCAGAACAAATTTTATTAAAAAGCGTTCTTGAAATTTCTAGAGGTAAAAATTATTTACAACAATTTTTTTTAGCTGAGTTCGCTCGACTTGTAATTTATAGCAAATCACCAAATAATCCAGTCTTTTACAGTAGTTTTAAAATCTTAAAGTCTTAACTAGAGCTACTTTTCACTCTCCCCGAAAGATCAAATCTAAGGCTGTTGCGTTGACTTCAGAGAGATCGCACTCTCTCATTCAAAAATCTGTCAGCAAACCTGTCCTTCCCTACTAAGAAGGGAATCCGTCCTGAGAAGAGTGTTTTCCACCAACACTCGTTCTCCTGCCGAAACTCTAACTAATTTCCCCTCGATTCTCTTCTCCGGTCCGCTTGCTCGAACAAAAGATTCTCCGATCACCAATCAAAAAAGTTTTAGTTTACATCATTGGATAAAGCCTTTTTTAGGGAGGTCTTACTGAACTTTTAAATGTTCTCGCCGGAAATTTTCCCACGATCTGAGACCCCACATATAGACGGTCAGATCAGAGAAATATTTGCTGTCTAGCAATTTCAGTTTCACAAGATTGATCGAAGCTCATCTTTTCCTATTGTAGCAAACGACATTCTTGTCACACCACAGCTAAGCGTGAGAAAAGTTTTCCAACTCTTGGGAACTTCTATCTTTGATTACTCTGCCTAATTAGCAGACTGTGAGAGATTTAATGAAATTGTTACAACACCCCCACCATCAAAACATTTTCCGGGTTAAAACGCGGAAAATCTGCAAAAAAAAGGGTTAGCTCAACATATCTGAGTGGCTCAAATAACATTACAATTTAACCTCACAATATACATAAGTGATCCAATCTTATATACTGTTTACCATTGCTTGAACATCTAGCTTTAGAGACTTTTTTTTTTTTGAAAGATACTTTTTTACTACACATGCCAAAATAACAATAAAACTAAAAATAATCAAATATGTACAAAAGATTGGATTTTACTCAAAAACTTACTACTGAATTTCTTTACTTGTGTTTGCCGAACAATACGTTTTACACAACCGTTCAATTTCTTTAACAAGAGTGTCACAAAGGCGTGAATTTCCACTGTCCCTACTCTCTTTCAACAGAATTTCGAAGGATTTTAGAAAACTCTTTGTGAATCCGCTCACTTCCTCCAGATTAACTTTCGAATGATAACCCTTCCTGTCAACACTCACTTCCATATTTTCGCGTTTATTTTTCGAATTACCCTGCTGGTCGAAAACCAACTCATCTACTTTCCTTGACCTTTTCAAAAGGGTTTCTTTTTCCCCAATACACTGAGAACGGTGGTTCTTCATTTCGGGGGGAATGACGAAAGAATTTCTTCCTGCCCTTGTGGATCTGTTAAAGGGTTTATCTCAATCCCCGGGTTCTCAAAACTGGAATTAGTTTGCGATTTTTGCTTTCGCTTTATCTTTTCATTTATTAAAGCCTGCGTCTTATTACCTAAGATATAGTGTTTAATTTTAGAGTGTCTAGGCAGGATTGCCGCTTTCGTATTTACATATCCGAGACCTTTTATTGCCATTTTTATACGTGCCACTCTAAATCGTTTTGGATATTTATCAAATGTCTGTTTAAGCCAAACATATTCATTGCCTAATTTGCTCTTATTTACCAAATTCCACGGGCAAACACAATACGAGCTACCTGAATCTCTAAGTACACACGCCTTCTTCCCATTTATTTTGTTTTCACTCAAAAAAGGTCGGAACAAGCTTTTGTCTTCGCTTATATCGCCTAAGTGATTTATGCTCTCGAAAGATTTTACTTCCGTAATATCCCTTTGTCTTTTCGGACAACGTGCCATTAGGTGAAATTCGCTTCCACACGTATGGCAACGCCTCTTTCGTTCAAAGATACGTTCCCTGTCTTTAATTTCCTTGTCTCGCCAATTTATTTTTTTGTCGGAATTTTTTTCTTCTCCAGAATTTCCCTCGAGTTTCGTTTCATCAGATTTCCTATCATAAAAAGATCTCGCATTCTCTTTTTTATCTGAAATCCCTTTCACTGCTTCGTATTCGTCCAGACATTTTGCCAAAACTAACGGGTCTTTGTAGTTTGCCCACGAATCAATGAAATGCTCTTTCATTTCACTAGAAGCACGGAGCTTGATCTGGTCAGTTATCAATAAATTTTTCAGACTACTGAAATCCGTAACATCTAACCCATTTAACCAACCCTCTAAATAACTGTTGATCTCGAAAATAATGTCCTTCCATGGGGCATCTGGATTGCGTGGATGTTTCATTAATTTTTGACGATACGCTTCTGGACTCATACGGAATCGTTCAAGCAAAAACTTTTTGACGTATTCAAAGTTATCCGTCTGATCTTGCGGTTCCCTTAAAATTAACTCTGCAATTTCGACCGGCACTAAAGCTAACAAATGCGTCACTAAGTCACCTGTCTCTATTTCCGCTTTGGTCGCCTGTCGTTCGAAGAAGTTTAAAAACAAAGTTATGTCAGAGCGTTCCGGATCAAATCGATGCATTATTGTTCGGAGCGGCAGTTTAGGTGGGCGTTCCGACCCGGCACTGTTAGTTGAACTACGTCTATTTGCATCTTGCGTCAATCTAAGTTGTTCCAACGTAAATTCGCGTTCTTTTTGTTTTTCCTCTCTTTCTCTTTCTTCTTTCTCCCTCTCATATTCCCTTTGTTTTTCCTCATATTCCCTTTGTTTTTCCTCATATTCCCTTTGTATTTCAGCCTTTTCCCTTTCTTTATTCTCTTTTTCCCTTTCTTTATCCGCGGCTATCTTCTCTTCTCGATCTTTTATGATATACGCAGCTTGCGTAAAGGCAAAATCTCTGTCGTAATCCTTAGCAGCTTCGATTTTTTGGATAATTACCGGAATCCTGTCATTTTTCCCTATCTCCACTCCCAATTCTTCCGCTAAATTCTGCAAATCAATTTTCCTGCACTGTTTCAGATCAGTTACTTCTTGCATTTTAAAATTTTAAGCAAATACAATATAAAGATGAAAATAATATTTTCGCTTGCTAACTTATGCAATAGGGATTCTAACACTTCATGAAAAATTTTCTGCTACTACCCACATAATATTAACAATTTTAAATACAATTCAATTTTGAGGAATAATAAAAATAGTATCCATATAAAAATAAATTTTCAATATTGTAAAATTTTCGATACACTGACACGTTTTTGTGTCGATCATACAAATTTAAAAAAAATTTAGAAATTTGAAATTCTGTGTTCATAATTCAACCAATACTTGATATTTCTGACACCGCAGGTAACAAAATGACCACTTTTTGCAACTGCTAAAAAAATTTCCTAACATCACATATTCAAAATATTTGATTATCAACAACATCTATTGTTTCACTAATAATATAAAAAAGTACACCTTTGAAATCTTTCAATCATGAATAACTAGACAATCGACTTATTTGAAAAATCAAACTTTTTATCTCTTTTTTTTTTTCGAGAAAAAAAAATTATATATATACACATTTAGCCTGACAATCCTTATATTATTTTACTGCCAAAAGAAAATTCACACTATCAAATTTTATGCTGATAACAAATATACATATATTTTTCCAAATATGTTAAAAGTTATTAGATTTAAAAATTTATCATAATTTATCATATATCCATATTCACATAAAAAATTTCTCAGAAATGAATTTTCCTCACTAAAGAATATATAAACAAAATGAGAGCCACTCAAAAATGAATTGAGCTTACCTTTTCTACAGTCTTTGTCTGCATCATCTGTCGCCGGTTTCGGGTCTGGCCTAGACGTCGTCGATTTCACAGGTTATCTCGGTTTGTCGGCTCCTGATGTTTCCTAGAAAGGGCTTGCTTCGGACTTGTTCTCTGTAAACACGGGCTTGCTTCCAGGACGGAACTGCGGTCTGTCGTGACAATGCAAGGGCTTGCTTCGGGCTTGTTCTCTGTAAACACGGGCTTGCTTCCAGGACGGAATTGCGGTCTGTCGTGACAATGCAAGGGCTTGCTTCGGGCTTGTTCTCTGTTTTCCTCTCCTGAACTGGCGTCAGATCTTGCGCGCTTAGATGCGGGCGGGCGTCACTGCTACTGTCTGGACTCTCTTCACTAATGCTAATAAATTTTTGTCGAAATATCCGACTCGCTTGCCACCAGCTGTAAAGACTCCATGATGTTGTGTGTTTTTGAAATGGGGTAGCGTGGAACCGTTTCACAATGGATCACCTTCATTAAATATTTCAGAACAAATTTTATTAAAAAGCGTTCTTGAAATTTCTAGAGGTAAAAATTATTTACAACAATTTTTTTTAGCTGAGTTCGCTCGACTTGTAATTTATAGCAAATCACCAAATAATCCAGTCTTTTACAGTAGTTTTAAAATCTTAAAGTCTTAACTAGAGCTACTTTTCACTCTCCCCGAAAGATCAAATCCAAGGCTGTTGCGTTGACTTCAGAGAGATCGCACTCTCTCATTCAAAAATCTGTCAGCAAACCTGTCCTTCCCTACTAAGAAGGGAATCCGTCCTGAGAAGAGTGTTTTCCACCAACACTCGTTCTCCTGCCGAAACTCTAACTAATTTCCCCTCGATTCTCTTCTCCGGTCCGCTTGCTCGAACAAAAGATTCTCCGATCACCAATCAAAAAAGTTTTAGTTTACATCATTGGATAAAGCCTTTTTTAGGGAGGTCTTACTGAACTTTTAAATGTTCTCGCCGGAAATTTTCCCACGATCTGAGGCCCCACATATAGACGGTCAGATCAGAGAAATATTTGCTGTCTAGCAATTTCAGTTTCACAAGATTGATCGAAGCTCATCTTTTCCTATTGTAGCAAACGACATTCTTGTCACACCACAGCTAAGCGTGAGAAAAGTTTTCCAACTCTTGGGAACTTCTATCTTTGATTACTCTGCCTAATTAGCAGACTGTGAGAGATTTAATGAAATTGTTACACTACATATAACACGGTCCCAGTGGTATGTATGGGAGTGGTATTTATCACTTTCTAACATAGTTGAAAAGTGTTTAAGAATTCGGTTTGTCTGTGCGACTGGCCGTCTGTCTGCCCGTACGTTACTCTCGTAAATATACTCAGAATGACATGTAATTTTTATATGTTATTGAGGTTTTCTATAGAATGTTTGGTAGTGAAAATGAAGTGTTTAGCGTTTGTAGTTCGTTTACAGGGATAAGCAAAGTATTTCCGTTATAATATGGTCCTGGGGGGGGGGGGGACGTTTGCTATGCAATTTTTTTTTTTTTATGTTACGATGTTTCAAACATAATGAGACTGATATGCATCACTGAGGTGGACTACAACATGCTTTCTCAGGAGTATAGAATAAGTAGCATTTATAGTTCGTTTACAGGGACACACAAAAGAATTCCATTACATTATATGTATAGGGAAAAATTATTTGCGGTGCATTTTAATGATGGTTTGATACTTCAAAACTAATGAAATTTAAAAAGATAACTAAGGTGCATTACAGCATGTTTTCTATAGATTATGGAGTGTAGGGCCCACTTAAGACCTAGAAGTAGGGAAAGGCTAACGTCAGATTGGGGGCCCCCTTTTTACTCTGCCAATTATGCTTCAACAATTCGAAATTTTACCATCAAAATTTTGAGTAAACAACACTTTTAATATTAAACTAAAACTCACTACCTATATACATAAAAAAAAATATTTTATTATATACATAATTATACGTAACAAATTAATTTTGTAAATGAATTTACAAATATGAAACAGGTGCGAATATTTGAACTTCAAAATATATTTTATGCTTTACACAAATTTCAGGATTTGCCAGTGCTAAGAGCAATGCAGGGACAACAAATATTGGACGTAAACTTATGCTTGCCTGCAACACAATTTTGCTTCTATTTTATAAACAGAAATTTGGTATCATCTGAATGCTAATTAATTTCCCCTTTATTTAAAAACATATTTTCCATATTTTATATAATTTCTCCACTCTTTATAAATATAAACAAAATATAATTATTCAGATTAAATTTTTTGTTATTTTTAGCACGTTTTAAATTAAAATGTAAAACATAAGAGAAATGAAAATAAGTTGCACATTTAATCACTGTTTTTACACCATTTATTATATCAACAGAATAAAAAATAGAGTATAAATGTATCAGTAATAGTCTGGGGGAAAATTTAGTAGCTATAATTAAGGGGGAAAAAATACATTTTGTATCCTGTCTGAAATTTTTTTTCCTAAAAATTAGTTTTTGAAAAGTAAATTTGGGGGCCCTTTGTATTTCATTGGGTAAGCTCGGGCTTCACGGGACTATTCATTAAACAGGCCCTGATGGAGTGTGTAGCGTTAATCGTTCATTTACATTTACAGAAACGCACAAAGAATTGTTTTACAGGACAGACTATGATCGATAATTGCTCGACGTACTTTTTACGCTGTAGTATGCATTTTTAAACTTATCTAATGTTTAGTGTATTACGTGATGTGTATAAATTCTATTGATCGTATACAGGGCTACACGAAATAATTCGCACACATTACCGGATATAGGCAGCAATTGCTGAAATTGAATTCTTACTGAGTTATATGTTTTTTTAATTGCTTCTTGAGATAATTCAATTCATTGTACGAAAAAATCCAAATTTTTTAATAATATTCTGTTAGTGTTGGAAAGTGTTTCACATTCTATGCGTGATACATGATTTTTTTTTCTTTTTTGTCGACTGTACAACAAACGATAGATGCAAAATATAAAAGATAATTGTTCCATTGCGGTAGTAATGTAATAAAAAATGAAGCCATTATACATGTTATATAAATAACAAAATATTTCCTATTTTGCATCCAAAATTAATATCGTGAAATAATGTATTTAAATATTGTATCTGTGTAAAATATTTATTTATTTTTTAAATAACTATGAAAAAAAAATCATGAATGCGTAGATCACGCCATCACTTCCTTGAACAACATGAAAATAAGTAAAGGATGTAAAATAATAAAATTAAATAAAACATCATGTAATGTTAACTACAGAAAAAATAATTGAGCAACATCATTCAATTCAGACTTATATTTAATATATTAAAAATAAGTTACGAAAAGTCGGGTTTATGGTCTTAATTTCTGTAGCCATCATCATGGTTACGAACATAGCATAAACGTAATGAAAAAATGCAATTTTAGAAATAGCAAAATGCTATTATATATATATAAATTTTTTTAAATGGCAATTTAATTGCAGAAAGCTATAATTGAATATTGAAATTTTCTATTCGAATTTGCCGATAGTAGTAATCAAGGATTCTAAGCCCCTTAAACGTCACATATAGTACGTAACGCGAAGAAGTTAAGGACTCGGGTAAATCGATCGAAAATATCTAAATCTTTTATATTAACTCTAATTATAATATAATTAATTTGTAGTGTTTTAGACAAAACCGTATTCGAAATTTTGCATCTGAACAAATGTTATGTAAAATAACTCCTTCAGCTATCGCATAAAATATTCATTTTTAAAATCGCTTTGTTCGATACTTATTTTTCTTTTACAGCTTGCGGGCAAAATTTCGCAAAAAAGTTATTAGCCGCATTTTCATCATATTTTAACACCTTGTATATGAATGTCCATGAAGTGACCTAAAATTTTTATCCTTCAGTTAATATTTTAAAAATATGTTTACTTGTTTTTTTTTTTATTGTTATATTATTTTTTATTTATGAGATATTTATATTTTAAATTGAAAGAATTCAAATTTTGTTTTAATAGTGGGTCATTTTAATAAGACATTCTTTGTCGAATCACTTACAAAAAAAAAAAAAAAAAAAAAAAAAAAGCTCATACAGCTGAGTTATGTGAGAGTGTTATCCTATGCCTAGTGTACCAATTCTTAGAAAAATATGCATCTATTTATGACTTAAAATTAATAAAAATTAAATATATACTTAACTTCGTGAAAAGCAAAAATTTAAAATAATAAGGCTGTTTAAATATTCTTTTAATGTTTTTTCTACAACTGAGTCTAATAATTTTTTGCATGACAAGCCTTAACACATTTTCTAACTTTTGACATTTTAAAGATAACCGAGCCCTTAAAAATATTTAGACTACACATACTAGATATTTTTATTTATACCTTAGGTATTTCAACCCTTTATGCACAGACTGTATACTTTAAAGTACCATTAAAAGAAACTTGTTATAAAATTAATTTAATACACCGATTGTGAGTAATGCAAGTTAGCATGAGTTCTAGACACTTAACTTCATCATCTACCAAAAGCATCATTCACTAAAAATCATTCAATACATCTATTGTGAGTAATGCAAGTTAGCATGAGTTCTAGACACTTAATTCATCATCTACCAAAAGCATCATTCACTAAAATTCACTGCAAGTTAGCATGAGTTCTAGACACTTAATTCATCATCTACCAAAAGCATCATTCACTAAAATTCATTCAATACACCTATTGCGAGTAACGCAAGTTAACATGAGTTCTAGACACTACTTCATCGTCTACAAAAGCATCATTCACTAAAATTAAAGCAAAAATATTTTTTAATGGTTTATTTTATTTTTCCAATTGTAACTGCTCATCTTTTTTTTTTTTTTTTTTTTTTTTTTTTATGTTCGACGGCATCCAGCTGAAAGTTTCAGTTCTGAAAAATTTCTATGTTTATATATAAGGCCATTACTTTTGTATATTTCCTAATTCTATAATTTACTGAAAATTTCAACTGGGTGCCTTTCAACATTTAAAAAAAAAAAAAAAAAAAAAAAAAAAAAAAAAGCTGAGCAGTTACAATTGGAAAAAGAAAATATCCATTTAAAAATATATTTTTAATAATACTAGGGGGCTCTGCCCTCTGCTCGCTACGCTCACCAACCCCCGTTCTGATTTCACAGCCTCTTAAAACCTGGTAATGTATCCTGTTTTAAAAAGATGATGATGATGATATCACGAACGGCGACTTTCTTCTGTAATCAGGTTATAATGTTTTTTCATTTAACTGGTTATAATGCTTTTTCATTTAATTCATCTTTTTTATTTTTAATATTCCTGTGTAAACACAATTTTTATGACGTAATTTTCTTTATTTCCTACTTTCAACACGTGATCATTTAATTATTATTTTAAACTTTCATTATTGTTTTTAACAGTCTCGCGCAAATACATTTTTTATTTGAGATAAAACATAATCCTTTGCGCTTGTTTAGAAATTGGCAACAATATAAAAAAATGACTTATTCTATAACAGATTTTTTACTCGATTTTTAAGGATTTTTTGACTTTTTATTGTCCGACCGTGATAATTTTTTTAATTTCTGAAAACTTGTTATATTTCGCGCCTGGTGGTATGATTTTCGAATCCGTAGGATGGCTAGATAAAAAGTACTAGCTCCTCAAAAAAGGCCCTAGCAAAAAAGCGATGAGAATAACCCGGAATATCTACGCAGAATTTGATTGGTCCATTTAGTTTTTGGCTCAGTTCCAGATTATTTTTTTTTAATATAGAAGGATTTTTAAATCGATATTTTCTTTTTCCAACTGTAACTGCTCATCTTTTTTTTTATGTTGAAAGGCATCCAGTTAAAATTTTCAGTTCTGAAAAATTTCTATGTTTATATGTAAGGCCATTACTTTTGTATATTTCCTAATTCTATAATTTACTGAAAATTTCAACTGGATGCCTTTCAACATAAAAAAAAAGCTGAGCAGTTACAGTTGGAAAAAGAAAATATCCATTTAAAAATATTATAAAAAATAATATTTTTAAATGGATATTTTCTTTTTCCAATTTTAACTGTTCAGCTTTTTTTTTTTTTTTTTTTTTTAATGTTGAAAGGCATCCAGTTGAAATTTTCAGTTGTGAAAAATTTCCATGTTTATATGTAAGACCATTACTTTTGTATATTTCCTAATTCTATAATTTACTGAAAATTTCAACTGGGTGCTTTCAACATAAAAAAAAAAAAAAAAAAAAAAAAAAAAAAAAAAAAAAAAAAGCTGAGCATTTACAATTGAAAAAAGAAAATATCCATTTAAAAATATTTTTTCCAACTGTACTGCTCATCTTTTTTTTTTTTTTTTTTTTTTTATGTTGAAAGGCATCCAGTTAAAATTTTCAGTTCTGGAAAATTTCTATGTTTATATGTAAGGCCATTACTTTTGTATATTTCCTAATTCTAAAATTTACTGATAATTTCAACTGGATGCCTTTCAACATAAAAAAAAAAAAGCTGAGCAGTTACAGTTGGAAAAAGAAAATAACCATTTAAAAATATTATTAAAAATAATATTTTTAAATGGATATTTTCTTTTTCCAATTTTAACTGTTCAGCTTTTTTTTTTTTTTTTTTCTTTTTTATATATGTTGAAAGGCATTCAATTGAAATTTACAGTTCTGAAAAATTTCTATATTTATATGTAAGACCATTACTTTTGTACATTTCCTAATTCTACAATTTGCTAAAAAATATATCCAGAAGAAATGATTTGGGTACAGTTGTAAATAGTCTACAAAATCCCTATAAATACTGATTTAGTTAATTATATTTTAACAATTAAAAAATTTCTAAAAGTTATTTAAGGATTGCAGAAATCTACAAACATATTTTTTAAATATTCAGAAAAAATGCTTTGGAAAGCGAAATTTTCATTAATTCATAATTTGGTACATAAAGGGTTAAATATCTTAAATTGTAATGCACTTCACTTCATGAACCTTTTAAGGAAGTTGAAGATTATTTACAAAAAACAGATCAGGATATAAATTCTAAAGCTACACTTTAAAAAAAAAGTGTTGATTTTACAGTATAGTACTGGCATCCCAGCTGTTAGTATTATACCGTAAAATTAACAGTAATAAATAGTAAAATAAGCAGTAATACGCTACCGCCCATGCGCGGCAGTGTATTACTGCTTATTTTACTATTTATTACTGTTAATTTTACGGTATAATACTAGCAGCTGGGGTGTCAGTATTATACTGTAAAATCAACACTTTTTTTTTTTTTTGCAGTGTATTGATTCTATTAGGTTTTCTTATTTCCTTCATTTATTCATCTTATTTTTTTAGTATTGAAAATACAAAGAAAAATCAGAAAATAATAATACATGAAATCTTACTTTTGTAAGTAGGTTTCTTGCTTGATGCCATTCTTCATGATAACAGTCCATTTCACATAATAAAAATTCTCGTTACACCAACTTCCACTTCCAAACAAATGAATATCACATCCGGAAAAAACTCAAAAAAGGAACTTCCGTATGTTATTTCCATGATGCATTTCAAGATGCAATAAATAATACGATGACTGTCATATGTACTTCATATTATTGCCTTTACTTTCTAATGGGTTTGTGATTTTTTTTTTTTTTTCTTAAGGTGTTACTAACTCCCTGTTTCTGCTACTGAAAGTCAAATTTCATACGTACAACCTGCGTGAGTGTTTATTTCAACATAAAAAGTGAAGAAGACATGATAAAAGAAAATATTTACTGATACGTAAACACGATAATAAGAGAGAAATGAAAAAGTACTTTTTATCAGTAATTGCTCCCTAACGGTTTGATCTTTTTTTTTTCTTATGTATTGAATGCTATCAAAGATTATTGCGATACTCAGTCGTTCCTATTTTGGAAAACAATAGTTTTTATTCGCTAACTTTTCAAAATCTTTGTTGTTTTCGGAAAAAGGTTAAGTAATAAAAAAAACGCCACGAATTTCATAGTGCAACTATCGCAGTGACGTATCCAGGATTTAATTTCGGTGGGGGCTGACTTAAATTTCGATAATGTTACGATTTTTACGAAATATGTTGAACTGCGTTATAAACAGAAAATCATCTTTGACAATAAGGCCGTAGGCAGAGAAAAAAACGGGGGGGGGGGGAGAGAAGGTACGGGGCCGAACTCGAGCACCCCCCTCCCCTCGCCGAAATAAGTTGAAAAGTGATAATGGATTGTTTCATATACTTTCATTTAAAAGAAAGTCATTGTAGCTTATAATCTATAAAGTTGTCTCCTTCTCCCCTAAATTCTGGCTACGATTCTTGCTTGAGAATAAATTAATTTTGCTTGGGACAATCTCAAACATTTTTTTTTTTCAATTTTAGGATTAATTCCCTATTACTGCCAAGGCACGTGGGGCACTTTCCCAGAACCCACATATTTAAGGGGTCCAAAAATTTATGGTGTTTCAAATCAATTTTATTGTAAACAATCTTAATAGATTAAGAAATTAAAATTTCTAGATTCATTACACAACTTATGTACGCTGAAATTGTCAGTGATATCATAAGTATATTTATAATTTTTCTTCTCATTTGAAGATTTAAGTTTCTCATAGTGCGCCCAATTTATTTCAACTTCTTCATATGTGTTTTAAACTTGTTTAAAAATGTTTTAATTTTATGACTATCTAATTATAAAATATCATTTTCTTTGGGTTGCGTATGTTTTTGAAGTTCGTGCAACATTAGTTCATGTTTATTTAACATGATATTTGAGTCTGTCAAGTTCATTTTTATGAAGAAATTTCAATAATAATAATCCAACTTCAGTTCACATTTATTCTCAGTCTTTCATTTAAATGGGTGCATTACATAGTTATATTCATACACTTCTCATTCACAGTATTTGTAAAAATGTGATAATCTACGATTAGGGCCAAAAATATTTTCTGTTGCCATGGCCCAAAATTTTGATGGTCAGGGTCTGTTCAGAATAAACAAACTTTCTTTTCAAAATCTCTTTTTTTGATACCAACAAAAATGTAATTCAAAATCTTAGGGGTAGCAAGCATTTCTTCTTGATCTCCCCCTTCCCTTCGTGGACATGCTCCTGGAATTTTGAGCAAACGTATGGCTATTAACCTTCAAGAAATGTATGTTAAAAAAAACTCATCAGATTTGTAAAGGAAGGGACAAGTTAAGAATTAATTGGAAACTAAACATCAGATTTCCTTTTTTTAAAAATGAGTTAAAGTTAGTGAATTATGGCTAACAATATTACTGGATTTAAAAAAAAAAAAAAACGGTAAGTAAAAGTGTAAGAAAAATTATTTTTAACCTGTGAATTTATTTAATGCTATGCTTCTTTCGTTAAATATTCCAAATGGTAAAAATGCCGATACTAAAGTGTGTCGTGTCAAAATAAGAGCGATTAGAAAAGAACACTATTCGTAATATTGTACTTTCATAGAAGAGTAATTAAGAATTTTTATCTTTTGCTGAATCGCTCGTACACTGAAATATTGAAAAAGGCATCTTCCTCCCTGCTCATCAACGGGAAACTTTCTGACACATTTTTAAATGCAAAGGCATTAGACTGGCAGGCCTGACTATGGAAGAGATTTGGAATCGAGATGAGTTTTCAATTTTTTGATAAATACTTATCGAGTTATAAGTGATTCTGGTAACGTATTAACGACTCGTTTTTCGCGTTTCTCAGACTGCCGCGTCGGGAATCCAATTCAAAACGCCAACTTGGACAGTGCTTTCTGAAAGATTTTCTACCTTTACAAAAAAAAGGGAAAACGTGTTTCGATTGCAAAGTTTCTGAATAAAAAGACCTGTGAATTTCATGTGTTTCCGAGCAAAAATGAATTAAAAAAATGTGTTATAAAGTAGTCAGTTTGTATTTGAGAACAGCCTTAAATCTGGAAAAGCACGTAACGTAAATAAAACTAGTTCGCTAGTAAAAAGACCAGGAACAAACAAATCAACAGGAGATTATTTTATTAGTATTACTACTGGGCACCTTTAAAAGACCCTTCCAAAACCGAAAATCAATAATCTTGCTTGACATTGCCATTCACAAAAACAATTTCAGTTCGTATATTTTCTGATTTGGCGATAATGTTTAATGTCACTGCGCACTAATGTACCTCCTTTGTCTTGGCATCATTTGTGGAAGAGAGTTAAATAGTCTTTAAATTAATTAAACTACTTCTAGATCTTGCCAATTGAGCATATTATACGTATTCAATTATCCACTAAAACATCTATGGAACTGTTTTTCAGTCATTTGAAAATAGATTTTATGGTCGCAAGTAATTTTGATTGCAGGACTGAGAGGCATATGGGGCTAACGAGAAAACAAATTCGTTGCGCGCCAGAAAATAAAACAAATTTATCTCAAAAAGAAAGAAACAAAGTCAGTTTTTTTTTAATTTCACTGGGACAACTTCGGAAGGGGAATGGAGCTGTTACCCCATAACCCCCACCCCTTGTGTACTAATATGGGACTAAAGAAAATAGATTGGGTTGCATGACAGAAAATATAATTCTAATTTTATCTCAAACATAAAGAGAAAAATTGGCACTTTTTTCATTCCATTTTTGACCATTTTGGGAGGTCTGTGCCCCATCAGCCATTTCCCCCTCTTTGGATATGCTGTGGTGTTACTCTGTACTAATATGGAGTAAAGAGAAGAAAGTGGGTAGTCTGTTGTATAAAAAAAACAAATGCAAATTTATCTCAAAGAAGAAAAAAACAGCATCATTTTCATGAGATGTTCGACTATTTCGGGAAGAGGGGGCCCCCTGTAACCCCATCAGCCCCTTCCCCTTTTTAGATACGCTCTGATGTCAATGTGAACTAATATGGGGCTAAAAAGGAGAGAGTGGGTAGTCTGTTGTATAACCAAAAAAAAAAAAAAATTACATTCATCTCAAAGAAGAAGAAAACAGCACATTTTTCATGAGATTTTCGACTATTTCGGGAAGGGGGGGGGGGCTGTAACCCATCAGTCCCTTCTTTTTAGTTATGCTCTGATGTCATTGTGGACTAATATGGGAGACTAAAAGGAAGAGAGTGGGTAGTCTGTTCTCTGACAAAAAAACAAAACAAATTTATTTCAAAGAAGAAAAAAACAGCACTATTTTCATGAGATGGTCGACTATTTCGGGAAGGGGGGGCTGTAACACAAATAGCCCCTCCCCTTTTTAGGTATGCTCTGATGTCAATGTGGACTAATATGGGACTAAAAAGAAGAGAGTGGATAGTCTGCTGTATAACAAAAAAAATACAAATTTATCTCAAAGAAAAAAAAAACAGCACTATTTTCATGAGATGTTCGACTATTTCAGCAAGAGGGGGGGGGGGGGCTGTAACCCCATCAAGAAAAAAACAGCACTATTTTCATGAGATGTTCGACTATTTCGGGAAGAGGGGGCTGTAACCCCATCAGCCCCTTTCTCCTTTTTAGGTATGCTCTGATGTCAATGTGGACTAATATGTGTTTAAAAAGAAGAGAGTGGATGGGTAGTCCATTGTATGACAAAAAATATATGCATACAAATTTATCTCAAAGAAGGAAAAAACATCACTTTTTTCATGAGACATTCGACTATTTCGGGAAGGGAGGGCTGTAAACCCATCAGCCCCCTTCCTCTTTTTAGATATGCTCTAATGTCAATGTGAACTAATATGGGGTTAAAAAGAAGAGAGTGGGTATGTTGTATAACCAAAAAAAATGTTACAAATTTATCTGAAAAAAAAAGAAAACAGCACTTTTTTCTTGAGATTTTCGACTATTTCGGGAGGGGAGGAGGAGGGGGGGGGCTATAACCTCATTAGCCCCCTTACCATTTTTATGCTGTGATGTCAATGTGGACTAATATGAACTAACGAGAATGGCTAATCCGCTGTATAACAGAAAAAAATTAGAAATTTATCTAAAAAAGAAAGAAAAAAGCACTTTTTTCATTTTACTCTTGACAATTTCGGGAGGGGCTGTAGCCCCATCAGCTCACCCCCTGGATACGCCACTGAACTATCGGGTGGCTAATTTGGCAGAAGCTCCCCCCCCCCCACCTCAGACAGGGCCTAACTTAGATTATCTAGGGTCCTGGGTCAAGCATTATCCCCCTCCTTCTATCTATCCATAGAAATAGATTCAAAGATTGTTTAAATTATTTCTATCCGAATTCCGTGAAGATACTTGAATAATTAATTAAAACTTTATATCACATTAACAAACTTTCAAAATACTAAATTTAAATTATATACAAAAACATCAAAGCTTTGAAAGAACATTAAAAACTTCGAACAGCGACTGATTCCCGGAGAATCGACGCAAACGGCCGAATTCTCGGATACTGAGCCGGCGCTAGGCCAGTACTCGGATCAGACCACGCTTTCTAAAATATTTTACGGCATCGTTTTCATTAAAATTCTAACAAGAAAACCAGTAACATTGGTATATATACTAATGAATGGGGAGGACAAAAGTAGCAGCAGGGCTATTTCAAATTCATTAGCTGATTAAGGATGACGCTAAAATTAAAAGGTCAAATTAAAAACTCATTAAGATTTGGTTGTTGCTGTCGTGTCAGAGAAAGTGCCATGGCACTTCTCTGAAAGAAGGGCTGCCAGAGCCTCAAGAGAGTTTGGACTTCTAGAGCTGGTCTCCTAATTTTTGAACCAATTCCAGATGAGAGACCTGCACCTGGATTGGCACCACCAGAGGTATCGTTTTCAAACTTGGAGGATATTGGAACCACGTACAGATTTTACGTGTACCAGCTCCCATTAACGTACACGGAGCGTTAACGTTTCCCATTAACATTTACCATTAACGTGTCCCATTAACGTTTCCACAGCAGCCGCAGTCGAAAGAGGTTGCCACCCTCCCAAGCAGTGACCATGGTCGATGCTGCTTCACTTTTGGTGATCTTGGCTGGAACCGAGCTTAATTGTCTGCGCCACTGCGGGACATTTAGATTTGGTACATAAAATAAGCGCTTTAATTTGAACAAAACAGACACACCTCTTTTGACTGCAGTGCTTACGACGAGCGAAAGGCGAAACACGAGAAGCTAGCCCTGAAATTAGCGGCGACGAAAAAGAAATGGAACGCCGTGGTTGTGGTGCATACGTAGTATGCACAAGCGAAGCGACGCAAAGGGAGAAAAGCTCTCCGGTGAAAAACAGCGGCACTACGCGCCGGTAGCCGAGACGACTTAAAGGAATGGCGAAGGATCAGGAAAAGATTAATAAGGTAGCGCGTAATAAATGCAAAACTGTGCTGAGCTGAAATAAAAAGTAAATAAAAATAAAGAACCTGATAGCAATATCACAAAAGCGGTTCCAAATGCGATTCCTATAAGGAGAGGGTAGCCGACGTCACGATTGGCAAACTGTCTGTCTTCATGCTCCCTATCGTGCAAAAGAACTCCGGCAATCTGATTGGACTACGAACAAGTCCTTTTTGATCTGATAGGCCAACTACTGAAAGTTTGCGATACGATTGGTCTACGCTGCCATGGCGATTCCTGCAGAAATGTAGTAGGTAGATTGGTGTTCGTTTGTAAAAAGAGCTCCTTACAGTCTATATAAAACCTCTCCAACCGAAATTCCCTTTGCGCCGCGTATTCTCGCGATTTTGCTGATAGGTGAAGCTATCAATCGTCCACAAGAAATGGTTTTATAGCCAACACGAATTCTCGTAGGCGAGGCATCATTGGGCATGTCATTCGTACTCGGCCATTTATTTTGGTGATTTTTCTGGTAGGCGTAGGTGGCGCTTTCAATCGTTGGCAACACATAGCTTCATTGCCAATCAGATTTACCATAGGTGAAGCATTGTTGGACAGGTCATATAGATGGTAAGGAGATCTCGGTTTGAAAACATGACCTTTCCCTATTCCTTTCCGATAGACGGACAAAGATTGGACTATAGTTGGCTCCAAGAGTAAGAAGAAGAAGGAGAGGAAAAAGAACGAGTAAAGGCGCCCATGCAGGGACATCCGAGATATTTAGAATCCGCTCAGCCCAAGTCACATAATAATTAGGGGACCTGGTTGAGCGGACAGTAAACCAGAAGCCTGCCTAAGGTGTTGTAAGACTCGCGTTTTAAATGAAGTTGCCACTAACTAAGGAAGTACATTCTCCTTGTTCGCCCAAAAAGTAGATGGGCAAACAACTTACTTCTTCCGATGATGCTGGCAAGCTAGTAGCTAGTACAATCAATCCTGGGGAAGAGATAATAGATTTGAAAGGGATGAAGTCCATTTCCGGAGGGAGGACTAAATTTCCTGAACAGCGCAGAAAACCAGGCATTGAAAAGTTTTAAACTGAAATGGAGTAAACTTACCGGTCGAAGTTTTCTGACCAGTGTCCTGACTCCAAGATGGAGAGCATTACCTTCAGCATCGACCCTAGTCTGGCAAAAGGCGAGTTACCCAAAGCGGTTGAAACTCAACTACATTCGCAGGGTGATGTTGCATCGGTGTCTTGTAGTGTTCGAAGTGTAGCGTTGAATCCGCATGCTCGAATTGTTCACAAGTTGCCCACCAATCGTGCAGCGTGTTCTAAAAATACGCAATGTCTAGGAATGGACGACATTCCAAATCCTGGTTCGAGGCTGAAAAAGGTTACAAGACACCGGTAATTTACCCAAAGAACTTCTAACTTATAAGATGGGAAGCTGCTATACGCCAGCGAAGTGATGACGTCACTGTAATGGCTGCTGGAGACAAGAAGTTTCGGTTTCCCGTTGAGCGTTAATGTTAGCAAAAAATAAAGCCGTGTTAACAGTATTAATAATTTTTTTTAAGAAATTTCTGTTACAGTTTTGCTAAATCTGAGGTAAGGCATTCATATGAATTCAACAAACTTCTGATTAAGTGCGTCATTTTTATTTAATTAATCAATAAAGATAAGCCTTCATGCAGAGCATCAATGGCCGATGTAATTTCTTTTAGTTGATATTTCTATTACTCAGGCGTACTCTATGTTAAGTTTCATCTGAGTTAAATTGTGCTTCTGCTGGGGTTTTTCTTTCTTTTCTTTTCTTTTTTTTAAAATTTTTCTTTATTTGGTGTACTATTTACATAAATTTCTCTGCTGAATCGTAAAGCAAGGGTGATATTTTAATATATTTTGCTTGATATTCCTGCAGTTTAAATGTATTTTTCAGTCGTTTTCATGTTATTTGTGGGTTTTTTTCTTAATTATTTTACTTGATTACCGAAAATGTCTATATTCAGTTGTTTACTTTCCTAGTATTTAATAAAATTTTATAAAGATAGTCAGTCTTCCTGCATGTTAATTATGTGATGACCGCGCAAAAAAATATAATCCAGTAGCTATGAAGAATCATTTGATAAAATTATCATTAGTGCTCTAGCTGTTAGAAAAATTAAAAAAATAAAAAACAACAACAACAAAAAAACCCCAGCAGAAACACATTTTAACTCAGATGAAACTTAACCTAGAGTACACCTGAGTAATAGAACTATCAACTAAAAGAAATTAAAACCTTAAAAGCATTTTAAAATTACATTCAAATATTCAAAACATCCGCCATTGATGCTCTCCATGAAGGTTTATCTTATTTTTGATGAATTAAAAAGAAAATGACGCACTTAATCAGAAGTTTGTTGAATGCATATGAATGCCTTACCTAAGATTTAGCAAAACTGTGACAGAAATTTCTTAAAAAAATTTATTAGTACTGTTAACACGACTTTATTTTTTGCTTACATTAACGTTCAATGGGAAACCGAAACTTCTTGTCTCCAGCAGCCATTACAGTGACGTCACACTTCGCTGGCGTATAAGGAAAGGGCAACTGACGTCACTGTTGGTTAAATTACTGTTGGTTTGGGAGAAACACAGATTAAATATACTACCAGATAGGCTTCTTGACACTTTTTATCCCAAATCCATGGAACACCTTTTTTATTCAAGTTGTGTAATAGATGTGCTAAAGTAGCAAGTTTGTTTGAGAATCTAGAATAAAAGTTAACTAATCCCATAAAAGACTGAATTTCTTGAACATTCTTAGGAATTTTAGCATTCTTAATTGCAGCAATCTTTTCATCTGTTTAGATAATCCTTGTGCATTTATCTTATATCCCAAAAATTCAATTTCATTCTGGAAAAATTTGCATTTATCTTTATTTATTCTCAATCCATGTTGACGACATCTATCGAAAAATTTCCGCAATCTTGACAAATGTGTCTGGAAATCTCTTGCTGCGATCCGTGCATCATCATAAAATACTTCTACACCTTCTAAATCATGCAATACACTTTCTATATATTTCTGCCAGATAGCAGGTGCTGAGTTAATCCCAAACATTAGTCTTGTGCATTCATAAAGGCTCTTATGTGTATTAATCGTTAATAGTTTTTGACTGTCAGGGTGAATCTTCATTTGTAAATAAGCTTGAGTAAAGTCAATCTTTGAAAATATCTTACCAGCATTCAGTGAATCGAAAATTTCTTCTGTTTTCGGAAGAAGGATGTCTTTGAATTTTTAAATTTTTGTTAAGAGTGACAGAATAATCAGCACATAATCAAATTTTCCCATTTGCTTTAACTACTGGTACTATTGGAGTCGCCCGATCTGAAATATTAGATTTTTTTATAACTCCTTCTTTTTCAAGTCGTTCTAATTCCTCTTCAATACGCTTTTTCATTGCAAACGGTCTCGGTCTGCAAAAAACTGAAACGGCATCCGGTTTTAACTCAAGACTACATTCATAATTTTTTATTTCGCCCAATTTTTCATCAAATATGTCTGCGTATTCTTCTAACAGTTTTGTAAGATTTCCCTGTTTTACAACTGTCAGAGCTTTAATCCTTACCCAATCTAAATTGGTTTTATACAGCCATTCTCGACCCAAGATAGTGTTTAAGTCTTCTTTAACAATATATAAATTTAAGTACTCTGTTTGATTCTTATATTTTACATTAACTGTTGTGTAACCCAGCAGTTTAAGGGTTTCACCATTATAGGTCTTAAATGTCAAGTCTGTAGGACAGATTTTTTTCCCCTCGAAATCTCTTTAAATTTCTTTAAACTCATTACTGATACTGTACCGCCTGTATCGACTTCCATTTCAAAAGATTTACCTTCAATTTCAATAGTTACTATTATGGGTGGTCTTTTCGGAAATTTTTCTTTCATGCAAATGTTCTCAACTTCAAAAGAACTTCTGAATCATTTACATAAAACTGTTTTTGCTTCACCATTTTGTTTGGTTTAGCCTCCTTAGAATAACAAGCTCGTTCAATATGGCCAATACACTGACAAACTCTACATTTACTTGCTTTAAACTTTATGATTTGATCTATTAAATCTAGAACAGTATACCATGTTATTTTTCTTTTGTGTGCTCTTAGGTTGTGGTTTTATTTTTTCCACCAAATACACCAACGGCTTTAATTCCTTGTGGCTTACTCATATCATTAACTCCTTTAGTTGCTCGTTCCATTGCTAAAGCGATCTTAACATTTTTATCGAGATCAATATTGTCTTCTTCAAATAGCCGATCTAGGATTGCTCTATCTCGTAAACCACTAACGAAAACATCTCTCAACGTAGTATTCAACATAAGTTGAGTGTATTTGCAAGGAATTTCTAAAGAGCGAAGTTCAGAAAGATAAGAACTAACGCTTTCCCCTTCATGTTGTTTCCGGTTTCAAAAACATGTGTCTTCTATGTATTATTAATGGTTTTGGATTCAAATGTTCTTGCAAAATTTGTCTAAGCGCTTCATATTCCTGATCACTGGGATTTTGTGGAGCAAGAAGATTTTTTAACACATATAGCTTTGCTGAAAAAAATTGATATTAGTGTTTTCGCATGTTTTTCCTTAGGTACATTTTGTATATCTAAAAAGGCTTCAAACCTATCCATGAAAGTATCAAAACTTTCTAATGATTCATCATATTTCTCAGATTGTACTCCAGAAACCTTATTATTCCTTAGGGTGCTATCCCCCTTTAACGCATCCATTAGTGCTTTATTTTGTTTAATTAATTCTTGAATTAATTGTTCCGTTTTAATAGAATAATAAGCTATTCTTACCTTACTCTAATCTTCCAAAATAGAAGTAGTATTCCAAAGTAGCAATATTACTAAACTAGATGAATCAAAGTTATCCTCGTCGTCAATCTGAAACTCGGCAATTACTTTGCCAAAACATAGCAGATAAAAGTTGGCTATTCGCACGTTGCCATTTAAGTACAATTGTTCATTTTAATATACGACAAATAAGAAGGAAGTTATTGTTTTAATTTTCATAATGTGAATATGGTTGAATTTCATCTCCGTAGCTAGATTTGGGGGTGGTGGGTATAAAAGCAAGCCCCTCTACTACAGGGTTGAAAGGTTGAAAAGAAATCATTCCTACACTTTATTTTATTTTATTTTTTTTAATAAAGAAAAAGGCATTGTAACTTAAAATTTATAAGATTGCTTCCTGCCTCAATGAGAAATTCTGGCTATGATTTTATTGAATTTTAGAATGTTGTAACCAATTTTTTTGTTCTGCATTGAGAAGTGGTATGTATTTTCCTTGAATAGAAACTTATGCAGAGAACATTGTTTTGCATAAATAAAATGATTGTGAAATGCAGAAGAATAAATTCAGCTTTAGCTGATAAGATTTGAAACTCGTCTGTTAGCATACACCAAAAATCTGGGACTCTATTTGTGATTAGCTTCAAACTTTGTTTTTATATCGGAACTTGATGTCAAATCAAGCAGGCTTTTTCAGGTTGCTGTGGTATCACAGAGGCAGAACGTGCATTTACAATCCAAACTCTTCTGTAATGTTTTAGAATCTCTTTGGAAAATAAGAGATTCTAAATATCAAGACAACGTAGCAGGTGGTCTTCAAACTCATTTAGGATATCTGCTCTGTAGGAATGTCTTACAGTTCTGTTAATTCTTTTGTCTTACATTTTATTTGGCATTGAAAGACTATAATGGGTTATATAATGAATACAGACTATCCAGTCTTTTATATTTAAATGACTTTACTCCATTTTTGTTAAATCCTTGCATTTTATCATTAACATTTTTAAAAAATCTTGAAATGACAGACATATAAATCATTTTTAGGGTTCCGTACTTAAAAAGTAAAATCGTAACCGTTATAATAATGAATTAAAAAATAAGATCATTCCTGTGTCTGTCTTTCAGAGCCCTTTTCTCATAAACTATGAGATGTGGAAAGTTATAAAGTCTTTTTACCCACATATTTTCAGATTATTAGCCTTCACAAATATGTTTAAGAAAAATTTAGGAGGCTAATTTAGTTACTTAAAAAAAAAAAAGTTTTATTTTTGTATATTGTGGGGTATCATGTGAAAGATCTCGTAATATCGAACTCAAAAATATATTTGTTTTAATTTTAGTTAGTATATTTTCAGAGATATCGTGAAAAATGTACTGCAAAAGTATGTCCCTCAACCCCCCCCACCCCCCCCCCCCACCCTCCTTTATTTCTGAATCTACTGAAACTAAAACTATCAAAAAATTAGGAGTTGTAGGAGTTTATTTAAACCTTGCAGGAAAACTATAGCGATTTTCCTAGGTAACATAGTTTTTAGAAACATGCATTTTTCTGTTACACACAAACTTTACTTTTCAGGCGGTCTGCGGGGGAGTTGACAGCCACACGAGGTATCTATCAACACAGAATCATCCAAGGCTATTTGATAACGATTTTCAAAAAAATTGTCAGTAATTAGCCAGGATATTAAGTTACTTGAAGAAAAATAACTTTTTTATATATCATGTAGGGTATTGTTCAAAAGATCTCGTAATATTGAACTAAATATATATATATATATATATATATATATATATATATATATATATATATATATATATATTAATTTTAGGTATTATATTTTCAGAGATATCATCGAAAGTATACTGGAAAAATATTTTCCCCCCTCCTCCCCCTTCCCCCCTTTCCTTTTTCCGAATCTATTGAAAATAAAATTATGAAAAAATTAGGGGTAGTAGAAGTTTGTTAATTAATAAATTTAATGGACGGAAGGAACACTTTCAGTGCAAGTTATACTTGTACTTGACCTTCATTTTTTTCCCCCTCTTAAATATCAGCAAAACTTTGTCAATTTCATTAGTTAGTGATCGTCATTCGACTTCTCTGCCAAAGTGAAATCATTTTCATTCAGAGAGATTCTACTACTTTCCTCAATTCAAAGAGGCGCATTAAACTTTTACTGCAGAATATCGCCTTTACCTATGTGTGAAGAAGTAAAAACTGATACAGACTCCCTATGCCATCATACAAAGTTTGAAACAGGCTATAATTTTTGAGTAGTTACTTTATAAAATTTATTATTGTCATGTAATTTCATATAATTTAACTGTTCAAAACTTCTGTTATATCATGTGGCCTTTTTATTGCACTGCAAGAGCTTGGCAGTGAAATATGCAATGGCTTCTATTGCACTCCTTGCTACTTTCTTCTATCTTTACAAGAAGATATAATGATATAGATATAATGTGCAAGGTCTATAGAAAGTGTGGGTGTCAGAGATAGGAGAGGGGGTGAGTGGCAAGATGCACCCATGAGGTGAATTAAAATGCATGCATAATAGTAAAAAGGTTGGGAACTCCTAACATACTGGTATTTATAGTCTCTAAAATTCAGATAATTTGGTTTTCGTCTTGCACTTCTTCTCTTATATAAAGTTCCTGCATAGTTGTGTTTCACTTAAAATTTTATGAGTCAGCCTGACTCGCTAATCATAAAATTTGAGACTCAATAAATTAGAAAATGTGAGTCAGTTATGAATAGTCATAAGTTATTTAAAAAATTACTAGATGGAACCCGTCAAAACTTGACGAAAAAAAAATACTATAACAATATCAGTAAAATAAGCTTCTTTATTATTTAAGAAGGGGTGCGTATGAAACAGTCTTTCAAATATTATATTTTAAATGTTTTTTTCCCAGTCAAATACAGTACTATTTCCGATGCAAACTCCAAACAAACAATCCGTAAGCAACTGTGACATTATCGCCATATTCCCCACGGCAAAAAAAAAAAAAAAAAAAAAAAAAAAATCATGGACCTATGAAGAATCATACAAATAGACTATTCCTACTATTCATATTCAGTATATTTCTATTTATATTCAGTAAATAAAAAAACGTAGTAAATAAAGCACACATCTCCCCCCCCCCTTCCCCCTGTGATAATGCAACCGAATGAGCTCCTATGCGCATGAGCATTGTATCTGCCCAACAGCACCATCGAAATTCGATGTTAAAAAAGTTTTAAAATGTTTAAATTAAAAGTTTTAAAATGTCCTCTTTAATCATTGTTCGTTACAAATCCATATCCTCTAAAACGCATCCATTATTTTAAGCTAAGTTTTCAAGTGTAATTTGTTTGTATGGTTTTTTCGGCTCCTTCACATAATCAGGATTATTATTCCTTTTCCATCATAGTCGGGGATATTTTCTCTCTAATACAATTGGCAAATGGATAAAAAAAAAAATGCAATTTCTAGCATATTCTGATATTTGCTGGAACATATACATCAACAAATTCAGCATATCAATTTTTTGTTCAACATAAACTAAAGTTAGTTTTTTATTTTTTTGACAGATTTTCGTTTAGCGCCAAAATGCTCTATCTTATGGATAATCTGATCTTATGATTTATCACTGTTTTTATTATTATTATTATTATTATTCACTTTTTACGATGGTTAGGGAAATCTATTTTCAATTGTGGCAACTTTCCCAGGGGCTATTTTATATTATTGAAGCAAACTGGTACTCACTGATAAGATAGAATAAAAAAACTTTTCATGCTTGAAAATTATTTAAAAAGTCGTTAATTTAAGCGGCAGTTTTCAAATAAATTTCATTCGAAAGCTAATTTTTTTTCTAATTGATGATGTAAGAATTGAAATTGTAAAATGTAGTCAAATGTAGTAAAAAATAGAAATTTGTAGTACTTAGAAGTGATGTAAGCGCGATGAAAGCTAAAGCGATAGCGTCGTTTGTTGTGACAACCGTTGTACATTTCTAAAAAATTGCCACTGTATTTTGGCTGGCGACCAAAAGTACAAAACCATTTTTTGACATCGAAAGAGGAATTCACAGTGAAAGAAATAGGACTTTGCGCTAATAAGGAACTGTTAAATGATTTATAATAAATCTACCAAAATAATTCCTATGAAATATTAGTCTTACATTGTCTATTCTACCTAAAAATACAATCATTATTTCAAGTTTTTTTTCTACCATAACATTTTTTTTAATAATTTTAAATTTCCTGAAATCCTTTACTTCTGGGATTTTTAAAAAAATTAAAATATGAAGTTTTCTAATCTATAATTTAAAATAAAAAAAGTAATTGGTAACATGTAATCAAGGTATGCAATCAAGATGAAGCAACCACTAAAGGCTCCAGTTCTAATCTTTAAAATAAAAAATTGAAAAATCAGTTAAAAATACGTCATGTTGACACAATCATATAAATTTTTCTTTTTACTTTTATCAATGTTAAAATGCATTTCAAGCTAAGCATAACATCATTTTCACCAGCGCAAACTTTACGTATTTTCCTCTGTATACGTTACTTTTATGCTTAAACACCATGTTAACAAATAAAAATATATTTTGTATTTAATGGTAATGAAAAAATGGCATCAACAAAGTTATAATGCATAATGATAAAATAAACCCAATGGACAATATTCCCGTGACGTCACAATAAATATGAATTTTTATTCGCTTATAAAACACGCGGATAAGTATTTTTACCGAAATTTAACTTGTAAATTAACAAATTCGGCCTTAAAACCGCGTGCTTTTAATATTTATTATTTCTCTTTTATTCAACCACAGAGTTTAGAAAATAAACTCTGTGCTTCGGAACAGTAGGCGTTATCCGATTATGACGTCATTAACAGACGTAAAAGTTTAATTGAAAATTACGGTTAATTAATTAAATTTTCGAACAAACGAATGCACGATAGCAAATCTGTGTCCAAATATCTTTCATTTAAAAAAAGAAGGATGTGATTTGATGCAGTAGTTTGTTCTCACGGATTGTCGAAAGAAATCGCTTAGCGTTTTAAATATATAGATATTTATTAGAATATTAACGTTTTAGTGGCTGTTCTAATATTAGATTTGCACTAGCAACTACCACAAATAATCTTATATTATTAAATGAGCAATTCTTCTACATTTATTTATATATTGGGTTCTCAAAATAATAGATGGGTTGTTTTGGGGTGTAGAAATTAATCTCTCAGGATGTCATATCACTTTCATGCTATATCTGCTTTTTGCACAGGTATATAAATCATTATAGAAAGCATAAAAAGTGTGCAAGAACTGCCAAAAATTGAAATGAAATATTAAAATATTCAAATTGTTGGTATGCGAAGTGTAACAATTTATTATCTTATACACATTCAGAGAAAATATAGTTCCAGAAGCAAGGTGGGCATCAAACAAAAATGTTGCTCGCAATAATATTGTTTTAACTGTGTGAGACGTAGATAATGATATTAAGTATGCCAATTGGCTCTGAACGTGATTCTGAAAGCCCATGTGATTCTTCTGATTGCCCACAAAAAAAAATAATAATAATAACTGCAGTTAGAGTTTTCCCCATTTGTCTGGAGTGAAGCTCGATCGACCAGATGAAAGCACCAAGTTCTAATGAAATCTGAAGTATTATTTTAGTTAACTTTTCCTCTAAGTAATGTTTTGTTTATAAACTTCTATGGAGAAGTTTTATTTCTTTAAGAGGTATAGAATATCAATGCTATCTCTTGTTGTATGAACAATCAGTTGAAACACTAATAAAACCACTAACATCGCTTTGAAATAACACTGTTCAAGGGTTAAAAAATAATAATGATAATAATAATTATGCTATGAAATTAATACATTCATAGACTATGCTACAAAACAATAAAAATGTGAAAAATGAGTTATTTTCATTACATCAGTTAAAAAATAAATGAAGTCTATCATGAAAAAGTTATTTTGTTGACATTTTTCTCTTACATTTTGTATGTTTCCCATATAAGCAGTAATCTGCATATTTTCATTCTATTTGCTGCTGTATCTTTCACTGTGTTCATCAGAAAAAGCTCCCAATTATCCAGAAAAAAAGCCCAACTGAGAATGCAGGAAGTACAAATTTAGAGACATATTGCATCCCGATGCCTTAACCTCTTGGGAAAGAGTGACATGTATACATGCCGCAATAAGATGCTCAGAATCCTCAATTATTCCCACCAGTTATTTTTTATTGTAAGCTTTGCCTCATTAAATCATAGCATTTCTGCGATTCAATTAGGTAAAAATTTCTGTTTTGAAAAGCCGGTGGTAAAAGATTAAAAATTCTGTAAATGACGCTCGTTGCGAAGGGGTTAAATGAGGAGAGTAGATTCTCCAAACAACTCTCTATTATTATTATTTTTTTAATATATGTATAATTTTGAGACTGTTTCCCAAACAATTTTTACAGCATTCAGTTTATTTTTGAAGCAGGATCTTGAAATAATTGTTCCATTTGAGGTCCAACAATTTTTTAGGTAGATTTCGTAAGAAATACTACTTATTACATTCTCCCCTAAGTTTGAATTTTTGAAAATTTTTGCAGATCTATGCCGATCATGACTCCCAGAACCCAAAACCACCCTCACAGTTCAAAACTTTATATCTATCTATCTATGTCATTTTTCTATGGACACGATAACTCGAATAATTCTTCACAAATCTCTTCCAAACTGATACATAAAATCAAGGGGCGTAAAATCTCGGTCAAGTTCGTTAATGGACAAAACCAAACCAAGGGGGGGGGGGTGAAATGGTGGGGGGGGGGGCTTTTTGTGAAAACAGAAAAAACCCATAATTTCTTAATTATGATACGTATCAAATCCGTTTAATGTTATTACTACTTCTACGAAAAAGGCCGAAATTTTATGTATGACAGATTTTTTATATTAAAAATGGCTCCAGGTGGAGGGGGGGGGGGGTTAGAAGAAAAATATTCATAACTTCGCCCATTCCCAAGATATCAAATCCGATTAAATTTATTGTAAATCTCTTTAAAATTATCTACAACTTTTATATTGACAAGTTTTTTATAGGACCAACTCTTATGACAAAAAAAAATTAAAAACAAAAAAAATTCCTGCTGGCTCGGCCTACAAGCAGACGTGAAAACAGAAAAAACCCATAACTTCTTAATTTTTATACATATCAAATCCGTTTAAAGTTATTATTACTTCTAGGAAAAAGGGCCAAAAATTTATGTATGACAGATTTTTGATATTAAAAATGGGGGTTGAAATAGGAGTTTCAGATGAAAAAAATTCATAACTTCGTCAATTCCAAAGATATCAAATCCGCTTAAATTTATTATAAATCTTCTTAATATTATATACAACTTTTATATTGACAACTTTTTTATAGGACCAACTTTTACGGTAAAAAAATTAAAAACAAAAAAATCCCTGCTGGCTCCACCTACAGGCAGAGGTATATTTCGAAGTGGGTGATCCCAACTGCCACATCGTGGCAAATAGGTCTTTCTTCTGCAATTCCCAATAAACATGTGCCCCACGGTCTGCGTCCTTGAAATCTACCTGTGCCTGTAGGCTGAGCCTTTAGGGATTTTTTTTTTATTTTGGCCTTGCTTTTCATGCCTGAAAATTTGTGTATCGAATATTCCTTCACTGTCTTTATTCATTGCTTTAACAAATTTCTTAATGATGTTTTATGATGAACATTTTATATAAAGAGGAGGTAAATATATTTTTTATATTAAACAATATACTCTACATATCCACCTCAACAGTGACACTAACAAAGAAAAATTAGTATGTGATGGAACAATTTGATTGCCATGTTTGAACATTGTATTGTTAAACCTGTTGGAAAAAAGTCATTATTTTTAAGGGGAGTATTTTGATGTCAACAAGCGTAATATACAGAATATCAAAGAAAATTTTTAAATTGAAACTAGTCAATTCTTTTTATATAAAGGCTACAGCTGAGATTTTTGAAAGACTTTTCCTTTTCCAACTAAAGCAATTCAGCATTTTTCAATTGGTTTTATTATTGGTGGTAAAGAAAATGGGATTTGGGAAAGTTAACATTAACCTTTTAAATACAGTAAATCTTTGATTACTTGTCGGTCATAGAACCATCGCTGTGACAGATAAGAGAATTGTACAGATAATGGAAATGTGTCTGCCTCCCTCCCTCCCTCTCTCTCTCTCACACACACATACATATCCACAATTGGGATGATGAAACACAAAAATTAAATTTTAATGCAGGATTTTTTTATATCATATACATACTAATCAAGATTAGAATTGTAAATTGATTATACTTATATAGCTCCTTAGCTCTCATATTAGTACATTATATAAAGGAACCATTCAGTGCAGTTAGAAAGCATTCAGAAGCTTTCTCCAATATGCTTATAGAATCATTTTCCAGTTGATATTCATCAGTAAAAATCAACATATAATGACAAAATGTTTTATAATCTGTCTGTCATGTTTTATTTCTAGTGACTGAGGAATAAATAGTAAGTGGCAGTTAAATGAGTGATCGATAATAGAAGTTTTACTGTGTTTTCTGAAAGAGCATTTTTACTATTTTTGAGGCAGGAACAGGCATCGCCAGGTCAATTTGTTAGCCTTAAGTTAACCAAGTCAATTGTTAACCTAAAATTTGTCAGTCATATTTTGATAGTTTTCTAGGATGTACCTGTAAAATGCGAGTAAATATAAACACTGTTCATGTTCAGTTATTCTCATAATGTTAAACAGCTGCATGCTTGCCAACCTCACATAAAACTGCTTAATTTCACCCAAGTCGAATAATCACATTTTTAATTAACAAATTTATTTAATTAAATGTATCTACATAGCACATATTTTGTTTTATTTCTTAAGTAAAATTATTTGACTTTAATCAAATTGAACAGTTTTACGCAAGGTTGGCAAGTACGGATTTAAATTTATTTTAATTTAACAGTAAATAATTATAGTAGATTTTATAATTATTTACTGTATAGTCATCTTATGTATACCATGTGATTTCTGCATATATTGTAAAAATAAAATATATTTCATGAAAATATATTTTGCTTTATTCATTTATTTGTTTTTATCTCTTTTAGCATCATGAACAAGTATTCAAGTATGTGGATACATTAGAATCTCTGCTGTTCACAAGTGATATTGATCATCATGATTTATCTGTATTTCAGCAATTTTGTGCTTTAAAAGCATAATTTGTGGACTGAAAAAGAAAAAACATTTTATTTGTATACCATCCATCATTTTCATATATAAACATATTTTCACTCAAAATACTTGTTCTATCTCATTGATTTTTATTTTAGGAATGGGGAGGAATTATCAACCATATCAGTTGCATTAAAACTCTTGCAAAATATTGGGTACTAAACTTGCTTAATTTTAAAGGATTGACAACGGATGGCGTAAACTGTAAATAGCAACGGTAAACGTCTGATGTTATGACAGTCAAAGACATATGAAAACGCTGTCATTAGGCTTTAATAATCAGTATATTTGATTTATTTGAAGTGTAAACAACAGATGTGCTTTGTACATTGAAAATGCAATGTGCGGGAAGCATTACATTTATATTTCCATTTTAAAAAATCTGCAGCTACAAGTTTCCATTTGCTGACTGAAGCTTATGGGGATTGTGCTCCATCGATTTGGAATTGGATAACAAGAAGCACCCTAGCCATCCGAAAAAGTTTGCAGACTTAGAATTGGAGGTATCGCTGGATGCAGATCAATATTAAACACTTTACGGCCATCTCGAAATGTTTTAAGTTAATGAAAGTGGTTCAAATGAAAGGAAATTGGGTGTCATACGAATTGAGGCCTAGGGACATCGAAAGACGTTTTTGTACATGTGAGCTGCTGCTTCAAAGGCAAAGAAGGATGGATTTTTGGCATCGTATTCTTACTGGGAATGAAAAATGGATACATAATGCCAAGCACAAAAAAATCATAATGCCATCCTGCCCAACCATTCACATCAATAACAAAGCCAAATATCCATCATTTGAAGGTAACACTCTGTATTTGGTGGGATCAAAAGGAGGTCATCTATTCAGAGCTATTTAAAACTAGTCAAACCATTACTGGGGATCATTACCAAAAACAACTTGTAAAGCAGAACCATGAATTGAAATCAAAACGACCGGAATACGCCAGAAGACACAAGGTGATTTTTCCAGCACAACAACAATCAGCCCAATACCTCAAGTACAGTAAAGGAAACACTAGAGATGCTTGGATG
Organism: Maratus michaelseni; assembly: GCA_963931845.1. Taxonomy (NCBI): domain Eukaryota; kingdom Metazoa; phylum Arthropoda; class Arachnida; order Araneae; family Salticidae; genus Maratus; species Maratus michaelseni. The sequence goes on along the minus strand of OZ007589.1, from coordinate 314,292,627 downwards.
GGATGTGCTACCCTCACTCGCCTTATTCCCAGGCCTTGCTCCTTTGGATTACCATTTGTTTTGATCCATGCAAAATCACCTTTCTTAATAATGCTTTAGTTCCTTTGAAGATGTCCAAAAATGGCTCAATTCATGGATAGTCTCAAAAGACAAGCCATTCTTCCACCGAGGAATCAGTCTTTTACCGGAAAGATGGGAAAAGGTGTAATATGTAATATAATATCGCAGAATTTCGATTTCTAACATTAAGGTTTTCATTATTATTTAAACAAAATTTTCATTCTAAACTCAAAATACATATTTAACATTAGCTGCAAAACTTTTTTTTTCCCAATCTTTATCTGAACATTTGGAATACTAGTACTAAATTTTGCAAAGTTTGATGCTAGATAATGATATTTTGAATATAATATTTGTTTAATTGCCAGTCTCCTCCTCCCCATAAAACTGGCCCGTACCTCTCCACTAATTCTTGGTTTCTAATAGATTCCCAGGCCTTCAAAATTGGATTACTAACAGATTACAGAGCTTTAAATTTGGGTATCTAAGGTTCCTGAGCCAACAAAATTTGGATATATAAGGTAGCCATTGACAGCAAAACTTTTTTTCACAATCTTTATCCGAAAAATTAGACTACTAGTACTAAATTTTGCAAAGTTCGATGCTAGAGAATGAGATTATGAATATAATATATTTTTAATTGCCAGTCTCCTCCTCCCCATAAAACTGGTCCGTACCTCCCCGCTAGACCTGGGCGATATCTCAATTTCAATATTGAGATATATTGTGATATCGAGGGGGGGGGTTCAGTTCTGTTCGGCTTTATACAAAAGTGAAGCAGGGTGAGCGCTGAAATCGCTAAAATCAAACTGATGGGAAATAGGCAAAATATTTGGTTAAAATTTAGATATATTTAAAAAATATTGTTCTTAGCGATGAATTAAAATTTCGCCTTTTAGGGACCGTAGCTACTGGTCCTACACCTCATCTGGCACCAAAAATAGAATTTTTAAATACCACCATATTCCATTATTAGAGTGATTACTATAAATAATGTCTTTTAGAGACCATTACTGGCATAAAAAAGAAATATCTATGAATAGCATAAAATAAGTTTATTACTCGCCAATTTGCACTTTATGCATTTTTAGCTTCTTATGAAATGGAACAAAGGAATGAGACTGGTTATTGCAAAAATTCAAACAAATATTTTCGGTTTGCTAGTTGTAATTATTGGTTAGCTACACCCTTCCTTCACTAAATTTATAATATAATAAACTTAACAGCATATCATATATTCTAATATGAGCAAATCTTGTGTGTGTGTATGTGTGTGTGTGTGTGTGGTTATATATATATGCAAATTTTATCTTAAAAACGGGCTCTAAAGATTTTGACGAAATTTTGTATTCTACCGTTTTGGGGCACCAGAAAATCATTGAGCTAGGTCACGTGTTCGAGAAAATTCGATTAGTGGGTCATTTTGGGTCAGGGTCAAGCTAATTCTATCTAAAAAACGGTTCAAACAATTTTGACTAAATTTTGTATCTTGCCATTTTCGGGCACGAGAAGACTATTGGGCTGCGTCACATGTTCAAGAACTTTCGATTAATGGGCCATTTTTGGGTCAACCCGGGTCACGTTAATTTTATCTAAAAAACGGCTCTAACGATTTTGATTAAATTTTGTATCCTACGAGTTTTGGGCATGACAAAATCATTGCGCCAGGTCACATGTCCGAGAAATTCGATTAGTGGGTCATTTTTGAGTCACTGTGGATCAAGCTAATTTTATCTAAAAAACGGCTCAGACTATTTACACTAAATTTTGCATCCTATGGTTTTCGGGCACAAGAAGACTGTTGGGCTAGGTCGTTTGAGAAAATTCAATTAGTGGGTCATTATGGGTCAAGCTAATTTTTTCTAAAAAATGCCTCAGTCTATTTACACTAAATTTTGCCTCCTATTGTTTTTGGGCACGAGAAGACTGTTGGGCTAGGTCACATGTTCGAGAAATTTTGATTAATGGGTCATTTTGGTCATGGGTCATGATATCTGAACTCAAAGCTAATTTTGAGCGAACATAGCTCTGTCTTCTGTGCTCGTATTACATTAAAACAATCAGCAATTTCTTGTACTGATATATTCAAGATCCCAAATAACCGAAATAAACACTTCAGAGAAACATTATCTATCATGTAAGATATCTAAACAGAATTTATTTTACTTTAGCATTACAGTCAGTGATGAATTCAGAGGTGACACTGAGCCCCACCCCCTAGAGTTCCCACATTTTCCATAAATTAATATCCTGAACGTGCAACCCCCTCCCCCTCTGAATACCATAATACCATGAATGCCAACGAAACACCGGGAGGTGCAAGATATTGAAACAGGTGTGCTACTAGTCCGCATCATGCAATACAGAAATTTAACAAATAAAAATATCAATCTCTCTTTTTTTTTTATCTCTTTTTCGTCAGGGAAGATAATTTTTCAACACATAAACACAAAATAAAATAATTAAAAACTTGTGTTGTATGAAAGTTTCAGCAAGGCATATCCCCCTGATGAAAATTTCTTAGTATTTTCTTCTGTTTGTGCATAATTAATCATGCCACTTGGAGATAAGTATTTTTTTTTCCACATCAAAATTCACAGAATTAAATTTCAAAACTCAGGAAGGGGCAATTGTCCTCCCTTCCTGGAGCCCATGATAATACACCTCCCCCCCCCCACTTCATGATTACAACTTATAATCATGAAGAAATATATCTTTTCTTGTTTGCTGCACCCTCGCGTAAACTGTTTTTTAATAACTCATTTGTAGGGGGAATCGGTTTAAAAATAGGGAAAAAACATTTCAACTCACTTTATTCTATTAAGATTGAACACTGTGTTAAAATTGCATAATATTCATTTCCACTGTTGCAAATAAAATATATAATAATGCGTAATGGTTTTGAAAATTTAAATGCAAAATTACCACCGAACGATGCGGAATTCAACGCATGCGCTAGCAGTTTTAAGTTTGCACCGTTAATACCATAAAAACAATATATCATTCACTATTGTTGGTTGCTGGCAAAAACCATAAATAAGCATCTACGATATTTATTGCCCGTCGCATAAATACCGAAAATATCACCCTTTCCTCTTTTCAAAAACCTTTTCTGCTGCGAGAATTCAAACAGTTAGTATTCATGAATACTGCACCCAAGGAACTGCTGTTTAATATCGCGGTTTAGACTGGGAGAATTCACATTGTTAGTATTCATGAACACTCGAAGACGAGGAAGCCGTGTTTAATACTGCTGCGGGCTCTTCAGCATACAGACGCACAGGAACTTCTATCTTTATTATTATGTATACCAGGAGTTTTCAGTCAGCGGCATGAGTCCTGCAATGCCTATTTCTATGACCCATGAAGTATTTTGCATGAATTAAATTATTCCGTATTAAAGATTTTTTTCAAAAAATTAATTTTTCGGAAAATTGAAATGAAAATAAAATTTCTTACAACTTCAATAATTCTTTTTTACTATACTACATTTAAATAATATACTTTCCTGTTCATGTGAACTCTGTATTATTTTATCTTACTACAACATTTGTTTTTTGTTACAAAAACTGATTTTTCGCTGCTATAAAAATGAATTTGGCAACTACAAAATTAGTTTTTTTTTTGCTGCTACGAAAAATGCTACATATTTTTTTGAGTGAGTGTGAACTGTGTACCTTATTTCTAGAGATCACCTCCTGTATAGTTATATTTTTTTTCTAATTGCCTATCAATTGAAAAACTATACTAACATTTTATACAAACATTTTTTGCTTTGCCTCTATCTTAAAAAAATGGCTGAGGCATAGTAGTTTGAAATTCTAGAATGACTGATTTTTCCATAATCAGTTTCATTTACGAATTTTAGAAAATGTGGTTTCTCACAAATTTACTTTCATCATTGTAACTATTGTCGCTACCCTCATACACTTAAAACTGCATAGTCATATCAGTTATTGATAGTTGATGGTTGATGAATAACTATCAACAGTATTAATTGTTGACATATTATAAACAGTGTCAAATTCTTGCCAAGCTTAGCAATACTTGGCAAAATATCACCAAGTTTGGCTACAAAAATTGTCAATTTGGCAATAGCTGACTAATTTTTTGAAATTCCCATTCAAATTTAGTATTGATGAAAACTAACTGGGAATCTTCTATAATCAAGTTCTATATGCATTTTACCTTCGTGTGTTTGAGCAAAATTAGCTGAATTCTTAAAAACAAGGAATGGAGTAACTAGCTTTTCCTAACAGTACATGTTCAAGGACATTTTTAATTTGTATTGTTCTACTGCTTTCACTTACTAAAATTTCACAATCTAAAGCAGTCATTTCTTATTGTGGTATTTACCTGTTATAGGGGCCATGGCACAATCCAGACTTTAAAAAGTGCCCTTTATTGCCAAAGGAGATAAACAGCTATTACACTTGTTCAAGAAAATTGCTTCGGATTACATGCGTTAGATAAATTATGTATAATGTCGGATAAATTGTATAAATAAATTGCAAAATATAGTTAAATAAATTGTATAAATATTGAAATAAATTGCTTCTGTGTATGAAACGATAAATAGGTTGCCAGAAAGTATGAGTAAAAAAAACATGTCCTTCTCTTGCCAAGACTATTTTGTCTATATAGCCAAGGCCCTTTTATAAACAGGGGAGTATCATTATTGTTTCACATTTATGTAAAGTCACTCATTTGACTGAATTTATGTATCATTTGCCAATAATTTTGACTGTCTGAAATTGATTTTTTGAAATCGTGTTTTTTTTTTTATTATTAAACTAAATTTTTAAATCATAAAATAAAAGAATAAATAAATTCAGATTAAATTATTTATTAAGTACAATGTGCATATTCTCTCAAATGATTCATATACAGGGTGTTTACTTTCAACGGTGTTCAATGACTATTTCCTAAACCATTAGTCATAGACATTTAGTTCCAATTACAAAAATATTTTAAATGAGGTAAACAATTATTTTAAAAGTTTTTTGGATCATTAAAAACATTTCTTAAAAAGTTACGAAATTAAATTTTTTATACAGTCCCTTGGGTTCTACAAGTGATATTTTATTAAAAAAATTCTATTACACTAACAAGTCAGACCAAAAAAAAGTCCCATTTGTCTAATACTAAAATTGACTGAGTTATGAAACTTTGAATTCCATGAGTTATACCAGTTTCTACATCTAACTAAACACAGATGAGTTGGGCCAAGCTTCGAGGGATCGTACACAAAGTGCTTAAAGTATTAGAAGGAGTTATTTCACGGGTACATTTCTGCATTGCAGCCGTTGGAAGTCATTTCGAGAAAGTTTTAAGATAACTTTAATTTTTATTAATTAAGTTTTAGATTAGATTATCTAATAGCATTTTAAAATATGCATCATTTTCTAAACATTTTTATTTTGAGACTGTTGCTTTGCATCATTTCAATTTTTAAAAAAATCAGTTTTTTTTTCTCTTATGTTTTTAGTATTTTTAGTACAAGTTATACATTTTTCTTTAATATACCAAAATGAAAATAGATTTGAAATTTATATTGTAATGTTAATTTTACACTCAACTATTATTATTATTATTTTGTTATCTGAAGATTATTTATATTTCTAGTAAATTTGTGAATGACCCCTATTTCGCGGCAAAAAATATACTTCAACTTTAAACAGCTATTACTCGGTCAGGTTTAATCATAGAATAATGGGACTTTTTTGTCTTACTTCTTAATGTAATGAGATATTTTTACTAAATATAACTTATAAGACCTGGGGAGTGTATAAAAATTAAAATTTCGTAAGTTTTTAAAAAAGGTTTTCATTGACCCAAATCGCTTTTAAAATACTTCTTTACCTCATTTAAATTGTTTTTGTAATTGGAACTATATGTCTGAGACTTACGGTTTAGGAATTAGCCATTTGGCACCATTGAGAGTGGATCCCCTGTATATACAATTTATTCAAACTCAGAAAATCTGCATTAATCCCAATGCACCTTCAAAGTCCACATTATTTTTTGTTCCATAATTCTTTTAAAAAATCACTGCATGCAAGTTTAGCTTGATCCGTTGGCTTCTTGGTGAACTAATGAATGTGTTGCTATTTCATTAACACTTGCTGCTATAACCAGATGCATTTTGTGACTTTCCAAACTTAATCGTGACACTTCATTGTTGCCTCAGTTTTGTATTTAACATAACTTGTAAGGAGTGTGTGGTACATTAAAATTGCATTATACAGTAGATTCCTGTTAATAAAGTGGCTGTCAGAAGTAAATTTAATGATACGTTTCCATTATGTTCTTTACATTTTTCCCCAGATAACTGAAATCTACTGTATTTGTCTTATTTAGAAGCTAAATGTGGAAAAACAATTGAAAAAAAAATGAAAAACTGGAGTGACTCCCTTTGATTTTCTAATCATAGTTGTACGTTGTTTTGTTTTTTTAAATCCTGATGTACGTACCTTAAACTGGAAAAAAAATATTACATTTCCAACTGAACCAAAGGGACTTTTGCATATTAATATTGTTGTTCAAAATATGTTGAGTAAACGGAAGTTGATACCGATTTCGTACTTTGAACCAGAAATTTTAATTATTAAATGGAATCAAGTGGGTAGCACATAGAAACAAGGCAAATTATTATTATATTTTATTAAGAACATTTTCTGGTTTCAGAAATGTTTTTTGACTTAGAAAAATACCGGGAAGTTGTTAGCTAAGCTGATTTAATATTCACTGGCCATTTTTGCTACATTTGCATAATCATTTAGTTCACAACTTAAATTAGTTCAAATTCCACTGGTGAAAGTTGTCCTAAAAATTCTAGGGAGGTACAAATTGTCAATAATAATAATAATTAACGAGCAAAAAAAATCACAAAAAAATTTATCCCTATTATTCCCAGCAAAGTTTTAAATTCTGAGACTCTCTTGGTTTCAGGTGCCACTTCATTTGTATTCATATGATTGTTTGATCAAATCGTCTTAATTGCATAACTTAGCAGTCTCGGAAATACTTGGAAGGTATTTACTGATATGAAAGTTAATTCTCATGACCGATTGTTTACCATTATACTGGTGCTTTTCGATTTTTTTGTCAAATGGATCAATAAATGACAAAATACCTTCATTATTCAATACAATTTTAAGGATTTTTCCCTAACGCAGTATTCCAGGAGGCAGTATCATAATTTTTGCAACACATTTTAGCGTTGCTGATCTTGGTGTATATTATTGATTAGATAGTATATGTAAAGAAATTGCCAGTCAGCTGGCACAACAGCAGGAACTGCTGGCATGTCAACACATCACACAGTCCCAATGCAAAAAGAAATGAATGGCATCCCAATTATTGATGTATCCCCAACTTGATGGCAATCTTTCTTAATCAGGATACCATTCATTCCATTTTGCAGCGTGTTATGTGATTTTGGTACGACAACATCCCCGCTGGAGTGCCAGCTGACAGACAGTTTCATTATCTGTATTTAATCTATCGTATACACAAAAATCAGCTACGCTAAAAGTGGTAAAAAGAATTATGATGCTGCCTATTGGACTACGTGTTAAGAAGAAGAAAATTATCTTTAAAATGTATTGAATAATGATATTTTATTATCATTTATTGAGGCATAAGACTTGTCCGTATGTGAAATATCAAAATGTAATTAAAAAAAAATTCAGATTTTACAATAGATACACCATGACTTGAAGTGGCACCCTTAAGCCTCTCTACTTCGTCAAAGTGGAGTCTCGGTCAGAGAGGTCCCCCACCCCCCTACAGCAGAACTGACCAATTGACTGTCTCAAGCTTTGATATTTATCTAATGGTGGTGTAACAAAAAATATTTAAAATTCCTGAAAATAAATCAATAATATTTTGGAAGATCCTTAAATTCAATACCACGATTTAATGTGCAATTAATATAAAACGTACAAAAAATTTTACTAATTCTGCCTGGTTTTGGGTTATTTATATTCCCTTTTGCACTGTTTCCGTAATAAAAATGAAACATTTTTGCTATGTTGTCCATGACTGCTTATAAAAGTTGTTTAAATTTAAAAAAAAATGTTTTATAGAACTTTTACAGATTAGAAGTTCAATTTATCATCAGATGACCATGCACGTTCATACTAAAACTTTCTTTTAAAATCATCTGCACATGAAACGATGTTTTACAAAATATTATAACTGAATATCATAAAACGTAGATTTCGTTACATTTTTCATTAAATTTCCAAGTTTTTCCATCTCAAAAATGCGAGATTTTTGTCTTAAACTCAAAATAAATACTTGAGACTTAATCACCTGAATAAGACTGTCACATTAGTTCTTATTAACATCATCTTTTATTCTGTGCTTATGAGCGAAGTTCGATGCTAGAGAATGTGACTAGTGATATTTTCCCAATTAAAATGTATTTGTAACACTAACTTTTTTGGCAGTACATAAACTATACTCTGTCAATCTATTTTTTAAAGTAGCTGCTAGTTAGAGCTGATTTCTATTTTTTTGAGAAACTTAAAAATGTAATGAAGAAACTTGATGAATTGGCCAGCTGTGCTTCTTTTTCACGCGCGCGAAGCTAAATATAACATTATAACTTCCCATTTAAAAAAAACTTTCCCAATTACAATAATTTGTAAATAATTATGAGTATCAATTTCTCATAAAAACAAGTGAACTATGAGAAATTGATTTCTCCCTCTCCCCCCCCCCCCAAAAAAAAAGGATGTCAATACTTCAACACTATTGAGAACAGATGGGTGAAGCCCGATGGTGGTGGGCTGTACGGATGGAACTGCCAGATTATTACCCGATGACGGTGGGCTGTAGAGATGTTTAAGGGAAAGAGCAACCACATAATAACCCGATGACAGTGGGTTATATGAGGTTAGGAAAGAGGAGCCACATTACAACCCGATGGTGGTGGGCTGTACGATGTTAGAGAGAGAAGCCAGATTTCAAAACCGAAGATTTATTTGCGAAGTTTTAAATTGCTAACACTATTTATTTTTTGTTTTGCTTTTTAGTTGTCTTTTGTGTGTTTTTGTTTTATTTTTTATCGTTTTTGTTTTATTTTTTATCGTTTTTGTTTTGTTTTTTATTTGTTTTTATTTTGTTTGTGTTTGTTTTTATTTTATTTGTTTTGTTTTGTTTTTATTTTATTTTTATTGGGTTTTTTTGTTGTTGTTTCTGTTTGTTTTTGATTTTATTTGTTTGTTTTAAATTTCTGTTATCTGTTTTATTGTCACTTTTGTACTATTGTAACTGGGATTAATTTAAATATTAAGGTGCCAAATAGTTAGTTTTATCATGTATTTATATATACTTAAAAAGACTACATGCATACTTAGAAAAAGTAATTTATATATATGAAAATGGCCAAATGAATTAATTTAAAAATGGATACTTCAAAACTCTTTAAAAAAATTTAGTATATACAGAAAGGGCCGCTTAAGTAATGAATCATATATATAAACTAAATCATAATATAATAATATAAATATCAAATAAGAAAAAAGATGCTATGAGGCCGACAAAAACTATTAACCATTCGAAAAGCAAATTTAGAAAGATACATGCAAGCCCACTAACCAGCATTCATATGAGACAATATGTGTTACTTATTTTAAAAATATCTAACTTATGCTAAATCATATTTTTTTTTATTTACTTTAACAGTTGATTATGCTATACTGTCTTTATATTTTAACTTTATCCTGTAAAATAAAGTTTTCTTTTCATCCTAAAAATAACTCTTATTTTTAAAAGAAAAAATGGTGTACAAAAGATGTCAAAGTATCACAAAGAGAGAAAAAAAAAAAAAAAAAAGATCATCGCATTTGGCTATAGAAAATTTTCAACTTAATTCTGGCATCCTTATAGCGGAAAAATACCAACTTGACTTCCTAATAACTCACTGCTCTGTAGCTAAGTTTTTTTTTAATTAAATATATTACTATCATCAAACAATCTTTATGCAAGCTGTTCTGTTAATAGAGAGAAAAAAAGTTGTAAAGTCATTCCTAAAAAACACAGTGTCTTTCAAGCGACTAATGGACTTACATGTATATATTTTTAGGAATTAAAATGATTTCAAATATTTCAAAAATAGACCGAAAATTTAAAAATGCATTAAAACCGATTTTTAAATACAGTTGATAAAAAAATTGCAACCTTTGACATGAGATTATATAGGGATTAATGATTGCAATCTTTAAATTTTACTGTATTAAAACTCGGCCTCGTAGCAACAACAGCAAAAGGCCAGGGCCTTTCGCCACCAACTTACCTTCGACTTCTTCCACCAACTCTGGGATGGTTGGGGAGAAGCCGTACTTACTTCAGCTCCTTCTTGAGCTGGTTCATCCTCAGCTGCTTCGTCCTCAGCTTCTTCCTCCTCCTCAGCTACTTCTTCTTGATAGTACTCCAGGTCGATGCCGTCGTAGGCGCTCCACGATGCCGCTCGACCTAAATAGAAATACGGATTAGGGCACCATTCATCAATGCTAACCTCCATACATACCTGATCATACTGGTGAGGAGCGAAGAAGGACTGGAACGAAACAGCGGTTGACACAGCCATGGCAAGATCAATTTCAGCAAACAACTGTGGAGCAAGGAGAGAAATTGATTAGAAATGATATTCAAATTTGATGCTTGTGTATTATTGTATTTGTTTTCTCTAATAATGATCATACAAATAATTGATTGTTTTATTGAATACCAGCTTCGTCCCGGCTTCGCACGGGTGGACAATGTGTCGACTACAATGTAGGGTACAGATGAGTAGATAATTTAAAAAAAAATTTCTAAATCTAATAAAAGCGGGAGTGAGACAAAATTGCACTAATTACAAATTTTAAACTTTAAATAAAAGTTTGTAAAAATGTGATTTTGTTTTCTATTTATGTACATAATGAAACTGATAAATTAATTTTAATGTAGCAGAAACACTTGGCTTCGCCGAGTTAACCTTGGCCTTCCGGGTAACCTAAGCAAAAATGTAACATCCTAAAAATACGCCGATCACAATAATGCAATCGCGTCCATGAACCGTCAAAATGACAATCAGAAAAAAATCTTATGTTATTTTGACGCAATCATACTAAATCCCTCATCTTTATAAATAACTTTTTTTTTAAATTCCCTTTCAAAAATGTCTTATGCAAAATATCTAATCAAAAATCAGCAATAGTTGTCTTATTCGTCTAATCTTCCATAATCGGGTTCATATCCGATGTTTAACGCCCTTAGTGGGTGAATTTCTAAAATCGCTCAAATACGTGTTTAACTATCTTTTTAGTAGCTTTGTTTTCCTGAATTTCATGCTCCTATATAAAACTGCCAACGCACCTCATTTGTTACGTTAACGTACAATTTCCAACTTCTTTTTTTTTTACTTAGTTTTTGTATGTAAACATGGAATTTTGTAATCGATTTTTCACCCCCTTTCTGATAGTCTAGAACAGCCCTACTCAACCTTTTTTTCTCGCGGGCCGCAAACATATGTTTGAGACGCTAGGCGGGCCGCAACACACTTATATAACAATGTAAAAAATAGGTTATTAAAATAAGTGCAATAACAAAAGTAGTATAAAAAATCAATGTAATGATGTTAGTGTAATCAGTAGGATTCGACGTTTGTCAGCGAAGATATGTTATAAAAAAATTAACACCACTATTTACATATAGTTTGTTCCTGATTTGTTTTGAAAATAGTGTAGAAATATGCCTCAAATATTATTGTTTGTAAATAGTGGTGTAAAACTTTTTACTGCCAATTTTTTCGCGTAATAAACGTTTGATCCTGATAAGCATTATTAGCTATATGGTAAATATAAAACGTAATCTAATAACATTGCAGTATTTCTAAGTTCTACGTTTAAAAAAATTAGAAGGTTTTCTTTAATAAATCAGTCTTTTGCTCAATACAAAATGTTTTTACTGTTTTTTTTTATAATGTTGTTTAATATAGCGCAAATTTAATTAATTTGGAATAATGTTTGATCGGTGAAAGATAAAAAAAATGTGTGCACCACTGTAAAGAACTTTTAACTAAGGGAATGGCATTTACGATGTTTTAACATAATTATAAATAACGGGACAGATTTTGTCTTATCGTGAAAATATATGAAAGAAAAGTGAAAGTCTTAACGTTTCATGCACATCTCAATTTTATATATAGAAATTAATGATTATGTGTCTCGGGCCGCATATAAAAGGTCACCGGGCCACATGCGGCCCGCGGGCTGCAGGTTGAGTATGGCTGGTTATTATGGTTAACCATAAAAATTATGTGCAAAGATGTATTTCCGATGACAATACAAAATTTTTATTTTTTTTTTCTCTTTAGAACTTAATTATAAATTATTAATTTATTTTTGAGGCATTTTTCCATCAGCCCGCCACAGATGATCAATCGCCAAATACTCTTTAGGGTTCAATTGTATATGGAGTTACAACAACAGTGGATTTAATGATGCGCCAAAACCACGCTCGCCAAAAAAAGACTAACTGGCCGTGAAGCTGCAACAACGAAGTATTTGAAACAGCATCAAAGAGAAAATATGTATAAACTAGTATTGTGCTAAAAAAAAAAAAAAACAGAGTGAAATGTTTCCTAAAAAAAAAACACCCTAATAATTCATCAAATATTTCACTAAAGTAAATTTCTTTGTTTTGTTCTGTTTTTATTCACCATTTAGAATAATTAAAATAGTTAAAAAATACCCAAGTGCTTATTTAGTTTTAAAAGAGTTTAAACTAACAATTGCAGAATTCTGGAAAAACCTGAACTTCATTTTTACAGATTTTCTTGTTATAATCGAATGTTAGAATGATCTACACAAATTTTTAATTGTTTTTATGTTAAACCCTTAATATGTAAATAAAAAGCTTCAGTTTCAGCTAATTATGTCAGGTGTGGGTTTTTTCAGTTAACATGGGTTATGTTTTGGAAAGTTTTTTCAAATTCTTGCTTAACTGGCTGCCACTTTGTAATAAAGTGATAAAATGAAGTAAAAATTTAGCCATGTTTACTTTTTTTGAATTCTTTATTAGACTTTATATAGAGAAAATTTCAAAAAATAGGTTTTTTTTTTTAGAGGACAGCACAGTATGTTGTGGCTATCACAAAACTTTCTTCTATATAAATCAAATCGTCTGCAACAAAAATCAAGTGACAATCTATTCGTTTTTGAGATATAGCTATCGGGTAAAAGATAGCATAAAAGCGACACCTGTTGGGCGGTATATACTCAAATGTAATAAGAATCGATTTATATCAAGGTCTAACAGAAAAGCATTCAAGTTTGGTGAAATTCTGTGTAATTCCTGAGACATGAAATCGTGAAAAATGCAGCATAGCAGAGCCACCTGTTGGGCGATTTACACCAAAACCTAATCAGCACCAATTTATGTCAAAGTCTAACTGAATCTGACATTTCATTAAATTCGGTGCATTAGTTTTTGAGATAGAACGCCCCTAAAAATTGTGTCACATATAGGCACAGATAAATAGATATTTTCTAAAAACAGTTGTGTTCGGGGCCTTCCTGTCGAAAACCTTTCGAAATTTTTCATGAATCCTGTACTTTCTTCTAAAGTTAGAGATAATAAAAATAAAGAGAGTAATATATTTTTTTAGAAAATACGTTTTGATCAATTAATAGTGTCATGTTAAATAAATTATGATTATACGTTGAGAAAGCAATGTAGAAATCCAAAAAAGATAGTTCAGATGTTTTTTTTTTATTTATTTCCCGTTACCATATCTTAAAAAAGAAACAGAGCAAAAATTGTAATTTTTTTAATAGATTCACTAGTCCGCGCTTTCGTCGCAATATGAATTCATACAAAATCAAATTAAAGATATAAAATAACAAATTGGGGTTTATTTGAGGTTTTATCACGGGCCCGGGCAACGCCGGGCGGGTTAGCTAGTAAACAAGTAAATAACTAGTCGGATGTGTCAATCCCAAAACTTTCTTCTATCTCACACAGATTTCGCACACACTAAAAAGAATCAGCACCAATTTATATCAAGGTCTAACTGAAACTCGAGTTTTATTAAATTCCGTGCATTATTTCTTGAGATATGACGATCGCTAAAATCGTGTAAATGCTGCATAGCTGCGCCACCTGCTGGGCGATTTTTACCAAAAACTAATCAGAACCCATTTATATCAGGGACTAACTGAATATAAAGTTTTATTCAATTTCGAGCATTAGTTCTTGAGATAGAGCAATTGCGGAAATCGCGAAAAAGGCTGCATAGCAGCGCCACCTGCTGGGCGATTTTTACCAAAAACTAACCAGCACCCATTTATATCAGGGACTAACTGAATATAAAGTTTTATTAAATTCCGAGCATTAGTTCTTGAGATACAGCGCCCACAAAATTTTTGTCACGTACAGACATAGTCACAGAGACAGACATTTTCTAAAAATAGTCAAATCGTGTTCAGGACCTTCTAAAACGTATAAATCCGTCGAAAATTTTCATGAATCCAATACTTTCTTCTTTTAAAGATAGAAGAAAGTAACAATGACAATTCCGAGCGGAACAGGTGTCGCAGACGGACCGGAGTTGGCAACATTTTATTTTGGCGCTACACATTTTTTCCCCCACATTATATTTAGTTATACGCACATTTAATTTTATTATAAAACACACATTATTTATTATAAAACCACACGAAGCAAAAATTGCTGAGTTACCTAACCAGGCAAAAAAAAATCGCCATTTCAGTTTACCGCCAAAGTATATGGCATCTTAAAGTTAATCTTTCGTAATCAGATCCGTAGCAGCCAAATAGTTTATTTGTGCAATTCTGATTTAACGCAAGTGGGATTTTTAGCACTTTCCAACATAGTTGAAAAGTGTTTATTATGAATTGGGTTTGTTCGTCCGTGCTCTAACTCGCGTAAATATACTGGGATTGCCACGTTAGTTGATATACATTATTAAGGCTTACCATTAGGATGTTCATTATTGAAAATGAAGTGTGTAGCATTTATATTTCATTTACAGGGGTACTTAAAAGTATTCCGTAACATTGTGGTCTATTGGGGGAAATCACTTGTGGTGGTATTTTAATGGTGTTACACTATTTGAAACATAATTAAATTTATATACATTATTCAGCGGCGCTAGAAGATGTTTACTATAGAATATGTCATATGTAGCGTTTACTTTTTGCCTAAGTGTGCAGGGTAATAACTCAAAAGTATTCCGTTATACTGTAGTCTCTGAAGAAAAATTAATTGCGGCGAAAGGGTGACCATCTCAAGATCAGTAAGTCATAAAAATAAAAATACGTAAAGTGTTTTTCTTTATCATTACTGATCTTGAGAAGGTCACCGATTGCGTGTACGAAACTTAGTACGTCTGTTTATTTAAAAGATTTTTTTTTTTTTTTTTATAAGCCTTTATGTTTACTGTCATCACTTTTCGCCTACATATTTTTATTTTAATGATAATCAATGATTTCTTATATAATTCTATAAAACCATTCTCAAAATACTTGGTACGATCCTTCCGCGATACATTAGCCGATGAGTCGTAAAGCAAATTTAGATGAATGTATTATTTAATTAATGAGACAAACAAACCTGCTACACCCAGAAAAAGGAATTGATTAAAACTACAAAACATGTTTTGTTGAGTACATTTTGGTTGTTTTAGCAAAATTCAAGTAACATTGAACCATTTTACTTGAATTAACAAACATTTTTTGCTGACGATACAAAATTTTTTATTGGAATTGCGAAAAAAATTTTTTTTTGTTGATTCAAACAAAATTTCCATTGACCTATATTTAAACAAAAAGTTTTGTTGGGTCAACCAAATTTTTGTTGATTCAACAAAACTTTTTTCTGGGTGTACCAAATAGAAATATCTAGTTATTAATTAAATAATGCATTGTCTACATCATTTGTGTATGTTAACAACTTTCTTTCCCCGCACCACATCGAGAACTCTTTCAGGTTCATGTGGCAAGTTATCGCGTGGTGTAGTCCGGAAAGCAGCGTCAACTTTTTGCAATCAATTTTAGTGTCGACGATTTTGTTATATATATGATAGATTAGATGATACAGATAAAGAAACCACCAGTGAGCTGGCATACACCGGCGGAAAGTGTTGTCATAGCAACATCCCGCGTCTCGCTGCAGTATAATGAAATGAATGGCATCTCGATTACTGATGATGCTTTCGAGTGGGAGTAACATCAGTAATTGGGTTGCCATTCATTTCACATTGCGTCGGAATGTGTCATGTTTCTATTGAACCCCCCTCCCCCCCATTGGTGTGGCATCTGACTGGTTATCTGGTGTCATACCTAATCTATCCTTATATACCAAAATCGTCGGCGCTAAAATGGGTTTCAAAGATGGGATGCTGCCTCCCAAACAACGAAGATTGCACATATGTACACTACATGAGTTCAGTTAATTTTCCTAACCAAATAGATTCACCAAGACATTATAACAACGCTAACCAATTGAAGGGGTCGGGGCAAGAGAGTGCCAAGCCACATTTTTGAACTTCTGAGATATTTCAATTTGGAAATTAGATCCAATACTCAAATCAAGATATATAACAAAGTTTTTTTGCCAATGTCTTAGTAACATTTGAGATATTCTGAGTAACAATAGGACATTACTTTAATGATATTACTATTACGTTTTTTGTAAATTAGCTATCTTCATTGGGGGCTGTAAGGATCTGTGGCAAAAACGAAACCTGCCACATAGGCTGCCACCAAGTGACATTAGAAACAAATTATATGTTGGATATTATAATATACAATATTAAGCAACAGCTAATATCAGTGTTAGATTTATTTCACCAAAAATGGGTCTTGGCACTTTCTTCCCCGATCCCCTCAATTTTATTACAGTACTAGCGGCCCGTCCCGGCTTTGCACGGGTAGACAATGTAATTTGTTTAGCAGATTTGTTTTTCTGAATTTCGTGCACCTACATAAAATAGCTTCTGAGATATGGCGAAATGACCTAAAACTTTCGAATCCCCCTTTAACCACCTTCGCGGGGGGGGAGGATTTCTAAATTCACTGAAATACGTGTTTAATCATTTGTTTTCCTGAATTTCGCGCACCAACATAAAACAGCTGCTGAGATATGGCGAAATGTCCTAAAATTTTCGAAACCATCCCCTTTAAAACCCTTCGGGTGGAATTTCTAAAATCACTGAAATGAGTGTTTATCCACTTTTTAGTAGATGCGTGTTTTCCAGAATTTCACGCTCCTACCTAAAATTGCTGCTGACATATGGCGAAATGACCCAAAACTTTTGAATACCCCTTTAACCACCTTCTGGGGGAATTTCCAAAATCGCCGAAATACATGTTTAACCAATTTTTTAGTAGATTTGTTTTAATTAATTTCGCCCTCCTACTATGGCGAAATGACCTAAAAAATTCGCCCCCTCCCCCATTTAACCACCTTCTGGGGGGAATTTCCAAAATTGCTGAAATACGTGTTTTATTCATTTTTCAGTAGATTTGTTTTTCTGATTTTCGTGCTCCTAACTTAAACTGCTGCTGGGATATGACGAAATGATCTAAAACATCCGACCCCCTTTGAGGGGAAATTTCTAAAATCGCTGAAATACATGTTTAACCAATTTTTTAGTAGATCTGTTTTCCTTAATTTCGCGCTCCTACATAAAACCGCTGCTGGGATATGGCGGGATGACCTAAAACATTCGACCACCGCCCTTAACCACCTTCAGGGGGGGAATTTCTAAAATCGTTGAAATACGTGTTTAATCATTTTTTTAGTAGATTTGGTTTCCTGATTTTCGCGCTCTTACCTATAACTGCTGCTGAGATATAGCAAATGACCTAAAACATTCGACCCCCCCCCTTTAACCCCTTCCGGGAGGGGAATTTCTAAAATTGCTGAAATACATGTTTAATCATTTTTTTTTCCTGATTTTCGAGCTCCTACCTGTAACTGCTGCTGAGATATGGCGAAATGAGCTAAAAAATTCGACCACCCCCCTTTAACCCCTCGGGTGGGAAATTTCTAAAATCGTTGAAATATATGTTTAATCAGTTTTTTTAGTAGATTTATTTTCCTGATTTACGCGCTCCTACCTATAACTGCAGCTGAGATATGGCGAAATGACCTAAAACATTCGATTAATCATTTTTTTTAGTAGATTTGTTTTCTGGAATTTCAAGCTCCTACCTATAACTGCTGCTGAGACATGGCAAAATGACCTAAAACATTCGAACCCCCCTTTTACCCCCTTCGGGGGGGAATTTTCAAAAATCCCTTCTTATTGCTTGCCTACGCCATAGTAGCAATCTACAGTCCAAATTTCGTGACCCTGACTTTAGTAGTTTCGACTGGGCGTTGATGAGTCAGTCACCCAGTCACCGTTTCCTCTTTATATAATAGTATAGATATGTTTTTTGAGAGGCAATAATAAGAACATTATATCTAAGTAATGGTAAAATTAAATGTATTACGATTTTACAATTTAAATTTGGCGATAAAAAATTACTGGAGTCCGTATGCAAGTATCTCCACAAAGCAATTGCGCCAAGAGATATTTCCTTTATTCCCCTTCCCCTTGATTGTATTTCCTGGTACTGATTACTATATTGCTATTCAAAGGATAAATGATGGGGTTAGAATGACAGTGGAGTAAGTCAAAAAATTTGTAAAATCGAGATAACCATATTTTCACTGAACGTATATTAATTTCTGTTCAGTGCGACAGTCAAATATGTCATAGTTCACTTAGGGAGTCGCTAGAGGGCAAAACAAGTTGGACCATCCAATGCAACGGCATTACGACAAGTTTCACAAAATCCTTCATTTCTCAAATTACTATATATTGACTTACTCCACTGTTATTCTAACCCCCTCAAATATATATTTAAAAAAAATTGTAATGTGTTTTTTTTTTTTTTTATCTTTCATGATCGGTGTCTACGTCAATGGTTGGCGGCAAATAAGGTTAATCTTCCATAATAGAGCGACATGGGAAAAGTAAGAATCAAACATGAGTATTACCGGTAACAACTTCGTTTAAAATTTATGGAACTAGATAGTTTACCACAAAAAACGCACTCTGTCGCGCAAAACTACAAAAGCTGAAATACGCCAGCTGGCGTTCGACTTGATTACGGAAGATTAACCAGAACATCAACAAATATCTTCACGAATATAGACATACCATGAAAATGGTCATGGTGGCAGTTTTAGTAAATTACAGGCAAATAAAACTGATACGAAATATCTAAACCTCTGAAATGCACAATGAAACAGTAAAACTTGTTTCAAATACAAACATTTATACTTTTATATGTGCATTTTCACAACCATGCTCTAAAAAGCAAACTACTGGGAAAAAAAAAAAAAAGCAGACCAATTTCGACTGGACACCGACCATGAAAAATTACCATGTAGTAAAAAACAATTAAGAGTTTAATACCGTGCCAGTCTTCCCCCCCCCCCCTAGTTAAACGAAATTTAAGTTACAAAAAACACACTCCAGTTTGACAAAATAAACATTTTATTCAAAATACATTATTGATAAAAAAGGACACATATTTCATACATAGAATACAAATTTAAGACATTTTAAAATATCGAATTAAAGACTTTTTTTTACATAATTTACACATATCTTGAAAATAATCATATTAACGCAAAATTTAACTATTAACTAATTAGCACTCATTAAGTATTTAAGTTTTTTAAAACAATTGCCACTAATTCGTATTAGAAGCTTATATCTTACAAATGCTATGCATATAGTAAAAACTCACGGTACTTTTCGGTTAACCGGGCGCCAGTGATATATGTACAACTACATATATAAATATATATGCATATACATATATATATATATATGTGTGTGTGTGTGTGTGTATGTATACATGTGTATATATCACTGACGCCCGGCTAACCGAAAAGTACCAAATTCACTTCCTGCGTTTAGTGTCTCCAGTATTTTATGCGCTTGTTTAAAACAAAGTTCAGAAAGATGCACAAATAACGACTAATTACTCTTCTTTAATGGTAAAGTTCGACTTTTAAATGAATAGCGGACGAATACCAATTGAATAGAAACGAATTGCAATCGATTAGCTTTCAATATTTGTCTAACAGCCATCCAATACCCTGAATTAAAATTCTAGAATTTTAGTTTATATTTATTTCATATTTGAATTTAGTGGAATCATTTAATAGAATATTATGTACTCATTTCATAACACTAAATTCAAATAAAATTATAATATTAATGAAGACAGGGAAATATTTGTTAAAGTTATCAAATTTAAATTAATAATGCATGCTTGTGCATTATATATAACGCAACAAAATAACAGTAATAATTACATTCAATGTAAACGAGTATAAATTTTTTTAAAGTCATTCATACAGTATCCTAAAATTTCGTTCGCTGAAAAAAAAAAAAAATTACAATTTATTCTTATTATTTTTAAATTATAATTTTAAATTTCTATACAAATAAAATTCTAAACAATCATACTCGAAGATAATGCAAAAAAAAAAAAAAAATAAATAAATACATACATAAATTAATAAACACCTAAACGAAATAAAAAATATCTTACTATTAGGATTTGGCGAAAGACGGGTGAAGTTTGTTGGCGATAAAAATTTATAATTTATCAGTAAAAAGAGCTCTATAAGTCCACACGACAGTCACGAGTTTTTAGCTTGAAGTGACGTTTGAGGTAACATGTCTCGCTATTTATAGACGGCTGCGGGTCAGAAGCTCGTTGATTGGTTATAACTGCGTTACGTCATCAGTCATTATGTTCTGATTGGTTGCAATGGATTCAACGTCATAAAACTTCTCACGCGCTATCCCATGACATCTCACGCGCTATCCCATGATTACGTCACACTTATGTTTGCCGTGAAAATCAGCATGAAAAAGGTCGCCAATTGGATAGAATGGCGACCAAATTCAAATTATAAATGCGCCAAATTAAATTAAGATAAAAAATGCATCTTAAAAAGTATTTTTTCTGCACAATTGAGATTTATACATATTTATAAGACAAAATTTAATTAAATAATACTCTGTTATTGTTATTTGTTACACAATTTTGTTTTATATTACAAGTTGTAACATATACGTTTCGCCGTTGAAATTATGGCTATATACAAATAAATTGTGTATTTTAACATCGAATTGAAGCATCTACGTTCAAAATAACCCAGTTTTTTATGATAAATCATCATTTCACTATAATTAGACTAGTACTTTATTGAAAATGAATCGTTTTCAGTTGATTACATAACAGAGATTTTGCCCCCTATTGTGAACACGAATGTATGGATTTTCTGAATGTTTCCCTTTTAAATGTTGAGCGATTTCAAAATTGATCACCCTGTAAAGGGTTAAATTCTGCAATTTTCACTTTTAAATTACCATTATAACTTAAAGTAGTTGAAATAATTGCTTAATAGTCTTCGTTACTAATTACTTACCGTTATAAAGCATACGGACAAAATTCAAATGTAAAAAGCTTTAAAAATTACAAAATTTCGATAAATTACTACTTGAAATGTAAAAATTTATAATGTGCATTTGTTTTTATGAAATCTTTTGCACAGAACGAACAAATAAACATTGAAACACGTCCAGATTTAAAAAAAAACATTTTTATATCTCTCGAGCTTTATAAGGACGCCATCTTGGATTTCCGTTAAAACGTGAAATTAAAATGTAATAATTTTTATCACGCGATGTGTTTTAATAGATTTAAATAATTGTATAAGAAAGATTATGGCATTAAAAAACGCATAAAAAGTAAATAAGACATTTATCATAGCTTTTGGGATAAATTTCGGTATGTATTTGAAGTTATCTCTGCTATATTTGCTTATTGATTGAATTTCAAACTAATATTTCTATTCAAAATTACAATAAAATGAAGTTTCAATAACTGGAAAAATGGTGGAGTAACCTAAAAAGCGAAACCTTAACCATTTTATTACACTGACTTTATCCCATAAGACATTAATGTCTATTTCAAAAGCATATGAAATTTAAATTTTTGCGGCCGCCATCTTGAATTATCTGAAATTTATTGCAGCCTATGTTATACGAAATTGTATATACAAATCTAGTGATATCTCAATAGTAGAAATATGTTTGCTAGATCCTAAACTAGCAAGAAAATTTAATTTGAGCATCATCTCTTGGCACCATTTGGCATTTTCCGAAATTTTGTATAGCCTGTGGTACATTAGCATAACATCATGAAATTAACAGATTTTAACGGTAAATTAAATCAATGTTAGAAAAAAATCCAGAGATACTTCATTGGTGAAAACTTGCTAGTTAGATCAGAAATCCTAACGTGTAAAAAATTCAATTTTGAACATTCCCCGACCATTTGATGTTTTCAAATATTTTACGTAAGGCTTATGGTTGCATTAACGTTATATCATCAAATTAAAAATGTTAACGGTGTTGAAATCTTCTTTTATTGATAGGATAACTTAAAAATTTCTGTCGTGAAAATAAATTCCAAGAACAAATTGAATATAGATGTTCAAAACCTTTAATTTTTGAATTTTCTTAAAATTTTTTCGTTAATGTTATAGTGACATAGCATCAGCAAATTGGGTATATTACAAGAGATTACAACTGTCGATGCATTAAATTATTATTGCTGTGAAAATATCTGTTTCCTTTTTGTAGTTCATAATGGAAAATATTCAGTTTGGGAGTTGGTTTGGATATAAGTTAGGTTTTTAAGAAAAGTCAAACGTTTGGTAAAAAACGAAAAAGTATAAACCACATTATTCATGTTGTTTAGATAAATCAAACTCTATCTCATTTCCGAAAATATGTTATATTTCAAAAACTAGCAGTGTGAAATAAATTCAATTTGACGATTACCGATCTGGCGTTTTACGAGTTTTTGTAGAAATGCACGATTGTATTAACCCTTTTAACTACTATGGCAAAAATTGTAGCATACCTATACTGTGAGTCGCTTGATCGAAAGATAAATAAAAGGCTCGATTAACTCATAGGATACTGTTTCTGTACTGAATTTTCAGTACAGGACTATTATAACAAAAATTCACCTATTTAAATGTTTCCAGTAATAGTACTAGTGCTCTAAACGAAACAAAATTTCGTAGTAGCTATAATTAAACTGAAATTTACTATTTTAACTATGAAAAATGAAACTAGTCGGATGTGTCAATCCGAAAACTTTCTTCTATCTCACACAGGTTTTGCATACACTAAAAAGAATCAACACCAATTTATATCAAGGTCTAACTGAATCTAAAGTTTTATTACATTTCGTGCATTAGTTCTTGATATATGAGTATTGCTAAAATCGTGTAAATCTTGCAAAATGCAGCATAGCAGCGTCACCTGTTGGGAGGTTTAGACCAAAACCTAATCAACAACAAATTATGTCAAGGTCTAACAGAATCTGAAGTTTGATTAAAATCCGTGCATTAGTTCATGAGATATAGTTATCGTGATAATAATGAAAAAAGTAGCATAGCAGCGCCACCTGTTGGGCTATTTACACCAAAACGTAATCAGCATCTATTTATGTCAAGTTCTAACAAAATCTGAAGTTTGATGAAATTCCATGCATTCGTTCTTGAGATAGAGCTATTGCGGAAATCGTGAAAAATGCATCATAATAGCGCCACCTGTTGGGCGATTTTTACCAAAAACTAATCAGCACCAATTTATATTAGGGACTAACTGAATCTAAAGTTTCATTAAATTTCGTGCATTAGTTCTTGAGATAGAGCGCCTACAATATTTTTGTCACATACAGACAGACAGACATTTTCTAAAAACAGTCAAATAGCGTTCAGGACCTTCTATAACGTATAAATCCGTCGAAAACTGGAAGTCGAAAATTTTCATGAGTCCAATACTTTCTTCTTGTAAAGATAGAAGACTTGTCTTTCTTAAAAAGTAAAAAGCAGCGGTCTGCTAACAGCAGTTAAGTATTAAAATAACATCATCCAATTACATATGTTAACGTTAAATGGCATCTATCACTGTTAGGAAATGTCAAATATTTCTTTGGTCAATTAGTTTGATAGCTTTTTTTTGGAGGGTACAAATTGAATTTGAGTCCCCCAAAACATTCACTCGAGATTTTCAGATAGTTTAATGGTCTATTATACGGACGTAATGAAATTGTGGGTGTTAACAGCAACATCTGTTGTTACTGTTATGAAAAATATCGCCAGTGAAAATAAGTTAAACATCTGAAAATATACTCATATATTGCAGAAAAAATTAAATTTGGGAGTTAGTTTAGGTATAATCCTTTTGTTAATGTGGTTCTAAAAAAACTATTTCCCCCCACTCAACAACGCTAAAATTTCTGACATATTCTCGAATTCGTTTTTAATCGTGTAGGTATGTAATTGGCAGGTATGACTACTAAGGTGATTTGAAATCGAATAACGTTTTTAATTTTTCGATAAATTCATTACATTTTTAATTATAAGCAACTGCTGTCGCATGACGATCTTTTTTGAAACCACCACATTTGACTGTATATTTTTTTTAAGATACTGTGATTTTATCTAAAAATGGAAACTATTATTTCTCATAGATTCTGAAATAGTACACCTGTCAGTTTTATACGTTTGCGAATAAAAATGAATTCAGGAATGTGTCAGAAAGTTCCCAGTTTTAAAAAGTTCCTTAAAAAAAAAAAGCAAAACAATAAGAGAAAAAAAATATTTTTGATAGTTCAAAATTTATTGTGGAATAAATCCGAAGTCGTATTAATGCTTCAATTTTTTTTTTCTTCTTATGTTAATCATCTTGTCGAAAGAAATTAAAGGATATTCTGCTTGTAAATTATATTTTAACTACTGTCTGTGTTATTGTTTAAGAGCTGTGGTTAAATAAGCTAAAAGCAGATTAAAGTTGTAGATTCTGTACGTCATTTTTGTTGTTTAGGTAAATTGACTGCTACTTAGTTTGTGAAAATAGATTCGATATATACAGATTTTTTTTTTTCATATAATGATTAAAGAACAGAACTATAGTTTCAAGAGCAATTAATAATCAACTCTCATCTTCAGGTGATTGTAGCAAGAGAGTAATTATCAAAGCAATGATAAAAACACGTTCAAGCAGAAAAAAAGGTTAAATGTAGTTAACTACAAATATCAATACTTGTTTTGAACAGTAGCAAATACAAATTTAATTTTTCAAAAGTAGTCACTACTTGTGTACTTTTAAGAAGACTAACTTTTTTCAACTTCGACTCGCTAAAACATTTATATTTATTAGCTTGATTCATTAAACTAATTGTTTTGAAGTTAATGTGTTCAAACCATATCTCCCTAGAAGAAAATTCAATACAAATGCTCTTATTACTCCAGCCAGTAGTTAGAAAACTATTATTATTATTATTATTTTTTGGCATACTGCATCTATTTTTTTTTAAACTGTAACTACAATTACAAATACTTGTTGGGAAAAGTAGTGATTACACACAACTTTTTAAATAATCTTTAGTTCACTACTTTTAGAAGACCAATTTTTTTGAGAGATTGTTA
Organism: Maratus michaelseni; assembly: GCA_963931845.1. Lineage (NCBI taxonomy): Eukaryota > Metazoa > Arthropoda > Arachnida > Araneae > Salticidae > Maratus > Maratus michaelseni. The sequence continues at coordinate 314,266,959 of OZ007589.1, read as the reverse complement.
TTATTATAACTCTCAAAATTACGCAAATAAATAATACGCATTTATTCATAATTATACACTGCATAAATTTTATTCATAGTCCTTACAGTAATTATTCCATCTTGAAATACAAATGCTGCTTACAATCCCCTGATTACCGAAAAGATATGAGAAGTGTGTGTTTTCCCCTTTGAAATTTTACCAAGGCCTCGAAATTGAATAAAACAGAAGCATACCTAACCGTTTTTCAGCTACAATTAATTGCATTTAGGAAAAAATGTGAAAATAAAACAAGAGCTTCTTGCTGCTCTAATGAAGCACTTTAGTAAAATAAAAAATAATTCTAAAAGCAAACTTTACAGAATCACAATAGGACTTGGCATTGTTTAACATATTTTAAGCAAAGATGCATAAAAATGATTTTCTAAGAATTACTTGAAATGTTTGCATCCAAATGATAATAAAAAGAACATTTAATGTACAGTTTTCAATCATATCTATTCGAAAATAAAACAAGGACTTTTGGCTGTTTTGACAAAGCAGTTTACTAAAAAAAAATTAGAAAAACAACCTTCACAGAATCATGACATGACTTAGGCATTGTTGAAACATATTTTACAGCAAAGATGCATAAATAGGATTTTCAAGATTTTGATTGAAATTATTTCATCCAAATGATATTATTAAAAATGTCCTTTTTAATAAGTATAGTGAATCTCTTCGAACACACACTTTTGCTTATGTAAGATGCTTTAGCTGTTTAAAAAAGGGATATTATGTTGTTGTGGCTTATCCTCCAACTGTCTGACGAAGTCAGACAAGATCTAATAGACCGCTAATCTTCAGAAAATCAAGAACCAGAAGGGGGGGAAGCACAAAAGTCCTCCCTGGAAACATCTAAGCAGTCCAGGATGTGTTCTGCAGAGGCCTGTTGAGCTTGACATTTAGAGCAGACTTTAAAGATATTTCTGTCCTCAAAGAACGAGAGACTTTTCGTGTGTCCACTTGCCAATTTTGAAATTGCTGTTCGAGAGGCTCTGTCACAGTTGATAGCGAACAAAGAGCCCGGCTCTTAGACAGCGTATCAGTGGTGGCTGGGAGGGACCTTCCACTCCCTTCTCTACATTGATGCTCTGAGTAGGTAAGGGCTGAAGAGGAAGACATAGATTGACAACAACCCTCCTTGGCCAAGCGATTAGATTGCTTATTGCCATAAATGCCTACATGGGATGGAATCTACTGAAAATGAACATCATGGAGCTTTGAAATAATTTTAAGTTTAAGAAGGATGGAAATACTAGTTTGATCTCCAACTGTAATTCAATTGTGAAGGTGTTGAAGGGAACTGCGACTGTGTGAAAGAATCCAGAGGTCTCCGAAGTCCAGCTCTCTGAGAATAGCCTCGAGACCTTGTTCAATTGCAATAAGCTCGCTTTTAAAAACTGAAAAGAAATCAGGGTTACGGAGACTGATGGACAAATGTTGCCCTGGTTTCTTCAATGTAGATCCCACTACCAGTGTGGTCGTCCTTGATGATTTCGTTAATCCAGGGATATTATAAACAGGCTATTAATATACAATGTGAGTAAGATACCAATTAAAACCATTGGACACCTTAAAAGCAGGTTATTAAACTGTCAAGACGCATCTTTAAAATGAGGTAACGAAAAGTTAAAAATAATTATCAAATGTAAACCAAAGTTTTGAAAAATAATATACATTTTTTATTCATGTTATTTATTGATGTTTATGATTTTATATAAAGCATTAAAATTAAATTTGTTTCAATGGTAAATAGATTACCTTTTCATCTTGTAATTTAGAACATATTTTTTATAAGCTGATTTGAAAATTATTAGAAATCTTTAAGAAAATTCATGGCTAATTTTTAACATTTAGTTTGCAAATGAAATTGAAACATGTTGAGTGAATACAACAAGGGGAAAAATAGGTTCCTGAGTTATCTGAAATAAAAAGTTTTGAGAGAGTAGTCTCACCTTTCTAAAAACTTAATGTCAGCACAATGAAGTGTGGTCAGCAGAAGAATCCATTTTCCCTTTTTTATAGCACAAAATGGAGTGAACTGTGTATATTACATTGCAGAAGTCTATCAAAACACAGTAGCGAAATTTCATATTTTCCCACCGGCTTCTGCAAGTGTAGCACAATACTGAACCTACTTCTAGGTTGAACTGTGATTTAGGATTAAATTGGAATCACAATAGTAAAGTTCGATTCGACAGCAAGATGACTTGCATTGCTGTCATTGAAAACCCTTATGCAGATGATCTTCTGCTACAACAAGTACAGTTGCTCATAGATGAGAGCTGCTGAAGAAATGTACTTTAGGCTGTTAGTCAGTGTGATCTCAAATTCCCCTCACTAATGTTAAACTCATGGGCAAGGGTTGCATTCTATTTTTAAAATATCTCCTAAAGAAATTAATAGTTTTAACTTCTTTTATCTGTGCACTGTTCTTAAAGGATGTCCATTTTTTTTTCTTAGTTGTCAAAATATTTCTAAAATATATACTTAAATTTATTTGAAGTGTTAGACTCTTTACACAGTTTCGCTAAGATTTTAACACACAAAATTTTAAATTAAGTATATATTTTGACAACTAAGAAAAAAAAGTCCTTCCGGCAGCTTTCCTGTATCTTCGTTTTAAAACTTTAGCTAATGTTACTCGAAACAGCAAGCTAAAATGCAAAGAACCCGATTACAGAAGATTCGTTAATACTGAATTTGAATAAGAAATTTGCCAAATTAGTCAACTATAGCCAAGTTAGCACCATTTATGAAGACTTATTTTTGATCGCCAAATTTGGTGATATTTCGCTAAGTGTCACCAAGTTTGGCGAGAATTTGGTGCTAATGGATATGAATAGTTTTATGCGTATGATTGGAAGATGATTATAACAATGAAAGATAATAATTTGTGAGAAAATGTGTTCACTAAAACTCATAAATTAATCGTTGAATTTTTGTAATGTGCTGTCTTGTTTCAAAATGTCTGCCACCCTAGAATTTCAAAGAGGTAAAACAAAAAATGCTCTGGAATCCTTGTATCAAGGCCTAATACTTAAACAAAAAATAAATTAAATTTTTTTGTATATTTATTTTAGTTTTAAATCTTTAAGTGGCTGTCATTTTGAAACAAAATGGTGGACCAAGCTGGCCAACGAACTCGGTGAGTTTAATACACACAGTTAGTTTAATCTAAATTGCTTTATAAATACGAGTGTTATCATATGACATAGATCATATATATATATATAAATCAACATTTCAACGGAGGGTGGTTTTGGGGTCTGGGGGTCATGATCAGTGAAAATATACCGAAATTTTCTGGAATTGCTTTCCTCCGAACGGCTGCAATAGGTAGCTTTATACTTTTTTGTATTGAAAGCTACCTAAAAGACATCTTTTAAGAAGAGTATACAGAATAAAGAAGTTAAACATATTAATTTCCTGTGAAGATATTTTAAAAATACAAATGCATCACATGCCTAACATTAGCATAAGGAATTTGATATCTTGCTGACCTATAGCCATAAGTAGTATTTGGCTAGAAGTGGAAACCTTTATAAAGCAATTTTTCTTTCTTATTATTATTAAATATGCAAAATCCATCACAGGTACTTATATTCAGATGTTTATACGATAAGAACGTGAAATCAAATATTTTATTACATATTTGCTTTAGTGACTTTTGCATCAATAAAGTGCTTAGAAAGAGAGTAATAAATTGCCAAATCAATAAAAATTGTCATTCCTTGCCAAATCATTTATGAATACCACTTTTTCCTTCAAAACTGTCAAGAATTACGTTACATTACGGTCTATAGGGAAAAAAACATTTACGGTTTATTTTAATGATATTGCACAATTTCAAACATATTGAAATTGATATGTATCACTGAAGTGCACTACAAGAGGCTTACTATGGAATATGGTGGGCATAGCACTTACAGGTCCTTTACTGGGCTAGGTTTCATGTCCGAGAAAATTCGATTAGTGGGTCAGTCACTGTAGGTGCAAGATTTTCTTTTATGACAGTTGCATAGCCAAGGATGGGGTCGTGAAGTCCCCACACCCTGAATAAGAAACTTCTACTGAATCATGCAAAAACAGTAAAAGCTTTGAATATGGAATTGGAAAGGAGCGAAAAAAATTCAGTTTTTGACAATTTTCTATATTAGCAGATATAAGCTATTCCTTTCGCCTGAAACATAGAAGTTTTCTGTTTAAGACAGGATTCAGTTATACTCATAGACAGGTTTTTTTTTCATAGATATCCTTTGTTAAAACATCCACTCTTTAATACATCTTTGGAGAGCATTACAGTAAAACTTGTGAATACGTAACCTGTCTATAACAGAATGTCTTTTCAAACGGAAAAAAAATATCAACTTTGGACTAAAAAATACCATACGATTATACTTGCTAAGATGGAGACCTGTCTAAAATGGAACCATTTTTCCAATCCCTTTCGACTCCTTCTTTGAGAGGTTTTACTGTTTGACAGTAAAACCTTTGAAAACAGAATTCACTATTAAATAGAATCCCGATGATGAAAGGATTATACAAGTATAGCAGCTAAGACGGAATTTGCTTCCGATTTTCAACAATTCTATTTCATAGATTTTACTGTAACTAGATAAAGCATAAAACTTCTTCAACACTGACTTTGATGTTGCCAACACGTACTGAAAAAGACCAGGGATGCCATTTTAAAACTTTCTTGAGAAAGGTGGTTGCAAAGATTTTTTTTTAAACTTATTCAAGTATAGTTAAAATATCTACAAAAAAAAAAAAAAAAAAAACATATCAAGAGGCATGTTTTATACATTTATGAAAATAATCAGATAACATTACAGATTTAATGGAAGCAATTTAACTATGTTTACTTGAAAGAAAAGTACCATAATACGAGATTTTCCATTTTTGTTTCTTTTCTTAAGACTTTAAATTAAATGTTTATTTTTTCGAGAAATAATACCACAATTTCAGTATTAATATTTAAAGTTGGTGAGCAGCCGTGACAGTCTTACAGTGCAGCCAACATAATGTTATAATCAAATTTTAAACTCTTCTTTTGTAAAATTTTAGTTTTTCGTGTTGTCTTCTTCCAAGTGAGCAATATAAATATGTACAGTATAATTATAACAATTATATGTCAAATACAATGTTTAATATAGTTTCAGATGAATAGAATGCCATTATGATAAGAAATCTGTTGTTAATAAAACATTTGCACTTTGGTAAGTAATTCATAAATAAAAAAATAAAAGAAACCTGTAGCAATTAATCCAATAAAGGAAAATGACGAGGACACATTTTTGCAAAATTATCTGCAAGTTCATCAAGACTAAAAGATTTTACTCATTTCTTTTCCACAGACATTAACAGTAATTACTATTTAATCTTTCATTGCTGATTGTCAATCTGATGTATATTTTCACATGTTTTAAAACTGAAAAAAATCATTCATTTGATGCTGTACTAATTGGGAGAGTTAAAGAGACTTTTATTACTTCAGAAAAGGCTGTTGGAAGTTTCTCAAAGATATTGAGTGCAGGTAGTAAATCATTTTCTCCTTTGGAAAGTGCATCCATCACGTATTTTTTGGCAGTTCTTAATTGGGATAAAAGGTAAATCTTGTCAAAGTAATTATGATAAAGCTCTAAAAATGTGATTTTTTTTCAGGTTCTAAGAAAAATTAATTTTCATGATCCAACGCTTACAAAAGTTTTTGATTGGCTAGTAAACCTTTTGTCGAATTTATTCAGCTAGAATTCTGTCAGCAAGAATAAAATATCTTCTTTTCATTTTGGTTTCAAAAGAAAAATTCTGTCTTGTTGAGGTATACTTGACATAAAAAGAAAAAAAGCCTGTAGTTTTGACAGGATTTTTTTTCTTTCTTTCAACATATGCTGAATCCTGGAAACTAACATTATGTCAGTGAACAAAATCCTGGGATTTTTTGAAAAGTTTGCTCCATTCTTCTTCAGAACAAGCATTATTTAACTCATCTCTCACAATAGATATGACTTGCTGCTTTTGATAAATTTAGGTTTTCTTATTGTAGTTGTTCTGAAAGATTACATGCTAAACCTAAAATGTTTTCGAGTATGTACAGATACACAATATATATATACATGCTTCCAATTTTGTCTTTAAGCTAATAGCTTCAGCAGATGCTTTAATGTGAGAATCGGAAATTAAATCCAAAACCATAACAATAGCTTCATATGTATTTGTAATCTTCATGAGAGAACAGTGCCAATAAAACCAACAAGTCACTGTGTTTCTTTTTAGAGTAAAATAGTCTGGAATCAAAGTTCTTTTTGACATTCAATGAAGAACAGATATAGGATTGCTATTGCATATAAAATTATACAAGTTCTGTATAATATAAAAGAATTATTTTAAATCCAGTATGTTGCTTACTGTGTCAATAAGAACAAAGTCTATGAGCATAACAATGAATAAAGCATGAATTTAGTGCCACTTCTTTTATTTTAGCCCCATTAGCCTATCCATTCATAATGCTTGCTTCATCATAGCACTGTCCCACACAAAAATTAAAATCAAGGCTATAGCTTGTCAATAATTCAATTATAAATTTTCTCAATGATTCAGCACTTAAATATCACATATGATATGCACCCACAGCACATTCTCTAATGCAACCGTTATGAACATATCTAAGAATTAACTACATTTGCTTCTTTTTAGAGCAATCTTTCATTTCGTCCACTAATAGTGAAAAATTCCCTGCTTACTTTACTTCAGATATTATTGTATCCTTAATTTTTTTTATCCAAAAACTGTTTTTATATCATTTTGATATTCATGTGATGTATAATGACCTTAGAGCCGTGACATTTTGGCTTTCAAATTGTCATTTTCTTCAGACATTGTTTCAAGAAGTTCAATAAAATTCTCTTTGTTGTTGCTTTCCGATGACTCACTGCGTCCTAAGTGACAATCCCAGTCGTCCTAAGAAACTAGCTACTCTGAATAATGTTTTGATGTGCTTGCGGTTTTCTGTAATTTCTTTCAATCTTGTGGTGCACAGCTCAGAAGCAATAGATAAAGTTTTATTATCAGATATCCTTTTAAAATTACCCCAGGCACTCATCGATGATAAATGTCTCTCACTTTGATATTGTTGGAAGATCAAGGCTCCATTTTTAAAATCATTTGTCAATAAATGTTCGACATCCCATTTTCTCACCTTTCAGCAAAATGTTTTCTGAAGAATTTCGGCAAGTGAAACAAACTATCTTCCCTTTCTGAATATTCAATCCATTCATGTTGCTTATACCAATTCAGGGAAAATCTGCACCCATTTGTTAAAGGATAGTTGATGGATGATTTCAAGTACTGGTTCTAAGGGTGAATCAGTTTTTATTTTTCTTAAATGAGGTTTATTTAGCACCGGTTCTATATTTTGTGAACCTTCTTGATTTTCCAATAACCTGGAATTGGTGGCTGAACTTTGACCAAAAGTTTTGTTTTCGTACACTTCAATTTCTCTGACATTTAAATCAATTTCTTTATATTTGGATTTCTCAAAAGAAAAAAAAAATCTAACAGTTTTTGATTTTTTTTTTGTTGTATTATCTTTAAACTTTTAAGGACAGCAAAACACTAAGTTCTAAGTACCCTTGGAATAAAGATCTATTCAGAGTTTCAACTTCATCATCACAGAAAAACATTGCTCTGAATAATAAATGCTTTGGTAATTTTTATCCCCCTCATACTATCCTAAATTGTAACCCTATTATCCTGATTGGCTATGCATGAAATTTTCAGTGTTAGCAGAATTTATCGCTGCGGATTTATCTGCCAGTTAAAATGAATTTATATAAATATTTAAACTATGGTTTATTTTGAAAGGTATAATAAAGGTAATATATAGATATATGCAGGTCCAGATTTTCCCTAACGCCTAATATTAAATATTTTTTCTTAAAATAAGTATAAATTGCAATTACAAAAATGTCATAATATATAAATATAACATTAAAGTAAAAGATAATTACTTTTTCATTGAGTAAGCATGATGCAGACAGACAGTCTGGTGGCTTTGGAGATAACTGTGTGATGTAAAACGCTTTTGTTTTTCAGGAAAAAATTTTGAATAATAAAGCTTGCAAACTGCTTTTATCCTCTGAAATCAATAATGAATTTGTATCTTTCGAGCATTTCATTTTATATTCTAACTAGCTGAACTGCCCAGCGTTGCCCGAGCCAGTGATAAAACCGTAAATAAATCCCAAATTTATATTATTTTATGTATTTTACCCGATTTTGAATGAATTTATATCTTTAATGACAAAATCGTAAAAAAAAAAACATTTACTTCTTTTTTCAAGTAGGATCGTTATACAGTTTTAAAAAAATAGCTTTTGTGGTCCAAACCCTTTGAAATTTTCAATGGTCATAAATATAACGGTTTTACAGCCCATGTAAAAATTACGTCAGAAATATTGTTACCTGGTTGTAAAATAAATGTTTTATTTTCGCGTCAGGTCCGTTAACATAAAAAAAAAAAAATAGTATTCGTTGAATACAAAACATTTAGTAACTTTTAGCGTAAGAATTTTTTTTTTCTCGTGAGGTGCAAAATGACCTGCGTTCGCCGGTGTTTTTGAAAGGGTTAAAATCCGTATTTAAAAAAAATAATTATACCGTCTATCAGAAGAAGGTTTCAGCTCTAAAAGCATGTGTTTGATTTGTCTGTATCTCTAAAAATGTACTATCGAGGGGCGTTGGCATAAGGGAGAAAACAAGCCCGGGAAAACGACCCTTTTTCAAAAATGTTTTTCAAAGGGTTAACATAATTATTTTTTTAAAATTGATTACTGCATTGGAGACATAAGAGTGAGATCTTTCAGAATATATTTTTCGTTTTTACATAAACCAAACGGTTTAGTCGAAAGAATTTAAAACAGAATTGCAAAATAAACACATTCTTCATGTAAATGGTTCTTCATTCTCGTATATCTTCGTTCTCTGTGATAAATCGGGTTCTGGGCATGCGCACGTTCTGAAAGCCGACTCGCAAAAAATAGATGAGTTATTGATCAGTTTTTAACTAATATTTTTGTTAATTTTCAAAGAAATAAAATTCTGAGTGCACCAGGCCAGACTTTGGACTATCCACACCTAAATTTTCGGACTTCTAGGTGAGCTAGATTTTGCTAGCCATTGCAGACAGACAAACACACACACAGAGTAAACACACACACAGAGCAAAATTTTCTTTTATTAGTATAGATATTATATTCTAATATGCTGAAAAAAATATTTCTTAACTTTTCATTCATATTTTCGGATTTTAATCAGTTGCGGATTAAATTCAAATAGAATTTTCAAGTTGTGCAGGATTTTAATAAAGTGTTATTTTAATTAAAAAAAACTACAAAGGGGAGAAACAATCCCTTGAAGTTTTTTTTTTTTTTTAAATTTTCCCTTAAAAATTACTCACTTTTTATGTGATTGATGAAATTCAGTTATGGTGGTGAATTGGATAGTGCTTAAAGTGTCAAATTAATGCTAATGTTTCTATTTTAATTAAATTTGGCAAGTTATTTAAGTTTTTGTATAACTACTGAAAAATTTACATATTAATGAGTACTTTGTATTATTTAAGATGGGCTCTCAAAAATATTTTTTTTTTCTCAACAACGCGAATTTTTTTGACAAATGAATGGACTTATCTTTAAACACAAAAGCATGAAATTGACAGGCATGATTATTGAAGGGATTTGGAATCGAATAGCGTTTTAAATTTTCAATAAATGTATCGCAGCTTGAGTTATATGCGATTGCTGTCTCATAACAGCCTACCTCGAACTGTAGTGTCTGGAAATTCGCACAAACTTTGACAGCATTTTCTGAAAGGTCTTTCACCTTTATCGAAAAATGGGAAATGCTATTATATTTTATAAAATAAGATCGCTAACCAATTTCATGCACCTAAGATTAACATTGGCTTTGTGAATATATTAGAAAGTTAAGAGTAAGTAATCTTTTACGTTATTTGGCATATTTTGAGGCTATTTTACTCTGAATTATGCGATTACGTGTCTTTTGTCATCATGTCTTTAATATCACAACTGATCTTGCACGTTTCCTTTCACATTTTTTTTTCTTTTACTTGTAATGGAGGCTACACTCAGAAATGTCAAATTCTTTGGGGGGGATCCAAATGGCGCCCCTGTTTAAAATACCTGCCTTTCACTAATTTCATTTAAAATACTAAAAAGAAAAATAAATAAGAAGAAATAATACCATAAGTCAACATATTTTATTTAAACATTAAAGAATTGTTTCTGATTTATACATGCGAAATATAAAAATTGCTATTTATGATTTTTAAAAATGTGGCGATATTTGCACCAAATATCTAGTACTAATAAGTTATTACAAATTTTTTTCTTTCAAATAGAAAAAAATCCAGATTTTTTTTCCAGTTTGATTAAATTGAAATATGCTTTATTGTACTCTAATATTAGTGTGTGCGTAATTTTTTTGCTCCATGTGTTCTAATCCAGCAGAGGTCTATGAGGATTTTTATCTATTTTTTTAATATAATTTAGAAACGGTTTGAAATTTATTCTTGGTAATATGTCACAATCCATGTCACCCTCATAAGGTACCTTCTGTGAAAATTAGAATGAAATACGTCAAATATTTTTTTAGTCATACTTGACGAAGAAAACCAATAGCATAGAGGTAGTGCACCTGTCTATCACACTACTGGTGACCAGTTCGATTCTGGCTTCTGGGCAAGGTTTATTCAACCTTTTATCTATTTGGGGTCAATAAAATGAGTACCAAGCTAACTTGGGAACTAAACACTGAGGGCTCCGCATTAGGCTGACCGGGATATATGCTGCATAGCACCTCAGGATCCATGGTCAAGAAATCAGGGCTGGGGACTGTAGGCCAGAATCCTTAACAGATTGTTGCGCCGCAGATTTAATTTAGTTCATATTGTGCTGTCCTCTGAAAAAAAAACATTTTTTGAAATTTTCTCTATATAAAGTCTAAAAAAGAATTTATAAAAATTGAACAGGGCTAAATTTTTACAGCTTGTTTTGACTAAGATTTTAAAGTTGAGCATTTTCCATTTTATCACTTTATTACAAAATGACAACCAATTATACAAGACTTTAAAAAACCCTCACTTTTCTAAAAAATGACCCATGTTACCTGAAAACAACCCACACCTGACATAATCAGCTGAAAATGAAACATTTTATTACATATTAATGGTTTAACATATAAAAAATTATGTAGATCATTCTAAAATTCTATTATAAAGAGAAAATCTGTAAAAATGAAGCTCATGTTTTGCCAGAGTTCTGCAATTGTTAATTTAAATTATTTTAAAACTAATTTTTATTATTCTAAATGGTGCATAAAAACAAAAAAAAAATGACTTTAGTAAAATATTTGGTGTAGTATTAGGGTGGTTTTTTTTTAGGAAACATTTCACTGTGGGTTTTTTTTTTAGAGGATAGCACAATACTACTTGATGAAAGGTTTTAATATATCCCATAGCTATATCTGCCCCCAAAGTAATATTGCATTATGTATGAGTCCCCACTTAGCTCAGACAAATATGGAAAAAAATTGCTTGTGTAGATGAAACAATGAATAGGTTGCCAGAAAACATCCGTAAATTCTCTCACCAAGGTCATTTTCTTTATCTTGCCATGGCTCATATACTGGAAAAGTACCATAAATATAATTGCATTCAATAATAAATATTTTATGTTAATAATAATATATTACAATGTTTCATAACAAATTCATAAACTAATTTTTCATAACAATTTTTTATAATGTTTCACAAGAATAACAACTTTTTAATGTTACGCCTTATATTATAGGCCATATTTCTGCAATTTCTTCGAATAAATTATCAGGAACATAATTTTCTCTAGATATTTCTCTCCACATTAAATTCTGTAAGGTAGGATTCAAGGTGATGGCGAGCTGTGCCTCATTGTTTTTTATTGCACCACTCAGCAGAACACCACATTCTTTCAACATGTTATGTATGAATGAGCTTGAACACCCTTTATTAGATCAACAAAATTGTACATGATTCACAGTAAGGGGCTGTCCATAAATGATGTCACACATTTTTTCAATATTTTTGACTCCCCTCTCCCCCTTTGTCACACTTCACCATACCCCTTCCCATCCTCTTGTCACATGTCACACTATATTACATAAACATATACTTGCAGTTCACAAACAAAGCACTACCTTATAGATCATATTTCAAATTTTATTTTTAAACTTTAACTATGTGTTTTAATGATATTTGTGAGCATAACAGTAAAAATGATTCGTGCACTTATTTTGTATGAAATAAGATTAAGATTTACAACAAAAAATGTAATTAATATACAATAGTAATAAAATATTAATATGAAGGAGCATTTTTTTTTTTTTAAGAAAGGAATATAAGTAAAAACAAATCACATGAAAGTTGTTTTAGCCCCGATTAAAAAATACCCTCAAATTCTGGTAATTTCAAATTAACTTCAAAATTTAATCTGCTGATTTTAAATGATTTTATTTAAAATCAAAATGTGTGATGTCACACTTCTTCTTACCCCTCCCACCCCCTTGTCACAATTTCATGAACCCCCTCCCTCTCCTCCAAGCGTGACATCATTTATGGACGGCCCCTAAAGTGCTTATATAACCAGCCTTTTGAAGCTCCTCTGAATTGTACTCTTTCGAGCAGTCAGTGTAGAATGTTGATCCATCTTTTACATGTTCACTAATATTTTGCATGAATGTACTATTTGAGATTTGAAGGAGGAAGCATTCATCATTTTCCTGGCATATGCCTCCAAAAATCGACTGTTTTGGAAGTATCATGCTTCTGTTTTTTTTTCGACATTACAAGCTTTCATTGGTCTCAACAATTTTATTGACACCACCAATTTGCCTATTAAATCCTTGTTTTCGGTGTAGGGAACAAACACACTTCTCTCATTCTCATGTAAACCCATATATAGTTGTTTTTTACACCATTTTATGGATGTTAATTCATCTATCCAACCATACATAAACCTTAGAGTAGTTTCAAACGGTATTGTTGAACCATTAAATCAATTTCCAACACGGAGGCTTTTTTTCTTTACTTTTTATGTTGCATCTCCATATAGCTTCATCATTAGTAACATACAGATTCCTATTATAGTCACATGATAAAAGAAAAAATTACAAAAATTCAACAAAAAAATCTTTTAGAGTTGGCTTAAAAAAAAAAAAATCTCTTTGAACTATTCTCAGTTCTTCTTCAGAGTATGTTTGTAATGATAGGCCTTCAGATTGCAACATGAGGCTGTACACAAATTATACACTATTTTTCTTTATTATACATTTCACATTGGACCACTGCATTGTGATGCACAGTTTTCTTGTTTCGATGAATTATTCTTGACATGTGTACCCTTTCTAGAGTGTTCATTCACATCACTATAACTTTTTTTAATGCTGTTTCATTCATCAAAAATTATTCACTTATCTTAAGGCAGTGTTTTCAGTTTTGAAAGTGTTTTCAGTTTTACAAGTGTTTTCAGTAACTGGCTTAGGATATCCAAATGAAATATTAAAGTCTCTTTGAATAACTCCACGAAATGACTCATAAGACACTTTATATTCTGGGTTTTGAGCTGTATACATGCGATGCAACTTTGCAATATTCAACTCTTCAGGCAAGTAAATTTGTTCTGAATCCTCGATTGAGTAATCGGAATTGCAATATATTAGTGAATTGATGAAATCTTTAACTGAATCCACTATATCATCAGCAAGTTTGTGGGGCCTATTTGCATGTTTTCCACGCATATCAACCGGTGGCTGATCAGTTGAAACTAAAGCATTCTGGATAAACTGGATGCGTCGTGGCGTAATACCATGTAATGAGATAAATGCTTTGAAACACACTGTAACATCCTGGGCAACTTCACTGTTTAGCACACGTACTCGATAAGCATAAGATGCTGAATTAGCCCTTGCATGATCCTCGTCATTTCGGGGCCGTCTGCGCTTCACTGGACAAACAGTGATAAGACTACTTAAGTAGATATTTTGCTCATTGTAATTTCCTATTTTATTAAATTCGCGTATAATTCTAAATCGTTCACTTTCAGGAATAATATCAAAACATTGATAACGCTTACACTTACAGTCTTTGCCTATCTCGTGTGTTGAAGCACGCAAACACTTCATTGTGTCCCTCATTCTTCCGATTCCTTTTCGTTTTTCAGTCGGTTTTTTCCCGTTTTCTTTATTAGAGCTCGTGGAATATTTGCTGTCCATTGTCAATGCACAATCCACAATGTTTGAAGTTTGAAGGGGGGGGGGGGGAGGGTTTGGGACATATAGCTGCACGGCTGTCGTCCCGAATGATCCACAACTAGTGTAATCACCAAAGCAAAACCAACAACACTAAACCATTAAAACCGGTCAATGCTATGAAGGAACAACAAAGCTGAAACACGAAAGTCTTTAGACGCGCAAAACTTGCTCACAAAACACACAAAAGAACTAAAACCACCACTGTTCAACACCCTAGAATCCCAGCAACTACTGCGATGAGACTGATACTTCAAGCAATTAAACAAAATGTGTTCCAAGGAGTCTATACAACCACACATACTACAACGGCCATCCGGAATCAAGTGAAACCGTGCTAAAACCTCAGGGGTAATCAACATCCTACAGAGAAGCCGGGAAATCAACACGTCCTCCCGTCTGTTCCGAGCCCATGACGAGGTGAGTCTAACCGAGGGAATATTCCCATGCGAGACACTGTATTTGGATGCATTGTAATCTTGATCGAACTGACTTGCCGCTTCCCGTTTGTGAACGCTGATCATATCCTCAGGGGAAATCCAGTCAACCAGAACATCTGAATAAGTGACGCCTTTAGCCAAACTATCTGCTTTTTCATTTAAAGGGACACCCCGGTGACCCGGAACCCAAAGGAAGAGAATATTCGAGAGAAATTGAGCGGAACGAATGATTTTGTTATGAAGCCAAAGGATGACCATAGGAGATTTTAGAGTTATGGACTGAAGAGCAGACAGCACGGACAAGCCGTCAGACAGAATGAGGACACGTGACGACGAGTGAGCCAGTTCGTCCAGCGCAATCCCAATTGCAAAGGCCTCCGCAGTGAAGATGGAATTCACATGGTGGACTTTATAAGCAAACTGATTCTTTGAATTGCAGCCAGCTATAGAGGTGAGGAAAATGGTCTTCGAAGCATCGGTTGCGATGATGTTCCATTCATTGTAATCTTGGATGAACTCAGCAAAATATGGAGCGATCATGGCCGTATCAAGATCTTTATTTTGGAACGGGAACCCCGCAGTGAGGAACCTGAAAGCTTCAACGTCCTGGGGTAATGGGACTTGGAACCGAAGAAGATGATCTGGAGTAATCCTTAATTTTGTCAGCATCTCAGAAACATTGGGTAAATCTTCAACGAAAAGGTCTAGACCATCCGCCCGAATGTCCCAGAGGGGGGACCAACTACCCAAAGAAAGATGTTTAACCCAGAAGTTGAACGCCAAAGCTTTGATCCTGTCTGCAAGTGGGGCAGCACCGGCATGTCTTCTTAGCACCATGTTTGGAGTCCATTTCGGTAGACCCAACGCAATTCTAAGGGCACTTGTTTGGAGAACTTCTAGCTTACGAAAAAGGGAGACGCCTGCTGAGCTGAGAATCGTCGCTCCATATTCTATCACACTTCGAATGGAAGAGAAAACTAAAGTTAGAAGGTGATGGGAGCGAGCGCCATACCGTTTCTGTGCCAGAGACTTGAGAATGTTTATTCTGGTGAAGACTTTTCCCCGGAGGTACTCGATGTGCTTCCGGAAACCTCCACGCCGTGCGATATAGAAACCGAGGAACTTGATCTCCGTACACCACTCGATTAATCCACCGTTGACACTAAAGTCGAAGTAGCATTCCGTGGGGCGTCTGGACAAGTTGATAGCATGGCATTTATCCGGCCGGATGGAAAGCTTCCAGTGTGTGCACCACTGAGCAACTAGTCGGAGCGCTTCTTGTAGCTTGATACGGCAACTCTCCAGAGAGCAGTTGTCACAGTAGAGGAAAATGTCATCTGCCTAAATTAAGTATTTCACTCCAAGACCCTCAAGTACCTCGAAAAAATCAGCCAGAAAAATAGTAAACAGGATAGGGCTCAGCACCGCTCCCTGAGGGACACCTCTATTGATATACCTGAGTGACGATGTGACATTCCTCCAGGCCACCTTGATGGACCTCCCAGAGAGGAAGCGATGGAGCCAGCGTAAGATGGGACCAGTAATGCCAACTTGGGCGCATTTGTAAATAAGTCCGTTCACGTAGACAGAGTCATAAGCAGCTTGAAGGTCTAGAGATATGCCCAAAATATATTTTTTCTCTTTCCTTGCCATTAAGAGGTCCTGATGGAGCCGGGTAAGTGTGGCCTGACTATCTCTGAAGGGTAGGAAGCCAAGATGTCTACGGTCCAAGGTATTATTCGCGAGGAGGTGATAATTGATACGGGTAGCTATCATCCGTTCACAAATTTTACAGGCCACAGAAGTAAGTGCAATGGGCCGGTAGGAGGCAGCCAATTTCTTAGTTCTGCCGGGTTTGAGGATTGGCAGGATGATCGCCGTGGTCCAGGATGATGGGATGTCCCCCGTGAGCCATATGTCATTATACACTTGAAGCAAGACTCCAAGCGAGTGATCATTGAGGCCTTTAAATAATGCAGCACTAATCTTGTCCTCTCCTGGAGTCGAGGTTTTCGTTCGGCGGATAGCATCTTTTAACTCAGTGATATCGAAAGGATTGTTGAGCTGAGTACTGGTTACAATGCCATATGTGATGGGATTGGATTCATGATCCCCCTCCCCAGTGAAAACATTAGCGAACGTCTCCGCTTGGAAAGCCGCATCTGCGCTAAAAATGTCCCCTACTTGAATAACAAGGTGTGTATCGATGGGAGTGCTGGATCGATTTCGGATCTTGCGGAATACCTTGTGCAGAATCTTGGGATCCCTCGCATCAGTACAGATCAAGTCCCAGAATCGCTGCTTGGACTCTTTGATGACTTTCCTGAGCTTGGCAGACACTCGCTTGTATTTGATCCAGTACTCACTGGAAATCAAACCCCGGGCTTTCTTTAGAAAAAAGTTCTTTTGCTTGTGAAGATTGCTGCATCGCGCATTCCACCAGGCAGGAAGGCATTTGTTACGCCTAGCGCGGGAAAAGCTGTGATTTTGCATCGCACCTTGAACCAACTGAGAAAAGGAGTCATAATCCATGGAGGAAACCCGTTGCAGTCTGTCGTTGACCTCCCGACAAATGTTCGGCCACTTGTAAAGAATAGGGCTAGGATGGGGTGGACTGGAAAGCTCTACAGAAATGATAATTGGGAAATGATCACTATCAAACAAATCCTCCTCCACAGGGATTGAGGACTGAGTGAAGATGTCTGAAGTACAAATAGACAAGTCTATCAAAGAACAGGAGCCACTGGGAGAAACATGAGTGGGAGTGTCCAGGTTCATGATACAGTAAGGGCTGTCCAGAAGCCAATCAACGAACAATTCGCCAGCACGCGAGGACACCGGGGCGCCCCACAGATGATGATGAAGATTAAAGTCTCCGAGAATGAGAGTATTACCTGGCAGGCTGTTTGTCACATTCATAATATCATCTACCACCAGACCCGAAGACGAGTAAAGGTTAATTATATTCAAATGATGTGAACCAATAAATATGCGAACCCCCAAAATCTCATTCGAGAGGTTGAAAGCGTCAAAGTTTAACTGGAGGGAGGACCA
The DNA here is from genome assembly GCA_963931845.1 of Maratus michaelseni. Classification (NCBI taxonomy): domain Eukaryota; kingdom Metazoa; phylum Arthropoda; class Arachnida; order Araneae; family Salticidae; genus Maratus; species Maratus michaelseni. The sequence goes on along the minus strand of OZ007589.1, from coordinate 314,249,080 downwards.
AGCGTCTGTAATTGCAATGAGGAGTCCGCCACCAGGGCGACCCAATCTGTCCAACCGATAGATCACTTTTCCTGGGATGGTCAGGGACTTTTCAGCAGTTAGAAATGTTTCTTGTAGAGCCAAGATGTCCGCAGCGGCGAAAAGGGGGGTATGCAGCCAGGGGAGTTTGTTTAAGATACTACGGCAATTCCATTGGAGAACTGAGATACCCATTAAGACAAGCTGAGAAAAAAAAGGGGGGTGAACAGCAAAACATAACCACAAGACACACACAGTGCCAAACTGCCCCGGCAGTACAGAAGGCAAACAAAAAAAAACGTAATCAATAATGAGGCGACACACACAAACACACATTTTTTTTTTTTTTTTTTTTTTTTTATGTCTTGTCAGGTTTATGCGGGCGTTTGCGCTCCGGGGAGGAGTCGCATATTTTAGCCAAAGTATTTATAATGCTTGCACTAAAGGCATCCAGTTGCTTCGTTAAATTAGCAGACTGATTTGAAATCACGTCAACGATGATTTTGAGCAAATGATTCGTTCGGACTTCCAACAATTTCTGAAAGTCCCCGAATTCAAAACTTCTAGTGCTGGTTGTCTGAGCGAATGACTTCGCCTCGGGTTTTTGAGTAAAGAATTTTCTTCTGGCATCTGTGAAGGAAAGAAAATTGCGACTTTTGAATCGAAGGAATTCGGCTTCCTGGAGCCGCGAGGGGCACTGACGAAAGTCCGCTCTGTGATCCCCATTGCAGTTCGCACATTTAACTGGGGTGGTACATGGCCCCGAGTGTACAAGGCTACATGTGACACAGCACTGCTGTGCTGGGCATTTGCCTGACGGGTGAGAAAATTTGAAGCATTTAATGCATTGCCGGGGTCGATCAATGAATTGCGTGACTCTCTGTAGTGAATACCATAACTTGACTTCAGCTGGAATTAATGTCACCAAGCTGGTCACCAGAACCGGAGAGACCGCACTTTGAGAGTCCTTTCGGATGAATCTCCGAAGTTCCAAAATGTTCAAATTGTTATTTTCCGCGAGTTCATTACCCAACTCTGGTAAAGGGATGTCAACGGGTATATTGAAAAGCAGGAAACGATTAGTAATGTTTTCCCACACTACTCTCTTTGATATAGTAACTCCCAAAAATTCAGACAAATTAACGAAATCAATCGCACAATCCACCTTTTTTGTACTGACAATAATATCACCCAATCTCGTATATCTAATATTGGCAATGTCCGCTGCAGACGGAACTTTTGACTTAATTTCTGCCTGGACCGCTCTCGGGTCTCGTTGGGGGATTGTTTTCGACCCCGAGCTGTGTAAAAAGATGTTAAAGTCCTTACCACCATTAGATGCCGCAATTTGAAGCAATCTGTCCGTAGACGCTGTAGCGCGAGCTATGTTTACATTATTCATATCACATTTTAACAAATTTTCAGAAACCTCTACCATTTCGACACTACTAACTGGTGGTTGTAAAGATGTTTCATCATTGACCACATTAACTGTCGAATTAGCCATCTTGGATGCCGACGGCCATCCCGACATTACCCACACGACACTAAAGTTCAAACTGATAACTACTTACTACGAAAATAAAAGAAAACAACCCACACAGAAAAGCACTGGTGATACAGCAAAATCTCCAGAGAAAAATAAATATAAACCACTTACTTTCAAAAGCAGCCCAAAACGCACAAAAAACAGATAAAACTTCTATCACCTGAACACAAACAAACCACGACAGCCGGCAGCTAGAATACGGAACCGCCCCCCACGTGAACTGTAAATTCAGCACGAGAGAGAAGCCAACCTCTCACCATCCAACCGACCGCCGAAAAAAAAACACAATCCATAATCAATGCGACAAAGGGAGCATTTTGTTTACAAACAAACATGCATAACGTTTCGAGTAGCGTTGCCAGATTTTTCAAAAGTTATCAATTTACTTCTGAGCTTTAGAGTACTTTTCTAAAGGAGAGAGTGGCGACTGGTTAAAGACGCTTTCAATCTGACGTCAAACTGACTCAAAATTAACGTTCGCTTTGTTGTATTTTCTGAATGTTTTAATACTTTATATGTAGAGGAAAAATTTTCTACGATTTATATTAAATAAGAAAATAAACGTAGCAACCTTTTGTTTAGATCTAGACTAGATCTTATTACGCTCGATCGTAGGATGGACACGGAGGCCCCGGGAGTTTCGTTTGCAAGGTGGTTTGTTTAGAACAGAGTATGCACCCTGGCAGCGGAAGGTGGAAATAAAGGACTTTCCGGCGCGTGCGCAGCACTTTTAAAACCTTATTATCATACAAAATCGTGTTAAAGATATAAAATCATACAAATTTGAGTTCTGTTTTAATTTATTATCACGGACCCGGGTGGGTCAGCTAGTACATAATAAAACAAGATACATGCCCAGATTGGATGTTTCTGCAATAGAAAGGGCGAGGCTAACGGAAAAGACAGGCTACCACGGTGCATTCCACTTATCTTTTTTTACAGACTGCTAGAGTGACGTGTTGCTCTTTTCGTACACTTGCATTGGTGGATTTGAGCATCATGTGACTCCCGCGGTCTGTAAAAAAAGATACGCGTAAAGAACCGCGGTAGCCTTTCTTTTTCGTTAGCCTCGTGGAAAGGGCAGTTGACGTCACTGTTGGTTCAACGAGGCTAACGAAAAGACAGGCTACCGCGGTGCATTCCACTTATCTTTTTTTACAGACCGCTAGAGTGACGTAATGCTCTTTACGGTTGGTTAGCAAGAAAAACATGTTTGTTCTTTATGACTCCTACTATACACATGAAACGGGGAATTTCGATTGGTGTATGTTAAACTGGTCTATAATATGATTGGACTACGTCGCCATGACGGTTCCTGCGATGATAGCTACGACAAAAATGAAGTGGTTTGTTTGTTTATTGAGAACATACATCTGACTTGTGTGCTTGACATCAAGTGCCCGCTTATAAGTCATCGTCAATATACAGGGACGAGATAGCCACAAGGAAATTTACAACACCAGAGAGTTACATCCGGGAGCTCCACAAAGTGTGTGCAATGCAGCTGGCGGGAGTCGAACCCGCCGACCTGACTCCTACGCTCACAAGCGATTAGCGGAATGGTGTCAAAAGAATATAGCACAGAATAGAATACATTAGGATTCTATTGTCTGTGGAATATAGAATAGATAAGAAGTCTTACTTGGACCTTTGGGTAAAGTCGGTAGAACATTTTCAGGAAAAAAACAAACTTTACAGGGTGCGCCGCCAATAACGCGCATGCGCCAATCTGTCACATACTTCTCACCCTTCGTTCCAACCCATAGAATATCTTCTATGGTTCCAACCAAACAACATTCCACTGTTCCCGCTCTTTTTTTTTTTAAAGAGATCGTGTATTTTGCAGAATTTCCATCGCTTCATAGCTATTTATTTGGCTATTAGTAATGGGGGGAAAAATGTAAAATATTATTCCAATTGACACAAAAGACTAAAATTTTAATAATAGTGGAATTTTACAAATATATCTTTTTTAAAAAGTCTGAGAAAGGTTTTAATAATGTTAGAATTCATTTCAAAACAACATTTATACAAATTATTTTTTTGTTGTATTTCCTTTTAAATATGTGTGAAATTAGTATATTCACAATATCTACTAATAATCAAATATAGATTTACAAAAGCTTTGTTTTAAAAAACAAAATATAATTTCCCTCATTTCGAAAAAACAATAAGCTTTCACAAATTAATATTGTTTTGTGATACATATTATTGGCTGATTAAAAAAAAAAAAAAAATACCTGTCTTTGTCATTTAATTAAAATTAGAAAAACAAATTTAAAGGATATGGTGCAAAAATGGAATGATGGGGTTAATAACAAAGGCGAAGTTATTCGTTTCAGAAATACAAAAGTGAAATATGCTTTACTTTTCATAAATCATTCTTATACATACAGGAAAAAGTATTGTTAAAATATATGAAATGGATCTTCTAAAAATACAAACTTTGTTAACGATTATAATTCCACTTGCAATAAAAAAGAAAGAAAAAAATCGCTGTGGTGTAATTATTTTTTCAATTAAGTTGTAAATAATCATTTACTTTAATACAACTTAAGAATGAGGGGGGGGGGATGCAAAATATTATTCCAATTGACACAAAAGACTAAAATTTTAACAATAGTGGAATTTTACAAATATATCTTTTTAAAAATTCTGAGAAAGGTTTTAATAATGTTAGAATTCAATTCATGGTTATTAAGTATGGCTAAACATGAAAGAAAACTTTGTTATTTTAAGATTTTGATGTGAATTATTAGTGTACATTTATAAGGCGAGTTTTCACTGAATAATTCAAGAAAAAATTATCTCATCATTATGCATATTTGTATTTAGTTATGCATTATTAATTATTTTAATTATTTACTTGACCTTTATTTTTAATTTTTTTATTTTATTTAACTATTTTACTTTATTGTAAGCATTCATTATAATTTTGAGTACATTGTTAAATTCAAATTATTGTTTAAAAAATGTAAACAGTGACCAGAAATCCGCAAAATTCTAAAATCTGCATAACCTCCGGTTTTAAGCTATGCAGATTTAAGGCAGTCTAGTGTATTATTGGAGTAATACCTTAATGAAAAATTTAATAACTTAAATTAACTGCAAATTTATAGACACAACACACATAGGTATAATCTTATCTATAACAATTTAATAGTAGAATAATATTTTAAGTTTTAAGTAAATCTGAATTTGTTTGCAACAATTTATTTTTATTTAAATTATTTTGAAATTTATCTAGGAACTGTAATAAAATTAATAGAAATGTGTATATCTATGCAGAGAAAATAAAATAAATACATGCACAGTACACAAATAATTTTAATAAAAAAAATCTGATTTAAATAAAAAAAAAATCCGATTTAAATCAAATAAATCAGATTTTTTTGATTTTATTTAAAAAATTATGATTTTTATCAACCCTGTCCCCTAATAATCAAATATAGATTTACAAAAGCCTTGTTTTAAAAATATATATATCATTTCCCTCATTTCGAAGAAACAATAAGCTTTCACACATTATTGTTTTGTGATATATATTTGGCTGATTTAAAAAAAAAAAAATACCTGTTTTTTAGAAATATTTTAGCTATTTAAGTATTCAAATTTAAATTGTAAATATTATCTGATGTTTTGAAAGGAGTTTCTACTTAAATGAAGTAATTATCTCCGTAATTTAGAATAACAGAATAAAAAATGACGAAAAGCAAAATGACCGAAAAAAAAGGTTAAAACCACCGGTTGGTTTGCGCTTACTCCCCTGTAAAGTTGTCTATCGCGCATTACTGTTCATTCTGCCGACTTGACTCGATGCGTTTTACATTACGCCTATGGGAGTGAATCTTCTTTACGGAGTAAATATTCTTTGTCTTAACCACTCGGCCACGGAATCCGCAAATGAAGTGGTAGATTGGTTGATGAAACTATTTGTTTGTAAACATTCGCTTTCCTTAATAGATCAGTTTCAACCACGTGATCAACAGCCCACCAAAAGTTATCAACCAATCATAATCGTGGATTTGTAGCCTGTATTACGAGCTGACCAATCATAATCCACCATTTTTGATGGGCAAACAAAAAAACAAATCTAGTTGCTAAGGTGGTTGCTAGGGTGTGACGTCAGTTGAAACTGATCTATAGACTTGGGTTTCTGTCAGTGTTGAATTCAGGGGGAGGGGGGTGACATCCTCCGGAAGATTTGACATTTTATGCTTTTAATGGTTATAAAGTGCAATGCACCCCCCTATCCCCCCCCCCGGAGTCACAGAAATCCTTCTCGGAGAAAAGTGTCTGAATTCAACACTGGTTCCTGTGCATGAGAGTGGCGACATACGAAACGATACTCATATTGTGCTTAGTCAGACGCGTTTATCTAACTATAGCAAGCCCACATTCCAGAAATTGGCGATACTCTCCTAAACAAGTGAGACAAAATAACGAACATTAAACCAATCAAATTTCATACCCGTGTGTCGCCACTCTCATTCTCATATCGCGACCAACGAAATACACGGACGATTCATGACTTTTATTTATTTTTCTTTTTATACTACTAATCAGGCATAATCTGCCGGGCATGAGTGCCTAGCATGACGAGTTAGTACTTGCGCTGGGCGATATTCCCTTGTTCGCATCGCTGCACTGCTCTCTAGTGGTTTGCTACAGTTTTCTTTGTTTGCTGGTTCAAGGTTTCTATTTAACTTTATTGAATTGGAAAATTTTTAAAAAAGCAAAAATTAAAGAAGAGAAGGGAATTGGTCTCGTAATTTAGAGCCTTGATCAAGTGACGAGAGATTCAGGACGGAATGGGTCATCTTTACACAGTGATTGGTACATTGTTTTGGCCCATCGTTCTGTGCCAATCGCCGTGTAAAGATGATCCCGCCGTGTGACGTTTTAAAAGTCATACACTGGCCGTATATTTCACTGGTCGCGCTCATATCGAGGCACCATTAAAAGAGTGAGAGAAATAGAGAAACATAAGCTTGGCGATAATTGCAGCTTATCCAAGTTTATGACCAAAACATTCCAACCAATCAAATCTTATTTACCGTGTGTCTCTTATTGTTCAAAATACACTTACACATGATGTTTTTTATAACATACAGACTTATTTTGAACATGGTAGATAAAAATAGAATCTAATTTGGAAGAACGTGATATATGGAATATTGTTATTAAAATTATTATTAATTATAAATTCACTTAGAAGTTCTATAAATTCAAATTTGGGTAAACTTTACCTTGTTATCTAACGTGTAACTCATGAATGACGCATGAAAGATCAAACTGTACAAAATGATCATTATGAACACGTTATATTCAGGCACTAGAGAGTTAAACTTTTGTTCACCAGGCGTATTAAAGTACTATACTTGTGAAGCTGAATTTGAAATGTGGAGTTCGCAATCACTTTTTCAGATTATTTCACTTGGAAAAACCTGTTCGTTCTTTACGACTCCTAGAGTACACATGAGATGGAGCGATTTGATTGGTCTACGTTAAACTGGTCTGTGATATGATTGGCCTACGTCGCCATGACGATTCCTGCAATGATAGCTGCGCAAAAATGCAGTGGTAAATTGGTTGATGGAACTGTTTGTTTGTAAACATGCCCTTTCCTTATTGCTTTATGCCATGGGCTCTTTGTTGGCTGCCGGGGATTTGCATTACGTTTACGGAGCTTTCCCTTTTTTACTCAAGAAAGTTTTCGCCTGGACCACGGGATCATGACGTAGTTTTTTGGATGAAATTGCATTAAGAAGAGAATTCGTGTTCCTGAAAAGATCTATTTAAGATTTAAAGATAAGCATAAATTTTTCAGAACGGGGACAAAAATTTATAGCCTCGAACCTAAAAAAAGAATATTGGCCATATCAAATGCAAACAATTTAGTTGAATCCCTGCAACAATTTTACACAACTGCATACAACAATTAACTGTGACTGTATTCTATTGTATCCAAGTTTGTTTACTAACTATTCAATAACAAAACAGTTTTAAAATGCGAGCTTTGGTCAGGCAGCTGCAATTTTTTGTTAATATTGACTAGCACTACTTTATATGGCAAAGTCTAAACTGCTAATAGAAGATGCGGATCAGGAGTATGAAATTTCACAAGATGGTATTAAATATGTATATATTTATTTAGAATGCTCATAAGAGGACTCGGAGTTCTCTTTTGTTAAAAATTATAATTTTTTCCCAATCCTTACATCTGTCTTTTAGCTGTATCTCATAGATTTTTGATATTTTGAACGGCTCATAAACCTTATAATTGCGTGTATTTATTTTAATTGTTGTTCTTATCAGCTTACTGTGGGAATTTTCTTCGGTAGTTTCATAGTAGCATAACAAAAATAGATTTTAAGTTTGGTTAATTTCTTCATAAAAAGTACCGATTACTTTCAGAGCCGTCCTTAGGGGTGTGCGACAGGTGCGGCCGCACAGGGCCTCGCGCCTTTATGTGTTTTTTCTTCTTACTCATAAATAAACCATACAATGACTTGTTTTGTCAGTTAACATTATGGATGTCCAAAAGTGATTATTTATAGGTAATTATATTAAATAATAATAATAACGTTTCGCGTTAAAAAATATATATTTAATGCAAAATAGCTAAATTATTACTAATTTTGTTATGATTTTCATTTCATAAAATTTATATGTGTAAACATACTTATTTATAAAATGTAAAATGTTTTATCAATAAAATGTTTGGTGCAAGTTGTGAACGCTCGAGAAGAAAACAGATTATTTGTAGCTTATATTCAATCTATAGGTATTGTTATACTTTATCCTAAGAAGCACCAGGCGTACAACAACTCTGGAAAGACGCATGGACGTTAAATGAACGTTAAACGACACATAAATGTTAAAAGGTCGATGCTGATGATGATTCTGACAAACTGCTCTCTATTATTTTAATGACTATAGTTCGACAACACAGATTTACGTTCTTTCTTTTGTAATAAAGTTTTCATTCTTATTATAATAATATCTAATGTTTCTGGCTACACACATATACGTATGTCCTGTCGCGTAAACACGACGGGGAGGCAAAGGAAGCTGAAACCCATACCGTTCAGACCTCTACAGATCTAGTCTCCAAAAAATTATCAAAGGATAATGTTTTTAAAAGTTCTTAGGTAAAACAAAATTTTGGGAAATATTGATTTTGACTCGGTTTTTTCCTATTTTTAAATTTTCTTATTAAATAAAAAATATTAACAAGTTTAATATTTGCTAATTAAATCAAAAACTTTAAACGTGTTACATTTAAAGAAAGAATAGGTTTATGGGTCAAAAATTTCATCTTTATCACATTCATTACTGCCATAATAACAAGTGGTCTGATCGAGTAATTTAATAGTTTACCCTTTGAGTACGAATTTATTTTTTTATTAGAAATTGCTGCAACTGCGACTTTTTACTTACCCATCATACGTAGTATAGGGTAAATCTTGTAATCGTTTTGAAAATCGAAAACTTTTTTTTTTACGGATTTACGCGTTTCAGACACTGGAGATTCCGAAAAACATATTTTTGAAAAAAAAAAAATTGCCGTCCGTCTGTCTGTGTGTCTGTAAACGCTCTATCTCCCGAACAAATCGATATAGAGACTTGAAATTTGGTGCCTACTTAGCATGTAATGATGGGAAGAAGTTTATTAAATTTCAGTAACCTCGATTATCCGGAACTATTTTTTTCGGACTCTCGAAATATTCGTTCTGATAAAAGGTATATAAAAAATTTTGAAATTGTTTATTATAAGGAAGGAATATAAAAGACAATAAAAAAACATAAATTTTGGATAAAGAATGAAGTCGATCGGCTTATGAGTTGACGAGATATTTGTAATCCTATTTTCCCACTCTTCGATTTTTCCTGACCCTGTATTTCATTCAAATTTTAATTCAAAGATATATTTTAATTGGAAATGAGACGCTTAATCCGACGCAGTAAACCGTTAGTTAATATGATTATCAATTTTGGAGTAGTAGAGCATTTAAAGTTTATGACGTCATCAAACCACGATTTTATTTGAATTGCGATGCATTTTATAAATAGTTTACACGTTTTATTTTCATATTTTATATTATGTATATCCATGATGGGTAAGTGTTACGGTGGCCCCCAACGACTAATTTATTCTATTAATAATAATAATAATAAAAAAAAAAAAAAAAAAAAAAAAAAATCTGTTACACTTCTATAACATTTCAAGATAAATCTAACCATAAAGAAAATTTTTGGTAAATAGTAGTACAAAACAAATATAAAAATATTCGATAACCCTACTGTTGGTCCGTGGGACGTATATGTGCCACCGTAATTAAATACATAAATATTTTAACCATTATTTTTCATTTATGCTTCTTTTTTAAACTATCACAAAAGGAATTAAGTTTTTTCCACAAAATGGTTTTAAAAAATGCTTGATTTTGCGTAATTTTAATTGACTTTCGGCTGATCACTGATCGCAAGCCCACGAATGTCACCTAAATTATACTAGCTAGCTAGTCTGGCCGGGTGTAAAAGCTAAAAGTTTGGTCCCAGCCTTAGTCGAGTAAAAATCATTAAAATCAGGCGCGCCCTGACACAATTTCCATAAAAGATTCCGATATTTGTTAGCCAGTATTGTCCTACAATTAAAATTCTTTAAAATAATATTGTATACGTATTTAAATAAATATTTTCAAATACAGCATTTTTCAGATTATTTGTACACAAGCTATAGTATACGGAAATTGCAATGTTAATGATCATTTAAGACAATTATATTCAAATAAAGACTCATTAAAATAAAATAGTTTAGAAGAAAAGAAAATGATTGAAAAGAAAGTCATAATTTTGAAGCTCTATAAAGAAAAAAAAGTAGATTTTTAAAAATATTTATCTTTAATTTATTAAGCTAAAATAAATTTATAAAAATTCTGTTAGCAAATTTACGAAACAGAAAAAAAAAGGGAGACAGAGGGGGGGGGGGGGGAGAGCGAGATGCAAGAGGTATCTTTTCACACAGAATTTTCTATACTTTCCGAATAAAAATTTAAATTTTGAAATGAAGGTAGTCCTACATATTAAAAATTGTGTCAACTTTAAATTTTCAAGTAGTATCGTCCACTTTTAACACCCTATTAGAGTTCCTTGAATCAAGGCGACCCGGGAGAAAAATGTTATTTAGGGGTTTGTCCATAAATTTAGAAAAAAAAAAATCAATGACAGGATTTTTTGTGAAGGTAATAAATAAAAGTTTTTTACATGAATTAACATTAGCATCCTTGAACTTTGAACGCATCTCATTATACAAAGATTTAAGAAAAGTATACAATCGGTGCCTTTTTCCAGTCTACGTTGATTAATGGAACTAAAAAAATGTGTGAAAAGTAGGTGTTACTATTGGAAAATTCAATGTCGATATAATTTTTAATATGCAGATCACTTACTTCACTCGTTCTTTAAGTTTCTCTATTTTAAAATTTGTACGCAAATTCGAAAAGGATACACAATTCCCAACCAAACAGTACCTTTTGCATTTCTCTGAGACAATTTTAGCGATTAGGGGATTTTTTTTTTTTCACTAATTTACCAAAGAAAAAAAAAGTGAGACATAAGAAATGCTGCTCCGACATGTCAGGTAAAAATGGGCTCGACCCAAATATACAGAAAAAAGAATAACATGGACCCAGTCCTAGAGTTGTGAAAAGAAATTGGCCCGAGTCTGCATAAAGCCCCCCCCCCCCCCAAACCTCCCCACAGAAAAAGTGCGATTCTGGGTGCGCCATTGTGAGCTTTTGTTTTGAGCTTCACTCCATGTGAGCTTTTTCGAAAGGTTATTGCATTGAGGAAAGTAGTGCTGCCAATTTAGTGGATTTTTATTCAAAATATCTACCAGAATTTTCGAATAGTTACCTTCACTTAACTTAATCACGAAACATGCAATTTAATGATTAAATAAAGAAAAAATTATTATTCGAAATTTATGGTAGATGAATTAAAAAAAAAATGCTAAATTGACAACATGGGGGGAATGGGATGGGATTAACTAGTTTGGAAGGGAAGGGCCTCGCAAAAGTTCTTGCACCCAGCCTCACTTTCACTAAGGACGGCTCTGATTACTTTAAACTGATTACATCATCTAGTTGCATATTGCATCCGATTTTATCATGACAATTTTCTTTTTTAACTCCTAATATGAGCATGATTCATTTGAATGCAGTGCATTTATAAAAATTGCCTAGATGTTATTATTAGGGATGCACCGAATATTCGGTATTAGGCCATATTGCCGAATATTCGGTTAGGCCGAATATCGAAACATTCGGAGTAACATCGGAGTAAACATTCCTAAAAACAAAATAAATTTTCGCAATCTTTTTTTCTAAGTCCAGCATATTTTTAAAGCTATTAGATTAATCTACAAGTGTTAGAATCATAGATAGCGCCATCCTGGGTGATCCTTTTTTTTTCCCCTCACATGTAAGTAGTATTGTAACTACTGTTTTATTGACAAGTGATAATAGCACCAGAGGTATGTATTTTGTTTCATATTATGTAATTGATGTCCTAAAGGCCATCGGGCTCCAGTATGTTAGAATCAATAAGGTCTAAAATAATCCGAGTGCCATGTTACATAGTTTCTGCTACTGGGTTGTAGGTACAACTAAGGCGCCTTTCCAGGGGTCGATCCAGGAAAAATTTGGGGCCTATTTAGGGTCCCTTCACAAAAATCAATTTGATAAAATGGGCCCCTTCACAAATATTAATTTGATAAAAACTTACTATTTATTATTTATTTATTATTTTGTGATGTTTTAAAATGTGTAATTTGTAAACAAGCAAGTTCACCAGTGAGGAAAACTTCAGCAAAAGGATTTTAAAAAGTTTTTCTTTATAAATGCTTGGTTTGAATTTGATTAACTGGATATCAACTTTCGTTGCAAAATGTTATTTTTCACAAAAATAACCTTTACTTTTCACAAAATGGGCCCCAAGAAAAAAAACCTGCATCGACCCCTGCTTTCAGGCACGTGAACTGCTGTAACCAAGTTCTGAGGAACTTTTAAATAGCATGACCAGAAGGAGAGTTCCTGTATGCTCTACAGCTGGTGAGGGTGCTGCCACCTGCTGACCTCTCCCATTTTCCCAATTGAAATGACGACATAGGTCACTGCAATTTGCAGTGGTTCTCACCTTCTTGAGAGACCACCACATATACACTAGGGGATGAGCCGGAGTCCCCCAACAGCTTCGAGCTGGACTCCCATAAGAGAGCTGGGTCCTAGGCCTTAAGTCAAGTTTTTCCGACCCACACTTGCTTTACCAAAGCTCGAGGGATGTGAACATCTATAAAGACTAGGGATGCACCAGATGTGAATTTTTGCCGGATACCGAATATCTGGTACAAAATTTTACCGAATATCCGTTATCCAGCCTAATACTTTTCGTTTTTAATTTCAATAGTAATATTTCTATTTTATGCTTGTTTAAAGAAGAAAAACTTTAAATTATTATAATTTTACGTCATTCAACTTTTAAAAACAGATTTAAACTCGTTTATTAAGTTAAAGTTGCTTAAAAACAAATGCTTTTTAGTCATTAAATATTGAAATTTAATCATTTTTGGTCTTTTGCCTATTCTAATATACGTATTAGCAGTTTTTTTCTGTTATTCAGGGTCATTGAACATAAAAAGATAAACAATTAACATTAAGTAATTTCTCTGTTTTTCATACTTATAAATCTTGGTTATTTATAAATACTAAACTTCCTATTGAAGCGGCTTTTTCTTTTCCAGCATACTCGTACATATTATTACTTACTTTTCCTATGACAAATGTTTTCTAACAGAATTTAAATAGAAAAGCTCTTCATTGCAAGTATCTTTTTTTGTAGTACAAAGGGGACAGTGAACTATTCAAGAAAGTGGCACAATTCTTTTCATGATCAGTATTATTTTACCACAGCTGGTCTTTTATCCATGGACAGTAGTAACAAAAGATTAAATAAAATCATTTTAACTTTAAAATTGTTGAAAACACAAGAAAAAAAGACAACCAGAGAAGATTATTCTTAGAAGAAGGAAAATATTTGTGATAAAATATGTAACAGAGCCTGAAAATGCTGAGCACCATAACTTGCCTTTAATTATAAATAATTAGTTGTCATATTTTAAATATTATATTTCATTTATATTTAAATCCTATAATTTCATTTTTGTGAAAATATGAATATTTATTTCTACTAACATTGTTTTAATGGGATAATGTTGATAAGAAACAACTTAATTTCATACTAACTTTTTCTGATAATGTTAAAAAAAATTATTTAAAAAATGAGTCACTATTCGGCAACCGAATATTGAAGTATTCGGCCCGACCGAATATCTGGTTTGAGTGCCGAATAAGCAGGATATCTGTCAGGAGACTGAAGACTGAGTTGTAGGTAAAGAAAAAAGATAACTTTGGATTGTATTTTATTTAATTATTATTATTATTTTAATGTTTGAACTAGAAAATCAAATTGCCTTAACTTAGAAATTAAACCTAAAAATGATCTTGAAATTATAAATTTGAAAATGCATTAAAAAAATATTATAATTGTCATTATTATAAAAATGAGTCACAGATGTCATATACGCACCACATTGGCGGAATTTTCTTTCCCCCCACCAATTTTGCAAAAACTTTGTTTTTGAATATTAGTTACAAATAGCATGCAATAATGGCATGTGATTTTTTATTTCAATATAATAATAAAATAACGTAATAAATGAAATAGCTTCTATTATTTAAAAAAAAGAAAATAAAAATAAATAAATGATAGTTTGATATAAATAAATATTGATATACATAATAAATTAAATAGAGATAAAACATAATCGAATTAAAATAAAAAATAAAAGCAAATAAACAGCAATATAAACAAAATAACCGGGTTACCATGTGAGGCATAAAATTGCCATTTTGCTGCATTCGCACCAGTGTGGTGCGTATATGACATCTGTGCCAAATGAAATTTAGATACCTTTCTAATGTTTACAATATCTCTTTAACTTAATATGATTATTTTAAAAGTTAAACAGTAGTTAAGTTTATATTTTTTGTAGAAATAAGTATTTTAAAGTGTGCAATTAATTTTTTTCCCTAGATGTTTATACTTATGCTAAACAAATTGGAATTGATGTCAGTGAAGAATACCATTTAATGTGGATTGCTAAAGAAGGTCTTTCTGCAAAAGTTCCTGAACCATGGCTGATTTGGTATACATTTTCTATTTTTATTTTGTTCTTTGATTTTTAAGCATAGTGGGTACATAATTAAGAGCTTTTTCTCTTTAATTTTGGTTCAAGAAGTATGAAAAACTAAATGCAAATTATGTTATTTAAGTACAATCACAGTAAAATTTTACAATTTTGTGAATGGAAATTCATGTTTTCTGTTGAATGTCTTTTAAAAATTATGTAAAAGCATTTCTACCTTTAAAGTTTTGGCCTCTAATTTCAAAGATGGTGGAATAAAAAGTCTGAAAATGCTGTTATTTTGATGTAATTATAGGAATATTTTGCAGTTCTATGAATTCTAGCTTTCTTTTTGGGTACTTTTCTGTTAGCGCTGCACCAATCAAAAATGACTTTTACATTAGTGTGTCACCAATTGTAACCAAGAATAAGAACATTATTATGGAAATTGGTACTTCTCCATTATCTTGTCGACCACTTTCTATAAAAAAAGGTACTATCGCCAAAAATGCATGATCGTAACGTCAAGTTCACTTGATATCAGATATGTTACATGTGTTTGTTATGTCATCAAATGATTTTTAATTCAACGTTTATCTGTTTTTTAATGATGTTTTAATGATTTATTAGTTACTAATTTAATTAAAATAATAATTACCTCATTGCGATATCATGATATTAAAAGAGAAAAAAAACATTGAAAAAAAATTGTGATGCATAGTTAAATAGAATAAATCAGTTTCAATTGATGTCAGAAGTATTTATCCATCAACATAGAGGGATAGTTGAGAAAATAATGTAAATAAATAAATGAATAAATATTCAAGATAATTTTTTTTTCTGTTTTCATTAATATATTGTCAATTTTGTTGTAAGTTACTGAAAGTTGAGACTTTAGTGAATGGGGCTTTTCCTAAATTTTTGTATTGTTTCAGATTACACTGACAGCATTCTTCCATTTGTTTATTTAGCGTAATATGACTGTGGCTTTCATGTGCACAGCACTCATACATTTCTTAGTGACTGTGGCTTTAATGAGTTTTGTACATTTTAGAGATTGCTTCACAGAGAGTTTCCTGCCTCCAGTGACTTTTATTTTCATGTGCGTGCAGTGACCGTGGTTTTACCAAGTTTTGTGCATTTTAGTGATTGCTGCATACAGTGATGTTTTCTTTTATTTCATGTATGTGCAGCACTCATACATGCATTAGTGACAGCAGCTTTATCAAGTTTTGTGCATTTTAGAGATTGCTGCATCCAGTGGTTTTTTTTGTACTTTTCCGTTATTGCTTTGACTGGTGCCATGCTAACAGAAAAGTACCATTTTTTGAATGCTATCATTTCACTTATAGAGTGCTTGAGCCTTTTGATGGTTTTTAACATCTCCATTCAAATTGAAAACATTTCTCTTTTTTTTAAATTGCAATGAGAAAATGGCTTCAATAAAGATATAATAATCACCATTGTTTGCATTTTCTTTCTTTTTTTCACAACAGTGGAGTAACTCAATTGCCATCATTTAAAGAAATAATAAAAATAAAAAATAAATTACATCGATGTAAATATTTTTAAAAAGAGCTGGTGTTGTCATACCTACAAAAGAACAGCTTTCATTTGAAAACAATATTATTAAAATTAGTTCAGTAACAAGCACAAATGAGATTAAAAATTAAAAATAAATTACATCGATGTAAATATTTTTAAAAAGAGCTGGTGTTGTCATACCTACAAAAGAACAGCTTTCATTTGAAAACAATATTATTAAAATTAGTTCAGTAACAAGCACAAATGAGATTAAAAGTAAATAAATAAATAAGCCTTGTATTTTATAATATAGATGTTTTTAGTCAATCTGCTTTATTTTTTAAATCAAAGCTGAAAATTTGAATAGTGTTCATAAATGTTATATGTGTATAAAAGACAGGGCTGCCATTTGCAACTAAAATGCTACTAAAAGCGACTATTTTCAGCATCAGGCAACTATGGCTACTATTTTAGCCCCAAAACCTTCAAAAGCGACTATTTTGGGAGAAAACCAGAAAAAGGGAGACTATTTTCCAATTCCAGCTACTATTTTTGTAAAAAATAAAAAATATAATTCACCAGTCTCAGAATTACAAATTTTTTAACCCAATATTCCAACCTAATATTTCCGTATAAATTTGTTTTTTATTCAATTTTTAAAATATGTAAACTTCCAATTGAAATTTAAAAAAAAAATTACTTTTTCAATCTAAATATAGTTCAAATATATCAATCATTCAAATTTCAGTAGGAAAACTAATTACTGCTTTTTGGTTTGGCTACTACCCATAAGCCTTATGCTTTACAGTATATTTGTCCAATTTTTGATTGTTTTTAAAGGTATTTAACCCTTCAACTGCCATATGAACCACAAACGATTAACTGTAGATTTAACACACTAAGCAGCGTGAATCGTATTTGTTTCTAACCTTTTATAAATGTTTCATACCAAAAATTTTAATTAATAAACGAGCTGAAATAAATCCTACTTAGAAATAAGAAAATCTTGTTTTCTATCGCAATTTTTCAATTTAATAACAGATTTAAAATATTGAGGAAAACATTTAAAATATTGCCTTTCTTACTTATTTAGATAGCTTTATTTGGCCCATTGGTGTCTATAGAATCAGACTTTATTTATGCCGATTTTGCTATTTTATTTTACATAAATTTCTTCTAAAGAACAGATTAGTTATGTACACATATTTTCTTTATCAAATGCATCCTTTTTTGATAAAGTCACTTTTTATTGGCAGATTTTTTGCTTCAGTTTTATTTTGTTTACAAAATGGAATTAAAATTGCAGCTAATAACATGCAATAAAAGTTTTATCATTTTCAGTTACATCACAGTAATGCTCAAGTACAAGCTAAGCATATATTAAATTTAGTTTGGGAAAACCAAATTGCATTCTGATCCTATATTTCAGGTGATAATTTAAATAATTTAAAAAGTTTCTTTTCTCTTTCCGTTTTTGTGTGTGTGTGATTTTATAATTAAAATACAAAAAGTTATCAAATTTGGATGGTAACTGTAGAGAAAGATGTGGATTTTTATTATGTTATTTTTATGGCAAATAAGGATTCTTGCCCTTCTTTTCTTAAGTTATAATGCAACTATTTTGGCTACTATTTTTGTACAAATGCTACTATTTTGGCTACTATTTTTTTCATAGTAGGCTACTAAAGCAACTATTTTTGATGCCATTAGGCAGTGGCAGCCTTGAAAAGAGTATGACTTACCTGTCTGATTTAAAGTGAAAACTTCTATAGAAGGTGATGCCATGTAACTGTGTTACACCTGATACTCTGCTAAACTTATGTTATATTCTTTTCTTGCTGAAGGTATCTTACATGAATAATGTTTATCATATATATTAAATGAGCCAGCAATTTTCCTGATTATGGATGCTGTCGAAAATGGCTGGGACAATTTTCTCGAAACTTGCCTCCTATTTTTATGATGTAAGCCTTATATACTAATCCGAGTTTGAAAAACCATCAAACTGGAACTCAACTTCAAAAACATGCGTTTTGATAGGTTTAAACAATTTTTTCTATGTTAATGTTTCATAACCAAAGTTCTTGCTAATACTATTTATTTGTCATTGATCAGTATCACAATTCCGGAAGATTTCTACTCTATGGGAGATTTAATGTAAGTCGAACTGTCATAGTCATAGGACAGATTGCATTCAGGGAGACCACCTGTTTAATTTTTCCATAGACAGCATTGTCTTTCAAATGATGTATGAATTGTGGCAATGTTCAAAAATGTAGATTTTTCTGTGGTTGTCTTCCAGTCTTAATACAATTTACATAAAACAAGATTTATGTACTAATTCAAACAGGAGAAAATAATTAGATGAGTATCAACTTCAGCAAAGTTAATTTTGATTGGTTAAAAAATCTTAATGCTAATATGCTGCTGACGTATTGTCATTCCCAATCCAGTTAAAAACTCTTGAACTTAAATTTTATAGATAAAGTGTTTGTAGATGAAAAACAAAAATCATAAAAATAATTCTGTTTAACAAAAAAAAATCACTAAACTGGATTCTGAAAACCATTCTTTCACAATACCAATAATAAGTTGTCTGTTATATTCAAAAGTTTGTTAAATGAAACAACCCCATTTTTTATGCAATTAAATTTTATAGTGTTGCTCTTTAGTAATTGGGGTCCTCGATTACATGTATAATACAGCGTGTATTGCTTGCTGCAAAATTACTAGCAGCTTTTAATGAAGAAAAATTTTCTGACAAACCCCTAAGTTTATTTATTAAAACATTAATTGGAAGAGGACATAATTTCCAATCAAATGGCTATTTCTGTTTTTTAATTAATTTGTTCATTAAAATGTATGGGATGTTTGCCCCTCTGTTTTTTTTTTTTTTTTTGGCCGACTGAACCCTTTGGGTAAAACATTGGGTATATGAAATGTTCTACATGTTTATTACTATCCCACAAATTGACTATGCTTTTTTCTTTGAAACATTGATTCTTCACCATTCATTATCTAGCATGTTTTGAATTTGAGTTGAGTGTAACAAAAGAGAATACTTCATAGATCATAGGAATGATGAGTTTTCTGTAATCAACATTTTTTTGCATTATAAAGAGTAGTTTGACAAGGCTTTATTCCTTTGGCATTTGCATGCTGTTTCACTTCTTTATTTTCTCGCATCATCATAAGTGATTGTGCAAAATTATTTTATGACTCTGTAATATGCTGTAGCAATTCCATTTAATTATGGTTAATTCCATGGTTTAGATCATTTTTGAGTCAGAACTTAAAAAATACATCTGACTACAGTGCAGCTGTTTGAATCCTTCTTTGTTGTTTTCTGTAAACTGTCATGTATTTCTTTTTATGTGTGGAATGTCCTACTTTGCCATTTTCAGGGTTAAGAGGCGAAACAATAAGCATTTCTAGCTACAGAAAATCCTCGTCACACCCATAGTATTGTTGTTTGGAAAAAAATGTTGAATACCTTGACAATAAACCAATTTAGTATTTTACAACTGCAGAAATATATAACAAAAAAAATCATAACTGTTACCTCAATAACATGGAGAAACTGAATAGAGTATGATATATATACAAACAATGAATTGACAGCATTTTATTATTATAACTTTTAGAAACTAGAAATTATATTTTTATGTAGAAATGAATAATAAAAATTTGTCTTTACTCAAGTACAGTATATATTATGTGGAAATAAATAATAAAAATTTTTCCTACTCAAATATAGAATGAATGTTGAAAAAACTACTGAGTGAGACTCTGTCTACCAGGTACTGTCAAATTAAATTTCAATAAGTTATGGCCTATAAATAAACCTATGGCCTATATCTCTTTTGAATATGAAGTTCATTTAAAACCATCTATATTTATTTATAGCTTACCATTTTAAGAATTTTGGCTTAGAAGGCTGTAGCATCTGCTTGCTACAGAATCATGCTCTTTCATGTTTCAATACTTTCCATATATATTTTTACTAATTCTGTGACAATTTTTTTCTGACTTACTACATTGTTATTGTATAAATTTTAATTAAAAAAAATATATATTTATACATCTATGGTAGTTAAGGATGTATGAAGACTTTTTTAGAAAAGTTAAGAGTTATCTAAGTATATTTTCTTAAATTAATCTTAACATTTCTTTCTTATTAAAGATGTTATAAAATACACCTAAGAAGATATTATCAAATGATGAGTGGCATAAATGATATTAGATTTTATGTAGTAGAAAAAGCAAATGAAAAGTATAAAACATGAAGAAGATTGGATTTTTTCTGAAAGATAGAGAAATCTCTTTGAATCTGAAATCTTCTCGGTACTGGTAAAAATGCATAACAATTTATTTATGTATATACAGTTGAGTCTCCCTATAACAAACTTCCATATAACAAATTTTTATCAGGAATCATTTTTTCAAATGATTACATATAAAAAAAATCTATATAGTGAAAGATCTATCTCCATATAATGAATTTTTGAAATTTTTTCTTCATTTGTTTAGAAAAAGCTTCAAAACAACATAGTCAATTTTCCTTCACTGATTCCTGGTTTATCTTTCAAAGCTGAGTACCTCCACATTATTCTTTATTTTGTTTATCAACTTCATTTTCACAAAAATTTTGCAAAATTAGTTTATTTATCATTATTGATCTTGAAAATGTTACCGATTGAGCATACGAAACTTGTTGATCTGTTTATTAAAAGGTATTTATAAGTCTTTATATGTACTGTTATAACTTTTATGATAATAAGTGATTTTCTTATATAATTCTGCATTCCTTGTTAAAGTGCGAACATTTTTACAAGGATGTAACAGTTTTGAAATAAAAACAATAAAAAATTATAGATTTCTTCGTCTAAAACAAAGAAAGGTAAGTTTTCGTTATACCTTTTTTTTTACTATGCGTTCAAATAAATGTTTTTCTTTTTTGAAACTGCTTAAATGATTCGAAAATACAATATCAAGTTAATATTTAGAGTTAAATGTTTCAAAATCTTAATTAAACACCTCAAAGAATTACAGCACATAAAATAGGAATTTATTTTTTCTATATAACAAATTTTTTGATTACAACAATGGATTTTGTTATATAGAGACTCAACTGTATATATTTTGTAGCTCCTCATTATAGTACTCAATCAGACATATCCCCTTTTTTTTTGTGTCATCGGAAAGTAGTTCGATCTTAAACATGTTTTTAAAAAACTTTATATATATGTCAATTGAAAAAGTATATCTATCATTAATTTTTAATTTTCCCCAATGCTCTCAGATATATTCTGCTTTTTCCTTTCTTCCATCATGAAGTGATATAATAAGGGGCTACTGTATATTAAGATGCATCTTATTATAAGTTTCATTTTAGCTCACATAATTCATTCTTGATCTTAAGTGTTTTTTAAACTTCAGTAAGCCTTGATTAACTTAATTGCAGTTATACCTGCTTTTTAGAAAAGTAATTCTACCAACATAAATTATTGTAATAAAGAATATGTTAGACTACCTGGAATGCTGGAATACCACATAATTAGCAGTAATTAAAACAAAACACTATTAGGGCATATGTTTATTAAATTTTATGGCATTACCATTCACTACATTTGGTTATTCTCAAAAAGATTAATGTAGATGAAGCTTTAGGGCTCTTTGTTCAATATCCTGGCTACCTTAGACCTCTCATCCTGAAAAATAAGATTTTTCGTTGCTAGTATTTTCCTCTCTCATTCTATATTTCTAAATGTGTTTCATGTATATATATATCTAATGTCTTGGCAGGTGGATATAATAAAGTGATTATCATTATTTGATCGACTGGAAAATAATTTGACTCGGAACCTTGCTAATTCAACGAACTTATTTATTAACAGTTCCTGTTGCGAATCATGTGAGTGGCTGATGTGTGGCAGCAGTGTCGACCGGCGCTTAAGCCCCCAGTGACACATGATAAAATCAGTTCAGTTGTGCCGGTGCCCAGATAACTGCTCGATCAAGAAGCGTAACTGCCGCTTTCTTGAATTAATTTCTAGAAAACATCAAGTGTAATGTTTTAATTTATGTTCTTCATGTGTTACACTGTGTCTGTAATAAAACCTAGAAAAGACAAAGAACAAATTTACACACGTAACAAGAAACATGATTTATAATATAGAAGTCCTGGAATTTATTTAATCTCCTAGAATCGAAATTCTCTTCTTCAAAGTTCCAGGATATAGCAATAGAATTGATAATTCAAGGGAGGCTCCGAGAACCATGTACTTACTGAAATTCCTACATGGCTTCTAGGGAAGGCTGATCATCTCAAATTCTGGAAAAGATCTATCTGTTTGACACGGTCTCCTGCTTTTATGTTCATATTTCTGATTTTTTCCAGCAGGGTCGGGTGGGGCGGGATGGGTAGAAATAGTCAAATATAGACTGGACCTTTAATTTAACTGTGTTCGGCTCTTGACTGATGTGATCTTGTGGCGGTAACAAGGCACCAGCGTTATTGCATCACCATCAGCAATTTCTAATCTTGAAGTTAATTAAAAGTTTTTGTGACCTAAACTTAATAATGACTGATCAGAAAAGTTAATTGGAATTTATGACTTTGAGTGATCATCTAATATAAACATGTCAATTAACTCATATTTTGCAAAAGTGATTTCACCAACATTAATCAACTTTAAAGATATTTATGATGGGCAATTTTATTTCTTATTCTTTGTTTCATATATAAATTATATAAATATTCATTTTATACATAAAATGCAGGGTATCATGGAAAGTAGTATTCAAAGTTTAAGAGGAAATTAAGCACACTGCACCAAACATTTATTTATTTATTTTTAAATAGGAAACAAGGGTCTCAATCCTATCATTTCATCATTAATGCAGGGTATCTCACTGTCAAACACAGATATTCATTCATAACTTTAACAATAGTAGATACTTTAATGATATTTTCAACAGACTTATATTATTTTCTATAAAATATGATAACTTTGCAAGAATTGCTTAAGATGGTCACGATCCACATACAAACAATATTGATCTAGGTGTTCTGTAATTCATAATGTAGCTCGTATTACATAGGTGTCACTGGCTTAATTACAGGGCACTTCCCATGATATCACATTTCACACAAAGTAATGTTATTTTGTTGAATATTTTGGTCAGCTATCTTCAATGTAAGTTATGAATAAAAAATTGTGATCGGCTTGGTGTGAGACACCCTGTATTTATGACTGAATAAGTAATTGTGGTTTCCTATATACAAAATGTTTGTTGCAGTGTGCTCTATCACCTCATAAAGTTTTTACACCACCTTTCGAAACACCTTATAAATATATATAAGTACACTTTTGAATGAGATTTAATCAAGCAACTTCTGAGCTTATTAATATAAATGTTTTTCTGTAATACTTTTTTTAAGGCCTAACTATAATCTTCCAATTCTGACTTTTCTATGAAGTGTCTTAAAAACCCACATTTAAAATATTCTGAAATTGAATGTCTTAAATAGAAAAGAATTTGATTAAAAATGTTAAAAAAAAAGAATTTATTTAAAAATATATATCACCTTAATTGACAAACTTAATATATAAGGATGAAAATTTTCTACAAATCCATCATTTTCTACTTTTTAATATTTTTCAAAGGTCCTTTTTTGCTTTTTGAGTATTTTTCTGCCAATTTTTACTCATAGAAATTTTCTGACAATTTTCACCAATAATATGGAATTGTAGAAACAGAGATGTACACTCTTTACTCTCCTGATTTTGGGCCTAACTACTGCTTTCATACTGTGTAGCATATTTCCCCTAATTTTTTGTTATTCTGCAAGAAATTTTATCTTTGCTACTATTGAAAATTATTCCATTACTAGCTGGCTTCGCCACTTGCGGGCCCCTAATTTACATCGGGGCCTCGAATATATGAAAATAAATTAGTTCCACCTTCCACTGCCATGATAGCGCAATCTGTCGTATGTCGTATATGAACCTCAGGCACGTGTCCCCGCTGCCTGCGGCACCATATAGCAGACGTGGCACTGCAAAATCCATTAGTTCCACCTTCCGCCGCCAGGGGCGCAATCTGTCCTATACGAACATAACCGAAATCTCTAAAGCTATCGAAACCCAGTCGAAGGAGCCAAAACCCGTCATAATCGGGCCCATAGAATCCGAGAGAGGAAAGTGCCCCCTGGAGATGAGACTTGGAACTAAAATCGATAAGTTCTGTCGATGTTGAGTCAAATGAACCAAACTGTGTCCTGATGAGACCCATACGACCTAAATTAGCTGCAAAATTCGTTAGTTCCATGCAAAATCCATTAGTTCCACCTTCCGCCGCCAGGGGGCGCAATCTCTGCTATACGAACATAACTCAAATCTGTAAAGCTATCGAAATCCTGTCGAATGAGCCAAACCCCGTAGTAATCGGGCCCATAGGACCCGAGATACCAAAGCGCTCTTGGGGATGAAACTTGGAACTAAAATAGATAAGTCCTGTAGATGTCGAGTGGAATGAATCAAACCGTGTCGTGAGTGGACCCATAGAACACGAGTTAGCTGCAAAATTTGTTAGTTCCACCTTCCACCGCCAAGGGGCACAATCTGTTCTATACAAACATAACTGAAATTTTTTACTCTGTCGATGTCGAGTCGAATCAGCGAAACCGCGTTGCGACCGGACCCATATGACCCATGATAATTTAAAATGAAATAGCAAATTCCTATGTTTTTCTTTTTTATTCTATACAAAAATTGGGATTTTGCTAAAATAAAAAAATATGGGCCAAATTTGAAAATTTTTTGAATTTCTGAAATGTCAGCCCACTCTGAGCAAGGATGCGTACTCTTCAGATCCAAAAATCAATTATTTAAAAAAAAATTATATAGCTTATAGAAACCGCAGTTCCTTTAAAAAGGAATTGTTTTATCTCCATGAATAAATGCCATGATATCTGCTAATGAAATATGACTGAGATATCAGGTGTTCCCAAATAAAATCTTTTTAAGTGGTCTAATTAAATAAAAAAATACTTGTAAATTCCGTCCTAATTATCGGAGAAATTTGAAAATTACATATTTAGAATCCTTGTGAAAATTTATGGATGGATGTATAATTTTCAAATCGATAAATGTAATATTTAAAAAAAATTTAATAGACCTGGAATACTTCCACTATAAAAAAAGATGCTTTGTTTCATTATTTCTTCAGCAGACATTTGTCTCCGTTAGACGCCTGCTGGAGTATTGAAATTAAAACTAATATTTTTTTCGACATAAAATTAAAAGTTTATTACTTGATAACTTCTCTTCTAATTGGTCGAATTTTATGAATTTTACCTTCATGAATTCGCAAAATTTTTTTTACGTCTGTTTGCAAATTTTCGTGCCGATGTGCCGATTTTTTGGAAAAAGGCTGGAAAACATCTAGTACGCCATATTTATCAGAGCCGGAACGAAAAATATTGGGGTGCAGGTGGAAGACAAAAGCTGATTGGTTAAGTTTTTCCAGTCAAAACTGAAATCGTTCTTTGTTTCAAAAAATTTTATCCTTTTTCGGTTCGCTAATTTTCGAGACTTTGTTAATTAATAACTCTCTTCATTGAGGGCCGATTTCTTCGATACTGAGTATCACCAATCCCAGGATATTTCCGAATTTTATAAAACAAAAAGGGCTTTGCTACTCGCTACGGTTACAGAGTTTTTCCAGGTACAGACACACAGACAGACATTTCCGAACATTAATAATAAAGAAGATTAGCATCCCATTTTTAGCATCCATTATCCAATGTTAGTGTCAGTGCTTATGTTATTCTTACTTCATTAAAATCTTATACAAAGTTCATTAAAATTAGAAAATGCTTGTTTTATATATAAAAAATCTGGAGTTCAAAACAAATTCACAAAAGTGTGAGGTGCTTAAAATAATATGATAAAGAAATTAAGCCACAATGGCAATCATACGAACGAAAATTCCTAAACTTTCATTCAAAATTAAAATACGGGGTGGACATAATTAAAGTCACAGTACTCAGCGTAATTATGGCCAACCTGTATAGTATGAATGTGATTAAAATTCCAATTTGCTTAAGAGTATTTTTATTAGTGCCTCATACTTTTTACAATTTTTATTTTACCTTTCATAATTTTGTAAAAAAAAAAGTTCTACACAAATATAAGAATGTTTTAAAAATATATTTTAATTTTATTTTGAATATTTGCTGTTTTTACTCCTGAACATATAAATCAGTTAGTGATTTCGATGTTAAGAATATATCACAAAAAAATTAGATATTACTTCAACTGATATTGTATTAAAAATAGGTTATATAAGTTATATTAACTACATATTTCCTAAAATAATTTAAAATAATATTATAACATAATTTATTAGGGAATCATTTAAAAATTTTATTCCTATGTGTTTTAAAATATTCTATTGCGAATTGAAAATAAATGAATAATTGGTGAATTTTAAAAGATTTATATTCTGAAATGTTCTATTTTACTTATTTTTTCTAGTTCTGATGAAAAAGGGAGAGTTTATTTTCATAATCCCGAAACCTCTAAAACCTCGTGGCACCACCCTTTGGACAAATATTATGCGGCTTTAGTTTCCGAAGAAAGGACCAAAAGTAAAAGTTTGAATTCAGCCTCATCTGATTATGGATTTGAATCCAAGGTAGTTTTACTATTTAATTGACTTTAGCAGTTAAACCTAGTATTTAACATTCATTTGGTTAATTTTAATATTGGTTGGATGAAGGCATTTTTGATTAAATTTATGTAATTATAATGTCTCTAAAAAATATTTTTTGAGTTTAAATGAATGTATTGTTTGAATTGAAATTTTTTTTGAAATACATGTCTTTTAAGACATAAAAGAATACGTAAAAATTGTATATCGAACAATTTATCAAAATGAGATTAGACTAACTAGGCACAAAATTTTTGTGCATACAACAGAATCTACATATACCTATTTAAATTTAATAAACCAAAAACATAAAATTCCATTCTGAAATATTTAGAAATAAAAGTAGCCTAAATATCTATATTAATAAAAGAAAGTTTTTGTCGTAACTGTCTGTTTGTTTATTAGTGATGACTAGGAAAATCTATCACACATAGAGATCTGCAAATTTGGTTCCAGGCAAAGGAAAACAAGTCTCTATGCACCCCAGATTAAGATATTTGATATTTTGATAATTGGCTGAGATATTAATTAAAAACCTTCATTGAACACTTATTAAAAGCTTCCGTTGTCCTCAACTCACTGCAGTCAGGATTGCTTTCACCCAAGTCTGGAAAAATGTAGTTCCTTAGGCAGAAGGAAAGAAAGAAAACAATCTGTTTTTACTACCACTTCAAATTGTTATCATGCAACCCAGGATGGAACTAAAAAAAAAAAAAAGACATCTACGGATACACAATGACTTCATCATTCTGACACCGTTTATTTAAAAAAGATCAATATTAACTATTTAATTTTTTTTTTCTAAAGTCCTTTTTAATATACTTTCTTTCTTCTAAAGCCATGGTCGATCGCGCCTGATCAATAACAACTGTGAGCAACAGAGAAAATGAATTCCATTTATATTATAACCTTTTATCAACAAAGTTGCCGGCAGATTTTTTTTTTCTTTTTTTTTTTTTTTTCATGGCTCAAACAAAGTATAAATGAGATAGTAATGATTTGCATTTTTCTTGTTTTCAAAATCAAATAAATTTTTAAACAGTTTCTTTGCTAATTTTTATTTAAATTCCAAATTAAAAAAAATTCTGGAATAATTTAAGCTACATGTAACATATAAAATCATTATAAAGGAAAAGACAGTAAGCAACAAAGTAAAAGCAAACGGCTGTATCAAAGCTTCATGATGGAGCTCCTTCTTCAGTGCAGAACAAAAATAATGTCATAGTGAAACAGCTTTAGCAAATCACATGCTCCTGCTGAAACTGTTCAAGCTAGAATTATCCCTGCAGTAAATGTATGTGCTGCTGTTGTTGTTTTTTACTCTCTTTTATTATTTTGTTCTAAACAAAGAAGTCTTATGACGTCTTGAAACATGTGTATGCTTAAATTTTCTAGTTATTTGTCTTTTCTTTTATATTTGTTTTATCTTTTGTGCAATTCATACCAAGGAAAAGAAAAATATGATACACCTATCTTTATTCGCAGATCATTACAATAAAATCCCAACAAAGGTGTCATTAGACTTGGGATAACGTCTTTTGAATATGAATTAAAATTTTAAATTAAAGGTAATCTCCATATCAAAAACTGCACAAATTTTCATTTTTCAAATGGCAACACTCATTTTTGACACTTTATTTGAGTTTCTTGGATTGAGAACAATGAACTGAGTTCCTTGAAAAAGTATATATTTTATGCAAAGTTTCTTAAATCTTCGTAGAATTTGAAAAAAGTCAAAGTTTGAGGAGACTAATGTTAAATCCATATATGACAAACTTTAATTGATATCTTCCCAAAAAATTGTCTGATTAGAATGTTTTTATTAATGAAATACTTTGAATAGATTCAAACATAATACAGACATATTTATAATTCAGAAACATATTTTTGATTATGAAAATTATTAATAAATTTATATTGAAAAAGTTAATGAATTGTGGTCTACATTAATTTTTACATACAAAAGCTAGCATTGTCAAAAACATGCTAATGTGCTTTTACAGATCATTGCGATGATTAGTTTTTGAGATGTAGAAAAATTTTACTTTTTTGCAGACTAAGGGGATTGTTTCCTGTTTTGTTATCATTTGCATCCATTGTAAAAAGTACCTTTAACAGTAAGCAGAAAAATTCTATAGAATTCTTGGTTTATATAATTTTGAAGATTTTCCAACTGAATAAAAAGTGACGAGACTGGGAATCAAACCATGGACACCAACTTGGACACTTTTTCACTTATTCGGAAAAGTTTCAAAATTGTATGATGTCTTTACCAATCGCTCTAATTGTGTTAAAAATAATAAAGTGTATGCAGTAGCGCCAACTTTTGATGAATATTGTGTAGGCTTAAAATTTTTTTGGGTAAACTGGCACTACCAATCTTTGTTTCCTTTGGAGAGAGAGAGGGTGGATGGGAAAAGATGATAATTCTAAGTCAAGATATGATATTTTTTTTATATAACATATAAAAAGATAATTTTTCAAACTATATTCCCAAGAGTTCTTTCCCATAAAGACACCAATATTCTCTGTAATATCATGAATATGAGAACAAACAACCCTGGTTTAAAAAAAAATGAGCCCGGGTGGGTAGCTGGGCAGATACCCGGGCAGCTACCCACTACAACCCTAAGGATTGTAAAATACTCAACCCGGGTGGGTGGGTGGGTACCCGGGCCCACTACAACCATGGAACAGACTGAAAGTGCAGCATGTATATTTTTTAATAAAAAATAAAATCGACTTCGGATTGTTCGTGTTTTTGGTTTCAATCTTCTATTTTTTATTTCAATCCTACATTAAAGTCCTGCATGAATCGGGTTATACCGACAGAAACAAAAAAAATCCATTTGAAGTCTACCAGAACCAGTCCCACTTCAACCTCATATTTTAATGCATTAATCCATATTTTAATACAATTATGAAAAAATACTCTGTAATTATGAATATCATCAGACTTCTAATGCCAATTTTATCTTTCATGTTGAAAAATAATCTTATATATTTTCATTTATATTCAAATGTATAGTTTTTTATCTTAAACAGTATTATGGTTTTTTTTTAAACGGGTTTCCAAACCTGACCCACAAGAATCCGAACCCTACTCAAACTTGAAAAAAGTAGAATCAACCCGACCTGCAACAACAAAAAAGAGAGGTCAACCGAATCGACCCGTGGGACATACGTTCGAGCCCCACAAGCCCATATAAAATGGCACCACTGAGTGTATGTTAGTTTACTTTATATTTAAAAATTTTCTGATACTAATTGAATGTTCCCAAAGATCGAAATTTTATTAACCTTTATAATCCTAAAAGATCGAAATTTTATTTTTCTAAATCGTGGATAAATCCTTAACACATTTTCTTTTACAACTCTTATGAAAATTTAAGAAAAAGCGTGTAAACTTCATATTTTTCTGGGCTGTCTTGGTTCAAGGAACTCAAATGAGTAGTCAGAAGTGCATAGGTGAAAAATGAAAGTTGTTGCAATTTTAGTTTACTACTTTTATAATTTTTTCTGTTATTGTGTAATCAATCGAATATGTGAAATATTACTTACAATCCTAATTACATATATAATGTTTTATAGTTATTGATTGAAGATGTATTCTCATTACAAAAAAAAACAGACAGGAATGTCAGAATTGAAGGTGTGTTTTCAAACAAAGTAATTTTCATCACTTAAGAGCACCCTCATTTTTCAAATTTGCACAGTTAATTTCACTCTTATTTTGTTTTTCCTTGTCTTAGCATGATTTTTTGGATTCATGCATGTTTGCAACTATATGTCTGTTTTGTAGTATCTACATTTAAAAAAAACATAAATGCTTGTATAAATGAATTTTAAAATGTTTATAGTTAATAACGAATTTTCTATCTCATCTTAATTTTAGCTCTATTTTACAAATATTCTAAATGCAATATCTTATTTACAAAATCCATACTAAATGCAGATTTATTGAGCATATTGTCTCACTAGAATGTTTGAAAAAAAAATAAAAATAATAACTTTCATAATTTTGTTAATGCTACAGCATTTTTTTTTCGTTTTCATGTTTTTGTCTAACAAACATATTTTGGAGACTATTAAACTTATTACAAACTTAAAAACGCATTTAGAAATTCATAAAACCTTTTATGTTTCTAGTTACTTAATTATCCTTTAAAAATCAATAACTTTGTTATGCATTAACAATAATCTAATACCCATTAATATTTTAAATTAATGAAATGAAATGATATTCAGATGTTTTTTCTTCCTAATGTACTAAACTAATCATGTATGATTTGTGCTGTATATGATTTAAAAACAAAAAAATTGTTGCTGAAGAAAATACTATTAAAACTTGCTTAACATGAAACTAGCTGATTTATTTTCATCAAACTTAATTTTTTTTTTCATTTCTTGCTGTTTCTATTCATCCTTCACTTCTAATATTATAAATTTTATGCATTTTAGTATTATAAATTCAATGCATAGTTAAAGTTTATAAATTGATTAGAATTGATCAATTGGTAATCCACTTATTGATTAAACATTTTTTTTTGCTAGCAATTCCATTAGTTATAGGATTTTGTTTTTATTTTGTTGTTTAACAGTTCTCATAACAAATAACTTAGTGAAATAATAACCTATCCCATCCAATATTATTCAGTGTGGGAGTAAATGTTTCTTGATGTTATAGTTTGAGTTTTAGTTCATAATATTAGTATTTATTATTGGTTGAAATTTTAGAAGTTGTCCAATTTTTATTTATGTTTACATACTGTTTCTATCACGGTTGAATTAAGCATTAATTTCTGTGTAGCTCTTATTTAGATAGCAAGTTTTGTATTAGGGTACAGCAAAATTCTGTTATAAAGACAATGCATAAATTTTTGTTATAATAGATTTCTCATTACAAGCAAATGAAAACACATTATAATTGCACTGTAGTGACTCTTAATAGCGGGATTCTCATTATAAACCATATTCATTATATTTATATAAGACTGTATACTCAAATACAGAGTGGCCCATTAGGTAATATTTAAAAAAAAAGTATTATAGATGGTGCTAGGTATATGAGTGAGATAAATCATATATGGTGCACATGATCTTCATAGTATCAGTTGTTGATGCTTACATTTTATTAGTGAGTGGCAATTTTAAGTTTGTTGCTTGAACAAAAATTGTTACTGCTGCTGTGGCAGAGAAAGATCTAAAATCACTATAGTTTGAAGCTTCTATCTTAAAAAACTTCTCATATGGCATTCAATATCGTCACATGGTGTTTTTGACTCACTTTTTATCGACGATGGAATAACATTGCATGTCATATGCCAAGTTTCCTCAGACAAAGACTTCAAACTACAGTGAAGTTAGATCTTTCTCTGTCACAGTAGCAATACCATTTTTTGTTTATGCAACAAACTTAGTCTTCACTCACTATCAAAACATTTGCCCACTATGAAGATCACATGCACTGCATATGATTTATCTAGCACCATCTATAAGTCTTTTTTTTTTCAAACATTATCTACTTGGTCACCCTGTATTATTATCATTTTAATTATTTATGTTCCAACTGGACATAAAGGTCTGTTTTAACAAAAATATTATTAAATTTCATTTAACACATCGATTATTAATAAAACAATTTAGAATGAATGCTAAATACTTTTATTCATCATACCTAAAAAGCATTGCTACTTCAACAAAGGAAAAAAAAATAATCCAGATAATATCTCATTCATTTCTAACATGTAGTCTTCTTGATATTGAAAGCCATGTAGTGGAAAGTTTCATTTCTGTAAAATCTTAGTACATGTATATATAGTCACTCTAAATGATGTTTTTCTTATACCATACAATTTCAAAAAAAATATTTAAAAAAATAATTTGAGTAATGTTTTAAATATTTTGCAAAAAATTAATAATTACCAATTTAATTAATTTTAATAAATGAAATTTTCCTAAAATCAGTATAATTTGTTATAAATCTTGTAATGTATTTTCAAAAACAAAAGAAAAGAGTTCTGGAGCAGAGGATTTTTATTCTTTCAAAACTTGGGAGATAAATGGTTAAAGCATCAGTTTTAGAGGTATAATTGACATATTCAAAATGTACATTGAAGCTTTGTTGTTATTCTTAGATAGACTCATTAGGGAATTTTTGTGTCTGTTGGTTATTTAACTGACTAATTCAAATAATTAAATTAAAATAAACTTGTTTTTTTTAGCTACAGTTAGCAACTTTGATTGTCATAACAAATTATTTTCAAAATATTTTCTGACATTGTTTAGATAGTTGATCATTGTGTTTTTTTTCTTTGTAATTGCACTATTTATTGTTTATTTATTTGTCTTAATTTAGCAATCTATTTTTCTTAAACATCCATAATTTAGAAGTTTTGGAAAAATCAAATATTTCTATTTACTTAAAATACTTTCATCCAGCCATTAATTTTTTACTTTTTTGATTTATGATTTATTATCATTATGACTCCATTTTATTTTATGAGATTAATTTATTTAAAGTGATTAATTTTTTTTTAAGTATTGAAATATAAAATTTTGTAGTACAACTTATACTAATGTAAAATTTGTTGTTTCTGCTTCCATAGTGGTTGCATGTAATTTATCCTAATGAAGAAGGATTTATTCCTTTAAATATGTCGCTTTGCATTTTTATAGTATTTTTAGCAATTTTTATATTTTAATTCAAAAATAAAATGTGTTGATAATCTAATAAGCTTATACCCAGTTTAGTTGACTTTACCATTTAGAAAGTTAAATTTATAAAATAACAACAGCAATGAAGCTACCTATCTTCATAAAAGTATTTAATTTCCAATTTTTAAATTTTCTTTTCATTTTACCTTGTATTAAGTTTGAAAATCTGCTAATTTTTGCTTCTTTATTCTAATATTTGCCTTCCATATTTTTTCATCTTTTAATGTATTTTTGCTAAGTTTTTATGCATTTTCTGCTGTTTTATTTCTTATCATAACTATTTTTATCTTTAGGGAAAATGGATGGTGTATTAATTATAATTTTGCATATACAATGTTAATAGGAAATACAGTTGATTCTAGTTATATGGGACACCATTTAATTGCGTCAGCCATTTAAATAGGACAAAATGTCAAGAACAAAATTTAAAAATATCTTTAAATTTGCTTCTGGTAATTGGGCAGTTGCTTTGTCAAGACAAATTGTGCTAGAACAGCGTTTCTTAAACTTTATGATCTCGCGGACCCCTTTTTTGTGATATGCATTTCGGGGACCCCCAACAAAATTTTTCTTAATATAAGATAATAAATTATTTTAATTGGTATACACCTTATTTGTATTTCATTACGCATATTGTATATTTAATTAATGGTGCTGGACAAATCAGCTGCATTAATAAGAACAATAATTATAGTATACATTTTAAGACAGGTAAAGTATATGTACTACTATTTGCTATGAAAAGTATGCTACTTATCTTTAGCTACTATATGTGCAGCATCACGTTCAATGTTTAAGTATGTCTGGTTCGACATTTCGTTGATTTCAACAGTTGTTCTTCATGTGTACAAGGTTGAAGAAAGTCTAATAACACAAATATGTGTTGCAGAATATAAGAAATTCTTCAATGGCGTGAAAGCAATTTTCATCGAACCATAGCATGATAATTCCGCATCTTGTCCCTGTTCCATATCTAGATTTTTATTTTGTTAATTTCTTGGAAATTAGTGAATTAATTCCCTCATTCACTAATTTTCTGGCTACGAGGAAGAAAAATAAAGTATGAAAGGTTTTTCTTTCATGTGCTTCAGGTGTATAACAAAATTTTCGATAATATCAGGGATAATTGTAGTGCCAGACATTTGTAAGAAATCAAATAATGTTGGGAATGATTCAAATATTGTTTTCAAGTTGCTTTGCCCACAAATCCTTTTTTTGTTGATTTTACTTTGTTCTGGACTTGGATGTGTACCAAAGTTCCTTGTAAGCTTAAATTCAATTCATTCAAACAAGTGCGTAAGTGTGATCGAAGATCGCACAAAGGGTTTCGTTTAATATTCCTTTTAAAACATTTTATCCTTCTTTTAATAAAACAAAAAAAAAAAAAAAAAATAAAAAAAAAAAAAAATAAAGTCATGTTTTTTATAAAGTAAAAATTTGCCGGTCTATTTTTCTCGTTTTTTCGAAAATTGCAACCGGTTCAATAGTGTTATAATAATATCTGTCATGTGGACTAAATGCGATATTTAAAAAAAAAATCAATTTCAAAAATAAAAATGCTGTATCCTTCCTGTATCCTATTATGAGACCTTCAAAGTGTTAGACGTCAGATTAACAAAGGGTTTCGTTTAATATTCCTTTCAACACACTTTATCCTTCTTTTAATAAATCCAAAAAATAAAAAAAAATAAAAAAAGTCATTTTTTTTATATAGTAAAAATTTACCAGTCTATTTTTCTCGTTTTTTCGAAAATCTGAACCGGTCTGATAGTGTCATAATAATATCTGTTATGTGGACTAAATGCGATATTTAAAAAAAAATCAATTTCAGAATTAAAAATGTTGTATAGAGACCTTCAAAGTGTTAGACATCAGATTAATTTTCTTTTTAATTCTCTAATGACGTCATATTAAGCTGCTTTCTATATTTACACATACTCATACTCCTTGTATTATTGAGAAATGTTTGAAAATTTTCATTTTATTACCAATATGACGTCATATTAATCTTTTTTTCAATTAGTGAAACTTTTTGTTTCATTTTCATATTTCACGTGGAAATCTTTCAACAAAAAATTAATTATTGTAGAAAGAATTTTATTGTGGATTTTTAATTGTTGGCAACTGCTATAACGAAAAATGGTTAAAGTTAATAGGAAAAGGATGTTAGATTTTTGGTTTTTTTATCTCTATGTATTAAAATAATACGATTTTTTCAAATTTTATGATTTTGAGCTTCGTAATAGCTATTTAGCTATAAAGTACACAAAATTTCATGACTGTAAGTTACATAGTTTCTGAGAACCGGCTCTGTGACGGACAAACAACGAAGCGGGAGTAATAGGGTTTCGTGAGATGATCGAAATCCTAAAAATTAAAAATAACCATCAAATATGCCATTTGATGTGTGCTAAAGTTCCTTGTAAGCTTAAATTCGGATCATTCAAAAAATTAAAAATAACCGCCAAACCTTGACAACCCAGGAGAAATCATTTGAAACGATCATTCAAATGGAATTTAGAGTCCATTATAATAGCAGTCTTACTTCATCACGTACTAAATGCAAAAATTGTAATTTTACCCTGCTGATAGCCACCTAATTTATGTATGCAAAAATATTTGTTTGCGTAGACTCTGCAATTCCTTCGCATATTATTTTAAAAATCATGAATTCAATACATGAACCTTGATAGACCTTGAACCTTGATTTACTACTGAAACAATTTAATTGAATGTAGTCTTCAAATCTTCAGGCACTTTTGGATAACCAGCGACTCAACGGTGAATACAACAGTGTGTCCAAACAACATGTGGTGCTTTAGCTTTAACCCTGTCCGGCACAGACAAATTCTGTTCGTAA
The DNA here is from genome assembly GCA_963931845.1 of Maratus michaelseni. Classification (NCBI taxonomy): domain Eukaryota; kingdom Metazoa; phylum Arthropoda; class Arachnida; order Araneae; family Salticidae; genus Maratus; species Maratus michaelseni. The sequence goes on along the minus strand of OZ007589.1, from coordinate 314,212,444 downwards.
AAGACGAAATTACTGACTGACACCGGAATTTACAAACGACTTTTTTAGAAAATACAAACTCCTTATTTTAAGCTTTCATTATAGAAGCAAAATTTTATTAAAATATTCTTGGTGCCGAATGCAAGTTTGGAATTAAAATTAGGTGTGCCCGGAGTGGGACCACTGTGCCAGAAAGGGTTAACCAAGCTGAACAAACCATTAACAGTTTCACTCATAGCTAGAGCCTCAAATATACTTATTCCGACACATCTTGAAAAGCTTAATTCTTTTTCTTGTGTGAAATTGTTGAAATATGTGAATAGTGCTATACTTGTTATGTGAGTTGCAAGGGATTTGCAAAACAAAAAATTGTCATATATCTTACCACCAAATTCATAATGAGCAAAAACTATTAAACTTACAGTATTCGATATGTATAAACTTTCATCTAGTTGCAATGTGGAAAAAGGACTGGTTATACATGCTCAATCAATCGGTTCTTAATATTTTCTCTTGGATTCCACCTCCGCATCATTGAAATGTCTCTGCCGACAGATTTGAGGCTTATTAAGGATTAAGGATCTATACTAGAAGTTCTAGTCCTCCAAATCATTCCCGAGCTATAGAAATTCCTTCCGAAGAAAAAAAGTATAAATTCAACATTGAGCTTGAGGACCCCCAGGGGTCCGCAGACCACAGTTTAAGAAACGCTGTGCTAGAACCAATGTGTTCTCAATTAATCAGAATCTATTGTATTTATTTTTAATTGTGGATTTCAATGTTATATCCTATAGTTAATGTTATATTCTGTACAAATAAATAAATGAACAATGTATTTTTGCTATCACATTTTGAAATTTTGTTATTTAGGGAGCATTTCTTAAAAGTAATTTTTAATTTTTGATTGTTGTTTATCTTTGCAAGTACATGTAATATTTTCTCTTTGATTTTTTTTAGCTTTCTTCTCTTGCTGATGCCCCACCATTATCGTCAAGTGGAAAGAATTCTGTAAGTGCATATCTATTGTAAAATTTTTAAAGAACTGTTTTTAATATTATATAAGTATCATATATGCATGCATGGACATCCTGTTTTTGATAAAGGAAAGGAAAGAAAGTTATATCATGTATATAAGATGCAGTGTACTAATTTAATGATAGAAAATCCAGAAGTTCAAAAATAAAAATAGTACATAAATCCTGATTAAGAAAAAAGTTTTTCTAGTAGAAATGTAACAAATATTCACACACTATTCGGCATTCAGCCCTTTAGCCGAATATATGGTTGACTGAATAGTGAGCAGTAGTTGACCAAAAACTTTGGCTGAATATCTGTGGCCAAATATTGTTGGATATTTTGCCAAATCAATTCAGGATAATATATTTTTCTTTTTATGTAATGCTTTTCTCCAATCTAAATTGGCTATTTTCTGACGCATTCAGGAAGTCATTTTCATTTTTAAATGCACAAACATTTAAGCTATTCTGATTCAAATATTAAGAAATCAAATAGAAATTTCTATAAAGGCTAAGTATCTCTAAAAAAATGGTGTCAAAGTTGGAGATTTAAACCATTTTATAGGTGAAACTGTCAGGAAAGTGTCTTCATTGGAGAACAATCTATTACAATTCGAGATGTTTTATTTAAAAAATAATAATAAAATAAATAAATAAATAAAACACTGTGATTCTAAAGTATTTGGATATTAATGTCTGTAAATTTCATGTGCGTATAAAAATAGTTTTGTGATTGTATCTGAAAAATTTGCATTGTTCAACTGTATTTCTAAAATAATTTTTTTAAAAGAACAGCCATAAGTATATTTAATACAAATTATTGCAGAAAATTCAAAATTATTCATACTGTTGATCTAAGTTTCTGTGTGTACGTACTTTGTTGAGTAAGTTGTAGAACTTTTCGTGTTGTGCATATGCTGGTTCAACTGTTAAAAATTTTGTTAAATATGTATTTTTTACTTTTTACAAATTATTGACCAAATAGCAACATGAACACCTCATAAAAATTTTATTTGAATAAGGGTTATTTCAGGAAGTGTCTCATTGTGAATCATAGGGGAGAATAAGCATTATTAGAGGGTCATTAATTTATAATGATAATTTTGAATGTAAGAAAGAATAAAAGTATCACTGAATAGTAGAAGTGAAGAATGTTCTTTATAATTTAATGGAAATACTAACTTACCATCTTGACTTACAGAAAATCAATTTGATACATTTAAATATAAAATGATTAAATCAGATTCTTAATTTTTTGCGATTAAAGAAGTTTTCTAAATAAATAAATTTAAAAAGCACATTTATCAGTAGTAATGAGTTTGTATGTTAGATAAAATGTATATAAATTGCATGTATCTACAGATAAAATTATGCAATTAATAATTTAGACTTGGTAAAAGTCATGTTTTATTATTAACACGAAGGTGTTTGAAATATTACAAAAGTGTAATTAATATATAATCAAAATGCATATAAAAAAATTTACTATTTGGACTAAAATTTGGATGAGTATTTGGCTATTCGGCTAAATCACTATTTGTTAGATCTCTATTCTCTAGTCTAAATTGGCATTTTTACTCACATGTATTATGGCCTTTTAAAATACTATGAAAATTAAGGTTTTTCCATTGTATATATATTTCTCATACTGGAAACTTTGTTTCAAAAAAGATTTCAATACTGTTAATATAATACCACTAATTAACATGCTACTTGTTATTCTATGAGATGCTCATAAAGCACAACAGCTGTTTTCAAAATTCTTTTGAAAAGTAAATGTGCACTTAACTGTCAGACTTCATTTTTCTGTTTTTAGGTATATTCCCTGTATAACGTGCATCACCTTCTTTCAAAGAAACCCTCAAGAGATATGTAGCAAAAATTAAAATAAAATAACATAAATATTATTGTAAAGTATAATAACTATTACTTTTCATGTAGTCTTATAGCAATGGAAAATTTCTTTTTGTAAATAAATAGCATCTTCATTAAATTAAAAATCTTTGGTCTTATGATCACCTTTTTTTTATTCTTTAATTTTTAATCTTTAATTTTATAACTTGTGCATAATGTGTACCTGTAAATTTTGATAAATTTTTTTGTGTATGTGCACATTATGTGCTGGAATACATAGTATTTATAAAGAAAAGTGAAACTCCTATAGAGGGGTGTCACACAACACCTAAACAGGTTTTTTTTTTTTTTTTTAACCTGATTTTGTACATTGAAATTTCGATTAATCATTCTAAGATCACATTAGCTGTCTTTTGGTTTAATTTCCCATTTGTTTAAAATTTTTTTTAATTAAAAAAATATATATGTATTTTTTATTTGTTTTTTAATTTTATATTACACAAATATATATTCTGTGGCAAATTTCAACTAAATAATAATATATGCACACATATTTTGTTTATTATATACATATTTTGTCATATACTTATTCATATTATACATATTTATTTTTATTTGTACAGATAGAAATATAACATGAAGGATGTATTAAATTTTATTTGTTTACATGACAGCATCATATAGAAAAAATATTTTAAATAAAATATAAATTATATTGTAATTTAAAGTTTCCAAGTAAAATGTTTTAGAAGTCAAACATGATAATGAAATCTCTCCAACATTGCTATATAATGGACGACTAAGTATTAAACAAATATTTTATGAATTTTATTAAAATAACGGAAAAAATGCTCTTTTATGTTCTAAATTCAATTATGTACTGATTTTTCTTTCTTTCTATTTTTGTTTTCTTTTTTTGTTTAGCCACTGCCTTTTAAATCTGGAAAGAAAGATGGAGGATTGTCTGGAAAAAGACTTGAGTTTGGCCATATTGAAAATAGACGTGGAACACAGTTAGCCCCTGTTCGATTAAATACTTTAAAAATGCCCCCTGCATCAGTTCCAAAATCAACTAGTGGCATGTCTTTTATGCCAAAAGGCTCATCTTTCAATACGCACATTAGGCGAGTGAAAGAAGATAAAGATTTTAACAGTCATGAAGAAGAACTTGATTATGTAATTATTATTGATAATTAAGATAATACTTCACACATTACAATATAAACAGATGAAACCACATTTTATGCATCAGAACTTTTTAACTAATTGCACTGATGATGATATGCTGAATGCTACCAAAACTAGTCTGGAGTAGTTAAAAAGTTCTGGTGTTTAAGATGTTTTATCTACCTATACTATTATTATTACAAATTTTTTGATATTATTATATTTTATTTCATTTTATGAAATTGTTATAGTCTATTTAATACAACTACTGATAACTGAGAAGTTAGCAATGCAGAATAAGTAATAACATGTATAAAATATAATATTATTTATTCAAATGTAATAAAGCTGTTTTCACTAATTTTTCATGATATTCCAAGAAAAATTATATTCATCCATTTTTTATTACTAAAAGATAAGTAATTGTATATATTTTAGATTCTTTAATATATTTTAACTATTGTGGCTTAAAGGTAACAAAATATAATGTACTTTTTAGTTTTTCTTTAAAATTTGAAAATGCCAAGTGTTTATCTTATTTTTTGTTAACATTTTAAAATACCTTTGAACAGTATTTATAGCAGATTTGTCTCTGTGTTCATCCATCTATTCATATATATGTTTTTCTTTCTATTTTAACTTTTATATATTATAACCATAAGCTATAACCATAAGCTGATCATCTAACCATTTAAAAATAAACACAAATCTTTGGTTATTATAGGAAAATTCCTTTCCCATATGTAACAATAGTTCTTTTACAGGAACAACCCCCTCTTGATGATTCAAATGAAAGCATCAATTCTGATGATGGTTCTAAATATTCATATGAAGTGTGTATCTGATTTTCTTTTTCTTTTTAATTAAAACTTTTAAAAACTGAATAAAACAACTAAAGTTTCTTTTTACTCTACTCTTAAAATTGTAATGTAAGTCTAAATATTTTGTTAAATTTTTAATATACAGGGTATCCATAAATGACTGTCCCGGTTTTCTTACCTCAACTTTTGATTTAAGAATAAGACAAAAAATGTTATTACATATTCTTAAATTACAACTCAAAAAGTTTTTTTAATAACCCAATTCAAATTACGTACGCGTAATGTTGCACCTGAAAATGTTATTAAGCAAATAACGATTATAATCAAATAATAATTAATTAATTAATATTAAATTTTTTTTAATTTATCAAAAAATTATTAATGAGTTATGTAATATCTGTCTAACTTTGTACTCATAATTCATTAACAGCTTTTTGATAAATTTGATAAAATTTTATTATTAATTATTATTTCATTATAATCGTTATTTGATTAATAGCGTTTTGAGTTGTGACTTTACCCATATATAACTTTGTGTTATTAAAAAACTTTTTGAATTGTAATTTACGAATATGTAATAATATTTTTCATCATATAATTCTTAAATCAAAAGTTATGAGGTAAGGAAACTGGGACATTCATTTATATTATCATTATTATTTTATGTAGGTATATGTTCTGAAGAACTTTATTTTTATGTAGTAATTTCTGTGTTATGTACAATGATATAAATTTTGACTGCATCTTGGTAATATTTTATAGTTTATAAGCTCTAATGGCAGATAGATAGGGTGTATATTTTGAGCTACTTTATACACCCTCTGGAAACATACCTTGTATTGGAGAGGACTTCATTGGTTTTTGGAAGTTTTTATGATTTACTTATTATTATGTCTAATTGTGTGAACTTCTTAGCTGGGTCATTCCATGCAAAATGAGCAAAAATTTAAAAAAAAGTCGTGGCCACATAGTAACCGATTTTAATGAAATTTGCTACACAGATTCAATTCATGTTTAAATAGAGCTATTCAAAATATCTTAACAAAAAATAAAATATTTTGGAAGTTCTGGACATTTAAAAAACTTGTGACATAGAATGGCTTGTATGGAATCGTTCAAAGTTGCAAGTTTAAAGTTCCATATCTTTAAAACTATTTAACATAAATAAATTTTTTTCATACTATTGTAAACCGTGGACATTTATTATCATATTTATTTAGTAATAATAATTTCGTAACACTATGGTTGACTTTAAATTGGTTGTAAAAATTGAAAAATTGAAAATTTTGAGAAAATTAAAAGCGTTATAAAAATCAAAGGAATTTAAAAACATATGTGAAATTGATGTATGATGTAATATTACATATGAAAACCAAATTTCTCAAATTTGGAAGTTGCTATTTATTTTCTTCATCTTCAAAATAGCTTAGAAACTTTAAAAAAAATTACAAAATCACAATTTTTCCTCTTATGTATACTTAAAAAATCAAATGAAGGAAAAACCTGACATTAACAATATTGCGGAAGCGTGAAGTTCAAAAAGCCCATGATATACTGAAAAAGTTTCAAGATTGCCTTTTGATTCCTAATATAGCAGAAATGACTTCAAAAAGGTAATATTTTATACGTTCTATGGGCTATTTAACTTCAAATTTAAGCGCCTTCTCTGCCATCTTGCAAAAAAAAAATGTAGGGCTGCCATCTACATGGAAATTTGATTACTATATAACCACTGTCCCGTTTAAATCAGTAATTTATTCTACTCTAATTTAAAATATTGTTCAGGAAAAATAAACTGAAGGCAAGAATGAAAGTTTCTGTATTTAAAATATACACTTTTATCTATAATGTCAAATAATTAAAAAATCTTAAGACCTTTCCTTCATGTTTAAACAAGTAATAGAAATATTGCATTTTCCTCTCAAAATTTTTCATTATTTATTTTTTTTCTCATTATGGAATGAAAGGACAATTACTAAATCACTCCAATCTGTTACTTATTATTCATTCCTAATTATAAATAATTTTTGATAAAGTCTTTCCACTCCTACGGCTAATAATGAAAATTGAAATTTCAAGCATGTAGACAAAACCACGATCTTATATCAACTTTTAATGGAAGTTTTAATACTTAATGTAAGGAAGACTTGGCGCAGGAGATAAAGTAAACAGAAATTCTTAAAATGCCTAAATATAAGACAGAAAAATAGAATAAATGTTTACTCTAAATCCTACTCCAATTCCTCAATACAGGTCGCGCGTATAGTGGAAGCACCAAAATGGGATGTTGAACTAAACACTCAAAAATATCTTAAAACTTTAGAAATTAAAGATTAATCTAAAAACATTATTTTATATTAGACTATGCTTAAATGAAGAAATATTTAGCTGTATCAAAATCTGAAAAATAAAATAAAGACAAAAGACTCACCCAAGTAATAATGATGACAAAGAAATACTTTAGCAGAAGAACAGAAGTTTATTGTATTAAACACAAGACATTTTATCTTCCATATCATAAACCATTTCATATATATATACATACACAAAATAATTATGTTAATATAAATCGTATTAATCGAATCCAGTTCAAATCACCATAAACTTCAAAATCCATTGATCGTTCATTTTACTGAGATTGTTTTATATATATATATATTTAACATAAATCTTTACTTATTACTCTATTAATTATATCTGAAGAAATGTTAATAGGGAATGAATACTGTTCTTTTTAAAGAAAGTTAATTAATCAATCGGAATATCTTGCAGCATTCGCAGATACATCAACTACGTCTGAGGAAGAACATCGACGAAAGTCGTTGAGATTCTTGTACTTTTAGCATTTTGATTAATATGGTGACTCAAGGGGATAATATTGTCTATTGAATAATTCGAACTTAAATCTTTGTAATAGCACCAACAAAGATAACATTGACTAACATGAACTGAACATCGCTGTAATTATTGTGCATTTGGATATCTCGTTGAAATGAAGAATCGGGGCTGTAGAGAAGAATCTAATGAATTAAATAATAGGAACTTTAATACTTATAGTAGTATCCATGGAAATGAAAATTTCCAACACAAATTTAACATCGTAGAAATCATTCTGCATTAGGAATTCTCGTCGAAAGTAAAGCATCGGATTTACAGAAATTCATCCATTGAAAATGAAGAATCGGAGTTGTAGAAAATAATCTCTTGAATAACCAGATCTTAAACTCTAGATTCATGTTCATCTGCCAGCATAATTTTAACTCTACATATCCAAAAATTTTGTCATTGTGTCCAGCCTTACGGCCTGACACTGCATTATTCTTTGCCAACTACATCCAGAAGAGAAAAGCCACAGACTGACTCAATTTTAATTCAAACTCTCCCAAGTCTAACTGAAAAACCAGACAAACGAACCAATCAAAAAAGGCGAAAATTCCTTTTCTTCATTTTGAATCGCTTAACTATCAACCGTCGCTGCTAAAAAGCATTCCCGCGACAACTCAACTCTACACGCGAACGATCCTGGCGAAACGAAAACAACTACGCCCTAGCAACAAGCAGTAGAAATTAAGATCGTTTGTCCGCGAATGTTCCAGAAAGAATTTCAATTCCCCTTTTTTCCCACTGAAAAATGCACCCCCTAACCTTGGAAGCCCACTAGAACGACCCCTAAACAAACATGGTTGACGATTGACCACTAAGAAGTTGTTTCAACAACGCGCTAAGCTAGAATTCAAAATGGCCAGCGTCATTCCAAAAAAAGATCGATGTAAACACTGAGATTAGAAAAAAATATTTAAAAATTCATATCTGCCAAGATTTAAGTTGAATCTTGCTAAAATTTTGGCAGACTGCATAACAAATTTAGTTTAATCCTTTAAATAAGGTTTAGAACAAAAATTATTAATATAAAAAAAAGCAGAAAATATATATTTTAACTTAGAAGAAAATACACGACCTTTGACAGAATCGATGTAAACAAACGGAAATCTTTTATACTTTTATCCAGAGATTTAAATGCATGATTATACTTTAATTTAAAAATGATTATTGATTTAAAAAAATGATTTAATTATAGAAATTGATTTTAATTAATAATAAAATATCTTAGAAGAAAAGTTAAAAAGATTAATTTTAAAAAGATAGAAAATATTGACTGTTTAAATAATAACTGTTAAATAATTAATTTAAATGTTGATCAATATTATGAAGACTTATAAATAATGATGAATTATGATTAAATATTTAATTTAAATAAATAAATGAATGCAAACTATTGAATTTAAAAGTAGAAATGGAATGTATCATAACACTTAAATAAACAATCCTGAAATCTATTATTTTACATTTACTCATAAATAGATATGATCTACTTATATGCTGATTTTCATTAAAATCTATGACATATCAGCCACAGCTGATTTGCTCATTTAGCATGGAATGACCCAGCTGTGCTATTTATAAATTTATTAAAAGCTACAACCTTTCCACCCTTTAGATAAAATTACATGCTTTTGTGTATTTGGTGATTTATTTTCCCATTGTGTTCCCCATTTTTCTTTTCTTGTTTCAGAAATGTCAGCTTTTTGATTTTTAATTTTCTGTTACAAAAATATTTCTCTTTTTAGTTTGTTGATACTGAAGAAAGTAATAGCATCATACATAAAAGCTCTATACTGCATAACGCTCAATGTATTGAAACTTCTTTTTTTGAAACTTAGAAAAACTAGAAAAACAACAACAACAAAAAACAAAAACAAATATTATTAAAAAAATGCATTATGTTCATTTTAAACTTGTAATTTAGGGATTAAATAGTATAAATTATAGACAACTTTACTTATATATGCCAAAATGTTGTTAAGTGTATTCAAAGTTGCTTTGAACTAATTTATATTTGATCAATTGTTATTTGGAAATTTTAGCAATTTATGAGATGAATGTTGAGTTTAATAAATCAGTCAGAGGATAAGAACAACATATAAATTGCGAATTACAAACTGATTATGTTATAAAAATTTTAGTTTGTGATTACATACATCAGTTAAGCCAAAGAATTTAAAGTTTGAAAAGTTTTAAGCTATAAAAAATGAAAAATTTCATTACTTTATGTTTATATTTTTATGTTTAATTATATAAATTTTTGTATAAATACTTAAAAAATAATTGTTCTTTTCTTTTTTTTTTTAAAATCCAGGAGACTGATGATGAAAAACAAATTGGTTTACATGAACATTATGATATGATAGATGCTTCACAATTATCACCTATGCATTCTGCTGATGAATCCCCTGATGTATGTAAATATTTTATGGTTGTGTATCGTAGAAATTTTCCATTACATAGTGTTTTTGGTATTATTGATGCATTTTTGCTACTTTTATAAAATTTCATGAGCATAAATCACACTTTCTTAATGTGGTCTGGGATAAAAAAAGTTATTTAATTTTAAACATTTTTTATTCATTTTTTCCTTGAAATGTATATTTAGGTACAGATGTCATATACACACCACATTGGTGCGATTTTTTTACCCCCGCTAATTTGGTGAAAACTTAGTTTTTGAATATTAGTTACAAATAGCATGCAATAATAGCACGTGATTTTTTATTTCAATATAAAAATAAAATAATGTAGTAAATGAAATAGCTTCTATTATTTTTAAAAAAGGAAATAAAAATAAATAAATGATAGTTTGATATAAATAAATATTGATATACATAATAAAAATAGTTTGTAGAATTAAAATAAAAAAATAAAAGTAAATAATCAACAATTTATTTTTTTTGCCAAATTGACGAGGGGAAAAAATCTTGCCAACATGGTGCATATATGACATCATCTGTGACTATATTTATATATGTATTCTTTTTGAAATGCAAATTCTTTTAAACAATGGAATTTTAAATTTATTAATTTTAGCCATTTTTTAATAAGTATAAAAGTAAAAACAGTTTTTAAAAAAATCTTTTTTATAAGCATTCAATCTTTATCTTTAAATTAAAATCATGCCTTATTTCATGATTGCATATCATGTTTTTTTTTTTTTTTAATTTCCATTTCAATATGTTAATTTGGCATGGGCATCGAACTCGATTATGCACTGCTTTTTTTTTTTTTTTACACCTGGTAGAAGGCATAAGCAAGTGAATTTATTAAAAAATACATAATTTTATCTCTGTTTCTTTTTTAAGATATAGCAACCAAAAGGAAAAAAATGAAGAATTATATTTAAACTATCTTTTTCGGATATCTAAATTGATTTCTCAGCATATAATTGTAAATTAATTAGTATTAAACTATTAATTGATAAAAGCATATATATATGTATATATTATATTATATTTTATTCTTTATTTTTTATTTATAATTTATTTTCTACTTTTAACCTTTAAGATGTTTCATTGTGGCAATTTTACAACCATTTGGTATATTTTGGCAAACATGAATTGGCACATCTTTAAATCTATTGTTGTTTCAACTCATATACAATTGTACATGTTACAGAGAATATTTGGCAATTTATTACCTACATTGGGCTAACGGAAAATACCTTAATATTCAGTTATTAATTTATAATTAAGTTCTAAAGTTATTAAAATGTTGTAAATACATCAGAAACACACCTTTACTACATATTTTTTATAGTTCTAGCTTATCAGAAAGTGAGGTAGAACTTGATTACAAAATTCCATCTTCACATACAAAAACCAAGTTGAGTTAAATAAAAGAGTATATCCCAATTCAGATTGGAAGGAGACACCCTGTATTTTGGATTGAATAAATGGTTACTAATCCGGTTTTCTATACAATTTTATTTTTGTTGTTGTATGCTCTACCACCCCTTAAAGTTTTAACCTTGGTACTGAGACACCCTGTATATCGAATGTTTTGTGTTAGTGTGATGAATCATAGTTGGCTTTATTTACTTGTAGAATTTAAAAATTTTTTAACATGTTTTTTTTATGTGTTGTTTAATAAAGCAAAGTAAATTGTTCATTTAACATTATTTTAAAATTGTTTCTGTTATATCTAATCCTACAAATGTATATTTTATTTATTTGTTTATTTAATGAAGCATTATGGTGTGTCTTGATGCATAAATGATCAACAAAATGCTAATTTTATTGCCAATTAAAATGTGTCTAGAGATAACTGAAAAATATTAAGATTTGTGCTGGAACTGTTTTACCAAAATAATCAATGCTAAAACATGAAAAATGCAAATAAATAAATAATAATAATAATTGGGGCTTTCATGTATCTATATTACAAAGCAAATGCATTTTCATGGGTAACACTAACATCATATTGATGGTGTCAATCACCTGACCATAAATTTGCTTTTACTGCAACTTTTTTAAAACTTTTAAACATCACCCAATATTAATTTTATACCGTTGAATAGAGAAAAAAATGTACTTCTAAATACAATTTATTTTAAAACTGCATCTCAATTTATTAATTTTTTAGGTTTTTAAAAATAATTTTCAGGAATGATTTAAAAAAAAAAAATTATCTGTATTGTGTGTAACCTGATTATGAAAGATTAATCTGTTTGCACATAAAACAATATAAGTAGTTCAGCATTTCTCTTCAGCTAATATTCCATAATGAAATTAATATTTCATCAGTAAATAAATAAATAAAATAAAAGAAATTTAACAGACATGTAATCGAGGTATGAACTTAAACACTGAAATAATCAGAATGAAAAAAAGCTGCTGAACAGGGTTGGTAGGTATTTGCCACATGATTTTTTTTTACCATATTTACCACAATTTTTAGTCTTTGGAAAAACATGTTTTTCCCATCGTTTGAAAATCTTCCATTTTTTTGCTATTTCTGCCATTTCTATTAAAATGCATTCATCAATTTTTCATTTTTTTACTGAAAAATGTATAATTTAATGTACTAATGAATTCAAAAGTTATTTTAATCATTTTTAATAGCACATTGAAGTATATTTGCTCATTTTAAAGGGTTAATATTCTAATAACTTTTGGAATTATTTTATTTAATGATGAGTGATAGTTCATTAAGTAGCGATAATAACAAAATAACAATAAATACACTTATACTATAATTGACTAAAAATTGATCATTAATAATTTACTATTTTTTAAGAAAACTATTTTTCTAATAGTATAAATCCTTGGCAAAGACAGTGCTTTATTTTTTATAATATTTAATTCACTAAACTAACAATATTTCTAAAGAACTTCTGTCTTAGAAAATACATTCATTAATCAAAATGTATAGTTTTGTAACCTTGTTGAATAGGGGAACAATGTATTTTTGAATGCAATTTGTTTGAAAATTATCTCAATTTACCGATATTTTATTGGTTATAAAATAACTTTCAAGCAGGATTTTTTGAAAAATATTTCTTTATCACGTGCAGCCCACTTTTGAAAGATTGAAACATTTGCACTTAAAACGATATAAATAGTTCAGTATTTGTTTCTAGCTAATAATCCATAACTAAATTAAAGGTTCATCAATAAATAAATAAAATAATAATATAAAATAAAACACAAATTTAACAGATATGTAATCAAATTAAGCACTTAAACACTGATTAATCAGAACCATAAAGATTTCTTTAGATAGGGAAATCTTTGGATATGTTTCTCTTTACAAACAAAACTTCATGACTGTAAGAGCATAGAAAATGACGTCATTTTCATGTAATCATTGTAGATTGAGCTTTTATGAGTGAAAAGGTAAGTTTCCATTTAAAAACAGTGCCATACAAAATAGAATTTCACTAAATGCTACAGTATTTTCTTGAATTTTTTTGCATTTATTTTTCAATATTGTCAAAGAAATCATATATTTTTCTGTTACATGTACCAAAGAAAATGTAAATTCTCATTTATAAAGTTGAGGTATTTTACTATGATTACATCAAATTAATGTCTTTATTTCTAATTGTCGTTTTAATAATTTATAAATGTGAATGCATAGAGCTCCATTATTGTGATTGCTGTATTTTTAGAATATTACATTTTCATTTATTTCACCCGGAAGGCTTCCATGGTTAACACAATTTGTTATGAAAATTACTCATTGTTAACAAAAGACACTATCTTGACAAAGGAATTATAAAACAGGTTACAACAATGCATTTAATCAAATGATACAAATTTTAATAACAATGAAAGATTTCAGTTTGCCTACTGTTGCTCATAGTTTTGACAGCCGAAGAAGTTTGCTAGATCTGTTACATGTATATTGCTGTTGTCAATACTTTGAAATACCAGTGTCTGCTTGACAACATCAAATGAATGTTTTCTTGCTCAGCTCAATTTTGTGCAGGTGCCACATGCACTTCTCTCGTATCATTTTCCCCCATGTTTTTACTCTTGTCCAGGTAAAAAGACAGGTTTTTCTGGTAAAAACACAATTTCCTTCAGCTATAAACTTTGGCATGCGACTAATACAAAAATTCAAAACTTTATTGGAATACATAATTGATATTTTTCATATAAAAAGGCTTTTTGGTGGTGTTAGTTGGCAATCTAAAGAAATATATAAAATATAAAAATCTGTTATAGTTTTCAATTAAAACTTGTTTTCACTTTTGTTCTGTACATTTTGCAGTATGTTCTGTAACCTGGGAAGTCAGGTTGGATTTCCTGGTTTTCTTACTCAAATTAAACTATCTCTACAAGTATTCAGTTTATTTTGTATGTACTATACATACACAAGTTAAAGAAAAAGTATGAATATGAATTTATGCATAATTTTATTAATTGTATTATATTTATTGTCCTAGATTTGAACTGCTTGTTTAATATAATTTTAAAACTTTTCAAAAGTTATTAATATTCATTTTTGTATATTTTGAAAATATGCTTATGTGCTGCTGCTTTTTTTTTTTCTTTGGATAACATGCTGTTTATTTTTATTGTTGTATAATACTTTAATGAATAAAAAATATTAACAATAAAACTCTCTTGTTTAGGCTGTAGAAATTAATTCGCTTGTGCAGCTTAGAACCATAGTACCACCAAAGCTTGATAGCAACTTAAAAAGAGAAAATGTTGATAATATTTATATTAAAGAAAATTCTCCTTCTTTGAGCCTCAGAAAAGTGGGTCAACCAAATTTTCTGTAAGTTTTATTTTAAATTGTATAGAATATATTTTTATATTTTTCAACTTGGTTGTGTTTGTTTATGTGTAAGCTTATAATGTATTTTTGTCGCTATAATGATTTAAATAATTAGGTTGTCATTAATTTGAGTTTTTAACCACCTGTGACTGTTTAATTACTCAAGCAATATTACATGATGCAGGGAATTCAAATACTACACACACTTGTTTAATGTAAAAATTTCTAATTTTTTCCAATCTTACTCTTCATAATGTGGGATTAAAAAATTTATTTTCTTGGTAAAAAATAATCTGCCAAGAACCTTCCTATAGACTTAACATTAGTTTGCACATTTTTTCGCATGACTGATGTAGGCTCTTAACGTAAATTGTCATAACTGAATAATAAATAAACTCTAAACTTGTAAAATAGAAATACTTCATAAATCTCTATTAGCATTGCATAACTAAAATAATAAAAGCAATAATAAAAACAATGCTAATTTAACAATTTATGAAAATCAAATCACTTATCGTCACTACTGTTATTTTTGCTGAAATAGGCACTGGCACAATCTATAATATCATCATAATCATATCATCATTTTCACTTCCATCCGTCTTCTTTGAAGTCCCAGTCACTTTGAAATTTTCAATGATCATCTCCACAGTGACTGAGTTTCATGCACTTTTTTGGTTGCATTTTGTATCATTTATTGGGTTTTTCTGATGTTAAAATTGTACAGTCCATATTATACATGAGATATAATTAATGTTTTTTTTTTAAATTATTATTACAAACAGGTTGCACATTATACATGAATAAATATGATAATTAATTAAAAATTCAACAAAAAAGTCACTATTTTAGTTTTTTAATTTCTTGTAATATTTAATAAATGTTGTTAGTAGTTTAAAGAAACAAACAAAAATATTAAGCATGAAATATAAAATATTAAGCATGACTATTTTGCTTTTATTTTCTAAATATTCAGCTATATAAATTGATTGATTTCATATAAAATTGTCACAAACTTAAAAATAATGAATAATTATAAAAATAATGAATAATTATATTCAATAATCATATGAGAACAAAATTTATTTTACATTTAAGGTTGGATGAAAAAAAAAATAGTGTTCAAATTGTTGCAAATTTAAATTGTCATTTTATAAAAATTCAATACTATTTAAGTCCAGTTTTGAAACATACAAAATTTATTATGAAATATTGATGCATTTTCATATATTGTTTATTTTTACCAAAGTATTTTTATAATTTTTTAATATATTTATAAATTATATTATTGTGGGGTCGGATCTGCTGCCACAAGATGGTGCAGTGAGTGCACTCACGAATGACGAGGACCTGCTACGAGATTAGAAACAGTAAGTGAGTGAAAGGAAAAAGGTAGCATTGACTGCTAACGACACACTAAGTTCTCGACGCTCTTGAAATCGAAAGTGTTGATGAGTTTGTGTTTCTTTTTAATATGTAAAGCAAGATGCTCAGTTATGTTATTTTGATGATTATCGGCTATCCACGAGTTCACTTCATGTTATGTGTTTTCATCTTTGTTTTGTCCCTGTCTACTGTTAATAAAAGTGCCTGTCTACAACTACGGTGTTTTAATTCAGTAATTAAGATGTTCTTCCCATATTATTATCAATATAATTTAATTAAATATAATTATTATAATATGTATAAATTATACTAAATATATTTATAATTTATTAATTATATTATTTACTTTTAACATTCAAGGAAACCGTTAACACAACCTTCTAAGAAAAAGGGTGCAAATAAAAGTTCTAAAGCCACAAAAAAAGTCAAGAGTAAAAATCTAACTGAATTAGACATTTCTTTGGACGATAAAATTTCTGATATAAATGATGAGCAAGAATGGCTTGCAATGCAGGATGATTTAGAAAAAAAAGAAAAAGAAAAGTATGAAGAAATGTTAAAAGATAGCACAAAAAAATTAGAAGAAGAAGAAACAAAACTCAGGTAATCTATAAGGTTTTTCCTTCTTTCTCTTTTTTGAAAGAAATTGTAAGTTTGTTTTATCTAAGTTATGAAAACCTATTATTATTGTTCACTATTTTAAATTACGGGGACTCTTCAGTGATCTTCTCTGACCACAAAATCCCATGTTAAGCTATGGGAAAATTGAAATACGTGATTAATTTATTACCTAATATAATTATCAAAATATAGTTTTCATTATCTGAAAGTAGACGTCCCATGCTGATATGCATACTGCAATTTTAAAAATTGTCTCCTTAAATTTTAAGTATTTTAAAGTAGATGATAAAATTTGAAAATTTTCCTCAAGTAGAAATTTAAAAGTTTATAGTTTTTTTAAGTACTTAAAATTTAAGGAGACATTTTAAAATTTTCAATATGTTGTCATTGAACGTCTACTATATCTGATGTGAAAAGCATATTTTGATAATCATGTTAGGTAATGAGTAATCATCTATTTAAATTATCCCATAGGTTAACATGGGATTTTGCGTTGGCAAAGAAAAACCTGCATCAGTGAAGTGTCCACTAACTGAACTTAGGGGTAATTGCATGCTCTTAATTTGATTTTACTGAATTTGCCATTCAAAATAGGCAAAAATAAAGATTTTTAATAAGAAAGATAATTATTTTTTCTGTTTTAATACAAAAGGAAGTACTTACTAGTACCTATCACCTTTGGGCAGTGTTAAGCAACACAATCAAAATACACGCCATTGTCTATGTAAGCAGGTTTTAATAATGGATTTTTTCCTTTTGATGTTTAAAATAAAACATAAGAGGTTATAAAGCAGATGATTGCATCTTTTAATTTTTACTTGGTCTATGAAGCTTTTGTCATACTTGGTATCTAGTTTTGGAGCATCTATAATTAAAAAGATAAATTAATTTCATAATAATTAAATTTTTACTATATTGTTGGCAATTTTGTTTAATCTTTAATTTTTTTCAATTAAAAAGTCAAAAGCATAAGCATAGCTTGACTGGGATTTTTGGGACAGCATGTATGTGTGACAGGGGCATTTTCTGAAATTATGAGGCACACTACAGATTATGCTTATGGACCACAACAAGCTTTGTACAGCAACAAAACTTGCTAAGATGAAATTTCAAGGTGTCGGAAAATGATTCTATTTTAGACTTGTTTTCATCTTATAGAGTATAATTGTACAGCATTCTTTTTATTGGGACCTTAAACTTTTTAGCACTTTCCAACCTAGTTGAAAAGTGCTTATGACTTTGGTTTGTCTGGCCGTCTGCCGTCTGTCCGTGCTCTAACTCCCGTAAATATGCTCGGATTGCTCTGCAATTTTTATATGTTATTGTCGTTATCTATAGCATGTTCCCTATTTCAACGGAAGTGTGTAGCACTTATAGTTTTTTTACAGGGACATTCAAAAGAATTCCGTTACATTGCGGTCTATGGGGAAAAATCATTTGCGGTTTATTTAAATAATGTTTCACTATTTTAAACGCATTGTAATTTATATATATTACTAAGGTGCATTAGAAGAAGCTTAATATGGAACAGGGTGTGCATAGCACTTGGTAGGTACTTTTTGACTTTTTTTTACTTTTTGACATAATTTATGACAATGACCAAAATTTGAAAACAGAATCCTATTATTATTTTTTTTTAAATTAAAATTGGGCATTTTAACTTGTCTAAGAAAGTTGTAAGAAAAAAGTTCTTTAAGAAATTGGGAGTTGTTTCTATGAGTTTAAATATGATCCTACTTTCAAATTAACAAATTTTAACAAAGTTACTTTACAGGGACAGTAAAAATAATTCCGTTACATTACGTCTATGGAGAAAAATCGTCTGCAGTTTATTTAAATAATGTTTCACTATTTTAAACGCATTGAAATTTATATAGATCACTAAGGTGCATTACAAGAGACATACTACGGAATATTGTGTGTATAGCAGTCATCGTTCATTTACAGGGACACGCAAAAGAATTCTCTACTGTCTGTTAACAATAATTCCTGGAAGTGCGTTTTAAGTTATTGAACGTGATTTTAATTTTAACTTGCTTTTTGTCTATTACGTGGTGTGTATAAATTCTGTAGATCCTATGCAGGGCAGCACAAAAGTTCGCGAACACATTTCTGTTTATTGACAAACTCCAGACGGAGAATTTTAAACTGTGCTACGCGTTTCCTAACTGAACTAAAATTATCATCCTATGTAGTATATATACAAATCTATAGATCCTATACAGGGCTGAATAAAAGTATTTGGATATTTTTCCGAATATTGTATATGTTGGAAATTCCTGAAATTATGTTTTTAAATATGTTGTGCGTTTTCTAAATTGTTTACTTAGATGTTAGCTTTTAGCTTATTAAACGGTATGATTTGTAAAATTATTTTGGAAGCGTTGGAAAGTGCTATATAATCTATGCTTGACGCATGATTTTTCGTTCTTGTTTCATTTAAGTCAGAATGCCAATGTACAAGTTCCATTTTTACAGATTTTATTGTACTTTACACGAAAATGGCTCTTGACGGAGCCCTCTTCAGCATAAGGTCTGCTATAATAGTCCCTTCTGTACATGCTCTTTATAAATACTTTTTTTTTACTTTTTGACATAATTTATGACAATGACCAAAATTTGAAAACAGAATCCTATTATTATTTTTTTTTAAATTAAAATTGGGCATTTTAACTTGTCTAAGAAAGTTGTAAGAAAAAAGTTCTTTAAGAAATTGGGAGTTGTTTCTATGAGTTTAAATATGATCCTACTTTCAAATTAACAAATTTTAATGTAAGATGTAATAATTTTTAATTTTTAAAGGTCCATATGGATTTATTAATTTATGTTATAAAAATAAGAATTTTTAAAATCAGGACTTTTTAGAGTTACTTTTAATAGCAGTAAGAGAAAAGTAGGTTTAAATAATGAAGTTGTCTAAAGAACTTAAAAAGAATTACAAAACAATTATCTGAGTATAAATATTCTTTATAAAACTGCACATATGATTATTAATCTTTAATCTAATATTAATATTTTTAAGCTTCGTAATAATAGTATGCATTATATAGATTTATGTTGCATAGAAAGTTTGGTAACTACACAATGTCCCTCAATAGTAGTAATAAATAGTTCATTTTAACTATATTAATGAAATATAGTTCCTTACATCAATAAAGAATTAGTCGTCTTTTAGCCGAAGATGCAAAATTTCTTTACAATAAGAATGTCTAATCTTTTGGATTCTTCAGACCACGTTTAAAGGAAAAAATGTGTTAAGCAAAAATGAATTTAAGGAATGCATAATATTTAACTCTTAAAGTTGTAGATAATCTTTGGATAAATTCCTTTAAAAGATGCTTTTAATGTTCTTGAGCACGTTTGGGAAACTGCTGAAATGTGTGAATACACTGATCAGCCAGAACATTTTGTCTAATAATATAATATTGCATTGGTTTGACTTTGACATGCAAAACAAGTACAATTGTTCTACAAATGGAATTTGTATGTTTTTGATAAGTGTCCAAATTCAGATTGTATCAAATATTCAAACATAAATGATCCAATTTCAGAAATATTGTAGGAGATAATTTGTGAGCTCTCATCTTTCGATCTATTTTACAGACAATAAAGAGGACAAGATATACAAATTGTTTATTACACTTCTCAAACTTAATACAAATTTAACTTTGTGTTATGAGCATTAATTTTCTGTGAAATTTCATTTCCGTAAGGAAGGATATAAATGCCATAAATGGATGCAACTAGCCATGTATAATAATGACATATTAAAACAGCTCTCATGTACATTCTACAATGAGTACTGCACATATGGCCATCAATGAAAAAGTATTGTCAGAGGGTCGGTCTAAACAGAGCTGGAAAATAAAGTCAACATGGACTTTTTCATTGCCTGATATGTATTTAGCAAACATTTCATCTTTTCGAAGATTGTATTCTTATCTGCCCACCCATCGATATGATCCCCCCCCCCCCCCCCCCCCCCCAAAAAAAAAAAAAAAATCTCCATTCATGCAGCAGGAAAGTTTTTCCCACTATTCTGTGGCTTAATAACAATGCTCATGTATCTTTTGCACCCATAAGCACCAGCAGCATTCTGTTAACAAAGAAATTTTGAGTATCGTCTGTGTAGAGATATACAAGAAAAAGGTTAATTCTATGCTCTGAAAACCTATACTTTGACATGCATTATAATTAGTAAAAAAATGCGCTATAGTCTATTTTGTTTTACTACTCATTGGGATAGTCTGATAGTCACCAGGGTTCATGAGATGTGGAAGTCTTAACATTGTTTACATAGATTCCAACAAAAAAAGGAGTGGATCATGTGGACCTCTAAAAATTTTCAGAAGAGGCATTTGAACCCCCTTGAAAATGTAAAATAAGTAAGGGAGGTTTATCTTTTCATTTATTTGATTGACTTCTGCAACGTCTATGATCGACTGTCCCCCCCCCCCCCCCCCCCCATTTCCCCTCATGAAAATTAAGCAAGTCGCTGCCTCTGATCTATTATTAATTTCCTCATGACTTTCAATAACTATATCTACAAATTATGGTGTCAATAAATTAAAAAAATTGTTAAGATCTCAATACGTTAAGGAAATGTCCAACTTTATGCGGACAACATTCATTACAGCATTTTGACGCGCATTGGATGGCCTTGCATTAAAACATCTTATCCAATGATATCCAAACAGGCAAAAATTGTTTTCCTGCTTTACTGTTTCATTGATTCTCCCTCTCACCCTCCTCATCAGATATAGATTTTGTAGCACTCAACTACCTGGACATTTGAAGCCTTCATCAATCAGCATTTCCCGAACTTGCATGTTAATCCAGCCTTTACAGAATTTCTCTACTTATTTTTAGATAAATAATTTTGATAAATTTCACATTAGAAAAGTTGGTTTATATTATCTTTCTAAATTATGTAACTAATCTAAACTATGCAAACTAATAATTCTAAATGCTTGTTATTGTTTTTTCTCAATTAATTCATAATAAAACTTTTGTGCTTTTTGAATATCAGTGACAAGAGCACGGGGGGAGGGGGGAGGTAATACATTTTACTGGCGACTAAAATTTTTTGCTGGCTACCAGATTTTATCAAATTTGTAAAGCCCTGTTCATAACTGAATAATTTGTGGGGTATTAATTATAACATACCAGTTTGGTGTCTGATTATTAGTATCATAAATTTGTGGATATACTTCTTACTTCAGTGCTAAAATCGGTTTAAATTGGTCAGAGAGTTGTTATTCCATGTCTACCATGATCACAAGTCTTTTCACCCCTACATGCCAATGTATGAGGTTGTGAAAATCAGGTTTTCAGTCTAAGGTCGGCCACTTCAAAAATCCATTACTGGACTGAAACTACAAATCAGCATTGCAGTTTGTTTAATTGCCCTGAACATGCTCACAAACACACATGAAAAGAGCTTATTTATTGATGGAACATTTGCAGAGTAACAAAGGGCTAACACAACAAACTGATTGGAAATCTGATTTAATCGTGTCTCAAAAAGATAAACTTTGTCAGTTTCTCTATCTTATATTCATTTGTACTTTTATGTTTGGCTGTATTACTGCACATGGTAAACCATTCTTTTTGCCCAATTAATTTGTTCCCACACTGCATTTTTAAATTAAAGAAATCAAATTATAAGCAATTTTAATCAGTAATTACAGGAGCATCTATGGTTCTAAAGTTTATGCTTGGATGTTAACAAATAAGTTGGAAATTTCTAATTAGTGGAAAGTAGGGTAAAACTGCATAGTGCATACCTTATCATTAATTGCTTCTTTAGGCCAGAATTTCCAACAGAATTTAATGAGATTTTGTGTGCATACTTAGCACCTATCCTTGTACCATAATCTAATTTTAAATATATGATTAATTCATCAAATTTCTATTAATAAATGATTTTTTATAAAATGTTCAGATTATCGGTTTTACCCGAACTCACATGGATATATTACTTTTATGGAAAATAAATAAAAGCTTAGACTTTCTTTGAAAAAGGAACAATATATTTTATCTTAAAACTTTAACTAAGGAACTAAACTAATATATTTCAATTATAAGTCTGATGATTTAATATTTAAAGACAAAAGGATAGTCTTCATTACAATCTGTTTTCTACCATCTTCTATTGAATCTACTATCTATCTTCATTACAATTTGAGAAACTGCAGAAAAGAAGTTCACTGTTTTATCAAGTTTATAGAAATCTTTTAATCACTCTTGTTGGTGTAGTTTTGATTGTCTTTTCTCCAACCATTGTTTATGACAGGGTTAAAGGGTATAGGAGAAATTTTATTGTTCCTACCTCCATTTTGAAACAATTATCTTCATGATATATTTCTATTGTATATGTTAAAGAAATTTACCCCCAAAGATTATTGATTAGGGATACTGGAAGGAATAATAAAATTTCGCCTACATGCTTCAAATTCTATTATAGGACCTTCAATTATTAATTTCCTTTTTTATCTAATCTAAATATCTGGTTTTACCCCAAGCGAAATAGGTTGGCAAAACAAGTCATAAAGCAATATAAAGCTTTAAATGCTAGAAACAGTTTCATTGTGGAAAGTATATCCTTATTAAACATGCTACACACAATAATATAAAAAGTTTCAATTACTTTAAATGTGTTCATATTTAAAAACTAGAAAAAAAAAAAAGAAAAAATTTTTCAAACACAGAGATTATACAAATGTCAGCATGAAGATGCCATAATGTCTGCTTCTTCTTCTTGTTGTCTCGAGCTAAGTATTTCAACCGCTAGAGGGCTATTCAAATTGAGTCTAATTGGGATGTCCTGTTTTCACTCGACTATACAATTTTATCCCACTTTCGCCAATTATATATAAGGTCAATTATTAGTACACATTTCTAACAAAGCAAATCAAGGGAATTTTTTTTTGTTTTGTTTTAATGTACACAACTATGGATATTCAAGTTATGACCAATGTTTTAACGTATTTAGACAACTATTGTAAAAAGGAGTAAAATTGGAAGTTCTGGTGTTGTAATCTGTCAATCTTCTACAACTTAATCTCTGTTTAACATTTTTCTGGATTTTTTGTATACCAGAGGACTTGTTATAGAAAATTGCATAGCAAATGGATTGGATGAAGCCTTAAATATGCATAGCGGATGTCTTCCATCCAAACTCAGATATAAAATACCAAGGCATCTTCATGCTTGGTGCTATACACACATATTAAACCCTAAAATCTCATATACTATGCAAGCGGGTAAAATGACTTATGTTGGTTAAATTATTTGCATCCTCTGAAAGTTCAAGATCTGCACCCTTTACTCCTACCCAGTCTGACACTGCTTGCCCAAGACTTATCTTCATAAACTTATGGCCTTATAAAAGTCTAATAATATTAAAATGAATATCATTTTGCACTACATGCAATTACTTGACCATTTTAAGGTAAAATATTCATTATTTAAATTAGCTTAAAATCTTTTTAAAAAGTGGAAGTGAGAATGTATCAAACCTTCTTTCAACTTTATCAAATAAAAATAACACAGTTATAGTTTTGGTAGCAATTAATTAGCAATTTCCTTCATTAAATAGAGCAGTGTGTGCACATTTTTACAATGGTAATGAATGAATTGCAGATTTGCTGTTACCTTTATAAGTATCTGCACAAGCTACTCCATTTACATAAAAGAATCTGTTAATCAGTTGCTCCCAAAAATGTAGTTATGTTATTTATAATTTATGAAGTTGATAAAAGGTTCTTATTCATCCATCTTCATATGCAAGTTTATGATTGAAGGTTTGCTGTAACAGTTATTAGAAACTTTTTTCTTGTCCTATAAAGGTATATTGTAATTTTTATTCTTCCAAAATTCTTATTTTTTTGCATACTTTTAGCTGTGTTTTATTTGGTATAGTTATCTACCCTATATATATAAAATCCTAATGAAACGAATTTGTGAAACGATTTTATGAAACGAATTTATGAAACGATTTTATGAAACGACTGATTATGTTTCAGGGCTATTTTTAATAAAATATTAAACGCTTGATGGTGAAATTAATACCAATTGTCCATAAAAATCCGAGGATGTCAAAACTGGTAATAGAATTTTGAAATTGGAATTAGTTTTCGAGATATTAATTTTTTTCTAATTTTAATGACATTTCTGTAATGATGGCAGCTAATTACTCAGTTTTTTTTGTGACAAAAAAGGGAAAAAAAATTGAAAAGGATCCCGATAGGGATTATTGATTTCTTTTTATTCGTCATTTTCAAATTGAAATTGAATTTATCTTTTATTTCAATCGATAATGAAGACAAGATTGTGATTAAATTATGTTTTTCAGGAAAATTTGAAAAAAAAATCACATTACTATCGTCAGGATTCAATCGTCTGTCATCATTTAATTTAATTTATAAACTGAAAATATTTTGAATGAATTCGTCCAAATGACGTCATTTATGTAAACGCAAAAGAAAGGGGGGAAAAGGAATTAATAGTAATTATTATTTATTGATATCATTTTGTTATTTTTTTGTAAAATTTAATTAAACGACTTTATAAAATCATTAATTCGGATATTTGAAACGAATATATAAAATAATAATTGCCCAACTGAACGGAAGGAGAATAAAATATCCTGCTTGGTTTTCTATCCGCTTGGTTTTCTATCCTGCTTAGTTTTTTCCGCCAAGCTTTTTAAAAAAGCGTCAAGACCCCTAAAATAGAAAAGCAACAAAAGTTCATTGGGTTTGTTTTCATAACTTTTGGCAACAAATCTATGTATATTAACGAATCTATCCCTTTTTGAAGCTCGAATTACGCCAAACCTAAAAGCAAAGGATCCTATACTGGAAAAGTACCCGATTTTCTTATGAACAATATGCATGTGACATAACATGGTGTAAAATTATCACGGATAGCAAATTTGTTTAAATATCTCATCAATTGATGCCAAATAAATGCAGGCAAGCATGCACAAAATATTTAATTAATTTTGTATGATAAATAATTATTAGAAAATTCGTATATACATATTAATTAAAATAAATAATTTACATATTTAAAATAACATGAAAATATGCATGATGGTGCACTAAAATAGAGAGAAAATTAAAACCTGTTACTGAAAATGTCTATAACATAGTACTTTTCAATAGCGTGGTTCTTAATGTTATTCACAAACAGATGGAATTTTTCTCATCCTTAAACGCAAAGGAAGAATAGAATACATATCGTTGTTATAAAAGTTCAAGAGGTAGCCACAATTTAAACCTAACCATTTTATACAAGCTGGTTTTCAAGTTGTAATTGATTTTACTTATCAATCCCGAAAACAGTCCTCAGTTATCGCAACAGCTGTGTATGAGACCATGATAATCAAAAATGTCCCATTAAAACGTTACAAGCATGGCAACCAAATTACAGATTTACCAATATTTTTAAAATATAGCACGCTGTCATGTTTTTAGAGGCCTCGAAGTCTGAGCGGGGGTTGGCGAGCGTAGCTCGCAGGGGGCAGGCCCCCTAGTATAGTTATATTTTTATAATGATATTTAGGGATTGCGATGAATATAAAGGAAAAATGAATAAAAGGGTGAATCACCAGCGACTGGCACCAGAGTGATTCCAAAAACCTAAAAATTTAGACTAAACATATATTTAACACTTTTCCCAAATACCATCATAGGCGTGAACGAAAGTGGTAGTACAAAAGAGATGTCATAAAAATATTACGTTGAATCTTAAGTTATAATACCTGATATTATTTAGCAAAATTAAATAAGTGAAGTTAAATTAGTATCATCACTTGAACTTGGTCAAATGAAAGAGAAAAAGGAAAGAGAAAAACTCACCAGATCAGAAGAAACACAGATTTTATTATAATCACATCAATGCACAGATCAAATTATAATAACTGGAGAATGATGACACTTTATCACTATCATATACCAGATATATTTTTATATTCAATTTAATAATATATATCCAATCTTATTATATCAATAACTATGTAAGATTTCAGTTCATTTTCATTATTAATTTTAATTTCGGTATGATTTATATTATAATCAATAAGAATATTATTATGGTTTTCAATACGATCATTTTTGCTGCAGTTCAGTTCTGATGAGATATATATACGTAGTTATTAAGGTGACGTCTAGAGAATGAAAGTTTTTCCATCGTTAAGTTCATTTGTAGAGAGTGAAAGTTTTTTTGAAGATAAATTCATTAGTATAGTGATTTAGATGTTAATGATGGAGGATACAGCATATGATGGGACTTTATTTGCAGGACATTAATTGAAATGTCTCTAGGTCGATTCAAACGTAATCATATTATACGGATGACTGGATTAGATGTTGCTCGCCCAGATCGATGTCAACCCGGAATTCCACTTCTGGATCTGACTGGCGTGACGATGATCATACTGATAGAGAATCCTCTAGTTGCAAACATCCTTTCATCTAGAGTAAGCTGTTACTATGAGACTATAAAATTGTAGTTGAAATTATAAGAATCAAGATATGATATATCTAGTCTCAGTCCAATCTCCATATTGACCGAATATTTCAAAGACGTTGATGCTCAAAGGAATGCCTTCACTGTCTACCGCTACCCACTACCGGACCAGAGGTCCAGCAGCCTCAGAAAAAAAGGTACTTTACATGCTCGTGTTTTGTGGAGAAGTGAGTTCACACGGCGCTTCCGATAATACTGGAAAACTTACTATTTTAAATCGTCCTCCAATCAGACAGCAGCATTTTCCAACGGTTGCAAATTTAACTATCGCGCTCGTGACACCACCTGATGGATTTTTTGAAGAAGCTCACCCACACGGTCAAAGTTAAATATTAACTGTCTACGACACGTCATTGCAAATGTTCCATGAGCTTCCAACTGTCACCTTGAATTGGACTGATAATGACCTTGCCACTCGTGAGTCACTGACCCAGATACAAATGCGCGGAAACTAGGAAATAACGCCTGCCTGTTTACCCGAAACATCTAAAAACTTGTCAATGGCGTCTCATCGCAAATCTTGACGATCATCAAAATAAAATAAACGAAAGTAATAAAATCTATAACTGCCAAACTAATGGATGAAAATAAATGAAATTTTAGCAATCTAAATAAAATTAAAAGTTCTTTCCACCAGATATGTTTTTGAAAATAAAAATATTTAATTTAAGAAATTTTGAAAAAGTAAATATTGTACTTAGAAATTTTTTGAAACGATATATGTAAAAGTTCGCTATTCTGAAAGAATTTGCATGAATTAAAATAAATGAATTTGAACTTTCTGAAAAGAATAAAATTAGCAATTAACCAATTTTTAATCAATATTATTAAAAAGGAAATACACTATATTTTAGAATAATTTATTTTAGACTGTATATTATTTAAAAGTTAGAAAAAGTAAGTTATAAATATTTTCTTTTTAGATAATTTGAAATGAAGTTTAATTAATATTTTAAAGTGAATAAATTGTAAATTAAAATTGAAATGAATATCCTAAAACATATGTAATGTAAAGATTCTGAAATTAAATTATACTCTCACCAAAAGTAAACAATTTAAAAAGAATGTTTGATTTAAAATGCAAAAATGAAATTTAGCTTAATTAATTTAAATAAATTTAATGAGTTTAATTAAATTGATGAATAAATTAAAGTTAAATATTAAAATACTGAATAAATTAAGAGTCAATTTTTTAAATCATAACAATTTTGATAAAAAATGTCACATAATGATTTTTTTCCCCCCATTCAGCTATTGATTCCCATATTTTAGGTTCATATAAATTTTAATAGATTTTGTAAAATAGTTGTTGCAGATTTATCTGATTGTTATTAAACATTACATATTAAATAAACAATTATAAATGGATAAAAACTTTTTCAGATTTAAAG
Organism: Maratus michaelseni; assembly: GCA_963931845.1. Taxonomy (NCBI): domain Eukaryota; kingdom Metazoa; phylum Arthropoda; class Arachnida; order Araneae; family Salticidae; genus Maratus; species Maratus michaelseni. The sequence continues at coordinate 314,183,554 of OZ007589.1, read as the reverse complement.
GAGCATAAAGTTTAGGTAATAAATTTCATTTATCAAATGTTCACATATTTTTTTACAGTTGAAAGTTCTTAGTTTAACTAACTAACTTAAAAAAAAAAAAAAAAAATAATAATAATAATAAAATGAAGCAATTTTGAAATGCATTTCTTTTTTTTTTTAATATTTATTTATCAAGGAGTCTCAAAAGGATTCAGATTTATGTAAGATTTGTTTGTGAATTTATAATTTTCATCATGAAATATCTTATCACATTTATTCTAGAAGGGAAAATTCAGAAAGAATAAAGAAAATTAAAAGTGATTTGCAGAAACAGATTGAAGAAGAAGAACACGCTGCAGAAATAAGTCTCCAGTCCCTTAAAGAGTCAAATAAGCAAAAGATTTCTGAAGAAGAAAACAAAGTGAAGAAAGAATTGGAAATTTTATCAGAATCATTGAAGGCTGAAATTAAAAAGATGGAGGAAAAGGTTACTTTTATGATTTTCTGTTTCCTTAAAATAATTTAATAGTTTATAGAATCTTAAAAAGCAGATTTAAAAGAATTAAACAAAAATTAGTTCAGTAATCTTAATCAATAAATACAATAAGATAAAAAGTTGGATGATTAGTATACAGGATGTCCAAAAGGTCCTTCCCTGATTACAATATTTATTTATAACTGCCATATATAAGATAGACATGTGAAACTGGTGCCAAAATGTTGGAAAACTAACCAAGTATTTTTGTTGCAGGTTTCCGTAACGTGGCTGTAGTGTAGCAGTGTCAGTGTAAAGGAAACCAAAAATGTTCACAAATTAGGAAAAGATCAGTGTGTGTACTCTGGTATCAAAAACCCCTTTTGGCATCTGTAATTTACATGAGGACATACACATTGATTTCTTGAGACTTCACACAGAAAATTATCTCATTTCTTTCAGCTGAGATTAATGGTCGGCCAGTTCTTGGTATGTGGTCTGGTTTTCTGGACACTGACACTGCTACACTAAAGCCACGTTACAGAAACCAGCAACAAAAAAACTGGGTTAGTTTACCAACATTTTGGCATCAGTTTCACATATCCATCATCCATGATGTATCACTATGGATATGAATAAATTTTGTAATCAGGAAAAAACTTTTCAGACACCCTGTATATTATTATTGTTTTACTATTTTGAGAATATATTGAATATTAACCCCTTAAGCACCACGACGTATCTACGTACATCATGAACTCATCTAATTGAAATACCAGGACATATGTGCGTACGTCCTCATTTTAAATCCAGACTGCAATGTTCTAAGTATCTTTTTTTTTTTGTGTCACTAATTGCTATTGTGATTGGTTTTATACAGGCTTTATAGCAATGATTGTTTTTGCACCCAATAGATGGCATTCCGTATAGAAAAAAAAACTCATTAATTTTCCTGCTGCTTTGTTTCTTTCTTCGTTGTTCATTTGTTTATGTGTTGCTCATTCTGTTCAGTTGTGTTTCGTAAATTGTAGTTTTTTCAATTTTGGTTTTGTGTTTTTTTTATCTCTTATAGGTAAAAATAATGTTATAAACTACTTTTGACAAAATTTTTTATTCATGCGATAAAAAAAGAAATGTGATAGCGATACCACATATGTCCACAACAGATTTAATTTCAGTGTATCATTAGTTGGACCATAAAACCAGAGGACATTCCAGAAACACCTTTACTCATAATAAGAGGAAGGGGGCTTTTGCCTTCAAAAGCATGTGTTTTGAGCTATCAGAGAGTATGATTGTCTGTGCTTGCTATTTGAGCCATTTTGTCCATTAGTCTATTAAGTCAATAAATTTCCAATTTCAGTCTATAAAGTCAAAACTAAAAACATCTGAGGCCTGCCAAGCATAATTATGTGATTTTAATGCATTTTCAAAATTTTGTATTGAATATTGTACCTACAAACATGTAGTTCAAAAATACATCTATTCTAATGAAAGACTGAAGTTAAGAAAAGTGTGACCAACACTTCTGATGTGACATCATGTTGTTGCTTCATAGAATATTTGAGAAAAATGAAGCAGCATGTTGACTACTTTTCATTGTGGTACATACTTATACACAGCTAATGATACTTGCTTGTAAATATGCATACTCAGGCATGTATGAACACATACCAAATTACGAACAAGCTTGGTAATACTTGTCAAAACATTGTTAAATTTTTTGTCAAAAATAGATCGCCACAAAGTAGGACAACTTGGTAATAACTGGCTAATCAGATAAAATTCTAACTCATATAAAATTTTGACAAAAATTGAAACTCTATAATCCATAAGATTTCATATCAAACTAGCCCATTTTACGATCATTTTTTCACATAAAGTTAACTGCATACTTGTAAAAAGAAGTAAATTTGTGCAACAAACATTCAATAATTTTATCAGATTGTAATTTTGCTTATTTATTTTCACATACTTTTTTTTTCTTACATTTTACAGTGTTATATCAATTGCATTCTCTTTAAGTCACATTTTCTTGATGACATCGCTTAAGTTTTGTGCCAATCCTTGTGCTTCAATTAGCAAAATTAGCTCCAAAAACTAATGAAAGAATTTTTTTGGTATTTTTAAAATAAAATACAGTCTTTAAACTCTGTTAGTACAAGAAGCAAGGAAAATTATAAAAGTCCCTGTTTTAACCATTACTTGTAATACCTGTGAAAATAACAAAAATCTTAAAAACACACACATAATTAAACTAAATAGTACTATTAATTATTCTAATTATCTCAATGCTAAAATTAACTTAATATCATAAAGTTAGCGTAAAATATTCAGTCTTACCTTTGTGAATGTCATTTTCTTTAGATGAAATCGCAATACTGAAGTCAAAGCCTCAGAACTAGTAATTACAAATCACATGAATGGCATATAGCAATGCAGTTCATTATTTTCCATTTTCCCAGAAAAACTCAGTTAACATTGCAAGACTCACTGCAATTTTCGAGTTATTGATTTCACATATTCTTTTCATTTCAATAAGAGACATGAAAAAGCTGGCTATTATGGCCCAAAGTCCATATTTAAATAAAGAAACAAATAAATGTTTTTTTTCTATATTCCTTCTTTTCTGTGGCTTAGTTATAAACCTTACAAAAGAACAGTGTTTGAAATGTTCTATCTATCTCTTCTTTCTTTCATTCTTTCAAGACCTCAGGACATTCCTTTGCATTTTCTTAAGTGGGTAGAAGGGGTTTCCTTGAAGGTTGAATGTCTTGTAAAATTGATAAATTACTACATTTTGAAAGTCAGCTGTAATGTGGAAATTTTATTGCTGAGAGAGAACAGTGTTCGATAAGAAAGAAATTTCTTTCTTAATTCTATCCTAAACCCCTTATTTTACCCCAGATTTTGTCAAAGATCACAGTGAAATGAACAGATGTTTTGCTCATATTAACCATGATCCTATTTTTGTAGCTCATAAAAAATGTGAATATCTTAATATAGTTTAAATAATGAACCATTCTTAACATGCATCCTGCTCATTTTAGCCATGATCGTATTAGGTGAGTTCGACTGCATATGATTTCTGAATAAATTGTGAATTTTTTGCCCTATTTTCATTATATGTGTATGATAGTTTATGTTTATAGTATATGACTTTTCATTATGTGGGATAAAATATCTTATTTAACTTACTTAAAAAAAAGCAAAAAAACATCTGTCATATTGGATCAGATTTAATCTAGTTTATATATGCTTTGCTATTGATTTCTGTCATGTTTTACATCCTGTTTATTCTGAGTTTATCAATTTTTTTAGAATGCTTTAGAGTTGGCTCAAAAGAAAAGGGAACTTGAAGAATCTTCATCTAAAGAATTTACCAGTTTTAAGAGTCTGTTTGAATCTGAAAAGAAAAATATTGCGGAAGCTCATGAAACTGAGATTTCTAATCTTCAGCATGCCCATGAACAGAGAATTAAAGAGATAAAAACTGCACATGCAAAAGAAGAACATGAAGTAAGGAAAAATATGATGCTACTCTCTTATATTATATACCCCATTATATAACAGATAGCAGTAGTTTTTGCTAATAAATAAATTATTAATAGTCTCTGTTTAAATGAAAATATCAATGAAATATTTTTATGAATTTGATAATAAACTTATGAAAAATTCAAAAAAATAAATAAAAAATTAAAAAATAAAATAATTTAATAAAAATAAAATAAATAAATAAATAAAAATAAAATTATAAAAAATTCACCCAGATTAATTCTGTTTTCTTCTTCCATTAAAAAAAATATAAATAATTGTCTTTAAGCTCAATAATGATCAATACTATACTTTATTTTTCACATTTCCCTCTATTATTCCTAGATAAACATTTTTGGCTTTTGGCTATTTTAAGGCTTCTTGAATTTTTCATCGTCATCATCACCTACACCTCCCCCTTTTCATGTCCCTGAAAATCTGTTTAAACAACAAATTTATTATTTATACCAAAACACTGGCAGAAATCTATAAAAATCGCAATTCTTATTCTTTCAAAATATTGTACAACTGTGGCAAAAGAGCATGTGTTCTGTTTTTTACTGTTTCTCAGAAAACATTTTAAACAGAAAAAAAAATATTATCATAAAAGAGCCGAAAGATTTTAATATTATTGATCTGTATGAAATAATATCTTCCGAATTTGTTTAAAATGTATATGAATGGACTTTCTATATCATGGAGATTTGTGCAGGTAGTTTGAACATATGTACAAGGAATATACCCAGATTAAAAGTTTGTCCAAAGCATAGCAACTCACACTACAGAACTTAACGATACTCGCCTGGACGAATTTGCTTAGACAAGTTTGATAAGTAAAAAAAATTAGCTTGGCAATAATGGCAAGCCCTCCAAATTTTTATCCAAAATCATCTTGACCAATATAATTTTATTGCCTGTATATTGTCATTTTCTTATAAAGAAATTCTACTATAATTGTAATAAAATTATGTAACTTGCAAAATGTAATTTTCGTAATTTTCATTTCATTTACATCCTAAACATGATTTCTTGCTAATAATAAAAAATTTAATAAAATTAATATTATAAATATTTTCTAAACGTAGAATTAAAATAGATTTATTTTCCCTTCCAAAATCGGAAGATATCATGTACTGCAAATGCAACACATCAGGTTGCTACACAAGCTAGTATCCTGTAATAGCCCAGTACATATGCTACGCAGACACAGACACACACTCTTACTCCATCTCATCCTCTTTTGCTGACACACATGCACACACACACAAAGAGGTGGAAAGGAATAAGTTTTCATATTATATATTTCGGATATATTTCATTTGCAAATAAACATAATAATTGAAGTTGAAGTTTAGCATAGGTAACAATACAGTGGCTAACAAAAGTGTTCGTACACTTACATATTTCAATAAAATAGTGCTCTATCCACTAATTAAAATTAATATTCCAGAATGGGTATTTAAGAATAAGATCTATGACTTATTCTTAACAAAACTACATAAAATATTTTAAATACACAGTAAAACAGTAGAAATCAGTACACAGTAGAAATCAGTAATAAAAAAATAACAAAAAAGTTATATCACAAAAGTCTTTGTACACTTTAAAGAAATCGCTACATATTAGTAAATATTGTAACATTTTGTTAAATTAGTACCTAGTAGGGTATCCTTTAGCATCCACAACAGCTTTTAAACGCCTGGGAATAGATTTCACAAGTTTTTTTTTGTAAATTCTGCATCAATGTTTATCCATTCATCGATCATTACAGTTTTTAGTTCGTTTTTCATTTTAATATCATGTTTTCGTATTCTAACCTCCAGTTCTCTCCAAATATGTTCTATTGGGTTCAAATCCGGCGACTGAGGTAGTGCTTTCAGAACTTGTGGACAATTATAAAGACACCAGAGGCGAATGTTGAGAGCCGTGTGATCGTTATCTTGATAAAAAACAAAGTTGTTTCCAATACCCAAATTTTGGGCTGATAATTTTAAATTGTCTTTTAAAATATTTAAATAAAGAGCATGATCCATTATGCCATCAATAAATACCAAATTACCTAGTCCTGATGCTGCCATGCACCCCCACACAAGGACACAAGCCCTTGGGGAATGGAGAGCAAATGATTTGATATTGGCTCTTGGCTCCTAACAGCGCCATCTATTGTCAGCAAATCGAAAACTTTTCTTTTTCTTAAGCTGCATTTAAAAATAAATTCTGTGATGTTTTTTTACGAGTTTTTTAATTAACAGAACAGAAAACGAACTATTTTAAGAGTTTGTAAAATATTTATATTAAATTTTACAAACTGTAAATTATATATTTTTTTCCACTGTATTATTAAAAAGGAACAAAAAATATTCATTCTCATTCAAAACAAGCCTGGAACTCATATATATCTTTTTTTTTCTTTTAAACTTGGATATCCGGGATTTATCACGTAATTCTCGTAAATATTTTATAGAATAACTTTTTTTTTTTCTAATTAAAACAAATAATGCGGTGTTTTTATATGCTTTTATTTATTTTTTTAAATAAATAAAATATGAAAACCAGGACTATTCAGTTTAAGAATTCGTTAAATATTCATAATAAATTTTACAAACTGCTAAAAATTATAAATATATATATATATATATTGTTTCCCAGCTGTATTATGTAAAATGAGCCAAAAATATCAATTCCTATTCAAAACAAGTATTAGAATAAGGTAAGTTTTATAAGCATTAATTTTATTGTACTCAAACTATTTAAAGCGACTAAGACAATAGCTAGATTTAAACAATATATATGCCTACTGCAAATGTAAAATAAATTTGAAACTTGTAGCAATTTGGTCATTGCACGCTAATTGGGCCCTAGGCCCCCAAATTTAGTACGTAATTTTCAGTTAGAGCTGATATTTTATACTATTAGAGTAGAATAATAATAAATATATTTTTCTAAATATTTATTTACATACTCCTATCTATACTTTGCAGCATTAAAAATGCTCAAATTTTTGTGACAATAAAGGAGAGGGGACCCTGGAAAAGAGAAATAGTGTTTCATATATTGCTGGATTATTGTAATTTTATTATTATATTAAATGTAATATAAATACAAATACAACTAACTTTTCTGTAAATTAATACACATGTATAATATGAATCATTTTCTACATTCAAGACTTGTTGTCAATAACTTCCTATTTGAAATATACTTTTTTTTTTAAATCAAAACATAACTTGATGTCTATGTATTTATTGCATATGATCAAGATATTTTGATAAATTAAAAAACCTTTGTGCCTATATGTGTATATTTAAATAAAGATTACACAAGAAAAATTATATATCTTTATTTAGGAAACAAATATTTATTTAACAGAAACATTTATTTAACAAAGATTAATACGAAAAAAAGAAAAGTGCCTAGTTAAACTGATGGCATCTAGCTCACAGGCTATTCACACTAATTGTATATTATACACTTATTTCAAAGAATAATGCCCCTCGAAAAAGAAAGAGATCGACAATAAATTAAGGGGGAGGGGGATTAGCCCCCCTTTATACTTAACCAATGAACCCCCAAAACTAATCAGGGAAGCGCCTTACCACAATGAATCTATAGGGCAGTTGCAATTGACGTCAGGTTGGAGGTAAACAGTACAAATAGGCAGTTCTGATTGGTGGAATTACCCTTACCTCCAAGTGAATACAATGGTTGATCTGCAACTGCCCTATATACAAAATTTGAAGCAAATTGGATAATTATGCATGAAAAACCCATTTATCTAAATTAAGGGGGGATTAACACCCCCCCTGTCCCCCCTTTGTACTTAACCAATGATCCCCCAAAACTAATCAGGGAAGCACCTTATAACAATAAACCTATAAACCAAATGTTAATCAAATCGGATAATTTGGCATGAAAAACACATTTATCTAAATTAAGGGGATTCAGTATCAACATTTTATATTTTATACAACAAAGTTTTAAACACAAAAGTTTTCTTTTTTTAATTGAAAAATTTAATCATAAATGCAAGCTTGTCTGCTTTTTTATTCCCTAATATGTTGTGCAGTTTAAACTGAACAAAATCAAAACCAAAATAGATTATTTTCTAATGAAGCTGTAAATAATTTTCTAATCGAGACAGTTTATCTTACAGTGACTGTTCTGAATTAATAATGTTCACATAATGGCTGATTCTACATTTAAAAATTAAGTTTCAAACATAAAGCTTGGAAAAGATATTAGTTTTCATCTTTACCTAAAAATATCACTACTTTGTCTAAGTCAATAACAGTTTAGAAATTCACTTGCACTTGTATTGATGTACTACTTAATGTTTACATATACTTAAAGAATTGAATGTTGTTTTCATTTTATAGAAGTTGTAACAATACACATTCAAAAGTTAATATTATTTACTAGATGTGTCAAGAAAGAGAAAAAATAACTGAAACAAATCAAATATTTTGCAACTGAAAAGAGAAAACAAAGATGCAAACTTATTAAAGCTTTAAATTAAAATTTGGTTCAAGTTGTTTTGTAAACAAAAGAAACATTACATGTTTATTTGCAAACATCAGATTTTAATGAAAGTTTTGTACTAGAACGATGAATGCAGGTACAAAAACAATATTTAGATGTAGACTATGCAATACAAGAATCGTACTGTAATAAGATAAGACTTTTATTTGAATTGCTACTATTCTTGAGCATGTAAATGATTGTAAACAAAAACTATACTCATTCACCTCCTAGTTATAAAGATATTATTATGTAAACATTGCTTAGTGAAAAACAGACAGACAGCACCAATGTATGTATTAAGTGATAAATTACTAATGATAGAAGAAAATATAAAAGCTGAATAAGACTTTTAATTATGCAGAAATATGTAAACATTACGTAGCACAAGATTGTGAAAATTTACCTATGAAAGTTTTATTAAATGGTTATTTACGGTATGTTAATCATACCGTATTAATTAATAATGATACTAGAAATGTTTAACTAAAAATACCAAGAAACGTAGTAATTGCAGAAATTGAAAACGCTAAGGAAGGCCTTTAATTTAAACAGCCGAACCAAAGCATCCCCAAATTCAGCGAAACGTTTCTTAAGATAAGACCCAGTTGCCGCTTTCAGCTCTTCGCGCTCTTCCTTGCTCTCGGCTCTCGCTCTGAATCTGATCTGTGTCTCTGACTATGTGACTCTCGAATGCGCATGCGCGTATTAGGAGCCAAGAGCCATCATTTGCTCTCCATTCCCCAAGGGCTTGTCACAAGGACACCTCCACCACCATGCTTAACTGTTCCAACTAAGTTCTTGGGATTAAGTTCTTCATTTTTTCTTCTCCATACAACTATATGCCCATCGGAGCCAAAAATGTTAAATTTGCATTCGTCTGCAAATAAGACATTATTCCAATATGATTCGGGTTTATTTATCATTGATTTTACGAAGGAAAGCCTGAGCTTTCTGTTTTTCGCACTAACAAAAAATTTTCTACAGGTAGAATGCCCATTTAATCCAGCTGATCTCAGAACACGTCGAACAGTTTCAGGTGAAATTGAAGTAGAATATTTTTCATTAAATTCTGTAGAAACTTTTACAACACTTAAATGTGGATTTTTTACAATTTTTCTAATTATAATTCTTTGATCACGTTGTGTTAACTTTGACGGACGACCTTTTCTTACTTTGTTTTCGATCCGATTTTCTTCTTTAAAGCGTTTTATCACATACTGCACTGTAGAATTTGATAAATTAACTAATTTAGCAATATTTCTAACTGATTTACCACTATTATGATGAAAGATAATTAATTCTCGAATGCTGCTAGTTGTTTCTTTACGATTATGGGCCATTTTTAATAATAAGAATATTATGGACCAATCAAGCAAAATATAAACCCAAACTATTTTTTAATGTCACCAAAATGCAAAAATAAAAATAGGATGACAGACGATAATTTTAATTATGAATTTATCCGAAAATGTTTCAGTGTACGAAGACTTTTGTGGCGTGTTTTTTCTCTCCCTCCTATTTTTATTTTTAGATAAAAAAGAAAACAGTCAATATTTAAAAAAATTCTGGGTGTTATTTGGAATAACATAGAGATGGTGTGAAAAAATATTGGCCTTCATATTCTAAATCAATTCCAGGGAAAATCCTTTTTACTGCAAAATTTTGAAGTGTACGAACACTTTTGTGAGCCACTGTATATGTTTGAGGTTTGAAAAGAAGTAGTAATTTTTTTTATTTTTAATTATGTTTTAACAAAAAAAGGTGTATGCAGTGTACAAAAATTACTATTCAATATTCAGTGCACTTAACTGTCTTAATTCTATATTTCCTATGTAAAAAAAAAAAAAAAAAAAAAAAAAAAAAAAAAACATTTTAGAATGTCTTATATTTTAAATGTACATAGTTATTTTTCTTTCTAAATTAATACAGTAAATTGCAACATTCATTTTTACTTACCCATCATACGTAGTATAGGGTAAGTCTTGTAATCGTTTTGAAAATCGAAATTTTTTTTTTGACGGATTTACACGTTTCAGACACTGGAGATTCCGAAAAACATATTTTTAGAAAAAAAATTTTGCCGTCCGTCTGTGTGTCTGTGTGTGTGTCTGTAAACGCTCTATCTCCCGAAAAAATTGAGATAGAGACTTGCAATTTGGTATGTACTTAGTATGTAATAATGGGAAGAAGCCTATTTCATTTCAATAACCTCGATTAACCGGAACATTTTTTTTCGTACTCTCGAAATATTCGTTCTGATGAAAGGTATATAAAAATTTTCGAAATGGTTTATTTTAAGAAATGAATATAAAAGACAATAAAAAAACATAAATTTTGAATAAAGCATGAAGTCGATCGGATAATTAGTTGCCGAGATATTTGGAATCCTATTTTCCACACTCTTCGATTTTTCATGACCCTGTATTTCATCCAAATTTCACTTCAAAGATATATTTTAATTGGAAATTTGACGCTTAATCAGATGCAATAAACCGCTAGTTAATAGGATTATTATTTTTGGAGTTATAAGGAAAAACCTCTTTCAAGCAATTCAGTAATCGAGCCTTTAAAGTTTGTGACGTCATCAAGCCACGATTTTATTTGAATTGCAATGCATTTTATAAGTAGTTTACACATTTTTATTTTAATATTTTACATTATGCATATCCATGATGGGTAAGTATTACGGTGGCCCCCAACGACTAGTTTAAAAATTAAAATACTGTTGAGTTATTTTTTAATATAATTTATTTTAAAATGAATAGGGGGCTCTGCCTCCTACGAGCTACGCTCGCCAACCCCCGTTCTGACACCACAAACTGTAAAAACACTCTGATTTGACCAACCTTAAAACGATTGCAGAAGATTGAATTATAATTAAACGACCTGCTGTAATCGGCTGCTATAATCGGCTTTGTGTCAGCTGCTATAATCGGCTTTGTGTATCAGGCTGCTCGCTGTAATATCTGCTATAATCGGGTTTCCATTCATTTTCCTTTGACCAAGGGATTTTAAAGCCGAATCAACTGCTGTCGAGACAGCTAACAACTGTTGATAAAATAAGGTTAATTAAACATTTGAAAATCAACTTGTGCAAAATGGTTAAGTAAGCAATGTCATTGCATCGCGAAATTTTATAACGATGCTAATAGAAAATTGGGTATTACTCCATTATCCCGACTACTACTTTCTATAAAAGAAAAGAACTGTCACCAAAATATAGGATTTAAAGCCAAAAGTGCATATCTGTGGCGTAGCATTCAATTGATACCAGATGCGTTACGCGTGGTAGTTATGTCATCGAGTGATCTTTAATTCAACGTTTATATGTATTTTTAATTATATTTTACCAATTTATTAGTTATTTCGTTGATTTAAACGAAATTATTAAACGTAAAAATATACTTTTAATCGAAGGGAAATATTATTAATTACGCTGTTTTAAAATTTGCAATAATAGATAAAATATTTTGTCGAAATAAATCAATTTTACTCTACTTAATGCTTTGAAAACGCAGAATAATTTAATTATTTATCTTTTTAATATTCACGCTCAAGCATATTTTTTATTCCGTCATTTTCTACATTTATTGCTTTTAACACGTGATCATTTAATTATTATTTTTAAGTTTTATTTCTGTTTTTAAGTCTCGTGTAAATACATTTCTTAATTGAAAGGGACTATTATTACGTGCGCTATTTTACAAATTGGCAACGATTCAAATAATGAAATTTATGAAATATGAAATATATCTTCGTCAAAATAATGAAAATTTTGAATAAAAAAATTGAAATATAACCTCTAAAAATGAGTCAAATTGAAAAAATAATTGCAGTCTGCACACCCCAACTTTGTCAACTATATCCTTACAAATTATGTTTAAATTCCTGTGCATAGTTTTCGTTTCTATAAAACTTTTATAAGAAAACTGTTTCGACCAAATTTGATTTTAAATATCTCTTAAAATAATCCTTTGATTTAAAAACTGTCTACTTCAGCATGTTTATTGAACATTTCTTTATAAAACCACCAATTTTTAAATTTTTATTTGCAATAGTTTTCTGGATATTAGTCCAGAAAGACTTCAAGACGTAAAATCTTAATTGACAGCGGTGGTCGCGGCAGTGGTTACTTTTTTTTAATATAGAGAGAAAATTAAACATGATTAAGCCATTTATGATTATCTTATGATAGTTTTCCTTATTGTTACTTGATGCTAGGTAATAAAGGGTGTGAAACCATGGCAGAATCATCTATTGCAAGTAATAATATATTATTGTGATTAATGAGAGATTAATTTTTTGATATTTGAGAAAATTTTAACTGTAGATTATGAACAACAAATTATGGTGTCACTTGTAAATGATTTGAGTGTATTGAAATTTTAAGTATATCTTTTGCTATTGTTGCAAAATATCTTGTATATTTCATTGTCTTGGAATGACAAGATTAAAAAAATTTCAACTGCTCTTTAAAAAGAAATGAAATAATAATTTTTCCATAGGCAATACTGCTTTTAGAATCTTGTCAAATTCACCAATTCTTGACATACTCAGTAGAATGCACTGTATATCAGATCAAATTTTACACAAGCCAATCAGTAGGTGATGTCTTTTTAATTTACCCCCCACCCCTTTTTCTTTTACTTTCTTCTATCTATAATAGAAGAAAGTATTGTAATCGAAATTTTTTTCGACTTCCGGTTTTCGATGGATTTACACGTTTTAGGGGTCAGAGATTCCGAAAAACATATTTTTACAAAATGTCTGTCCGTCTGTGTGTCCTTATTGTATCATCGAAAACTGTATAAAGTTATACTTCAAATTGAACCTAATTTTTTTTCAATGTTTTTGGCTATGGCAAGCAGATTCATCAGAATTTGGGGGTATTTCGACGAAAGGGGGCGCTGTGATCGATATTTTTGTTCTATTTTCACTATTATACCATCGAAAAGTGTATGAAGTTATGCTTCAAATTGAACCTAATTTTTTTTCTATGCCTTTGGCTATGGCAAGCAGATTCTATCAGAATTTGGGGATATTTCGACGAAAGGGGGCGCTGTGATCGATATTTTTGTTCCATTTTCACTATTGTACCATCGAAAAGTGTATGAAGTTATGCTTCAAATTGAACCTAATTTTTTTTCTATGCTTTCGGCTATGGCAAGCAGGTTCTATTAGAATTTGGGGATATTTCGACGAAAGGGGGCGCTGTGATGGATAATTTTGTTCCATTTTCACTATTGTATCATCGACACGTGTACGAAGTTATGCAGATAATTGAACAATTTTTTTTTCTTTGACTCTAGCCTGCAAGTCCAGGTTGAATTCGGGGATATTTCGACAAAAGGGGGCGTTGCGATCGCGATTTTTGTTCGATTTTCACTATTGTATCATCGAAAAGTGTATGATGTTATGCAGATAATTAATCCAATTTTTTTTTAATATGTTTTTGGCTGTAGCCACCAGGTCCTACTTGAATGTGAGGATATTCCGCTGGAAGGGGGCGCTGTGATAGCCATTTAAAGATTTCAAATTCAAAAAGATGTACAAAAAAATTAGAAATCCTAAAAGTTTTTTCCGTTAAATGTTCCGCCTTGATCCGGAGAATCTGGAACAATTTTTGTTTTGTCTGTATCTTTTTTTTTTTAGACCGACAACCAGGCCCCTACCTGCCAGGTTTCCCTAGCTTAAACGGGTTTAGTGCATGGCACCGGGGCGCGTAGCGCCACTGAAGAGATGTCGCTTAGCGGCTGGCCATTTCTGGCAGGACAGCTATGTGGAGGTCTTAGTTTTGTTCCCATTTTTGTTTTGCTGCTAATTAATCTGATTCTTTTTGTATGGACTTGGGCTTGGAATCACACCTATACGTCATGCCATCGCTATGCAAGTTGGTCTCGTAATTTAGAACCTTGATCCGGTGACGAGACCTTCACCTGATCTTAATCTTCTGGTATCTTTCTGGTCTGTATCTTAAAAAATGGCGGAGATATAACGGTTTGAAATTTTAGGGTGGTTGACATTTTCAAACAAGACAGCATAATTCATCCATAAACAGGTTTAATTTATGAGTTTTAGTTAACATGGTTTCGGCAAACTTTCTTTCATTGTTGTAACCATTTTGTTCCTATTCTTATATGCTTAACACTATATATTTATATTCACCAACATCAAATTCTCGCCAAATTTGGCGGCAATTGGCGAAATGTCACCAAATTTGGCGACAAAAATAGGTTGCCACAAATGAAGCAAACTTGGCTATAGAAGACTAATTTGGTGATATTCTCATTCAAATTCAATGTTGACGAGAACTGGGAAAGAATCTTCTTTAATTGGATTCCACACATTTTAGCTTCGTGTTTTCCAGTAAAATTAGCTAAAATCGTAAAACCAAGGGATACGGAGGCTATCTGTTCCTGTCGGTACAGGCCAGAAGAATGTTTTTTAGTTTAGTATACATCAGTTGATCATATCCCGGTAACCCGATTATTCGCAAGCAGCTGACGTACAACAGAATGACGAAAAATATTGATTTTATTGGCGATGTGATGACGAAATTAGAAGTATTAACAGGATTGAGATAGAAGAAAGTTTTGGGATTGGCACATCAGACTAGTTTTTCAGTTGAAGTCTTGTCTTTCGCTGGAAAAGCTTGGAACAACAAAATTTCTATCTCTTTTTTGATGAACATTCCATGTTTTTTTTAAAAATATGTATATATTTGCTTGATTTGTCTTCTTTTTTGCAGATTACCTCTTCAGTACCACAGAAAAAAGATGCACAAGAAGAGCTAGAGAAGTTGCAAAAATTAATAAAAGAAGAAACTCAAAAATACCAAGATTTGTTGAAAGAAAAAGACAATATTCTCAAAGATATAAGTTCTGCAAAAAGTTCTTTAGAAGAACTGAAAAATGAAAACTCCAAAGCACAGTCAACAGTTGAGGAATTACAAGATGAAATTGAAAAAACAGAAAATGATTTAGATTTACTAAGATCAGAAAAATCTGGACTTATATCTGAACTAAACATTATAAAAGAGAATATTAGCAATCAGAAAGCAAATTTATCAAATTTAGAGAAGAAATTGACAACATCATATGATAGTGCTAAATGTTCTAAAAAATTACCTGAAATAGGGATTAACACTGATTTATCATTTAATGATTTTATTTCTAAATATGTTCAGGTTTCAGTTTCTTGCTGTGATAATTCTAGTCAGATGGAAAATATTTCACATCGTATGTTAGATGCCGTATGTCAAACCTCTGTGAGTCATACAACTGCCAATAAATCATGCCAAACTGTTTTAGTGCCTTCTGTCAGTAATGGAAATGTTGAAGGAGTCAGCAATGATAGAAAGCATTTAGATTCTGGAAGTGATTTAAATAAAAATCTTGAAAATGCTCTCAGTGGTCTGAGTATGAAATTAGATTCAAGAATTAATGTTATTGAGGACCAATTGAGGTATTTATGCATATTTGTTATGAAAATTTTAAAATAATATAAAATATGTTTTATTAAGTTAATATTAATGAATTAAAAGACCCTTTTAATTGGTCCTGTAATAATTTTAGTCTGAAATAAATATTCAGCAATCTCTTGAGAAATTCAAATGATCATCATACATAGATGCTATCTTAGTGTTTAAGTTGATATTTGTTGATCAGTATGTTTGTCTTTATAGAAAAATTCATTGTCTGAAATAATCATAATTACTTGTGATATTGGTATACTTTTAAAGGTTAATTTTATTCTATGTTAAGTTAATTTTTTGTCTTAGAAATTTCCTTTCATATTTTACAGTTTAAATTATTAATGCTTTATTTTATTGTCTGACCCCCAACTTTATTTTTTTTCTGTGTCTATTTATACAAAGTGCATCTAAAAAGTTCAGTGAATGGTCTCATAAAATAAGGAAAATGAAAGATACAGACAAAAATTTTTTATTGCTCTTCAAAGTAATCTGCATTAGCCACAGCACACTTTTCACAACATTTGTAAAGATGCTGGAAACTGTCAGCAAAGGCTTTTTTTTAAATCACTCGAAGCATCAATGGCACACGTTGTTGAATTTTTGGTACATCTGCAAAGTGTAGGCCTTTCATGACTTCAGCCGGCGATCATCAGCAAGCATCTCACACACATTCGATGTTTGGTGTTGTGCTTGTTGATGGTCAACCCGAAGACAGTTCATCATCAACAGTTTCCTTTCTGTCACAGAAATATTCAAACCAATCATAAGCACATTTTTTACTCACTACTTCTAATCCTACACTTGCACCAATATTGCATGGGTCTCTGTTGCTGTTTTCTCCAATTTGTAGCAAAACTTGATGTTTATGCTTTGTGACACTGACTCCATTCGATTTGTGCCAGCAGGCAATTTTGCTTGAACATAGTGATTTCAATGACAGGAGGCATTTCTTCACATCTGTCAATGTGCATGCATGCACATTCCTATTGCACGTTGTTTAAATACTGGAAACTTCACCAAATATCTTGGATGCACCTTGTATTTGCTCAAGACAAAATTTAAGAAGAAAATAAACCAGTTTAATACTTTTTTATCTATAGTTATTCATCTTTTCGTATTAAATTTTGAAAGCAAACTACTATTGTTTGATCTTCTAGATTCTGATAAATTGGTTTCTCCCAACTGCAAAATTATTTTTTCAGGGACCATGCATATCCAAATAAATCTGAAAAATGGCAATAAAAATTCCAGTTTGGCAAAATTTTTTGTGAACAATTATTTCAGGATTGATCATTTTAGAAGGAGAACAAATGCTACTAATTTTTCTTAAAGTACTTTTAAAATAAACCGAAGGGAAAGGCAAATTTGGAATCAATCCTATAACATGACAGGGATTCATTAAACTCTTTGGAAATTTGTTAATGATTTTCATATTTGGCTAATGTATTGGCTAAATGTCTGAACTCTTTGCTTTTTATATAAATTTTGTATGCAGTTTCTGTATACTATTATTATTCTTAAAGAAATTAGTTAATTTTTTTTGAGCATTTGTTTTATATCACGTGTTTAATTTTCTTATGTATATTATACATTATTATACTTTTGTTTCATTTTTGCAGATTACTTCAAGAAAATGTGTCAAAACCAGTTGCTCAGCAGTCCATTGATTCTAGTCAAGAATTTATTCAAAATCAGTATTCTAAATCAAAAACTGCACCTGATGCAGAAAACAGAACTGTTCCACCAACTTATTCCACTAATAGCTCAATACCATTTGGACAGTTCTCAAATAGTGTTCCTTTAACTAGTCAAAGCAAGTGCAAGTGTGAGCTTGGCGATTTTGAATCTTGTAGAGTGATGCAGGATGTCAAAAATTCTGTTTATCACCTTAATGATATTTTATGTGCAAATTTTGCTCCACCTTTAAGGAGTAGCACTGTTTATCAAGTCACTCAACCTGTAAATAGTTATTCTAGTTCATTTGATGATTTTTATGCTCAACTGAGGCAAATGCAGGAAAAACAGAGGCTGGTTGATTTGAAGCATAAGTGTGAAGATAGTGCAATACAATTTACAAAAGACTCTCCATTCAATTTAAAAGGTGAGTTTCTTTTTTTTAATCTCATCATAAATAATTTTCTGCTTTAAAAATATATTTTTAATATTTTAATTTTTAATATCTTTTTAATATTTTTTGTAATCAAGATTTTTTTTTTTTTTTTTTTTTCAAAACAATCCTTTCTTCAAGTTAATTTCTGAGTTGCATTTGATTGTGTGTACATGACTTATTTATTTTTGTTTATTTTATTTGTTTATATTTATTAATTACACTTGTGTGAAGTACTTTAACAAGTAAATACGCTATTAAAATGAAAATATTTATTTCATAAATACAAATAAAATGCAGTAAATTTAAAGTCACCCATTAAAATTGACAATTTATTGCTTCTCCCATGAATGTTTAAATTAAATTTTAGAAATATTAAATAAGTTAATAATTCTTATAACATTTGCTTTATAGACCTTTTAAATGCTCTCAAATAAATTCTAGGAACCAAAAGCAATTATAAATATATATAATGATAAAAAAAAAAAGAGTTTATATTGCATATTTATGTAGTTTGTCAAAAATTAATTAAGTAAGGTTATTACACTCAACTGATATGAATAACACAACACGAGTAATTTAAAATTTATTGTAGAATGCTGAGTTGAATGTGCATATTTTAGATAGTGCATTAAAATCATCTTAATATATTATTATAATAAGGATATCTGTAGCTAGATATTTTATTGAATTTTTATCTACAGTTCTTTTATATTTATTTTTTTGCAAATTTGTTAAAACATACCTCCTGTATAGCTTGCTTATTTCAAAATTATTCATGACCAATAACTACAGTCCCCTCTCACTCATTGAGAGGAACTGAGGTGTTTGAAGGGACTGATTTAAAATCGCGCATAACTGAGAGGATGTTGTTTGTAGTAATTCTTTATACACATTATTTAAAAGAAAAACATATTGAAATATAAGAATTATGATTAATGACATTTTATAAAATAAAAGGGGTGTAATATTACTATAGTGTACTAAAGAAAAAAATCCTTACACTTTCACTATAAAATTTAGTTTAAAAAAATACAATAAAGAAAAATTTCATTTGACATAGAAGATGATATACTTACATAAAAAAATGCCAATTAGTCCTCTTTTAAGAAGTCATCAATGGTAGTTTGTTTTTGCTTAGGCCGCGGTTGTACAACGGCCTTTTCTAATGCTTTAAAGTGCGTCATTGTATTTGATGCTACATCAGCATTTTGTAGGTAACATCTCAAAGTGTCCAGAGCTCCTAAAACAGTAACATAAGATGGGACAATTACAGTATCAGTTTCATCATTATCATCATCTTCTCCTTTTTCAGCTGTTGCATCATCAAAAACAGTTTCAATATCTCTTATTGCCTTTGATGTTAAGTTTTCATCAACATTGACGAAATCTTGAAAAGAAAGAGAATCTTGGCTTATTCTATTCCATTCTTCTTCTTCTATGTTAAAATCATTGCTGTTGTTTTGATTTCCCTGTAATGAAATAACTTCAGCATCATTTGAATGAAAAATACCCGCTTTCCTAAAGCAGTTAGAAATTGTTGTGGCTGTTATGTTATTCCAAGAGGAAACCAACATATGCATGGCATCCAGAATCCAAATTTTCTTGAATTCCTTTTTCTGCTCTAGTGATATAAACATTCTTCACACCAAATCTTTCCTATACTGCACTTTAACTGACCTTATTATACTGAGATCTAAGGGCTGGAGTCTGCTAGTACAGTTAGCAGAGAAAAATATAACTCGTGTATGTGTCAGCAATGGGAGATCTGAAGGATGGGCGGGACACTGATCCATAAATAGTAGAACTTTTCTTTTTTTTTTTAGCCATCTTCATATCGAATTCTTTCAAAAATTCTAAAACAATTTTTGATGTCATCCATGCTTTGGTGCTTCTTGTATAAGAACATGGCAATTTCTTGACATTTTTTAAAACACTGTGGATTCTTGGATTTACCAATCACTATTGACGGTAACTTTTCTGATCCGTCCCTATTGCAACATAAAAGCACAGTCAGTCTTTCTTTGCTGTGTTTGCCACCATGGCATGTTTCTCCCTTAAAATGCATCGTTTTGTATGGTAAAAGACGATAAAATAAACCTGTTTCATCACAGTTTAAAATGTTCTTAAGATCAAAGTTTTGAATTAAATTTGGAAGGTCTGCGATCCATTCATTAGCAGTTGAATCTGAAACAGTTGTGCTTTCACCACTCAGACAATGATTTGTTAAACCGTGTCTTTTTTTCAGTTTTTCTAACCATCCTGAAGAAGCCGAAAAATTTTCAATTCCCATTTTGGATGACAAAGTGAATGCCTTTTCTTTAAATAACTCACCGCTAATGGGTAAATTAGAAGCTCTCATTTCTCTGAACCAGTGAATTAAAGTGTTTTCTAAAATCTCAAATTTTCCATTCTGAATTCTTGATTGTTTTTTCGCTTGTGTAGAATATTCACTATTCATTTTTTGATCGAGTCCTTGTTCTTTAAAATCCCACTGAGTGTTGATTCTGGCAAATCGAATTTTCGATCTAAACTTATTTTTGACAGTCTAGGATCATTTTCTGCTGCTTTTATAACTTCCATTTTGAACAAAATTGTTAACCTTCTTTTGCTCATTTTTATTGCAAAAAAAAAAAAAAAAAAAAAAAAAAAAAGATTTTAGATGCTACCGTAAAGGCAAGGACGAAATGTAACACGTACGTGACTTGATAAAATTAAAACAGAAAGAAAAGAAGGAACCATTAGAACTGAGGGGGGAGTGTAAAGTTGAATTGTAACATCCTCCACTCCGCTTTTCGGAACGGTCTTTTGACCTTGACAGGTGCAGAAAATTAATTATCAATAAAAAAAAAATTAAAAAAAATTGTGAATTGTTCTCTTATTTCTGCGTATAACTGAGAGAGACAATTCAAAGTGGTGCTTATAAGTGAGATATCTATAGCATTATTTTCCTATTCCTTCCTGGCAGGACCTTACGAAATTCGTGTATAACTGAGGGTGCATAAGTGAGAGGTGACTGTATTTCCAAAAATTTATATTCCTTTTAGTATTTTTCAGCTTATTTCATGTTAACATCTAATCACATAATATTTTATTTCAGATGCTAAAAAATTAGGAAGATTTGATGATACAAAATCATCATATCATGTAATGCATTCTGGCATGTATACACAGTAAGTTAATTTCCTGTAGATAAAATTCCTTTTGAAAATCAAGGTTAAAAAAAAGTAATTGTGGTTGTTGATAGCACTATTTTTGTTTCAAATTTTCAATTTTGAAACTGTTTATTACAGTAAAATTAAATAGGGTTTAAATATTAAAATTATTAATTAAGGTGTAATTTTAATTGCTTGACTTTTAAATGAAATGATGTAATTTCTTTAAACTTTGATTTCTGTTATGAAATTGATATATTCATTATTATTTACCACAAAGTGCATTATTTTATTGTCATTACTTTTTTCTTTTAAAAAATTGTCATCAGTTTAATGTTTATATTGTCTAGGACAGTATTAAATTTTATCCAACTTCAACTGTCATAACTTTTGAAGAAGCAGTCATTTTATACAATTTTTCTGTTACCTGTAAAATATTTGTTTTTGGTATAGTCCGAACTAAGAAAAAAATTTCCAATTGATCAAATTATTGTATTTTTTAAGCATTAAATTTTCTTATTTTTAATCTGAAGAAGAAACAACAATAATCATGGATTTAATTAATTTTGCAATATACGTTGCACCCAAACAATTTTGTTTGAATCGGTGCAGATGTCACAGGTGCACCTGAATTCTCTTTATGGCACCAAAATGGCAATTTTTGCTTTGTATGGCAATCTGGTGTTTTATAATAAAATTGAATGTGTGTAAATAAATAAAATAATGTAATATAAAAATAATTAATAAGTACGATTAAATGCATGTGTTTAATAAAAGTAATGTCTAAAAATTGTGTTTTCTCGTCAAAATGGTGCCCCCCTCCCCCCCCCCTTCAAAAAAAATTGTGCTAATGACTGTGCGACATCTGTTCTATTAAATCATGTAACAGTATTTTTTATTTAATAAATAAAATTTATCAATGTTTAAAAACAAATTTATCAGTCATTTAATATATATTAATCTTTTTGTATTAAATTTATTGGTTCAGCAAATGTTAAAAGTAAATAAATCGGTGACATTGATATTTTAAAATGTAATCGATCTTTGTTTACATTTCTACTTTGCCCAGATAGCTTGAAGTTACAGTCAGAGTCAGACTTCACTTTTGGGCAGAATTGCTGTGTCCTCTGGTGATTGACTTTATGACGTCATAAACAGTAGTAAAAGTTTAATTTAAATTTACAGCTAATTAATAAATATTTTTAATAAATAAATGTACAATAACAAATCTGTGTCCAAATATCTTTCATTCAAAAAAAGGATGATGTGATTTGATACAGTAATTTGTTCTCATGGACTGTTGAAAGAAAACTCTTAGCGTTTTAAATATATAGATGAAAAGATTTTTTTATCTATTTGATTTGGCTGAGTGCTAAAATATTCAGCCAAACAGAATATTTGAAAGACCGAATATTTTGATATTTGGTTTAACTGAATATTCTGTAGTATGGCCAAATACTGTATATTTTGTTCATCCCTAATCTAAGTATCAATGATTTATCACTGTTTGCTCATTAAATAATTTTTTTTTTTAATAATTGATTTAAATTTTGCCCTTATGCTTTTTTGGTATTTTACTGTTTTTTTTTTAATTTCACTTTAATATTATTTTTTTATTCATACCACTTTTTTTTATACGATTTAACTGTAATTTTAATATTTTAGTAATGTATCTGAAGATCCTTTGATTCGAGCTAAAAGTCTTGTTCTTCGAGAAAAAGCTAAGGCATGGAAAGAACAACAGGCTTTACAATCATCTGTGTCTCACATAATTTCTATGGTAAAAT
Source organism: Maratus michaelseni (assembly GCA_963931845.1). Classification (NCBI taxonomy): domain Eukaryota; kingdom Metazoa; phylum Arthropoda; class Arachnida; order Araneae; family Salticidae; genus Maratus; species Maratus michaelseni. Next base: position 314,160,522 of record OZ007589.1, on the reverse strand, counting down.
TTTATTTAAAGATAAATTTTTTTTAATTTAAATTGATTGTTATCTTTATCTAACAAATAAATTACAAAACACATTTAAAAAATGACTTCAAACAACATACATGTTCTATACTCTAATTAAATGTAGTATTAAAATTACATTGAGTTAGAAAAAAAAAATAGTGAAGTCTTAATATCCTTCAAATAGTAGCTACATATGGTCAATTATGAATTCTACATTTTGGATCTGTTCATTGTAAGTTACAGAGACATTTTCATTAAGAAACATGTACAATCGGCCAAAGGGGGAAAAAAAAAAAAAAAAAAAAAAGAGAGAACAACACTCTATACATTTTAACCACTAAATTCTCCCAGAAAAAAAGGAAATAGCTATTCAACTTGAAATTGTGTCTTTTTCTATTGTGTCCCAAGAAATAAAAATTTATTTATTGTGTAATAAATAAATTTATCACACAATAGTTTTACACAAAATTTATTACACATCAGTTATGATCCTACCAGTGGCATAGCTACATATTCAACACTCTGGAGCAAGTAAAATTGTTACGCCCACTTGTCAAAAGGAAAAAAAAAAGTTCAGGTAAAACTGTTTTGAGGTTTAAAAATCATTTATTATTTTCTTATTGCAATTTAAAACTTTACTTTTATTTAAAAGTCAAAAGTATCTTAACAATAGGGTATTCAATGTAAAAAATACAAATAAAATATTAAAATAAACTATAATTCTTTAAGTGTAGGGTACCTACTAATAGTTACTATGAATTGAGCAGGATTTCTGGTTTAAATGGGCCCAGTGCAATCTGCTGCCTCAAATTATGTTATTCCTATCAAGGTCTTCGAAGTAATATAGAATGCTAATAAAGAAACACATGATTGTCAAGATATTTTTAAATTTGACTTGTAACATTTGGATAAAACAGGTTTTTTTGTTGTTAATGCCGAAAAATGCTGAAAATTCATAAAATTCAAGTTATCATAATTCAGCAAGTTTTGGTTGTACAAAAATGAAACTTTTATTGTTTTACCCCTTTGTACATGGAGAAAGTTTTACTAAATATATAGTACTCAAGGATCGTAAAAATTTTGACAATATGAAGGGAACTCAACATCTGTGTAATCAACGGCAGCACAAACATGCCAAAATGCATAAATTCCAAGTGGTGATATTGTATGCATCAGAACCAAAGACATTTTAAAACCCAGAAATATATTGGTCCTTTCTCAACAGTAAAAGTTCTCTCTAATGACCTATATCCAGCAAATATACTGAAAATTAAATAACCCAGCCCTTTATAATAAACAGAGAGAGTTCTTCAATTGCATGTAAGCATCAACATCTGATTTTGCAGCAACCTTTTCTATTGTCAACACCAAATCTCCCAGTTTCCTATCCATACAACCTGCACAGCAGGTATGTTAAATCTGTATAATTTTGCCTTTATGCTAAAATGTAATTTATTTTTAATTTTTACAGGTATGTCAGCAGTTTTCACAGGCTTAGGAGGCTATTGCCATGCTTGTGGAATGCCTAATATTATTATTTCTGGTGTTTCATACAGTTACCACATTAGGGGTCGTCTTCATGCTGAAATTGTACCAAACTCTGAAATGTTCAATACGAACACCTAATTTTGAAATGATATTTCAATTTTTCAGTAAATTTTACCCTAGGATATCAAATGGAAGTCTTTCAGTCAAGTAATTTAGATATTATGAAGGTTAAAGTTTGGAACTCCTAATGTTAAATTTATTTGTAATTGTTGCAAAAAGACTGTAATGTGGGTAGTATTTCAAGCATAACTCAAGAGCTACATGACAAAATGACTTGTAATTTTGGATTTCATATTTGAAGCTTCGACAAATCGATTTCTGTTAAAAAATTCATTGGTTACATTTAATAATTATTTTGGTAATACATATATATATATTTTAAATTAATTAAAAAAAAAGGGAATTGTAATCTATGAATCTTTTAATAAAAATGGATTTCTAGAAGTTTCAAACATCTGAATCCAAAATTGCAGCTCATTTCGCCAGGTAGTTGTGATAAAGATATATCACAGTTTTATCTTTTTTTAATTATTTTATATTTCAGCTTATCGTATTTCTGTATTTTACAACCTTTCCAGTTTATTTGCTGCTCATTTAAAAGCTATTTATCAGCAGTCGCGTGCCTTGTACGTTGCTTTTTTGGCAAGGCCGTCTTCCCCCTCATTGTGCTTCGCGTTCGTTGAATCGGCGATGTTGTTTTCTCTGCGAGGCATCTTCGCGCTTTGAGTTCGCTTTCAATCGGCGCTGAGCTGTGACGTCATCGTCATTCAGCGGCTCTCACCCCGCTCCTGCGTTGTGCGCATGCGTCACCGCTGCTCTTGTTCGGTATGTTTTCGGGAGCTGTTTTGTTTTGGCGCTGCATGCGAAAAGGGCGTGTCTTTCAAATACAAATTAGAATCGTTCTTTTAATTATTAAATGTTAATTTGTTTCTGATTTGCTCGTTTAATTTTCACGTAATTCCTAATCAACAAATTAGTTTAAATTAATCTTGCTGCCACATTTGTGCACCCCTTTTATGGGTATAAATACTAATGTTGCACATTTTTCCAACAGAATTTTAATAAAAATGATGCTGTAAATTTTATGCAAAACGTCGTCTGATCTGAGGCTGGCCTGTGCCGGCGCTCGTATCCTAGAATAGCCGTAGCGCTGATTCTTTGGAGATCAGTTTCGCGTTTTCAGTTTTTAATTATTCTATAAAAATGCTGTTGTAAATTTTAAGTTTAATATTTTAAAAGTTTTAAATCAACTGGTAATTTAATTAATTCGTCCAGAAGGAATATTTTAAAGATTCTTCGAATTTTACGAAATTTGAGCCAGTACTTTTTAAAGACTTGATGTGCAGCTTTCATCTCATCCTTCCTCCTTCCTCAAGAATTACAATAAAGATTTTATGGATCCAACTTATGGTATTCATCATTTATAGTCTGCATCTATTTCTTCACTCAAGTAAGACCGTTTAATTCATTTTATTATTATTCTTGATTCTCTTCTCAAAGAATATTGACCTAAAGAACAGATGCACAAATTGTGCAGAGTTAATTGCTATTTTAATCACAACTGCAATATTTAAAAGTTCAATATTACACTATACGATCCTTATTCCTCCATCCATTAAGATAATAATATTATAACGGCACTTATAATTATTCATGGCACATTTGGCACCATTTATTCTTTTATGAAGAGAAAAGTTGAAAATTTTTTGTTCTTAAAAATTATTCTGAAAATTTGAAACTTATAAAATAGAATATATTTGAAGATTTGATGCTCTATTAATTAATTCATATTAAAAATGGAATATAATTTGAAGATTTGTTGATTTTTATTAAATTTTTAGAAGTTTAAAAAATATTCTTGTGCTGCTGAAATTAAAGAAATTTTCCACAGAAGATCGATGTTTGCAATATATCGTTAATTTCGGAACTTTTATTCTCAACTGGCATGCATATATTTAATAATTTATTTTTAATTGAAAAATGATATTTTAACAGAAATTAATTTTTATTCTGGTATTTTTCCATGAGATTTATTGAATATTTTATGCAAATTTTCATGAAGAATGAAATTTAAAAAAAAAAATGAATTTATTCTTGTTAACAAATGAAAATATGGTGCTTTTTATATATATAAAGTTAAAAAAAATATATAATTCATGATGAATTCAAATATTTTTTGAAAAAAGGGAAAATTGTTCTTGTTCTAAGTTTTGAGAACAAAAATTTAAAGAGGCTATGGTTGTTCTTATTCTTGTTTTGGGTTAATTTTTGGTAATTTATTGGCACTTTTAAATGAAATTGATATATTTTATGAATATTAAAAATTTTATTGAAGCAAATTTTATTGGAATTAAATTTATTGAAGCTATGTTCTCATCATATTACTAATTTTGCTGCACTTATTCTCAATATGAATGAATTGCCTTCATAGAAGCTCAAGTTTTCATGTGATTTTGTAGTTGTTTTATCATACATAAATTTTTTGAGTTCTTGGTTGCTTTTACAAAAGTTAAATTACTTATTGCAATAACACTACAAGTTCATTGACTCTCGTCATTTTTCTACAAATATTTAGTATGATTATGACGTGCAAGCAGTCTGTGTTCTTTCCAGAAATTAAAATGCAACTACTTTATTTATATTTTTAAAATATCACAATAATTTGCATTTTCTGTTCTACATTTTGAGAACTCTGTTATTTGAATTTCAAAGAATTGTTGCTTCATCCTAATATCAATTTTACATTACACAGCATCTGCATCTTTTTATTGAAATTCTCATACCATAATCACAAAAAGAGACTGGTATTATTTTTTTCTCTTTTGAGAAGTTATAGCCATTACCTAACTGCTCCATATTCTTGTTCCTGAAATAGTTACTCTGTACTTTGTTTCAATATTCTACAATCTGAATATATACTGACAACTTCAATAAACTGGTTATTTTTATCATCTGACTTTGCTTACCTGGTGGAAAAATCTTCAGAATGTGTTATATCCATTGTTGGCTGATTTTCTCTGCTGTCTGCAAATATGATGATTCCTGATAGTACAATAATTACTTACCTGCACTCTTTCGCGAGTTGAAGTGACTGTTGATGGTCGCCATTCATATAAGGCAAATATATCCGTGTGATTGCTCCTCGTCAGTCCTCTTCATCTTGTAGAACTTGTTTCTCCCTCATCAATGTTACTCATTTTTATGGATCTAAAGTATTACAAGTTTATAGCTGTGCCTATTTACAATAGTTTTCTATCTTTTTCTACCCTCTGTTGCAAAACCCGATTATGGAAGTGTACTGTCATTTATTTTAAAGTTCAGTTTTACAGCATTCAGAAATTGCTGCTTTCTCAAATGGAACTTCTCAAATTTGGAAAAATTTTTATGATTATTTGAAAATTTTTAGTATGCTTAAATTATAGTGCCTTGTTATTCTAATATTATTTCATAACCCAATGTTTTCTAAATCATTTTTACCATATGCCTCACATAAAGAAAATTATTTTATAAATGAAGAAAATTTTTTGTTGCATTAAATTATATTGCAAATTTACATGCAAAGCAATATTATTCTTAGAACTTTCCAGCGCATTATAAAGAAATATTCTACCACTTGTGAAATGATTTTGGTGAATATTATTTTTTTCTAAGAATCTAAAATGCTTTTATAGTCTTAGTAGTGACTTTGTCAAATGTCACCAATCCCAATTTTGTCTCTAAAGTGTGCAAGTAGTGTTGTATTGCCTCAAATCTGCAATTTCTGCCTGCTTGAATACACCTATACAAAAATGTATATAGGCAACTTAGACTTTCCAGCGCCTCTCAACAAGAGTCTTGTGCTCTTTGTGTTATTTTATTCTAAGTGCCACTTCGTCATATTATTCCTCAACATCATGGAACCACAGTTCATGATTTAGTCTCTGCTAATTACCTGCTGTGTCTTCAAATGCTCTTACGTGATGTGTCTTCAAGTGCTAATTTTTTTAGTGCTAAAATGTCCTTATAAAGTCTTCAATTTTATTTTAGTGGTGTGTGTTTCAGGAAAAAGGCCAATTTGCTGCTACACTGCCATTGTGTCAATCAACCAACCAGTGTGCCACTTAACTTGCAAACTTTTCAGCAAGTAGTTACTTTTTTCTGAATGTGATTATCTTTTTAAAATCAGACTGATTTTAGAACTCCTTTAAAAGGTATTACATCTGATTATTTGTTATGTAAAAGCAGAACGTTTATATCCTTCATCTGTAAACAAACAAATTTTTTTTTTCCTTCAAGCATTTTATTAGCAATATTCATCTGTTTATTTACAATAGTTTTAGCAAGAATGTGGTATGTTTTTATCTAGTTTACATACTTGCTAATGGTTTAACGGAAAAGCGCTATTAGCATTTTTGTAAGTTTTGATGAATTTATATTATGTTTTATGCTTATTTGATTTACAGATTCGTCATCGGTTCTGGAGATCGCCTTTGACAGTCTTGTAAGTTTTGGTGTTTGTACAGTTTGCAGATCTACTAATTGTTTATAACGGGCTGCTATTAGTGTTTTGTGAATTGATACGAATACAATTTAATAGTTTATATTTATTTAATTTACTGGTTTGATAATGGTCTCATGACCAAAGGGAGGCTATTACCACTTATGATAAGTTTTGTAAATACCACCCAAATAATTCACATATTGTCAATAGCTGATTTTTCTATAGGATATATTATCCTTTTCATTAATGTTATATAAATTTATGATTATAACATGCTTTACATAACGGTGCACTGTGTTTGTTTTCATAATTCTCATAAAATGTGTCATTTGTTTTTAACTTGTCTTTCTTTATGAAAGTTAATGGTTAAATTATTTTTTTTGAGGATCCTCACCTTTTCTCACCTTTCCTCACCTTTTCTCAGTTTTTCTCTGATTTTTTTTTGCAAAAAAACCATGGTATATTAAGAAAACATTTATTGAGTATCAAATGAAAAATGAATTGAGTATATTTGAAAGAATTTTGTTGAATATTTCAGAAAGAGTTTTATTGAGTATTTCATGAAAAATTATTTCTACTGAATATTTACAGAAAATTTTATTGAGTACTTGCAAGTATATTAAGTATGAAGCATTACTAAAGAAATGTGTCATTTGTTGTTGGTTAAAACTTATGCATTATTTTGTTATATTTTGAAAAGTTTTTACTAAATCCAACTATTGTGATAAATTTACTTATTTATGACAAATGAATTTAAATGTTGTTGCAACATAATTTTATGCAAATTTCATATAATTTTTGGGTAATAATTGTTATGCACTTATATCTACTTGGTTAGAATTGATATCAGTATTATGTGCATTATGTTAAATGCTTACTTTTATATGATTTGGATTATTACTAATGCAATATGTATGACTTAAAAAAAAAAAAGTACATACTTAGGCCTTTAAATGAATTTAAAATCCTTCAATGGATTGTTTTTGTGCACATTTATGCTATTTAGAGTTAATTTTATATGCTCTATATTTTTAAAAGTCCTAGGCATCAGTCAGAATTTAAAGTATTCTTGACTTTTTGTTGCTTTAAAATTGCAACTTATTATTATTTTAAATATTTATGTCTAGACAAGTCGGAATAATGAAGATATTACCGACTCTTTTTTTATGTTGCTTTACTGTTGCAACTATTTTGATATGATCTCATTGCTAATTTAAAGAAAATATTAGCTTGTTTTTTTTTTTTTATATACATAATGATATTTGTTTAGAGATCAAGATTAATGGAAAATATGCCTTTCTTTGCTAAAAAAAAAAAAAAAAAAAAAAATGCAATGGGGCTTCTGTATACTATGTTATATTGTATACTATAACATTTTGTATAATTTATGATGAGATTTTTGAATGTACTACAATGATGTATATTCTTTCTCTTTTTCTTTTTGGTTGCTGCACATCACATCAAATTTTATTTAATTTACTTTTGATGGCTCTAAATTTAAGTAATTATGTCATTTTTACTTTGGCATTTAAAAATTTTGTCTTCCCTTTGTCGAAAAAGGCTTTACTTTTTTTACCCTTTTTCTCCTTCTGGTCAGTCAAAATTTTTGTCGGTGAATGGGGGTATTGTGATAAAGATATATCACAGTTTTATCTTTTTTTAATTATTTTATATTTCAGCTTATCGTATTTCTGTATTTTACAACCTTTCCAGTTTATTTGCTGCTCATTTAAAAGCTATTTATCAGCAGTCACGCGCCTTGTACGTTGCTTTTTTGGCAAGGCCGTCTCCCCCCTCATTGTGCTTCGCGTTCGTTGAATCGGCGATGTTGTTTTCTCTGCGAGGCATCTTCGCGCTTTGAGTTCGCTTTCAATCGGCGCTGAGCTGTGACGTCATCGTCATTCAGCGGCTCTCACCCCGCTCCTGCGTTGTGCGCATGCGTCACCGCTGCTCTTGTTCGGTATGTTTTCGGAAGCTGTTTTGTTTTGGCGCTGCATGCGAAAGGGGCGTGTCTTTCAAATACAAATTAGAATCGTTCTTTTAATTATTAAATGTTAATTTGTTTCTGATTTGCTCGTTTAATTTTCACGTAATTCCTAATCAACAAATTAGTTTAAATTAATCTTGCTGCCACATTTGTGCACCCCTTTTATGGGTATAAATACTAATGTTGCGCATTTTTCCAACAGAATTTTAATAAAAATGATGCTGTAAATTTTATGCAAAACGTCGTCTGATCTGAGGCTGGCCTGTGCCGGCGCTCGTATCCTAGAATAGCCGTAGCGCTGATTCTTTGGAAATCAGTTTCGCGTTTTCAGTTTTTAATTATTCTATAAAAATGCTGTTGTAAATTTTAAGTTTAATATTTTAAAAGTTTTAAATCAACTGGTAATTTAATTAATTCGTCCAGAAGGAATATTTTAAAGATTCTTCGAATTTTACGAAATTTGAGCCAGTACTTTTTAAAGACTTGATGTGCAGCTTTCATCTCATCCTTCCTCCTTCCTCAAGAATTACAATAAAGATTTTATGGATCCAACTTATGGTATTCATCATTTATAGTCTGCATCTATTTCTTCACTCAAGTAAGACCGTTTAATTCATTTTATTATTATTTTTGATTCTCTTCTCAAAGAATATTGACCTAAAGAACAGATGCACAAATTGTGCAGGGTTAATTGCTATTTTAATCACAACTGCAATATTTAAAAGTTCAATATTACACTATACGATCCTTATTCCTCCATCCATTAAGATAATAATATTATAACGGCACTTATAATTATTCATGGCACAGTAGTTTTTATAAAAAAAACTACATGCATTGCAATCTGTTTTTCAACGATTACAAAAAATTTAATGTTTGCATTTCCAAATTTTAAATCTTCATAATTCCTAAACTACTGTACTGAATGACTTCTCATTTAGTATCCTAGGATAAAATTTACCGAAAAAGCCAAATATAATGTCAAAAATTAGATGTTCATATTATTTTCTGAGCAAATTCAGTATGAATACTATTTCTTAAGCTCATTTTTCAAACATAAATTAAAAAATAGATTCTAACCAAATGGCATTTTTTTTTTTTTTTTCTGTGACAATTTGGAGATTAAAATGTATGGGGTAGTCTCTCTCTCTCTTTTTTTTTACTGATTGTATTTAATACAAATAAAATATTTAAATGCCATTGTAAGCTGAATAATTTTTATAAATGTTAGAATGTAAATGAATAGCTATACCAACAGAATGTTTCAAGAACCTCATAAAAATTTACATGGTCTTATCTGGAGAATGTGCGCCTTAATTTTGGGGGAAAAAAGAACTTAGTTCAAATTTACATGATACTTATTACTTACCCATCATACGTAGTATAGGGTAAGTCTTGCAATCGTTTTGAAAATCGAAAAAAAAATTTTGACGGATTTACACGTTTTAGACATTAGAGATTCCGAAAAACATATTTTGAGAAAAAAAAATTTTGCCGTCCATTTGTGTGTCTGTAAACGCTCTATCTCCCGAAAAAATTGAGATAGAGACTTGCAATTTGGTATGTACTTAGTATGTAATAATGGGAAGAAGCCTATTTAATTTCAATAACCTCGATTAACCGGAACTATTTTTTTCGGACTCTCGAAATATTCGTTCTGATAAAAGGTATATAAAATTTTTCGAAATTGTTTATTTTAAGAAATGAATATAAAAGGCAATAAAAAAACATAAATTTTGCATAAAGCATGAAGTCGATCGGATAATAAGTTGCCGAGATATTTGGAATCCTATTTTCCACACTCTTTGATTTTTCATGACCCTGTATTTCAACCAAATTTCACTTCAAAGATATATTTTAATTGGAAATTTGACGCTTAATCCGATGCAATAAATCGCTAGTTAATAGGATTATTATTTTTGGAGTTATAAGGATGTTTCTTTCAAGCAATTCAGTAATCGAGCCTTTAAAGTTTATGATGTCATCAAGCCACGATTTTATTTGAATTGCAATGCATTTTGCCCCCAACGGCTAGTTACATTATACGTTTGATTATATATGCATTGATATAATCAAATTGAAAACCTTTTTTGAAATTGTTTTATAAGTTTATCATAATCATAATACTAATAATAATAAAGCAAACTCTTCTCATTTCTGATTGATTTCTTGATAAAAAGGAAAAGAAACATAGTTAATTAACTATAAAAGACATTTCTATTTATAAACTAAAAGTCCATGTGACTTAGCATCCAAAAATTCAAAAGAATTTGATTTCATAGAATCAGGTATTCCTTTGATTTTTATATTGTTTGCAATGTTGACATAAACATCAATCCTGATGGAAAATTTAACATGACTACTAACTGTAAAACAACAGCATCATTTATTAGTATTTTGCTTTTATGACTTTCTTCAAATTGCGATTTGTGCCCAATGCAGAAGCAGATCATTTGCAGAGCTGTTCACAGATTTTCCATTATATTAAACTGTTTTATAGTATCTTCTGAATTCTGTAGAAGATTTTTTTTTAAATATACAGCCCAGAGTCCAAAAAAAAAAAAAAATAGAATAATTGATAAAAAAAAAAGATTGTTTATCTATCGATTATACAAAAAGTAATACAGGATAAAACTTCAGATTGTAAGAATATACATAATATGTACTTACATAAAGATTAAGAGAAATAATACAAAAATTTAAATAATAGTTCTCATTTGGAAAAAATCAAAATATTAGAATAATATTTACCTGTTTCAAAACATTCAAATAATATATTGTAAATCACATTTTTTTTTTTTTTTAAAGTCAAACACAGTATTTGTTTAATATTTTGTAGAATCACCTTTTACATTTTATAACAGCATCGATTTGGCAAGTTGGTTACAAGTATGTATTTTGCCTAGAATGATAATATGAATTTTATGCTAGAAATAACTTATAACTTTGTATTTTGGTACAATTATGTGAAGTCTTTTCTCTATTATTTCCCACAAACTCTCCATTTTTGTTTAAATCTGGCCGAATTAGCCAGCCAGGGAAGTATGTTAATTCGATTGGTGTTGGCTCAGCCAAATGTGGACACTAACCTGTGGCAAGATGCTAATGTTGGAAAATAAAATCATCATTTCACAAATCTTCCAATGGTAGTATCATGGAATTCTTAAGGATTTATTGATATAATTCAGAGTTAATCCTTTCGTAAGTGATAGCCTTCCAGAGTGATTTGCTGTCATGGAAGTACATACCATTTTGCTGGATGCAATTTTCACTGATCACTTTATGCTTTCTTTGTCATATGCTTCTTTTTTCATTCAGCATACACAAATATCGTGATCACGATATGATAGACAAAACACACTCGCATCATTAAACAATACCTTTTTTCAATCATCTTGGCCCTGTAAAACTCTTCTTTTTTGCATTATTTCACTCTCTCCCTTTTCTGTTTAATAGTCATGAGATTCTTAATCTTTGGTGCACGAGAATAAAATCCAAGTTTATGGAGATATCTTAAAGTGCTATTACAAGGGATAATTTGAAGTGACAAAAATTGTCGCGATTCGTCAGTTTTCCAAGCATTTCATTGGCTGTTCAGGGCAAGGCTTTCCCTCGTCAGTTTTCAAAGCATTTCATTGGCTGTTCCGGGTGATATTGCTTGACATTTGCTTAAGTAAACATTATTATGACAAAATTTCGTCAAAAATAAAAAAGTTGCTTGTTTTTTGAGCAACTTTTTTAAAGCCATACGTTAACATTGTGTCATCCGAAAATAGTAGCAACTTTGATGCCTCGTGTAATAGCACTTTAAGTGTTGTACACATAGTACTGCATTTAATTAAATGCATAACTAAATTATTCCTTACTATAATCTTGGCAATATGAATCGAAGATAATACTTATTTTAGGAAATAAAAATTTTCATTATCCTGATATCTTTTATATTTAGGCAATTAATATATTAGGCAATATTGGTAGCAATATTATAGGCAATATTATTATTAGGCAATATTATATTATATTAGGCAATTTAGGTATGAAGATACTATAAATTTTATTGTTATAGTATGATTAAATAAATATTAGTTCTGTAGCATAAATACTGTTTCTATTTTTTGTGTATGTTTTTTTACCCTGTTCTAATTTTTTAATCTTGAGATTGACATAAATGTATGTGATATGAAGAAATTTTATGTAAAGTTCACTTTTAGTTTTACAAATTTGCTTATTTACTTCTTTAGTAAAATTCTTTAGTAAAAAAAGATTAGCTTAAGGCTGTTATATTTTATTATTTATATTTTAAAAGCCTTGTTAAAATAATAAATTTTTCTTATAAGATTTTTGATTCCAATCTTTTCATGTATTTCTCAAAATTAAAATATAAAAACTAATAATGCATGGTTGTATTATTATTATTTAATCATGAATACACATTATGATGAGGATTTATATATGAAACAGCAAATGTTTGTTGACACTGTTTAAATTATTTTCATTGTAGAAATCATCATCAGAAGGTTTACAATCATCAAATGCTGGTTTTATGTCGCCTTACAATGTGCCTTCATCTGAACAAACTTTTTTCAAATTTGGTAATTGTTTATGATTTATTGAATTTTGAACAATATTATGTGTAGCATTTGATTTTTTACTTCATTCACTCTAAGATGAAAGAATTTCACTGAATTTTAATAATTTAATAATTTTAATAATTTAGTTATAATTATTTTCTAACAAAATTTCCATTATATTATTCTATTATCGTGGTTAAGGGAAGTGCTTCACACACTTGAAAACACCTGCTCGCTAATGTTAATCCAATGGGGCATTATTTTTCTAATATCTCGTTTGCATTTGAATATTTTTAAATGATTTTTTTTGCATTGGACAGCAGAGATCAATCTCTATTTCCGCCGTTGATTACTTTTTGGATTTTCTTTGCAGATTTTTTTTAGGAAGATACTTTCACTTTCGAAACCGGTTCTGAAAGTGAAAGTATCTTCGTAAAGAAAATCGAAAAAGTAATCAACGGCAGAAATAGAGATTGATCTCTGCTATCGAATGCAAAAAAAGCATTTAAAAATATTCATATGCAAACGAGATATTAGAAAAATAATGCCCCATAGGATTAACATGAGCGAGCGGGTGTTTTCAAGCGTGTGAAGAGAACCCTTAAGCTAATTTTGCAGTGATATTTTCCATTATGAATGAAAAATTAATTCTAGTAACAGAAACAAATCAAAACATCCTAAAATTCACTGATGGTCATAAACATTTTAGTAATGGAATCCCTACCAAACGAAATATTTGTATTTTAAAATAAGACAAGATAATGAAACACACAAAATAAGATAAAGTTATTTTAAATTAAAAATTTTATAACATAGATACTTTTAGCTTACAATAATATAAAGGTTAGGTAACAAAAATAAAATAAAATGTATTAGAAAAATGTGTTTCACTTTAACTGATGATGTCAGCAGTAGGGTTGGACGATATCAGAAATTTAATATAGCAATATATCAACGAATTAATATTGATATTGGTGATATATCGCGATAACTACCTTAAAGTGTGTGGGCATAGAAAAATTATTAATTTCCAAAGATAAATGGTATGGTAGCAGCAATTTAAGTACAAACAAGTGTAGAAAGCAATGAATAAATTCTCTATATCTATTTGCTCGCACAGCATCCTTTAAATATTATAGTTTCGTATTTATACAAAATAGAAATATTTTAGGATATGTACTATTTTAACTATTTAATTTCCTCGTGTCTAACTGAGAATATTGTAAAAAATAAACTAAAATAAAATGTTCTTAAATTGAGAACATTGTGGATTTTAATATTATTAAAATAAGTAAAAAGCAATAGCAAAACTGAAATTGGTTTAATGCCACATGTTATGCTAATATACTTGTAATTAAATAGCTTTTAATGCATGACAGATGCAGCAGAAATGTTGTTTTTCCCATCTTTCTCTAAGGTATCATTGCATTCTTAATAGAAAAAAAAATCTCAGTATTCTACTGTGAATATTTTACAGTAATTTTTACATTTTTTTGGCAATAGTTTACTGTAATTTTTTTTGTAAATTCTACTCTATTCTATGTAAATTTCACTGTATATGTACCTTTCTATCCTATGTATTTACTGTATGTAAATACAACATTGAAATCATTTTTGAAATATAAATATTCAAATCACATTTCAGAATAGTTTTATACTAATAATTTATTTATTTTTATTTTACTTCATGTTAAGCGGAAATATCAAGACAGCATATATTAAATTCACTTGGATTCACACTCTCTCTATCGCTAATGCAACAGACAGGTTAATAGGAATGAGCATTGGCCAACATTCAGTGTATGCAATACTAGACATTAATAGCTAGGAAGCTCCGCTCAAAAGTTACCAATCACAGTGAGAGAGCAAAGAGGCTTTGCTTCACTAACGTGGGGAAAGGTGAAATTTTATCATTAGCACACTCTGATTGGTTGCTCATGAACCGATCTTCCCAGCTCCTAAGCTCTAATAATATTATCGACTCCACAATAACTCGTACTTATTTTAGCACTTCTTTATCGGATATATCAATATGTGTAATATATTGCAATATATCTAGACCAATAGCAGCAACGGTATTGAAACATAGTCGATAACACTATTATTCAGTAATGAAGGGACAGTGAAATATGCGGTTGTTGGGAATAAAAAGTAAAATAGACCATGTATCGGACTATATTGGTTTGGAATAACAACAAAAGAGAGATAATAAAAAAAAAAGTATATCCGGCTATGAATGAAGTGGGCAGCAAATAAATACATGGGAAGAAAGGATTATTCCGATATTAATATGGAATATTTGGCACTCTTTCTAGGATTTTGAAGTTGCGCTGCAGGATTTTCTTTTATTATTGGGATATATCGGTAGAATTAGAGCTTAGCTATAATTATTGGGATATATTGTCAGAATCAGAGCTTAGAT
This sequence comes from Maratus michaelseni, assembly GCA_963931845.1. NCBI lineage: Eukaryota > Metazoa > Arthropoda > Arachnida > Araneae > Salticidae > Maratus > Maratus michaelseni. Next base: position 314,145,512 of record OZ007589.1, on the reverse strand, counting down.
ATCGATATTGCGATAGTTAAAAAATATCAATATTTGACCAATATATTCATAAATAATCCAGCCTTAGTCAGCAGGAATTAAAATTGTTTGTAAATCATAAAGCTCTCCATTGTTGTTCTTAATTTTCACTAGTATTCTCTATAATTACCCTTTTTCTCAAAATATCTTTAACTATCTCCTTTCATAATTAATCCTATATCATGCTAGTGTTATTTTTAGGTAGATTTCGTAAGAAATACTACCTATTACATTCTCACCTAAGTTGGAAATTTTGAAAAATTTTTGCAGATCTACGCCGATCATGACTCCCAGAACCCAAAACCACCCCCAGTTCAAAAGTTTATCTATCTATCTATCTATCTATCTATCTATGTCACTTTTTTCTGACCACGATAACTGGAAAAATTCTGCATAAATCTCTTCCAAACTGATACATAAAATCAAGGGTCATAAAATCTCGGTCAAGTTCGTTAATGGGCAAAATCGAACCAGGGGGGGGGGGGAAATGGGGGGGCTTTTTGTGAAAACAGAAAAATCCTCATAAATTCTTTATTATTATACGTATCGAATCCGTTTAAAGTTATTATTACTTCTAGGAAAAGGGCCGAAAATGTATGTATGACAGATTTTTGATATAATTAAAAATGGCCCCAAGGGGGGGAAAAAAGGGGGGGGGGGGGGTTAGAAGAAAAAAAATCATAGCTTCGTCAATTCAGAAGATATCAAATCCGCGTAAATTTATTATTAATCCTCTTAGTATTATCTAAAGCTTTTATATTGACAAGTTTTTTATAGGACCAACCGTTATAGCAAAAAAAAATTAAAAACAAAACAAATCCATGCCGGCTCCGCTTGCAAACAAGTTATTTTTCGAAGTAGGCGGTTCCAACTCCCGCATCTTTTCGAAACTGATACATAAAATCAAGGGTCATAAAATCTCGGTCAAGTTCGTTAATGGGCAAAATCGAACCAGGGGGGGGCTTTTTGTGAAAACAGAAAAATCCTCATAATTTCTTTATTATTATACGTATCGAATCCGTTTAAAGTTATTATTACTTCTAGGAAAAGGGCCGAAAATGTATGTATGACAGATTTTTGATATAATTAAAAATGGGCCCAAGGGGGGGAAAAAGGGGGGGTTTTAGGAGAAAAAATATCATAGCTTCGTCAATTCACAAGATATCAAATCCGCGTAAATTTATTATTAATCCTCTTAGTATTATCTAAAACTTTTATATTGACAAGTTTTTTATAGGACCAACCGTTATAGCAAAAAAAATACCCTGCCGGCTCCGCCTGCAAACAAGTTATTTTTCGAAGTAGGCGGTTCCAACTCCCGCATCTTTTTGAAACTGATACATAAAATCAAGGGACATAAAATCTCAGTCAAGTTCGTTAATGGGCAAAATCAAACCAAGGGGGAAGGGTGGGACTTTTTGTGAAAACAGAAAAAAACCCCCATAATTTCTTAATTATGATACGTATCGAATCCGTTTGAAGTTATTATTACTTCTAGGAACAGGGCCAAAAACTTATGTATGACAGATTTTTGATATAATTAAAAATTGCCTTAAGGGGGGGGAGGGAAGGGGGGTTTTAGAAGAAAAAAATTCATAACTTCGTCAATTCCCAATATTTCAAATCCGCTTAAATATATTATAAATCCTCTTAATATTATCTAAAACTTTTATATTGACATGTTTTTTATAGGACCAACTCTTATAGAAAAAAAAAAAAAAAATCCTTGCTGGCTCCGCCTGCAAACAAGTTTCGTTTTGAAGTAGGCGGTTCCAACTGCAGCATCATCGCAAAAAGGTCATTTCTTCCGCAATTCCCGACAAACAGGCACCCCACGTTCTGCGTCTTCGAAATCTACCTGTGCCTGTAGGCCGAGCTGTCAGGGATTTTTTGTTACTTAATCTTTATTTTTTAAAGTTTTATTCTGCATTTTTTTTCTATTTTGCTTCATCTTCTTCTTCTGGTGTCTATTTCATTCCTAGTAATTTCTTAAATAAAGATGGTACATTTTTTCTTCTTCTTTTAATCATTTCTAATTTCTAAAAATGACAATCCTTTTTTCCAATCATTTTTAAGACATTATGGCATCTTTTACTGCATTTGAAATTTAATTTTAATTAATTTTGGATGCCTTCCAGACTCCAATATGCTAATAATTCTTCTCTCAGCATCTAAGAATATTGCCATAAATTGGAAGATGGAGAATTCTAAAATTGCTTTCAGATTTTACTTTTATGTATAATTTTTGAGCTAACTATTAAGTTAAGCCAGTTTTCTAAAGAAATTGACTCAACATTGAGTATGTGGACAAACAAATAACTATCCAACTATTGCCACATATATTTTAATTATTAAATTTTACTGTTAGAAAGACTTGATGTTGCAAAAGGGCATATTAAAAAACATGATGCAATTTTCACACTTTAAAATAAAATATACTTTCATACATGTAATAACTATAGTAGTTTTTTATTTTATTTTTCTTCAAGGAGCAAAATTTTCTTGAAGCTTGTCATCAAGATCATGGTATTTACATTAAAATAAAAGAAATTTTATCAAAATTTTATTTCTTAAAAAAATAAATAAATAAAATGCAGTGAATATGAATGATTACCCGAAACCCATCAAGTATGATAGATAAAAAAAATATTTAAAAGTAAGTTTAAAAAAAAAATTCTCACGACATTTTCTGAAAAGTCTTGGAAAATATCACATACATATTAGTGTTTACAATAGGTGTAAAAAAAAGTAGGATATTTAAGTATTGTGTGGCAGTGCAATACTTATTCATTTCCAGTGGGCCTCCTTAATGTTATTTTAACAAAGTAAAGTCTGTAGATTGCATAACTTTTTGACTTGTTCCTACCATTTTGTCCCGATGCCACAAAATTTTTACGCTATGCAAATTCTAATAATATTATAAATTTGAAATAGTGAAATTGTTTGGCTGACTTCAGGGTCAATACGGATGTTTAAATGCCTTTGCAATTTGCAAATAGGTAGATTATAATCCATGAAGTAATATAGGTTAATTTAAATGTAACATGTAAATTTAAATTTAGATTGTTAAAGAAAGGTAAGAAAAGTCGTTAAAAAGTTATTAAGTTAAAATTGGGATTAAAAAAAGGTTGTATCATGCAATCCTACACTTTAATGTGAAACATATAATAAGAATAGTGTAAAAAAGCCACAGCTTATGTAAAATTTATATATTTGATTCAAAGTATAAAAAAATTAGTTTAATTAAATTTTGGAGTTAATTTTCTGTAATTAAAGTCTACACCAAGGAAGCTTCAGGGAAGAATGCAGCTTAAAGTTAATTCCTTTGCATATAATACTGCAAAAGAAAAAACAAGAAACATATAAAGACAATGAAAAAAAAATTATAATTTAGTAAAAGATTGAACGTTTGCCCCCAAAATTCACTCTTGCTAAGAGCAGAAGAATGCAGTTAATTTTATGCCAAAACCCAACAGTTAAAATCTACCAGTTTTGAGGTAGATCCCTTTTATGAAAGATTCTCAGATTTGGTGAAACAAGATCAGATGTTAATGGAAAATTCGTCAATTTACCTGTTATTGCCAAGTTGGCATTGTTTAGGGGCCCCACATTTAGTACTAAATTTAGTGATATTTCACCAGATATTACAAAGCTGCATGTATGTGTGTAATTGTTTGCATATGTCAGCACACAAGTATATATTAAATGCAACTATATACTTCATTATAGAATACCAGAAGTGTCAATAATATTTCCAGATCTTTAGTATTTTGTTGAATTTTCTTCATTCAGGATGTATTTTTGTATGATAAAAAGAGTTAGGCTGATAAGATAAATTTTTTGCCCAACCCATGATTTAACTAGTCAGATGTACCAATCCCAAAACTTTCTTCTATCTCATACATATTAATATTTCAAAATTTGTTGTCACACCGCCAAAAAAATCAATATGTTTTGTCATTCTGTTGTATGTCAGCTGCTTGCAAATCATCAGGTTACCTGGATGCGAGCAATCGATGTATGCTAAACTACGAAAAGTCTTTCTGGCCTGTACTGGCAGCAAAAGGTAGATTCCCTATTCCTTGGTTTTACGATTTCAGCTAATTTTATTGGAAAACACGAATCTGAAATGCGTGGAACCGATTACAGAAGATTCATTCCCAATTCTCGTCAATATTGAATTTGAATGATAATATTGTCAAATTAGCCAGCTATAGCCAAGTTGGATTCATTTATGGCAACATATTTTTGTCACCGAATTTGGCAATATTTCGCGTAGTATCACCAAGTTTGGTGAGAATTTGACATTGGCGAATATAAATATATAGTTTGAAGCATAAAAGAGTTGAAATGATGGTTACAACAATTAAAGAAAATTTGTCGAAACTATGTTCACTAAAACTCATAAATTAAATCCGTTTATGGAGGAATCCTGCTGTTTTGTTTCAAAATGTCAGCCATTCTAAAATTTCAAACTGCTATATCTCAGCCATTTTCTAAGATAGAAGCAAACAAAAATTGCTCCGGAATCCTTAGATCAGGGTTGAAAATTTAACGGAAAAAACTTTTAGATTTCTAATTTTTTTTTGTACATTTTTTTTAAATTTGAAATTTTTAAGTGGCTATGGCAGTGCCTCCTTCTGGCAGAATATCCCCAAATTGAATTGGAACCTGCTGGCCATAACCAAAAACCTATAAATAAAATTTGGTTCAACTCAATGTATAACTTCATACACTTTTCGATGATACAATGAGGACTGATGGACAGACAGACATTTTGTATTATAGATAGGAGAAAGTAAAAATTAAGTATACTTCTGATAGTGTATAAATAATTGATGTATTTTTTAACTGTTTATTCATGACAAATGAATATGTTGAAAACTTGATGTCATATGAACATTTATAGGAAATAATTTTTAACAGAGCATGTGCAAATGATACTAAAACATAAATTGACAATCAATCTTAATTAAGAAGGTACTTTTATCTTCTTAAGGTAATCCTCCATCCTAGGTATTATGTGCACTGATACCATTTTTAATTTCTTATGTATTTTAATCTTTGAATTTTAGGCTATCAAACAATGTTTATATTATTATTTTTTATGTTTATTGTCATTAAAAAAAATAAGTATGCAATAAAAAATTACATTTATACCCGTCATTTAAAAACAAACACAGATCTTTGGGGGGAGGGGGGAGAAGAAAAGAAAGAGAAATACTCTGAAGTGGGCTAAAAATTGAGTGCATCCATTTTAAAACAATTTTTAGATATCATTAAGTGATTTTTCAATTTGTACTTTCACTTTAAATATATGTATAATTTTCTTTTTTAGAAGTTGATCCTGAAACTGATTTTAATATGTGGATGACAAGACTCAATGCTCTGCAGCTACGAATAAGAAGTCATAAAATCTTATAGACTTCAATTCTAGTCTTTATTTATTCGTCATTAGCGCAATATATATTTATATTTTAATATTTTAAAATTACTAATTTATATGTGATTTTATTATTTATTTAATTTAAATATCTTTATACTATTTTCAATATACACACTTGTTATTGTTGATAAATTATATTTTGCATGTATTTTCATGTTTCTATTTTTATAATAATTATTATTGTTTGTTAAAATTTTAAGCTAATTCTGCACAAAATGTAGTATTTTTTGTCTATTATTCAGTAATTTATGTATGCCGTGTATTACTTATTTCTAAATCAATAATTTTAGTTGTTATTTGGTGATCTACAATAATCTGTTCAAAATCTATTGATAAAGCCTTTATTTTAATGAAATAGAAAATCCCTTATATGCCTCACATTCTGCGGATTTTATCAAAATTTTTAGTATGTTGATCAGATGCATCAATTAATTTCCATTATTCTGGCTCAAAATATGTACTACATATGTTTTTCATTTCATTGACTCTTTTCCCTATTTTTATTCTCTTGGTAAAAATATTTTTTTCCTGAAATCAGAAGAAAAAATATGCAAATTAGTAAATATACATATAATTTAAAGAATTTTTTTATATATATATTTAAATTAAAAATGCGATAATTTGCATTTATTAAGTAAACAAATCTACAATTTTCAATTTTTATATGTTTCATAAAAGTTTATCTGTAAATTTTTACCTTTATAAGTTTACATTCCTAGTTTTTAAAGGTTATTTACCTAAAAAAAAAGGAACTTATCACAATATTTTAAATTTTTGTAATGTCCATTGTTACTTTGAAGCAGCTTTAGAAATTTAATATTAATACTATACATACATGTATCAAAAAGAGAGTGAACAGTTATTTTAATTTTTTATGCACTTTTGAGATGCAAAATAATAGTAGTACTGCATCTCAAAATGAAAATACATGTAATCAAGTGCAGTCGGAAATATATATATATAATAAAACTTTTGTTAATAATAATCAATATATATATCATTAAATATAGTTTTTATATATTTCAGCAATTATTTATTCTAGTCATTCAGAATAATTAAATTAGGCTAAAAAATATTTTAAATAAACACTTTTGTTTCTTTGAAATTTTAGAAATTTATTTGAGAAAAACTTATATATTGAATATTCCTTTAAAAAATTTTTGATGTGTTCTATTTTATGAGTTTAAAATATGTCTTATATTGAATATTAATTGCTGTAAATTTTATGTGAAATAAAATGAAACCTGAAGCCATGCATTGATGTGTTTTCTTTCATAGTAAATTTTACTTGCCATCACCACCTATTAGACTATCTGTATATGTGAAGGGTTTTAAAGCTAATTTTAAAGCTAAATTTTAATAAGTTAACTTCCAATTAAATATTCTCTAACTCTTAATATCGAATTCTGAATCTGCCCCTTTTAAGTTGTTTTCAGAGGCCAACAAATATTGGTCTGAAATACACAAAATAATTAAGTTGTAACCAACTTATAAGAGCAATCTGCAGTTGATTGTAGTTGAAGCTTGGAGGAGAGTAGTCCCAGGAATCATACAGATCTTCACCTTACATCAATCAAAAGCTATTAAACAAATTAAGTTAAAGTTTCTTCTTAATTTGACACCTTCCTTCCCTGCTGGAAAATATTACAAGGGCTGATCAAAAACCCAGAACGTAAGCGAAAATGACAGATTTTGTAGATTTGAGATACTCTACTTACATGATGAAAATGTAACTCTTAGACCCCCACAATTATGCCTGCATCATTGAACTGATAAATACTAGTAAATCTACAGATCATAGGCCTTAATGTCAGCTCTACAAATCATTGCTCATTAATCTCACTAATTTTTAATATAATCTGCATAATATTTGATGTCCTAAAATTAGATTTTTTAAAGTTATTTATACATTTACTAGCAAGCTACGCCCGCTATGCTGATCAATTTCTTATAACGAACTTTTAATCCAACAAAATATTGACATTTCATAATTCACTTTTATATTTTAACAGAATAATAAGGCTACTATAATTTGTGACTCGTGCTATAGCCAATATACACGCCAGGACACGTCGCCCTTATCATTATCTTTTTACGTATGAAGGTTTCGCTATGGTACTCCATTGTGAAATTTGGTAATTTTTCAAATTCAATATTTGAAAAATGGCATAATTATTAGATTTGAAATTTATATCAAGAAATATACAATTTTTTACCTTTCAAACGCAGTTTGCCTAACAATTTTGCAGGGATTGTCACCACCAATTTGCCACCATCACTTTTGAAATCGGTTCGGTAGTTCTAGAGATTCCATAGAAATTGTAATTTAGAATGTTTTAGAACACTTTTCGCTCATTTCACCCTTTTAAATTTCGAATTGTTTTTATTTTGTTCTGAGCGAGCATTTACATCTTATAAGTAACTACAATGCCAAATTTCAAATTTCTAGCTCATTCAGTATAAAAAAATCACAATTTTAGAACGTTTTTCGCTCCTGCACCCCCCTGGAGTTAGTGACACCAACATAAAATATATCCTATGTTGGAGCAGGTGTTGTCACCATCAATTTGCCACCATCACTTTTGAAATGGGTTCGGTAGTTCCAGAGATTCCATAGAAATTGTAATTTATAATGTTTTTAGAACGCTTTTCGCTCATTTCACTCTTTTAAATTTCAAATTTTTTTCAAATTTTATTCTTAGAGAGCATTTACATCTTATAAGTAACTACAATGCCAAATTTCAAATTTCTAGCTCCTTCAATATAAACAAAATCGCAATTTTAGAACGTTTATTGCTCCTGCACCCTCCTGGGGATAGTGGCACCCACAAAAAATATATCCTATGTTGGAGCAGGTGTTGACACCATCAATTTGCCACCACCATCACTTTTGAAATCGGTTCGGTAGTTCCAGAGATTCCGTAGAAATTGTAATTTAGAACGCTTTTCGCTCATTTCACCCTTTTAAATTTCGAATTTTTTTTTATTTTGTTCTTAGAGAGCATTTACATCTTATAAGTAACTACAACACTAAATTTCAAATCGGTTTGGTAGTTCTAGAGATTCCATAGAAATTGTAATTTAAAATGTTTTTAGAACGCTTTTCGCTCATTTCACTCTTTTAAATTTCGATTTTTTTTTATTTTGTTCTTAGAGAGCATTTACATCTTATAAGTAACTACAAGGCCAAATTTCAAATCGGTTCGGTAGTTCTAGTGATTCCATAGAAATTGTAATTTAGAATGTTTTTAGAATGCTTTTCGCTCATTTCACCCTTTTAAATTTTGAACTTTTTTTTATTTTGTTCTTAGAGAGCATTTACATCTTATAAGTAATTTCAACGCCAAATTTCAAATCGGTTCGGTAGTTCTAGAGATTCCATAGAAATTGTAATTTAAAATGTTTTTAGAACGCTTTTCGCTCATTTCACTCTTTTAAATTTCGATTTTTTTTTATTTTGTTCTTAGAGAGCATTTACATCTTATAAGTAACTACAACGCCAAATTTCAAATCGGTTCGGTAGTTCTAGAGATTCCATAGAAATTGTAATTTAGAATGTTTTTAGAATGCTTTTCGCTCATTTCACCCTTTTAAATTTCGAATTTTTTTTTATTTTGTTCTTAATCTTATAAGTAACTACAACGCCAAATTTCAAATCGGTTCGGTAGTTCTAGAGATTCCATAGAAATTGTAATTTAGAATGTTTTTAGAACGCTTTTTCTCATTTCAACCTTCTAAATTTCGATTTTTTTAAAATTTTGTTCTTAGAGAGCATTTACATCTTATAAGTAACTACAACGCCAAATTTCAAATTGATTCGGTAGTTCTAGAGATTCCATAGAAATTGTAATTTAGAATGTTTTTAGAACGCTTTTCGCTCATTTCACTCTTTTAAATTTCGATTTTTTTTTTATTTTGTTCTTAGAGAGCATTTACATCTTATAAGTAACTACGACGCCAAATTTGAAATTTCTACCTACTTCACTATAGAAAAGATTGCAATTTTAGAACGTTTTTCGCTCCTGCACCCCCCTCGGGTAATGGCACCGACATAAAATATAGCCTATGTTGGAGCAGGGGTTGTCACCATCAATTTGCCACCATCACTTTTGAAATCGGTTCAGTAGTTCCAGAGATTACCCCCTACAAACAAACAAACAAACAACCTTTACTCCTTTATAATATTAGTATAGATAAGAATATAAGATTTATTGAAAATTTTAGAAGTATCATATTAAACACAATTTTATGTTGGATATATGATAGGATAAACTACTTATTACTGTATTTTTTCAGAATAAGATTACATTTCTTCAGGGGGCCTCCGCCCCCTCAACCCCCAGTTGTCATTCTAATTTTATATAATCAATTTCCAGTAATTGTGCTATTTCATTATTCAAGTAAATGTCTGAGTGCATTTACTATTGTAATTTCATTAAATTAACCATCTCTTTGTACAGGAGATTTTATCCTATCCTTAAAAGAATACTATTTATTTTTCAACCACTAAACATCATATGTTGCTGAAACTGAATAAAATTTCGTGTATTAAATATACTTATACAAATGTAAATTCCTCTTATTAGACTTATATTCAATTTACACATTCAATGATTTTATAACTTTCATTTGGAAAACCGATTTGGTCATCTTTCTTTAATAGTTAAAGCAAATCCTTATGTATTTCATTAGACAAAGCATATTAAAAACTTAAATCACCTGAAAATTAGCTATTTTGATAATAAAATTTCGTGTCAAAATAATGCGATTAACTTTAATTTTATTTTGTTGATATTCTTTGAAATATTGGCAACCATTTAATAAAAGAGATTAAAAAAAGAAATGCATTGGAAATTTTTGTAAAAAATGAGAAATTAAAATGTTTTATATCTTTCAAATTAATGTGTAAAATTTCCCAATAATTTATACGATTAATTTTGAAATTCTAATAAATATATTGGCAAATTTTCAAAGTGATCGGATTAAATTAAGCTTTCCATTTTGTAAATTTAGCATTTATAATTTTCCCAGTGTGTGATTTTCTTTTCGGTGAATGTTAAAATTAAAAAATCGTCTGACTTCCCATTGAAAAACATTATGACTTGAAATAAAATGTTTTATATTTTTTAAAAGAATGAACCAAATGTAACCAAAAACTATACAGCTAATTCCGGGTACCTCACCAACATACCCACCAAAAATCAACCTAATTGGACTCTTTTTGCAACAGTTATCGCAGAACAGACAGACAGACAGACAGACAAACAGATGGAAACCAAAAACTTTTTACGCCACAGTGAGCATTCACTGACATTTTGGCAAAAATAATTCATACTCCATAGGGGTCCTGAGTTGTTATTACCACTGTTCAAGTTAAGTTTTACTTACAATAACTATGTATATCACAGATATCTACCCATAAATCTAGTATATCTGATAGACATTTGTCTGTATGATTTTATAATTTGTTTATATGTAGAAGAGGATCTTTTTATTTCAGAAAACAGATCCTCTTCCATAAGAAAGGTACACTCCATAAAAATGTTAAGTAAAATCATAAAAATCAAGAAGCATACAGGCAAAGAAGGAAAAATATATACTCACATACTAACTGTGCCACAAATCATTGTATAAAAATGTGACTGTTACCAATCAATTAGTAATAATACCTACTAATTAATGCTATACTTAAATTTTGTCTAAAAGGTTGTCTACATATGGAAATGTACTGAACTTGGAAAATTTTCAATAGTAACACCTAATTTTGACATCGTATTTGGCTTTTTGATAAATTTTACCTTTGTATACTAAATGGAAGTCATTCGGTCAAGTAGTTTACAAGTTACACAGGTTTAAAGTTTGAAACAAGGGTGATTCTGAGTAAAAAAAATTTTTTGAAATTCACAACAAATTTTCTGAAAGGTTACAACAAGGGAGAGGGGGACGGGGGGGGGAGAAATCCACTACCGGCACTAACTATGTGTTTTTTATCGCACCCCTTTGACGATATATGCGATTTTTTGATGAAATTTGCAGTTTTTTCGTGATCTTTTGACGAAATTTGCCATTTTTCTGCGATTTTTGGACGAAATTTGCCTTTTACTGCGATCTTTTGACAAAATATGTCTTTTTTGGCAATCTTTTGATGAAATTTGCCGTTTTTTCGCGATCTTTTGATGAAATTTGCCATTTTTCTGTGATCTTTTGACGAAATTTGCCGTTTTTCCGCGATCTTTTCACGAAATTTCCCGTTTTTTTTCGCGATCTTTTGACGAAATTTGCTGTTTTTTCGTGATCTTTTGATGAAATTTGCAGTTTTTTTTACGAACTTTTGACGAAATTTGCCGTTTTTCGCGATCCTTTGATGAAATTTACGATTTTTTTTTGTAATCCCTGGACGAAATTCACGATCCTTTGACGAAATTTGCATTTTCTGTGATCATTTGACAAAATTGGCGGTTTCTCTTTGAACGATTGACGAAATTGATTTTTTTCGGCAACCATTTGTCGAAAAACGTGATATATTTTATGTTCGGATTTATAACCGATTTTTTTTAATTTTCGGAAATGACTGCCTTATTTTTTCAGAAAAAACGGAACAGAATCACCCCTGGTTTGGAACATCTAATGCTAAGTTAATTTTTAATCATTGAAATGTGGGTATTTTTTTAAACATAACTCAAAATTTACTTGGCAGTATGAGCTGTAATTTTGGATTTCTGTGTTTAAAGCTTCTAGAAATTGATTTCTGTTAAAAGAATTCATGGGTTACAATTCATATTTTTCTTAAAAATTAATTTTTTGACTAAAGAATGTGTAGTTTTGAACTAATCTAAACTGTCTAAAAAGACAGTTTGAAGTGAAATTAAACCAATTCTATGTAATTTTAAATTTATAAACTGAGTTATTATTTTTAATTTTGGACTATATATACCAGGCAAACCAGGTTAAACAGGCCCAATATACTGTCCAGTGTACAGCATATATGAAAACTGTTTTTAATTGAAAACTCTAGTTGATATTTAGTATATAGTCTTTTTCTCGGTTGTTTGGGGTTTGTAGAACTAAGGTAGTGCGAAAATTAGAAATTTCTGCTATTTTTAAAGTCTACAGAACCCAAAATATCATTGTAATAGGTAACTTTTTTCCTTTTTTTTTTGTTTTTTCTGAGATTCTTCAGATCTGTGGGATCAGGTGTAATGTCGAAATTGTAAATTTTCTCCCCCCTTTTTTCATGTGCACAGAACCCCCTAAAAAATCTGAAATGGTAATTTTTTTTCCTGAGTCTCCAGTACCCAAAATAATGATGAAATAGTGAAATTTCTGTTATCTTTCTCCTTTGGATTTTTTAGTCTTGCAGACCCGAAATTGTAAAATTAATGCCGGAAATATAAAATTTTCCCCTTTTCTTTGAAATCTGCAGAACTCTAATTATTTCCGAAATAGTAAAATTTTCATCTTTTTTTTTCTTTTCTTAAATCGGAATTTTTCGGGTCTGAAAGACACAAAATAACTCCAAAATTGCAACTTTTTGCATTTTCTTTTCCAAGTCAGCGGGATCTGAAATAGTAAAATTTCCATTCTATTTACTTTTTTAGATTTCAATATTTGGATTTTTCAGGTCTGCAGGACACAAAACTGAACAATTAATAATGCTGTAAATATAAAATTTTTGTCCTTTTTTTATGAAGCTGTGAGAACATAATTAATGATAAAATAGTAAAATTTTTGCTTTTATTTTTCTTGCGTCCCCTTCGGGTTCTGGAGACCCAAATGATGCTTAAATTGTCAAATTTTCGCCTTATTTTTTGGGTCTGTGGGAATGGATATAAAACCAAAATTAAACATTCTTTTGCCCATATTTTGGTATAATATATATTTGATATTGTCCCCCATATTTGGCATAAAATATTTTGGTTATTGTCTTAAAATGACATACCAACATAATATATGTTGTTTGGATTCAACTGATATGTTGTGTGTGTTGTTCAAAGTAAATTTTGAAGATTTATTAGATTTCAACTGTTGTTCCTATCTAATAGCTTCAAATTAAATTTTTCGATTGCAATTCACATGCATATAAATATCTTACATACAGTTTTTGCACAGTTTTGACATAATTAAATTTTACTACAGAAAATTTAATGCATCTTGTGTTTTTGTGTGGCATAGAGTATAACCGGGAGGAAGAAAGAGGGGTGTTCAAAATATTTTCAGTCGACCAGAGCCGAAGTTCCACAGGCATTTTATAAGAGTATATTTTTGCCTTATTAAAAAAAAAAAAATCTGTGTTTAAAAAAGATGAAAATTTTTATACTAAAATACTGTTGGAAGTTTGCCACTGCAGTAACTGGGTCCTGGTCTTGACTACCTATCACAGCTTACACCCATGATTCATCCAAAGAAATGAAACAGAAAAAAAAACGTGTTGATATGTACATTATACGCTTCAAGGTCAAACAGGAATGTGCCAGTTGTTTTTTCTTTATTTCGATTGCTGCCCCTTTTTTTAAATAGTAATATTTCCTTTATTTAATGACAAATTTTATAAAGCGACTATTACTATTTCAAAACAAATGACAGCAATGAAGCAATCTGAATAATAGGAACTAACAGGCAATACTAGTACTTTAGCCATCCTGGAGTCTGAGTCGGTTTCTTTAAAATTTCAGGAGTCAGAGTCGGTCATTTTTCCCACTGACTCCGCAGCCCTGAAAAATACTTTATTCTTTTTTTGCTATGGTTTTCTCAAATCCAAACTTGCTACTTTCTGACACATTCATGCAGTCATTTACATGTTTAAATGCACAAAAGTTGAGGTATTCTTATTTAACTAATAATTGTTCTCTGTTTTTTAAATGCTAAGAATTTTTTAGAAAATGGTGCAAAAGTTGGAGATTTAAGCCAATTTAAAAAAAAACAACTATTGGGGAACAATCGATTATAGATGCAATACATTTATAAAAAAAAAAAAAATGCTATTTCAATTCTAAAGCACTTGTCTGCAAATTTCATGCACATATAAAAATGACTTTGTTGATGTGCTAAGAAGATCCACACTGTTTAGCAATATTATTATTTTTTATGTATGTTGCACTATATAGGTGATTAGCAAATTATGAAAAAAAAGTTTTTGATATTGTTTGCACATTCACAGTTAAAAATATTTCATCAAATATTCAATATATTTATTTTTTAATTACATTATAATGTATCTACTGCACTTTATCAAGTTTTTTGAAAGTGACATTAAATGAGTTGAAAACTCTGCATGGTATAAACAAAAAACATAGTTTTTTACACAAATATTTATATTTTTGTGAATATGCGTGCTATTCTTAAACAAATGCATACAAACATTGTACAAGGCCCACATAGTCATTTACTACAATGATAGATCATTTCAAGCATTTCCTGTTACAGGGTAATCACAAAGGTTATTTTCTTTTATTCAATTTTTCGTTGGCCCCCTAACTGCCTTCGTGACTAAATCTTTATTGAAAAATATGAGGTCAAACATATTCTTAATATCTTCGAACTTCAAGAACAATTTGTCAAGCATTTCTGCAGATATTCGATAAAACGTCTTCTTAAATCAAGTCATTCAAAATCCTTATCCTTAATTTATGACTATGAGCATGAGTTTAAATATCTTTCCTCAGATATGTGCTGGTCCCATCATCAGTCACCTTTCAAAGCAAGTGGTGAAAACATTTTATGGAAGTTACTTCAGTAAAACCTCTACAACTGAAACAATATCACAATCTGTAATGGATTTTTTTCCAATGAGCTTCCAAAGCAGAATTAATTTAATAAAATAAGCGTACAAAGACAAGTGTTAAGGTGAGTTTTAGATGACACAATGTTTTTAGGACAAACTCTGTGTAAGAAAAAAATCAATGCAGATATTATTTTAGCTGTATAAGATTCATTAAATAAAGTAAGCCTTCGTGAAATACTTATGCTGTTTGCTTTAAAAAATGAGTTGAATGATTATACCATTTCATATCATCTGAGGGAATATATTTTAAAAAAGAATGCCTATTATTGTATTGATGTTTTTGATTTTTTTAGGATTTTATTATCAATTTTTAGGAAATACATCTTGTATCTTTTACCTTTATTTTATTTATTTTTACTGAGTTTGTTTATAATTGAATAGATTACATATAATGACGTATGTTGCAATAGAATTTAAGAATCATTCATTACAGAAAAACTTAGACATGTTACTTAGCAAAACTTATTTTGCTGCTGCTTTCAAAATACTGTAAACTAAATGATTTCAAAACACACTATAATATACTATAATTGCTACAGTATAATACTTTTTACCTTCATAACTTTTATTTAATCTAAATGGATAATTTTTATCTTATTTTAATCACTTCTTACTTATTTCTGTTTTTACATGCTTAAATGCGATTTCTCAGAATTACAGAATGTTGAAATTGTCATTTTGTCTATTTTTAGTGAAAAATTTCGAAAAAATTATATGCACAGATAACAAATAAAAATTCATAAACGTATTTGAGATTTAATGTCTTTGTCTTAAAATAAAACATCTCCAGCACCTAGTGATATTTAGACAGCTATAAAGAATTACAAAATATAAATATAAGAAAAGTAATGATTGCAGTAATTATTTTTATTAACGTAATTCTTCATGAAAATAATCAGCTATTGACGATAGTTTTAATAATGAGTCATCCAATTTCAATAATTGGTGAGATTTTGTATAATCTACATGTTAAGTCATGAACAGGTGTGGGGAATTTTCAGAAAATCTTACAAGCCAGCAAGATGCAACATACAGTTGAAAATTGTTATGACAAAATTTACATGATTGTAAAAATTATTCATTACTACAAATCATTTGCATAATTTTTCTTGCAATAAAATATAGAAACATATACAACAGAGGAAAGTTTTGTGTAGAAATATAACTTATAGTGCCATGTTAAGTTTACAGCATGACAGTTGGAAGAGTTGCAAAATATGTCTAACAAATAAAAAAGAAAGAAAAATTGGTATATTTTCTATAGCTTGTAGTTTTTAAAAGACTGCCTAAAAATTCACTCGGCAGTAGCGAGCATAGTGATGTAATCCCTCACCCCTGGTCATGAATCCTAAATACATTAAGATAAGAATCACAGACTTGGACGTTATTCATTTTTAGAGTTAAACGTTTGTTGTGATGCAAATTTTAAAAGTTTTATCAAAGTCTACAAAATGATGTAATTTTTGGAAATAATATAAAAAAATATTTCTGATATTTTCTTTTCCTATAAAGAGTGCTTTCAATATTTTTAAGGCATCTGAAGTTTATCAAATTTGATTGCTTGATTATATTGCTCATTAGCCTGTATTAATGAAAATGTAAGAAGGAAAAAGAAAAATATATAACAATTTACAATATGGTCCCAAATGGAATGTTCAGACAAAGTGTAGAAGACCTGGCAAAAAGTTTAAAATTTAAAGCTTCAGTTTTCGTTTGTTTCAGAAAAACAATTGCCTCATTTCAGAAGTTATTTAAAATTGAATTATATGTTCTGAATTTAGATAGAATAATAAAATACTTTCTAATGATTATAGCCAGGCTTTGGCTGCATGACTCTTTATTTATTTATTTTTACTTACTTATAAGGGTGATTGTGGGTTCATGAAAAAATACCTGAAATTTTAGTGAGAAAAGGTTTCCGTATATGCAGAGAGGAGGGAGGGAACATATAATTTATTACATTGAGGTCAAATTATGAAAAATATTAAGCTTAATTATATTTAGCAATCATATGAAATTGATATTTTAGTCTTATTTTATGAATTTAACTAACAGAAAAACTGGAATTTTAGTACTAAACTTGAAAAAAATACCTGAATTCAGGTATATAACCTGAACACATTGACTTCCATTCTATGGCAAAGAATTAATGTAACTTCAGAAGAAAAGCTCAGTTTTTCCAAACAAAAAATTAGATATAAATATCATTCCTGCAATAATGAAATTTTTAACAAAAGCAAATCAATTTTATGATTATTTATTTTTAAAATTTTGAATGAATTAAGAATTTTCAAATAGAATAGAAAAAAAAACTTTTCTAAACATGAAAGAAAAGTTGATGAAGAAATTCGGAAACCTTTTACAACTCTTACCTCATTGTTAAACAAGTTTTTCCATGTTAGGGCTAGTAGAATAATCTTTAAAAAACAGATAAGAAAATGTATGATAATAAAATAGTTTTCCAAAAAACAAGCTTTTATTAGTGTATTTAAAAGAACAAATACACTAAATTTGAAATTAATGCTTTATAAATGAAAACACATTTATATAACGTCACATCTGTATTACCATATATACTATTATACCATACACTATTCAAAAAGACACATGTGAAGGAAAAAAACCTAATATTATTAATTTATAATCCTATGTCGATTTATTAGGTGAATTTTCCATAAACGTTGTTTGAAGGCCATAACTTTTTATTGCATTCAGTTTGAAGCTTGAAATTTTTACACAATAATGGAACCATGGACCTGTTTATTTGATAGTAATTTCAACTTGATACCCTCAGTCATTCCTGAGAAAAACAGCCTTGAAAGAGAGTTGGTCAATAAACAATTCTATAAGGGTTCTGTTTTTAGTTTTGAGGTATGAAACCCTAAAAAATTAATTTTAAAATTAGAGCGTGTCAGTTTGTACAAATTTATATTGGTTATGGAGATTTTATTTTATGCATTTTACAAATACGTTTTATTTCTATTTAGCATTATGTACATTTATCAAATATTTTTTAAAAAATTTCTATACACAAAATATATTATGAAAAATATAATTCATCTTTAATAATGACACTATTTCCTGTTTCACTGTGGCAGTCTCAAAGATGCTCGAAATTCATCAAAGCCGCAATCCCTAACACATGAATGAGCGCCTTGTACCCATGAAAGAAAAAAAAAATCATTGGATTCAGCAAACTTGTCATATAGCAGTCCTTAAAATGCTTGAAATTCGTCAAAGCTGCAATAAATAATGCATGTATAAGCGCTTTGCACCCATGAAAACAAAAACATCACAGGATGGAGCAAACTCGTTACATAGCAGTCTCAAAAACACTTGAAATTCATCAAAGCCGTGATCATTAACTCATATATGAGCACTTTGTCTACCTGTCCCCTTTCTCTCTCAAAAGAAAAAAAAAATCATTCAATAAATATAATTTATCATATTAAAAAAAAAAAAATTCCAAAGACAATTTTATTTTTTAAAGATCTCTGGATTTTTGTTACATAATTTAAATTAAAACAGACTTTTCTTTGATTTTTTATTTTCTTCTATCTTTAGAAGAAGAAAGCATTGGATTCATGAAAATTTTAAATGTATTTATACATTTTAGAATGTCCTGAACACAATTTGACTGTTTTTAGAAAATGTCTGTCTGTGAGCCAGTCAGTCTGTTGTGCGTGTCTAGGTATGTGACAAAATTTTGTGGGTGCTCTATATCAACAACTAATACACAGAATTTAATAAAACTTTAGATTATCTCAGACCTTGATATAAATTAGTGCTGATTAGTTTTTGATATAAATCGCCCAACAGGTGGCGCTGCTATGCTGCATTTTTCACGATTTTTGCGTTAGCTATATCCCAAGAACTAATATACTGAATTTCACCAAACATCAGATCCTGTTAGAGCTTGACATAAATAGACAATTACGTTTTGCGGTAAATAGTCCAACAGCTGGCACTACTGTGCTGCATTTTTCAGGATTTACATGATTTTAGCGACAGTCATATCTCAAGAACTAATGCACAGAATTTAATAAAACTTCAGATTCAGTTAGACCTTGATATAAATTGTTGCTGATTTGTTTTTGGTGTAAATCGCCCAACAGGTGGTGAGGCTATGGTGCATTTTTGGATTCTAAAATGCATACTAATTAAAAAAATTATGCTTTTTGAAATATTAACATGTATTGGATGAGGTAGAAGAAAGTTTTGTGATTGGCACATCCAACTAGTTTTTTTTTTTTTTTTTTTAATGTCTGCCTGAGTTTATACTATCTGCAGCTTCCCCCAGGTTTAAACGGGCAGGGTGCTGGTGGTGGGAAAAGGGCACTTTTTGTTAGGGATGCACCGAATAGTGATTTTGGCCGAATACCGAATATTTGACCAGCCGAATAGTAAACATTTGGCCGAATACTGAATACTTATAATGCACTAATAAACTAATATTTCAAGAGTTTAAATGTTTTAAAAAGCGAAATTTTAAAGTGATTTTATATCATATTTAACACAAAGACAATTTTGATGAATGAAACCTTTTCAAAATTAAACTTTACAAAAAAAAAAAAAAAGTCTTTGAATTATTATTTAAGAAGGATAGTCTTAAATCTAAAAAAAAAAAAAAATAATAACTCCACGGCTTCTTCTGTGAGCAAAAACAAATGAATAAAATTTTTTTATATTCTAAAACAAATATTTTAAAATCAAAAAGAAATTTTGAAGGAATTTTTTACAGTCATATAGTGTTTATTTGGCAAAAAAAGAATAAAAAAAAACTCAAATGGTGACAACTTAGCAAGAATGTTTTTGAATGTACCAGAGAGTCTAAAGTCAAACAATGTCTAAAGTGAACGGTTTTTGTCAGAAGTTTGAAATGTAGAGGGTTTTCCTAAAATTTCAGAATTTCAAGGGAGATAATATGGTTAAGACAAACATTTTATTTACAATAAACCAGCATCACAATCTATTTATTGAATCAAAAAAAACAGGGTGATTCATTATAAGCTGAATTCGAATTTTTGTTCACAACTTTAACAATAATGAATATATTTTAGTTAGATTTTCATCACATTAATTTTGCTTTATATGAAATGTGATGAAATCAGTCGAAGTAACAGAATTTTAGCTAGTGATACAGTATATGTACTGTCAGCTGCATTCTGATTAATGGAATACCCAGCTTAGTGTTGTTTGCAATGCAATGGTTGCAATTTCTAGCACTTCTTGTCACATTTTACAGAATGCAAAGTAAGTCTGATGTTTTTATATATCGTTACAATATATTCTTTATTGTTTAAGTTAAACCAAAATGCAAGTTCGACTTGGAATTAGATACACTGTATTTTTGAATAAGTGGATCGCTTTTCAAACAGCAAATAAATAATGTAAAAACAATCTCTGTTATTTAAATATGATTCTATTTCTTAATTTTCCTGAATATCTTTATTTATTGACAGTTAAAAATAAAAGTTATTTAAGGTTTTTAAAAGTTTTCTGTAAGTATTCGGTTTGACCGAATAGTTTGGTATTCGGCCTAACCGAATATACGGTAGTTTGGCCGAATACTGGGTGCATCCATACTTTTTATATTCTTAAGGGTGGTTTTTGTATTCTTAAAGGCCGTTTTTTAAATCTTTAAATTTTAAAAGCACTCTTTTGATTTTTAAAGGCACATTTGCTATTTAAAGGTTGAAGTACTCGTTTCAAGTCATGACAATAAATCATTTTTTACTATGGAAGAAATTTTTTAAAAATACAAATGGCAGTAAGGGTGCCATTTTTTGGATAAGAGGCAAAAAGGTGCTACTTTGGTAAACCAAACCAAAGGGTAGGGAGGGTGCATCACCTTGAAATTGCCTGGGAGAAACTCTACAATCTGTTATCAGCACATTTTCTCAATGATTCAATAAGAGAATTCAAATTAACACTGACTTTCTTTTCTTCTTTTGGTACGTTTGAGATAGTGTTATTGCAGCCCTCACAATTATGATTATGCCAAGATTGTAGTTATGATTTCATCAAGATTATAGCAAAGCTTATATATACAGGGTGTCCTACAATGGAGCGACTGATTTTAAAATTCAATAACTAGCAAACGTTGACAGATATTAAAAAAATTCTTGCAGGAGAGTAATATAAGATGTCAGGAGTTTTTTTTACTGCGATTCCAAATTTTAGTTTGAATTAACAGCAATAGATGGCGCTGCGAGCAATAGGAGTGCGATCCAAAATTAAAATCACCCAGCATTGATGCGAAGGAAGGAGGTTCAATAAATGGAGTGGGTCTCATTCGCTAATACAATATTGTTCTTAGAGTCCGATTCTGAACAAATGGTTTATTGAATGAATTATTGGTGAACTAGTAAGCTACGCCCGCTGCGCTGGCGGGTTTCTACAAATGAACCTTGAATCAAATGAAATATATCGTTTAATTTGACCTTGTATTTGAAAGCAATCTGTATATTTACCTGGGATATCCTTCCAGATTACTGAAAAATGACGTCATACCGCTATTGTATTTTCTAATGTGCAGTCAAAATTTTAGTTGTTAAATGACCAACTCTTTTATTTGGTCATTTACAGTTAGGATTTGGTAAAAAACGATAAAACTATATGCAATATACTAAAACCATCACTAAAAATTATCGAACTAACAATGCAAACAAATTACTAACAAAATCCATACAGTTAAAGTTTTTATAAAGGCTAATCTTTGATAACTGGGCTCATCTGATTAAAGAACTTTTCCACATAATTCTAAAACTAACATAGAACGATATGAAATATATTAAAACCACCCTTTAAAAGTATCTACTTAACAATGCAAGTCGCAAAAAATACGCCCAGTAAAAACTTTCAAAAAGGGCTAATCTTTCGGAATCAGGTTCACCTGATTATAAAACCTTCACACATAACTGTTTGATTAAGCAACGTAGAACAATATGTAATACAACACTAAAACCATTCCTGAAATAGCATCTAACTAACAATACAATTCTCATCAAAATCCGTCCAGTAGAACTTTTTCAAAAGGCTAATCTTTCATAATTGGGTTCACCTAATTATAGAACTTTCCCCCGTAACTCTATAACTAAGCCATGTAGAATGATATGTTATATAATAAAACATTCCCTGAAAAATTATCTATCAAACAGTTTAAGTTATATGAAAATCCATTTAGCAGAACTTGAGTTATAAGCAGTAGGAACGAAATTTCATATATAAGGTAGAAGTAAATAGAAGTGTATTGCTATTAATGTAATTTACATTTGAATAGAAAAAAGGTACTTTTCGGTTAGCCAGGTGCCAGTGATATATGTACATATATAAATATATATGTATATACATTATATTCATAGATATAAGTGTATACATATATGTATATGTGTATATATATATATCACTGGCGCCTGGCTAACCGAAAAGTACAAAAAAAAAATTACTCCAAAAATGCTGTCGTACCATTGAAAAAACATCTTTTGGCTTAAAATCAAATTGTTTGGGGACAAAAGTAAAATCAAAATCGCCAAAAACAAAAAGAAATCGACAAACATTGTTTCAATATGAATCTTGCACACTGAATAATTTTTTAAGCATTACGAACTTTCTCAATCATGTTTAAATTAAATATTTTTTTTTTATAATATTATCTCTCTTCAAAACTGTTTTTATTTTTTATTTTTCTTTCTTTAAATAAAATTAGTAACAGCTTTTTATTTTATTTTTCGAGATGTATAGCCATTTTAATTCTTGCTGCCAAAAGAAAAATAAAAGAAAACTGCCCAGTTAAACTGACGGCATTGAGCTCACAGGCTATTCACACTAACTGTAAATTATATTCTTATTTCAAAGAATTTGAAATAAGCCCTGGAAAAATGAAGAAATCGACAATATATTAAGAGGGAGGAACCATCCCCCGTTTCTCCTTCTTATAATTAACCAATGAACCCATAAAACTAATCAGAGAAGCGCCTTACCACAATGAACCTATATACAAAATTTGAAAAAATCGGATAATTCTGCATGAAAAATCCAT
This sequence comes from Maratus michaelseni, assembly GCA_963931845.1. Taxonomy (NCBI): domain Eukaryota; kingdom Metazoa; phylum Arthropoda; class Arachnida; order Araneae; family Salticidae; genus Maratus; species Maratus michaelseni. Next base: position 314,122,226 of record OZ007589.1, on the reverse strand, counting down.
TTATCTAAATTAAGGGGGGGGGGGGGTTAGCCCCCCGTCCCCCCTTTATACTTAACCAAAGAACCCCCAAAACTAATCAGAGAAGCGCCTTATCACAATGAACATATATATAAAATTTGAAGAAAATCGGATAATTCTGCTTAAAAAACCCATTTATCTATATCAAGGGGGGTTAGTACCCCCCGTTCCCCCCTTTATTGTCTGAGTGCAACGAAGACTCACACACAGCGCAGTATTACTTTGCCCCATATATAGCTACGATGGATATTAAAACCTTTCGTCAAGCATAACTAAAAAAATATTTAACAGATTTCGTTCAAATTTTTACAGCAGGTACCTATAAAGGTGACAACGACGTCTATTTATTACCAAGAATAAATGTTAAACCGTTTGGAAATTATATTAAAAAAATAGATAAAAAAGCACAATTAAAGTACATACGTCACGAAATTTTGTGGTACGTCATTTTCACCGGCGGGAGATTTTCGTAGACAATCGGAATTGAAAAGTTCATGGAGTACATGGAGCAAAAAAAATATGCACGCACTAATATTCAGCACAATAAAATATATTTCAATTGAGTAGAAATCGAAAATTAATCTGGATTTTTTTCTGTTTCAAAGAAAAACCCCGCAATAACTTAGTAGACTTGGTATTAGAGATTTGGCGCAAATCTCAGCAATAGCAGCTTTTTTTATTTCGCATGTGTAAATAATAAAAAAAAAATTCTTTGGTGTTTAAATAAAAGGTTTCGATTTATGGCATTATTTCTTTTTTTTTTTTTTTTTCTCTCTTTTTAGCATTTTAAATGGGATTAATGAAAGGCATGTATTTTAAATTAAATGAGTGAAACGTTTATATTTAAATGAAATGAATTCAATATGAAAATGTTATAGGAACAATATTTGGCGATTTATCAACTGCGCCAGGATAACATAAAAGTACCAATATATCAAACGGTATGTAGTATGTAAAATGAAACAATTATAATCACCCATCGTACAAGAAAAAAAACTAATATTCTGCATTCAGAGGGAAAAATCCATCTCCTGTGCCGTAAGATTTGGTGAGTTCTTTTTTGGTGATAAGTTTTTCGATGTGATAGTTGGGATCTGAAGGATTTGGCTTACTTTTTCTAAATCTTATTTTTTTGCAGATGTAGTATTATGTAAATATATTTTTTTGCAGATATTTTTCTATTTTCTATATTTTCTATTTGGCATTTGGAAAAGAGATTTTTACCTTTTTATCTGTGCCTTCGGAAATATTAAAAAATAAAAAAAGATTTACATATATCAAGCGTTTAATTTTTATACGGACCACTTCTCCATTTTTAGATTTGGTACTTTTCGGTTAGCCGGGCGCCAGTGAAATTTATATATCTATGTATACATATATATACATATATCTATACATACACACATTTATATATGCATGTATGTATATATACATATATATATACACATACATATATGTGTATATGTATACATAGATATGTATATATAGATATATACATTTCACTGGCGCCTGGCTAACCGAAAAGTACCTTAGATTTTAAATGCTATTTATTATTTACTAGCCGTTTATTAATTGTTTACAATTTACCCCCCTGACAATAACAATTATTTATCAGAAAAATGCCTCTTAGGTTTGTTAAATAAGTTTGTTTATGTGTTTTCATTACTTATTAAAATATCGAATATGGCGATAAAATTTCATTTTAGCATCGTGCTTAAATTTTTAAGATGGCGCAAAAACATGGTTTAATAAACGTATGTTTGTAAATATTTGAAAAACATGTTTTACTGCTCTCTTGAAAAATTTTGTAAGATGCTAAAACTACCTTTTGGCACCATTTAAAATTTTTTTCGCCAACCGACATAGGATACGAAACTTTTTCCCATTCAGATACACATGCAAGGCTGGTCTCAAACAAGAGTAAAGCTAGCAACAATATTGTTCTAACTCTATAAGAGTTACAATAATGATATTAAATACTCCGATTGGCTTTGGGCCCAATTACGAGAGTTTCTCCTAAAAAAAAACTGTAAAAGAGGTCTTTTACATTTGTTTCAAATGAAGCTCGGTCTACAAGGTATTAGTTAATAATACAAACAACACTAATGGCATGGAGGCAAAAGTTTTAATTTAAATTTATATATTTGAAACCCTTCCCCCCCCCCCAAAAAAAAAAAAAAAGAAAAGAAAAGAAAGTTACAGTAATGAATTTAAAATGGCGTTAAGCCACTCTTTCTAACATAAGCAATTGGCTGCAAACGCGATAACGAAACTTTCACCTAACTTAATAACATGTAGCTAATATAGCCCTCAGGGTACTTTGCAGTTATACAGACCTTGTGGTTTTTTTAAAAAGCTTGAGACAATTCAGGTTTAAGAAGTTGAGATTTACTGTCAAATGATATAAACAAATATGAACACAAAACTGATGAATTATTATTCAGGTTTATGTATGTATTTAAAAAAAATGCATCTGATTACACTTATTAGATAAATTACTTCTGTTTGCATTTAATAACTGATAAACGGCTTCTGTATATTAAATGAACTGTTTAAATATTGGGAAGAGGTGGCGAGAGGTAGAAAGACGAGTAAACAAACGGGTAGACAGACGGGTAGTGAGATGGGTAGAGAGACGAGTAGCGACATAGGTAGGCTGACGGGTAGCGAAACGAATAGACAGACGGCTAGAGAGAAAGGTAAAAAGAAGGTTGACAGAGGGGTAGCGAGATGGGTCACGAGACGGGTAGCGACACCGGTAGACAGGAATGTAGCGAGAAAGGTTGTGAGACGCGTAGCGTGGTAGATAAAGAGACGAGTAGAGAGATGAGTACAGAGATGAGTTGACTGACGGGTAATGAGATTGATAGCGAGACGGGTGAAGAGTCGGGTACAAAAACAGACGGATAGTGAGAAGGGTATACAGACGAGTAGAGAGACAGTAGATGGGTACGGAGATGGGTAAGAAGATGGGTAGAGAGGCGTATAGCCAGACGGGTAGAGAGACAGATAGACAAATGGGTAGCGAAGTCGATAGAGATACGGCTAGACATACAAGTAGTTAGACGGATAGACAGAAGGTTAGAGAAATAGATTGGCGGGTAGCGAGACCGGTAGAGAAATATAGAGACGGGTAGAGAGGCGTATAGCCAGACGGGTAGAGAGACAGATAGACAAATGGGTAGCGAAGTCGATAGAGACACGGCTAGACATACAAGTAGTTAGACGGATAGACAGATGGTTAGAGAAATAGATTGGCGGGTAGCGAGACCGGTAGAGAAATATAGAGACGGGTAGCGGGACCGGTAGAGAAATATAGAGACGGGTAGCGGGACCGGTAGAGAAATATAGAGACAGGTAGCGAGACGTGTAGCGAGATAGACTATCAGTTAGAGAGACGGGCAGAAAAACGGATAGGGAAACAGACAGATTGTGGAGAGACAGACAGACAGGCAAAAGAAAAGTCTGCGGATTGGCGCAGGGGGCAGAGCCTCCTAGAGAATAATCAAGAAGTATCTGTTAAGCTTAACTTTGTAATATATATAATTTTTCAATTTTGCCGATATGGAGATTTAATGTAAAAGTTATTTTACAGAAGTCATCGAAAGATTTTTTGTATATTTTAATAGTAATTTAGACTATAGTTTTGCAATCTGGTTTGTAGCAAAACATGCTAAATGTGGTTTGAAGTGTAAGAGTTTCTATAAACAGTTATACAAATAATAGATATATAATCAAGGAAGAAAAATTTTAAATTCATACACAAAAAAGGTGCAACAATGAAATTAAATTTGCGTTAAGCCACGCTTGATAGAATAATCTATTGGCTGCAAATCCAATTACGTAACTTTAAAAAGCTTGGCGTTTTAAAACATCCGGCGTTTTTTTTCAAGTTTTGTGCAATATGCGCTTAAGAAAATGAGATTCTTTGCCACATGTTAAAAAAAATTATGACAACACATCTGATGAACGGTAATTCTTTTCTATTTTTTTTAACAGTGTATATGAATTTATATATGATATTTTGTAATTCTATCATTTAATTTGCTCTTTTTCTTTATATTGTAATTGTTAACCCTATGTTCTCAGCAATATCACTCAGACTAATCCCTTTGAGGGAAGTCCTAGTACTTTACCAGTGAACCCCCAAAACTAATCAGGGAAGTGCCTTACCACAATGAGCCTATATACAAAATTTGGAGTAAATTGGATAATTCTGCATGAAAAACCCATTTATCAAAATTAAGGGGGGGTAGCCCCGTTTCCCTCCTTTACACTTCACCAATGAACCCCCAAAACTAATCAGGGAAGCCCCTTACCACAATGAGCCCATATAGAAAGTTTGAAGAAAATTGGATAACTCTGCATGAAAAAAATCATTTATCTAAAATAAGGGGGGAGGATTAACCCCCCCCCCCCCGTTACCCCCTTTATACTTAACCTATGAACACCCAAAACTAATCAGGAAAGAACCTTATCACAATGAACCTATATACAAAATTTGAAGAAAATTGGATAATTCTGCATGAAAAAACCATTTATCCAAATTAAGGGAGGTTAGCCCCCCGTTCCCCCCCCCCTTATAGTTAACCAATCAATCCCCAAAACTAATCAGGGAAGCGCCTTATCACAAGGAACCTATAAACAAAATTGGAAGAAAATCCGATAACTCTGCATGAAAAATTCATTTATCTAAATTAAGGGGGAGGATTCCCCCCCCCCCCCCCCCCGTTAGCCCCTTTATACTTAACCTATGAACCCCCAAAACTAATCAGGAAAGAACCTTATCACAATGAACCTATATACAAAATTTGAAGAAAATTGGACAATTCTGCATGAAAAAACCATTTATCTTAATTAAGGGGAGTTAGCCCCCCCGTTCCCCCCTTTATAGTTAAACAATCAATCCCCAAAACTAATCAGGGAAGCGCCTTATCACAAGGAACCTATAAACAAAATTGGAAGCAAAACAGTTATTTCTGTCAAGAGTTATCGTGTTACGTACGTACATATGTACATACATACATACAGAACGGGCGGGCACATAAGCTCTCAGGCTTTGATAGCCTGTGAGCTAAAAAAACACCTTTTGGCTTAAAATCAAATTGTTTGGGATCAAAAGTAAAATCAAAATCGCAAAAAACAAAGATAAGTCGTCAAATATTGTTTCAATAGCAATCTTGCACATTGAATATTTTTTTAAGCATTATGAACATTCCCAATCATGTTTAAATTAAATATCTTCGTTTTATAATATTATCTCTCATCAAAACTGTTTTTCTTTTCTTTCTTTAAAAAAAAAAAAATAAATAAAATTAGCAACGGTTTTTTCTTTTATTTTTCGAGATGTAAAGCCTTTTCAATTCTTTCTGCAACAGTAATGGTCGCCTTTTCAACCAAAATAACAAAACTTTCTATTATAATTCTATAACTACTAATGTACGTAGAACGTTGTGTTATATACTAAAACTTTCCCTGAAAAATTATTTATCCCACAGTGTAAGATCCATCAAAATCCATTCAGCGAAACTCGAGTTATAAAGGAACAGAACGAAATTTCCGTTTGTGTTTTATATATATAGTAGATGACACCCACTTCATGTATTAAACCTCCTTCCTTTGCATCAATGCTGGATGATTTCTGCTTTTTCCTCGATTGGATGTCTATTGCTTGCAGCGCCATTGATTGCTGATAATTCAAACTAAAATCAGGAATTGTAGTAAGAAAACTCTTCACATCATACATTACTCTCCTGTAAGAATTTTTTAAATATCTGTCACCGTTTGGAAGTTACTGAATTTTAAAATCAGTCAGTCCATTTTAGGATACCCGCTATATGCCTCATATATATACTTCTAATGCTGATATATGCACCATATACATCATTATATACCGGGTGTCCTAAAAAGGACTGACTGATTTTAAAATTCAATAACTTACAAACGGTGACAGATATTTAAAAAATTCTTGCAGGAGAGTGATGTACGAGGTCAGGAGTTTTTTTACTGCGATTCCCGGTTTTAGTTTGAATTTTCATCAATAGATGGCGCTGAGAGCAATAGGCACTCAGTCGAGACCAAAACTGAAATCAGGAGGTTACATGTATGGAGTGGGTCCCTTTCACCAATACAATTTTTGTTAGGGCACGATTCTGAACTGAGACGGTATGACTTCAATATTGTAGGCAGGGAGAGTCAGAGCAACAATAGGAAAAAGTATTGTTTCCACGAAAACGACTTCTACCAAATAGAAATGTGTAACGACAATGTTCAAAATATCAATTTTTTTTAAACTTGTTACATTCCAAGAAGGATAAGGTCTTTTAAAAATGAGTGTCTTCTTTATTCATCATTTTTTTTTTCATTCTAAGACTTTCCAGCACAATTGAAAAGTGTTTATGCACTTGGTTTATCGGACGGTCTCTCTATGCTCTAACTTGTGTAAATATATTCAAATTGCCATGTATGTATCTGATATAGTATATTGAGGTTTACCATGGAGTGCTATGTATTGAAAACGAATTTTGTAACAATTATAGTTCGGTTACAGGGGCACTTAAAAGCATGCCCGTTTTATTGTGGTCAGTGGGATAAATCCTCTGCACTGTATTTTAATGATGTTACACTATTTCAAACTTATTGAAAATAATATATAGCAATAAAGTGCACTAAAAGATGCTTGCAATCGAATATTGCATGTGTAGAACTTTTAATTCGTTTACAAGGCCACCCAAAATAGTTTCATTGCATGATGGTACCTGGGAAAAAATTTGATGCGTATTTTAATTATGTTACAGTATTTCTAATATAATGAAACTGATATACATTACCGAGGTTTACTGAAAGATACTTGTGTATAATATGATGTACATTTTTCGTTCATTTACAGGTACACGCGAAAGATTTCGTTTGAAGTACTGTATCAGGAATACTGTCTATAGGCGATAATTGCTGGAAGTGCGCTTTCAGTTATGGTAAGCAGTTTAAAAAACATTTTTGCATACTACGTGATGTGTATAATGCTATAGATCATATACAGGGCTACACAAAAGAATTACCAACTATGAGCATGAATTCCAGAAAAGAGTTTTTTATTCGAGCTATGTTATGCATTTTAATGATATCATTTACAGGGCCACGCAAAGAACTAAATATATGGCCGCCGATGGATGATAATTTCTGGAATTGCTATTTCAGTAATTTTTACCGTATTTTTTGCCTGAATTAAAATTTAGTTTTATATTTGGCATGTAACAAATTTGTAGGTAAATATACAGGACTGTACAAAAGAATTCTAATATGTTTCCGTCTATTACTAGAAACCTCTGAAGGTGAATTTTCAACTGCATTATGTATTTACTTATTAAACTAAACTTTAGAATACTATGTAGAATATGTACAGTTTTATAGGTCATATACAGGGCCTTTCAAAAAAAGTGGAGTACTTTTTTGGCTATGGGTAGTAATTACTGAAATCTTGTTTTAAAATGTGTTATGCGTTTTCTAAAATGTTTAATTAGATATATTCTTTCATCTCATGAAATGGTGAACTTATTGTGGCGTTTTTAACGCATGGCGAAGTAAAATTAGAACGAATTATTTTGAGTTGCGGCAAATTTTCTTTTGCATGCTTAGGGTTTCGTTCATCTCACGAAACCTTATTACTCCCGCTTCGTTGTTTGTCCATCACAGAGGCGGTTCACAGAAGCTATTTAACTTACAGAGCTGAAGCTTTGTGTACTTATAGCTGAATAGCTGCTATGAAGTTCAAAATCATAAAATTTGAAAAAAATCGTATTATTTTATATAGAAATAAAAAACCAAAAACCTATCAGCCTTTACCTATTAAATTTTAACATTTTTCGTTATAGCAGTTGCCAACAATTAAAAATCCACAAAAAAAATCTTTCTACAATAATTAATTTTCTATTAAAATATTTCCACGTGAAAAATGAAAATGAAATAAGAAGTTCCATCAGTTGAAAAAAAAAGATTAATATGACGTGATATTGGTAATTAAACGGAAATTTTCAAACATTTCTCAATAATACAAGGAGTGTAAGTATGTGTAAATACAGAAAGCAGCTTAATATGACGTCATTAGAGAATTAAAATGAAAATTAATCTGACGACATAACGGATTTTCAAATGTTTCAGAATAATACAAACAGAGTATCAATATGAGTAATAGAGAATAGTAAATATATAAGTTTGAGGAACATATTGAATAATGATAAAAACTCGATTATGGAATATTGGCATATTTTAAAATTTTGAAGGTCTCTATACCACATGTTTCATTTTGAAATTGATTTTTTTTATATCGGATTTGGTCCAGATGACAGATATTATTATGACAGAATATAATAGCGGGCTTAGCCCGCTATCTGGAGCCAGTTCAGATATTCGAAAAAACGAGAAAAATAGACCGGCAAATTTTTACTTTATATAAAACATTATTATTATTATTATTATTATTTTTTTTGGAAATGAAATTTATTTGGATTTGTTAAAGAAAGGATAAAGTGTTTTGAAAGGAATATTAAACGAAACCCTTTATGCGATCTTCGATCACACTTACTCACTTGTTATGAGAATAACAATCCTGTTTAGAAGATTTTGATTACTTCTTCTTAAAGCATCACTTGTAAGAATTTATTTATTTATTGCCTTAATTTCAAGAACTTACACAAAAAGTCGCAAATGAAATGGATATTCAAAATATAAATAATACATTGTCAAATGTTTCTCTCCCCATTTATTTACCAGAAATACAAAGCTCTTCCGAAGATAACAAATTATTACTACAAAATAAATATATGCATACAGAAAGTGTATTATACTGTAAAAGAAAAGTTTTATGAATAATAAATCAGAATGACTATATCGATTGGATAAATGACGGTGTCACTATTTTTTATAGAGAAATTGATAATGATAACAAAGTTAATAAAGAAATAATAAGCAAAATAACAAAATAAATATTTTCAAATATTTTCGAACAGTTAAAAATGTTTCTAAAAAATAACTGATCATTAAACTTATATAGCTAAAAAAATTAACCAAACAGATAAAGAAAATTACATGGGATAAATACAGATTTGTACAATTCTATAAACATATCAACTCTTTATAACTCATATTTAAAAGAATGTGAATGCCTCAATCCAAAGAGAAAAGGGTAAAAACCAGAAATTAGACGCGTTCAATCACATTACGATATTCTCAAAATGCCCACCAATCGACACAATCATATGTCTTAAACGGAGAACAAAATTACCACATACGTTCTGCAAAGTTCTTTCTGAAATAGCTTCGCATTCATGAGTAATGATTTGTTGCAGTTCAGTAATAGTGGTGGGATTATGTCTGTGCACTGCATCCTTTAGGTAGCCCCATAGGAAGAAATCGCATGGATTGAGGTCCGGCGAACACGGTGGCCAATCCATACCTGCATCGGTTGCATTTTGATAATGCAATGCAATGACACGGTTATCAAAATATTCATTGAGGAAAGTGAAAACATCAGCTGTCCGATGAGGTCTCGCACAGTCTTGCATGAACCAATCTGTTTGTAAATTACCTAAGGTATTCAACATGGCCACAAACTGGTGCAATATTTCGATGTATCGACTTGAATTTACAGTTTCCTCCAAAAAAAAGGCCCAATAATTCCACTTCTAGATAAGGCTGCCCACACAGTAATTTTTTGTGAGTAGACTGATCGTGGCACGCACACATGAGGGTTCTCAGTTCCCCATATCCTCCAATTCTGTTTATTGACGAAACCATCCAGATGGAAATATGCTTCGTCAGAAAACCAAATTTGGTTTGCGTCAATAGCCCCTTCATCTATCAACTGCAGCATTTCATTTGCAAAAGTTAGTCTTATTTCTTTCATAATGATAGGAAGTGGTTCCTGCGTTTGTATTTTGTAAGGATACATTTCCAAGCATTTTCGCAGAATTTTGTGCGTTGCGGTTTTACTCACTGAGCATGAAGCTGCAATTTTACGGACCGATATTCTCGAATCTTGATTAATAACATTTTTAATAACATCTACGTTAGATTCAGTCATGGCCGATTTATGTCGTCCAACTTTGTCTATCAAATCGTCGGCAACACTACCGGTTTTTACAAATTTCTCATACAATTGTTTAATTGTATTTGGATGCGGAGCATTCCTTACGTTAAATTTCTCTTGGAAACTTCTTGTAGCTATTATGCTTTGATCCAAGCGGTAGTACTCTAGTATTATAAATATTCTTTCTTCCAAAGTATAAACCATTTCCAAGATTCTTTTAAACTGGATTCAACATGCATAAAAATATACTGAAAAACTTCCTTAAAAGATCTAAAATCTTCTTAGAATTTAACACAATTTATGAAATTTTTAACAACAACAAAACGAAAAAAATACTGAATCTCTTTTCCTAATTTTAAGATGCGATGCACAAAATATTATTTAAATCAGACGATAAAAAGTAATTAAATCCAGGAAAATAAAACTTCATAAATATAAAATCGTCTGCTCTCTCACATACTGCTTACTAATTCATGCCCAATTCTGAACGCTGTCGTTATGTTGAGGAATTCCTTATTTCCATGGCAACAACACATTTCATCGAAAATATAACGACTGAGCTCAGAATCGTGCCCTAACAAAAATTGTATTGGTGAAAGGGACCCACTCCATACATGTAACCTCCTGATTTCAGTTTTGGTCTCGACTGAGTGCCTACTGCTCTCAGCGCCATCTATTGATGAAAATTCAAACTAAAACCGGGAATCGCAGTAAAAAAACTCCTGACATCGTACATCACTCTCCTGCAAGAATTTTTTAAATATCTGTCACCGTTTGTAAGTTATTGAATTTTAAAATCAGTCAGTCCTTTTTAGGACACCCGGTAGATACTACACATTATTTACATCTATATGCCAAACATCATACATACAGTGGTGGCCAAAAGTGTGGACATTTTTTGAAAGTTTCATGTTTTTCAACTTTGTGTGCTTGTAGAATATATTAATTTTCACTTAAATACAAACGTTTATATATCAAATTGAAGGTAATTTAATGTAAAATTTAATAATAAAAACAGTATTACAATATTTGTATTACAAAAAAAGTTATGCAACTAATAGTAAGATCTATCTTAGATTTGCATTTTTTTAAAGTGATACTTACACAATCAATACTTAGTAGGATAACCCTTATTTTTAAGACAGCTTCACAGCGTCTTTTCATCGAGTGAACGAGTGTTTGGAGTTCATCTTTCGTAATCACATGGTGCCAAGAATCAATTATAGCTTCAATAAGTTGTCTTTTATTGGATGGACGTTTTTTTCGTACAAGAATTTTCAAACGTCGCCACAAATTTTCAATTGGATTGAAATCAGGGCTGTTTCCTGGCCATGGTAATATATCTATGCCTTAACCATACTTTGCATACTTTTGCTGTGTGGCATGGAGCTGAATCCTGCTGAAAAATAAATGGTGCGTTGTTGGGGAAGAGATCCCTGATGGAAGGTATCAATTTTGGTTCCAGAACAGTTTCGATGTATTTTTTGGCATTCAGGATGCCATCAATCACTTAAATTCGGCCCACACCATCTGCAGACGTACATGCCCAAATCATGACATTTGTTGGGTTTTTTGTAGTTGCTTCAATGCAGTCAGGATGAAGTGCTTCTCCTACTCTACGTCTCACGTATTTTCTACCATCACTACCAAAGAGCGATATTTTACTCTCATTGCTCCAGATTACTTGCTTCCATTGATTTTCTGACCATTTAATGTGTTCTTTTGCCCACTTAACTCGTTTTTCATGTTGCTTTTGATTTAAATATGGTTTTTTCCTTGGAATTCTAGCTTGTAGTCCAAATCCTGATAACCTTCTGCTTATTGCTCTTGAACTTACTGCAATACCCGCTGCATTCATTTCACATCTAATGACATCTGATGAAATTTTTCTATCTTGAAGGCATAGTTGTTTAATTTTTCTATCGGCAGTAGCACTTGTGCATTTTTTCGGCCTGATTTGGCCTTATTTTCCACCGATTTCGTTTTTTCATAACATAAACCGAACTTTCGCACACCAGAACAAGTCACTGAACCACCAACTTGTCTTGCAATTTCAGCATAAGAGAGGCCATTTTCTCTCAATATGACAATTCGGCTTCTTTTTGTAGATGTTCAATTATTTCTTCTTGTTGATGACATTGTTTAAAATTAGTTTAATTAAAAAAAAAAGGACTTTAAATATTCAAAAACAGCAATACTCTATTTAATTGTACTAGTATGCATCATTCTGAAAAATATTTCCACAACAATAACTCTTTTACCATCCAAATAACCTGAACTATAGTTACAGACACTTGATTGGTCCTCAGAACAGTGTTTGTGATTGGCTAGTACGCTTTTATTACAAAACACGTCCTTATTCAAAAGAATTTGTGTTTGTTTGTTCTACTAAAATGAGCATAACTTTTTTTTTTAATACAGATATTGTAATACTGTTTTTATTATTAAATTCTACATTAAATTACCTTCAATTTGATATATAAACATTTGTATTTAAGTGAAAATTAATATATTCTACAAGCACACAAAGTTGAAAAACATAAAAATTTCAAAAAATGTCCAAACTTTTGGCCACCACTGTATGTCATATAAATTGTACAGACGTCATATATGACTATAACTGGGCAATATGCGTCATGAAATATTATATTACATCAGGGTCATTCTATGTCAAATCAACCAGTGACTCAACCTGACCATTTTAGATTTTGATGGAACTTACAGGAACTTCCTGATGATATAAATGAGAATATACTTTTATTATTTTTTTTTATCTCAGTAAATTTTCATACAATTAATTTTTTAAATTTTGAAAAATCATCACTTTTTGACTTGTATAAAGGTTTTTAATTTTGAGTTTCTCAAGCTCTATCAGGCGTAGAGAGTTGATTGACCCCTCATTTTAAAGAGAATTTAATAAGGTTTAATTTGATATGCAAGTTGACTATGCTTGGTTAAAAAAAAAGTAAATTTAATTTAATTTAAATTTTTTTAAATAGTGTTTTTTAAAAATTAAAATATATATATATGTTTCTTGTAATATTATAAACTTTAAATTCTGAAAGTTTTAGAGTGGGATCAGCAGTTATGTTAAAAAAACTAATGTTAAACACCAGTTGGGGCTGGTATTTAAAGTTGGCACCTCGCCAACTTTATGATTGTGCTAAAGATAGCATTGTTTTATTCATTTTAAACATTATTTTTTTTTGTAACTGCTGATCCCATTGAGATCTCACTTTAAAACTTTCAGAATTTAAAGTTTATAATATTACAAAAAACATATTTTTTTCAAAATGTTTAAAAAACACTATTTAAATTTTTTTTTAATTTAAAATTAAATTAATTTTTTTTAAAACCAAGCATAGTCAATTTGCATATTAAATTAAACCTTATGAAATTCTCTTTAAAATGAAGGGTCAACAACTCTCTAAGCCAGATAGAACTTGAGAAATTCAAAATTCAAAACACATATAAGCCAAAAAATGATGATTTTTCGAAATTAAAAAAATTAATTGTATGAAAATTCACTGAGATAAAAAATTTATAAAAGTACATTCTCATTTTTAACATCAGGGAGAAAGATTCCTGAAGGTCTCATTAAAATCTGAAATGGTTAGGTTGAATATTTAAAATTTTTGGTTGATTTGATGTGGAATGACCCATCATTATATTAATGTCATATATGCTTTTTAATTTGGCAATAAATCTTGGTCGCTTGGTGATTCATCTTCGGGGGACGCCATACCATGAAAGTACCTTTTTTTATGACAGACGAGTTCTGCAAATTTAAAAACTTTGAATCAATATTTTAATTATTCTCAGGTTCTGAACAATTGCATATGAAATGAACAAACAAAAGTACTTTCACAAAAAAACAAAAATAACCGCACAATCAATTTCTCAAAAAACCCAACAATGAGAATAAACTAACTGAATCAACTAATCAAACTGCCATAATCTTTGCGATAGGCATGGTTATCGAATTCGTAATAAAAGTCTACTGCAAAACAGAGACATTCATCACCCATCTGATTTCGCCAAATGCTGGTGTGATCCAATAACTAGGATTTAACTATATTTTTTCCAAATAGACAGCTGTAAATTTTCTCTTAAAAATGATAACTAAGCATCGACAAACTAAGAAAAAAATCCCTATACATTGATAGATTGGATGTTTTATTGATAACATCATCACTATGTATTGATAGTTTGAAGCAATGTCACTTGCAAAGTGTTTCAGACATACCAAAGTTGGTAAATTTTGTATTTGCACCATTTTAATAAGAAAGTCCTGTTTTTGAATACTACATATTAAACCTAGCCTGGGAAATAGCATGGTAGTTTTATTTTATTATAAAATACACACATTTATTTTATTAGAAAACAAAACACAACTTTTACTATAAATACACACAAATTATTTTATTATAAAACACACACATTGTCAAGAATGGAATTGACTCAACTATTAATACCAGAGGTCCTTGATTATTAGCACTATTTGGTATAACCATTCAAAATCGCTGGGTTGCCATGCCAGGCAAATTTTAATAGTACTTGCATGCACATTAACTGTAAGTAATATAAACTTGTTTCTACCCAATCAAAAGTTTCTGAGATTTGAAAGTAAACAAACATACCATAAATAATTTTTTAATTTGTTTAATTTCGCTGATTCTATAACATTTCCTAAGTTACATTTTTAAAATATCAGGCCGAAGCCAGTGTCTTAACAAATGCAAATAACTATACAAATAATTGAAGTATTGTGATCTCCTATGTTATAAAATAGACAACATATGAAACTATCGTACTGGGTACCATTCATCGAAGATTTCTTTGTATTTTCGTCTCTTGTCTTGGAAATCTTCAGGATGAAGTTCTATATAATGTCGGACAACAGCATCTCGTTCACTCCATTTTCTCTGGAAATATTTTTCAACATAATAACCAATAATTCCTCCAGTGATTCCCAGAGCAATATGTCGCTGGATACCAGCATAATAAGGTCGTCTAGCATAATAATTGGATGCCAGAACTGATGTTACACCGAGTATTGCAAAACCACCTGGATAGAAATATTTAGAAAAGGGATTTTCTTTAGGGGGTGCCATTGATCAAGTATTTAGTTTCAATTAGTTATAAACAAATAAAAATTTTTCTTTAATATGATATAATTTTAATTTTCTTTAAAGATCTCTAAAAGTAAACAGTAAACATTTAAAGGTCATAAGTTACAGTTAATAATGTGTTTCTAATCTAATAATAAAAATGTCATGATGTTGCCATCATTTCTGGGAAATTTTTGCTCTTTTCAAAAATCTCACTCACAAAATACAGGCTTCTGATTGGTCAATATTTTTCAAAAATAGGGAAAAATTTACCTGGATTTCCGCATTTTCCTGCACCTGGATATTTTCTTCTCAGATCTCAGATGATCACATGTTCAATGTTTGTAAATTGTCATATGGCATCATTTGGTAGCTGGCGAGATTTTCGAAGTGTATTTTTTGCTTAGCAAGGGATTGTAATCAAATAATTAATAAATTTTAGAATTGATTTTATGTAAAAAACTATGTTCTCATCTCGTAGTATTTATGCAGATCATAAAGATCTCATACACGATGTTGCATATGACTTTTATGGAGAAAGATTAGCTACTTGTTCTAGTGATCAAACTGTCAAGGTATAATTTGATACAATTTGAAAATGACACTGAAGTTTTTTCTTGCATGCCCATGCCGTAGCACATATGCCTACATTTAATTAATACGGTCCATGTTCCGCTCTAAACCGAAAGCAAATTACAGATGTGAGAAGGCGATTTCAAAATGTTGAAATTTAAATGGACATGACCAGATAAAAAAAATCTGGTCTGGGGCAAATGCAAAAATATCAATTAAAATTCCATCATTTTCGAAATTTTGAGTATATTATTCCTTAATAAAATATTTGGCTCTGATGTCTTTCACTCACACACTTTTTTTTTTAATTGGTTATAAAAAGAAAAAATGTCACTAAACTAGGGGACTTTACCTTTTAGTGGTAACCTGACTATTATGCTTGTATTAAGTTATTAGTTCGTCGCGGGCTTAGAAAACGCGCCAATCAAAAAGTCACCAAACATTGGTGAGTGAGTGTAACACATCTGTTCCATCCCATTAACCAATTTTCATTAAAAAAAAGAGCGCCAAACTACAGGATTTAATGCCAAAAATGGTGTCACATACACTTGATGTCAGATTTGTTATATGTTCTTGATTTTCAACCAACGTCCGTATAGTCCTGAATACTGAACACTATTGGGTAAATTTTAAAAATACTACGCAAGACTCCTGTCTTAAATGTTGTGTGTTAAAGCTGTTCACACCAAAATTCCTTTTTTACGGTTTCGTATACTGCTGATATAATTAAATTTACTGGGGTTTAAATGTTAATACTAACGTGGTCTTCCGGTTAAATTTGCCTTAATGATCGGCAACACTTCCTGTCCCCTTAAATTTGGCAATTAAATTGTTTATTGTTTTTCTTGCTACTTCACTGTATCTTCCACAAGTGTTTTCATAAAGAGTACACATTGAAGAAGGTGATCCACTACAAAATTTGTATTTCATGACGATAAAAATTTGTCGCTCGAGCGTCAAATCTTGGTTAGTGAATTTTGGTCCTATTGACTGAAATTTAATAACAATTTAACTCTACAAATTATCACATTTTCTGATAGTCTACAATGTTATCTTTAATTTGACATCAAAATAACAAAAAAAAACATGCTATACTCAATGTAGGGTGGTTCAATTCTATTTTTTGGCAAAAAGCTTTCAAAAACTCACAACTGAAATGCAACAACACTTTTTGCTCAAACTTTTGTTTTCTTTATGTGTGCATACTTCGAATTTTCGTTTAAAATGAACACTGCCTCTCACATCGCTCTAGTTTCTGTGCGTGCATGCAAAAACAATGTATGATTTCTTTGGACGGGCTCTGTATCTGAATGCACAGTATAACCGAGTTCATTGAGAAAATGAAGAAGGATTATAACTGTCAAGGAACTGTTTTAAAGTTATATTCAAAAGCTAGTTTATATGCATATTACAATTTTCATAATAAAGTAAATAATAGAGAATTATATCTACATGTGTAGTATGTACACGATAACTTGGTAAATGAAAATGATTAGCACAAATTTAGATAAATTTATTCATTAATTAAGGAGACAATCCAGGGTTTGAATTTCAGGGCGGGATTCGCACCCAAAATTTTGAAATCCCACCAAAAAGAATGTGTGTGGGAATCTCCCACCCAAAAAATTTAACCCTTTTCCAGAGTATTTTGCTTTTTGAAATGCCGATAAAGTCCCACGACAGATCAACAAAATTTGCGGGGGTTTTCCCCGCAACAGATCGCCAAATTTTGCATTTTTTTCCAGCGACCAATTGACAAATTTAGATATATTTTCCACGACAGATCAGGAAATTTCATGGTTTCTTCTTGTGACAGATTGACGAAATTCATTATTTTCCCTGCATCTGACTGAATAATTTCGCGTACTTTCTCTGTGACCCAACTGACGATTTTCTCGATATTTTCCCTCAATGAAGTTTTTCCTGCGACCGATCGATGACTTTCGCAATTTTTTCTGCAACTGATTAACAAATTTCATGATTTTTTCTGCGACTGATTTTTCTAATTTCACAGTTTATTGCGAGAGATTGATGAAATTAACGATATTTTCCTCGAATCTGACTTAAAATTTTTGAGACCAACAAGCAAATTTTGCAGTATTTTCCCGTGGATATATTCCCGTTCACTTTTTTTTTTTTTTTTTTTTTTTCTGAGTGTTTGAACAACAATATTTGTGATTTTTTTCTTGACACAGAATGACATTATTCAGGATTTTTCTTCCTGCGACCGATTGACAAAATTCATGATTTTTTCCGTTGGCCTGACGGAAAAATTTCGTGACCATTTGATAAATTTCATAATATTTTCTTGTGAATGCTATACAAACTTCGCAATATTTTCTGGCGACTGATTGATGAACTTTGGGTTTTTTTTTTCTAGTAACCAAACGACAAATTTTGTCATTTTTTCTCCCTACGAAAAGTTGATGAAATTCATAATTTTTTCCTGTGAACAATCCTTAAATTTCTTGATTTTTTCCCTATCCATGGATATATTTCGCAATTTTTATTACCAGGATCGAAAAAAGAAAAGGAGCAATAAAGGCTACCATGCATTCTGCCCTACCAAATTGGCTTAGAGTCAGCAATAAATAAAAATGAGATTAAAACTACGAAAATCCTGTGCATATGAAGAAACTTTTTTCCCAAACTTCAAGGAAACATATAATATAGAAACAACAAACTAATTGACCATTGCAATTCACAGAAATTAAGACTTGACATTTTAAAGTCAACTTACATTTCTCGTGTAATAGAAGAAATGATGGTTTGTTTTCCTTTTAAAAATTGGACATGGATTTAAAATTTCAATGCATAGAACCCAGTTCAACCAAAGAAAATACCAGGAATTCTGGTTTTGGCTAAAACAATTTCGTTCATAAATGGGTCTTGATAATGCTATCATCCCAAATATGCTTTGTTCATGCAAGTAGTTAAAAATAAAAGCACATCAGATTTTGAAAATTTTTCTGAAAGCTTTTAAGAGAGCATAACCATAAGTTTCCAATATTTTCCAAAGTTATAATAGTTGCTCTTGTGCTGCCAGTCATAAGCGTACCTTGTGAAAGAAGCTTAACAGTACCCAAAATCCAATAAACTCTAAATTCAGAAATTCATTTAACAACCCAATTGTTAAGAGTCCCTAAAATTTGGTGAAAGTTGAAAAATATTAGATGTTGTATATAAAGCAGACTTCCTTTTTAAAAAAAAATAAGAATAAACATTTTGCATAATTATTCTGAGTAGTCGATTTAATTTTTTTTCAAGGATATTTTGTCATGCTTAATGTAATTCTTTAAATAGCATGTAAAATAATAGTGGGGTTAAAAAAAAAAAAAAAAAATTCTCCCTTCCAAACTGTTCAACTCCCCTCCATTTATAAATATTGGGAGGGAGACTCCCCTCTTAGGAAAATTTGAATTTCAAGCCCTGCAACCACTACTAGCCACTAGCAGAATATAGATTTTATTAAATAATGCATTTCTTGCACTGTTTGTGTCTCTTAGAAACTTTCTTTACTTGTAGAATTATGAATTCTTTCAAGATCATCGGCCAAGTTATCATGAGTGGGCTATAAGATTTGATATTACAAGGTGGCACACAGAAACTTACTTTTTTTTTCTTTTGTAAGGCAAATAAAAGAAAAAGTATTGCTCATAGACAAAATTTATTTTTCTTAGGAAAGAACACAATTTGAAGTTTTAAACAAAATATCTTGAAAGTGATGGCTACCTTTCTCTATGTACTGTTGTATTTTTTTTCTGAATTTCTTCTCTACATGTTAAAACATGTCCACTGGAAATAAAACTATTTCCTGCTTAATAATATTCTTTGCTCAAGCAGATTTGTGGGGGTTCAAAAATCCCCCTTAAGATATCCCCACCAAAAAAATAAAGCAGGGCGTGAAATCGGCAAGGGGCACACGAAATATCGCCTCGAATTATAGCCCTGCATTGGGATGGGAACTGATTTTACCCAAACCTGACCCAACTGTTGGTGTTAGGTTGGGTTAATGTTAATTTTTTTCGTAATGCATTGGGTTGACTTTAAATGTTTCAGGTTCAGGTCGGTTTTGAGTTGTGTTTTGATCTATCTCTTTTGGGTCGGGTTAGTCAGATTTTTCAAAAGAAAGTTCTAATTACTTTTCAAATGAAAAAACTGTATATTTGAACATTAATGAGTGTGTATGCGTTCATTTATTTTTATACAAAAAAAGATAAAATCAATGTTAGAGATATAATTATGGACTATTTTTCCATTATTTTATTAATATATGGATTAATTTTCTTTCACTTTGTGTTTGGGTTCAGGTTGATGAAAATTTCTTTGCTGTGTTCAGACTGACTTTAAATAGAAATTTCAGAACAATCTGACCCTTTCATTACTCTTACCTCGAATCGAGATGAACGGCTGGCTCTGTGGAAAATAGGCTTTGACTGCAAATGCAAGCTGTTTCCTCATCCATCTCATGTTTTCTTCTGAGTGGTACTAGATAGAAACTTCCATGACTGCTGTATTTGTCGAGCATATCCCAATTTTTGTGTGACCTCCCCTCTCATCACAATGCGTCTTCAAGAAAAGGAAGTTTCTGTGCTGCACCTGTATTTAAAAATGTACCATAGTTATTAGGGCTATTTTAATCTTTTTAGAAGGCAGAGGAAAAGAGTGATATATATCCAAACGGATAAAATAACAAGAAGCTACTGTATTTAAAAGATCTTTTTACTTTGAATGTTAAATGTGATAATATGTATATATAATACTAACTTTTGTGTTTTTCAATTATAGATTTGGGATCTTGGTGAAGATAAACAGTGGCAATGTACTGCTTCTTGGAAGGTGAAAAAAAATTAAACTATTCTGTACTTACAAGGGGACCAACAAACATGGTGCACAACAATCCAATTTTGATGATTTTAAATATGTTATGGAGCTTATAGCCTTAATTATGCTGGTGAAAGGTTCTCTTCAAATAAGTCTTAACTTTTGAGAAAATGAACATTAAAATTCAGTATATATATGTTTCAAGTCTATCTATTACTTTGCTAAGTTATAATTATCTTGTGAATTTCATCTATAAATTTCAATAATTTTCTAAGATATTTATGATTTCCTTTCTTTGTTTTTATCATATTTGCTAAACTTTTGGATATGAGTGTATATATATTAGTCGTCATTTCGTTTTTCATAGTACTCGGAAATTTATGAGTCTACACCCCCCTACGCGACTAGGGTGGTTTATGCCCTTGGATCTAATTTCTATTTATGGTGAATAATAGTTTATTTATTTATTTTGTTATTTGAACTCTTGTAGGTTTTTTTATTATTTTGTTTCATATATATGTTATTAGGGGCTTAATATTGTTGATTTTAGGCATAATGTTGACAATATTTGAAGAAATAACATATATTTACTATTAATATTCTTATGAAGCTCCTCTGAAGATTTCATAAGATTCATTGTTTTTCAATTTTTGCATTTTCGTTTTATTAAGTTTAATTCCTGCAGTATCCTTTCCATTGCTTTTTATAATATCTCATCCTTTGTTTTTCACATGTGTTTTTATTTTAAAATTATATATATATTTAATATATTTTATGGAGGAAAGGAGAGATAATTAAAAAAATCCCTGACAGCTCGGCCTTCAGGTACAGGTAGATTTCGAAGATGCAGACCGTGGGGCGCTTGTTTATTGAGAATTGCAGAAGAAATGACCTTTTTGCCATGACGCGGCAGTTGGGACCGCCCACTTTGAAATCTACATGTGTTTGTAGGTAGGCAAAGCCGGCGGAGATTTTTTTTTTTTCTTTCCTTGTAAGGGTTGGTCCTATAAGAAACTTGTCAGTATAAAATTGTGGATAATATTAAGAGGATTTATAATAAATTTAAGTGGATTTGATATCTTGTGAATTGACGAAGTTGAGAATTTTTTTCTTCTTAAATTCCTATTCCCCCCCTTGAGGCCATTTTTAATGATATAAAAAATCTGTCATACATAAATTTTCGGCCCTTTTCCTAGAAGTAATAATAACGTTAAACAGATTCGATACGTATCATAATTAAAAAGTTAAGTTTTTTTTTCTGTTTCCACAAAAAGCCCCCCCCCCCCCCCCCTTAGTTCGATTTTGCCCATTAACGAACTTGACTGAGATTTTATGCCCCTTGATTTTATGTATCAGTTTGGAAGAGATTTGCGCAGAATTATTGAAGTTATCGTGTCCATAAAAAAGTGATATATATATATACATATATTCTAACAAAGTTTTGAACTGGGGGTGGTTTTGGGTTCTGGGAGTCGTGATCGGCATAGATCTGTAAAAATTTTTCAGAAATTCCAACATAGGAAAGAATGTAATAGGCAGTAATTCTTACGAAATCTTTCTAAAATTCATCTTTAAACAAATTTGTCATGCAACATATCCAATTAAAGATCAGGAAAATATGAATAAACTGACAAACTACACAGCTCTCTAAGTGAAATTTTTTTTTTAGATTTAGATATAGGCATTTAAATGTTTTAAACACAATAGATTTTGTACAATATTCAGATTGTTTAAATTCAACATCTCAAATAGAATACAAATTAATAAAATTCGACATTTTTTCTATAACAGCTACTCAAACTAATGAAATTATGAGTTTAAGAATTAGTTTTACTCAATTTATTTTGAAAATTTCTTTGGGGGCCTGGAGCAAGTATTTGTTTCCTTTTTTTTTTCAAGGGAGGGGATAACTGCCCGTCCCCTAGAATGCTTCTCTTTTTGTGCTAAATAAAAACGTTGTTGATACTTTCTGCCCTAATTAAGAATGTAAAATAAATGTATAAATAAAAAATATTTTCTGGGATCATATATTGAAGAAGTCTTAACTCTAAAAAAATGACTTTAAAAAAATAATTTAAATACTACTAAAAACAACCAAAATTCTACTACTTTTATTAGTACTCTCGTGTTATAGTAGCCTCCAAGGATGAATCTCCAAGCGACCAAGATGTATCGTCAAATTATGAAGCATATATGACACTATAATGATGTATATAACATTTTGTGACTTATTTGAATAATCTAAACATAAGTACATTTGGGATATTCAACATCAGAAATATTATTTATAAGTTATACAAAATAACAATAATTTTTCATTTAGAATTCACTAAAGTAAAAAAAAAAAATATATATATATAAAAATAAAATGCATTATTTTAGAACTGTGCCTAAAATATAACAATATAAAAAGGTAAATAATAACAAATAAGTAAAAACAGTTTCTAGACATAAATTATTTTGGATTTTTGTCAGCAAAGATGTTAGTTTAAAAATTCCAGAAAAAATATAAATTTTCATGAAAAATTTAAAAATGTTAATTATTTTAGGAAAATATCAAAAATTTCAAAGCTGCAGCAATTCATAAGTATGTTTAAAACTTGTAATGCATCAAAAATATGAAATTAATTAAAAAATAAAATAAGTCAGAAAGTAGGACAAAATCCTGGCCGTCTGGCCAGCAAGTGAAGCATGCTACCTCGACACCACAAAGAACTCATTGAGAAACTCAAAGTAATAGATATTCGAACATTAACCTCTAATTTCTCAAAAGCTAAGGCCCATTTGAAAGAAACCGTTCACCAGCATAGTTAGGAGAATGAAATCTAGCATACTTTAAAATCAAAATCAGTGTGCACCATGGTTCCCTTATTAATATATTTATTTTCATTCATCTTTATTTTCATTTATAGTAATATTTTCTTCTGACAATTTAATGTTGTCTTTTTATGTAGTTCTGATTAATTATTTTTGACTGATAACTTTTTAATATTTTAATTTTACAGATATACTTTGTATTTTGTCTATTTTAAATGAGTTAGGTGATTGATGAAAATTAGCTTTGTTCTAAATTTCTCTTTTTGTATGTCTGCCCTGTATATGTAAATCTAATGATTTTATGTAACAGTTTTATGAAACAAATTTGTATAATGATTTTAAGAAATGAATTTATCAACCAATTTTATGAAATGAATTTATGAAATTCTTAAATGCAGGATTTGTAGAACATTGATGTGATGGTAATATAATTTTAATATGTTGTTACAGTCATGTACAACATGGTTTTTTTTGAAGAGGGTGTCTATAGCAAATAAAGTTATTTTACAGGACTGCACAAAATAATTCAATTTTGGGCAATAATTACTTAAAATGCTTTTTAATACCATTATGTTATTTGAAATTCTTCAAAATTTATATACTATGTTACTAAGGCTTATTGTCACATGTTATCCATTGAAAATATGGGGTATAACATTTGTAGTTCTTTTAGAGGACAACATAAAAGAATTCAGATGCATTACCAGGGATCATTCTAGAACATAAAAAAGGGCAGGGTGCACATTACATAATAAGGGCAATTTTGCTAAAAAGGGCATTTTTGTAATAAGTGCCTATACCCATATACTGGTGGGGTCAGGGCCTGATTACCGACGGGGCACACTTCCACCAGTAAAATTTAATCGAAATTTTCGTCTTCTTAAAACGCCTTATTCATGCAAAGTTACTGTCATGAATAAGAAAAAAAATTCTATTCTTTTTTACTGGTGGAAGTGTGCCCCGTTGATAATCAGGCCCTGGGTGGGGTATGAAGTCTGGCAACAGCTTAAAGTGCTCTTTAGTTTAAAAAATCCAATAACATTTCTAATTTCCATAACTTAACCATTTGAAAAGTATTAAAAATAGCAAAATGAAACTTATGTTCTCGATTCTAATTGTAAAATTGTTTACTATATTCACATTCACTTCCCCCTTTTCCTACAACATTCAAAAACTCTCTCTCTCTAAAACTTTTATTCACCCGATAACTTTTTTCCTGGTTTTGAAAAAGCTACAAAATAAAAGTTCTAAAGCTACTTACTTCTCAAATTTTTTATAGAACTTATTTAAGTTATGTGGTCAAAGGTCAGAATGCCTGATCTAATAGTATATTTTATTAGAGAAGGTGAAATTAATCAATGACCCTTAGTTACCCTTTATGTCTTGTTCAATGGGAAAAATGATAAATGGAAAGATGAATCGCTCAAAGTCAAAGATTAGATATACCACGGCATTTCACAGAGAAATAAAAAAAGAAAGAGGAGTACTCCTGATGTACCTTACTAGCATTCTACAAATAAAAGATAGGTAAAGAATTTTTGAAAGTACAATGCAAACAAGGCAGTATTCTCTGCAGGAATAAAAGGAGGGTTTGAATTCTACCTGGAAAAAGGGCAAGGAGGGTAGAATTCCACCTGGAAAAAGGGCAAGGAGGGTGGGATTTTATCTAAAAAGGGCATGAGGGCAGGCCGCCCTTCTGAAACTCTCTAGAATGATCCCTGCATTACACTTCATTCGCAATTACTGTTCGAAGTGCTATTTTATATGACATTTATTTAACTTATGAAAGTTCATTTATCTCTATGTATATAACTGTACCTTCCAATTTTATTACTATATTTTAGTGTGTGCCTAAACTTTTGAGACGGACTGTATGTAATAGACACTTGATACCAGGAGAGAGCTAGTGACTATCTCTGTAATCTGACATTTTTGGGAACTATTTCTGTTAAAAATTTTAGAGGCTTATGGTCCATATGTAAGGTGATAAATGTTCCGTACATCTACATATCAAACTTCCCTAATGCCCAGATTACGGCATAAGCCTCTCTTTCAATGGTTCTCCACTTCGATTAAGCAGATGTAAGTTTTTAACTCACAAATTTTATTGTTTTGAGCTTACCTTCCAGATCTTGTTTCATCAAGCAAGCATCAATGCCAGTCGAACATGCTGTATGAATTTCAAACGACTAAGATGTATCTGGCATAGAAAGTAATTTAATTGCACATAATTTTTTTTTCATCAAACTGAATGAAGTTTCAGCTTTTTCTGACCATGGAATGTCATTTGAGACAGACTTTCTTGTCAAATTGAATAAACCTAAAATAGATCTCTAAGCTTTTTTCATTTTAAGAACTTTTAGATTTTTAATCGCCACTGGATCAGGCCAATGCTCACCTGAACCCATGGTATGTCTTAAATGCTTGCCTTTAGCCATTGTAAAGGAGCGTTTTTTCAAATTAGCTGAAAAGTTGAATGTCTCTAAAATTGTTTTAATGTTCTTCAGATGATCTTCCCATCCTGACTGGATGATGGTTGTCCAATGGTGAATAACAGATATTCCAACAAGATGGTGCTTTTGGAGAATTTCCTGAGCATGAGCTTTATTATTTTTTTGTTCTATCATGTCTTCCAAAAACTTTTGATGGTCAGCAATGTGCTGTTTAGTAATTTTTTTATCATCTGAAAGTGGTCTTATGCATCTAAAAGCCATTTTAGCATCTCATTAATTGCTTTTTGGAGTTTTTCAGCTTCTTGTAAAGCTTCTTCAAGTGTTCTCTGCTTATCGTCAGCAAGATTGTCAACTCTCGTCCACATTCCACCAAACTGGGAAATTTGTTCATGAATGTGCTTATAATCTTTCTCATTTGTTTTTTCTAATAATTCTCTTCTAAGTTATTAGCTCTATTCTTAAGCTCATCTTGGAAAATCTTATATTGATCAACTAAAGCCATTACAGTATCTAAATCTCCATGAAGTTTATTTTCAGATAAAATATTCTTTTACTTTTCTAACCAGTCAATCAATGCCTGAACTGCATCTTTAAATTGAATAGAAAACAAAAGAGTGTCTTTTAGTTTTCTTTGTTTGTTTTAAGATTTAGAGCAATTATTATTCTGTTTATTTTTTTGAACATGCATTATACCCTGTAAAGTACAAACATCAGATTTTAGATATTTATCTTTCAAATCCCTACCTAATTTCATTGTTCTTTCATAGTGAAGTTATTTGACATCTAACTGTCTTTGGAATTCTTTGTGCTTTGTCAACATTTTTTTAATTTTTCAGAATCATTACCAACACAAGTCAAAACATCAACTTATTTCTCTGCTTCATCCCACCGGTGGCTAAGCTCAGACCAAGCTTAATGAAACTTCTTACTTTCTTTGTAACCATGATTCAAGGCTCTTGTTCTTTCTTCAGCTTTGGAAACAACTCTTTCCCATTAGTGTTGAACACATATCAGTAAATTCTTAATTGAAATGACAGTTTGTTTCTGACTGAAATACTTAAGATGGGTGACCTTCTTGCCTAAATTCAACATAACTTCACGATGAGACCCTACTTCTTTTTGGAATGCTTTATGAACTTCAATTAGCCCTAATATTATTTCTATGACTCTACTAACTGGCTTCAAATTAGATAAGAATTTCTCAGCCTTTGTTAACCATTCTACATTGTCTTGGAGAGCCTCATGGACCTTTGTTGTTTCACTAAGTGCAAGTTTCAGTTTTATCTTTTCATCATTTGCTCTCTTCAATATATTTTTCCATCTTTGTTTTAAAGTCCTTAAGTTATGCTGCAAATTTCCTGCAGATCTTTCATTTGATTTTTTTTTTATCTAATCTTGTCCTTGCTGCAAAACTGAGTATGTTGATTATTATCAAGATCATTTTACAATTCCATAAATCTATCCAGTTGCTTTCTAGCAATTTCACACAATTCCCCTACAGGGTTAGATGAAACTAATTGACTGTCAGTGTCACTCAACCACATTAGAAAATCTTGAAATTCTTGGTTGAAAAGTTGTGCCTTGTTCAAAGTTTCTTTTACTTCTTGCTGTCTATTTGCAGTTGTTGCCACTTGTTATTTCCTCTGTTGAGTGTGCTCTGGTTCACACTAGCATCTTCACTTCCTCGATTAGCTTTTATAACTTTCCTTCCAGCAAACTTGAGGGCATCTACACTCGTCTAGTTAACTTGAATATAATTCATTAATACCTTGTGTTTAGCCAATTTTACTTCAATAACTTGAGGGTCTCCAAATACACACATATTCCATAGGAATATCCCAATACATTCACTTGCTATTGCTATGTTCACTATTGTTGCTATTCCTGCTAATCGATATTCCACTGTCCATTGCTGAATAATACTGTAACACCTGTGTTTTAGTTTCACTGCTGCTATTGGTCTTAATATATTGCAAGTATATCAAGATATTGATATGTCATGGCCAATAACACGAGCTTGAATATGTGCTTGTATATTGATCATATTATTGTTGATAGTATTGCCCATGCTGTACTCATTCATAGTATCTTCTTATTCATATTATCGGTAGTATGGGGTTTCTTTGTGTGAATTGAATTTATCTTGTTATTTTAGCTCGAAATCAATGTATGGTATTGGGTAGATTATCTAAAATATCATCAAGTGATTTCAAGAAAAGAGTAAAAAGTAACTTTTATCCATTTTGAATTGAATATGTATATTTAAAAAAGTTTTTATGTTGTATTAATATAATAATCCAGAGGGCCCGTGCGAAGATTTCGCACTGAAATCTAATATTTTTTAGTTACTTCTCTATTATCCCGTCGACCACTTTTCATAACAAAAAACTACCGCCAAACTGTAAGATTAAACGCCAAAAATGCAGTCCCATTTACTTGATGTTAGAATCATTATGCGTGTTTGTTACGTCATCTAGTGGTTTTACATTCGACATTTGCGTGTATTTTTCATTATGTTTTACTGATTTAGTAGTTATTTTATTAATTAAAATAACAATTGTGTCCTTAAATTCTTATATTTTTTTTATTTATTTATTTTTTGATATTCCAATGGCAACGTTCTCCCGTTTATTTGGCAATAGTTTTTTGTTATGAAAAGTGGTCGACAGGATAATAGAGAAGTATCATTTTTTATCAATATGTAATATTTATTAGATGCAGGTTTAAACTTCTAAAGAAAAAGCAAGTATAAAAATATCTGCAAACAACATTTAGTTGTTAGTCAAGCCAGAATATCATCCAATTTATTCCATCAAAGTTAGACTAAAAACTGATCCGAGATTGCTAAAGGCACGCGCGAGAAAAAAAATTAACAATCGTATTTTGACTGTATTAGAGGATGACGTCATCCGCTTCGGAAAAACCATGGGACATAGAAATATAAATCTAAACATTTCAATTTCAATTTTTAATCGTAAGTATAAAATAAACCCGTGCAGTGTTTTTTATAATAATTGCTATGAGCATCATATAATGTGGTATTTTATTTTTTTGGCAGCAATAATTTCAGGAAAACCTTTCATTTCTTTTATGAAAACAATGCCGATTTAATTTTTAATTTTCAGCAAATTTTAATCAAAAACATGTTTTAACGAATTGTTAAGTGGGCTATGTCAGAAGCCGGTTCTGAAACCTTTCATATGGTATCTCATTCGTTGTTCTGCATTTCATATTTTCTTAGAAAAAGGGATGTTGACAGGAGAAATAATATATATAATAAATTTGAAGGTATAAATACAGAGAATTTATTTTAATTTTTTACTCTTAAGAATGTATTAATACCCTTAGAGGAAAGTTGATGAACAACATTTTTGCTGCATCTGTTATCTATTGAAACCTATTAAATTACAAGCATATTATCATGATACTTGCCATTTAATCAATTACAGTTTTTGCTTTTTTGTCTGACTGCTAAAAGATGAAAAATGCAAACACAATTTATAAAATATGAAAAAAAAAAAAATCTTTGGAAAAATGTTTTATGCAAAATATATAATCAAAAATTAGCAATAGTTGTCTTATTCGTCTAATCTTACAGAATCAGGTTTATAGCTGTTGTTGGTGACAAAATCGCTGAAATGTTTAACTATTTTTTTAACAGATTGGTTTAGCTGTGTTTTATTCTCCTATCTAAAACTGCTAATGAGACATAGTGAAATGCCATAAAACTTTTGATCCCCATTTAACCTTCTTAGTAGGTGTATTTTCAAAAATTCTTTCTTTTTGCTTGCCTAGGAATTGAATTGACCAGGGCTGTACTACAAATTTGATAAAATCTGGCAGCCAGCAAAAAATTCTAATTGCGAGTAAAAAAAAATTCCCCCCCCCCTCCCCCCCCCTCCCCCCCCCCAGTCATTCATTTTGAAAATACTCCAATATTTCTTATGAATTAATTGAGAGAAAATAATAACAAGCAAAGTTTAGAATTATTAGTTACATCGTTTAGAATAGTACAGAATTTAGAAAGATAATATCTGATTAATCTGACGAATCTAATCAAATTTATACATCTCTGAAAAAGAAAGAAAAGAAAAGAAATACTGTAAAGGTTGAATTAACTGGCATGTTAGGAAAATTCGGATTGAATGAAAAAAATTGTGGCTTTCACGAAAATTAAAAAACATTCATGGATGAATCATGTGCCTTTGAAAGAAGTAAAGGTGGAAGATACTACACAGAAATTTTTATTTTGCAGTATTTTCATATTGTATGCAAGATTTGCGACATCGTACATTATTTCTAATCCTGCCTCTCAAATAACACCCCCCCCCTCTTTTTTCCCAAATAAATTCTTGAAATGGAAGGCCTGAAGAAAAGTAGTGTCTGGGGGTGATTTGCAAGAGATTTTCACTCCTATGTTTTCTGCACCTGATAATTTTAATCTTGGAAGAGCCAAGATTACTTATTTCATAACTGAAGCCTTATTTTCGGGATAAATTGCTTTCTGATTTAAAGAAACCACCATATTTTTTATTGGGTGATTTGAGCAGAAACATAAATTCTGAAATAAGATGTGGACATTCATAAAGTCCTTTCAGTTATTATGGATACATTTTTTTATTCCCTCTTTTTATTTTCCCTCTTTCCGACTATTTTGACTACTATTTTTGTAAAAATGTTACTATTTGTTTCGTTGAAGGCTACTAAAGCTACTATTTTCAGTGTCATTCGCAGAGCTGCCAACTGCTACGAAAAAATCGTAGTTGCTACGATTTTGAGCTAAAAACTACAAAGCTACAAAAATCTGTCGAAAACTACGATTTTCTGCAAAAAAAAAATGCAAATTTTGTCAAAGGATCGCTGAAAGAACGCGAATTTCATCAAAGAATTGCCGGGGAAAAAGCATATTTCGTCAAAGGATCGCCGAAAAAATGCGAATTTCGTCAAGGGATCGCTGAAAAAACGCAAGTTTTGGGCAGAGAATCGTGTGAAAAACGTGAATTTCGTCAAAGGATCGTTGATAAAAGCGAAAATTTCGTCGAAAAAATGCAAATTTCGTCAAAAGATCGCCGAAAAAAAGTGAATTTCGTCAAAGGATCGCCGAAGAAAAGCAAATTTCATCAAGGGATCGTTAAAAAAACACGAATTTTGTCAGAGAATCATGTGAAAAACGTAAATTTCATCAAAAGGGTGCTGAAGAAACGCAAATTTCGTGAAAAAATCGCTGAAAAAATACAAATTTCGTCAAAAAATTGCTGAAAAAATGCGAATTTCATCAAAGAATTGTGTAAAAATGTGCATTTCGTCAAAGGATCATGTAAACAACACGAAAATCGCCAAAAGAGAGCCTCTTACTTTGTGTGCTACCAATTTAATTGATTAGTATTTGTTCGCTTAAAATTTGCAGAGTACAAAACAGCAACCAACCAACCTCCAGATAAATTTGAATTTGGTGTGCTACTATTTCTCATTTTCAAAGGTTGGCAGGTCTGCATTCAACAGTGGTAGCCGGAAGTTCGATTCAATGTTGTTTTTCATCTTTTCTGTTTCCTTTTCAAGTTTTCTGTTTTTCTACAATTTAAAACTGCTGCATCCGCTTCCCTGTCTGGGAAATAAAAAATCAGACTACTTTTTCAGTTCTGGAGGTATCTTTCTTTTAGACAAATATTAATGTTTACTATTTAAAAAAAATATTTCTTTTAGGTCAATTCGCATTCATTTTCATCTTTTTCATTTTTGCTCCATTTTTAAATTGCCATCTCCTTTTTGTTGATTGAAATACAAAAAAAATATCTACTTATTTCCAATACTTAAGAGATTCTAATGATAGCTTTGAATAAAAAAAAGGTACTTTTCGGTTAGCCGGGCGCCAGTGAAATGTATATATCTATATATACATATATATGTATACATACACACATATATGTATGTGTATATATATGTATATACATGCATATATAAATGTGTGTATGTATATATATATGTATATATATGTATACATAGATATATAAATTTCACTGGCGCCCGGCTAACCGAAAAGTACCAAAAAAAAATATTAATGCTTACTATTTAAAAAAATTTCATCAAGCTGTTTCATGGATTTGCTAGATTTTTTCTCTCTGTGCCTTTAAAGATATTTGGATATAATTTTACATTTTAAAAGATTGAGGAGATAGTGTGCATTTTATATTATTTAGGTTTCTCAGGAATTTTTGGTCAGAATTGAAAGTTCAAGATATCAGAAATTAAATCAGCAATGACTTTAACAAGGCCTCTTAGTTTATTTGGAAAGATTTGTGTTTAATAAATATAAAAACATACAAATCGGAGGTTTGTTTGCAAAAACTGATCACACCCATTGTAGCGGCAATGAGGCTGCTAACTAAGTTCATTTGGATAGATTTTTGTTTAAAAATATAAAATCATACAAATTTGAGGGTATACACTGCCATAGGCAGTAGGTCTCCCAACATTAAATTTGTTTGGAAAGATTTTCGTTTAAAAATATAAAATCGAAACCAGATCTTGGGTATCACGATTTAGGTATACTGCTAAAGGCAGCGGGTTCCCCAATTATAGGTTTGTTTGGATAGATTATCATTTAAAAATATAGAATCATACAAATATGATGGTGTACACTGTCAAAGGCATTGGGGCCTCCAACATTAGGTATGTTTAGAAAGATTTTCATATAAAAATATAAAATTATTCAACATTGCTATTATCGCAAGCCCGGGCAACACCAAGCGTGTCAGGTAATATACATATATAAAATGAAATAACTATTTTTTTTTTTTTTTAATGGATTAGATTACATAAAAGTTTATATGCTATATTGTTATGTCTAAGAATTATGTAATAGAATTTAGATATTGAAAAAGCATAAGAACTTATAAATCATTTTAATTAAAATATATTTTATCAAATTAAACTGTTTTATGTTAAAGTTTACCAGAAAAAGTTTTAGTTTGCATAATAAAATATTGAAGCTTTTTTCATTCTTTTTGAAATGCTATTTAAATTTATTTATGATATCTTTCCTTACTTTTTTTTTGTGCGGTATTTTTTAGACTCACAGTGGATCTGTATGGAAAGTGACATGGGCTCATCCTGAATTTGGTCAAGTCATTGCAACCTGTTCTTTTGACAGAACTGTAGCTGTTTGGGAAGAGTTAGGTAAATAAATGAATCTTCAACTTAAATTATTTTTGAAAAGTATATAAATTTATAAAACACTTGAATTTACTTAAAACAATGCAAAGAAATAAAGCACAAAACTAAATGACAAAGCTAACTAAACCAGGAAAGATAAAAGCTTATAAAGATTACTAGCTGGCAAAAATAAACTACTTACTATATATACCCTTCATCCTTTCCAGAGGCATCAGAGAAGTGACGAAATCAAACGAACGTCCCTTCCCTAGCAGTGGAACAAAATGAAGTGTTCCTTTGAGCCCTGTGCTGTTGAGTGCAGTGAGATGTTCTATGCTCAACTGTTTTTAAATATTAACCCTTCCGCCTTTGAAAATATATGCCATTAACTATACATGTCTTTACATTTAATATTATTTTGTCTTTACAATTATTTTTGCCACTTCATTTATGTTTCAGCATTTAGTAATATAAAAAAAAAGTTCCTTAAAATTCTATACACCAATGCTGAGATTTACTTCAAAAACATGTTTTATTCTTCAATTTTAAAAATAGGTTCTTCTTGTCCAAATCATTAATTTCTGTTAAGAAAGAAGCATCATTAAAAAGTTATTAAATATGTTTCAACCTGTTGTAATACAACATTTTTCACATTTCTTCAAAAATTCTCCCATAGCCCATCTTCCATATTAATTTGTACACAAAATAACTACTGACATATTTGTTAGATTTCAGTAAACCTTAATTTTTATCTGAATAGCTAATTGTAATTTTCAAATTAAAAGTAATGTAGCATGAAAGATGCAAACAGAAAATTGCAGGTGAAAGAAAAGCATGCATGACAGATGGATGAAAAAGTTAAAAGAGATACTCAAGCTAGCCATATACGTAAAAGTAAGCTTAAACTAAAATGGTAAGTAAACGCAATTTTAGTAATGGCTTCTGTAATAAAAATATATTTTTTAATAAAGTAAAAGTCAGCAACAGTGATAACACCAAAACCTCTCTTGAACCTAACAAAATATACCTAGAATAATGATTAGATTATAAAAATGGCGAGATAGAGTTCCAAATATGAATGTGTTGTCATATATTACTTATTAGTTGTCATTAATTATCTTCTATATTTTAAAAAAGTTTTGAGAATAACACTAGTTGACATCAAAATCCTCGTAAAAATAATGGTTGATTCTTATAGATTGCGCATTACTAAATCAAAATATGTCAATGAAATTACTATATCATGTACCATTTTTGAAGCGGGGAGGTTTGCTTTTTAAAATAAAGGTATTTTATATCTTACTAAAACATGAGTGCAAATTGTGACAATAATAGAATGTACAGTAGACTCTTTCAAATCCGCACAACGTAAAACCAGGGATTGTGTGGATTTTAGAATTTTCTGGATTTCTGGTCATTTTTTTGTTACATTTTTAAAACAGTAATTTGAATGTAGTAAAGCATTGGAAATTATAATGAATGCTTACAATAAAGTAAAATATTAAAATAATTATATAAAATAACAAAAATTTAAAAAATGATTAAAATATTAAAAATAAATTCAAGTGTAATAATTAAGGATTCAGTACTAAATATGCATAATAATGATAAAATATAATTTTTTCTCGTTTTATTCAATGAAAACTCACTATAAAGGAAAGTATATATTTTATTACCTTTTTTATCAAGATTCATTCATTTCTTTACATTATATTTTGTGAATATGGACAACATTTTTGACTGCTTAAGTTTTTAGTTTTGTTTCTTAATGTCATACACTGTTCTAGGGCTTATTCCATTATGATTGTGCCAAAAAACGAGTACACGAATCAGAATCCAGCTTTTTGATGATCTCTACTTTTTGAATTTTTGTCAAACTTACATGTTTTATTTTCCTATTTTTTCATTAGAAATATTGGAATCGGCCATATTAATTATAAAAAAATAAAAATAATTACATTTGAAAATTGAATATCAAAGAATCAAAAGCAAAAAACATAACGATTTCAACAGTTATAGTTGCAGGTATTGTGAAGAAGTTACTGTTGTGCCGTATTATTACCTTAGATACAAAAATAATTTACATCAGAATCATAAAATCTCATCAAAAACAACTCGTTGTAAATGATCCCGCCAAGCCACAAACCTAAAACGTCAGTCATAAAAAGAAGTGATATCACATAAAAAAAAGCTATATAGAAGTGCATACTCCGAGTCCCGTGTAAAAATCTATCACCACTCATAATGTTTCCAAAGGACTCGGAGTGAGGGACAGTATGTGAAAACTGCTTGGCGACCTGCAGGCTTTTATAATGTTTGCGTTTCCTGAAATTACATATCACTATGTTATTATTTTTATTTTATTTTATTTTATTTCATTTATTTATTTATTTATTTTGCTCCCATAAAATTGTAAAAAGTTGAAGTTTCTGTGTTTGCATGTCCTTTCTTATTTATGAGATTGAAAAATCAATTTGTTGATTTTATTTACCATTATTTAAACTAGAAACACCACTCTTACGAAGAGGATTTTTAAGTAAACATGTAAAGATTTTGAGTTTGTAATATATATATATATATATATATACACACATAATGGTCATACGCATATTAATAACAATGCACCTTCAATAAACTTTAAACTGAATTGAGATATATTGCAGTAATTCTGGGGTAAGCGGAATCGCATAGATCTGGTGAAAAATCCGTTCTGTTTAAGCCATTCTAGTCTGTTTTAATAGTATTATATGCAATAATATTCTTTGTATTGGAAACGCATAATTTTTTTTTTTTGTTTAAGAAATAATTCCGGAATAAGAAATAATTTCGCCCATTTTACCAGTTCCCTTAGAAACGGTGATTTAACAATATTTGTAATTAAATTTTATGGTAAGAAATATTGGAAAGTATAATTGTAATGATTATCACACTTACATACTTTTTCCTGCTTGTTTCTCAACTATTTCTGTTTTTACATTTTTTTAGCATGCAAATATATTTATAAAAGTGATATAACAAAAATTAAAAATTTATTTTTTCAATTTTCAAAATTGATATACTGCATATATTATAAAAGCCTGCAGGTCGCCAAGCAGTTTTCACATACTGTCCCTCACTCCGAGTCCTTTGGAAACATTATGAGTGGTGATAGATTTTTACACGGGACTCGGAGTATGCACTTCTATATAGCTTCTTTTTATGTGATATCACTTCTTTTTATGACTGACGTTTTAGGTTTGTGGCTTGGCGGGATCATTTACAACGAGTTGTTTTTGATGAGATATCACTCCTTTTTGTAAGGAGGTATTTAATTTCAATTATACGGATTCCATTTTTATTCAGAAAAGAAAAGATGAAAGGGGCAAAAAAAATAATAGTGATGCTCTAACCAGAATTATACATCAGAATTATACAATTTATTGAGTGACTTATTCCAATGTACATGTCGCTACCATAACAACGGGGAAACTTTTATATTAATTTCCTTACATTGTACTCATCAGATTATTTATGACATATTTATTTTCCTTTTTCTTTTGTTTATATCACTCTTCCGTTTATATACATTCAAAAACAAAAATTTAGACAATTTTACAGTAGTTTACAAACTTATTAAAATACTAGTTTCAAGAAAAATGTGGAAAAATAAGAAGCACTTTTTTTCGGTCAACTACAACGATAAGTTTATGGAGCATACTTTATCGAGAATAATCAACATTTTTTTTTTCTACTAACCTATTTCTATTAGTATAAAAATTTACAGGGATTTTTATACTAACATATTAAATATATTATTTTTGAAAATTACTGAGCACCTAAGAAGTTTTTTATTTGTTTAAGTATTTTAACTCAATGTTTCGAGAATTTGAAATATATGAAATTCGCAACGTTTGCAAAAGTATAAAAACTATTAAAGTGATTTCTGTTCATATAGTCTGTTCATTCCAATTCGGTGATCCTAAAATATAGGTCCCCAATCTCCGGCAGTCCATGAATTAATTAGGACATATGTATGCAACTGTTAAAATGTTCTCAAAGTTGACAATAGAGGCAATAAGTATAGCTCGGCAAATATGAAACACGGCATTGCTTCATCATGGCTTTGTTTCGTGAGGTGTTCGTTCTCCGAACATAAAAATATCTCGGAAATGTTCGTTATCCGAACATAAAAATCTCACGCGAAAGTGTTCGTTAACGGATTTGTTCGTAAACCGAACAGTTCGTTACTGATCACCTATTGTATATGAAATTTAGCATTTTTAATTTTTATGTGGAATTTAAGAAGTTATTTCCTTTTCATTGTGCTTTAGGCCCGTTTTTAGAGCATTTTAAGTTCGTCATAGCCGGAGATTCTATGAACGTCAAATATTTAAACTCAAAACTTCTAATCTTCGGGTTGCAACATTTTTACATTCTATTATTCAGCGCATGAATGTAAAGTTGGAATTTTGTAATCGCTGTTTCATTCAATTTCTAATGCGCTAGAATTATATATTTATAGATAAACACAGTTTTTTTTAATCGATGAAAATACTATATTTTAATAGATTTAGAGCTTAAGATCGACGAGTTTTCAGGTGGACAAAATGAACTCGTATTAAATTTTAAAGCAAGATAATAAAGCCTTACAGAGATTGGAACAGTATAAAATCATTAAAATACATCTCACTGAGTAAATATACATTGGTTGTAATGTAATCAAGATCTTCTAAGAGAGCCTGTAAATGAAACGTATATGGTTCAATGCCACTTTACAATAGAGAGTTTAAATGAATCGGATGTAGTAACATATTTGAATATCTTGTGAATATAGCCACTTTGACAAAAGTTATGCTATTTACTATTGTTTTTCCTCTGTGTTAAGTACAGGAATCAAGTACTTCAACGTAAAAATTCGCTAATTACACAACCATTTAGTCTTATTAAAAAATCTTTTGAGTTGTCCTGTAAACGAACAGTAAATTCTACAATTCTGTTTTACAATAGGAAGCAAAGGTCATTCGTAGTAATATATTTTAGCATCATGCGCATAAGTTCTTTTTGAAAAGTGTTAGATCATTTAATATTTCTTTGCTTCATCTTAAGTATAGGAATAAATCACTTTAAAGTGGTATGCATAAAAAACTAATTCATATTTTTAAACAAAATATTAAACATTTGAACTACTCATAAAAAAAAATAAAATGCTGCAAACCGCGTAAAAATTGGATAATTACACAACTCTTTAGCCCTATATCAAAAGATCTTTTGTGAGACCCTGTAAATGAACCTTAAATGTTACGATTTTTTTATAGTAGGAAGCTTACTTGGGTCGAGTGTAATAACATATCTTAATATCATGTGTATACGACCATTCCTAAAAGAGGTGGGTCATTTATTATTTTTTTGCTCTATGTTAAGTATAGGAATCAATAACTTTAATCTGATATAAATCAAAAACTAATTAATATTTTTACATGAAACTTACAAAGGTTTGAACTACTCATAAAAACAATTCAAATAACGTAAACTGCGTAAAAATCCGATAATTACACATTGCTGTAACCCTGTCAACAGTTTTTTGCTCTATGTTAAGTATAGGAATCAATAACTTTAAACTGATATAAATCAAAAACTAATTAATATTTTTACATGAAACTTACAAAGGTTTGAACTACTCATAAAAACGATTCAAATAACGTAAACTGCGTAAAAATCCGATAATTACACATTGCTGTAGCCCTGTCAACAGTTTTTGGCCGGAACAAGATTTAAAAAGGGCAAAAAACAGCACTTTTAAAAGCGCATTTACTGAAAACCTATTCGTCGGATTTTGCTTTACTTTTGAATTCTGAGTCACTGGGCACGCCCCATTCCATAGAATCAAGAATTTTGTTTCTATCATAAATAGAACGCGAGATATAGATGTGTCAAAAACCCGTTTTGTCCCGTCCGCAAAATATAAACTAGACAGAGTTAAAAAAAAAAAAATTGTAAAATCGTTTGGCATCCATTGGCGGAAATTCCTTTCATTTACGGTTCAATGCATTGCTGTTTCTTATGCTTGGCGAGAAACTCTGTCGAGTTTCTATGATAATGAAATTTTATTTTAGATTTATACAGATTTAATAAACAAAAAAGCTTGATTAATTAAAAATTGCCTTGGAAAAAAGATTGTGATCCTCACTGAAATTAGTTCCATCTTGTATTTTTTCAGAAGAAAATTCATATTTTCTTCATAAAAAGCTTGAGTTTGGCCATATTAACCATAATTACTGATGCACCACGCTTGATAGAAACCTGGAGCGAACTGTGCATGGGCGAAAATGGGGAAGTCTGTACCATCTTGGAATGAGTTTGTTTATTAAATATCACAGATATGTCGCATTTTTTTGGCGAATATCTTTGGAATATTGACTTTATTGGAATATCTTTTTGTTTCTGTCATTGAATTATATGTTTTAAAATATTATATTGTAATCCAATCATATTAAAATAAGTTATAAAAAAACAAATATAGTAAAAAAGATGGTTTAAAAATATGATCATAAAACTAAACATAACTTTTTTCCCTCACAATATATATTAATAAATATGAAGTACGAAACTTAATCTTTTAAGAACGACAACATAAATATTTTAGGAATCAGTAAATTAAATTTTTGCAATAAATTAGCTAAAAATACATTTATTAATAGTAATAATAATAAACAAATCATATTTATTTTTGCAAATAATTTAAAACAATCAGTCACTTACTTTCATTGGATATTTTTATTAAATGGTTTTTCATTCACACGTTTTACAGACTGCGAAACTGGAACAATAATTTTTCCTTCTAAAGCTTCCTTATCGCGAAATTGAATTACATTATGCAAAATACGCTTGCAATCACTTTGGAAAGGCCTAGTCCGAGAACTAGTACAATGTTAAAAATTATTTTAGTACGATTTTAAAAATTAAATTTTACTCAGAACAGAAAATAGCAAATGATATTGAACACTGTTTCCATATACTAATAGTAATCCTGGATAAAGATCAGTGATTTCAGCTTCTTTTGCTGAGGCTATTCTCCCTACAGTATGAATGGAATCGGCTTGGCATTCTGCCAACCAGAGTTCTCAGAAGCGTGGTTGAACAGTACATTCTAAAATCCATACGTAATAAGGAAAAAATGTAAATAAATATTGAAAAACTGGGAAATGAATGCTTGAAAACAACAACAACAACAACAACAAAAAAAACAATTTGGTTACAGTTTACATTTGTGAATATTGTGCAGGATACAATATAGTGACGTTTTGCTTTAGATATTTTAATTTACATCAAGATCCTATGTAATGGAATTTTATTTAATAATTAACCAGCTGTAATAGCTAAAAGAACTTGATTAACAAAAAAATTAGTAAAAAGCATTGCAAACACCACAGAGTTCAGTGCCATCTTCAATTTTGTTCCTTCAATTTAACTGTAAGTTTCACTGTTTATATCGTCATTGATACATGGATTTTAGCCGTTCACGGATTTTAGTGTGGCGGATTTGAGGGAGTCTACTGTATATATTAATATGTAAATGATCTACAAATAAATGTATATAAAACAGCTGACAGTATGTATATAAATGCATTTTCAATGTATATAAATCAAAACAGTGAAAATATTTTTTTCACATTTTCTATTTTCTATTGCATTGTAAATTATTCTAACAATCTTTCACTATTTGTTCTATTGTAAAGCTGTTTCTCATGAAAAATGTGCACACCAACACAATTTGGATGCCATATAGATTCAGGAACATCATATATACATGTACATTTCATATATTTGTTTTTCAAGGTGACAAACTCTTTATTTTTCTGTCTATCAGTATATTTGAATAAAGTTATTTGTTTTAATAATACAAGAATATTCGGTACTTTTCGGTTAGCTGGGCGCCAGTGATATATGCACATATATAAATACATATGTATATACATATATATGTATATATGTACATACATATATGTATATTTATGGGTATGCATATATATGTATACGTAGATATGTGTATATGTGTGTGTATATATATATACATGTATATATATCACTGGCGCCCGGCTAACCGAAAAGTACCGAATATTCTTCAACAGTCTGCTTTATAGATTGTTTGTCTGTATCTATTTAGAAGAATGTGTAACTATATATATATTTTTTAATGTAGGTCCTGAGGGATCAGTTGGAGAAAAGTCGCAATCTCAGTGGGTGAAAAAAATTAGTTTAGTTGATAGTAGGACACCTGTTACAGATGTGAAGTTTGCTCCCAAACATTTAGGATTGCAGCTGGCAACCTGTTCTGCCGATGGTGTTGTTCGCATTTATGAAGCTCCTGATGTAATGAATCTTAGTCAATGGTCTTTAAATCATGAAATTCCTTGCAAGCATCCTTGTAGTTGCATTTCTTGGAATCTCAGCAGGTAAAAAAATTTATTTTTTCTGCTTAGATAATATAATTAGTTACAATGTCATAAATTATATATTTTGGTAAAATCTACCCCATTAAAATCCGTGCACATATCTATCTATTTAACCTCCAAAACTTGGAAACTACAGGGCACAGGGCTACGAAATTTGGCACATGGGTTGCTGGTAGGGAGCCCATGAACGATTGGGGTAAAAAATTTTAAATAGATTTTTTTTGGTACTAATTTTTGCCTTTTTTTATGTTCAACTCATAATCGCATGAGTTCTAACCAGCTCTAAATGTTTACTGCAATGTGATAAATACATATTACGTATGCCATACTGCAATACTAAGAAGCTATAGCGGGTATTACGATAATTCTTTTACCTCACATGCAAATAATTAGAGATTATTTAATTGCACTTAATTATTACCTATTTTTAAAAATAAAGAAAAACATTTATCACAAACATCAACAAAACTTTTTATGCTATTTATTCCCTTATTCCAAAGATATTGTTTTATTGTCTTCTGCCATAGCAACATGATAAATTAAATTTAATTCAAAAAAATGCACAGTAGTAGAAAAATATTTTTCTAAATCGAATAGTTATTGAACAACTCAACACTTTAACAGGGGAATTCTTATTTAGGTATTTTAAAGTTGTTTGTTTGGTTGTACGGATTTTTATTTTTAATTTTGGTTTTAGAATTAAATTTATGAACTCCCGTGCATAGAACGGGTTAAACACCTAGTCATATTTTAAAATTCTTAAAGCTTATATTTTGTTCTAATGTATGGCAAATTATGTATGAACATTAAACTTTTTTTGCACGTACAAAGCTTGAAATTCATTTCCTTCTATTAGGGGTGTCTTCCCTAATAGAAGTGTAATAGAACCTATTTGTAAATGATGGCGAGTTGAACTATTTGAGAGGGCGAGAAAAGTATCTTTAATGCTACAATTATTTTAACATGATATTGAAATTAAAACATGTATTGACATGGCAGATTATCATTGAAAGAATTTACTTCAATTTAGAATAACAATACTAAAAATTTTTCTTTTTTTAAAAATCAATCTTTATTTATGTCTATTTTTTAACCATTGCATGCATTGAAAACCATTAATGCTGGAGATGCATTATGACACGTAATTTGAGAAAAAGAATTGGAGAAGGGATGCATTAAAAAAATGTCATCGGTCTTTCAAAATACATAATATTTACTTGTAAAATATATAAGAATTATAGAAACTAATCCATTGATTTTTGTAAATTAAAGAATGGGGTAATCCTGATCAGAGATATTTTTCAGATTTTTTTTAAGGAGTGAAAATATACTTCACTTATTTCAGAAGAGTGAATTTAACATTATTAAAAGTACAAACAAATAAAGGCTTGAAATTGACCAGTGCCAAAAAAATCTAAATTTTGACTGATTGTGTGAGGTGCAGTTACTTATGATTTATCACTATAATATTTTTCGGTTAGCCGAGTGCCAGTGATATATGTACATATATAAATACATATGTATATACGTATATATATATTATATACATATATATATGTGTATATAGATATATGTATATGTAGATATGTGTAAATATATATGTGTGTGTGTGTGTATATATACATGTATATATATCCCTGGCGCCCGGCTAACCGAAAAGTACCTATTTTTCTTATTTTTTACCCTTCTTCACGAAGAAATCTTCATGAGATACATAGCATGAAAATACAACAAATTCTATTAAAAAGTATAACAATTAGTACAAACATAAAGAAAAAAAAGAGCAAACACAAAGCGAGGACATAAAATGCTGTTAAACTTATTTATCTTATCATAATCCCCACAATCTTTTTTTCTATACTGGAATGTAACATGCATCTGTAAATTTTGATAAATTTTTCGTATTTCAAAAGAGTGCACTATATGCCAGAATATACGGTATTCTAAATTTTACTTAACATTATTCAGTCATAAAAAAATGTATATCAAGTGCAAGTTATTGTAATTGGAAATGACCCATTTTAATAATCTTATTATTTTCAATATATTTTTTATACTATCACTAGCTAACCCGCCCGGCGTTGCACGGGCCAAAAATATTAATAATCTGTTCTATACGAAACTTAAACCAAACCCCGTCGTAATCGGGTCCATAGTTCCACCTTCCACCGCCAGGGGGCACAATCTGTTCTGGAACAGGCCTTTTCAGAACACTCAACCCAACCAAATTTCCTAGTGGAATTGAAATTTAACCACGTGTAAACATTGCCAAAATAGCAGAAATCGCGAAAGTTGGTTACGTAATCGATCGGTTTCTAAAGTGTTAATGTAGATATTTTTTAAAACCCAATCATGCGTTTTAAAGAAAATGAACGCATCTATGATCTGGAGTCTACTGTTTGTCCGTACTCACATTTCCTGAGTCTATGCTGATTTTTAAACCTGGACTGAAAAACGAAAATCGCGTGAGTGAGTTTTGGAAAGGATTTTTTTTTGGAGGGTTAAAATTAAAAATTTTCAAAACGGATACCAGATTTTAAAAAACAAAGGGATGTAGATTAGTTGAGGTATTTTTAGTTTTTCGTATCTTGTTTATAAACGCCAATTCGGATTTTTAAAGATAGGGGAAATAGTTAAAAAAGCAAAATTGACTTACGGTAAAAAACGTTTTCGAAAGGGTTAACGGGATTTTAATTTTAAACTAAAGGTTTCTGCCTAAATCCGACAGAATGTAGATGTCTTTAGGTGTGTTTGTTTTTTGTTTGGTTATTTTAGAAAGCCGATGCCAGATTTTATATATCATAGAAAATTGGAATTCGCAAAAGAGAGTCCTGCACACGAATTTTTTTTGAAGGATTAATATTTGTATTTTTCAAAAACA
Source organism: Maratus michaelseni (assembly GCA_963931845.1). Taxonomy (NCBI): domain Eukaryota; kingdom Metazoa; phylum Arthropoda; class Arachnida; order Araneae; family Salticidae; genus Maratus; species Maratus michaelseni. The sequence continues at coordinate 314,077,881 of OZ007589.1, read as the reverse complement.
AATACAGATGTCGAAAAAGGAATAAATGTAGATATTGTCTGGTATTTTTAGTTTTTTGTACCTTTCTCTGAATCGCCGATGCAAATTTTTAAAAATTGCCAAAATCGCAAAAATCACAAAACGGCATACAGAAAATATACTTTTTAGAAGGGTTAATTTTTGTATTTTTTAAAACCAAAAGGGGCTTTGGAAAGGGCAAAGTCAGTTCTTTAATTTGGTGACCTTCGTTTTTCCGTATTTTTTGTATTTCGGTGGATGCAAGGCTCGGAAAACGGGAGAAAATAAAAAACATGAATTCGATGCTTTTTGATTATTATTTTTGAAAGGGTTAAATGTAAATTTTTTTCAAACCAACCAGATCGTTTGAGACGTAAAAGTATTTTCTTTCATATGTAGACGGTTTTTCCGTATTTCTAACCGTTTGCCCATGGCGAATTTAGAAAAACTTAAAAACAAAAACGGGATGTGTTGTGCTTTCTTTCTTCTATTCCGCGAGATACGGATATTGGTTTCTGCACATGCGCCAGCTAGCTTTTGAATAATGACATTTTTATTTGTGATCAGTGATCAGTTTTTAATTAATAACTACTTTAATTTTCAAAATATTAAAATTCTGACGTAATGGTGCACCAGGAGAGGGTTTGGACTACTTATATCTAAATTTGCAGCCTTCTAGGTGGGCTGGATTTTCCTAGCCATCGCCAACAGACATACAGACACACACACACAAAGAGCGAAACTTTCTTTTATTAGTATAGATAATCTCATAATATGCACCAAAATATCACTCCTTATAATTTTTTATAAAATGGAAGAATCATCCTTAATGTCTTTTTATGTAAGAAATTAAAACATCTAATAACAGAAATGAAATTTTTCTGCATTTTCACAAAAATCTATTTTTTTAATGTTTTTCTGGTTGTTTTTCAGATCAATGCAAAGCCACTGAGAATAATTTTTATTAATAGCTTATGCTGTACAAATATGCACACACATTAATATTGTGATAATTTTGTATTTGCATTGAGTACAGCTTTTTGACCCACTTGTTCTTTCATGCCTTTAATAAACAGTGAAAGGTGACAAGGAATAAATGCTCATTATGACCTAACAATAAAAAACTTTTGTTTATAATGAAAATCTACACAGTTCTTCTATTTCATAACATCTGCACATTTTCTTATAATTATACAAAATCTTATGAAGAATAACTGTTTATTTAGTTTGAACTTGTTTTAAGCAATAAAATATGTTAATATTGTAAAAAGCTGAATGCTATAAGTTATGTCCTGTCAAAAATAGTAATTTCTCAAAGTAAGTGTGTTTTCTTATTAGCATTTTACATTGCCTTTGTTGTAGGCTTTGGGATTTTAATTAAAACACGAATGAAAAAACTAATTAAAACATCAGGGGGAAGGGGTGGCAAATTGCATTGAGCTTATAAAATAGTAATCTGGCTTTATAGATATCAAGTAAAATGTCTTGTATAGGTGATGCAAAAATAATGTAAACATATTTTAAGCATAAACAAACCTAGACAGACAGAAAATAGATTATCATAGTTTGTAAATTTTCGAAAAATTATGAAAAGTACTTGAAAGGAAAAAGTTCATTTTCAAGTGCTTGAAAGTCCTTGAAAAATTTTAATGTAATAATAGCCTTTGAATTTCGAAGTGTAATTTAGTCATCAAATTACATTTGATAGCCTTATTGGCATTTTTTATACTAAGTGACAGGTAGTATTGAAGAAAGTTATTTGATATTCATTTTCTTTTTATCTCAAACTGTTTGGAGATACAAAATGTATTATGATAATTGCTAAGTACAGTATTGCAAGTTATGTTCTTTACAAGAAATTTAAAAATAAATACTGGTATAAATGCAATAACATTTAAAAACACTTCATTTGAGATTTTATTTCTGCTCTTGTAGTGACATCACATTTTTTAAATTCCTACTATTAGCTCACACTCTCTCTATATATATCTTGTTCAAATTTTCAATCGTTAATAAAATATTTCAGGGCTTGAATTTCAGGACGGGATTGCAGGATTCGCGCCAAAAATTTTGAAATCCCGCCCAAAAAAAGATCATGGGTGGGAGCCTCTCGCCTAAAAAATTACACCATTTTCGGAGAAATTTGCGTTATTTAATTTACCTGCAACCGAACGATAAATTTCGTGGTTTTTTTTCCCGCACCGCGAACTTTGCGTTTTTTCCGCGACTGATTGATGAACTTTGCGTTTTTTTTCCCGACTGATCGACGAACTTAAGGTTTTTTCCGCAACTGATCGACGAACTTAAGGTTTTTTAAGCGACTGATTGACGAACTTTGCGTTTTTTAAACAACTAATCAACGAACATTGCGTTTTTTTCGCGACAGATTGATGAACATTGCGTTTTTTAAGCGACTGATCGACGAACTTTTCATTTTTTTAAGCGACTGGTCGACGAGCTTTGCGTTTTTTAAACGACTAATCAACGAACTTTGTGTTTTTTTCCGCGACAGATCGACAAACATTGTGTTTTTTAAGCGACTGATCGACGAACTTTGCGTTTTTTTGGCGACAGATCGACAAACTTTGCGTTTTTTCTGCGGTATATCGACAAAATTCGTGTTTTTTCCATGATTGATCGACGAAATTCATGTGATTTCTCCTTTTTTTTTCTTTCGACAGATTGACAAAGTTCGTAATTTTTTTTTTACCTGTGTCTGATTGACAAATTTAGATTTTCTTCTCTGCGTTCGACTGATGAATTTCATGATTTATCCCCACGACTGATTGACGAATTTCGCAATATTTTCTGATGAGCAATCAACGAACTTCATGTTTTTTTCCTTGACTGAATGATGAACTTGGCAAATTTTTTCGTAACCAATTGGTGAAATATTCGGTTTCTTCTGGTGACAGATTGATGAAATTCACTATTTTTTTTTCTCGCGCCTCACTGAAAAATTTAAAGTTTTTTCCCGCAAATGACTGACGAATTTTGCGTTATTTTCTTGTGACCGATTAACAAACTTTGCCATTTTTTCCCGAGACTGATCGACGAATTTAGCGATTTTTTTTCTATGAACATAGACATAGATAAGGATTTCTGATAAAATAGCCTTTTGAATAAGGACATCGTTTCTCGAAAAATGTTTCAAATACAATGTCTGTGTAGAACAGTTGTATTAGTTCATCTACCTCTTCAAATCGTCTGCTTGACAGCCATCGTCTGATAGGTATAATAGATTTATTCTATGCTATTTATCCGCATTGTTGTTTGTAGGTGGCGTTACCTTAGCACAGTTGTACACTGGCTGCCATGAAGTCGCAAATCGATATTAACACTATTTCGTTAGAAATCCTTTTCTATTTGTGTTCATGCGTAAGACAAATTTCATTATCTTATTCCCTCAACCAATTGACTAAATCTACAATTTTTTCGAACGACAAATAGACGTATTTAAAGATTTTTTTTTTTTTTCCTGCGACTGAAAAGAACAAAAAAGAGCATTAAAGAGCCACCGGTCACTGCACCCTGTTAAATTGGCCTACAGTCAGCACTAAACAAAAATGAGACTTGAAGAGCTGCAAAGATCTTATTACTTTTACTCCTTGAGGTAAAGGAGTAAACCTTTTTAACCCTTGTGAAAGAGTAAAACTGTACCATGTGAAAGCTTCAGCACCCCTCAATCAAATAAAATCTAAATTTAGAAATTTATTTAACAACCTAATTGTTAAAGGTCCCTAACACATTTAATGGAACTTGAAAAATACACTGCATATATAAAACTTAACTTTCTTCCTTTTTTTATAATAAAAATAAACATTTTACATAATCATTCTCAGTTGTCTTAATTTTTTCAATGGTATTTTGTCATGTCTGCATTAATGTAATTCTTTAAATAGCACGTAAAATAATAGTGGGGTTTAAAGATTTTTTTTCTCCCTCCCAAACATTACAACTCCCCTCCATTTAAAAATGTTGGTAGGGAGACTCCCCTCCTTGGAAAAATTGAATTTCAAGCCCTGTTAATAAAATATTTTCTATTCATCCACTCAAGTTCAAATAATTTTTTTTAAAAACTTGTAGTGGATGACACTTTATGTTAATACAGTTTTTTCAAATATTAATTCATTAATTAAATTTAATTAATTAATTTTAGTTTTAAACGGGAGAAAAAAATTCCTCCCATTGTTTTCATAAATGAAATGAAAGATTTATCTCAAATGAGTGATGCCACAGAAATAAAATACCGCAACGATGATTATAAAATAATGTTCAATAAAGATAATGTGGGACATTAATGCTGCATGGGTTTATTTTATATATTTATGATTAAAAAGTAGGAATTGACTTAAAATTTTTTTTTATATTACTTGTTTTTACTTACCCATCATACCTAGTATAGGGTAAATCTTGTAATCGTTTTGAAAATCGAAATTTTTTTTTTTGACGGATTTACACGTTTCAGACACTGAAGATTCCGAAAAACCTATTTTTAGAAAAAAAATTTTGCCGTCCGTCTGTGTGTCTGTAAACGCTCTATCTCCCGAAAAAATTGAGATAGAGACTTGCAATTTGGTATGTACTTAGTATGTAATAATGGGAAGAAGCCTATTTCATTTCAATAACCTCGATTAACCAGAACAATTTTTTTCGAACTCTCGAAATATTCGTTCTGATAAAAGGTATATAAAAATTTTCGAAATTGTTTATTTTAAGAAATGAACATAAAAGACAATAAAAAAACAAATTTTGCATAAAGCATGAAGTTGATCGGATAATGAGTTGCCGAGATATTTGGAATCCTATTTGCCACACTCTTCAATTTTTCATGACCCTGTATTTCATCCAAATTTCACTTCAAAGATCTATTTTAATTGGAAATTTGACGCTTAATCAGATGCAATGAACCGCTAGTTAATAGGATTATTATTTTTGGAGTTATAAGGATGTTTCTTTCAAGCAATTCAGTAATCAAGCTTTTAAAGTTTGTGACGTCATCAAGCCACGATTTTATTTGAATTGCAATGCACTTTATAAGTAGTTTACACATTTTTATTTTAATATTTTACATTATGCATATCCATGATGGGTAAGTATTACGGTGGCCCCCAACGACTAGTTTCTTTCCTTAAAGAAAAAAGTTCAAGCTGTGTTTTTTAACTTTTTATGATGTATGAAATTTCTTTCAATGGTATAGGTATTAAGTTAGTAAAGTATAGATGTAGTACTAAGTTAAAATATTTTTTTCTTTAAAAATTCTCTTATAATAAGTTGTCTATAATACATATTATAATTTTTTTTTTCAAGATATGATAATTTAATAATTTTTTGAAATGGACAATGTGGTGATTCTTTTTTTTTTCTATTATGTTATACTTATTCTAGAGCCATTTTAATGAATGTAATGTTGTGTGTATATAAACAGTCCTTTAAAATCCTTGAAGAGTGCTTGGATTTTATTTTTTCTCAAGTGTATAAACCATGATTGTGATTTTACCTTTCTCTAACTTATGATTATAGAATTGAATTGTTTAAAAATATCTGAATAACTCTATACATATATTTTTTGCCACAGTCCCATTTTTACTCTTGGAAATGGGCGTCACATGAAAATTGAAATGAAATCCTAAAAGAAAGTGTAATTTAGAATTCTCAAATGTAATTTATTTGCTTATGAAAATTCATATATGGCATGTGATGCCTTGTATCAATGCAGTTTTTATTCTCTGATGTGATTTAATGAAGTAAATCTTTTACATGTGTAACATCTATTCAAATTATAGAAAATGTATCTTTTTCTAATGTTAAATAGGTATATTTTTTAAATGGAAGCACACAAAGTTTTAAGAAACTGATAATTCGAACTTTTATCTCAGTGTGATAGAGTTTGAAGTAATGAGCATGGTTGTACATCTCTCTCTACCTTTGGATAGATGCTACTAATAATTTTTAAGCTAATCTTTATGTTGAAATTTTTTATTATGAGTAATACAAACCTTGTAAAAGGTAAATCATGAGAATGATGAATAAAAATTTAAATTTCATTTAATTTTTTCTATTTTTACTATTTAATAAAATCAACTATAATTATTTTAAAAGTTTATATTCAGAATTTTGTTTAATACTTTTGTACTTCAGTTTATAAATTATTTTTTGAACTTTTCAGAATGCATCAACCTATGATTGCTGTGGGTAGTGATGAAGCTGGGGGATCAAGCGGCAAAGTTGTGATTTGCGAATATAATGAAAATAATCGTAGATGGATTAGGGTTGATACTTTACCAATAAACGAACCAGTTTATGACTTAGCATTTGCTCCAAATTTAGGAAGATCTTATAATTTACTTGCAGTTGCTACAAAGAATCTACAAATATTCATTATAAGACCTTTAACGTAAGTAAAGTTGATTTATATCACAAATGTAATCGTAAAACAATGCAGTAAAATTATCTAATGCTGACTCTAAACTGTTTGGGGGGGGAGGGGGATATTTACATGTGTAACATCTATTCAAATTATAGAAAATGTATCTTTTTCTAATGTTAAATAGGTATATTTTTTAAATGGAAGCCAACTGTTATGCAAGCCATTAAGAAATGTTTTTCACATGAGGAAAAAAAAAAACTTTCAAAACATTCCATTAGGACAATTTTCTTCTTTAGATAAAAAATGACAAAAAAGGCAGAGAAAAAGCACTCTGTACATAGAATGTTCTTCCATATCAACACAACTGCTATTGAAGGAAATTTGCTCTTTTTGTGCTGTAAAAAGCTATAACTTTGCAAGATGGACAGTAACTTTTTATGCTAATAGATCTTGATGGGTGATGGCTTTTATGTAAAGCTTACTCCTGCATCAATATGCTGCTGTAGTAAATACACTTTTGTTAACATATTTTATTCTCTTGTGTGCTACATGAATGTTATTTTATTTTAATTTATTAATTAATTTTATTGGTAATTAAATTTTATGGTACCTTTTTTTTTAAATTACTACAATTACTGAATGATATCCTCTAAAATAAAAGCGTAAGTCATGTGACTGTCATCAACAGTTCCGGGATGGCCGTTTCACTTTTTCATATGCCAGGCGGCCATTTTTATTCAAAATTATTTTTTCGAATAAAACTGCATAAAAGTTACATTTTAAGAAAGATCGTTCAAAATAAATTAATATTTGAGAGGTGACTTACGTTCAATTATGTATATATTCTGCAATAACTTCAGTCAAAATTAGGTTCACAGTTCAAATTCTCTATTCATGAAAGTAAACAAAAAAAAAAAAAAAAAAAAAAAAAAAAAAAAAAAAAGATTGATTCGTCGTCAACATTTAAAATATTAAATCATGGAGGTAATCATTCGCAAAGCAAGTTCTCCGCGAATGAATTTTTGGACTGCTGCCTTGCGTCAAAAAAATAATTCGCACCAGTGAGACAATCAAAGTTTACCATAATTATGTGCTATACAACTCAACTTCCTTCTGGACCTTTTCTTGACGTAAATTGAACTCATGTAATAATATTTAATGAATCAAATTTTTAGCATTTTTAAAATCGCTAATACAGCTTTTATTTATCGCGTGTACAAATTAGAAACAATACTTCGACTTTGAAATCAAATGTTTTGATTTATGATATTATTTCTTTTTTTTTTTCTATTTAAATGAAAAGTGTGAAGTATTTTAAATTTATGTAATATAAGCATTTCGGATTAAAGTTAAGTATTTTAAATGAAATGAGTGACAGGTTTATAATTTAAAATTAAATTAATGTAGTATGAATGATGGTGATGGGAACAATATTTGGCGATTTATCATCTGCTCCCGGCTAACAAAAATACTCATAATTAAAAAAGGAAATAAAAATAAATGAATGATAGTTTGATGTAAATAAATATTGATATACATATCAAAAATAATTTATAGAACTAAAAAAAAATCTCTATAATAAAACCGTAAGTCATGTGACTGTCATCAACAGTTCCGGAATGTCCGTTTCACTTTTTCATATGCCAGGCGGCCATTTTTATTAAAAATTATTTTTTCGAATAAAACTTCATAAATGTGACATTTTTGGAAAGATCGTTCAAAGTAAATTAATATTTGAGAGATGACTTACGTTCAATTATGTATATATTCTCCAATAACTTCAGTTGAAATTAGCTTCGCAGTTCAAATTCTCTATCCATGAAAGTAAACAAAAAAAAAAAAAAGATTCATTCGTCGTGAAGGTTTAAAATATTAAACCATTAAACCATGGAGATAATCGTTCGTAAAGTTAGTTTTCCATGAAAGATTTTTTGGAGCGCTGCCTGGTGTCAAAAAAATAATTCGTACCAGTGACACAATCAAAGTTTACCATAATTATGTGCTATACAACTCAACTTCATTCTTTATCTTTTCTTGATGTAAGCTGAATGTAAACAAATACAACTCATGTAATGATATTTAATGAATCAAATTTCGAAACAAATTGTCAGTTAATTTGGTATTTATGTATTATACGTGAAAGGAAGAGAGACCACCGAAAATGATTGTTAATCACCAATCATATTTACCATTATTAATGACCAATCGCTTTCAAAACAGTAATTTAATATACATTTACAAAATACATAACATCATTAAGTACTTTTGTGTTATTTGGGTGCAAATCTCGCCAATAGAATTTTTAAAATCGGCAATACCAGCTTTTATTTTTCGCGTGTGCAAATTAGAAACGATACTTTTATTTTGAAATCAAATGTTCTGATGGAACAGCTGTCGTAAACGCACCGGGGCACTATATTAACTATAGAGTTGCAATATAGAGAGAAAAAACGGGTTGTTGTAATTAGAATTATAGGCGGTAATGTTGGTGTGACATATTTACGTGATTATCAAAACTGGCTTCTAAAAGTTCAATGTTTCACCAAACCATACTCGAAAATTACGTGTTATAATATGCACTCCGATTATGTCACATTATTCAAGACGTTTTAAATGAGAATAATGATAGATTTTCTTCTTGATTCTCCCGTAATCAAGTCTACAGCCAAAGTTAGCGAGAAACAAACAAACAAACAAAAAAATATTGGCAACAATATGGTTCAGTGTAAATGGTGGATATCATTAAAGACTTTCACAAAATAGACTTCATTGCACCAAATCGTATTAACTAAAATACGCCATTTGGCAATGGATCCAATTACGGAAAACTACTTAATATGTTTAAGAATCTCCTCATTAGCAAGCATATTGCAACTGATAAGCAAACGGATATGAAGCATAAATGCTTAAGTTGGTTAAGCGGTTTTGTCAAGAAAGATGAAACACATAACAACAAAAAATATGCGAAATGCTACCATGATCGAAAAAGTTTTTGATTTGTCTATTAGAATCTTCCGGTTTGGCGAAGGATTACGGAAAAAAAAATAAATTATGAATAAAAGTAACGTGTTACAGTGCTTAACATACATTTAAGGGAGACCAAACTGGTTGCCAGTGGCGGCTAGTAATTATATAAAATTTCTGGAGATAAATGTAAATATTATATGGGAATATAAACAGATTAAATACTTTTTATGAATCAAGAAGAAAAAGAAAGTTCTATAATCCCGAAATTCCTATATACCACCTGACTTGCCACTTGTGCTTGCATGTATTTCTTGACTACTCTATTTAACTGACTTCTGGGTGGCCTGCTGAACTTTAAGGATTTATAGATGTGGCCCTCGAATGTGAAATGTTGAAGATCCCAAATATAAAAAAAACTGTTTAGATTTTTTTTATTATTATTATTATTATTTTAGTTAACAACTTCTGTGTTACTCTTAGCTTTTTTCTATATTTTCACATTCCAAAAATCATATTTATACTAGAATTCGACATCAGACCTTAAGCATTTTAAACCCACTCTGTAAAGACATTACTCAACTATTAATACACATGGCAGTAGTTTAAAATATCATAAAATTGGCAATGCATTTGTTTGTGGATGCCTGATTGCCTATTTATGTATTTATTATTGTTTTCTTGATTTTTTTCTTTTGTTCTAAATGTTACATTCTGATTTTTTTTTCGCCTATCTTTTCTACTCCTACATTTTAAGGCATGATTTATTATTTTACTGGCAAAGAAATGAGGTTATTTGATGTATAAACAATTAATCTCTTTTACATCCTTTTATTGCTTAGAGATGTCAGTTTTTTTTTTTTTTTTTGGAAAAATGAGTATAACTGAAAGTAAATAAACAATTAAAATAAAGCAAGAGATTGTAGCTTAAAAAATATATATAATAAATATGCTTAGAAAGCAGTTTTTGTTTTAAAATAAGCCCAAACTTTAAAAATTACAATACAATAGTAATGTCCGTTTTGACACAACTAAGATTTTAGAATAAAACTAGCTTCGGTGTTGCCTGGGCCTGTGATAATAAATAAATAAAAAAAAAAAAGTTTTCGATATCAAGTCAAATGACTCAAACCCTGTTGAAATCGAGCCCATAGAACCCAAGAAAAGAATGAGCCCCCAGGCGGTGGAATATGCCCCCTGTAAATTTAATGAATTTCCTTTAACAGTAATGCAATATTTTATTTACGGATGAAATCCCCCGCCTCTCTCTAAACTTAACCACTTATCTTTAACAGTAACATGATTTTTAATTTACAGCTGTAGTGAGTAAATGTAAGTTGATGCCGAAAAAGAAGATTAATATTTTTAAAAAAGGTGGTAGTTGGGAGTCTAAGGAAAGGTTTAGTAGTTTATAAAGTAGCTGGAGTACCCTAGAACTATGTTAATGAAAACTGCAAGAGAATTGGGTCATTTTTAAAGAAGCTGCACCAAGGGCCCCAAGAAGGAGATTAATATTCAAAATTGGTGGCAGCTTAAGTCTGAGAATTTTTTTAGAAAGAAAAAGGTCAGTGAATTGGACAATTTTTAAGAGAGCTATAATAGGGGGGCTAAAAAGGGGCCAATTGATAGTTTTGAGCAGGCCCCTAAGAGGAAAACATCTTTAAAGGTCAGCACTTTAGATCTTTAATTAGTTGAAATTGCATGGCGCATAAATTAATCATTAGAATAAAATTTTAAAGAAATGCTTAAAAAAGGGTCCTAGGGCCCCAATAAACATATGAGGGTGGTGGCCTGGGGAGAGAAGTCCAAGACTCAACTTTATGCATTGAAGATGGTGACACAATTAGGAAGGGGGAGGGAGGAAATGCATGGCACACAAAAAGTTCAAGGGCACAGGACAGGGTTCAGGGAGGGGGGGGGGGAAAGTCCTAACTGGAATGTAGAAATGGGGGAATAACTAAATAGAGAAAAGGCCCCCAAAAACGAAGAAGATTGGATTAAAAGGGGGTAAGTTATTAACATTTTAGGAAACAAAAATTTCAAGGGGCCCTGCACCGGACCCCAGGGTCTTAATTGGAATGTATTAATGGAGGAATAACTAAATGGAGAAAGAAGCCCCAAAAACAAAGAAGATTGGATAAAAAGGGGGCAAGTTATTAAAAATTTAGGGCACAAAAACGTAAAGAGGCCCAGGTCTTGTCTGATAAATTTTTTTGCCATTCAAGTAGTAGCTGGAAGTCCTAAGAAGTTGTTAGAAAAAAAAAGCTAGTGAATCGGACGATTTTTAAGGGAGCTATAGTAGGGGCCCAAAAGAGGCCACTGATAGCTTTGAGCAGGGTCCTAAGATGAATGATCCTCACAGGAATGTAGAAATGGAAGAATAACTAAATGGGGAAAAGGCCCCAAAACGAAGATCGGATTAAAAGGGCCTAGGTATTAATAATTTAGTGAACAAAAACTTCAGTTATTAATAGTTTCAAATAGTTTTTATGTCAGTTATTAATAGTTTTAATAACTGCAAATATCAGCAGTATTTAATATAGTTTTACATAATTATTACTAAATATTAATGTACATAATGTTGTTATATGCTACTAATTAATGAAATTATCAATTTGTTGTTTTTATAATTTCTGTAATTTAGGGGTGCACAACCTTTTTAAGCGAAGGGCCACTTACAAAAATGACTGGGTTGTCGAGGGCCACCATCAGTAGAATTTTGTTTACAGGACGTGTGACGGGGTAGCCCCCTAGGTTCTTTCCTTCCCAGTCAACGTATTCAGTTCTGTTGGCAAGGATATATCAACAGTTTACGTTTGTATTTATACAAGAGATATAGCTAAGATTATTTTCAAAGAGTGAAAATACTCCTTGACTTTATTTGAGGGAGTAAATTTAACTTTAAAGATTGCCAATGTCGAAAAAAAATTCTGCTTTCAAGAATGAAGGTGGAGAGGAGGAGAAACATATATTAAATTGTACTTCTTAACATATTCAGTCATAAAATGTGGATATCAAGTAGGGGTGCACAATAGGGTGGAGCGAAAAAAGTGAATTTTTTTTTACAAAAAACGGGTAGGTGCCAAAAGTTGCCTTTATACTAGTACATCAAATATCTGAAATTTTACCGCTGAAAAAAAATGCCTTGAGTCTGCGATGTCTGATTTAAAAGTGTCATTTGAACCTTTATTAATAAAGATTTAAAATATTGAAACGATAAAACGATATCTTTATTCTGTATAACTGGAGCAAAACTGACAAATTTCGGTAAAAAGGGGTGTTTTCATTCTGGTACAGCATACAACGAATCGTTGTTTTGAATGCAGCTCTTCGCTAGTTGCTTTTACAACTACCCAGGAGTGGAGGTGGGTGCATATCATGTCCCACCCGTAACCAGCACAACCACCCTAGCATCTGAACAATATGTTTTATTTATACAATGAATTGTGCTTTTTTTATCAGACTGGCTCGAGTTTTCTGTATATCAACCTAGTCTTGGTGTATTCATCTCTTCTTTCATATCCACAGACTTTGGATGATGCTGGCTGTGACTTCCTTCACGTATCTTTCTACTGCTTGAGTATGAGAAGGCATGCAAAGTTAGGGGGATGTTAGTACGGGAATCTATACAGCCGTCTATTATCTTCAACAAACTTGCATCTAATAAATGCATAGTGATTGGGGGTCCTGTTATCGCAATAGTTTTCCAATCAATTAGATTTATATAATCATCTGCTTCAATGTTGATTGTCAAATTTGCGTATGTCATCATTTATTCTACCTCTTGCATTTATTATAGGATGAGCAGCTAGTTGTTTAATGTGATTGCAATCAGAATTTGCTCTGAGTGTGCAAAGTAACCATTGTCCTGAATAACTTTTTTAACTATTCGTTTTATGGCGTTTGCTGTGTTGTTTAGTAGCCGAGTAATTTCCCTTAAGGTTTTAGATACATTTTTTAGCTGTGGATTACATTTGATGGTAAACCATCCTGGGGCATAAACTTAGATCACATACTTTGTGAGTGAAAATAGAGACTCTGACGCACAGTCAATGCGAATAATTAAGGTGAAGAATTCTATTCGCCGTTGTGAGCCATATTATGTGGGAAATTTTTCCTAGGCTCCTATTCGCTAGTTCTTTAGAGCAATATCCTGATGAAATAGCTTTGCAAATGTCCAGCAGGTATTTCTGGTCTGTGCTGAGTGCCTTTTCATCGATTTCAGAGATATGTTTTCTAAATTACTCTTTATAGGTTCAAAAACTGCAATAGGGAGTGAATGGCACGTGGACAAGGATTTCCCTAATACATTTGGGCCAGAAGTTTTCCTATCGATCATGCCTAACAAATGATGCAGAGGCAATTAATTTAACTGGAGCTGGCATATGATCTATTGCATATAGGTCGTGCAAGCTTCTCTTCCATTCGACGGATTACTTCAGTAAGCTTCCCCGTATTCACAAGACACCGGACACCCATCACAACTCAAGCATGAGAGGCTGGACAAATCAATATTTTCATTTTTTAAAAACTTTGATATGCATTTAAATATATCTTTTGATGTTCCCGATGAGGAAATGTTAGGCAAAATTAGTCCCCAAATATTTGTAGCCAGGCTCTTCTAAGATAGTAACACGTTCTTCTTTCATAATTCTATGATACGCATGTTTATCACTTCTCTTTTCTATACACATTGTGTCATCTTTTCAGGAGTCGAAATATAAGGCTCTTATTTCTGTTTTAGGGTTCTGTTCTTTACGTTGAGATGAACAATCCGATTGGCTTTCACGCCTTACCTTGCAAACGGGTCTCTGTAAAACCTCTGTAACGGGTACGGGTACATTATGTTTTCCGGTGTCATTTGCTGTACATACACAATCCTGAAGAACCGCTGAAGCAAGAACTGCAGCAGACCAATCAGAAATTCTATAGCTATCACATGCTCTAGAAAAAGTTTCAAACTTCATTCGAGTTTCGGTATAGGAGGATGAAGATGGGAATTCAATTGTATCTATTATTGAATCATTGCATACTGATTAGTTTATTTCAATTTCACATGCAGCATCTTCTAATTGCGGTGCTTCTCTTTATTTAATCTTCTTTCGATTAATTTTTTTCAATGTGTCGTTGTATGCTGTACCAGAATGGCAACGCCCCTTTTTTACAGAAATTTGTCAGTTTTGCTCCAGTTAAAAATAATAAAGATGTCGTTTTATCGTTTCAATATTTTAAATCTTTATTAATAAAGGTTCAAATGACACTATTAAATCATAATCAGTTCTACAGAAAATTTTTATTTTTTTTTGAAAAATTTTCAAATTTTACCCAAAATTTCGACATTTGGACCAAAAGCGCAGACTCAAGGCATTTTTTTTCAGCGGTAAAATTTCAGATATTTGATGTAGTAGTATTAAGGCAACTTTTGGCACCTACCCGTTTTTTGTAAAAAAAAAATAATTTTTTTCGCTCCACCCTAGTGCACAACCTTTATAAGAGGAGGGCCAGTCACAAAAATGACGATTGTCGCGAGCCAACATCCGTAGGGTGAACAAAATTTTGTTTTGGGGAAGGAGGGAGAGAATCGGCCTAAATGTTCATAAAATTGCTAATTTTATAAAAAGAGAGTTAGCTCCCTATACTCAACCACCTCCTTAGTCAGTATAACCCATTTCAGTTGGCTAGGATAGTAAAATCTTGCATTTATTTTCCACGCGTGATTGACAATATTCAGTTTTTTTCCTAGTGATTGACAAAATTCACGATTTTTACGCACCCGTTCGGCGAAATTTACGATTTATACGCCCCTGATCGGCAAAATTCGTGATTTTTACACGTCCGATCGGCAAAATTCGTCATTATTTCACGCCCGATCGGCAAAATTCGCGATTTTTACGTGCCCGATCGGCGAAATTTACGATTTTTACGTGCCCGATCGGCGAAATTTGCGATTTTTACGTGCCCGATCGGCAAAATTCGCGATTTTTATGCATACGATCGGCGAAATTTACGATTTATACGAACCTGATCGGCAAAATTCGCGATTTATACGCACCATATCGGCAAAATTCACGATTTTTACGATCCCGATCGGCAAAATTTACGATTTTTACGCGCCCGATCGGCAAAATTCGCGATTTATACGCACCCTATCGGCAAAATTCGCGATTTATACGCACCCTATCGGCAAAATTCGCGATTTATACGCTCCCGATCGGCAAAATTTGCGATTTTTATGCACCCGATCGGCAAAATTCGCGATTTTTACACGCCCGATTGGCAAAATTCGTCATTTTTTCACGCCCGATCGGCAAAATTCGCGATTTTTACGTGCCTGATCGGCGAAATTTACGATTTATACGCACCTGATCGGCAAAATTCAAGATTTATACGCACCTTATCGGCAAAATTCACGATTTCTACGAGCCTGATCGGCAAAATTTACGATTTTTACGTGCCTGATCGGCAAAATTCGCGATTTTTATGCATACGATCGGCGAAATTTACGATTTATACGAACCTGATCGGCAAAATTCGCGATTTATACGCACCATATCGGCAAAATTCACGATTTTTACGATCCCGATCGGCAAAATTTACGATTTTTACGCGCCCGATCGGCAAAATTCACGATTTTTACGAGCCCGATCGGCAAAATTTACTATTTTTACGCTCCCGATCGGCAAAATTTGCGATTTTTATGCACCCGATTGGCAAAATTCGCGATTTTTACGCAAACGATCAGTGAAATTTACAATTTACACGCACGCGATCGGCAAAAGTAACGATTTATTCGGACCCGATCGGCAAAATTCGCGATTTTTACGGGCCCGATCGACAAAATTCATGCTTTTTACGCGCCCGATCGACAAAATTCGTGATTTTTACGCAGACGATCGGCGAAATTTACAATTTACACGCACCCGATCGGCAAAAGTAACGATTTATATGCACCCGATCGGCAAAATTCGCGATTTTTACGGGCCCGATCGACAAAATTCATGATTTTTACGCGCCCGATCGACAAAATTCGCGAGTTTTACGCATACGATCGGCGAAATTCGCGATTTATACGCACCCTACCGGCGAAATTTACGATTTATACGCACCCGATCGGCAAAATTTGTGATTTTTACACACCCGATGGTTGAAATTCGCGATTTTTTGCGTCCGATCGGCGAAATTGATCCACGGGCCACCAGTAATCCGATCGCGGGCCACAGGTTGTGCACCCCTACTGTAATTGCTAATTATAATTTTATTAGTTAAAGTATAAAAACATAATTATGTTAGTAATTAGAATGTTAATTGTTTTGGAAATCTACAATTCTTGGTTAGCTATTCAGTATTTTAATGCAGGTGGTAAAAAATCATGAGAATCCAATGAAAAAAAAAATCATGATCTTTTTTACACCCTATATACAGAATCATAATTTTGCTGTCTTGCTTTTTTAACATTTATCTTCTTAAGGCTTTTTGTATAGTATGGTTAATAAAATCTCTACAATTGTACGCAAAATAATGTTTTATGTACTCAGACTTTGTGATTATAATGCTTAATACAGTAAATAATTTTTGCTCTTGTGCTTTTTGACTAAGTGCTGTACTCATACTGAAGCACATTGCTCGTTTATCATGTCAAAATTTGTTAAAACTTTTTGCTCATCTTGTGAAATATCGACAAACCAAGTTATTCACAATCCAATATTGTAATAATTATCTTTTATTACTTTTAGAGATCAGAATACAAATTTACAAGAAATTACACAGAACAAATATGAAATAAGACAAGCAGGACAGTTTGACAATCACAATTCTCAGGTAATGTAAAAATGATATATAAAAAAAAAATGATCCTTTAGCTTTATATTTTTAGAATTATATTTAGTTGAAAATATGTAATATTTATCATTATTATAAAGAAGTATTATAAAGATATTTATCATTGATCCAAGGTTAATAAGTATACTTCGTTATATGCTTTCAATAATTAAAAAGAAATTACCATGTGTATTTTTAATTATAACAAAAAATGTAATATATTATGTTATTTTTTGTTCAGTTGCTAAAACAATGAAATCAAATAAAATAAAGAATAAATAGAGCTATTTACATGGATTTAAATTGACTGTCTTGTAAAAAATAGATTTTATGGTACTTTTGAAAATATCAATTATTGTTTATAAATGTTCCTGATTTTATTTGTTCAACTAATAGTATCAGTTGTAAAGATGTAAGAATTTTATTTAAAACAATAAAAAATCTCAATATACATATCTCCGACTTTCATAAAATCTTTGATAATGTTTATACTGTTAATCCAGAAAAAACAACAACAACAAAAAAAAAAACATGAAATCATCTTTTTTAATTATTAGGTTGTGTAAAAAATCATGGCGTTTTTTGTTACTGAATTTTTCAACCTGAGTTTTTAAAATAAAATTTTAATAAAGTATTACATTCTTGTGTATTATTTTGTAGGGAAGGTGTTAGTCTACTTATTTAGCATCGTGTATACACATATATTTCATCATTGTACAGGGATATCAATTTCAAGGTTTCTGGAATCTACACATTTCTAAAACTTGGCTTGCTTTTTAGTAATGAAACAATTTCATCATATCAGTAGAAAATATGCCTCCTTAAAGTTAGTTATGGAAACTTTTACTTCTTTTATAAAGTAACTGTTGCATTCTGTAGGATACATCACAATTTCTTTTATGCATCCCTCTTCAATTTTTTGCATAATTGAAACAAAATATTTTACTTAACAGTCACATGTAAGCGTTCATAGCGTCACTGATGCCTGTTTATAAAGCCATCATACAATACAGCTATAATAATAAAAAAAAGATGTTTGTTTGTGCATGTGTCTGTCTGTCCATGATAGCTAGGAAAATCTACCATACATAGAAATCTGAAAATTTGGATAGGGACAGTCCAAGGCATGTACAAATGCACTTGAGACTAAGATTTTTAATTTTTTGATAATTAACCGAAATGTTAGTGAAGGCTCACTGTGGAGACGCAAAAAGTTTTTGGTTTCTGTCTGTCTGTCTATTTGGTTTTTTAGTTCCACAATAACTGTCACAAAACTCATTCGATTAGGTTGATTTTTGGTGGGTATGTTGTCAAGGTACCTGGAATCAGCTGTATAGTTTTTGGTTAAATTTGGTTCATTCGTTCGAAAAATTTAGAACATTTTCTTTTAAGGCATAATGCTTTTCAATGGGAAGTCAGACAATTTTTAATTTTAACATTCACTGATTGGGAATACAAATACTAAACTATGGATGCTAAATTTACGAAATAGAGATCTTAATTTAATCTGATCGCTTTGAAAATTTGCCAATATATTTATTAGAATTTTGAAATTAATTGTATAAATTATTGGGAAATTTTATGCATTAATTTGAAAGATATGAAGCATTTTAATTTCTCATTTTTTACAAAAATTTCCAATGCATTTCTTTTTTTTTTCTTTCTTTCATTAAATAGTTGCCAAGCTGCTATATTTCAAAGAATATCAACAAAAGAAAATTCAAGTGACTCACATTATTTTGATGTGAAATTTTATTAATAAAGTAGCTAATTTTCGAGTGATTTAAGGTTTTAATATGCTTTTTATAATGAAATAGATGAGGATTTATTTTAACTACTAAAGAAAGATGACCAAATCGATTTTTCAAACAAAAATTATAGGAAGTTAAATGTGTAAATTGAATATGTCTCATAAAAGGAATTTACATTTGTATAAGTATATTTAATACACGGAATTTTATTCAATTTCAGCAACATATGATGTTTGTTGGTTGAAAAATAAGTATTCTTTTAAGGATAGAATAAAATCTCCTGTACAAAGAGATGGTCTAATCTAATAAAATTAAACTAATGAAATTACAATAGTAAATGCATTCAGACATATACTCGAATTATGAAATAGCACAATGACTGGAAATTGTGAATATAAAATTAAAGCGACAACGGGGGGTTAAATGAACTGCTTCAGTATTAAAATAATGTTTATTTAATTAAATCCATAGCATGAGTCCCTCTGGAATGAAATTATTCTAGTTTTCTAATATTTATCATTAGCTTAAGGCAGTTTCCTAAACCATGATGTCTCCTTAGAGTTAAATAAACTGCTTAGGTATTAAAGTGATATTCATTTAATTAATAAATCCACATCCATGACTCCAAGTGCATAATATAACAGGAATCAACTTATATTTGAAAAATCGCTTTCAATAACATTAATTAATGTTTACAAGGGATGATTTCTTTTCTTATCATTTCATCTATTTATATAACTAGGGGGCTCGGCCCCTACGAACTACGCTCGCCAACCCCCATTCTGACACCTCAAACACTCTGAACACTCTTAAAAACACTCTGATTTGATCAACTCTAAAATGATTATGGACGATTGAATTATAATTAAACGACCAATGGCTATCTGCTGTAATCAGGTTTCCATTCATTTTTCTTTGACTGAGGGATTTTAAGGCCGAATCAACTGCTGTTGAAACAGCTAACAACTGTTTTCAGTGATTCATAAAATAAGATCAATTAAACATTTGAAAATCAACTTGGGCAAAATGGTTAAGTAAACAATGTCGCTGCATCGGGAAATTTTATGACGCTCTAGAAAATTGAATATTTCTCCGTTATCTCGTCTACTACTTTCTATAACAGAAAAGAACTGTCACCAAAATATAGGATTTAATACCAAAAGTGCATATCTGTGGCGTCGTATTCAATTGACATCAGATGCAATGCGCGTGTTAGTTATGTCATCAAGTCATCTTTAATTCAACGTTTATATTTATTTTTAATGATATTTTACAAATTTATTAGTTATTTCATTAATTTAAACGTAATTATTAAGCGTATTTTTTTTTTTTTTTTGTAATTGAAGGGAAATCATATTAATTTCACTGTTTTAAAATTTGTAATAACAGGTAAAAGATTTTGTCGAAATAAATTAATCTGTCATGTAAATATATCTTTAAATTGAAACTGCTTGGAAATATTGTTATTTGAGACGTAAGTTTCCCCATTTAATGCTTTGAACGAGTAATAATTTAATAAATTCTCTTTTTAATATTCACTCGCAAGTATATTTTTTATTACGTAATTTTCTACATTTACTGCTTTTAACACATGATCATTTTATTTAAATTTTTATTTCTGTTTCTAATAGTCACGCGTAAATACATTTTGTAATTGAAAGGGAATATTATTATGCGTGCTATTTTGCAAATTGGTGACAGTTCAAATAATGTTCTTTTTGAAATATGAAATAAATCTCCATCAAAATAATGAGAGTTTGAATAAAAAATTGAAATAAAGCTTCAAAATATTAGTCAAATTTAAAAATTAATTGCACTCTGCACACCGCAAGCTTGTCAACTATATCCTTTTAAATTATGGTTAAATTCCTTAGCATAGTTTTCGTTTCTATAAAACTTTTTTAAAAGAGCTATTTTGACCAACTTTAATATTAAATATTTCTTAAAATAATTCTTCGATTTAAAAACTGTCTACTTCAGCATGTTTATCGAACATTTCTCTATATAACTACCAATTTTCATATTTTTATATGCTACAGTTTTCTGAATATTAGTCCAGAAAGACCTCAAAGCACAAAATTTTTATTGACAGCAGCTGCTGCGGCGGCGGTGGTTACTTTTTAACACTTTCCAACCTTGTTGAAAAGTGTTTATGACTTTGGTTTGTCTGGCCGTCAGTCCGTGCTCTAACTCCCGTAAATATGCTCGGATTGCACTGCAATTTTTATGTGTTATAATCGTTATCTATAGCATGTTCCCTATTTCAACGGAAGTGTGTAGCACTTATAGTTTTTTTACAGGGACACTCAAAAGAATTCCGTTACATTGTGGTCTATGGGGAAAAATCATTTGCGGTTTATTTAAATAATATTTCACTATTTTAAACGCATTGAAATATATTTATATCACTAAGGTGCATTAGAAGAAGCTTAATATGGAATAGGGTGTGCATAGCACTTATACTTACTTTACAGGGACAGTCCAAAGAATTCCGTTACATTACGTCTATGGAGAAAAATCGTCTGCGGTTTATTTAAATAATGTTTCCCTATTTTAAACGCATTGAAATTTATATAAGGTTCATTATAAGAGACTTACTACAGAATATTGTGTGTATAGCAGTCATCGTTCATTTACAGGGACACACAAAAGAATTCTCTACTGAATGTTAACAGTAATTCCTGGAAGTGCGTTTTAAGTTACTGAACGCGATTTTAATTTTAAACCGCTTTTTGTATATTACGGGGTGTGTATAAATTCTGTAGATCCTATACAAGGAAGCACAAAAGTTCGGGAACACATTTCCGTATTATTTAACTTCAGACGGAGAATTTTAAACTGTGCTACGTGTTTCCTGACTGAACTAAAATTTAGCATCCTATGTAGTATATATACAAATCTATAGATCCTATACAGGGCTGAATAAAAGTATTCGGATTACTTAGATGTTATCTTTTAGCTTATTAAAGAGTATGATTCGTAAAATTATTTTGGAAGCGTTGGAAAGTGTTACATAATCTATGCTTGACACATGATTTTTCGTTCTTGTTTTTAATATAGAGAGATTATCCCTCTCGGCTGGTGAATAAATATTTGTGACGTTAGTTGAAACTGATCTGTTGTATGTAACTGTTCATCACAACATTTTTCAATGCTTTTTCTTTTTTAATATCATGTCACTGCCATTTATGGATGCAATTGTTATTTTAATTAATGAAATAATTAATAAGTAAAACATAATGAAAAATATATGTATATGTCGAATTAAAAACTACTTGATGCCATAACAAACACATGTAATGCCTCTGACGTCAAGTGAATGTGACTCTATGCATTTTTGTTGTTAAATCCTAGTTTGGTGATAGTTTTTTTTTATGAAATGTGGTCAACGGGATAATGGTGAGGTACCATATTGTTAATTATATTTTAACAATTTATTAGTTATTTTGGTATTTTAAAGGTAATTATTAAATGTAAAAATATAGTTTTTAATTGAGAGGGAACATTATTATTTACGCTGTTTAAAATTTACAATAATAGGTAAAAGATTTGTCAAAATAAACATCAAACATGTCGAAATAAAATAATTAATCTTTCATGTAAATATATTTTTTATTGAAACTGTTTGGAAATATTGTTATTTGAGCATTTTAAACGTGACTTAAGTTTCCGTACTTAATGCTTTGAAAACACGTAATAATTTATTTCTCTTTTTAATATTCACGCGAAAGTATATTTTTTATTACGTAATTTTCTACATTTACTTCCTTTAACACGTGGAAGTTTTATTTATGTTTTTTTTAGTCACATGTAAATACATTTCTTAATTGAAAGGGAATATTATTATGTGTGCTATTTTACAAATTGGCAACAATCCAAATAATAGATTTTAAATATGAAATAAATCTTCATCAAAATAATGAAAATTTTGAAAAGAAAATTGAAATATAACCTCAAAAAACTACTCAAATTAAAAAAATAATTGCAGTCTGCACACTGCAGGCTTATCAACTATATCCTTATAAATTATGGTTAAATTCCTGTGCATAGTTTTCATTAATATAAAACTTTTTAAGAGAACTATTTTTACCAACTTTAATATTAATTTCTCTTAAAATAATTCTTCGATTTAAAAACTGTCTGCTTCAGCGTTTTTATCGAACATCTATTTATAAAACTACCAATTTTCATATTTTTATATGCAATAGTTTTCTGTATATTAGTCCAGACTTCAAGGCACAAAATCATCATTGACAGTTACTTTTTTTTTTAATATAGAGAGATTAATAAATTATGTTAAATTACAGAAAAGTATTTTGAGTAAGTATTGGTTATTTTCCTTTTCTTTTCAGTGTTTGATTTAAAATAAGTATTGGATATAGTTTTCTATTTTGATTTTTAAACTGAGATTTTAAATACTCTAATAATTGTTTACATATAAAATCACACAAGCATATTATAACAAAAATTTTATCTGTTACATTGTTCATTTTTTCTAATACAAATTTATTTATATTGTAATTAAAACTATCCACAATATTTTATTTGTTATTTATCCTGAATAAAATGTACTTAAGGAATTTAATCTATACTAATATTATAAAGGAGTAAAGATTGTATGTTTATTTGTTTGTTTGTAGGGGGTAATCTCTGGAACTACTGAACCGATTTCAAAAGTGATAGTGGCAAATTGATGATGACAACGCCTGCTCCAACATAGGCTATATTTTATGTCGGTGCCACTAACCACAAGGGGGTGCAGGAGCGAAAAACATTCTAAAATTGTGACTTTTTTATACTGAAGGAGCTAGAAATTTGAAATTTGGCATTGTAGTTACTTATAAGATGTAAATGCTCTCTAAGAATAATTTTTTTTTTTAAAAATCAAAATTTAAAAGGGTGAAAAGAGCGAAAAGCGTTCTAAAATCATTTTAAATTACAATTTCTATGGAATCTCTGGAACTACAGAACTGATTTCAAAAGTGATGGAGACAAATTGATGGTGACAATCCCTGCTCCAACATAGGCTATATTTTATGTTGGTGCCACTAATTCCAGGGTGGTGCCGGAGCAAAAAACATTCTAAAATTGCAATTTTTTTTTATGCTGAAGGAGCTAGAAATTTGAAATTTGGCATTGTAGTTACTTATAAGATGTAAATGCTCTCTAAGAATATATTAAAAAAAAAAAAAAAATCAAAATTTAAAAGGGTGAAAAGAGCGAAAAGCATTCTAAAATCATTCTAAATTACAATTTCTATGGAATCTCTGGAACTACAGAACCGATTTCAAAAGTAATGGTGGCAAATTGATGGTGCCAATCCCTACTCCAACATAGACTATATTTTATGTCGGTGCACTAACCCCAATAGGGTGCAGGAGCGAAATATGTTCGAAAATTGCGACTTTTTTATACTGAAGGAGCTAGAAATTTTAAATTTGGCATTGTAGTTACTTATAAGATGTAAATGCTTTCTAAGAATAAATTTGAAAAAAAAAATCGAAATTTAAAAGGGTGAAAAGAGCGAAAAGTGTTCTAAAATCATTCTAAATTACAATTTCTATGGAATCTCTGGAACTACAGAACCGATTTCAAAAGTGATGGTGGCAAATTGATGGTGACAATTCCTGCTCCTTCAGCCTCTTTAATAAGAAGCTATGCGTTGCTGACGGCTGGGTTTTTCGCTAATTGTTGCCACAGATTAATTTCGGAAAATGAAACAATTGAAGTTACTGAATAAAATAATAGCTTGAAAAGTATTTGTCAGAAAATTGTTAGACAAACTGCGTTTGAAAGGTAAAAAATTGTATTTTTCTTTATATAAATTTCAAATCTAATGATTATGCCGTTTTTCAAATATTGAATTTTAAAAATTACCAAATTTTACAATGGAGTACCATAGCGAAACCTTCATGCGTAAAAAGATAATGATAAGGGCGATGTGTCCTGACGTGTATGTTGGCTATAGCACGAGGCACAAATTATAGCAGCTTTATTATTCTGTTAAAATATAAAAGTGAATTATGAAATATCAATATTTTGTTTGATTAAAAGTTCGTTAAGAGAAATTGACCAGCGTAGCAGGCGTAGCTTGCTAGTACTGCTATAAAAATCTCAGATTATGTCATGAAATGTGTTTATGCCAGTTTAAACCAGTTATATCCACTTTCTGCCAGCAAAAACCCAGCCCTGCTCAGTACTTGGTAAACTAGGCCAAAGTACTACTTGGTACACTATTACCCCCACCATTACGTTCGTTTGGAAAGATTTTTATTTAAAAATATATAACTAAAACAGGCCGGAATGCTTGGTGTGTGCCTTCAAAGGCAGTGGGGCTCCTTTACTCTAGGTTTGTTTGGATAGATTTTCAGTCAAAAATAAATAATTATGCAAATTCAAGAAGTTCACTGCCTAAGGCAGTTGGACCCTTAACATTAGGTTAGTTTGGAATGATTTTAGTTTTAAAAATATAAAATCAAAACAAACCAGAGCATGGGTAGTATGCCCGATGTATGCTACCAAAGGTAATGGAAGCCCAAACTCAAGGTTTGTTTGGATAAATTTTGGAAAAATATATAATAATATATATAATAAAACTGATCAAATAAATGTATTGAATTATATGGGGTAAAACTGAATAATAACTTCAAAATATGCTCTTTAAAGAATGTCCATATTTATCAAAATAGTCAGAGTCAATGATTGTGTTAGATTCACTTTCACTCAGAAATTTTACTTTTTGTAAATGAAATGTTTTTCATTATCTCTGCTATTTCATCAGTCAACTACCTGTGTCTTATAGACATTTTAATTAGTCTGTGAAATATGATACATAAATATAGATAATTTAATTTAAAAAATGAATTAATTTGAAGCGGTGTTCAAAATTATTGTAGGTAAAAATCAAAATTAAAACCAAAGGGGAGTAAAAAAAAAATCTTGTTAACTTTACTGTGCTGAAAGAATTCTGATGGTATCAGCACCCACAATTGATAAGTGTATATATATATATATAATTTAAAAGTGCAGTGGAATTTGGTGCAACAAAATAAAAGTAATAAATAGAGCCCCACTTTTTCTTTTCAAAGAACAAAAATCCAAAGCCCAGTCAGTAATCATGACAATGCGACATATGAATAAATATTTCCAATCAAAAGTTTTTTAAATAGTAATAAAAAACATGCATCAGCTGAGAGCATTAGTCAAGCACTTGTGTGAAGGGTATGTCATATGTATACAGTTGATCAGCTGACACAGAGATTCCCCTTCTAAATGCTCTAGAAAATTTTCTGATAAGAAAAAAAAAAAAAAATTCATTAGACACATTAGAAATTTATGATAGAAAATAATCACATTTAAGAAACATTAATACATGGTGAAATAAATACACTTTTATTTCATTATAATAATTTTTTGACAAATCAAATTAACATGGATTCAAAAAATATATCTACTGATTCTATTCCTTTCTCTAGTTAGAAGGAAATGTGTTCTACCATAATACAAATTCGATTATGATAAAATTTTGTATGGTAAGCTTTAAAAATAAAACGTTCCAAGTATGTGGCATGAGTTTGTGTCTCTAGGAGTCTGAAAATCACAAGGCTTATCACGAATTCCTGTCACACAGGATGAGAGTGCAAATAATGTCAGCATGTATATGGGTCACTCACTCATCATGAAGGGTTAAATATTGTTATATTTTTTCTATTAAGTGCAGATATTTTCTTTCCTTTTTGAAGCTGTCAAGAGATATTTACATATTTTTCTTATATATGTAGAAATTTTTGTTATAAATATAGCATTTGATGAATAGAATTTTTTAAATACTAAAATGTACATTTTAGTTTTATCTTTTTATATAACAAAACAAATAAATAATGACTTCCTTTTTTCCCTCTCTTAGGTTTGGCGAGTTAGCTGGAACATCACTGGGACCATCTTAGCTTCATCTGGGGATGATGGGTGTGTCAGATTATGGAAAGGTATATTTATAATTTGTATGTCAATATTTTAAGTATTTTGTGGTATGTATAACTTTCTTTACTTTGAAATTTGAATATATTTCATTATTTAATTTATTTGTGCTGATATTTGATAAATTTTCAATGTGATGGATGGTTCTCTTAATCGGGATTGGGCTAATTGGTTGACAGATTACCTGTCCAATAGATAAATATAGTGATACCCCCAGTGGCAGAACTATCTTCAAGTGTCTGCAACGCTGATAATGTTTTCAAAAATTGTCTGCAATACGCAATATATCAGGGGTGGCCAACCTGTTTGGGAAGAGTGCCACTATCTGAAGAAAAAAAAATATGCGTGCCACTTCCAATTTTTCCAACATACTTAAAATATCAAAAGGCGATATCATGTTATTTATAAGCTTATTATGTGATTTTTACGCCAATACCACATTTTTTCTCTGTAAGTCTGAGTAATGGAGATTTAAAAAATAATATAAATAAAACAAAAATATAAACTTAGGTTTTTATTGTTAATAAACATTTTTAAAGGTTCTGCCAGATTATGTATTAAATAAAAATGAATAACTTGAAACATTTAATTCTAAATAATTATTAAACAAATAGTCAGTACTTACTTAATGTGGCTTTTGAATTTTTAGCTTTTTTACTAAGTCATCTATATTAGGATTAATTTTTGAAGACGCTAACAAAATTAGGTTTTTAGGTGCATATCAGTTAATCTTGAACGATATTTTGATTTTATTATGTTCATAATAGAAAACATTTGTTCACAAACATATGTTGATTCAAACCTACAGCAATATCTGACAGCCAAATCATGTAAATTTGGAAAATTACTTGCCGGTACAAATTTCCAATATTCAATATAATTTGGATCACTTGCAGCTGAAATAAGTTCCTTATATTTGCTTTTCAGTATAGCATGGTTCTGTAGGTCAATAATTTCGATTTGGATTTCAGGTGGGTAATAATTAATTTCTTGCAGAGAAATTGAAAAGGGATTTGTGAATAGATCCACATTTTTTTTATCAGCTTGAAAATCCTCAAATCTAGCACTGAATGAATCCTGCAAAATAGATATTAAATTTTTAAACCTCTCCTAGTTCGGAGAATTATTGACTTTCGTAGCTAGTTCTTTCATTAATGTGAAATGTGTTAATCTTTTTTCTCCAAAATCGAGATGAAAAAGCGAAAGTTTGTTTACAAAAGAAGATATATGACCAACTAGAGTAGGAAAAATACAATCTTTTCCCTGTAACCTTAAATTTAAATTATTTAAATGTTCCATAATATCAGTAAGAAAAGCTAAATCCCATAGCCAATCTGCATTCTTGAGTAGCAAGCACTCACTGGGTAATTCATTGTTTTCATCCAGATATTTTAAAACGCACTCCTTCAACTTCCAAAATCTCGTGAGTGCATTTCCTTTGGAGAGCCAGCGAACACTACAGTGAAGGAATAATTCGCCTTCCTCTTCCGTTTCTTCCGGGAAAAGCTCACGAAATCGTCGTCTATTTAGAGCTCGAGCTCGTATTTTGTTGATACAGCGCACTACAGGGTCGACAACAGAAGACAGGTTTAAGTCCTTGGCACAAAGAGCTTCTTGATGAATAATACAGTGATACTTAAAAACTTTTCTTGCCAAATAATTTTCAAGCAATGTAACAAAACTTTTTATCCTGCCAGTCATGCAACGTGCTCCATCTGTGCAAACACTATCTAATTTTGTCCACTCTACTTTGTTAACTTCAATTACATTTTTAAGTTCTTTAAAAATTTCCTCACCTGTAGTAAAAACTAATTGGCGCAAATCAAGAAGTTCTTCCACAGTATCAAAATTATCGTTCGCGTAACGCACAAATATGCTTAACTGCGCACTGTCTGTGATGTCGCAGCTTTCATCCAAAGTTAATGAAAAGTATTTGCAATATTGCAGTCCAGAGACAATCTGTGTACCAACATCCTGGCCCATGTCATCTATACGACGCATGACGGTATTTCTAGACAAGGCTATGTTATCAACCATATTTTTGAGCTTTTTATCGCCGACATTTTGGGAAAATATTATAAGGCTATTTTTTATTATCTCCTCTCCGTCAGAATAGTTTTTTTTCTTGCGGGCTAACAACAGAGAAAGTTCATAAGAAGCCCTCACCATACTTTCCATTTCATCATTTCTCTTCTTCAACAATGATTGGCTAAAATTTTCCTTTTTTTGTTGATAAATTCCAATCGCAAGTGTGATCCGACAGGATATTTACTATTAAAATCACTATGTAGTTGTGTGAAATGCCGCTCCAGATTAAATTTTTTCGGCACTGCTACACAAGTTCCACATATCAAACAAACAGGCTTGGAAGTATTTTGATTCGTAAACAAAAATTGTTCTTCCCAGACAGTTCTAAAATTACAAATTGCAATATCGTCTTCATATTTTCTTTTTGATGTCGAAGATTTACTCATAGACATAATGAAAAAATAAAAAGTTTTAAAACAACTATGCCCGAGGCTAGAATTTAAAAACAATTAAAAAAAAAACTTAACATTTTGCTTGGCAGTTCTACTAGATTCCCGCTGAAATACTGTTGCCAATTTCTGCATGAGGAAAAATTCATTCTTCCGTTTGCCGTTTGCTGATCAAGAGTGCAGGAAAAGAAATACCGTGAATTCAGACGAAACGGGGGATTTGTGGAGTATAGTGCCTATATATTTTTAGATTAAATTCACTGCAGTGCTGTTAATGTTTTTTTATTGGTGATTTCAGGCGCTTATTAGATTAATGTAGTGACTTCTTTTAAGTTTATTGCGAAAATTAACTTTGGACAGTTAATAAAGAACATTTCTATCTGGATTTCTGCCTATTATTTTTAATAAAAAAAAATTCAATAATTCTTCGCGTGCCACTGTTAAAACTCCGCCGTGCCACACTGTGGCACGCGTGCCACGTGTTGGCCATCCCTGCAATATATCATATAAACCTATTGTTACTGCTGTTGTAGTTGTAGTGCTAATTATCAGCATTTATCAGCATTTATCAGCCTTTCTGAGTAAAAAAAAAAAATCTAAAATTCAGAGCAAATATTCTAATAGGTTACAGGAGAGGGGGGAGGGGGAGAAAATCCCCTCTCGGCAATAATTATTCTTGTTGCAGGTCGGATTAACTCTGCTCTTGATTCGAGTTCATTTCAGGCTGAGTGTAGATTCTTGCAAATTGGGTTCTGGCGAACCCGATTTTTCAAAAGTTAGTTCAGTATATTGTTTCAGATTAAAAACTATGCCTATATTAATAAGCATAGAACTTTGTGTGTCTGCTATTTTCTAAAGGAATGCTTCATCTTTTCCGGGACTATTTTACAAAATTCACGTTTTCTTCGTGAACTTTTGACAAAATTAGCGTTTCTTTTTAACCCCGCGATCCTTTGGCGAAATTCACGTTTTTTTTCCGTGGCCCTTCGACGAAATTCACACTTTTTCTGTGATCCTTTGACGAAATTAGCCATTTTTTCCATGATTCTTTGACGAAATTAGCATTTTTTCTGCGGCCATTTGACGAAATTTGCGTTTTCTCTGTGGCCCTTTGATGAAATTTGCATTTTTTTTCCACGATCCTGCAACGAAACTCATGTTTTTTTTATAGTCTTTTGACGAAAATCAAGTTTTTTCAAGCCCTTCACGAAATTTGCATTTTTATCGCAATCTGTCAACGAAATTGGCCCTTTTATCGCAATCTGTCAACGAAATTGGCCCTTTTCCCAGATCCTTTGATGAATTTCGCAGTTTTTCTTTGGCCTTTGGACAAAATTCGCGTTTTTTTCCCGCAATCCTCCGTTGAAATTTATCGGTTTTTTTTCCGAGATACTTCGACAAAATTTACCATTTTTCGAGATCCTTCGACGAATTTTTCTGTTTTTTCGAGATCCTTCAATGACATTTACCGTTTTTTAGCGATCTTTCGACGAAATATACCGTTTTTTCATGATCTTTCGACGAAATATGCCGTTTTTTCACGATCTGTTTGCAGAATTCTCCATTTTTTTGCGATCCGACAACAAAATTTGCTGTTTCTTTGACGAAATTGGCCGTTTTTTCGTGATCCTTCGACAAAATTAATAGTTTTTTCCTCGATCCTTTGATGAAGTTGCCGTTTTCTCCATAGCCCTTAGACAAAATTCGCATTTTTCCGCAATCCTTCAACGAAACTTATGTTTTTTTGACGAAATTCACGTTTTTTCACGGCCTTTTGACTAAATTTGCGTTTCTTTTTGTGATCTGTCAATGAAATTAGCCATTTTTCACGATCTTTAAACAAATTTCGCGTTTTTCCGCGATTCTTCGACGAAATTTGCCATTTTTTCACGATCCTTTGACGAAGTTTGCTGCGGCATCGCCGTACGTTTTTAGTCTGCAGGTGCCCTAAAAAGTCTGTGACGCCCGTCGCAGCGTCGCGTACATTCTGCCACGGGGGTGATACCTCAGCTAAAGAATGTTTCAATGGAGATTTTTTTTTCTGTATTTCAGACTCACCTAATGAATGTTTTAATTGGATGTTGCAGCTAATATAACAGAGCTGTGTTACAGTTTAGTTTCATGGCAAATCATGTTGTGGTTAACAAAGATTCCCGCTAATATTGTGATTCTGGAATGAATTAATTTTGTTAGCTGAGGTGTCACTCTAATGTCTCTGCTTATGATTCCTCACAGTTTCAAGTATTTGTGCTGATAGTAGGAATGTATATATATATATATATATATATATAATATAGAAGCTAATCAAAGTGATTTATGAGCCAAATAGGCTAAATTATGGTATCATATGAAAATCAATAATTTCAACTAGATAATTATTGAAAAGAATATGTAAAAAACATTCCATACCAATTTGCACAATGCAGCAGAATTTTATAGAATGTTAAATAATTATAATATCTTTGAATTTCAAAAAACATATCAAGTTCTTGTAACAATCTAATTAAATCTCCAAAGAGAAAATTAATAATAATGTGTAGACAGAATACCACATAGTTAACAAGTGCAATCATAATTTTACCATAGCTTGTGCTTCAATGGTAATTGGCCAAAAATACTGACAGGGGTCGATCCAGGAAAAATTTGGGGCCTATTTAGGGCCCCTTCACAGAAATCTATTTGATAAAATGGGTCCCTTCACAAAAATAAATTTGATAAAATGGACCCCTTCACAAAAATAAATTTGATAAAATGGACCCCTTCACAAAAAAAAATTTGATAAAATGGATCCCTTCACAAAATTCTATTCCATAAAAACTTACTATTTATTATTTATTTATTATTTTGTGATGTTTTAAAATGTGTAATTTGTAAACAAACAAGTTCACCAGAGAGAAAACTTCAGCAAAAGGATTTTAAGAAGTTTTTGTTTATAAATGCTTGGTGCGAATTTGATTAACTGGATTTCAACTTTCGTTACAAAATGTTATTTTTCACAAAAATATAATAAATTTCACAAAAATAGCCTTTACTTTTCACAAAATGGGCCCCAAGAATAAAAACCTGCATCGACCCCTAACTGAAAATATAAAGAATATTTAAAAGAAGAGAGAGAGAAAATTAATATATATATATATATATATATATATATATATAATAAACCATAAAATGTTAATAATTTGGAGTTGATATCAAGTGAATACAAATGGATTAAGAAATGAAATATGAACTAAATATAATGGAAAATTGGATAATAATAGATTTAAATTAGAATTGGATATGAAAAAACACATGTAGATATAATTTTCAACCTGGATGTACCCACACGTGTTTTACAAAATAATTCAGTATTTCATAATTATATTGGCATATATGCTAAGATCAGTACAATCATCCAGGTAATATATATACTGTACTGTACAGAACCATTTATCTGTGAACCAGCTATCCAGAGTCTTATTTCTAATCAACTGTCTTCAGAATCTTTCCAGAAAACAGTGCCATACAATGCCAGTTTGACACATTTCTAGATACATTTCCACATGCATAGCATATAACTTGATGCCAACATCTAGAGTTTGAATTGGAAGCATTTAAGTATAGAAGTTTTGATTTTTATACAGAATTTTTTTTTTCCAAGGGATTTCCATAAACTCTTCTTTCAAAGTGGTTCTTTGATCTGGATTGAATCTGATTAATCTAATAATTAATTTGAAATGAGAAACAATAGCTTTGCTACATATATTCTACAAATCTCATCAAATGGGTGTTACTTTGATGCCCAACCAATTATGCAGAATATGCATAATCTGGTCCTGATTATTCTAGATAAATAGTTCTGTACTGTATTTTTTCAAAAGTTTACTTTAAGGAGTAAACTGTTTTATGAAGTTAAAAATTTAGTTATTATGCAGGGGTCGATCCAGGCAAAATTTGGGTCCTATTTAGGATGTCCTTTCACAAAAATCCATTTAATAAAACAAGTCCCTTCACAAAATTCCCCTTAATAAAATAGGCCCTTCACAAAAATCCATTTCATAAAATCATACTCTTCATTAATTGTTTTTATTTTGTTAAGTTTTAAAATATGTAATTTTGGAATAAAACAAGTTCACCAGAAAGGAAAACTTTAGCAGAAGGACCTAAAGAAATTCCTATTAATAAATGTGTGGTTCGGATTTGAGTAACTGGATTCCATCTTTTGTTACAAAATGTTATTTTTCACAAAAATATAATAAATTTCACAAAAATAACTTTTATTTTTCACAAAATGGACTCCAAGAAAAAAAAAAAAAAAAAAACCTGCATTGACTCCTGGTTAAACCAGGAATTGGATGAAATATTTCATATCATGATAGACAATTTGGTTATGTACTTTATTACTCTTGTATTATTTTTAATGCTTAAATAACTTGTACTACTCCAGATTGCTGTCATTAAACAAACTTTACAAGACTGATATTTTCCTAAATGTTGCTTAAAAAATGGTGAAATATCTTAGACTAAAGTACAGTATTATAATTTGCAAGATATGCGCTGTATCTTAATATTGTTGTTTTAATTTTATTAACAGTGTGTGCACTGTGTATTCAGATGTTTATTTCTCAGGTAGTTATGAGAATTTGTCTCTGTGTCTTTCTTTTAAAGTAATCAAATACAGATATCCAGTTTTGTAGTTGTGTTATGTATTTCAAACCTATAAGTGTTAAGCTATTTTTTTTTTCAACCCTGAAGTTGAGGAATTAAAAGGCTTGCTATAAATGTATATAGAATTTTAATATTGCATTACATAGATATGAAAGGTATTCAAATAGCAATCTACATACAAATATTCGGTGCAGCTATTATTTTAAAATGTGTTTTTCATATATGCAAAAATTATGCATAACACTTAAAGGGTTAAAATATAAAATGTATCACAAATTAATTTATAGCGAAAGAAAAAATAAAATTAATTTTATAAAATCTATGAAGCATGCTAGTTAAATATTTGATTTTTTAAACACACATCTAAAATGTCTTTATAAATGTTTTATTTCAATTTTAATTTTTGCATTTTAAAAATTTTTTATTGTTATTATTTACAGCATCCTATAACGAAAAATGGAAATGTATTGCCACTTTAAAGGGTGATGGAAGCACTGAAAGGGATTCTGTAAGTAAAACTTTAAATGGTGAACCTGAAGCTCCCAGTAGAATAGAAGTCCCACATACTACTGGAACTATGATGACTAGGTATTACAAATTAGGACAAGTTGGTCACATGAAATATGAGCCTGCTCATTGATTTAATTTTTTTTAAATTACATATTGTTTTAAGCCAGTGTATACATTTGTACTATAAATTTTTAAGATAAAATTGTATATCTAATTTTGATGAAAATAAATTATTTCATAAATTTATGTAAATACTTTTATTTTGTGAATTTTGGTGTTCAGTTTAAATTCAGTAAAAAATAATATTAAAATAATATTAAATGTCTCTAATCATTACAGGTTTTTTAAAAATTCTGTGAACTTTCTTATCTGATGATGTTAAGGGTATTATTTTTTTTAATCTTTTCCTGATTTTTTTAATTGATTGACACTTTACTCTTGTTTTCATAAATACTCAAATACTCATCATCAAAAAATATGTCTACTGTAATCCAGTAAATCCCCTTTTTGTGTCATTGAAAAAGAACAATAATTTTTAAAAAAGTACAAAAAAAAAAAAAAAAAAAAAAAAAAAAAAAAAAAAAAGAGCAATAGTAGTTAAAAATGTATCTTGCATAATATGTGAATGCTGAAATGTTTTTTCTCCAAATGTTGAATGATAAAATAATTTTGAAGATCATCCATGACTTTAAGCTTAATATTTGAAAATGAGGCATATTCTTTAGTGTTGTCTATATTACAGCTCCTACTATTCACTTCTCTAGATGCAATTAATTCACATAAAAAAGGTATATTAGTGTAGGTAATTTTACACTAAGGATTATGTAGTAAGCACAAGTAAATATGCAAGCAATTTGCTCCATACAATAACATTGCCCATTTCATTTTTATGTAGGCAGTCAGACAGTTTCAAATTAAAAAGGGCAGGTTTGGCAAAATTATGTTGTGCTTTTTCTTATTTTATTCTATACCATACAACTAAAATTGGATTCAGTAGCTGCAAAACATAAGGTGTTTATGGTTTTAATTATGCCAGTGTTTGTAAATATATATATACATATTATCACAATTTCATTTATAGAATGGACAATAAATTTTCTTAGACATACAAGGCATTTTCACTGGAACTGTAAAAGATAAATAATTAAAAATTCAATGTAATAAAGAATCACCAGGAAAAATCAATATACAATTGATAACGATATACAGTAGCTCATAAAAGTAAGCATATATACTTGGAAAATCTAGAATAATAAAATAATTAATAAAAGATATAATATAACTAAAAGAATTTAGGATGATATGTGATGTTATAATAAATTGTTCACATCTACATCTTTGTACGAGAGTTTTCAGCTACATTACAAAATTATGTCAAACAAAAATTAGATGAATAGAAACAAAATGTCTTTACTAACTTACAATAAAAGTACAGAAGTTAATACATTTCAATGTGAGATCTGTTGGTAACACATATGTCCAAGCGCTACTCTTACTCTTTCATTCCATGTATTTGCAAGCATATGAGGAATTATAGATTGAATAGCAGCTATGGTATGTTGCTTCAATTCCTACAAATTTATGCAAGGCTACACATAATTTTTCACATAACTTCACAGTGAAAAATACAACAAGTTAAATCTAGAGATCAAGGAGGCCAGAGAATCACACCATCACAGCCAATCCATCTGTTGGAGAAATGCCTCATCTAGGCAATTATGTATGCATATCGACCAATGTGGAGGCACTCCATCTTGCTGGAAAATGACATTGTCATCTCTTTTGATCTGTGGTATAGCAAAATTTTCTAACATATCCAAGTAAATGTTACCATGGATTTCTCGCAGAGGAAGAAAGGACCAATAAAACTTCTCTTTCTGATAAGGTGCACCACTCAGGTTCAGTGATAGCATGAGGGCGTATGGGGCGATTCATGCCCCATATCTTACAGTTGGACGATTCACAGTGCCTGAAATATAAAATGTTAATTCATCACTAAAGCTTATATTTTTGAAAAAGTTTCCTTTGCCTTCACTTCTACTCAACACATGTGAAGTGAAATTGTATTACAAAGTGTAATTGTTTACACTTATCTTTTGCAGCACTTGGATTTTATGCACATGAAGCTTTAATTTCTTATACAAGATATTGCAAACTATTGATTTCAGAATGTGCAGTTCTGTACTCACTTGACGAACGGATTTTCTGAGGCTCAGCCTGTAACTTTTGCCAACTAGATCAACAGTCTTACCATTGATGGTAGGCCTATTGGCTCCTCAATGATGGTGCACAATACCAGTTTTTTATTATTTTTTTTCATCTACTACTTAATTGCATTCAATGGCAGAGGATTAGAACCAAATTCTAAACAATATAGTCTTTTAACTTTTATGTCTGTCTTTAATACCATAAGTCATAACACACACACACGGCCTTCTGCTATACGGATGACATAACTACTGATTGAAATTTTCACATACAATCCTCAGCAGGCCACATCTACCACCATCTATTGGGTTCTAGGAATAACAACACTGCAAAAAAACTCTTTCGGAAAACGGTTATTAATATGAGACATCAAAGAAACACCACTGT
Organism: Maratus michaelseni; assembly: GCA_963931845.1. Classification (NCBI taxonomy): domain Eukaryota; kingdom Metazoa; phylum Arthropoda; class Arachnida; order Araneae; family Salticidae; genus Maratus; species Maratus michaelseni. The sequence continues at coordinate 314,040,775 of OZ007589.1, read as the reverse complement.
TTTTATTTTATTTTTTCATAAATTTGTAATGTGTCCAATAATTCTTGGACACATTCCTGTATATATATATATATATATGTGTGTGTGTGTGTGTGTGTGTGTGTGTGTGTGTGTGTGTAAATATTTTTTTTCAGAATTAAAAATTTATTTGACTTTTAAAATTGCTAATTTATTTGAAATAGTCACAATAGTGGAGACTTATAATATTTTAAACAAAAGCTAATGTTATAAAGACGAAGATGAAATGTATTGGATTATTTATTTAATGTTAAAAGTAAATTGCGAAGTTTTTGTCAGTCATTTGCTCATTCTACTGAAGTATTGTTTGTTTGGACATAGAATATTTTATATTGTGGTATTATGGATGCTTCTAGAGGAGATATTTCATTGGATTTTTCAAAATATAGTTTTTTTCTAGGTATAGCACCATTTTGACACCCTAAATTTTTATTTAAAAAAAAATGCACATAACATATAAAGATGAATATTTGAAAGATTTATTTATTCCAACAGCACAAATTATTAATTCTTTTAATGTTTATTTATTCGATAGTTCGATTTTTTAAATGTCTGCTTATTTAATATACAGAAGAAAAATACATTCAAGTTGCTTTATTGTATATGGTTTCTTGTACACACATTTTTAATATTTGCAAATTATATTCAGTTGAATTGCATGACTTTCCAAAATTAAAAATACACCATTTGATTGAGTAAGCCATATTAAATTGAAATTTTTAAAGACACAAGCATTGAGAGGAAGGCACAAGTGAACATTATTTTTTTTTTTATTCGATAGTTCGATTTTTTAAATGTCTGCTTATTTAATAATATACAGAAAAAAAATACATTCAAGTTGCTTTATTGTATATGGTTTCTTGTACACATGTTTTTAATTTTTAATATTTGCAAATTATATTCAGTTGAATTGCATGACTTTCCAAAATTAAAAATACACCATTTGATTGAGTAAGCCATATTAAATGGAATTTTTTAAAGACAAGCATTAAGAGGAAGGCACAACTGAAAATTTTTTTTAGGACTAAATAAGTCAAAAATGACCTGTAGCAATATTTGCACAATTCTCAGTCTTAAAGAATTTTTCAGATTCTTTACAAAATAATTTATAAATTTAATAAGGATTTTTTGAAAACAGATTAAAAATTTTCATATACCTGTTAAAGGAAAAGAGACGAATGTGCATGACAAAGTAGAAATTCTTTATGAGTGCACCAGTTTCTCTATTTACATTCTAGTATATTCTGATGTAACATTTAAATTGATGTTTCCAATATTATTAAGTCTACTTATAAACTTAAATTACAAGAAAAGACTGATAAACTGTTATACTGGTCAACTTTTATTGAAAAAGAGAGTTTGTGTTTTGAGAATAGTAAGCATAAATAAACATAACATGCACATCCAGTTTGATGTTTTTTTTTACTGTTACGTGTTAAATAAAATAATATTTAAGACACATTAAAAGTTTTTGCACAAAGGCACACAAACTTCATCCATATAATCATGCTATTAGAACCAAATCTGGATAGTTACAGCCAAACTGTACGTGTTAATAACTATATCTTATGGTCTAATAATATCTAGATTTAAAAGACAATTTAGTCATTTCTTTTTCAGCATTCAAGTGTTAAACCACACTATAATGAACCTGGACTACAGCAAGCCTCTGGGTATAGTGAATAAAAAATTTGACACTTCACTTTATTATTCATATCCTATATGTTATATGTAATGGATATTTCGATATGGGAAACTGAAAATGTACTTTGTTGAATGTTTGTTTATAACAGGATGTGATTGTATTTTCTTGCCCTTAAAATTACAAAGAATGTTGTATTCAGGGATTAAGGGGATGCTTCACCACTCCTTGCTGATCATAAAATCCCATGTTAACCTATGGAGAAATTTAATTTGATAATTGCTCATTACCTTATATAATTAACGAAATATTGTTTTCACCATCAGGAAGTAAATGTTCAATGCTAATGAAATGTATTTTTAAATGTTCTTTTCTTAAATTTTTAAGAAGACAATAAATTCTTAAAGTTTTCCTCAAATTAAAATTTCAAGGTTTATGGGCTTTTTAAAAATACTTAAAATGTAGGGAAATAATTTTTGAAAACCCATTACAATGGCACTTGCCTTCTACTTTCTGATGGCAAAAACAGTATTTCGATAATTATATTAGGCAGTAAGTAATCACCTAATTAAATTTTCCAATAGGTTATATAGTCTAATTAAATTTTCAGCAAGGCTGAAACTATGCTGGAAATTAATGACACTAACAAACAGGGCTGTGGAGTCGGAGTCAGGCCCATTTTTAGGCAAAAGAGTTGGAGTCAGAGTTGCCAAAAAACAGGCCGACTCAGACTCAAGCTTGTTTTTTGGTCAGTTTGAAGTGAAATTAAACCAATTCTATGTAATTTTAAATTTATAAATTAAATTATTATTTTTAATTGTGGACTATATATACCAGACAAACCAGATTAAAGAAACCCAATGCCAATATACAGTGTACATCATATATGAAAACTGTTTTTAATTGAAAACTCTAGTTGATATTTTACATTTAGTATATAGTTCTTTCTGTTTTTTTTTGGGGGTTTGCAGACCGCAAGTCGTTTTTTTTTGGGGTAATGCAAAAATTGGAAATTTCTGCTATTTTTTATAATTCATTTTTTTTCTTTTTTTCTTGTTTCCCTCAGACTCTTCGGGTCTGTGAACTCAGGAGAAACACTGAAATTATAAATTTTCTCCCCCTTGTTTTCATTTGCAAGAAACCGTCCCAAAAATTTGAAATTGTAATTTTTTTCCTGAGTCTCCAATACCCAAAATAATGATGAAATAGTGTAATTTCTGTTATCTTTCTCCTTTTGATTTTTGGGTCTACATGACCTGAAAATATGAAATTTTCACCTTTTTTTTCGAATCTACAGAAACCAAATTATTTCTGAAGTAGTAAAATTTTCATGTTTATTTTACTTCCCTTACATTGGCCATTACAATTTTTTAGTTCTGGAGGAAACAAAATAACTCCAAAATTGCAGTTTTTTTGTATTTTTTTTTTTTCTAAATCATTAGGATCCAAAATAGTAAAATTTCCATTTTGTTTTCTTCTCGGATATCAATATTTGATTTTTTTGGGTTTGCAGGACCCAAATTGTACAATTAATAATGCTGAAAATATAAAATTTTTCTTTTTTTTACGAAGCTGTGAGAACAGAATTAATACCATTCAACTGTTGTTGTTTTTATCTAATAGTTTCAAATTTAACTTTTCGATTACAATTTATATGCATGTAAATATTTTACATGCAGTTTTTTTACAATTTTGACTTAATTAAATTTTACCACATATAAAATTTAAAGCACATTGAGTTTTTATGTGAGTGCACATAGAGTATCTGAGAGAGGGGGGGGGGGGAGAATGTTCAAAATATTTTCAATCTTTACCAGAGCCGATTAATGCAGGGGCAAAGTTCCACAGGCATTTTATAAGAGTATTTTTGGCATATTTAAAAAAAAAAAATTCTGCGTTTTAAAAAGGTGAACATTTTTATACTAAAATACTGTTAGAAGTTTTCTGCTGCAGTAACTAGATCCTGGTCTTGACTACCTATCACAGCTTACACCCATAATTTATCCGAAGAAATGAAACGAAAAAAAAAAAACATTGGTCGATATATGCTTCAAGGTTAAACAGGAATGTGACAGTTGGTTGTAGTGTTGCTAGTTGGGTATTTTTTTTATTCTGATTGCCTGATTGCTACCACTTTTCTGAAATACAGGCTGGCTAGTAAACACTGTTACAAATATTCCGTCATTTTATTTTGCAAATATAAAACAAGAACGAAAAATCATGCGTCAAGTATAGATTATGTAACACTTTCCAACGCTTCCAAAATAATTTTACAAATCATACCGTTTAATAAGCTGCGAGATAACATCTAAGTAAACAATTTGAAAAATGCATAACATATTTAAAAACATAATTTCAGGAATTTCCAACGTATACAATATTTGGAAAAATATCCGAATACTTTTATTCAGCCCTGTATAGTATATGATCTATAGATTTGTATATATACTACATAGGATGCTAAATTTTAGTTCAGTTAAGAAACGCGTAGCACAGTTTAAAATTCTCCTTCTGGAGTTTCTGTCAATAAACGGAAATGTGTTCACGAACTTTTGTATTTCCCTGTATATGATCTACAGAATTTATACACACCACGTAATAAACAAAAAGTGAGTTAAATTAAAAATCGTGTTCAGTAACTTAAAACGCACTTCCAGGAATTATTGTTAACAGAGAGTAGAGAAGTCTTTTGTGTGTCCCTGTAAATGAACGATGACTGCTATACACACACTATTCTGTAGTAAGTCTCTTGTAATGCACCTTAGTGATATTTATAAATTTCAATGTGTTTAAAATAGTGAAACATTATTTAATTAAACAGCAAGCGATTTTTCTCCATAGACGTAATGTAACGGAATTATTTTGACTGTCCCTGTAAAGTAACTATAAGTGCTATGCACACCCTATTCCATATTAAGCTTCTTGTAATATACTTTAGTGATATATATCAATTACAATGTGTTTGCAATTGTGTAACATCATTAAAATAAACCGAAAATGATTTTTCCCCATAGACCGTAATGTAATGGAATTCTTTTGAGTGTCCCTGTAAAAAAACTATAAGTGCTACACACTTCAGTTGAAATAGGGAACGTGCTATAGATAACGACAATAACATATAAAAATTGCAAGGCAATCTGAGCATATTTACGGGAGACGGACAGACGGCTGACGGCCAGACAAACCGAAGTCATAAACATTTTTCAACTAGGTTGGAAAGTGTTAATAAAAAATGATAAATACACTAATATGATGAACATCCAAGATCAAAGTTTACCTGAAAATAATTTTACTCGAATTGGCAGCCATCTTTATCAGTTATCAAAGATAATCTCTTATGCCATTGTCCAACTGTGGCACAGATCATTTTAAGAGGTAATCAGTCCCATTTACACAATATGGAAGCTTTGAGAGAGTCCAAACTTCTGTGTTGTTTGTTGTTTGCTATTTATTTTAGCCTCTAAAATCCCCCAGATGCAATAATCTAAAGGATTTAAATCCGGTGAAGAAAGTGGCCAATCTTCTTGCATGATAAAGTTTGGACAATTGACATGGAGCCAAGCCTGTGTTAATTTAGCTCGGTGCAAAGGTGCAGAATCTTACTGAAATATCTAATTCTTTTTGGGATACAACTTGTTAGCATGTGGCAATAAATTTGTAGTCAATATGTACTGTTTGTAATATTACGCATTGATTTTTATTCCTTTATCGATGAATTCAAAGCCAATTTTCCATTGTTTGACACTGCAGTCCAAACCATAACAGAATTCTTATTCTGAAAGCGTTTAACAGTTCGAAGGTTTTCAGGTATATCCTCGACAGTTGCTGAATATACAACATCATATTTAGCATTATAACACTGTTCAGTGCAAAATAGCTTCTCACCAGAAAATATTATTCTGTCCACACTTTTCCTACCATTCCACTTCAGCAATTCCTTGCATCTTTGTAATCTTTTTATTTTTTGTGCAGTAGTCAAACCTTGCTCCACAAAACTTTTCTTTTGTGATAAGGGCAAAACCCAGGTCTTCATTTATAATAACTTGCATAGTTCTGCGACTCATGTTCTTTTCTGCAGCCATTTTATTTGCAGAACGTTGTGAATTACTTTGTATATTTTCACGAATTCTTTTGATGTGCTATTTTGTGCGAACTGCGGGTGGATGACCAGACCTAGGTCGATCTTTACAGCTACTAGTATCCAATAATAGATTTATAGTTCTATATATAAATGTTTTATTAAAACTAAGGCATTTTAATTGCTTAAAGATTTTACCTGCAAAAAATCTGTGATCAAAGAGCTGTTTAATCTTCATTCTTTTGGCTTCCATTTTTAAAATAATTTTAAATATTTGCTTTATACAAAAATCATCTACACTAATAGAAAATTGCCTAACGCTGAAATAGAGAAATAAATTGTTTTACCAAACGATTAAAATTAATTCTTACTTTTTGGAGTGTAACAGTATTTAGTAGCCACCCTGTAATTATGTAGCTTTTATTTAATGACAAATTTAATAAAGAGACTATTACTATTTCAAAATAAATGACAGCAATGAAGTTATCTGTATAATAGAAACTCACTCAACACTGTACTTTAGCCATCCTGGAGTAGGAGTCTGTCCTTTTAAAATTTATGGAGTTGGAGTTGGTCATTTTTCCCACTGACACTACAGCCCTGTTAACAAAGGATGTGAATTTTCACTTTGCTATACAGTGTGCAACCAACAGAGCAAAAAATGTCCAGGCCACGGATCGAACCTGGATTTGGTATAGCGCACCAAGTACTTTACCATTTAAGCCACCAGGACGACATCCAGTCTGGCATTTTTCTCTCTTATATGTTGGCAAGGCTGCAACTTTGCAGCACAAGGTGGACAGTCGTACATGAGCATACAACTTTAGTGGCATACATGAGAACAGCTTCCCAGCATCACAGAATATGTTCTAATTAAATTTTCAGCAGGACTAAAACTATGCTGGAAATTAATGTTATGTAACATTAATGTTGTATGTTTAAAACTTTTAACAGTTTTTTAACTATTTTTTGTGATATTTGAAACACCATACTAATTAATAAAACAAGGCTTTTACTAAATCTAAATTACAAATAGCATAAATTTTTCTATAGATACATGTAATCCTAATAATATTATAAATCTGATTGTGCGCAAATGTTAGGCTGAAGCCAGCGTCAAAATGGAGCGTTTAATGATCCTGCATCTTTGCATATAAGTTGATTATAACCCTCAAATGAACATAGACGGGTTTTTGTTTATTTTATTCAAATATTTTTCTTAATAATTCAAAATTTCGTTTTTTCATAGAGAGTAAATGGACATTTTTTTCGTATAATATTTTAAAATGGTTAAATTTACTTTACCGTTGCTAATACTTTATCGTTGCCAAAACTAATTCAAAACCCGGAATCTCAACAATTTAGTTTCAATTGAAAAATTTTCACGTGAAAAATAAAAATAAAATTAAAAAATGAAAGAATTAATATAATTGGATTAAATAATATTATTAGAAATAAAACGTACTTTTTTTAGTTTTTGATAATAATACAAGGTTTCAATATGTGTAACCATAGGAAACAGGCGAATATGACGCCGTACATAAAAAATAAAGCGGATATGCTTTGATTGGTGAAATAATATAATCTTTGGGTTTTTTCTTCACTTTTTTTCTTTTTTCCTCTTTTGTATGGTAATAATACTTGGCGTTTTACCGTCTGCGCAAGGCTAATATAACTATACCGTATTTTTTATTTAAATTTTTTAAAAGTAAAAAGAAGTTTCAAAAGAAAATGGTTAGCAAATGTCAATAATATGCTCCGCAAAATTATCCATGTCAAAAATGATGTCATGGATAGCGAGAAATATTTATTTTCATTCTTAAAACTAAAAGAAATAACTCAATTGCCTAAAAAAAAAAAAAAAAAAAAAAAAAAATGACGAATGTCAATAGTTCCATTTTTGTTGATAAAACCTAAGGATTTAACATTATTTCATTAAAGTAACATAATTTTCCCTATCCCAGTATTGAAATTAATTGCCTGGAAAAGAAAATTAACAACAATTAAGTCATTAAAAAGCGATTTCTTTGGGGGAAAAAGAGACGTCATAGTTATTTGAAATAAAACAGGAATTTTCCAATATGTTTTAAAAGGAGTGGGAATCAAATCCTTACATTAATAATGCAAGGATCAGTAATTATAGAAAGTAGATGAGTTTCACGCCATATTTATAACGAAAAATTTAAATGTTTTTTGTATCTATACTGATTATTAAGCATGAATATCTGCTATATACAGATGAGAGTTTTCTGCTAAAAATCGCATCATAATTTTTAGAAAAGGAAAATGAACACGAATCTATTATATTAAAATCTGACCGTGTGTTTGTATTTCGCAACTACTCCTCGCTGTAAAAAATTGCTGCAGCAGAGATTCCAGGCAATGTCCATAAGAAAACCGGTTTGGTTACTAGATAAACGAGCTTTGTTATTAGATAAACGGTTTTTGCCCGTAAAAACATGAAATTTACGGAAATTGACCGTTTACCTTGAAAAGGAGGAACTCCCCGTAAAATTACGGCAACAATTCACGGAGAATGTCCGTGAATTTACAAGTTTCTTTTACAGTGCTAGACTATCGAATGCAACGCGATTTACTTAATACCGGTTATCATTGATCCGAGGATGTCACACAAACTGTCAGAAGTTAAAAAATTAAATTAGATGCCAAGATTTTTTTTTCTTTTTTGTAAATTTTAACGAAGTTTCTCTAAAAACGAAAAGTAAATTACTCCATATTTGTGTATAAAAAAGGGAGAAATAAAACAGATCAGTATATTCTTTACACCATTTTCTCATTAAAACTGAAAAACAGAATTTATTTTCACTTTGAATAGATGGTGAAAACAAAATCTTGATTTCAGTAAATTCTCCGAAAAATAAAAACATATTTTCACATATTCAAACTTCATGAATCAATTTATTCTGGAGAACAAAAATTGCCTGTCAACATACTGTCATTTAGAAAACAAGATTTGTTTCAGCTATACATTAAACCAAGGAGGCAGAACTGAATTTAAAGAAAAAACATGTACTATTTCCAATTAATGTTTTTTTGAAGAATGGCTGTTAAAACGTTTTACAAAGGCGTTAAAAGTAAAATTGTTTTTGAGGTAAAATTGACATTTGTTTTTACCCTATTAGTCTATTTCCACGATTTTATTTGGTCCTCCTTTTTGCATCGGTTGCAATTTCATTTTCGCGATTATTTGGCACAAAATTTCACTTTTTTAAGACTGAGTTATGTCAAGGTCCCTATAACAAAAAATACCGCATCGTCTCCTATGAAATGTGATAAACAGTTAGTTAATTATTAACGTTTTTAATTATCGGGAGTGAAATATTTTGCTTAATTAATGTATTTATTCTTCTTTTAATGTTGCGCTAACGAAGTCGCGGGTAACAGCTAGTTCATATATATTTTAGCTAAAACAAACTCATTATTATCACTAATAAATGTACTTTTAAAAAATAATTTTTATTTTAAAACAAAAAAATAAGAATTTTTATTTTATCCTTTTATACTCAGGCATATCAAATGGATTTTCTGTAACTTCGGATGATAAGTTATTTCCATTAAAATACAAAATATATTCTTCATTTCTACTGTCCAGTCATACTTTTATAATTTCTTACATTCTATGTTAATGGGGCCTTCATAATGCTTACTCTTCCACATAATATATATATATATATATATATATATATATATATATACTGGTGTCCAGAAATTAAGGGGCAGTGACCAATTTCAGACGTTTCATCAAATATCTTATTGAAATTCGTGAGGAAATGCCTGGAATGCCCTTGAACTTTGAGGATGTAAAGAACATGTTTGACTTCTTTTTTTGTCAAAGTTGAAGATTTTTTGTCATGATTTGATAGTCAATACTGTAGGGCAACTCACATAAAAAGACCAGTGAAAAATCATGCAAACTCAAAAAGTTACAGCAGTAATTGAAAAATTGAGGAGGAAATCCCAATTATGACAAAAAATCTTTGCTGTAGTTTATGCATGCACAGTTAAAATTTATTTCATACAAATACCCGTATCTCATCAAATATTCAACATATTAATATTTTAATTGCAGTATACTATTTCTATGATTTTTGTCAAGTTTTTGGAAAATGGTGTTAAATTCGGCTGAATTTCAATTGCCTTAGAAACTGCATGCTATATATATATAAAACCTTTTAAATTTTTCACAGAAACGTTAACATCTTCATGAATATACGTGCTATGCTTACATAAATGAACACAAATGTTGAACAGGACCTACATAGTCATTTGCTAAACTGACAGATCATTTTTAGCCTTTCTGTTGCTTGGGTGATCGAAAATATTATTTTATTATTAAAATTATTATCCCCCCCCCCCCTCTAATATTCCTCGCAACCAAATCTTCACTGAAAAACATGAAGTCAAACATGTTCTTTACATCCTCAAAGTTCAAGGGCATTTCCTCACGAGTTTCAGTAAAATATTCGACGAAACGTCTGAAATTGGTCACTGAAAGTGCCTTAGAATTGAAACAACATTTTTTATTTTTCTATAAATGTATTTTATCTATATTTGATTGTTTTTTAATAGTTGCTTCTCTAATATCAGCTTAAATCTCCAACTTTGGTGCCTTTTTTCTAAAAGATTTTTAGTCTTTAACCCGACCGTCGATCAAAATTGCAAAATTGTAAAAAAGTTGTTTTCTCTGTAGTTTTTTTTAAATGCTAAAAAAAATATGATTTTTCCAACATGGTATAAAAAACACAATTAAGTATGTGAATATAATCCTTGAGAGTATTAATGCTTACTCAATATTTTAAAACTGCATTATATTAATAGAGTTATATTAATTTAAATAATGCTTTTATTGCAGTGAAAGTATGAAATTAATTGCCCTGTATTGAAATTAATTGCCTGGAAAAGAAAATTAACAACAATTAAGTCATTAAAAAGCGATTTCTTTGGGGGAAAAAGAGACGTCATAGTTATTTGAAATAAAACGGGAATTTTCCAATATGTTTTAAAAGGAGTGGGAATCAAATCCTTACATTAATAATACAAGGATCAGTAATTATAGAAAGTAGATGAGTTTCACGCCATATTTATAACGAAAAATTTAAATGTTTTTTGTATCTATACTGATTATTAAGCATGAATATCTGCTATATACAGATGAGAGTTTTCTGCTAAAAATCGCATCATAATTTTTAGAAAAGGAAAATGAACACGAATCTATTATATTAAAATCTGACCGTGTGTTTGTATTTCGCAACTACTCCTCACTGTAAAAAATTGCTGCAGTAAAATTACTGCAGCAGAGATTCCAGGCAATGTCCATAAGAAAACCGGTTTGGTTACTAGATAAACGAGCTTTGTTATTAGATAAACGGTTTTTGCCCGTAAAAACATGAAATTTACGGAAATTGACCCTTTACCTTGAAAAGGAGGAACTCCCCGTAAAATTACGGCAACAATTCACGGAGAATGCCCGTGAATTTACAAGTTTCTTTTACAGTGCTAGACTATCGAATGCAACGCGATTTACTTAATACCGGTTATCATTGATCCGAGGATGTCACACAAACTGTCAGAAGTTAAAAAATTAAATTTGATGCCAAGATTTTTTTTTCTTTTTTGTAAATTTTAACGAAGTTTCTCTAAAAACGAAAAGTAAATTACTCCATATTTGTGTATAAAAAAGGGAGAAATAAAACAGATCAGTATATTCTTTACACCATTTTCTCATTAAAACTGAAAAACAGAATTTATTTTCACTTTGAATAGATGGTGAAAACAAAATCTTGATTTCAGTAAATTCTCCGAAAAATAAAAACATATTTTCACATATTCAAACTTCATGAATCAATTTATTCTGGAGAACAAAAATTGCCTGTCAACATACTGTCATTTAGAAAACAAGATTTGTTTCAGCTATACATTAAACCAAGGAGGCAGAACTGAATTTAAAGAAAAAACATGTACTATTTCCAATTAATGTTTTTTTGAAGGATGGCTGTTAAAACGTTTCACAAATGCGTTAAAAGTAAAATTGTTTTTGAGGTAAAATTGACATTTGTTTTTACCCTATTAGTCTATTTCCACGATTTTATTTGGTCCTCCTTTTTGCATCGGTTGCAATTTCATTTTCGCGATTATTTGGCACAAAATTTCACTTTTTCAAGACTGGGTTATGTCAAGGTCCCTATAACAAAAAATACCGCATTGTCTCCTATGAAATGTGATAAACAGTTAGTTAATTATTAACGTTTTTAATTATCGGGAGTGAAATATTTTGCTTAATCAATGTATTTATTCTTCTTTTAATGTTGCGCTAACGAAGTCGCGGGTAACAGCTAGTTCATATATATTTTAGCTAAAACAAACTCATTATTATCACTAATAAATGTACTTTTAAAAAATAATTTTTATTTTAAAACAAAAAAATAAGAATTTTTATTTTATCCTTTTATACTCAGGCATATCAAATGGATTTTCTGTAACTTCGGATGATAAGTTATTTCCATTAAAATACAAAATATATTCTTCATTTCTACTGTCCAGTCATACTTTTATAATTTCTTACATTCTATGTTAATGGGGCCTTCATAATGCTTACTCTTCCACATAATATATATATATATATATATATATATATATATATATATATATATACTGGTGTCCAGAAATTAAGGGGCAGTGACCAATTTCAGACGTTTCATCAAATATCTTATTGAAATTCGTGAGGAAATGCCTGGAATGCCCTTGAACTTTGAGGATGTAAAGAACATGTTTGACTTCTTTTTTTGTCAAAGTTGAAGATTTTTTGTCATGATTTGATAGTCAATACTGTAGGGCAACTCACATAAAAAGACCAGTGAAAAATCATGCAAACTCAAAAAGTTACAGCAGTAATTGAAAAATTGAGGAGGAAATCCCAATTATGACAAAAAATCTTTGCTGTAGTTTATGCATGCACAGTTAAAATTTATTTCATACAAATACCCGTATCTCATCAAATATTCAACATATTAATATTTTAATTGCAGTATACTATTTCTATGATTTTTGTCAAGTTTTTGGAAAATGGTGTTAAATTCGGCTGAATTTCAATTGCCTTAGAAACTGCATGCTATATATATATATATAAAACCTTTTAAATTTTTCACAGAAACGTTAACATCTTCATGAATATACGTGCTATGCTTACATAAATGAACACAAATGTTGAACAGGACCTACATAGTCATTTGCTAAACTGACAGATCATTTTTAGCCTTTTCTGTTGCTTGGGTGATCGAAAATATTATTTTATTATTAAAATTATTATCCCCCCCCCCTCTAATATTCCTCGCAACCAAATCTTCACTGAAAAACATGAAGTCAAACATGTTCTTTACATCCTCAAAGTTCAAGGGCATTTCCTCACGAGTTTCAGTAAAATATTCGACGAAACGTCTGAAATTGGTCACTGAAAGTGCCTTAGAATTGAAACAACATTTCTTATTTTTCTATAAATGTATTTTATCTATATTTGATTGTTTTTTAATAGTTGCTTCTCTAATATCAGCTTAAATCTCCAACTTTGGTGCCTTTTTTCTAAAAGATTTTTAGTCTTTAACCCGACCGTCGATCAAAATTGCAAAATTGTAAAAAAGTTGTTTTCTCTGTAGTTTTTTTTAAATGCTAAAAAAAATATGATTTTTCCAACATGGTATAAAAAACACAATTAAGTATGTGAATATAATCCTTGAGAGTATTAATGCTTACTCAATATTTTTAAACTGCATTATATTAATAGAGTTATATTAATTTAAATAATGCTTTTATTGCAGTGAAAGTATGAAATTAATTGCCCTGTATTGAAATTAATTGCCTGGAAAAGAAAATTAACAACAATTAAGTCATTAAAAAGCGATTTCTTTGGGGGAAAAAGAGACGTCATAGTTATTTGAAATAAAACGGGAATTTTCCAATATGTTTTAAAAGGAGTGGGAATCAAATCCTTACATTAATAATACAAGGATCAGTAATTATAGAAAGTAGATGAGTTTCACGCCATATTTATAACGAAAAATTTAAATGTTTTTTGTATCTATACTGATTATTAAGCATGAATATCTGCTATATACAGATGAGAGTTTTCTGCTAAAAATCGCATCATAATTTTTAGAAAAGGAAAATGAACACGAATCTATTATATTAAAATCTGACCGTGTGTTTGTATTTCGCAACTACTCCTCACTGTAAAAAATTGCTGCAGTAAAATTACTGCAGCAGAGATTCCAGGCAATGTCCATAAGAAAACCGGTTTGGTTACTAGATAAACGAGCTTTGTTATTAGATAAACGGTTTTTGCCCGTAAAAACATGAAATTTACGGAAATTGACCCTTTACCTTGAAAAGGAGGAACTCCCCGTAAAATTACGGCAACAATTCACGGAGAATGCCCGTGAATTTACAAGTTTCTTTTACAGTGCTAGACTATCGAATGCAACGCGATTTACTTAATACCGGTTATCATTGATCCGAGGATGTCACACAAACTGTCAGAAGTTAAAAAATTAAATTTGATGCCAAGATTTTTTTTTCTTTTTTGTAAATTTTAACGAAGTTTCTCTAAAAACGAAAAGTAAATTACTCCATATTTGTGTATAAAAAAGGGAGAAATAAAACAGATCAGTATATTCTTTACACCATTTTCTCATTAAAACTGAAAAACAGAATTTATTTTCACTTTGAATAGATGGTGAAAACAAAATCTTGATTTCAGTAAATTCTCCGAAAAATAAAAACATATTTTCACATATTCAAACTTCATGAATCAATTTATTCTGGAGAACAAAAATTGCCTGTCAACATACTGTCATTTAGAAAACAAGATTTGTTTCAGCTATACATTAAACCAAGGAGGCAGAACTGAATTTAAAGAAAAAACATGTACTATTTCCAATTAATGTTTTTTTGAAGGATGGCTGTTAAAACGTTTCACAAATGCGTTAAAAGTAAAATTGTTTTTGAGGTAAAATTGACATTTGTTTTTACCCTATTAGTCTATTTCCACGATTTTATTTGGTCCTCCTTTTTGCATCGGTTGCAATTTCATTTTCGCGATTATTTGGCACAAAATTTCACTTTTTCAAGACTGGGTTATGTCAAGGTCCCTAAAACAAAAAATACCGCATTGTCTCCTATGAAATGTGATAAACAGTTAGTTAATTATTAACGTTTTTAATTATCGGGAGTGAAATATTTTGCTTAATCAATGTATTTATTCTTCTTTTAATGTTGCGCTAACGAAGTCGCGGGTAACAGCTAGTTCATATATATTTTAGCTAAAACAAACTCATTATTATCACTAATAAATGTACTTTTAAAAAATAATTTTTATTTTAAAACAAAAAAATAAGAATTTTTATTTTATCCTTTTATACTCAGGCATATCTAATGGATTTTCTGTAACTTCGGATGATAAGTTATTTCCATTAAAATACAAAATATATTCTTCATTTCTACTGTCCAGTCATACTTTTATAATTTCTTACATTCTATGTTAATGGGGCCTTCATAATGCTTACTCTTCCACATAATATATATATATATATATATATATATATATATATACTGGTGTCCAGAAATTAAGGGGCAGTGACCAATTTCAGACGTTTCATCAAATATCTTATTGAAATTCGTGAGGAAATGCCTGGAATGCCCTTGAACTTTGAGGATGTAAAGAACATGTTTGACTTCTTTTTTTGTCAAAGTTGAAGATTTTTTGTCATGATTTGATAGTCAATACTGTAGGGCAACTCACATAAAAAGACCAGTGAAAAATCATGCAAACTCAAAAAGTTACAGCAGTAATTGAAAAATTGAGGAGGAAATCCCAATTATGACAAAAAATCTTTGCTGTAGTTTATGCATGCACAGTTAAAATTTATTTCATACAAATACCCGTATCTCATCAAATATTCAACATATTAATATTTTAATTGCAGTATACTATTTCTATGATTTTTGTCAAGTTTTTGGAAAATGGTGTTAAATTCGGCTGAATTTCAATTGCCTTAGAAACTGCATGCTATATATATATATATATATATATATATATATATATATATATATAAAACCTTTTAAATTTTTCACAGAAACGTTAACATCTTCATGAATGCTTCATGAATGCTCATCTTCATGAGTGCTATGCTTACATAAATGAACACAAATGTTGAACAGGACCTACATAGTCATTTGCTAAACTGACAGATCATTTTTAGCCTTTTCTGTTGCTTGGGTGATCGAAAATATTATTTTATTATTAAAATTATTATCTCCCCCCCCCTCTAATATTCCTCGCAACCAAATCTTCACTGAAAAACATGAAGTCAAACATGTTCTTTACATCCTCAAAGTTCAAGGGCATTTCCTCACGAGTTTCAGTAAAATATTCGACGAAACGTCTGAAATTGGTCACTGAAAGTGCCTTAGAATTGAAACAACATTTTTTATTTTTCTATAAATGTATTGTATCTATATTTGATTGTTTTTTAATAGTTGCTTCTCTAATATCAGCTTAAATCTCCAACTTTGGTGCCTTTTTTCTAAAAGATTTTTAGTCTTTAACCCGACCGTCGATCAAAATTGCAAAATTGTAAAAAAGTTGTTTTCTCTGTAGTTTTTTTTAAATGCTAAAAAAAATATGATTTTTCCAACATGGTATAAAAAACACAATTAAGTATGTGAATATAATCCTTGAGAGTATTAATGCTTACTCAATATTTTAAAACTGCATTATATTAATAGAGTTATATTAATTTAAATAATGCTTTTATTGCAGTGAAAGTATGAAATTAATTGCCCAGTATTGAAATTAATTGCCTGGAAAAGAAAATTAACAACAATTAAGTCATTAAAAAGCGATTTCTTTGGGGGAAAAAGAGACGTCATAGTTATTTGAAATAAAACGGGAATTTTCCAATATGTTTTAAAAGGAGTGGGAATCAAATCCTTACATTAATAATACAAGGATCAGTAATTATAGAAAGTAGATGAGTTTCACGCCATATTTATAACGAAAAATTTAAATGTTTTTTGTATCTATACTGATTATTAAGCATGAATATCTGCTATATACAGATGAGAGTTTTCTGCTAAAAATCGCATCATAATTTTTAGAAAAGGAAAATGAACACGAATCTATTATATTAAAATCTGACCGTGTGTTTGTATTTCGCAACTACTCCTCACTGTAAAAAATTGCTGCAGTAAAATTACTGCAGCAGAGATTCCAGGCAATGTCCATAAGAAAACCGGTTTGGTTACTAGATAAACGAGCTTTGTTATTAGATAAACGGTTTTTGCCCGTAAAAACATGAAATTTACGGAAATTGACCTTTTACCTTGAAAAGGAGGAACTCCCCGTAAAATTACGGCAACAATTCACGGAGAATGCCCGTGAATTTACAAGTTTCTTTTACAGTGCTAGACTATCGAATGCAACGCGATTTACTTAATACCGGTTATCATTGATCCGAGGATGTCACACAAACTGTCAGAAGTTAAAAAATTAAATTTGATGCCAAGATTTTTTTTTCTTTTTTGTAAATTTTAACGAAGTTTCTCTAAAAACGAAAAGTAAATTACTCCATATTTGTGTATAAAAAAGGGAGAAATAAAACAGATCAGTATATTCTTTACACCATTTTCTCATTAAAACTGAAAACAGAATTTATTTTCACTTTGAATAGATGGTGAAAACAAAATCTTGATTTCAGTAAATTCTCCGAAAAATAAAAACATATTTTCACATATTCAAACTTCATGAATCAATTTATTCTGGAGAACAAAAATTGCCTGTCAACATACTGTCATTTAGAAAACAAGATTTGTTTCAGCTATACATTAAACCAAGGAGGCAGAACTGAATTTAAAGAAAAAACATGTACTATTTCCAATTAATGTTTTTTTGAAGGATGGCTGTTAAAACGTTTCACAAATGCGTTAAAAGTAAAATTGTTTTTGAGGTAAAATTGACATTTGTTTTTACCCTATTAGTCTATTTCCACGATTTTATTTGGTCCTCCTTTTTGCATCGGTTGCAATTTCATTTTCGCGATTATTTGGCACAAAATTTCACTTTTTCAAGACTGGGTTATGTCAAGGTCCCTATAACAAAAAATACCGCATTGTCTCCTATGAAATGTGATAAACAGTTAGTTAATTATTAACGTTTTTAATTATCGGGAGTGAAATATTTTGCTTAATCAATGTATTTATTCTTCTTTTAATGTTGCGCTAACGAAGTCGCGGGTAACAGCTAGTTCATATATATTTTAGCTAAAACAAACTCATTATTATCACTAATAAATGTACTTTTAAAAAATAATTTTTATTTTAAAACAAAAAAATAAGAATTTTTATTTTATCCTTTTATACTCAGGCATATCAAATGGATTTTCTGTAACTTCGGATGATAAGTTATTTCCATTAAAATACAAAATATATTCTTCATTTCTACTGTCCAGTCATACTTTTATAATTTCTTACATTCTATGTTAATGGGGCCTTCATAATGCTTACTCTTCCACATAATATATATATATATATACTGGTGTCCAGAAATTAAGGGGCAGTGACCAATTTCAGACGTTTCATCAAATATCTTATTGAAATTCGTGAGGAAATGCCTGGAATGCCCTTGAACTTTGAGGATGTAAAGAACATGTTTGACTTCTTTTTTTGTCAAAGTTGAAGATTTTTTGTCATGATTTGATAGTCAATACTGTAGGGCAACTCACATAAAAAGACCAGTGAAAAATCATGCAAACTCAAAAAGTTACAGCAGTAATTGAAAAATTGAGGAGGAAATCCCAATTATGACAAAAAATCTTTGCTGTAGTTTATGCATGCACAGTTAAAATTTATTTCATACAAATACCCGTATCTCATCAAATATTCAACATATTAATATTTTAATTGCAGTATACTATTTCTATGATTTTTGTCAAGTTTTTGGAAAATGGTGTTAAATTCGGCTGAATTTCAATTGCCTTAGAAACTGCATGCTATATATATATATATATATATATATATATATAAAACCTTTTAAATTTTTCACAGAAACGTTAACATCTTCATGAATATACGTGCTATGCTTACATAAATGAACACAAATGTTGAACAGGACCTACATAGTCATTTGCTAAACTGACAGATCATTTTTAGCCTTTTCTGTTGCTTGGGTGATCGAAAATATTATTTTATTATTAAAATTATTATCCCCCCCCCCTCTAATATTCCTCGCAACCAAATCTTCACTGAAAAACATGAAGTCAAACATGTTCTTTACATCCTCAAAGTTCAAGGGCATTTCCTCACGAGTTTCAGTAA
The DNA here is from genome assembly GCA_963931845.1 of Maratus michaelseni. Lineage (NCBI taxonomy): Eukaryota > Metazoa > Arthropoda > Arachnida > Araneae > Salticidae > Maratus > Maratus michaelseni. The sequence continues at coordinate 314,021,654 of OZ007589.1, read as the reverse complement.
AATATTCGACGAAACGTCTGAAATTGGTCACTGAAAGTGCCTTAGAATTGAAACAACATTTTTTATTTTTCTATAAATGTATTGTATCTATATTTGATTGTTTTTTAATAGTTGCTTCTCTAATATCAGCTTAAATCTCCAACTTTGGTGCCTTTTTTCTAAAAGATTTTTAGTCTTTAACCCGACCGTCGATCAAAATTGCAAAATTGTAAAAAAGTTGTTTTCTCTGTAGTTTTTTTTAAATGCTAAAAAAAATATGATTTTTCCAACATGGTATAAAAAACACAATTAAGTATGTGAATATAATCCTTGAGAGTATTAATGCTTACTCAATATTTTAAAACTGCATTATATTAATAGAGTTATATTAATTTAAATAATGCTTTTATTGCAGTGAAAGTATGAAATTAATTGCCCTGTATTGAAATTAATTGCCTGGAAAAGAAAATTAACAACAATTAAGTCATTAAAAAGCGATTTCTTTGGGGGAAAAAGAGACGTCATAGTTATTTGAAATAAAACGGGAATTTTCCAATATGTTTTAAAAGGAGTGGGAATCAAATCCTTACATTAATAATACAAGGATCAGTAATTATAGAAAGTAGATGAGTTTCACGCCATATTTATAACGAAAAATTTAAATGTTTTTTGTATCTATACTGATTATTAAGCATGAATATCTGCTATATACAGATGAGAGTTTTCTGCTAAAAATCGCATCATAATTTTTAGAAAAGGAAAATGAACACGAATCTATTATATTAAAATCTGACCGTGTGTTTGTATTTCGCAACTACTCCTCACTGTAAAAAATTGCTGCAGTAAAATTACTGCAGCAGAGATTCCAGGCAATGTCCATAAGAAAACCGGTTTGGTTACTAGATAAACGAGCTTTGTTATTAGATAAACGGTTTTTGCCCGTAAAAACATGAAATTTACGGAAATTGACCCTTTACCTTGAAAAGGAGGAACTCCCCGTAAAATTACGGCAACAATTCACGGAGAATGCCCGTGAATTTACAAGTTTCTTTTACAGTGCTAGACTATCGAATGCAACGCGATTTACTTAATACCGGTTATCATTGATCCGAGGATGTCACACAAACTGTCAGAAGTTAAAAAATTAAATTTGATGCCAAGATTTTTTTTTCTTTTTTGTAAATTTTAACGAAGTTTCTCTAAAAACGAAAAGTAAATTACTCCATATTTGTGTATAAAAAAGGGAGAAATAAAACAGATCAGTATATTCTTTACACCATTTTCTCATTAAAACTGAAAAACAGAATTTATTTTCACTTTGAATAGATGGTGAAAACAAAATCTTGATTTCAGTAAATTCTCCGAAAAATAAAAACATATTTTCACATATTCAAACTTCATGAATCAATTTATTCTGGAGAACAAAAATTGCCTGTCAACATACTGTCATTTAGAAAACAAGATTTGTTTCAGCTATACATTAAACCAAGGAGGCAGAACTGAATTTAAAGAAAAAACATGTACTATTTCCAATTAATGTTTTTTTGAAGGATGGCTGTTAAAACGTTTCACAAATGCGTTAAAAGTAAAATTGTTTTTGAGGTAAAATTGACATTTGTTTTTACCCTATTAGTCTATTTCCACGATTTTATTTGGTCCTCCTTTTTGCATCGGTTGCAATTTCATTTTCGCGATTATTTGGCACAAAATTTCACTTTTTCAAGACTGGGTTATGTCAAGGTCCCTATAACAAAAAATACCGCATTGTCTCCTATGAAATGTGATAAACAGTTAGTTAATTATTAACGTTTTTAATTATCGGGAGTGAAATATTTTGCTTAATCAATGTATTTATTCTTCTTTTAATGTTGCGCTAACGAAGTCGCGGGTAACAGCTAGTTCATATATATTTTAGCTAAAACAAACTCATTATTATCACTAATAAATGTACTTTTAAAAAATAATTTTTATTTTAAAACAAAAAAATAAGAATTTTTATTTTATCCTTTTATACTCAGGCATATCAAATGGATTTTCTGTAACTTCGGATGATAAGTTATTTCCATTAAAATACAAAATATATTCTTCATTTCTACTGTCCAGTCATACTTTTATAATTTCTTACATTCTATGTTAATGGGGCCTTCATAATGCTTACTCTTCCACATAATATATATATATATATATATATATATATATATACTGGTGTCCAGAAATTAAGGGGCAGTGACCAATTTCAGACGTTTCATCAAATATCTTATTGAAATTCGTGAGGAAATGCCTGGAATGCCCTTGAACTTTGAGGATGTAAAGAACATGTTTGACTTCTTTTTTTGTCAAAGTTGAAGATTTTTTGTCATGATTTGATAGTCAATACTGTAGGGCAACTCACATAAAAAGACCAGTGAAAAATCATGCAAACTCAAAAAGTTACAGCAGTAATTGAAAAATTGAGGAGGAAATCCCAATTATGACAAAAAATCTTTGCTGTAGTTTATGCATGCACAGTTAAAATTTATTTCATACAAATACCCGTATCTCATCAAATATTCAACATATTAATATTTTAATTGCAGTATACTATTTCTATGATTTTTGTCAAGTTTTTGGAAAATGGTGTTAAATTCGGCTGAATTTCAATTGCCTTAGAAACTGCATGCTATATATATATATATATATATATATATATATATATATATATATATATATATATATATATAAAACCTTTTAAATTTTTCACAGAAACGTTAACATCTTCATGAATATACGTGCTATGCTTACATAAATGAACACAAATGTTGAACAGGACCTACATAGTCATTTGCTAAACTGACAGATCATTTTTAGCCTTTTCTGTTGCTTGGGTGATCGAAAATATTATTTTATTATTAAAATTATTATCCCCCCCCCCCCTCTAATATTCCTCGCAACCAAATCTTCACTGAAAAACATGAAGTCAAACATGTTCTTTACATCCTCAAAGTTCAAGGGCATTTCCTCACGAGTTTCAGTAAAATATTCGACGAAACGTCTGAAATTGGTCACTGAAAGTGCCTTAGAATTGAAACAACATTTTTTATTTTTCTATAAATGTATTGTATCTATATTTGATTGTTTTTTAATAGTTGCTTCTCTAATATCAGCTTAAATCTCCAACTTTGGTGCCTTTTTTCTAAAAGATTTTTAGTCTTTAACCCGACCGTCGATGAAAATTGCAAAATTGTAAAAAAGTTGTTTTCTCTGTAGTTTTTTTTAAATGCTAAAAAAAATATGATTTTTCCAACATGGTATAAAAAACACAATTAAGTATGTGAATATAATCCTTGAGAGTATTAATGCTTACTCAATATTTTAAAACTGCATTATATTAATAGAGTTATATTAATTTAAATAATGCTTTTATTGCAGTGAAAGTATGAAATTAATTGCCCAGTATTGAAATTAATTGCCTGGAAAAGAAAATTAACAACAATTAAGTCATTAAAAAGCGATTTCTTTGGGGGAAAAAGAGACGTCATAGTTATTTGAAATAAAACGGGAATTTTCCAATATGTTTTAAAAGGAGTGGGAATCAAATCCTTACATTAATAATACAAGGATCAGTAATTATAGAAAGTAGATGAGTTTCACGCCATATTTATAACGAAAAATTTAAATGTTTTTTGTATCTATACTGATTATTAAGCATGAATATCTGCTATATACAGATGAGAGTTTTCTGCTAAAAATCGCATCATAATTTTTAGAAAAGGAAAATGAACACGAATCTATTATATTAAAATCTGACCGTGTGTTTGTATTTCGCAACTACTCCTCACTGTAAAAAATTGCTGCAGTAAAATTACTGCAGCAGAGATTCCAGGCAATGTCCATAAGAAAACCGGTTTGGTTACTAGATAAACGAGCTTTGTTATTAGATAAACGGTTTTTGCCCGTAAAAACATGAAATTTACGGAAATTGACCTTTTACCTTGAAAAGGAGGAACTCCCCGTAAAATTACGGCAACAATTCACGGAGAATGCCCGTGAATTTACAAGTTTCTTTTACAGTGCTAGACTATCGAATGCAACGCGATTTACTTAATACCGGTTATCATTGATCCGAGGATGTCACACAAACTGTCAGAAGTTAAAAAATTAAATTTGATGCCAAGATTTTTTTTTCTTTTTTGTAAATTTTAACGAAGTTTCTCTAAAAACGAAAAGTAAATTACTCCATATTTGTGTATAAAAAAGGGAGAAATAAAACAGATCAGTATATTCTTTACACCATTTTCTCATTAAAACTGAAAACAGAATTTATTTTCACTTTGAATAGATGGTGAAAACAAAATCTTGATTTCAGTAAATTCTCCGAAAAATAAAAACATATTTTCACATATTCAAACTTCATGAATCAATTTATTCTGGAGAACAAAAATTGCCTGTCAACATACTGTCATTTAGAAAACAAGATTTGTTTCAGCTATACATTAAACCAAGGAGGCAGAACTGAATTTAAAGAAAAAACATGTACTATTTCCAATTAATGTTTTTTTGAAGGATGGCTGTTAAAACGTTTCACAAATGCGTTAAAAGTAAAATTGTTTTTGAGGTAAAATTGACATTTGTTTTTACCCTATTAGTCTATTTCCACGATTTTATTTGGTCCTCCTTTTTGCATCGGTTGCAATTTCATTTTCGCGATTATTTGGCACAAAATTTCACTTTTTCAAGACTGGGTTATGTCGAGGTCCCTATAACAAAAAATACCGCATTGTCTCCTATGAAATGTGATAAACAGTTAGTTAATTATTAACGTTTTTAATTATCGGGAGTGAAATATTTTGCTTAATCAATGTATTTATTCTTCTTTTAATGTTGCGCTAACGAAGTCGCGGGTAACAGCTAGTTCATATATATTTTAGCTAAAACAAACTCATTATTATCACTAATAAATGTACTTTTAAAAAATAATTTTTATTTTAAAACAAAAAAATAAGAATTTTTATTTTATCCTTTTATACTCAGGCATATCAAATGGATTTTCTGTAACTTCGGATGATAAGTTATTTCCATTAAAATACAAAATATATTCTTCATTTCTACTGTCCAGTCATACTTTTATAATTTCTTACATTCTATGTTAATGGGGCCTTCATAATGCTTACTCTTCCACATAATATATATATATATATACTGGTGTCCAGAAATTAAGGGGCAGTGACCAATTTCAGACGTTTCATCAAATATCTTATTGAAATTCGTGAGGAAATGCCTGGAATGCCCTTGAACTTTGAGGATGTAAAGAACATGTTTGACTTCTTTTTTTGTCAAAGTTGAAGATTTTTTGTCATGATTTGATAGTCAATACTGTAGGGCAACTCACATAAAAAGACCAGTGAAAAATCATGCAAACTCAAAAAGTTACAGCAGTAATTGAAAAATTGAGGAGGAAATCCCAATTATGACAAAAAATCTTTGCTGTAGTTTATGCATGCACAGTTAAAATTTATTTCATACAAATACCCGTATCTCATCAAATATTCAACATATTAATATTTTAATTGCAGTATACTATTTCTATGATTTTTGTCAAGTTTTTGGAAAATGGTGTTAAATTCGGCTGAATTTCAATTGCCTTAGAAACTGCATGCTATATATATATATATATATATATATATATATATAAAACCTTTTAAATTTTTCACAGAAACGTTAACATCTTCATGAATATACGTGCTATGCTTACATAAATGAACACAAATGTTGAACAGGACCTACATAGTCATTTGCTAAACTGACAGATCATTTTTAGCCTTTTCTGTTGCTTGGGTGATCGAAAATATTATTTTATTATTAAAATTATTATCCCCCCCCCCTCTAATATTCCTCGCAACCAAATCTTCACTGAAAAACATGAAGTCAAACATGTTCTTTACATCCTCAAAGTTCAAGGGCATTTCCTCACGAGTTTCAGTAAAATATTCGACGAAACGTCTGAAATTGGTCACTGAAAGTGCCTTAGAATTGAAACAACATTTTTTATTTTTCTATAAATGTATTGTATCTATATTTGATTGTTTTTTAATAGTTGCTTCTCTAATATCAGCTTAAATCTCCAACTTTGGTGCCTTTTTTCTAAAAGATTTTTAGTCTTTAACCCGACCGTCGATCAAAATTGCAAAATTGTAAAAAAGTTGTTTTCTCTGTAGTTTTTTTTAAATGCTAAAAAAAATATGATTTTTCCAACATGGTATAAAAAACACAATTAAGTATGTGAATATAATCCTTGAGAGTATTAATGCTTACTCAATATTTTAAAACTGCATTATATTAATAGAGTTATATTAATTTAAATAATGCTTTTATTGCAGTGAAAGTATGAAATTAATTGCCCTGTATTGAAATTAATTGCCTGGAAAAGAAAATTAACAACAATTAAGTCATTAAAAAGCGATTTCTTTGGGGGAAAAAGAGACGTCATAGTTATTTGAAATAAAACGGGAATTTTCCAATATGTTTTAAAAGGAGTGGGAATCAAATCCTTACATTAATAATACAAGGATCAGTAATTATAGAAAGTAGATGAGTTTCACGCCATATTTATAACGAAAAATTTAAATGTTTTTTGTATCTATACTGATTATTAAGCATGAATATCTGCTATATACAGATGAGAGTTTTCTGCTAAAAATCGCATCATAATTTTTAGAAAAGGAAAATGAACACGAATCTATTATATTAAAATCTGACCGTGTGTTTGTATTTCGCAACTACTCCTCACTGTAAAAAATTGCTGCAGTAAAATTACTGCAGCAGAGATTCCAGGCAATGTCCATAAGAAAACGGTTTGGTTACTAGATAAACGAGCTTTGTTATTAGATAAACGGTTTTTGCCCGTAAAAACATGAAATTTACGGAAATTGACCCTTTACCTTGAAAAGGAGGAACTCCCCGTAAAATTACGGCAACAATTCACGGAGAATGCCCGTGAATTTACAAGTTTCTTTTACAGTGCAAGACTATCGAATGCAACGCGATTTACTTAATACCGGTTATCATTGATCCGAGGATGTCACACAAACTGTCAGAAGTTAAAAAATTAAATTTGATGCCAAGATTTTTTTTTCTTTTTTGTAAATTTTAACGAAGTTTCTCTAAAAACGAAAAGTAAATTACTCCATATTTGTGTATAAAAAAGGGAGAAATAAAACAGATCAGTATATTCTTTACACCATTTTCTCATTAAAACTGAAAAACAGAATTTATTTTCACTTTGAATAGATGGTGAAAACAAAATCTTGATTTCAGTAAATTCTCCGAAAAATAAAAACATATTTTCACATATTCAAACTTCATGAATCAATTTATTCTGGAGAACAAAAATTGCCTGTCAACATACTGTCATTTAGAAAACAAGATTTGTTTCAGCTATACATTAAACCAAGGAGGCAGAACTGAATTTAAAGAAAAAACATGTACTATTTCCAATTAATGTTTTTTTGAAGGATGGCTGTTAAAACGTTTCACAAATGCGTTAAAAGTAAAATTGTTTTTGAGGTAAAATTGACATTTGTTTTTACCCTATTAGTCTATTTCCACGATTTTATTTGGTCCTCCTTTTTGCATCGGTTGCAATTTCATTTTCGCGATTATTTGGCACAAAATTTCACTTTTTCAAGACTGGGTTATGTCAAGGTCCCTATAACAAAAAATACCGCATTGTCTCCTATGAAATGTGATAAACAGTTAGTTAATTATTAACGTTTTTAATTATCGGGAGTGAAATATTTTGCTTAATCAATGTATTTATTCTTCTTTTAATGTTGCGCTAACGAAGTCGCGGGTAACAGCTAGTTCATATATATTTTAGCTAAAACAAACTCATTATTATCACTAATAAATGTACTTTTAAAAAATAATTTTTATTTTAAAACAAAAAAATAAGAATTTTTATTTTATCCTTTTATACTCAGGCATATCAAATGGATTTTCTGTAACTTCGGATGATAAGTTATTTCCATTAAAATACAAAATATATTCTTCATTTCTACTGTCCAGTCATACTTTTATAATTTCTTACATTCTATGTTAATGGGGCCTTCATAATGCTTACTCTTCCACATAATATATATATATATATATATATATATATATACTGGTGTCCAGAAATTAAGGGGCAGTGACCAATTTCAGACGTTTCATCAAATATCTTATTGAAATTCGTGAGGAAATGCCTGGAATGCCCTTGAACTTTGAGGATGTAAAGAACATGTTTGACTTCTTTTTTTGTCAAAGTTGAAGATTTTTTGTCATGATTTGATAGTCAATACTGTAGGGCAACTCACATAAAAAGACCAGTGAAAAATCATGCAAACTCAAAAAGTTACAGCAGTAATTGAAAATTTGAGGAGGAAATCCCAATTATGACAAAAAATCTTTGCTGTAGTTTATGCATGCACAGTTAAAATTTATTTCATACAAATACCCGTATCTCATCAAATATTCAACATATTAATATTTTAATTGCAGTATACTATTTCTATGATTTTTGTCAAGTTTTTGGAAAATGGTGTTAAATTCGGCTGAATTTCAATTGCCTTAGAAACTGCATGCTATATATATATATATATATATATATATATATAAAACCTTTTAAATTTTTCACAGAAACGTTAACATCTTCATGAATGCTTCATGAATGCTCATCTTCATGAGTGCTATGCTTACATAAATGAACACAAATGTTGAACAGGACCTACATAGTCATTTGCTAAACTGACAGATCATTTTTAGCCTTTTCTGTTGCTTGGGTGATCGAAAATATTATTTTATTATTAAAATTATTATCCCCCCCCTCTAATATTCCTCGCAACCAAATCTTCACTGAAAAACATGAAGTCAAACATGTTCTTTACATCCTCAAAGTTCAAGGGCATTTCCTCACGAGTTTCAGTAAAATATTCGACGAAACGTCTGAAATTGGTCACTGAAAGTGCCTTAGAATTGAAACAACATTTTTTATTTTTCTATAAATGTATTGTATCTATATTTGATTGTTTTTTAATAGTTGCTTCTCTAATATCAGCTTAAATCTCCAACTTTGGTGCCTTTTTTCTAAAAGATTTTTAGTCTTTAACCCGACCGTCGATCAAAATTGCAAAATTGTAAAAAAGTTGTTTTCTCTGTAGTTTTTTTTAAATGCTAAAAAAAATATGATTTTTCCAACATGGTATAAAAAACACAATTAAGTATGTGAATATAATCCTTGAGAGTATTAATGCTTACTCAATATTTTAAAACTGCATTATATTAATAGAGTTATATTAATTTAAATAATGCTTTTATTGCAGTGAAAGTATGAAATTAATTGCCCAGTATTGAAATTAATTGCCTGGAAAAGAAAATTAACAACAATTAAGTCATTAAAAAGCGATTTCTTTGGGGGAAAAAGAGACGTCATAGTTATTTGAAATAAAACGGGAATTTTCCAATATGTTTTAAAAGGAGTGGGAATCAAATCCTTACATTAATAATACAAGGATCAGTAATTATAGAAAGTAGATGAGTTTCACGCCATATTTATAACGAAAAATTTAAATGTTTTTTGTATCTATACTGATTATTAAGCATGAATATCTGCTATATACAGATGAGAGTTTTCTGCTAAAAATCGCATCATAATTTTTAGAAAAGGAAAATGAACACGAATCTATTATATTAAAATCTGACCGTGTGTTTGTATTTCGCAACTACTCCTCACTGTAAAAAATTGCTGCAGTAAAATTACTGCAGCAGAGATTCCAGGCAATGTCCATAAGAAAACCGGTTTGGTTACTAGATAAACGAGCTTTGTTATTAGATAAACGGTTTTTGCCCGTAAAAACATGAAATTTACGGAAATTGACCTTTTACCTTGAAAAGGAGGAACTCCCCGTAAAATTACGGCAACAATTCACGGAGAATGCCCGTGAATTTACAAGTTTCTTTTACAGTGCTAGACTATCGAATGCAACGCGATTTACTTAATACCGGTTATCATTGATCCGAGGATGTCACACAAACTGTCAGAAGTTAAAAAATTAAATTTGATGCCAAGATTTTTTTTTCTTTTTTGTAAATTTTAACGAAGTTTCTCTAAAAACGAAAAGTAAATTACTCCATATTTGTGTATAAAAAAGGGAGAAATAAAACAGATCAGTATATTCTTTACACCATTTTCTCATTAAAACTGAAAAACAGAATTTATTTTCACTTTGAATAGATGGTGAAAACGAAATCTTGATTTCAGTAAATTCTCCGAAAAATAAAAACATATTTTCACATATTCAAACTTCATGAATCAATTTATTCTGGAGAACAAAAATTGCCTGTCAACATACTGTCATTTAGAAAACAAGATTTGTTTCAGCTATACATTAAACCAAGGAGGCAGAACTGAATTTAAAGAAAAAACATGTACTATTTCCAATTAATGTTTTTTTGAAGGATGGCTGTTAAAACGTTTCACAAATGCGTTAAAAGTAAAATTGTTTTTGAGGTAAAATTGACATTTGTTTTTACCCTATTAGTCTATTTCCACGATTTTATTTGGTCCTCCTTTTTGCATCGGTTGCAATTTCATTTTCGCGATTATTTGGCACAAAATTTCACTTTTTCAAGACTGGGTTATGTCAAGGTCCCTATAACAAAAAATACCGCATTGTCTCCTATGAAATGTGATAAACAGTTAGTTAATTATTAACGTTTTTAATTATCGGGAGTGAAATATTTTGCTTAATCAATGTATTTATTCTTCTTTTAATGTTGCGCTAACGAAGTCGCGGGTAACAGCTAGTTCATATATATTTTAGCTAAAACAAACTCATTATTATCACTAATAAATGTACTTTTAAAAAATAATTTTTATTTTAAAACAAAAAAATAAGAATTTTTATTTTATCCTTTTATACTCAGGCATATCAAATGGATTTTCTGTAACTTCGGATGATAAGTTATTTCCATTAAAATACAAAATATATTCTTCATTTCTACTGTCCAGTCATACTTTTATAATTTCTTACATTCTATGTTAATGGGGCCTTCATAATGCTTACTCTTCCACATAATATATATATATATATATATATATATATATATATACTGGTGTCCAGAAATTAAGGGGCAGTGACCAATTTCAGACGTTTCATCAAATATCTTATTGAAATTCGTGAGGAAATGCCTGGAATGCCCTTGAACTTTGAGGATGTAAAGAACATGTTTGACTTCTTTTTTTGTCAAAGTTGAAGATTTTTTGTCATGATTTGATAGTCAATACTGTAGGGCAACTCACATAAAAAGACCAGTGAAAAATCATGCAAACTCAAAAAGTTACAGCAGTAATTGAAAAATTGAGGAGGAAATCCCAATTATGACAAAAAATCTTTGCTGTAGTTTATGCATGCACAGTTAAAATTTATTTCATACAAATACCCGTATCTCATCAAATATTCAACATATTAATATTTTAATTGCAGTATACTATTTCTATGATTTTTGTCAAGTTTTTGGAAAATGGTGTTAAATTCGGCTGAATTTCAATTGCCTTAGAAACTGCATGCTATATATATATATATATATATATATAAAACCTTTTAAATTTTTCACAGAAACGTTAACATCTTCATGAATATACGTGCTATGCTTACATAAATGAACACAAATGTTGAACAGGACCTACATAGTCATTTGCTAAACTGACAGATCATTTTTAGCCTTTTCTGTTGCTTGGGTGATCGAAAATATTATTTTATTATTAAAATTATTATCCCCCCCCCCCTCTAATATTCCTCGCAACCAAATCTTCACTGAAAAACATGAAGTCAAACATGTTCTTTACATCCTCAAAGTTCAAGGGCATTTCCTCACGAGTTTCAGTAAAATATTCGACGAAACGTCTGAAATTGGTCACTGAAAGTGCCTTAGAATTGAAACAACATTTTTTATTTTTCTATAAATGTATTGTATCTATATTTGATTGTTTTTTAATAGTTGCTTCTCTAATATCAGCTTAAATCTCCAACTTTGGTGCCTTTTTTCTAAAAGATTTTTAGTCTTTAACCCGACCGTCGATCAAAATTGCAAAATTGTAAAAAAGTTGTTTTCTCTGTAGTTTTTTTTAAATGCTAAAAAAAATATGATTTTTCCAACATGGTATAAAAAACACAATTAAGTATGTGAATATAATCCTTGAGAGTATTAATGCTTACTCAATATTTTAAAACTGCATTATATTAATAGAGTTATATTAATTTAAATAATGCTTTTATTGCAGTGAAAGTATGAAATTAATTGCCCAGTATTGAAATTAATTGCCTGGAAAAGAAAATTAACAACAATTAAGTCATTAAAAAGCGATTTCTTTGGGGGAAAAAGAGACGTCATAGTTATTTGAAATAAAACGGGAATTTTCCAATATGTTTTAAAAGGAGTGGGAATCAAATCCTTACATTAATAATACAAGGATCAGTAATTATAGAAAGTAGATGAGTTTCACGCCATATTTATAACGAAAAATTTAAATGTTTTTTGTATCTATACTGATTATTAAGCATGAATATCTGCTATATACAGATGAGAGTTTTCTGCTAAAAATCGCATCATAATTTTTAGAAAAGGAAAATGTACACGAATCTATTATATTAAAATCTGACCGTGTGTTTGTATTTCGCAACTACTCCTCACTGTAAAAAATTGCTGCAGTAAAATTACTGCAGCAGAGATTCCAGGCAATGTCCATAAGAAAACCGGTTTGGTTACTAGATAAACGAGCTTTGTTATTAGATAAACGGTTTTTGCCCGTAAAAACATGAAATTTACGGAAATTGACCCTTTACCTTGAAAAGGAGGAACTCCCCGTAAAATTACGGCAACAATTCACGGAGAATGCCCGTGAATTTACAAGTTTCTTTTACAGTGCTAGACTATCGAATGCAACGCGATTTACTTAATACCGGTTATCATTGATCCGAGGATGTCACACAAACTGTCAGAAGTTAAAAAATTAAATTTGATGCCAAGATTTTTTTTTCTTTTTTGTAAATTTTAACGAAGTTTCTCTAAAAACGAAAAGTAAATTACTCCATATTTGTGTATAAAAAAGGGAGAAATAAAACAGATCAGTATATTCTTTACACCATTTTCTCATTAAAACTGAAAAACAGAATTTATTTTCACTTTGAATAGATGGTGAAAACAAAATCTTGATTTCAGTAAATTCTCCGAAAAATAAAAACATATTTTCACATATTCAAACTTCATGAATCAATTTATTCTGGAGAACAAAAATTGCCTGTCAACATACTGTCATTTAGAAAACAAGATTTGTTTCAGCTATACATTAAACCAAGGAGGCAGAACTGAATTTAAAGAAAAAACATGTACTATTTCCAATTAATGTTTTTTTGAAGGATGGCTGTTAAAACGTTTCACAAATGCGTTAAAAGTAAAATTGTTTTTGAGGTAAAATTGACATTTGTTTTTACCCTATTAGTCTATTTCCACGATTTTATTTGGTCCTCCTTTTTGCATCGGTTGCAATTTCATTTTCGCGATTATTTGGCACAAAATTTCACTTTTTCAAGACTGGGTTATGTCAAGGTCCCTATAACAAAAAATACCGCATTGTCTCCTATGAAATGTGATAAACAGTTAGTTAATTATTAACGTTTTTACTTATCGGGAGTGAAATATTTTGCTTAATCAATGTATTTATTCTTCTTTTAATGTTGCGCTAACGAAGTCGCGGGTAACAGCTAGTTCATATATATTTTAGCTAAAACAAACTCATTATTATCACTAATAAATGTACTTTTAAAAAATAATTTTTATTTTAAAACAAAAAAATAAGAATTTTTATTTTATCCTTTTATACTCAGGCATATCAAATGGATTTTCTGTAACTTCGGATGATAAGTTATTTCCATTAAAATACAAAATATATTCTTCATTTCTACTGTCCAGTCATACTTTTATAATTTCTTACATTCTATGTTAATGGGGCCTTCATAATGCTTACTCTTCCACATAATATATATATATATATATATATATATATATATATACTGGTGTCCAGAAATTAAGGGGCTGTGACCAATTTCAGACGTTTCATCAAATATCTTATTGAAATTCGTGAGGAAATGCCTGGAATGCCCTTGAACTTTGAGGATGTAAAGAACATGTTTGACTTCTTTTTTTGTCAAAGTTGAAGATTTTTTGTCATGATTTGATAGTCAATACTGTAGGGCAACTCACATAAAAAGACCAGTGAAAAATCATGCAAACTCAAAAAGTTACAGCAGTAATTGAAAATTTGAGGAGGAAATCCCAATTATGACAAAAAATCTTTGCTGTAGTTTATGCATGCACAGTTAAAATTTATTTCATACAAATACCCGTATCTCATCAAATATTCAACATATTAATATTTTAATTGCAGTATACTATTTCTATGATTTTTGTCAAGTTTTTGGAAAATGGTGTTAAATTCGGCTGAATTTCAATTGCCTTAGAAACTGCATGCTATATATATATATATATATATATATAAAACCTTTTAAATTTTTCACAGAAACGTTAACATCTTCATGAATGCTTCATGAATGCTCATCTTCATGAGTGCTATGCTTACATAAATGAACACAAATGTTGAACAGGACCTACATAGTCATTTGCTAAACTGACAGATCATTTTTAGCCTTTTCTGTTGCTTGGGTGATCGAAAATATTATTTTATTATTAAAATTATTATCCCCCCCCCCTCTAATATTCCTCGCAACCAAATCTTCACTGAAAAACATGAAGTCAAACATGTTCTTTACATCCTCAAAGTTCAAGGGCATTTCCTCACGAGTTTCAGTAAAATATTCGACGAAACGTCTGAAATTGGTCACTGAAAGTGCCTTAGAATTGAAACAACATTTTTTATTTTTCTATAAATGTATTGTATCTATATTTGATTGTTTTTTAATAGTTGCTTCTCTAATATCAGCTTAAATCTCCAACTTTGGTGCCTTTTTTCTAAAAGATTTTTAGTCTTTAACCCGACCGTCGATCAAAATTGCAAAATTGTAAAAAAGTTGTTTTCTCTGTAGTTTTTTTTTAAATGCTAAAAAAAATATGATTTTTCCAACATGGTATAAAAAACACAATTAAGTATGTGAATATAATCCTTGAGAGTATTAATGCTTACTCAATATTTTAAAACTGCATTATATTAATAGAGTTATATTAATTTAAATAATGCTTTTATTGCAGTGAAAGTATGAAATTAATTGCCCAGTATTGAAATTAATTTCCTGGAAAAGAAAATTAACAACAATTAAGTCATTAAAAAGCGATTTCTTTGGGGGAAAAAGAGACGTCATAGTTATTTGAAATAAAACGGGAATTTTCCAATATGTTTTAAAAGGAGTGGGAATCAAATCCTTACATTAATAATACAAGGATCAGTAATTATAGAAAGTAGATGAGTTTCACGCCATATTTATAACGAAAAATTTAAATGTTTTTTGTATCTATACTGATTATTAAGCATGAATATCTGCTATATACAGATGAGAGTTTTCTGCTAAAAATCGCATCATAATTTTTAGAAAAAGAAAATGAACACGAATCTATTATATTAAAATCTGACCGTGTGTTTGTATTTCGCAACTACTCCTCACTGTAAAAAATTGCTGCAGTAAAATTACTGCAGCAGAGATTCCAGGCAATGTCCATAAGAAAACCGGTTTGGTTACTAGATAAACGAGCTTTGTTATTAGATAAACGGTTTTTGCCCGTAAAAACATGAAATTTACGGAAATTGACCTTTTACCTTGAAAAGGAGGAACTCCCCGTAAAATTACGGCAACAATTCACGGAGAATGCCCGTGAATTTACAAGTTTCTTTTACAGTGCTAGGCTATCGAATGCAACGCGATTTACTTTATACCGGTTATCATTGATCCGAGGATGTCACACAAACTGTCAGAAGTTAAAAAATTAAATTTGATGCCAAGATTTTTTTTTCTTTTTTGTAAATTTTAACGAAGTTTCTCTAAAAACGAAAAGTAAATTACTCCATATTTGTGTATAAAAAAGGGAGAAATAAAACAGATCAGTATATTCTTTACACCATTTTCTCATTAAAACTGAAAAACAGAATTTATTTTCACTTTGAATAGATGGTGAAAACAAAATCTTGATTTCAGTAAATTCTCCGAAAAATAAAAACATATTTTCACATATTCAAACTTCATGAATCAATTTATTCTGGAGAACAAAAATTGCCTGTCAACATACTGTCATTTAGAAAACAAGATTTGTTTCAGCTATACATTAAACCAAGGAGGCAGAACTGAATTTAAAGAAAAAACATGTACTATTTCCAATTAATGTTTTTTTGAAGGATGGCTGTTAAAACGTTTCACAAATGCGTTAAAAGTAAAATTGTTTTTGAGGTAAAATTGACATTTGTTTTTACCCTATTAGTCTATTTCCACGATTTTATTTGGTCCTCCTTTTTGCATCGGTTGCAATTTCATTTTCGCGATTATTTGGCACAAAATTTCACTTTTTCAAGACTGGGTTATGTCAAGGTCCCTATAACAAAAAATACCGCATTGTCTCCTATGAAATGTGATAAACAGTTAGTTAATTATTAACGTTTTTAATTATCGGGAGTGAAATATTTTGCTTAATCAATGTATTTATTCTTCTTTTAATGTTGCGCTAACGAAGTCGCGGGTAACAGCTAGTACATATATGTTTTAGCTAAAACAAACTCATTATTATCACTAATAAATGTACTTTTAAAAAATAATTTTTATTTTAAAACAAAAAAATAAGAATTTTTATTTTATCCTTTTATACTCAGGCATATCAAATGGATTTTCTGTAACTTCGGATGATAAGTTATTTCCATTAAAATACAAAATATATTCTTCATTTCTACTGTCCAGTCATACTTTTATAATTTCTTACATTCTATGTTAATGGGGCCTTCATAATGCTTACTCTTCCACATAATATATATATATATATATATATATATATATATATATATATATACTGGTGTCCAGAAATTAAGGGGCAGTGACCAATTTCAGACGTTTCATCAAATATCTTATTAAAATTCGTGAGGAAATGCCCGGAATGCCCTTGAACTTTGAGGATGTAAAGAACATGTTTGACTTCTTTTTTTTGTCAAAGTTGAAGATTTTTTGTCATGATTTGATAGTCAATACTGTAGGGCAACTCACATAAAAAGACCAGTGAAAAATCATGCAAACTCAAAAAGTTACAGCAGTAATTGAAAAATTGAGGAGGAAATCCCAATTATGACAAAAAATCTTTGCTGTAGTTTATGCATGCACAGTTAAAATTTATTTCATACAAATACCCGTATCTCATCAAATATTCAACATATTAATATTTTAATTGCAGTATACTATTTCTATGATTTTTGTCAAGTTTTTGAAAATGGTGTTAAATTCGGCTGAATTTCAATTGCCTTAGAAACTGCATGCTATATATATATATATATATATATATATATATATATATAAAACCTTTTAAATTTTTCACAGAAACGTTAACATCTTCATGAATATACGTGCTATGCTTACATAAATGAACACAAATGTTGAACAGGACCTACATAGTCATTTGCTAAACTGACAGATCATTTTTAGCCTTTTCTGTTGCTTGGGTGATCGAAAATATTATTTTATTATTAAAATTATTATCCCCCCCCCCTAATATTCCTCGCAACCAAATCTTCACTGAAAAACATGAAGTCAAACATGTTCTTTACATCCTCAAAGTTCAAGGGCATTTCCTCACGAGTTTCAGTAAAATATTCGACGAAACGTCTGAAATTGGTCACTGAAAGTGCCTTAGAATTGAAACAACATTTTTTATTTTTCTATAAATGTATTGTATCTATATTTGATTGTTTTTTAATAGTTGCTTCTCTAATATCAGCTTAAATCTCCAACTTTGGTGCCTTTTTTCTAAAAGATTTTTAGTCTTTAACCCGACCGTCGATCAAAATTGCAAAATTGTAAAAAAGTTGTTTTCTCTGTAGTTTTTTTTAAATGCTAAAAAAAATATGATTTTTCCAACATGGTATAAAAAACACAATTAAGTATGTGAATATAATCCTTGAGAGTATTAATGCTTACTCAATATTTTAAAACTGCATTATATTAATAGAGTTATATTAATTTAAATAATGCTTTTATTGCAGTGAAAGTTTGAAATTCATTGCCCAGTTTTGAAATTAATTGCCTGGAAAAGAAAATTAACAACAATTAAGTCATTAAAAAGCGATTTCTTTGGGGGAAAAAGAGACGTCATAGTTATTTGAAATAAAACGCGAATTTTCCAATATGTTTTAAAAGGAGTGGGAATCAAATCCTTACATTAATAATACAAGGATCAGTAATTATAGAAAGTAGATGAGTTTCACGCCATATTTATAACGAAAAATTTAAATGTTTTTTGTATCTATACTGATTATTAAGCATGAATATCTGCTATATACAGATGAGAGTTTTCTGCTAAAAATCGCATCATAATTTTTAGAAAAGGAAAATGAACACGAATCTATTATATTAAAATCTGACCGTGTGTTTGTATTTCGCAACTACTCCTCACTGTAAAAAATTGCTGCAGTAAAATTACTGCAGCAGAGATTCCAGGCAATGTCCATAAGAAAACCGGTTTGGTTACTAGATAAACGAGCTTTGTTATTAGATAAACGGTTTTTGCCCGTAAAAACATGAAATTTACGGAAATTGACCCTTTACCTTGAAAAGGAGGAACTCCCCGTAAAATTACGGCAACAATTCACGGAGAATGCCCGTGAATTTACAAGTTTCTTTTACAGTGCTAGACTATCGAATACAACGCGATTTACTTAATACCGGTTATCATTGATCCGAGGATGTCACACAAACTGTCAGAAGTTAAAAAATTAAATTTGATGCCAAGATTTTTTTTTCTTTTTTGTAAATTTTAACGAAGTTTCTCTAAAAACGAAAAGTAAATTACTCCATATTTGTGTATAAAAAAGGGAGAAATAAAACAGATCAGTATATTCTTTACACCATTTTCTCATTAAAACTGAAAAACAGAATTTATTTTCACTTTGAATAGATGGTGAAAACAAAATCTTGATTTCAGTAAATTCTCCGAAAAATAAAAACATATTTTCACATATTCAAACTTCATGAATCAATTTATTCTGGAGAACAAAAATTGCCTGTCAACATACTGTCATTTAGAAAACAAGATTTGTTTCAGCTATACATTAAACCAAGGAGGCAGAACTGAATTTAAAGAAAAAACATGTACTATTTCCAATTAATGTTTTTTTGAAGGATGGCTGTTAAAACGTTTCACAAATGCGTTAAAAGTAAAATTGTTTTTGAGGTAAAATTGACATTTGTTTTTACCCTATTAGTCTATTTCCACGATTTTATTTGGTCCTCCTTTTTGCATCGGTTGCAATTTCATTTTCGCGATTATTTGGCACAAAATTTCACTTTTTCAAGACTGGGTTATGTCAAGGTCCCTATAACAAAAAATACCGCATTGTCTCCTATGAAATGTGATAAACAGTTAGTTAATTATTAACGTTTTTAATTATCGGGAGTGAAATATTTTGCTTAATCAATGTATTTATTCTTCTTTTAATGTTGCGCTAACGAAGTCGCGGGTAACAGCTAGTTCATATATATTTTAGCTAAAACAAACTCATTATTATCACTAATAAATGTACTTTTAAAAAATAATTTTTATTTTAAAACAAAAAAATAAGAATTTTTATTTTATCCTTTTATACTCAGGCATATCAAATGGATTTTCTGTAACTTCGGATGATAAGTTATTTCCATTAAAATACAAAATATATTCTTCATTTCTACTGTCCAGTCATACTTTTATAATTTCTTACATTCTATGTTAATGGGGCCTTCATAATGCTTACTCTTCCACATAATATATATATATATATATATATATATATACTGGTGTCCAGAAATTAAGGGGCAGTGACCAATTTCAGACGTTTCATCAAATATCTTATTGAAATTCGTGAGGAAATGCCCGGAATGCCCTTGAACTTTGAGGATGTAAAGAACATGTTTGACTTCTTTTTTTTGTCAAAGTTGAAGATTTTTTGTCATGATTTGATAGTCAATACTGTAGGGCAACTCACATAAAAAGACCAGTGAAAAATCATGCAAACTCAAAAAGTTACAGCAGTAATTGAAAAATTGAGGAGGAAATCCCAATTATGACAAAAAATCTTTGCTGTAGTTTATGCATGCACAGTTAAAATTTATTTCATACAAATACCCGTATCTCATCAAATATTCAACATATTAATATTTTAATTGCAGTATACTATTTCTATGATTTTTGTCAAGTTTTTGGAAAATGGTGTTAAATTCGGCTGAATTTCAATTGCCTTAGAAACTGCATGCTATATATATATATATATATATACATATATAAAACCTTTTAAATTTTTCACAGAAACGTTAACATCTTCATGAATATACGTGCTATGCTTACATAAATGAACACAAATGTTGAACAGGACCTACATAGTCATTTGCACACTGACAGATCATTTTTAACCTTTTCTGTTACTTGGGTGATCGAAAATATTATTTTATTATTAAAATTATTATCCCCCCCCCTAATATTCCTCGCAACCAAATCTTCACTGAAAAACATGAAGTCAAACATGTTCTTTACATCCTCAAAGTTCAAGGGCATTTTCTCACGAGTTTCAGTAAAATATTCGACGAAACGTCTGAAATTGGTCACTGAAAGTGCCTTAGAATTGAAACAACATTTTTTATTTTTCTATAAATGTATTGTATCTATATTTGATTGTTTTTTAATAGTTGCTTCTCTAATATCAGCTTAAATCTCCAACTTTGGTGCCTTTTTTCTAAAAGATTTTTAGTCTTTAACCGGACCGTCGATCAAAATAGCAAAATTGTAAAAAAGTTGTTTTCTCTGTAGTTTTTTTTAAATGCTAAAAAAATATGATTTTTCCAACATGGTATAAAAAACACAAGTATGTGAATATAATCCTTGAGAGTATTAATGCTTACTCAATATTTTAAAACTGCATTATATTAATAGAGTTATATTAATTTAAATAATGCTTTTATTGCAGTGAAACCTGTAGCTTATTAGTGAATGGATATATCAGTTCATGGCGCTGGGAAGGCGTAGAGAAATGCTATTGGTTAAATAAGATTATCTGCAAATTTTGTGCATTTAAACTTGAAAATGACTGCATGAATGGGTCAGAAAGTAGCAACTTTGTGTTTGAGAAAAGCATAAGCAAAAAAAGAAATTATTTTTTATCCTGAATCTATTTGGCTAATTATCTAAAGTACTTGTCTAATTATCCAAAATATTTGGCCACAGATATTCAACTAAAGTATCCTGCCAACCGAATATTTGGCAAAAGGGCCGAATGGGTGACCAAATATTTATTACATATCTAGTTAGTAGTAATTGGCAAGAACAACTTTTCTGTTATCACAACACAAAAATTGTTCTTAAATGGTGAAGCAATAAGAACCCTCTGTTAAAGAATAAAGATAAGATAAAAGTATGTGAAAATGTATTCAGTTGTAAATTCTTCTTATAAAAATAATTTATATTACTAAACAAATACTACAATTAAAAAAGTCATGTTTTTTATAAAGTAAAAATTTACCTGTCTATTTTTCTCGGTTTTTTTTTTTCCAAAGTCTGAACCTGTCCGATAGCGGGCGAAGCCCGCTATTATACTCTGTCATAATAATATCTGTCTTCTGGTCTAAATGCGATATTTTAAAAAAAAAAATCAATTTCAAAATTAAACATGTTATATAGAGATCTTCAAAATATTAAAATATGCCAATATTTCCATAATCGGGTTTTTATTATGGATTCAATATGTTCCTCAAACTTATATGACGTTATAATCTCTTGCTGACGTCATAGCTACTTGCTTTCTCTCATGTTGATACTCTCTTTGTATTATTCTCAAACATTTGAAAAAGTCCGTTAAACTTCCAAAAGGACGTCAGTTTAATTTTAGTTTTAATTCTCCAATGACATCATATTAACCTGCTTTCTGTACTTACACATACTCATACGCCTTGTATTATTGAGAAATGTTTGAAAATTTCCGTTTTATTACCAATATGACGTCCTATTAATCTTTTTCTCAATGGGTGAAACTTTTTACATATTTCATTTTCATTTTTCACGTGGAAATCTTTCAATAGAAAATTAATTATTGTAGAAAGAATTTTATTGTGGACTTTTAATTGTTGGCAACTGCTATAATGAAAAATGTTTAAATTTAATTGGAAAAGGCTGTTAGATTTTTGTTTTTTTATCTCTATATATTAAAATAATACAATTTTTTCAAATTTTATGATTTTGAGTTTCATAATAGGTTTTTAGCTATAAGTACACAAAATTTCATGACTGTAATTTACATAGTTTCTGAGAACTGGCTATGTGCTCTGTGACGGACAGACAACGAAGCGGGAGTAATAGGGTGTCCTGAGATGAACGAAACCCTAATAAACAAGTTGGAAATTGTACGTCAAACGTGACAAATGAGGTGCGTTCGTACTATAGCTAGTTATATAAATATTCAGATCTTGATGATTTTTAATTCTGTGAAATGAATTATATCGTCTGCAGATTAAATTCTGTAATAAAATAAGTATCTCGGTCGCTTGACGATTAAACCTCGGAAGCTCCTATAACAAGAAAGCACTGATTTTTTAAAAATAATTCAAAATTCTAAATAAATATTTTTATTAATCTATACTAATATTATAAAGGAGTAAAGATTGTTTTTTTGTTTGTTTGTAGGGGGTAATCTCTGGAACTACCGAACCGATTTCAAAAGTGATGGTGGCAAATTGATGGTGACAACCCCTGCTCCAACATAGGCTATATTTTATGTCGGTGTCACTAACCCTAGGGGGGTGCAGGAGCGAAAAACGTTCTAAAATTGCGATCTTTTCTATACTGAAGAAGCTAGAAATTTGAAATTTGGCGTTGTAGTTACTTATAAGATGTAAATACTCTCTAAGAATAAAAAAAAAAAAAAAAAAAAAATCGAAATTTAAAAGGGTGAAATCAGCGAAAAGCGTTCTAAAAACATTCTAAATTACAATTTCTATGGAATCTCTAGAACTACCGAACCGATTTCAAATGTGATGGTGGCAAATTGATGGTGATAACCCCTGCTCTAACATAGGCTATATTTTATGTCGGTGTCACTAACCCCAGGGGGGTGCAGGAGCGTAAAACGTTCTAAAATTGCGATTTTTTTCATACTGAAGGAGCTAGAAATTTGAAATTTGGCATTGTAGTTACTTATAAGATGAAATGCTCTCTAAGAATAAAAAAAAAAAAAAAAAAAAATCGAAATTTAAAAGGGTGAAATCAGCGAAAAGCGTTCTAAAAACATTCTAAATTACAATTTCTATGGAATCTCTGGAACTACCGAACCGATTTCAAAAGTGATGGTGGCAAATTGATAGTGACAACCCCTGCTCCAACATAGGCTATATTTTTTGTCGGTGCCACTAACCCCAGGGGGGTGCAGGAGCGAAAAACGTTCTGAAATTGCAATTTTGTTTATACTGACGGAGCTAGAAATTTGAAATTTGGCATTGTAGTTACTTATAAGATGTAAATGCTCTTTAAGAATAATTTTTTTTTAAAACATTCGAAAATTAAAAGTGTGAAATAAGCGAAAAGCGTTCTAAAATCATTCTAAATTACTATTTCTTTGGAATATCTAAAACTACAGAACCGATTTCAAAAGTGATGGTGGCAAATTGGTGGTGACAATCCCTGCTCCAACAGCCTCTTTAATAAAAAAACTATGCGTTGCTGACGTCTGGGTTATTCGCTAATTGTTGCTACAGATTAATCTCGGAAAATGAAACATTTGAAGTTACTGAAAAAAAATAATAGCTCGAAAAGTATTTGTCAGAAAATTGTTAGGCAAACTGTGTTTGAAAGGTAAAAAATTGTATCTTTCTTGATATAAATTTCAAATCTAATGATTATGCCATTTTTCAAATATTGAATTTGAAAAATTTCCAAATTTCACAATGGAGTACCATAGCAAAACCTTCATGCGTAAAAAGATAATGATAAGGGCGACGTGTCCTGGCGTGTATATTGGCTATAGCACGAGTCACAAATTATAGTAGCCTTATTATTCTGTTAAAATATTGTTATGAATTTTGTATATATCTGTAAATATTCCATTTGTTTAAATTTATTGTGAAAATTGCAGTATTATTAATGTATTTCCTATTGAGCATCATGTAACTCAATGCTAAAGGCCTCAGATGGTTTGCAGGGAAAACAACCTTACACCCTCATCTTTATAATGGAAGTCTATGGTAAAATCGCCAGGTAATGGGTTTATCGCCAAGTTGGCGATGGTTTTGGCGACTTATTTTTGTCGCCAAATTTGGCGATATATCGCCAAATGTCGCCAAGTTGGCGACGGATTTGGCGACTTTTTGTGCAAGCACCCCCCCTTATACCTGTACATTGGGATCGTTTCTCGCTTTGGTTCTCTATCGAAAGTTAAAGCACTTTCTGGTAATTTCTAGCATCTGAAAGCTCTGGAATAATCTGGAAAGATCTCTGAAGCCTATATAAGGGACCTCCACCAGTCCAGTTAGTTAGTTGTCTGTCAACTGCGATTGAATTCATACGAGAGGCTTTGCATTGAGAACTGTGTTTCTCGGATCGATTTTGTCGTTGATACGTCGTATTGAACGCATTGTTTCTGTGTGAAATTTTGCTGCGCTTTTATTGGATTTGAAGATTACTGAATATCTTGTAATTTTCAGAAGATATTTGTGATCGTATTGCACTGTTTATAGTGAATAAAGCCTTTTTATTGTTCTTATATATTGGCATCAGTCCTTTCGAACCCCGAGCTCACAACATTTGGTGTCAGGAGTGGGGTTGAATGCGATTACCAGAGCAATGGAAGCGCAACTGACTAAATTATTGGAGAAACTAGGAGAGATGGATGAGAAAATGACTGCGAATCAGGCTGAAATGAAGAAGGATATGTCAGCGATGGATGACAAAATGACTGCCAACCTTGGCGAGTTAAAAGATGAAATGAAGAAGGAAATGTCAGCGATGGATGAGAAAATGACTGCAAATCTTGGCGAGATGGATGAGAAAATGACTGCAAATCTTGGCGAGATGGATGAGAAAATGACTGCCAACCTTGGCGACTTAAAAGATGAAATGAAGAAGGATATGTCAACCAACCTTGGAGAGTTGAAAGACTTAATAGAGGATAAAATAACATCTTTAAATGACAGAATTGACGGCGTGGAAAACAAAGTTGAAGGAAGATTTCAACAAATAGAAGAAAAAGTAGAAAAAATTCAAAGGACAGCCAATTCCGTAGAAGAAAGAGTAGAAGAAAAAGTTCAAAAGATCGCCGAGACCGTTGAAGAAAGAGTAGAAGAAAAAGTTCAAAAGATCGCCAAGACCGTCGAAGAAAGGATTGAGAGTGTAGAAAAGGAGTTGGAAAATGTGAAGAAACAAAAGATAACTGCCGAAAACTATCCCGAAGATGTCAAGTATCAAGCTATGCTTCCTCGGGCCTCTATTAAACTCTCGACCTATGACGGAAAATCCTCATGGCCAGTTTTTAAGACACAATTTGGTATCGTAGCGGACGCCAATGGATGGGATTCCCAGACAAAAGCTTGCCAGTTAGCTGCTTCTCTACGAGCTGATGCTGCCGACGTCTTACAGACTTTGCCTGCAAATGAACCGCTGGATTTTGGAACGCTCGTCAGTGCCTTAGAATTGCGCTTTGGCGAGAAATGCATGAAGGAATATAGCAGACTCCAGCTCAAATCTCGACAGCAGAAATCCACTGAATCCCTGCAAGATCTTGCTACGGATGTCGAGAGACTTTCCCATCTTGCTTATCCTGGCTGTCCGACTGAAATTAGAGAAAGCTTGGCTCTGCAGTATTTTATTGATGGTGTGCGTGACTCTGAGATCCAGAAACAACTCCGGATTGCAGATCTCAGTGACTTAAAAGGAGCTTTGGTTTACGCTCTGAAATTCGAGGCAGCCCAGCAAGCTACTAGGAAAGATCGACACTTTGTGCGAGCAGCCAACCTGCCTGCGACGTCGGATAGAGCTGTGGAGCGCTTACAGCAGCAGATGAAGGACATAATGAGACAGATGAACTCCTTAATGGCCAACAAGCCTTACAGGAAGATCAAGTGCTGGAAATGCGGTGGAGAAGGCCATATCCAAATCGACTGCCCAAGACGACCCAGCACTGAAGGTAATAGCTCACCCGCGAACGGAGGAGCAGGAAAACTGATTAATGGTCATCTCACGGGGTGGAGGTTGCCAGATCTTAAGAAGCCTCATTTTCAAGTATGTGAAATTTCTGCAAGAAGTTGCGGCGAAAACGGAGTTTTTCTAGTCGGAAGTGTGAATGATTTGCCCTGTAATATGATCATCGATACAGGAGCCAATGTGACCATCATTCGGAAAGATCTAGCTCAGCGGCTGAAAGAAAAACTCTCCTGGACCCCGCCACGTGTTATCCTTCAAACTGTGACCGGAGATAAGATCGACATATTTGGAAGAATGACACTGGAAATAAAGTTTGGGAACGCCGCTTACCATCATACAGTCTATGTGGCCGATATTTCAGATCCTTTCATACTCGGACTGGACTTTTTAAAAGAGCATGGATTTACACTGGATTTTAAGAATAATGAGTTACGCTCTGCTCAAGAAGATGTCACTATTTTCAAACTTGGAAATGAGTCCGGGTCCATTCAACGGATCACAGCCAAGGCAGATGTTACCATCCCTCCTCGAACCGAAATGATGATACCTGGAGTAACTGGAAACGAAAGAATTTTCCAGTTTGGCTTGACTGGATATCCTGAGAAGAGCCCAAAGGGAGTGCTAATAGCATCAGCGCTGGTAGATCTGTCGAGAGATGTGATACCCGTGAGAATTGCAAACGTAAGTGAAAAGTCTAGAATTATCCAGAAGGGTGAAGTGCTTGCAACCTGTGCTCCAGTCACCTGTGTATGCAAAGACCCGAGCTTGATGTTGTCGGAGCCGCCTACAAGTTTAACACCTGAAATTGGACGAAATGAAAATTTATCAAATTTATGAAAATTTATGAAAAATTTATGAAAATTTAACAGAAAGACTGTTCCAGGAATTTAAGGATGTGTTTTCTCAAAACGAGAGTGATATTGGTCGCACTTCACTGACACGGCATAGAATTGATACTGCCGGCCATCCACCGATTAAACAGCATCCCAGACGTTTGCCGTTCGCTAAACAAGAAGAGGTGTCTAAGCTCTTACAACAGATGCAGGATAGTGACATCATCGAACCGTCATCAAGTCCGTGGGCCTCTCCCATCCTGTTGGTCCGAAAGAAAGATGGCTCCACAAGATTTTGTGTGGATTATCGTAAACTTAACGACATCACGAAGAAGGACAGCTATCCTCTACCAAGAATAGACGACACGCTAGATACTCTTTCAGGACATAAATGGTTTTCCACGCTGGATTTGAAGAGTGGATATTGGCAAGTAGAGATCCATCCTGATGACAAAGAGAAGACCGCATTTACTACTGGACAAGGACTTTGGCAATTTAAAGTTATGCCGTTCGGGCTCTGCAATGCACCAGCAACGTTCGAGCGCCTCATGGAGACAGTGTTAAAAGGCCTGACTTTTGAAGCTTGTCTCATCTACCTAGATGACGTCATCATTGGTGGCCGCACGTTTGAAGAACATCTAGAGAATATTCGAAAAGTGTTAACGAAACTAAGAGCGGCGAATTTAAAGCTGAACCCTTTGAAATGCAAGTTCTTCCAACGAGAAGTAAACTATTTAGGACACATCATCTCAGCTGAAGGTGTTCGAACAGATCCTGAAAAAGTGTCTACAGTAAAGCACTGGAAACGTCCGGAAAATGTCCATCAGTTGCGAAGCTTTCTGGGACTATGCACTTATTACAGAAAGTTTGTACAGGGGTTCTCCAACATCACAAGACCCTTGCATAGGCTCACTGAAAGCAAACAGAAGTTTCTATGGACACAAGAATGCGACAATTCATTTCAGCGGCTGAAAGAAGCTCTCACATCCTCTTCAGTCCTTACCTATCCAGCCCCCGACAAACAATTCATTGTGGACACGGATGCCAGTCAGGAAAGTGTCGGCGTGTACTTTCCCAAGAAATAGATGGCCAAGAACGAGTCGTAGCATACTGGAGAAAATGTTTATCGAAACCAGAGCGGAATTATTGCGTCACTCGTAAGGAGTTATTAGCTATAGTGAAAGCCATAGAACACTTCCATCACTATCTCTATGGCAGGAAATTTCTCCTTCGTACTGACCACGCATCCCTAACATGGCTGATGAATTTTAAGAACCCAGAGGGCCAAGTAGCCAGATGGATACAACGACTTCAGGAATACGACTTTGACATCAGGCATCGCAAAGGCTCATCGCATGGAAACGCCGATGCCCTATCAAGAAGACCGTGTCCCGAGAGCTGTCGCTATTGTTCCAAAGCGGAGAGCAAGTATAATCCCGAATATGCCATACGCCAGAGGAAGACTTCACTATTGACGCCACCAGATCCCTGGAGTGATGAGAAGATTCGAGAAGATCAAATGGCAGACTCTGAGATCAAACCAATCTTGGAGTTATTAGAATCTTCTAGCACAAAGCCCAGTTGGAAAGACATCTCGACTTACAGTCCTACGACGAAGCAATATTGGGCTCTTTGGAACTCCCTCCACGTCAGGAATGGTGTCCTGTTCCGAAAATTCGAATCGGAAGATGGGAAGACATCTCGGTGGCAGTTGGTTCTTCCTCGATCCCGAATCCCCGAGGTCCTCAAGGAATTACATGACAGTTCCACCGGAGGCCATTTTGAAATCATGAAAACATTACACAGAGTCCGAGAGCGCTTCTTCTGGGGAAAAGCGAGAGCTGACGTCGAACGATGGTGCAAATCTTGCGATGCATGTGCAGCTCGAAAAGGACCAAAGAAACGTAGCCGAGGAAGACTACATCTCTACAATGTAGGAGCACCTTTCGAACGCATCGCCCTTGACATCCTAGGCCCTCTGCCAAGAAGTGCTGATGGCAACAAATACCTCCTTGTTGTCATGGACTACTTCACGAAATGGCCTGAAGTTTATGCCATCCCTGATCAAGAAGCTTCTACGGTCGCGGATGCCTTGGTACACCAGTGGATATCAAGGTATGGAGTCCCCCTTCAAATGCATTCTGACCAGGGGAGAAATTTTATCTCTGCTGTGATTGAGGGTCTCTGTCAACTTCTCGGAATGGACAAAACTAGGACGACGCCTTTACATCCACAATCGGATGGCATGGTTGAGAGATTTAATCGTACCATCCTCAACAATCTCTCACTGCTAGTCTCAAGAAACCAACAAGACTGGGACCAAAAACTTCCCTTGTTTCTTCTCGCCTATCGCAGCGCCGTCCATGAAACAACCGGCTATTCCCCGTCTCAGATGCTTTTCGGTCGTGATCTTCGTCTACCTTGTGATCTGATTTTTGGTCGCCCTCCAGATGCGCCTTCATCGCCAGAGGGATACGTGCAGAATCTCCAGGCACGATTTGAAGACGTCCACAACTTGGCTCGAGAGCGGATCAATATACAGACGGAGAAGATGAAGACCAGGTACGACACGAAAGCCACGGGACATCAATTCAAAGAAGGTGACAAGGTTTGGTTTTATAATCCGACTCGACGTAAAGGACTTTCTCCCAAACTGCAATCGCACTGGGACGGTCCTTATACAGTCCTAAACAGACTGAACGATGTCGTAATTCGGATCCGAAAGTCACCAAGTTCGAAGCCTAGAGTCGTTCATTACGACAGGCTGGCTCCATACTATGGCCATAGTACTTAGTTCATTAATTGTAAATAGTGTAATGTAAATAATGTAAATTAGTATGACCATGGTCTTGTATATAAGTTAATGTAATAATTTCTTTTGCTTAGCATTATCATTATTAATGTTATTATTTAAATACTTGTATGTAATGATGTCTATGCTTTAATTTAATTCAATTTTTTTTTAAAATAAGTGTATATTTTGTATAATTCAGCATTATGAATGTGTTTAATTGTTATTTTCCATGTTTGCTTTAAGTGTTTTGAGTAGTATAGCATTTGTTGGTAACGGGTTTGCTTTCCGATCAAAGGTTGAACTGCCCGGGACGTGCAGTCCTCGAGAGGGGGGCAATGTTATGAATTTTGTATATATCTGTAAATATTCCATTTGTTTAAATTTATTGTGAAAATTGCAGTATTATTAATGTATTTCCTATTGAGCATCATGTAACTCAATGCTAAAGGCCTCAGATGGTTTGCAGGGAAAACAACCTTACACCCTCATCTTTATAATGGAAGTCTATGGTAAAATCGCCAGGTAATGGGTTTATCGCCAAGTTGGCGATGGTTTTGGCGACTTATTTTTGTCACCAAATTTGGCGATATATCGCCAAATGTCGCCAAGTTGGCGACGGATTTGGCGACTTTTTGTGCAAGCACCCCCCCTTATACCTGTACATTGGGATCGTTTCTCGCTTTGGTTCTCTATCGAAAGTTAAAGCACTTTCTGGTAATTTCTAGCATCTGAAAGCTCTGGAATAATCTGGAAAGATCTCTGAAGCCTATGTAAGGGACCTCCACCAGTCCAGTTAGTTAGTTGTCTGTCAACTGCGATTGAATTCATACGAGAGGCTTTGCATTGAGAACTGTGTTTCTCGGATCGATTTTGTCGTTGATACGTCGTATTGAACGCATTGTTTCTGTGTGAAATTTTGCTGCGCTTTTATTGGATTTGAAGATTACTGAATATCTTGTAATTTTCAGAAGATATTTGTGATCGTATTGCACTGTTTATAGTGAATAAAGCCTTTTTATTGTTCTTATATATTGGCATCAGTCCTTTCGAACCCCGAGCTCACAACAATATAAAAGTGAATTATGGAATGTCAATATTTTGTTTGATTAAAAGTTCGTTATAAGAAATTGACCAGCGTAGCGGGCGTAGCTTGCTAGTATTTTCTAAAGTTTTGATTCGATTTTCATAAAATTTGAAATGTCTCGACAAACTGCTGCAAAGAGAATAATATATTTTAAATTTCAAACCATTCGGTTGGGTAGTTTTTGCGTTGTTATATGCGGACGGACGGACAGACAGACGGACGGACCAGACGACGACAATAGGTGCTACGTATTTATATAATTACGAACGCACCTAAAAAAAGCAGAGATTGGAACATACTTTGGCCGTAAATATGGCTGCAAATTATGGCGGATATACGGTATCTGGCCAAACTGACATCCATTGCATACCTACTTGTAACTATTTGAAATCTTACATGGTAATAGATTACACTCAAATATCTGCACAGCTTGGTACAAAGGACTTTTTTCCGGCTTTCTGAATTTTGAAGATTTTAGATTATTGCTTTGCTCACATTTTTAAACCTGATGAGAACTGTTATATCTTTATGAAATAATTATATGTTATAAATAATAAATGCTAATAAAAATTAATATATTTAATAAAAATATAAGTAAGTCAATAAAAAAAATATTTATTCAATAAATAATTTTAATAAATTTTAACTACTTTTTAAAATAATTTTCCGTCTTCTATCTACTAAAATGGAGTAATTTAGATGATACCTTTACAAGAATGTCATTAAAAAGCACAAAAAAATATTAATATCTTGGAAACTATTTCGGGTTTTAAAATTCTGAGAGTTTTGACATCCTTGGATCCATTGGAATAACTGATGTTAATTTTATCGCCTAGCATTCCGTATTCTAGGAGAAGTAGTTGTGAAATACAAACAGTCCGATTTTAATATAGATCCTATATTGTCTCTTTTAAATTTAATAAAAAATTGAATTTTTCTGATAAAATGTTTCTCGGTAAGTACAGGATGGCACAATTAAAGTGCAAGTGTTTGTATGTAGGGCTCTACACTCTAACACGCTAAAATATTAGGATATTTTTAAAAGGTTGGTATTTATACTATTTAGAGCATGATGTGGAAATGGGTTTTGCAACAAAAATAGTTTAAATCTTTGCCGATAGATGGCGCTGTATATCATCATAATTTTTTTTTTCAAAACTAGGGGGCTCTGCCCCCTGCTCGCTTCACCACCCCCCGTTCTGATTTCACAGCCTCTTAAAACCTGGTAATGTATCCTGTTTTAAAAAAGATAATGGTGATATCACGAACGGCAACTTTCTTCTGTAATCAGGTTATAATGCTTTTTCATTTAACTGGTTATAATGCTTTTTCATTTAATTCATCTTTTTTATTTTTAATATTCATGTGTAAACCCGATTTTTATGACGTAATTTTCTTATTTTTCCTGCTCACTCACCAAATTATACAAATTGACATAATTTTTATTTTAAATAACGAAAAAACAAATAAATTAGTATAACATTAATAAACATATAAATAAAACGTCGAAATAAAAATAACTTGATGACGTAAACACGTGTTGTCAAGTGAATGTGACATTTTCGATCAACCATTATTGGCATTTAATCTTACAAGTACCTAGTAGACCAATCCTCGCTCGGTTATTTTTTTCAACAGGTATTTTTTTATTTTATTTTATTTTTTTGCTAGCTTATTTTAATTACTTTTTTTTTTATTCATGGAATTTTCCAATCGATTTTTAACACAATTCCTGATAGGCAAGAATTATATAAATTATGTTGAAAAGTGTTTTGCCGATGACAATACAACATTTTAATATTTTTACAACTTAGTTATAAATTAACCAGAAGGCCCGTGCGAGGATTTCGCATTAAATCTAATATTTTTTAGGTACTTCTCTATTATGCTGTCAACCACTTTTCATAACAAAAAACTATCGCCAAATTGTAAGATTAAACGCCAAAAATGCAGTCCCATTTACTTGATGTCAGAAGCATTATACGTGTTTGTTAAATCATCAAGTGGTTTTTAATTCGACATTTGCGTGTATTTTTCATTATGTTTTACTGGTTTATTAGTTATTTCATTAATTAAAATAACAATTGTGTCCTTAAATTCTTATATTTTATTTATTTATTTTGATATTCCAATGGCAACGTTCTCCCGTTTATTTGGCGATAGTTTTTTGTTATGAAAAGTGGTCGACGGGATAAAAGAGAAGTACCATTTTTTATCAATATGTAATAGTTATTAGATGCAGGTTTAAACTTCTAAAGAAAAAGCAAGGATAAAAATATCTGTAAACAACATTTAGTTGTTAGTTAATCCAGAATATCATCTAATTTATTCCATCAAAGTTAGAGTAAAAACTGATCCAAGATTGCTAAAGGCACGCGCGAGAAAAAAAAAAAATTAACAATCGTATTTTAACTGCATTAGAGGGTGACGTCATCCGCTTCGGGAAAAACATGGGACATAGAAATATAAATCTAAACATTTCAATTTAAATTTCGCTTTTTAATCATAAGTATAAAATAAACCTGTGCGGTGTTTTTTATAATAATTGCTGAGCATCATATAATGTGGTATTTTATTTTTTTGGCAACAATGTTTTGAGGAAGACCTTTCATTTCATTTAGGAAAACAATGCCGATTTAATTTTTAATTATCAGCAATTTTTAATCGAAAACATGTTTTAACGAAATGTTAAGTGAGCTATGTCAGAAGCGTTTTCAAAATCCTTTCATATGCTATCTCATTCGTCGTTGTGCGTTTCGTATTTTCATAAAAAAAGGGATGTTGACAGGAGAAATAATATATATGATACATTCACTTGAAATTGGTTGTTCTTTTTCAATTAGGTGGTCACAGGTGATAAATCGCCAAATATCTCTGTAACTCCTACAATTGTATGGGAGTTGAAAAAAAACGGATTTAATTATGTGACAGTAAAATGCTCGCCAAAATAGGCCAAAGCGCTGTGAAATGGCAAAAGTTAATATTTTAAAGAGTTAAAAGTAAAATATAAATTGTTAAAAAAATGTGACATACAGAATACGCTTTCATCAATTAATAATTAAATATCAATAAATTTACGATTATACGATGACAAATAAATTTAAAAGAGTAAAAAGATAATTTAAATAATGTTTCATTTTTCTTTCTGATTCTCTTTTGTTGATAAATAAACAGAGCAAAAAGTATATATTTTAAATAAATTCATTATTTTGAGCTTCCTGGCAAACGTATAAAAAATAAGTTAATTTTTCATAATAGAGGTCTTTGCCCAGGCCAAATTAATGCATTGTAATATATATTTTACGTAAAAAATATGAATTGCGGTTAAAAAAATTCCGCGGTATTTTCAAGATGACCATTGGTTGCTTATAAAAGAGTGTTTTGAAAAAACTATTTTTGGTAATTCCGCATTATCCCGTCAACCATTTTCCATAAAATAAACTATCGCCAAAGTAATCGCCAGACCCAGACTCTAACGCCAAATAAACAAATGGGTGAATGTTGGCATTGGAATTTAAAAAAAAAAAAATCGGAAAAGCTACATTCACTCAAGTGTCAACTATCAATATTTTATTAAAATAAATTTTGAAATGTATTAAGGAAAACAGAAAAAAAAATAATATTGGATATTTATTTATTTACAATATTTTTCATAATTATCCCTCTCGACAGGTGAATGTTTGTGACGTCAGTAGAAACTGATCTAATCTATGTAACTATGCATCACTAAATTTTTTCAATTTTTTACCGCTTTTAAAATTTTGTCGAGGCCATTTAAAAACACAATCGTTAGTTAAAGAGGATACTACACTCACACAAAAATACTCGCTGGCTTACTTTAGTCCTGTGGGATACATTTGTTTTAATATCTCGTTTGCATTTCAATATTTATGAATGTTTTTTCCCTTTATTTCTTTTTTTGGTACATTTTGGTTCGAAAAGCACCCACTTTTTTTGGCACTGGATAGCTAAAGTCGATCTGGACAAAGAACTTCCTGTACTTTTAGGTAGCTTTCAATACAAAAAAGTATAAAGCTACCTATTGCAGCCGTTCGGAGGAAAGCAGTTCCGGAAAATTTCGATATATTTTCACCGATCATGACCCCCAGACCCCAAAACCACCCTCCGTTCAAATGTTGATTTATATATATATATATATATATATATGACCTATGTCATACGATAACGCTCGTATTTATAAATCAATTTTGATGAAACTAATTGTGTGTATTAAGCTCACCAATGTCTCGACCGAGTTCGTTGGCCAGCTTGGTCCGCCATTTTGTTTCAAGATGGCGGCCATTTAAAAATTTAAAACTAAAATAAATATACATAAAAATTAAAAATTCAAATTTATTTTTTAATTAAGTGTTAGGCCTTGATACGAGGATTCCAGAGCATTTTTTGGTTTACCTCTATCTTAAAAAATGGCTGAGATAGAGCAGTTTGAAATTCTAGGGTGGCTGACATTTTGAAACAAGACAGCACATTACAAAAAATTTCATTGTTGTAATAATTTTCCCAATCATACGCATAAAACTATATATTCAAATCCGTTAACGCCAAATTCTCGCCAAACTTGGTGACATTTGGCGAAATTTCGCCAAATTTGGCGAACAAAATAAATCTTCATAAATGAAGCCAACTTTGCTATATCTCAATAATTTGGCGAATTTATTATTCAAATTCAGTATTAACGAATCTTTTGTAAACATTTTCTTTGCATTTTAACTTGCTGTGTTCGTGTAACATTAGTTCAAATTTTAAAACGAAAATATAGGAAAGCTACCTTTTCCTCCCGGTACAGGCCGGAAGGACTTTTTCGATTATGTTTCAAGACTTGTTTTTTATACCACGTCGAGTTTTAAACACAGAAAACAAGTTTTCTCGAATTAGTGACCTAGCTAGATCGATTTCTTGTGCTCGAATTAGTGTAGTCATTAATTTTTGTGAAAATCGTTAGTGCCGTTTTCGATATATAGCAGCATTCTTAGTGCTGAGTTCCTTTTAATAGATCAAAATGACCTTTCCCGAATTCGAAACCTAGCTAGCTTGATTTCTCGTGCTCGAATTAGTATAGGCAACACGTTTCGTGTAAATCGTTTGAGTATTTTTCCATTTATAACAAAAAACATTTTCAGGGCTGAGTTTGTTTTACCCTGTAAAAACGAATTTTCTTGTATTCGGAACCTAGCTAGATCTTTTTTTCGTGCTCGATTTAGTACAGGGGACAATTTTCGTGAAAATCTTCCACGTCGTTTACGATATCATTCATAATCAGGAAAATCTCTTGCTCGTTTAATATATATGAATAATCGGGAAAATCTCTTGCTCGTTTAATATATATGAATTTGGCGACAGTAATTTGGTCGACAGGATAACTAACAAGAACCAATTGTATATATAGTGTTACGAATATTGTAAATAGCTAGTGTTTGTTCTTACAAATAATGTAAATAGTTCAATTAAGCTCTATTCATAAGCTAATATTAATTTTTGTTGCATTGCAATATCTTAATTTGGTGATTTTTTGTAAGCGAGAAAACGCTATTGGATTTCAATAGGAGTCTATGGAAATTTGGCGAAATATTGGAAATAGCGTCAAGTTGGCGCCACTTTTGGTAGCTAATTTTGGCCGCCAAATTTGGCGATATATCGCCAAATTGGCGCTAAAATTGGCGACAGACTCGGGTCTCTTCCTCTTGGTAACCCCTCTAATAGCGCCCATCCTATCTAAATTCTCTACTTTCATGTTAATTCCTCCTAAGAAAAGTCAGAAAGCTCTGACCAATCAGATACGTTTCGAGGTATTTGAAGGATTCATGTGTAAACACAATTTTTATGACGTAATTTTCTTTATTTCCTGCTTTCAACACGTGATCATTTAATTATTATTTTAAACTTTCATTATTGTTTTTAATAGTCTCGCGCAAATAAATTTTTTATTTGAGATAAAATATAATCATTTGCGCTTTTTTGACAACAATATAAAAAATGATTTTTTCAATAAAAGATTTTTTACTCGATTTTTAAGGATTTTTTGAGTTTTTATTGTCCGACCGTGATAATTTTTTGAATTTCTGAAAGCTTGTTATATTTCGCGTCTGGTGGTATGATTTTCGAATCCGTTAGGATGGCTAGAAAAAAAGTAATCGCTCATCAAAAAAGTCTCTAATAAAAAAGCGATGAGACTAACCCGGAATATCTACGCAGAATTTGATTGGTCCATTTCGTTTTTGGCTCAGTGCCAGATTACTTTTTTTTAATATAGAAGGATAGAAAAAAAACTTAGAATTTCTACCAGCTAAATTTTAGAACATTTTCATCGAAAATTCGGCATATTAACTTAAAATTTTAGCCAAGATTTCAAGAAAAAAAAATGGAATGCATTCTATAAGTGTTTTTATCAAAATGGTATTTTAATCATAGCACAGCTTTAAAAGATTATCATCTTCAAATATTGAGAAGGGGACCGATGTGTGTGATTAGTTTTATAAAGATGATAAACAATTTTTAAGCTACAGAACTTGGGATGATCCTTGGAACTAGAGGTCGATATGCATATTGAAACTGGAAGCTGTGCAAGCTGTTAAAGAAGCAATTGATTTAGGTATGGGGGATCAACATGTAAGTAAGCACAAGAAGTGCCATGCATGAGTAGTACAATATTCTGTGCCATAGACGACTGTGCACGAAGTTTTGCATTGCATTTTAAAACGTTATTCATACAAAATTAGGATTTTAGAGAAATTAAAACCTCAGGATCCACGGCAAAGGATTGATTTTGCAAATTTCATTCTTTCCAAAATTGATGATGAATCGTGGATATGTACGATTTCGTGGTCTAGTGAAGCGCATTTCGCGACAATTCAATACACAGAATTGTAAGATGTGAGGCTCGCTCTACCAATCCTTGTGCTGTTCCCCAAAAACCATTGCATTCTGCATACGTAATAGCCTGGTGCGAAACTATAAGCAAAATTTATTATAGGACCCCTTTTCTTTGAATCTGTTACTTCTAAAGGACTTGTTCATAGCATTCTAACAAGTTCAAATTATAGTGTAACTATACGAAACCATGATTTGCATGTTAGAACATGTTTAAACATGTTACAGTTTTCATGCAAGAAGGAGTTCCTCCGCATATTGTTGTGCCAGTTAAAAAACTTCTATGTGAAATATTTGGTGAGGATAAGCAGAAACTTTAAAAAATGTAGCATACAATTATAGCTCTTAGCTCTGCATCTAGCTATAAAAGTATGCATAAAAGCGTGAAACAGTTTAAGAATGAAGATATAGAAGAGGTTTGAAGGATTGAGTAAATTTATCCCCTCCACACAATTTGTCCCCCTTCTGTGGTGGCAAATGGACATCTAGCGTAATCTAGTGGTTTTCCAGATAGCTACACTTATGACAATTTTCCCATAGCAAGATATACCTAAGTCAGACGTCAGACAGACCTATTAGTGCAATAATACGCACTCAAAACGAACTTTTTGGAGTTATGTCACTTTACTTGCTGTGACCATTTCTTTCCTTCTTTCTTTCTTTATTTTTTAAAATGATAGTTTTAAGCAAGGCTTGCGTATAAAGAAGGCTTATCATTTGCTTATAATGTGTGAAGTCAATCGCCAGAAGGCGCTATAACCTTTTTGACCAATCATGCAAACACTGAACCAAAACTGAAGTCTGAACAAGTCGCTCTTTGGGCAGGGTAGAAACGTATTACGTCGGTCACCGTAGAAATCAGAGCTGATTCAATGATAATTTGGGTAGGGTTTGTGCTAAACCACATGGCTAAACCTGGCTACGCTTTTTGCGCGGTTTTTTGGCGAAATGAATTCGCAGTTCTATAATTACCTACGTTATGGGTTTAAGATTACTCGAGTTAAAAATAGTGGCAACACAAATACATTTCTTCAAAACTTTTAAATTCCATGAACCGTTTCGTTTTTTTTTCTAGGTTATGCAAAATAGCTAAAATTGTGAACGGAAGTAAATATATATTTATTTGAAACGTTGCATGTTTTTCTCGTAAGCAGAATGTTAAATCAATTTCGAAGTAAAAAGAGTAAGAAACGCCCATCTCAAACAGAAGAATCATCTCAGCCAGAGGAATCGAGTCAATCTCAGCCAGGCGGACAACGCGGAGGTCAGTCAGAAGAATTGCATGAATCGCAGTCAGAAGAATCGCAGTCAGAAGAATCGCGTCAATCTCAACCAGACGAACACAACGGAAGTCAGTCAGAAGAATTGAGTAGTTCTCACACAGAAAAATCGAGTAAGTTTTTTTTTTTTTTTTTTTTTTGCTGTATTTTGTTACATTACAATCGGTTCTTGACTTTTGAACATAGTTTAGTATAGATGTCGCAGACGCACAGGGGTTTCTTTTTGGCACCAAAATAGCGATTTTTTGCCTAGCGGGGAAGCCCGGCGATTTTGGTCGTTAGGCCCGATAGCGCATATTAATCAAAGCCCTCTGGTATTAATGTCGGAGTCAGTTGTATTCTTGA
Source organism: Maratus michaelseni (assembly GCA_963931845.1). Taxonomy (NCBI): domain Eukaryota; kingdom Metazoa; phylum Arthropoda; class Arachnida; order Araneae; family Salticidae; genus Maratus; species Maratus michaelseni. The sequence goes on along the minus strand of OZ007589.1, from coordinate 313,982,033 downwards.
CAATATGTGTGTTTTATAATATATTAAACGTTGTATGTGTTTATGTTCACACATAAAATAATTTGTGTGTGTTTACAATAAAAATTGTGTGTGTGTGTTAAGGTTAACAGGAACAGATGTCGCAGACTCACCGGGGTTGGCGCAATTTTTGTTTTTGCAACATTTTGACGAGAAAATCCCAATTTCGGTACAGATGTCACAGATTCACCGGGGTTTCTTTTTGGTGCCAAAATGGCGATTTCGCTCGGTAGACTAAATAGTACGTAATGATAATGAAATATGTATATGTATTAGTATATGTATATGTATATGTATAAATAGTACGTATTAATCAAAGTCCTCTGGTCAAGGCTGCTTATATAGTAATAGTAGCTGGTAATAATAGCCGAGTGAATAATAAAAACGGTGGGTTGTTTGAGGGTCTGGGGGTCATGATCGGTGAAAATATAACAAAATATTCTGGAATTGCTTTCCTCCGGATAGCAACAATAGGTAGTTTTTTTAGTTTTTGTTATGGAAGTTACCTAATATTAGTGAATGAATTAAACTTTAAACATGTGACAACAACAAAAATATTGATGAATCAATGCAATCTCTTAGAATATTAAGAAGAAAGCATCAGGTACTAATAAGAAAAGTGCACTTATATGCTAAGTTATTACATGTATTTAGATTGAAATAATTTTAATCTCTGGTTTCTAATTTAAATGTCTTTGTCTTTGCTATTCTTAAACATGCATAAAAAAATCACGGTACTTTTATGTTAGCTGCACGCCAGTGATAATTCGCCAATTCTTGTGTCAATTGGCATCATTTAAATTGCAACCATTTTTAGTTGAAATGATTTGAATTTTTATTTCAATTCAATTCTTGAGATTTTGTTATCTGTTTTGTTATGAGTTCGTGTTTACGTATTTTATCATGATTATATTTTGGCTATTTTTAAGTAAGTTTTTTAAGAAATTATATTGCAATATTAAAATATTGGTTAGTTGTTATTAGCTAATGTTAAAAGATTGGCGAAAAAAAGGGTTGGCGATATTAAAAAAATTTGGCAATCACTGGCGCCTAGCTAACATAACAGTACCCAAATCACTAAAAGGTCCATGATTAGATCCACAGTCAAGGTTAGAACCCAACATTAGGGATGCTAGCCATAATGTGGTTTCACGAGTATGAGAAAAATAAAAATGGTTTCTACAACTGTGCGATAAAACCACACTTGTTAAAATACGCCAATTGACTGTCGACCGGATCATGGAACTTTCCCCAAAAATCAAATAAGAAATTTTGTTTGTTCGGCACTTCTCTATTATGCCGTCGACCACTTTTCATAATAAAAAACTATCGCCAAGCTGTAAGATTAAACGCCAAAAATGTAGTCCCATTTACTTGATGTCAGAAGCATTATACGTGTTTGTTATGTCACCAAGTGGTTTTTAATTCGACATTTGCGTGTATTTTTCATTATGTTTTACTGATTTATTAGTTATTTCATTAATTAAAATAACAATTGTGTCCTTAAGTTCTTATATTTTATTTATTTATTTATTTTGATATTCCAATGGCAACGTTCTCAAGTTTATTTGGCGATTGTTTTTTGGGTACTTCTCTATTATCCCGTCGAAAACTTTTCATAACAGAAAACTATCGCCAAACTGTAACGACAAATAAACGGGAGAACATTGCCATTGGAATATAGAAATAAATAAATAAATAAAATATAAGAATTTAAGGACACAATTGTTATTTTAATTAATGAAATAACTAATAAATCAGTAAAACATAATGAAAAATACACGCAAATGTCGAATTAAAAACCACTGGATGACATAACAAACATGTATAATGCTTCTGACTTTAAGTAAATGGGACTGCAATTTTGGCGTTTAACCCCTTAATCGTCGCGCCCTATAAGCGTAGGCTATTTTTTTTATATTTAGATTGCTTGATTACCACCAATTTTTTTAAGTAGAAATATTCGGATTGCTTAATGACAGATAAAATAATGCGAACATAAATCCAATTACACTATTAAAAAAAACTGGTGGGAATCAAACAATCTGAATTTCAAAAAAGTAGCGTACACTGCCCGTGAATGTATCGGGCGCGACGATTAAGGGGTTAATGTTACAGTTTGGCGATAGTTTTTTGTTATGAAAAGTGGTCGACGGGATAGTAGAGAAGTACCGAAGAAAGTATTGTAATCGAAATTTTTTTCGACTGATTTATACGTTTTAAGGGTCAGAGATTACGAAAAACATGTTTTTACAAAATGTCTGTCTGTCCGTGTGTATGTTCTCTTTCTATCTTCGAAAAGTGTATGAAGTTATTGTTCAGTTTTTATGAACTTCAGAATCAGAAGTTTTTAGATGTAGGGTAAAAACATTCCGTAACTTTATCACAAAGTAAAGTTTATTTACAGTTCTAATTTGTACACTCGTACACTCGTTTGTTTTAACTCACAAAACTATACACAGCAATACTTATGGCGTAATAATATATATTAAATTTCTCAAAATAAAAGAAATAGAATCTCAAAGCCATTTTAACTGCGTATTAACAAAAAAAGGAAAACATGAACACAAGACTGTTGCCATCGGCAACGTAACTTACAAAATATCAAAAACAAAGATAATAATCATGTAGAGTTTTAACCCAACATCCTCCCACCTAAGTTAAATTTTAACATAAAAGTTAACTTACAATTAATAATAGTCACAATTACAATAGCAAAATTATATAAATAGTTCACAAGTCCAGTCTATGAGGCATTTTAATGATACGGCCACTTCTAGTTTTCCTTGCCTCCTCAGAAGATTCAATATTGCAGTCAATTGATTGACTGGCTGTTGGTTTCTCACTTAATTTTGTACCTGCCAATTTTTCTCCAACTAGAAACGACTCTGATGCTGACACTTCTAAAGGATAGAGACGTTGTAGCGGTCTAAGCAACTCACCCCTCGCAGTTTTTAGTCTCACAAGTCTTGTAACACCATCTTTCCCGGGGATTACCTCGATTATTTTCCCAAGTGGCCAACTGATACGTTTTGTATTGTCGCTTCCAATTAAGACAACGTCACCAACCGCTACTTTGGCAGCTCTTTTATGTTCTGGTCTCTGAAGTAGAGCTCCCAAGTATTCCGATCGAAATCTATTTCTTAAGGCCTCTTGTAAATTTTGACGATACTTAACACGTTGGTTAAGACTCCGGTGATCAATTCTATCACAGTCAGGAACACCACTCACTTTGATATCTTGTAGGAACATTGAAGGAGTCAATGGAACAAGCTCTGCGTCGTTATCTGCGACATACGTCAACGGTCTTGAATTGATTATGGATTCGCAATCACACAGCATCGTCGTCATTTGTTCGTAAGTTAAAGAAGATCGGCCCAGTACTCTTCTCAACAATTTTTTAAGAATACCGACCAGTCTCTCCCACCAACCACCCCACCAAGAGGCAGTCGGTGGGTTGAATTTCCACTTAATAGGATGAAGAGCAGTGTCACTTACAATAAGGTTCCAATCCAGTGCACTTAGCAGATTTGAAGCACCCACAAAATTGGAGCCATTGTCACAATAGATAGTGCTGCATCGTCCTCTACGGGCTACGAACCTGCGCAAAGCTAGTAAAAAGGAAGGTGTAGATAAATAATCCACTAATTCAATGTGTACTGCCCGGTAGACGGCACATGTGAATAGACAAACCCAGGATTTCTTATTATCTCTGAGAAACAGTGGCCCCGCCAAGTCAACTCCACAGATCTCAAATACAGCAGCGTCTCGTATACGGTCCTCTGGAAGAGATGGAGTGAGAGTATCGAGCTTTTTTACAGAATGTCTCCTACAAACAATACATTTGGATAAAATGGATCTCACTGTCTTCCTACCATGCAGAATCCAGAATCTCTCTCTTAAAATGTTAAGCAGCATTTGAGTCCCAGCATGAGCATATTTTTCATGATAGTATATCACTATACGCTTTACAACTTCATGTTGAGATGGTAAAATTGCAGGCATTATAAAATCTTCACTATCTTGTCGATACAAAAGTTTTGTTTTCAATCGGATAATATCGTTTTTATCCTTGAAAGCTCCCAGAGTTTTTAACTTTTCATCCTTTTCATTAACGAAGCTTTCTTTCTGTATTATTCTGATAACTCTATACTCAGCTACAGAAATTTCTTCGGAATCAAGGCTACCATATTTTCTACTACTTCTCGGAATACGACTATTATTGATGAATCGAAGTAGCCAGGCAATAATTCTTACAGTTTTGTTGTAGTTCGAAAACTTATGGATAAAGGAACTGTCTATATTTTGAAGGTTCACCATAGATGATACTATTTCCTTTCTCTTTTCCTTTAACACTTCTTCTTCATTTACTGAGAATTCTGATCTAGGCCATTCATCAGATGGGTAATACAGCCAAGGAGGACCTTTCCACCACTCTGTCTCCAATAATTGTCGAGCGGAACAACCTCTGGAGGGTAAATCCGCTGGATTGATCGACCCAGGTACATAATACCAATTTTCTGGTTTACTCACTAATCTAATTTCTCGAACTCTGTTATACACAAATGGTGTCCAGTTTTCGCTACCCTTTATCCAATATAATGCGTTACTGGAGTCAGTCCAAAAGAAGGTGGGAATATCTCCTAATTTTAAATCTGCCATAACTCTTTGCCACAGTCGGGTACCAATAGTGCACGCTAACAACTCTAACCGAGGAATTGTAATAGACTTCAGCGGAGCTACTTTAGATCGTGCTTGAACTAGTTGACATGAAGTTAAGTTCTTACTTTCACTCCTTAAATATATGCAGGTAGCATAAGCTACTTTGCTCGCATCACAAAAGACGTGTAAACTTAAATTGCAGGTATCATCAGGGTCTTTTATTAAGCATCTAGGTATAGTAACTTCTTTTAGTAGATCCAGCTGTTTTCTCCACTTTTTGAATTTTTTAGAAATTGCTGATGGCAGCTCTGCATCCCAAGTTGTTTTCATTTCCCACAGTTCTTGTAACATTAATTTCGGATATAAGGTCACTGGACAAGTATAACCAATAGGGTCAAAAATTTTGTGGACTTCTGACAATATTTTTCTTTTAGTAACAGGTCCATTATCTTCACAAACTTCTTTTAAATTTACAGAAAGAGTATCTGAGTTCAAGAACCACTGCAGGCCTAATACTGGGACAACTTTATTTTTTGTACAAGAAGCCTCTTTTGTTGAGGAATGGGGATAATTGTGCTCCCACCCTCTAAGGTCAAACTTCCTTTCTGACATAATATCTGTAGCTACTTTAATGAATTCATGCAATTCTGTCTCCGTTTTTACACTAGTTAGACAATTGTCTACATAAAAGCTGTTCTTAAGTTTCTGGACAATATCCACAGGGTATTTTGAGTTTCCAAGTTGTGCTTCCTCCAAAATCATTTCCAGATGATACTGAATCACAGAATTAAGTAAGAAAGGACTACTTGAAATTCCGAAGACGACACGACAATGTCTATAATATTTCAGTTCATTATTTTCGTCATACCAAAGAAATCTTAAATAATCTTTATCGCTTTCTTGTAGGCGAATTTGTAAAAATGCTTTACGGATGTCCGCCGTAACTCCAAACTTGTTCATCCGAAAACGTGTTAATATTGTAGGAATTAACTCAACAAGGTTTATCCCTTTCTCCAGGCAGTCATTTTAGCTTGGGAAAGCTCTCAGCTTTGCTGAAGCATCAAACACAGGTCTGATTCTAGTTGTGCTATTTTCTTTCACGATATGTCTGTGTGGTAAATAATGAGACGGTAATTGAATCTCGTGCTTAGGAATTTTTTCAATTATTCCTTCTTTTTCCCATTCTTCAAATATTTTATTATAATCATCATATAAATTTTCTTCTTTCAACTTCCGTGCAGTACCTTCCAGTCTCTTTAAAGCCAAGTTATAATTATCAGGTAGTGGAGGGTGATCGACAAGCCAAGGTAAATGTACCACAAAACGATTGTCTTTGTCGATTTGAACTGTGTTAAGAAAATGCTCTCTGGCGGATTCATGAAGGTCTTCTTTAGTTTTCTTCTCAGAAGGATCTGTAATACCGAGAGTGTCAAGAGTCCACAATTCTGTTATTGTTCGAGTAGTAGAAAGCATAGAATTAGCTACTGAGATTTCATTTACCTCTGAAGAAATCTGGGGTATACGTCCCATTGTGGTCCACCCTAAACGTGTTTCCATTGCTGTTAAACCACATGATAAGGATTTGTAACCACCGGTAATGATTTTTCCGGCTACATCGGCTCCTATTAAGATTTCAATAGGACCTATATAATCATCGTTGACACAAATATTGTAGTCAGTAAGCTCTTTTAAATGAATCGCAGGTATTGTCGGTGGAACGCTCCCACAGATAACAGGTTGACTCAGTACTTTAAAATGACAGTTATAAGATCCATCGCAACTTGTCAAATATAAAGTAAACACATCATGCTTGCACACTCCTGTATTTTCTCCTCCGAACAGAGAATGCTGAAGATATTCATAGTCTTCCCTTTTATATTTCATCTCTTTGGCAGTGTTTTTTAAAATGTAAGAGCGCTGCGAAGCAGAATCTATGATGGCTCTTGCCTTCCGTTTTCTCCCATTACCTCTGATTAAAACCGTTAATGTTAATAACATAACACTAGGGCTTTTGGATATATTCGCAAGTGCTTGATCCTCTTTTGAAACATTATCTAACTCTGTAGTTTCTTTTCCGGTTGGTGAGAATGCTGGTTGCTTTATGTTACGACAGAGTAATATATGATGTCTTTTTCCACAACCCAAACAAGTTATCTTTGAATAACACTTACGAACTTGATGACCCGGTTTTAAGCACAGAAAACAGCACCCTGATTTCTCTACGAGATTTTCTCTATCTTTCATCGTCATTTTCCGTACCTTCAAACAGTCAGTGGAATTATGGAAATTGCGGCAAAATATGCACTGCTTTTGTTCATTCGAAGAGGTCAAAAGCTCAGCTGCACTAGCTATTTGACGAGTGTCCCTGTATTTGTGTCTATCATTTCCAGCCCTCTTCTCTTTGAACAATTTAAAATTACTCTTGGTCTCAATCCCAAAGTTTTGAGAGGCTAGGATTATGCGCTCCTCTGCCTGCACTTCATCTTGAAGAAAATCAAGAATTGAATCGAGATCAGTCTTTTCAGTAATTTTAGATGTATTTTGATCCTCCTCCTCATGTGATCTATGACTTACAGATCTATATCGTTCCCAAGCTAGAAGCGTTTCCTCAGGTAAAGCAGATTCGACAAGTGGTAAAAGCATCGACGCATACTTATCTCTCGTTACCCCTAGTATTTCAAGCGCACGAAGCTTTGTTTCTAATAAATCATAAAGATTTCTCAAAGATTTTTTCGACATATTCTGCTTTTGGATAACCAATGACAGAAGATCCCTAACATACACCTGTATAAGTAGCTCTTCTCTCCCAAAACGTAATTTCAATTGTTCTATTGCTTTCTCATAACTATTTCCCCCGGGTGGAAAACTTTTAATTAACTCTTCGGCAGCACTTCCCTTCTCCATACATTGGGATAGATATGCAAACTTATCATGCAGATCTAAATTAGGGTCTTTATTAATTTTCTCAAACTGCCCCCAAAAACTAACCCAGTTCCTTAGATTTCCATTAAATGTAGGCAATTTTATTTTTGGGTAACGTAATAACGTATTTTTCTGAGAATCACTACAATTCGAAGAAACGTCTTCTCTTTCTGAAAGCAAAAGCTGACTCAACTTAATCTGTAATAACCGCCAACGGTCTATATAACATTCGGATCCATCGATCTCTTTTTCAATTAAATCATCTGTAATGTTTTCAGAATAAAGAAACTGTTTAACATTTTCTTCAGAATTTAGCATTAGCGTAGCTTTCTCCTCAATAAGTTTCAGTTTAATTATTTTGTCAGAATTTGTTAAGTTTGTTTCTTCAGTATCGAACTCGTTACAAGCTTTGCTAAACAATCTCCTATGCTGAGTTCTAATTTTCTTTGCTGCTTCCATATCAACTCAAAAATAAGACAAACAAAACAAAACTTACTCGATAATCAGCAGCCGAGTCCTGTCGGCGGACGCCAGATGTTCAGTTTTTATGAACTTCAGAATCAGAAGTTTTTAGATGTAGGGTAAAAACATTCCATAACTTTATCACAAAGTAAAGTTTATTTACAGTTCTAATTTGTACACTCGTACACTCGTTTGTTTTAACTCACAAAACTATACACAGCAATACTTATGGCGTAATAATATATATTAAATTTCTCAAAATAAAAGAAATAGAATCTCAAAGCCATTTTAACTGCGTATTAACAAAAAAAGGAAAACATGAACACAAGACTGTTGCCATCGGCAACGTAACTTACAAAATATCAAAAACAAAGATAATAATCATGTAGAGTTTTAACCCAACAGTTATGCCTAGAATTGAATCAAATTTCATTTACAGGTTTTTGACTATGGCCAGCAGGTCCCACTTGAATTTGGGGATATTCCGACAAAAGGCGGCGCTGTAATAAAGATTTTTGATTCATTTTCATTATTGTATAATCGAAAAGTATATGAAATATGTAGAGAATTAAACCAAATTTTTTACATGTTTTCCACTTTGGCCTGCAGGTCCCAGTTGAATTTGGGAATATTCCACCGGAAGGGTGTGCTGTGATAGACATTTAAAGATTTCAAAATTTAAAAAAATGTACAAAAAATTAAAAATCCTACAAGTTTTTTCCGTTAAATACTCGGCCTTGATCCAAGGATTCCAGAGCAATTTTTCTTTTGCCTCTGACTTAAAAAATGACTGAGATGTAGCAGTTTGTAATTTTAGGGTGGCTGACATTTTGAAACAAGACAGCAGGATTCCTCCATAAAAGGTTTTAATTTATCAATTTTAGTGAACATGCTTTCTCGCAAATTTTCTTTCATTGTTGTACCCGTCGTTCCAACTCTTATATGTTTAACACTATTCATATCTGCCATCGTCAAATTCTCGCCAAGCTCGGCGATATTTGGTGACAAAAATAGGTTGCCATAAATGAAGCCAACTTAGCTATAGTTGGCTAGTTTCGCGAAATTCTGATTCAAATTCAATATTGAAGAGAACTGGAAATGAATTTTCTGTAATCTGATTACACGCATTTTAGCTTTGTGTTTTCCAGTAAAATTAGCGTAAATCTTAAAACCAAGGGATAGGGAAGCTATCTGTTCCCACCGGTACAGGCTAGAAGGACTTTTATTAGTCATGTTTACATCGGCTGCTCGTGAAACGAAAGGTGCTTGGCATCCAGCTAACCGCGACACACTTATTACGTAGGTCGCGAGCTAACCTATAACTATGTCGCGACGATTCGCAAGCAGCTGACGTACCACAGAATGACGAAAAATATTGATTTTATAGGTGATGTGATAGCGAATTTTGAAGTATCAACATCTATAAGATAGAAGAATGTTTTGGGATTGGCACATTCGACTTGTTATGTATTTAATAATGTTAAATTACTGTTTTGAACATGATTGGCAACGACAAACAAGATTGGATTGGCAATGGGCAGCTATTTTTGGCGATCTATCTCCTGGCACGGTAATAGGTAAGTACCATGTTGGACCTTGATATAAGGATTCCGAAGCATTTTTTGTTTCGCCTCTATCTTAAAATGTCTGAGATATAACTGTTTGAAATTCTAATTTCGACTGACAATTTGAAACAAACAGATTTGTTTTCAAAAAGTGACTCCACACGACTTTCTGGACATTTTATAGAATACTTTGCATTAAGATACCAGATAATCCAAAAGTAACTGAAAAATCATGTAACGCAATATATGCAATTTATTCTAATAAAATACTTCAATTATTGGGTTAACCTTCCTTAATTGGATTCACACCCAAAAATGGTGTCGCACACGAACAATCCTGTCAACAATTAGTTTCAAATGTATGAAAATTACCTGTCTTTTTTTTTTTTTTTTGGCCAAACATTGACTATTTTAGTACATTTTAGCATTTTTTGCAAGAGTATTTCCTTTGATTTTTTTAAAATTTAGATATTTTTCCTTTCTTCTTCAAAATAATTAATACATAAATTTCCACACGCTTTTATATAGTAAAATCTTTTTATTTTACAAAACACAGTATAAATATTTTGCTGTGAGAAAAAAAAAGAAAAAAAGAAAAGAAAGAAAAAGATTTTACTAAATTAAGTCAAGTTCTAATGAAGCATAGTTGTGCTAATATTAGTTATAAGATGTGCATCAGCAATAAAAATAATTCATTTTACAGGAAATTACAGTACCAATAGAATCACTTGAAATTACAGCGAGCAATCAATAGAATATTGCAATAAAGGGAAGGAACTGGTAATGTGGAAAAATGAAATAGAAATTAAAAAAAATGTGGTTTTTATAAGATTTCCAACAATCTGGCAATGGGGGTATAGCGAAGTCACAGTTAACAATATTTATTATTTTTATGGATATGAAATGCTTCAAGAAAGTTAAATTCAAGTATAAAAGTGGGTGTAGAGATCATCATTTTAGCTGACATTAAAATAATTAACACACTGGTGTGATATAATAAACAAACAATCTTCTTGAAAACACCATAAATTTAAGGCCTTTTGAAAGAACGTTGTCTTTCTTCATCAGGCACAATTTTCTATTGATTGCTCGCTGTAATTTCCAGTGATTCTATTGGTACTGTAATTTCCTGTAAAATGAATCTCACCAAAAAGTCACCTGTAAAAAATGCAGCCAAGTCTCGTAACTTATTTACCGTAAAAAGTACTGAGATCGTATAAAGCCAAGTTTAACTATCTTATTAACTCTGAAATTTTCATTCACAAATCACTCCTAGTCTCTACATCTTTAGTTAAATATTATTTTGTGACTTGGCAATTACGCAGCACAGGGAAGTTATTACACCTTACTATGTTATGGGATGGGATGGGATAATTTAATTAAGGCAAATTATATACGCACGGGGAAGTTATTACACCTTAATATGTTATAGTATTATTTGATTAAGACTAACTATATACATCACATTCTCGTGCTTTCTACGTAATTGCCAAGTCACAAAATAATAATTAACTAAAGATGTAGAGACTAAGAGTGATTTGTGAATCAAAATTTCAGAGTTAATAAGATAGTTAAACTTGGCTTTATACGATCTCAGTACTTTTTACGGTAAATAAGTTACGAGACTTGGCTGCATTTTTTACAGGTGACTTTTTGGTGAGATTTCACTTCTTTTTGTAAGTAATCTTCCTTTTCTTGATTTTGGGCTCTTTTTGGATATCATCCACTGATTTTCGAAGAAGTTACCTTAAAGAAATTTCAGGTAACTAGGCAAGCACTAAGTTATGGGAGGGGGGGGGGAGACAAAAGTACTCTGAATTGCTTCCAGGAAAGGTGCTATCCATCTGAGATATTACTCGCAGCCTAGATACTTGATATTTAGCACAAAAGTACTGTTTAGGATAAAATTTCCGGAAATTTTCAATAAATCAAACTATATTAGATTTTTTTTTTTTCCCGGATTTTTAAATTTTTTCTTATTTTGTATCCTAAACCCTACCACCTTTCTGCCAAATGTCAAGCTGGTAGGACTACAAAATCGAATTATTTTCAAACCTTCGACTTTTTATAAATTTCTTGATTTTTCAATTTTACTTCTAAGTTTCCTGATTGTCATGCCAATAGAGTAATTCTTTGATCCGTCTTCTTAGGATCATTTAGGTTCAATTTAAAGATAAATCAAGATAATCTTAGAGTCACCATGATTTTATTTAGAAAGGACAATCAAGCCATAACCGGCCAGTAATGTCGGGAGGAGAGGGGGAGCTGTAAAAATTGTTTTGGTGCTAAGATCATTTAACAATCCATATTTCATATGCAAATTAAGTAGAGTATAACCTGTGAAAGAAAACAAACATGTCTATAAAGAAACCGCCCATAACGTAGCCGGTCTAAAACGGAACTTTTCTATACCGAAATTCGTAAACAAAAAGAAAAAAAAAGCATAATCCGGGGAAAAAAAAAAACATAAAAGAATTAGGGGCGGTGTATTAGCTAATAGGACAATTATCTTTAAACTCAATGTTTCTAGAACTACGAAATCGAATTGTTTTCGAATTTTCGATTTCTCAGAGATATTTCGATTTTATTTTCGAATTTTACAAATTTTTAAAAGTGTCTTTTTTGAATTATAAATATTACCTTTGCACCAAATTTTAAGTTTCTAAGACTACAAGATCAAATTATTTTCGATTTTTAATTTTTTTTTTCTAATTTTATGGATTTTTTTCATTTTTTCTTATTTTGTATCCTAAATACTACCTTTATTACAATTTTCAAGTTTCTAGCGCTACAAAATCGAATTATTTTCAAATTTTCGATCTTTTTCGCATTTTTTTATTTTATTTTCGAATTTATTGTGTTTTAATTTTTCCTTTTTCTGTATCCTAAATGATTATAGTACCTTTACGCTGAATTTTCAGTTTCTAAAGCTACAAGATCGAATTTTTTTCAATTTTTCGAATTTTCCAGATTTTTTAATTTTTCTTTTTTTGTATCCTACCTTTATTCCATATTTCATGTTTCTAGCGCTACAAAATCAAATTACTTTCAAATTTTCGATTTTTTAATTTTATTTTCGAATTTATTGTGTTTTAATTTTTCCTTTCTCTGTATAACACTACCTTTACGCTGAATTTTTAGTTTCTAAAGCTACAAGATCAATTTTTTTTTTCGAATTTTCCAGATTTTTAATTTTTTTTTTGTATCTTAAATACTACTTTTATTCCAAAATTCAAGTTTTTAGCTCTAAAAAATCGAATTATTTTCAAATTTTCGATTTTTTCGATTTTTCGATTTTATTTTCGCTTTTTGTTGTGTTGTTATTTTATTTTTATTTTTCTGAGTCCCTTTACACAAATTTTCTGTTTCTAAGACTACGAGATCGAATTATTTTCAATTTCTCTTTTTTTTTTTTTTTTTTTTTTTTTAATTTTCCGTATTTTTACATTTTTTCTTAAATATCATCCTAAATACTACCTTTATTCCGAATTTCCAGTTTCTAGCGCAAAAAAATAGGATTATTTTCAATTTTTTTTCGATTTTTTGATTTTATTTTCGATTTTTATTGTGTTTTTAATGGGTTTTTTTTCTGAATTTTAAACACTACCTTTACACCAAATTTTAAGTTTCTAAGACTACAAGATCGTATTATTTTCAATTTTCAATTTTGTTGGAATTTGTTGAATTTTCGAAAGCTTTTTTTTTCGAATTTTCTGAATTTTATATATTTTTTTCTTTTTTTGTATCCTAAACACTACCTTTATTCCAAATTTCAAGTTTCTAGGCCTGCGGGATCTACCTAATCTTTTTGATGACGCGTGAGTGAGTGACAAAAAATCGAAACTTTCAGTTCATATATCGTTTGCACTAGAAAAGACAGAAATGTGAAATTTTAAATTTTGGTCTTATTTGCTACATACTCTATGTAAACGAAGTTTCAGGCTTTTGGGATACACCAGCTCAAAGATATGGGGAGGTTAAAAGTGCCATGAGTTGCTTCCAGAAAAGGATGCTTACGGCTGTGCTCCCTCGACTTGGTGGAAGCACTGCCGTGCCTCCAGATACAAAATTAAAAAATCAGAAAAATTCCAACAAATCGATCTTAAAAAAAATTTTTTTTCGATTTTCTCAAATTTTCGATTTTTTTTTTCAAATTTTCTGGATTTTTATTTTTTTTTCTATCCTCAGTACTACCTATATTCCAAATTTCAAGTTTCTAGTTCTACAAAATCGAATTATTTTCAAATTTTCGATTTTTTAATTTTATTTTGGTTTTTATTGTGTTTTTAATTTTTCCTTATTCTGAATTCCAAACACTACCTTTACGCCGACTTTTAAGTTTCTAAGGCTAAAAGATCAAATTATTTTCATTTTTTCAATTTTTTTCGAATTTTTGAATTTTTTTTTTCGAATTTTCTGGATTTTTTTAAATTTTTCTTTTTTTGTATCCTAAATACTACCTTTATTCCAAATTTCAAGTTTCTAGCGCTATAAAATCGAATTATTTTCAAAGTTTCGATGTTTTTCGATTTTTTCGATTTTTAATTTAATTTTCGATTTTTATTGTGTTTTTAATTTTTTCTTATTCTGAATTTCAAGCACTACCTTTACGCCGAATTTTAAGTTTCTAAGGCTAAAATATCAAATTATTTTCATTTTTTCATTTTTTTTCGAATTTTTGAATTTTTTTTCGAATTTTCTGGATTTTTTTCTTTTTCTGTATCCTATATACTACCTTTATTCCAAATTTGAAGTTTCTAGCGCAACAAAATCGGATTGTCTTCAAATTTTCGTTTTTTTTTTTCAATTTTTTCGATTTTTTAAATTTTGCTTTCGATTTTTTTGGTGTTTTTGATGTTTTTTTTTCTGGGTGCTAAACACTACTTTCACACCAAATTTTTAAATTCTAAGACTACAAGATCGTATTATTTTCAATTTTCAATTTTGATGGAATTTGTTGAATTTTCGAATGTTTTTTTTTCGAATTTTCTGGATTTTATAATTTTTCTTTTCTTTGTATCCTAAATACTACCTTTTTTCCAAATGTCAAATTTCTAGGGCTACGGGATCTACCTAATCTTTTTGATGACGCGTGAATGAGTGAGAAAAAATCGAATGTTTGAGTTCATATATCGTTTGAACTAGAAAAGACAGAAACTTGTAATTTAAAATTTTGGTCCTGTATGCCAAATACTCTAGAAAAACGAAGTTCCAGGTTTTTGGGAAACTCCAGCGCAGAGATATGGGGGGGGGGGGGGTCAAAAGTGCCCTGAGTTGCTTCCAGAAAGGTATGCTTACGGCTGTGCTTTCTCGACTTGGCGTAGGCACTGCCGTGCCTCCAGATTATTTTTATTGCTGATGCACATCTTATATGGATACAACAACTATGCCTCATTAGAACTTGACTTAAGACGTGCTACCACTTGGAAGGCGGAAGATAGAAAGTGGGAGAAAGTCTAAAACTAAACGTATACATGTCAAGCGTGTTAAGATATATGGCAGAGGTGTCCGTCGAGGTCACGTCAATGAAGGTCGTACGCCAGGTAGCGGAAGGAGGGGGAACTACTAGAGGTTCAATAATTGTTGTAATATCTATGAAATAACTGCGCATGGGCAAACCAAAACGCAAACGATTATTTCATTCGCAAAACATTTCGACTGTTGTCTTATTTTTTGTTTGTTCTTCAAGATTCTTTTAGGACATATTTCATTATTTAAATAAAATATAATTTGTTGGAAGTACATTTAAAAGTATATTCAGTTTTATTTCATAAAGTTAGTATTAAATCTTTGACATTCTGTTTTACTATCTGATGAAATTGGGGGAAAAAAAAAAGGTAGTCATAAATGTATAAGCTGTTACCGATTATTTAAAAAATGCATTTTTATTTCTGAAACTTAATTTTTTAGAATCTACATGTGGCACTTCTGCTATACCTATTGTTTTTGATATACGCCAAGATAAGGTACCATACCTAAATAAAAACTGTAATTTATATTAATGAAACTTTAATGAAAATGTATTTTAAAAAACCATTCTTTTAATTTATTCCCGAAAATCCAATTTCTTACTTAAAGAAAAGTTATAATTTATTTTTCAAATGGCCATTAATCAGGTATAGCAAATAATATGACAAATACGTTTTTAAAGTCGTTATATTGATTCCACATGCCTCACATGAACATATGTATTTATAGCCAATTTTTAATAATACCAATAAACTTTGTTTTGAATCTAATAAAGTGATTTATCAGGAATGAAAAATAAAGCGCATTCCCCCCCCCCCCCCAAAAAAAAAAAAAAAAAAAATTACACTTTTTCTTTTAATTCTATTTTCTTTATATTCTATTTTATTTTTTAACATGTAATATTTTATTTTCTACTTTTTAGTGTTTAAAATATTTCATTGTTGGAATCTCACAACCAGGCGGCATATTTTAGAGATCGTGGTTTGATACATAACTATCTCCATTGTTGAATCTCGTATACAGTTGTATGAATCGTATAGAATTTTTGGTGGCTTATCACCTGCGTACGGATTACATAAAAATTTCATAAAATCAATTTATGAATCTATTTAAAACGCTAAGCGATTTCTTTCGACAGTCCGTGCGAACAAACTACTGCATCAAATTACACCATTCTTTTTTTAAATGAAAGATATTTGCACACAAATTTGTTATCGTGCATTCGATTGTTCGAAAATTTGATTAATTAGCCGTAATTTTCAATTAAACTTTTACTGCTGCTTATGACGTCATAAAGTCGGCAACTCCCACTGTTGCAAGGCATAGAGTTCTTTTCTCAACTCCGTGGTTCGCCAATCTTTTGACATTAGCTAATATCAACTAGGTAATATTTTAACATTGTAATATTAAATCTTAAAAAACTTACTTAAAATTAACTAAAATATAATCATAATAAAATATCTAAACATAAACATATCAATATGAATAACAAATCTCACGTAAAATATTGCAATTTAAATTATTCCAATTGAAAGAAGATTTGGAGAGTTATCCCTGACGCCCAGCTAACATAAAAGTACCAATTTTATTTTATTTATTTACACACATATTCAATTTTATTATAAAACATCAGGTTGCCATACAAAGCAAAAATCGTCATTTAGGCGTCAAAAATTAACCCCAGTTACAGCGCCTAGAATACATTATGTTTATAGAATGACATATATATATATATATATATATATATATATATATATATATATATATATATATATATATATACACTTCACTGGCACCCGGCTAACCGAAAAGTATCCCAAATTATTCGCCAAACTGTAGCGCCAGAATGTTGCCATTAAATCTCAAAAATAAAAAAAATAATAAAATAATAATTAGGAAAAGCCCCATTTACTAAAGTATCATTTATCAGTAACTTTAAACAATAAAATTTACAATATATTAATGAAAACAGAATTTTTTTATTCTGTTATTTTTTAGTCTTGAATATTTATTTATTTATATTATGTCTCTTAATTATCCCTTTCGACTGTTGGATAAATGTTTGTGACGTCAGTTGAATTTTATCGATTGTACGAAACTACGAATCACAACATTTTTTCAATGCTTTTTCTATTTTAATATCATGGTTTTTAATATCGTAATTTTTATTTTAATTAATGTAATAACTAATAAATCAGTAAAACATCATTATAAATACATTTAACGTCGAATTAAAAATCACTTGATGAGAACTTTTAGGCCGAATTTTTTAATTTGCAAGTTAAATTTCGGTGAAAATATTTATCCGCGTGTTTTATAAGCGAATAATAATTCATATTTATTGTGACGTCACCGGAATATTGTCCATTAGGTTTATTTTATCATTATGCATTGTAACTTTGTTGATGTCATTTTTTCATTACAAAATATATTTTTATTTGTAACATGGTGTTTAAGCATAAAAGTAACTTATACAAAGTACGTGTGAAAAGTTTGCGCCGGGGAAAATGACGTTATGCTTAGCTTGAAATGCATTTTAACATTGATAAAACTAAAAAGAAAAATTAATTGTGTCAACATGACATAATTTTAACGATTTTTCAATTTTTAATTTTAAAGGTCAGAATTTAAGCCTTTATTGGTTGCTTCATCTTGATTGCATACCTTAATTACATGTTACCAATTACTTATTTTTTTTAAATTATAGGTACGAAGATTTAATTTTTTTATAAAAAATTCACAAAAGTAAAGAATTTCAGGAAAATTAAAATTATTAAAAATAGTGTTATGGGAAAAAAACTTGAAATAATGATTGTATTTGTAGATAGAATAAATAATGTAAGGCTAATATTTTATAGGAATTATTTTGGTAGGTTTGTTATAAGTTCATTTAACAGTTCCTTATTAGTGGCAAAGTCCTATTTCTTCCACTGTGAATTTCTCTTTCGATGTCAAAAAATGATAGTCTACTTTTGGACGCCAGCCAAAACACAGTGGCAATTTTTAGAAATGTATAACGGTTGTGACAACAAACGACCCTATCTCTTTAGCTTTCATAGCGCTTACATCACTTCTAAATACTACAAATTTCAATTTTTTACTACATTTTACAATTTCAGTGCTTACATCATCAATTATAAAAAAATTAGCTTTCGATTGAAATTTATTTGAAAACTGTCGCTTAATTTAACGACTTTTTAAATAATTTTCAAGCATGAAATATTTTTCAATTCTATCTCAACAATGATCATCAGTTTGCTTTAATAATGTAACATATTCCCTGGGAAAGTTGCCCCAATTGAAAATAGATTTTCTTAACCATCATAAAAACTGAAAAAGAAAAATAATAAAAACCCCTGATAAATCATAAGATCAGATTATCTAAAAGAAAGAGCATTTTGGCGCTAAACTAAAATCTGTCAAGAAAAAAAAAACTATTAATAGTTTATGATTAACATAAAATTGATATGCTGAATTCGTTGATGTATATGTTGCATCAGAATATTCTAGGAACTGTATTTTATTATTTTTTTAAAGATCCATTGGATATTTAACTGTATAAGAAGGAAAAGATCCCCGACTGTGATGGAAAAGGAATAATCATCCTGATTATGTAAAGGAACCGAAGAAACCATACAAATAAATTACACTTGAAAACATTAAAAATCTCCCTTATCTGCAGATTGATTTATTATTGTAAAAAAAAAAAATTCTTCATCTTTACATAGAAATTGATTAGCTTAAAACAATGGATGCGTTTCAGAAGATATGGATTTGAAACGAACAATGATTAAAGAAGATATTTTAAAACTTTTAATTTAAACATTTTAAAACTTTTTTTTAACGTCGAATTTTGACGGTGCCTTTGCAATGCACATGCGCATAGGAGCTCATTCGGTTGCACTATCACAGGGGGGGGGAGATGTGTGCTTTATTTATTATGTTCTTTTATTGACTGAATATGAGATGAACGTAGGGATATACTATTTGTATGATACTTCATAGGTCCAGGAAATTTTTTTTCTTGCCGTGGGGAATATGGCGGTAATGTCAAACTGATTTGCATTACACAGTTGTTTACGGATTGTTTGTTTGGAGTTTGTTTCGAAATTAGTACTGTAATTCACTGGGGGGGGGGGGACTTTTAAAATAAAATATTTGAAAGACTGTTTCATACGCACCCTTTCTTATGTAATGAAGAAGCTTTTTTTACTAATATTGTTATTGTAATTTTTTTCCGTCAAGTTTTGACGGGTTTCATCTAGTTTATAATTAAGTTACAAAAATATCAAACTGTTTTACTGTCATCTAAAACATATCTGTGTACATATTTTTAAGGATTCTAGCATAGTTTTAAATCAATTACATAATTCCACATTTACACACACACACACACACACACACACATATATATATAAATATATAAATAAATTAAGGTAAGGTAAATAAAATAGCGTAAAAAAAAAGATACTTTTTAAAGGCTACTTCACTCACGCGAAAATACCCGCTCGCTAATGTTAATCCTAAGGGACAATTATTTTATATCTCGTTTGCATTTCAATATTTTTAAACTTTTTTTTTTGCATTGATAGTTTAGGTCGTTCTCCTTTTTTTTTTCGATTTTGGTTGCAGTTATTTTAATGAGGATACTTTCACTTTCGAAACCGGTTCTGAAAGTGAAAGAATCTTAATTAAAAAAAAACAACAACTTGTAAACATAATCGAAAAAGTAAAAAAAACGGCCTTCATAGAGATCAAACTCAGCTATCCAATGCATAATAATAATAATAATAATAATAATAATAATAATAATAATAATAATAATAATAAAATATTGAAATGCAAACGAGATATTATAAAATAACTGTCCCATAGGATTAACGTTAGGGAGGATGTGTTTTCGTGTGAGTGAAGTAGCCTCTTAAGTTAGCCGAGCGCAGTTGATAAATCGCTAAATGTTGTTCCCACTGCCAGCGTTTGTATTGCATTCATTTCGAAAATTTAAATAATACATTCATTTAAAACACATGCCCTTTCACTCATTATATTTAACCACGGGATGAACAGTTGTACGAGATGAACAGTTATTTTCGCTAACGAAGTTTTAAAAAATGTGATATTACTTTTAAAACAATTTTTAAATATTATGCAATTTTTTTCGGTATCGGGCTCGGGCTCTAATTATATAAAATGTTTCAGGCTCGGATTTAAAATCATCGGGCTCGGGCGGGCACGGGCTCCGAAAAGAGAGCCCGAACTCATCTCTAGCAGGCAATAGTCAAAAATATATACATAAAATTTGGTTCAATTCTGTGTATAACTTTATACATTTTTTGATGATACAATAATGAAAATGGAGAAAAAATTGCCATCACAGCGCTTCCATCTGCGGGAATAGCCCCAAATTCAATGGGGATCTGCTGGCCATAGTCAAAAACCTATAAATGAAATTTTGTTAAATTCTATGCTTATCTTCATACACTTTTCGATGGTACAATGAGGATGCACACACAGACAGAGGGAGAGACAGACATTTTGCAAAAACATGTTTTTCGGGATCTCTGACTCCTAAAACGTGTAAATCCGTCGAAAACCGGAAGTCGAAAAAAAAAAATTAAATTACAATACTTTCTTCTATTGTAGATAGAAGAGAGTAAAAATGGAAACATTATAAAGACTAGTCGTTGGGGGCCACCGTAATACTCACCCACCATGGATATGCATAATATAAAATATGAAAATAAAACATGTGTAAACTACTTATAAAATGCATTGCAATTCGAATAAAATCGTGGCTTGATGACGTCATAAACTGTAAATGTTCTATTACTGAATTGAATTGTGTAAAAGAAGCATCCTTATAACTCCAAAAATGTAACTAACGGTTTATTGCGTCAGATTAAGCGTCTCATTTCTAATTAAAATATATCTTTGAATTGAAATTTGGATGAAATACAGGGTCATGAAAAATCGAAGAGTGTTGAAAATAGTATTACAAATATCTCGGCAACTATTTATCCGATCGACTTTATTCTTTATGCAAAATTTATGTTTTTTTATTGTCTTTTATATTCACTCTTTAAAATAAACAATTTAGAAAATTTTTATGTACCTTTTATCAGAACGAATATTTCGAGAGTCCGCAAAAAGTAGTTCCGGATAATCGAGGTTACTGAAATTCAATACGCTTCTCCAATTATTATATACTAAATACAAACCAAATTTCAAGTCTCTATCTCAATTTGTTCGGGAGATAGAGCGTTTACAGACACATACACACACAGACAAACGGACGGCAAATTTTTTTTTCTAAAAATATATTTTTCGGAATCCCCAGTGTGTGAAATGTGTAAATCCGTCAAAATATTTTTTCGATTTTCAAAACGATTACGAGACTTAAACTATACTACATATGATGGGTAAGTAATAGGCATTTGTTATTTTGTGTGTTGTATGGTTTTCTTGTTAGTGATCTGAATTCGTTTTAGATTCAAGGTCCGGCCAAAGATTATCTTCAGATGTTATCCGATCGACACAGTCATTTTACTTGTACAGTTTGGAAGGGAAAATTCTTGATTTGACTGGACCGATCCAGCAGAAAGCTAAAGTAATTCGTGGCAAGCCTCCTGTGAATTGGCAACCTTATCTTCAGTCAGAAGTGATTGACGAGAACGATTATGATTTCATTACTGTTTTTCAGAAAACGCAGTCAATTGATCAGAGGAAGAAACTGTTGGATGAATATGAGGTAACCGTCATTGCATATTTTATTGATCACCGGCTTCTAATAGAGGCTTAGATAATTCCAGTATTTAAAGAAAAAAATATTTTTTTTTAAGTTAATATAATGCAGAATGTGTGATTAAGTCTTATGTGACTTACACATGATGTGAATATACAGTGGTACCTCGGTTCTCGAACACAATTCGGTCAAAAGAATTGTTCGAGAACTGAATATTTTACCGTAAGAAATAATGAATATACGACTAATTGGTTCCCACCGCCCAAGTTACTTCTGATTTTTATCTGTTTCAAACAGTAAGTACACAGTACATTATAGTACAATAAACTATAAAAATGTATTACAGTATAGTGCTTAAGACAACTGAAAAGTTTATAATATTTTAACCCCTTGAAGGGCACTGGTATATTATATATACCACTTAATTTTAATCTCAAAATGCCACAGTGCCACCAGAATTTTACAATGAAATTTTTAATTTATAAGGTACATGAGGAAAACCTTTTACTTATTTTAAAATAAATTCGTTCGTGATTCCAGGTGTCAATCAATCATTTCAATATTTTAGCTACAAGAGTACTTTGCCCCTGAAGGGGTTAATAAAAGTGTAACAGAAATCGTAATCATACCTTTATTTGTGAAACTCTGGATGACTTTAGATTGAGGAGAAGGAATAAGGTTTTCCATTCTTATTACTTTTTAGATCTATAAAACTGTTAATTTAACTCACTGCTTTTGACTCTCAAAATGCACAAAATTCTTTATTATTGAGATAACTATATATCACGTGTATATGCTTCATGTCAATGAAAAACGAAAACGAAAACAACAACAAAAAATAAAGGAAAATAAATATATTTTTCTTGCGTATGTATATACATATATTTTACTCTACTCCATATTATAAAGTAAAAGACTATCCGTCAGAAGCACTAACGATGGTGGTAACAACGTAGTTGCAATTGTATGAGAGTTAAAACAATGGAGTTAATAATTTGCACACATATTTCCTTCATCTAAATATCGCACAATTTCACCTTTTACACCAACGAATAAAACGGAAAATATACTATCAGATAAAATTTGTTTGAAAATTGAAACTAAATTTACTGATTTTTTATTACTTTTAAAACAATTTTCAAGCATGTATTTTTAAAAAATCTATTACATCGTGACACAACAATAAACGTTTGTTTGTTACAATAACTTAAAGTAACATTTGCAGTAATATAAATAAATATGCAAAACTAAGGAAAAAGGGGCAGCATCACTACAAATGGCAGTTGATTGGCCAAGCTTGGCGAGAGCTCCTTCTTCACCTTCCTCATCTAAACAAAAGTAAGCCATTTAGTAAAATGGAAATATGGCTGGAATAATTGAAGGGGTCGGGGCAAGAGAGTGCCAAGCCACATTTTTGAACTTCTGAGATATTTCAATTTGAAAATTTGATCAAGTACTCAAATCAAGATATATAACAGAATGCTTTTACGCCAAAGTCTTAGTAACATTTGAGGTATTCTGAGTAACAATATGGCATTACTTTAATGATATTAATATTACTTTTTTTTTGTAAATTAGCTATGTTCATTGGGGGCATAAACGTCTGGGGCAAAAACGAAACCTGGGACATATGCTGCCACCAAGTGACATTAGAAACAAATTATATGTAGGATATTATAATTTACAATATTAAGCAACAGATTACAGTGTTAGATTTATTTCACCAAAAATGTGGCTTGGCACTTTCTTGCCCCGACCTTCTCAATTCTTTTGAAACTTTGTATATAAATAGATTATAAAGGAGATTCGGACACAGGCTCCCTTTTAAACTTATAGTTTTTAATAAATTTCAAAACTTTACAATTTGAATATATAATCGATATTTTTCACATAGAATATATACATATTTTTCGCTTTTTGGTGTAGTTGGTGGGCAGTATAACACCCACGGATTTTAACAGGTTGTAAGTAATAAATAAATAATACGATTTTTATTTTCTTCGAATCATTGTTGGGAAACACACGGAATATACATTATATAAAGAGAAACGCATTTGTGAAGAATGAAAAAATTAGCTGAATTATTTTAATTTGCATTTTCCATTTTTCTAGGTTGATGCGTACAAGACATTATTGAAAGTATCCGAGTGTGTACTCCATACGGAAGAGATTCAGAAGGTCCTGGTACTCATTGATGATCTACTTTGGGAGGATTTATCTCGTATCAATCGCTTTAAAGAAGCTGTAGATGATCCATGGAAGCCATTTTTTAAACTCCTTTCCCACAAGGACGAATTTGTGAAAAATTCAGCTAGCCGCATCATCACAAAGCTCTTAGACTCAAGCACATACAAACCTCCCCCTTCTGATACGAAGTATGTAATTACAATGGTATAAAACACTAAGTATTTGTGCGAAATTCATTTCTCACGCAAGGATATTTTGCGGTATAATAATAGTTATTTTGCCAAGTTAGCCAAGCGCCAGTGATATTGTATAACATAGTATATATAATATACTATACATATATACTATATTATATTAATATATATAGTGTATATATATTAATATAATACTGTATATATATATATATATATATATATATACTAGGGGGCCTACCCCCTGCGAGCTACGCTCTCCAACCCCCACTCAGACTTCGAGGCCTCTAAAAACATCGTGCTTTATTTTAAAAATATTGGTAAAACTGTAATTGGGTTGCCATGCTTTTAACGTTTTAATGGGGCGTTTTTTGATTATCATGGCATCATACACAGCTCTTGCGAAAACTGACGACTGTTTTCGGGATTGATAAGTAAAATCAATTACAATTTGAAAACCAGCTTGTATAAAATGGTTAGGTTTAAATTGTGGCTACCTCTCTGACTTTTATAACAAAGATCTGTATTCTATTCTTCCTTTGCGTTTAAGGATGAGAAAAATTCCATCTGCTTGTGAATAACATTAAGAACCACGGTATTGAAAAGTACTATGTTATAGACATTTTCAGTAACAGGTTTTAATTTTCTCTCTATTTTAGTGCACCATCATGCATATTTTCATGTTATTTTAAATATGTAAATTATTTATTTTAATTAATATGTATATACGAATTTTCTAATAATTATTTATCATACAAAATTAATTAAATATTTTGTGCATGCATGCCTGCATTTATTCGGCATCAATTGATGAGATATTTAAACAAATTTGCTATCCGCGATAATTTTACACCACGTTATGTCACTTGAATATTGTCCATAAGAAAATCGGGTACTTTTCCAGTATAGGATCCTTTGCTTTTAGGTTTGGTGTAATTCGAGCTTCAAAAAGGGATAGATTCGTTAATATACATAGATTTGTTGCCAAAGTTATGATAACAAACCCAATGAAGTTTTGGTGCTTTTCTATTATAGGGGTCTTGACGCTTTTTTAAAAAGCTTGGAGGAAAAAAACCAAGCAGGATAGAAAACCAAGCAGGATATTTTATTGTCCTTCCGTTCAGTTGGGCAATTAGTATTTCGTTTCAAATATCCGAATTAGTGATTTTATAAATTCGTTTAATTAAATTTTACAAAAAAAATACCAAAATGATATCAATAAATAATAATTACTATTAATTCCTTTCCCCCCCTTTCTTTTGCGTTTACATAAATGACGTCATTTGGACGAATTTATTCAAAATATTTTCAGTTTATAAATTAAATTAAATGCTGACCAGACGATTGAATCCTGACGATAGAAATGTGATTTTTTTTTTTTTCAAATTTTCCTGAAAAACATAATTTAATCACAATCTTGTCTTCATTATTGATTGAAATAAAATATAAATTCAATTTCATTTTGAAAATGACGAATAAAAAAAAATCAATAATCCCTATCGGGATCCTTTTCAATTTTTTTCCCTTTTTTGTCACAGGAAAACTGAGTAATTAGTTGCCATCATTACAGAAATGTCATTAAAATTAGAAAAAAATTAATATCTCGAAAACTAATTCCAATTTCAAAATTCTATTACCAGTTTTGACATCCGCGGATTTTTATGGACAATTGGTATTAATTTTACCATCAAGCGTTTAATATTTTATTAAAAATAGCCCTGAAACATAATCAGTCGTTTCATAAAATCGTTTCATAAATTCGTTTCATAAAATCGTTTCATTAGGATTTTATATATAGGGTAGAAATTCGTTTCACAAAATCGTTTCATTAGGATTTTATATATATAGGGTAGATATATATATATATACAATTCAAATTACAGACACATTATTACAAATTCGCTGTTCCCAAAAGGAAGCAAAAAGATGTGGGGTTGTATCAAATATAGAATGAGAGACACTTCATTTTTATTATGTCAACTTTCATAAGTTAGTATATTTGGATACAACCCCTCATCTTTTTGCTTCCTTTCGGGAACAGCGAAATTCGAGCTTATTCTATCGACGATTACTATCAGAATTTTCAAGCTATGTTTTTGAGACTTTCATAAAAGTTGGTCTATACATTTAGCTAATATATTATGCACAGTATATTTTGATTGAATTCGCGCATGCGCAGTGAAACAATATTTAGTAAACCTGCTCATTTTTCATACAATTTTTATTATTGTTAAATTCTGATTGCAGGGTATTGTGTACAATTTTGTTTTTCATATTTTCTGAAAATAACTTGTTTTTATATTAAAAACTCTGCAAATTATAAACAAAAAACTTGGTAAAATTTGGGACTGTTTTTATAAAAACCTGAATTTCACATCGCGTATACATGCTATCTTCATAAAAATAAACCCAAATTATTACAATAAGCCACTTAATCGTAATCTACAGAGTTTGAATGCTTTTGCAATATTAGTTTTTACAGGGTTATCCAAAAGATATTCGTTTTTCTTCAATTTGTTGACGGCCCCTTATGGGGTTTCAGGAAAAAATCTTCGCGGAAATATATGACGTTTATCATGTTGCTTACACTCCTGAAGTTTCAGGATAATTCTTCATGTATCTTTCCAGATATTTAACAAAACGTCTAAAATCGAAAGTGACCGGTCATCTGGCTAACATAAAAGTACCAATTATTCTTTTAAGGAGGAACACACTCAGGACACGACAAATTCTTATTGGGTAGTGAGATACGCATCCATCACTATTTTTGTACAGAAATTTTTGCCTTTTTAAAAAATATATTTCTGCGTTTATATAAGGCGAAATTAACCACTATTAAAAATAGCGGTAATCTCTGGACGTGTGCCTGTGTTTTAATCTGGCCCTGATCACACTTTATTGAACTTTAAAATATATTTAAAATGGTACATGATTCCGGTATAAAAGAAACACGTATGAAAAGTTTGAGAGGTTAAATTCCACACTGTTTATTTGAAATTTTATTGATGAAAACATTGCTGTGATTAGTAATGTTTGCTAATTTATCCATTCCATAATTACAAGATTAAAACCTTAAGTAATAATTTTATCTTCATTATTTTATTTTTCGACGCCACGTAGCTCAGCGGTTACTTCAAATGATGCTAAGTGGTTAATGTTGAACCCTGGTGGTTGGTACGACATTAAAAGAGGTTTAATCACCCTCAGGGGTTATTTGCGGTCGATCATAATTTTTAAAATCTCCTATTAGGATAAAAGACTAAGAAGGGGTACTCTTTTGTTGCACTTTGACGTTATAATATTACTCCACAGTTGATACTGAATATATGTATTGGAAAAATATCGAAAATTGGTGAAATAGAATGTTTCATTTCAGCATATAAGGAAAGAACAACTGACATTATTACTGACAAAACAGCATCTTATTTATTGCCCATTTTTATCTCCCCTTTTGTACAAAATAACTCAGGCAATTTGATTTGCCTGCGAATAATTCATTTAAGATTTGATTGTTGAACGTATGGATGACACGTCCGCAATATGTTTTATCTACGCCGCCATGACGATTGCCGCACTGATCACAAAAGCAAAAATCTAATAGGTAGATTTTTTGACGGGAGTGTTTGTTTGTAAATAAACCCTTTCTTTTCGTACGGTAGTATTAGATATGTATATTCTCCCACCTCTCTCTCTATCTCTCTCACACACATATTACACGTGCTCCCATTAAAACCCTCTGAGCGTTTTGAAAAAGGGTAAAATTGTAATGTTGTTTTTACTGTATTTTGTTTTAAATGCTAAAAAAATATGACTCTTTCAGCATTATAAATAAAACTTAATTACAAATATGAATATAACCCTTGATACTATTAATCATTCTTCAATGTTTTGAAAATTCATTAAATCTATAGAATTATATTATCTTAAACATTGCGTATATTGCAGTGAAACCTGGAGCTTAGTGAACGGAATATTACGTTCTACACGCTTAGAGGGTTAACTAACTGATTGGGTTATCAGTTGATTTTAAAGCTAAGATACTTTAAAAAAAAATTCACTTTTAGTTACTTTTGGACAAACATAAATATAGCCAGAAAAATTTGAAATAAAAGTCTCCTTTTTTTTGTTGCATTTCCAAGATTGTGACTGGTTGAATCTTTGCTCAATCTTAATTTCGTTTTAGCAATAGGAAGAAGCAATTTAAACATTGATCTTCATGGGGATTTAAGGCTGAACTCACGAATTTTGAACCCAACAATTTCAAACTTGTCAAGCCATAGCCATCACATTCACAATGTTAATTTGAGAAACTTATTAAAAATACCTCTGAATATACATTTGATTACGTACAAACATACACTATGTAACCAAAAGTCACCGGACACTTTCGATTTTAGACGTTTTGCAGAATATCTAGAGAAATATTGGACGAAATCTTCTTGAACTTCTTGAATATAAAGAGCATGTTTGATCCCATGTTTTTTCAACGGAGGTTTGATCATGAGGACAATTAAAGGACAACAACAAATTGAATAAAAAAATAAAATTTGCGATCACCCTGGTAAAATATAATGCTCGAAATGATCTGTAGTTATATCAAATAACAATGTGGATCTTGTGCAACATTTGCATTAATTTGTGTAAGAGTAGCACGCATTATATTCATGGTAAAACAAAGCCCACTTTAAAAAAATCAAGAAATTTTTGCATGTTTTTTGTTTATAGCGTGCAGGGTTTTCTGCCAAATTGAATGCCCCTTTCAGGAAATTTGACCAAGTATATTAAAAACAGCATACTACAACTGGAATGTAAATATGTTAAATATTTGAGGAAATAAGAGCATTTGTATGAAATAACTTTTAACTGCGCATACTAATGATAACAACTGATAACTGCGCTGTACTAATGATAACAAAAATGTTTTTCATAATGTAGTAGTCAACTGTACAGGGAAACTCATATAAAATGGTCAGTCGAATATTGCGAAAATCCAAAAAGATATTGCCGATATAATGAGCTGAATTTCAATTGCTTTCTAAAGTAGTTGGATAATAAGGGATTTTCTACAAATTATCATTTATCATTTTTTAAATTTTCATTTTTATTAATGCTTTAGTTATCTTTGCAAGAATCATTGGAACGAGTCCATTCTAACAAAAAAAGAATTATCGAAATCGAAGTTACGTTCCAAAGCTACACGTGGATATACTTTAAATACTAACTTCTTTGTTGGAAGTCAGGCAATAAAAAATAAAATAGTGTGGTAAGTCCATTATCATTGAGCTACTTTTAGAAAGCAACTATAATTCAGATCACTATACTGCCGATATAGTGATCTAGTGATCTAGTGATATAGATATCGTCGAAAAAAAAGAGATTAAAAAAAAAATCCTTTTGATCTTGAAGAAGTCGCCGTTAGAGCACGTGAAACATGTTATCTTTATATTAAAAGGTACTTTTAAGCCTTTTGTGTAATGTTTTTAGCACTTTAAGTAGCAATTACATCTTTAATTTAACAGATCTTTCTGGACAAATAAATGAAAAAAAAAAAAAAACTCGATTTTCCATTTCCAGCTTCTTTTTCAACTGGTTAAAAAATGAAATGCAAGCTGATAATGACTATATTCTGTGTGTTGCCCGATGTCTCCAGAAGTTACTGCGGCATGATGAGTTCAGACTCGCCTTCCAACGTCTGAACGGAATTTTGAGGATTGTAAGACTGTTGTCGCGTAAAGAAATCAAACAGCAAGCTCAGTACCAGTTTGCATTCTGCATTTGGCTTTTATCAATGAATGCTGAACTGGCGAAGAAATTGAATGAGTGAGTTCTGAATACATTTTTTATTAAGTTTTATTATATATTAAAAAAATATATATATTGTGTCCAAGAGAATCCTGTTTATGTGAAATTATGCACGGTATTTTATGCTTGTGAAGAATCTAATTATAATTTTGTTAATCTTAAATAGAGTCCTGCATTGATCGGGTTGGATAATACGATTTTATCCGACTTTCGGTCATGTTATTGGTTCTAATCTGTATTCTTTTAACTGGTGTTCGGACCGAGTTCATTAATATTTTCGGGCTCAAATCCATTTTGGAATGATATTTGGTTCTTGTGGATTGGATACGGGTATAACTGGTTTTTCAGAAGAAACACCAGAATATTGTTTTATATAAAAACTGCTTATACCTATATGAATGTTTATATACAATAATTTTTTTTATATAAACGCTGAAAATATGTAAATTCAAGTCTGTAAAACTGCGTTTTCAGAGAAATGGTTGTATCATTCGGTAGCCATCTTAAAAATCAGTGAACTTAGCATGCAGCCATGCTATTTAGTAAGAGGCCAATTTTTGGCCTTTTGTTGTTATGGGAGATTAATAGTGAGTGTAAGACTAAATTCTTGTGCTTGGAATTATCAGCCGTTATTTTGAAAAAAAAAAATGATCTCGAGCATGTAACCAATTTTGGCAAAATTTTTTTTCTGTATTCTTAGTTTAAGAGCTATAAGTGCGAGATTAAATAAAAACTTCACATTTGAAAAATTAAATAAATTATATATGTATGATGTTCCCTTTCGAACGCGCTGGTTCTTTTCTCATTTTTAATTGAAGAAATTTATTAATGCGCGAAGACTCATAAAGACGCTGCTGAGTACACAAATACACAATTTAATGACACACAACAAATACATTTTACATCACGTAACACTACACAGACATATATAAGATGTTACAGGAATTCAGTACAAAAACAACATTCTTGTTGTTGTTGTTGTTTTGACCCGGTGGGCCCGGTGAGCAGCTTTTTATTTCTATATAGCTGTCCTACTCCACATACGCCAGATACCCGAATACAGCGAAAATCCAAACTAAAAGATCCTACTGTCTGCTGACACCAAAACTACGACCATCCCTGACACATACACTACCCTGCACCTTCCTTCCATCCAGGACAATAATTGTATATCTCATCCAACAACCGGGATAACCACACCAGACGCTCTCCACCATTCTTTCCTGACACCGCAAAAATATCCTCGTACGAAATGTTCTTCGACACCCGTAGTTTCCGATATACAAGCTCACGAATACCAGAAAATTTTTTGCACCGCAAAACCAGATGCTCCTCTGTTTGATCTTCCAAACCGCATAGATTACAAGTTGCTATCCCACTAAAAACCTCTTACGCCGAGATAGAGTTAAAACTGTCTTCGTCAGGAATCGAGCAAAAATGACACCGCTCTTACGCAACAAAGACTGATGTGGATGCCCAATATTTACATAATCCCAGCAACGACCCGAATTACTTCTCCAATATAACTCCCAACTCCAATCTGAATCTTTCTGCTTATTATTTCTGACGTCCCTCATCCAATCCTCCGCAGAGAACCACGGGATGCAGACATTACTATAAGGACCATTCCTGGCCAGATCATTGGCTCGTTCATTAATTTCAATACCTTTATGCCCGGGTACCCAGATGAAAGTCAACGAATACTTATCCGACCTTTTTCTGTTAATTTCCTCCCTCAGTTGGGTAATAATAGCTACGGATTTCCGGTTGACATTTTGCAGCGCCTCCAAGACACTCTTTGCATCCGTAAAACACATATAATTACCACCGCTCACCGTATAATATTTTATAGCCACCAAAAGTGCAATGGTCTTTGCCGTAAATATTGAGTTAATATTGGGAATCTGAAATTCCAGGTGATTACCTGTTTTTTGATTGACCATCCCAATCGTAGTTTTGTGATCATCTTTGGATGCATCAGTAGCAATGAAAACGGCCGTGTTCCAATACAATTGAGAAAATTGATAGTATGAGTTCTTGATGACATCATCTGGGAAATCTTTGCTCTGGAACGCCCATGTATTGAGAAAAATCTGACCCTGATCTTTGATTCTGCCTCCCCACTTATAAGTGACCATTTCATTAATATTCGTGCCTTGAGTTTGTAGGGTATTCCTTTCTCTGTAGAGAAATTCTTTCGACAGCACATCCGTGTATTCCTGGTTTTTAATTTCTGACATAGATCTTTTGATGGCCAGATACTCCATTCTCAATCCACCCCTCCACACCCCACTCTCCTGTAATAAAATCGGAATTGGGCACCTCTTCGGCAATCCATTGGTCCAACGTAACCCCATTTTTTGGATCACTTGGAGTTACCGACTTTCTGTTTTGTTCGCATTAAAATCCGTGGGTTACCTTCTAATAGAGACCGCATCATACTCCTAGTTATTTGTAATATATATTTCGTTTCTGTGCCCCAACTTATACCAGCAATCGCCTTAAGCTTATTCAGACTTTTGCATGATTTTTACCGCAACATAGCAATATGGTCTTGTAAATTCCCCTGACGCTTGAAATACACACCTAAAACTCTGATTGAATCAGAGAAACACACTTCCTGACCTTTAATATTTAACGTGTCCTCTTCCGATTTCCCCCATCTTCCTATTTTCATTATTTGGCATTTGCTGGGATTCACTTCAAGGTTCCAAGCCTGTAACCACTGTATAACCCTATTGATATTCTCCTGTAACATCCCCTTTAACCACAAGATATTATCATGATAGCCGTACACAAAGATATCATC
This sequence comes from Maratus michaelseni, assembly GCA_963931845.1. NCBI lineage: Eukaryota > Metazoa > Arthropoda > Arachnida > Araneae > Salticidae > Maratus > Maratus michaelseni. The sequence continues at coordinate 313,949,204 of OZ007589.1, read as the reverse complement.
TGCATATATCACACATTGAATGCACGAGTCAAAAACTTCAAAAATATCAGCTAGGTAAATGGCAAAAAGCACTGGCGAGAGAGGACTCCCCTGTAGTAGACCTCTATGATATTGGAAAGGATTCGACAGCGAACCCCTCCATTGAACCCGGATCCATAACTGATGTACCAGATTAAAAAAGGATAATGCTTAAATCAGCCCCCAAGCCAAACTTCTTTAATTTATAGAACAGACCATCCCACCAGACATTATCATAAGCCCCTTTGATGTCCAAGGCCACCAAAAAACCTTTCCGCTTTGTTTGCCTTGCAGTCCTAATGTCTCTATAAATCTTATAAGCTGCAGCCTCACAGTCCCTGAATGGTATAAAACCATACTGATTTCTGTGGAATAGCTTCTTTTCCATACTCCAGTTTAATAATTTTTCTAATATCATTTTTTCGAAAATTTTCCTACTAGTGAACGTTAATGCTATGGGCCTATACCCCCGTACATCATTTCTATTTTTGCCCGGTTTTTTATGGGAAGCATAGTGACCTCTTTCCAAGTTTCTGGAATAATCTTGGTTTGTGCTATCACATTATACATAGCAAGTAATTGAGTCAATGTCTTAACCTTCAATTTTTTTGTAGAAACTCATTTTTAATCCATCAATGCCAGGAGCCGTAGATTTACTTTTATTGATGATGCATTGTAATTGAAACCTAGTGAAATTAAGGTCAGTTCCGTCCTCCCCCGAGAAATCAATAGGAATGCACTGTCCCACCGGATTATTTTGAAAAACCATAGAAAGAGCATTCGCTTGGGACTCAGCATTTGGCGGACAGTTCGGGAAGCAGTAATCTGTGTTCATATCCCCATCATCAATAGTGCTGATCCTACGAATTATCTTGAATATCTTCGGTCCCCTTCCTGCCTCCCTGGTAACAGTATCCCAGGATTTTTTACTATCCTTTTTTATTTGTTTCCTAAGGTTTGCATTATAAAACTTGTATTTACACCATACTTCCATTTGGCATGATCTAATCGCTTTTCTATGATAGTACCTTTTTAAGGCCAGCAGTCTACGAGAGACCACCCCCCACCAAGGTGGGATATTTCCCCTTTTTATTGGCACCCGTTCAGTACAGCGGTCAATCGCCTGGGTAATAGCATTGGTCCACCTATCCAGATCCTCCTCATACACTTGATCGTCAAAAGCAGCGACCAACGATTCTACTTTAGTCCAATGAACCAAACGCCAAAATTTCATCCTATCCGCTCTTCCACCACTGAGGGTCCGAACCTCAATTGGGTAATGATCTGAACCCATGGGATCCAAGTGCACAGTTACATCGAAGTCACCCGCTATGTTATCCGATATCATGGTTAAATCGAGCAAAGATCCATTGCCACCCCCTTGAACTTTGGTTTCCTGGTTCGTGTTAATTACCACCACATTACTTCCATTAATTCAGTTAACTAGATTAGTCAGTTTGTTATTTTTTAGGTTATTGTGCCAGTTCAGAAAGTTGATGTTAAAATCCCCAATAATAAAGTAATGATCCCCAATTATATTACTGATTTTCTCCAACCAATTAATAGCCACGAAACCTGTAGGAGCATAAATATTAATAATTGCTATCCAACGATTCTTATACCAGATTTTAATGCCTTGAGCTTCATGATCCTGAGTTATTGTAGGCAAGTTTATAATTTTAACAGGGATACACTTTTTAACCGCTAGTAACAAACCTCCACCCCCCTTCGAGCAATGTCCTGACCTATCAGAACGAAAAATATTCCTATCCCTGAATGATAAAACATGCTTTTCTTTAAGAAATGTTTCCTGGAATGCCCAGACCACACTCCTGTGGAACATTCCAGTTCTAAGCCAGGGAACTTAGAAAATAACAAAACTAGTACAACACTTACCACAAAAAAGGAACTTAACACAAAGAATCCCAGTGAACGACAGTCCATAATAACTACAAACATAAACACATATAACGTAATAATACCGCTAGCATGCGTATTTTTATCCCCCATCTGTAATCATTTCCTCATTTTCCAGGGAAGCTTGAATCTGGATTTTATCACTGAGTTGACTATGATCACTTTTTTTAAAACTTTTTGCTTTTCAAAATGTTGTATATTTCAGTCATGACATCTCGGTTTATAACTTTGGTTTTCCCAGTCGTCTCTTTCGCATTATCCTCCGATACTGTAGTTTTTTGAATATCATTTTTCTGAATCGCATATTCAACTACTTCCCATAAATGCATGATTACGTCCATCACTTTCTGAAACTTATCCTCTATTATTATGGCTAATTTGTGTATATTTTCCTCTACCTTGTCATTCACAACATGATGTTTCGTCTTTGCCGCGTAGCTGTTCAATGTCTTCAAGTTGTATTGTCTACGTGCTTCTGCCAATGTAATATGATTTTCGCTTTTCATTTTTAAAATCTCTGCTTCTTTCTTCCTCTCTACACATTCGATATCGTCTGCTTCGTGTTCTTGTCCACAATTTGCACAATGTATTTCTGATTCATTACATTTCAATTCGGGGTGAGATTTACTACACCGTTTGCATTTTTTCTCATATGTACATTTATTTGTCCCGTGAGTGTAAGTTTGACATATGCTACACCGCCTCGGTCGGTCTACGAACAATTTTATTTTCTGCCTGAGATAGAACATTTTCACATATTCTGGAATAGTATGTCCGTAAATTGTAATCAGAACTGTTCCAGTAGGAACCATTTGACCATCTTTTCATGTCAAAAATCGCTTCACATTTTGGACAACAAGTTCATTTTCTTCTTCGAGCTCTTCCTGAATTTCTTTCGGTGTAATGGCCACGTCAATTCGGAAAATGAGGAATCTTGTAGTAATGTTCTCATTCATTAGATTGTGCTTGACCTGTCTATCAAATATTTTTTTCTTCGTGACAATTTCCTTGGCACATTCATGGCTCTTGGTAGTTATGAGTAATTTATTGTTTCGAGTGTACCGAAATATGTCAATATCGCTGTGTCTGTCAAACGTTTTCTTTATCTCCTGTTTCACCTGCATAGGATTTAATTTCTGGAAATTTCCGTGTTCGCATTCTGTAATTATCACATATTCTTTGAATTCTGATATTATGGGTATTTGTTCCTCTGCTGTTCTACCGTCATTCCACTTTTGTTTCCTATATTCCTCTCTGTCTAAGATAGGACTGGCTTTTATCTTGAACTCAGACCCCTCCATAGCAGTGGTAGGGATACTGAGACCTTCCGGCTGTTTCAATTTCTATAGTACCAAAATATCAACACCACCAGAATTAACAACAATGTAAACAAATAAAAAAATTCAAAATAACACTACTATTAATGAATTTTTAAACACCCGCTACCAAAAACAAACCTAACTTAACACTCGAAATTTGTAACACGATTAGAGCTGGAAATTCTATACGCTCACCAGGCTCCAACCGCCAACACCCCGAACTGTCAAAACAACATTTTTCATCGTTCCGCTGCATACATACAGATGCCAGATTTGGCATGCGATCTTCACACATTCCCTCCTGTTTCTATTGATGGATCATGTCCAGCACATGGGTACTATAACTCTTTCCAGGATGGTTAAGTTCTTTAACCAATGTACTGGATTTTCGAGCTCCATAAAGTTCTGTACTTAAATCATCCACAGTTCATGTTCTATCTAAAACTAATATTTAATCATCAATTGTTCAATTAAGGCTGCTCCTCAGTGAATTTCCTGATTCCCCTCGCTAATGTTAATCCTGTGGGCGTAGGATGCATTCGTATTGTCGCAGAAAGAGAGAAAATTACTGCTCTCCTATCAAGGTCATTTTTCCAGCACGCGCTGCAACCCTTTCGTTGTGTGCGCATCTTTTGTATGCAATAGTCGACGCATCAGTCAGTCGCCTAAGAACTCTTCTCATAACATCATGTAAATAAAAGTTTTGTTCTGTTTTTAACTATCGGCTGCTTTTCTTTCCCGGCCTTTGGAATTCTTATTTTTAGTTTAAGTACGTACGTAACATTCTGGCATCCCACTACCGAGATGAGTGTTAATTATGACATTCTTATTTTGCCGATAGTTAAATGTTAAGCTTAAGTAAGTTTAAATTAAGTATTTAAGTATTTTTTACGGGAAAAATATGACGGATATAGAAAGTTCAAAGCAGCAGAGAAAAGCCACTAGATCATCTTTTACGAAGACAGCTAACAAGCTACAAGAACTAATAAGTGCCGATGATTTAGATGATGTGGATATCCTTCTAGATCAACTACAAGAAAAATATAAAATGCTCCGAACTATAGATGAAAATTTTTTAGAATTTTTTCAAAAACAAAGCCGCTCTCAAGAAGATTACGAAAAGGAATATGAGGCAGCTCAGGAATATTACGAGAAGATGTCGACTTTAAAAGTGAAATGCAACAGGTTAAAAACAAAGCTTAGTTCCAATACAGCAAATGCTGTTTCCTCTTCATCTTTAATTTTGGCGTCACCGGTTGCTAAACAGAAACTCCCTGAAATAGAATTAGTTAAATTTGACGGCAACCCAAGAAATTGGCTCACCTTTTGGACGCAGTTTAGCAAAATCAATGAAGACCCAAGAATAGATGTCCGCGACAAGTTTCAGTACCTACTACAAGTCTACTAAGCCTGAATCAGTAGCTCGACAAATCGTGGAGAGTTTTCCTGCTACAGAAGCTAATTACAATAAAGCATTGAACTATTTAAAAGAACATTTTGGAAAAGAAAGTGTCCTTATACAGATTTACGTTCGGGAACTTTTAAAACTAGTTATTACGGACAAAACTCAAGTGAATTTGTTAACTCTCTATGACAAGCTTCAAACGCAGCTGTGTGCCTTAGAATCTCTAGGAGTTACTCAAGACAAGTTTTCGCATATGTTGCTCCCACTAATAGAATCGGTACTCCCCACCGATTTAATTAAAATTTGGGAGCGACAGAAAAGTACATTAGCTGAAACAGGTAAGACCGATTTAGATCTCTTAATGGATTTTGTTAAAAATGAAGTAGAAACTGAATTTAGACTTAAAATCACTCGTGATTGCTTAAATTCTGAAAAATTAACTGTTAAGAAAAATAAGCCCTCTGAACCTAAAAGCAGTGTGTCAACTGCTTATGAATTACTTAATACCAATAACGGCAACAATAACAGTAATTTTCATGAAAATTCTAAGTTTAAAAAATTTGATTGTATTTTTTGTAGTAAATTTCATAATTCATAAAACTGTAATGATGCTTTTGCTATGAGTTTAGATTGTAAAAAAGACATAGTTAAGAAAAAGAATGCTTGTTTTGTATGCTTAAAACGAAATCATAAGGCTAATCAATGTAAGTCAAAACATCGATGCCGAATTTGCAAAAATCGGCACTTTGTAATTTTGTGTCCGGATTTAGTTTCTCACAAAGTTGATAATATCTCGATTGGAGATAAAAGTGAAAACAAAACAAGCACTCTGAATAATTACATTAAAATTTCAGATGTACTCTTGCAAACTTTAATTGTAAAAATTCATAATGGTTCTAAAACAATGTTTATTCGTGCTATTTATGATAGTGGTTCAATGAAGTCTTATATTTGTGAAGATGTTGCACAAAGTATGAAATTTAAGTGTATTGGTGAAACGAAAATTAAGCAATCTCTATTTGGTGGTGTTGAAACACTAGAAAATGTATATAGAAATTATTTAATTGAATTAAGTGATGTAAATGATAAATATAAGTGTAAATTAGAAGTACTTAGTCAGAAACGTATTTGTTCTGAAATTAAGCAAATTCTTTCTGGTCCTTGGTTAAATGAACTTAAGTTACACGGAATTAAAATAAATGATTCAGGAAACAAACATTTTAAAGTTGATAAGGAAATAAAATTGTTAATTGGTGCAGACGTTGCAGGTAAGCTTTTAACAGGAAACATTGTAAGTCTGAAATGTGGCATAACAGCGATAAATACGAAATTAGGGTGGACATTAATGGGTAAATTTAATCCTGGCACTGAGCCAAATTCTCAGAGTACAGCTTCTCTTGTTATTTCTTCTCTTTTAGTTAAAAATCGGTGTATAAGTGATCTTTGGAAGTTAGATGTTTTGGGAATTAAGGAACCCCCAATAAGTAAAACGAAAGCTGAATTGCAGGAGGATACACAGAAATATTTTGAAGAGACTCTAAGTATAAGTAGTGAGGGGCGATATGAAGTTGCGTTGCCTTGGGTTCTGACAACACTCTTTTACCGGATAATAAAATAAATGCGGAAAAATCTATTTTAAACACCAAAAGAAAATTGATGAATTCCGGAAAGTTTAATGATTATTGTGATATTTTTGAAAACTGGTTAGCTCTCGGCATAATCGAAAAGACATCGACTGAGAAACTAAAGGGTGTTCATTATATACCTCATAGGGCGGTAATAAAGGAGAACAGCACCACGAATATAAGGCCAGTGTTCAACGCTAGTTTTCATTTACCTGGTTTTCCATCTTTAAATGATTGTCTGGCTACGGGTCCAAATTTAATAGAAATGATCCCTTCAATTTTGAATCGTTTTCGTATGAATTATGTAGGCGTCACCGCTGATATTGAAAATCCGTTTTTGCAGATTGCGATAAAAGAAAGAGACCGAGATTTTTTGCGGTTTCTGTGATTTGATAAAGAAAATCAAGAACAGGTGAATGTATATCGGCATCAGAGGGTAGTTTTCGGCGTTACATGCAGCCCTTATTTATTGGCCGCAACTTTACTGTATCATTTAAATACGGTTCCAGAAAATTTAAAGCACTCTGCAGATATTTTGAAAACAGCCTTCTACGTAGATAACTGCGTAACAAGTTTAAACTCTGAGATGGAAATGAGAAAGTTTTTCTTAGAATCAAAATTAATCATGTCTTTAGGTTATTTTAATCTAAGATGTTGGAAATCCAATTTAATTAATGAAATATCTGAGGAGGATTCCTCCACGAAAGTGGATGTTTCCCTATTAGGTCTCATATGGAATACACATACGGATACACTATCGTGTAAAATAGAACAGGCTATAAATCCATTAGAATCAGTCACAAAAAGAATAGTTTTGGCAGTAGCACACCAAGTTTTTGATATTGTTGGTTATACGGCTCCAGTGATGCTAATTCCGAAACTAATCTTACAGGAAACATGGAATTCAAAACTAAAATGGGATGACAACCTACCCGATGATTTGGCAAAGAAATTTAAATCGTGGAGAAAAAACTTAAATTTACTCTCATTGATAAATATACCTAGATGGTTTGGGCTTAAACAAAGTGATCAAGAAATAAGCTTGCATTTATTCTGCGACGGCAGTAAAAAAGCATACGGTACCTGTGTTTTCTTAAGAGTAGAAGACGACGATGGGGTAAAAATTAATCTAGTACAAGCAAGATCTAGGGTAGCTTCTTTAAAACCCATTACAATACCTCGCTTGGAACTGTTGGCTTGCAATATTAGCTCTAGGTTGTTATCTAACATAATTAAAGATCTAAATTTATCAGGGGTTGATATTTATTGTTGGACCGATTCAACAACAGCCTTATGTTGGATTCAGCGAAAGCAAAATTGGGGAATATTCATTCAAAATCGGGTTACAGAAATTAATTCATTGACCTCGCCTCATTGGTGGCATCACATCTCAGGTTCTCTTAACCCTGCCGATTTGCTTTCGAGGGGGCTTGTTCTGCTGAACAGTTAGTTGAGAGGAAATGGTGGGAAGGAACTGATTGGTTGCATGAAAAAAAGAAAATTGGCCTAAATCGAATGATGAGCCAAATGAAGATTTAGTCAATTCTGAGATTCGTAAAACAGTTATAACAATGTTAGTAAAAAATGATGAAGATGCTAAGTGGTATAAATATTTTTCTTCATTTAAGAAAATTGTAAGGATGTTAGCTTGGATTTTTAGGTTTTACGACAATGTAAGAAAAGTTGACAAAAATCTTTCAAGGGACTTATCTGTACAAGAAATTAAAAAAGGGGAAAAGGCTTTAATGGTACTAATTCAGAAAGAATCCTTTAAGGGAGAAAATGATGAGAAATTAAGACAACTCAAACCAATAGTTGATTGTGACGAACTTATAAGAGCTAAATCAAATGTTGTTTATCGGGATGATAAATACGATTTTAAATATCCTATTATATTACCATCTGATCATTCTGTTGTAAAATTGTTGATAATGAGTGTACATAATGATTTATTACATGCTGGTACTTCATTGTTAATGTCAAATTTAAGAGAAAAGTATTGGATTTTAAAATCTCGTAAGACCATAAGAAATTGTATTAGTAAGTGTCTAAAATGTCAAAAGTTCAAAGCAAAAAAATGTGAGGCAATCACAGGAATTTTACAAAATGATAGGGTCCGCGATGCTTGTGTATTTGAAATTATAGGATGTGATCTGGCTGGACCACTTTATTTGAAAGATGGTAGAAAAGCATATATTGTACTGTTTACTTGTGCAGTCTATCGTGCCGTCCACTTGGAATTAATCACTTCCTTATCAACCGAATCCTTCTTTCAATCTTTAAGACGTTTTATCGCACGCCGTGGACGACCTTCTACGATATATTCAGATAATGGAAAAAATTTCATAGGCGCGGAGAAATTTTTGCAAACTGTAGACTGGGATGGTCTCCGTTTTAAAGCTGCTGAACAAAAAATTCAGTGGAAGTTTAATCCTCCATCCGCAGCCTGGTGGGGCGGATGGTGGGAGCGTTTGATTCAAATTGTAAATCAAATCTTAAGGAAAATATTGGGTCGTGCTTCTCTTGATTATGAAGAACTACTAACTGTATTGTGTGACTGTGAGAGAGTTGTTAATTCCAGACCACTTACTTACATATCAGAGGACATTGATGAGGACTTTTCTATAACACCAGAGAAAATTTTACATGAAACTCCACAGTCAGGTGTACCTGATATTGATAATGTAGATAAAGTGAAATTGAGTAAAAGAACTAACTATCTGCAGCGGATAAGAGAAACTTTAAGGCTTAGGTTTCGTACAGAGTATTTAGAGCAGTTACGACAGCAGTCTATAAAATGCTATAAAAACAAATCACTTAAAGTAGGAGAAATTGTTCTACTGGAAGATGCTAATAAAAAACGTTCCTATTGGAACCTAGCTCGCGTATTAAAAGTTATACCAGGTCGAGATGGCCAAATAAGACTTGCGCTTATAAAAACAAACAATTCTGAGTTATTACGGCCAGTTCAGCGATTGTTCAGATTAGAATTGGAAAATCCAATACAAGAAACAAATGATGAGGCTATGCCTTTAACGACCAGTAGTGGCAGAATTCTCAAAACACCTGTAAGGTAAATTTTATATTCAAAATATTTAATTTCAATAATTATTTTACTTAATTTCACTTCTCTTCTTTATATGTATTCCAGTGTTTATTGTTATTTTGCATATATTATATACTGTATTTATGTTGTAATTTGTAAGGTTGTATTTTGATTGTATGAGTAATTTCTTATGCAAGTACTATGTAATGTGTATTTTGTGCATAATATAAGTAAAGATTTTGAGTGTTTAGCTGCCCACTCAAAAGGTGACAGGATGTCGCAGAAAGAGAGAAAATTACTGCTCTCCTATCAAGGTCATTTTTCCAGCACGCGCTGCAACCCTTTCGTTGCGTGCGCATCTTTTGTATGCAATAGTCGACGCATCAGTCAGTCGCCTAAGAACTCTTCTCATAACATCATGTAAATAAAAGTTTTGTTCTGTTTTTAACTATCGGCTGCTTTTCTTTCCCGGCCTTTGGAATTCTTATTAGGTAGCTTTCAATACAAAAAAGTATAAAGCTACCTATTGCAGCCGTTCGGAGGAAAGCAGTTCCGGAAAATTTCGATATATTTTCACCGATCATGACCCCCAGACCCCAAAACCACCCTCCGTTCAAATGTTGATTTATATATATATATATATATATATATATATATATATATATATATATATATATATATATATATATATATATATCTCCATATATATATATATATATCTGACCTATGTCATACGATAACTCTCGTATTTATAAATCAATTTTGATTAAACTAATTGTGTGTATTAAGCACACCAATGTCTCGACCGAGTTCGTTGGCCAGCTTGGTCGCCATTTTGTTTCAAGATGGCGGCCATTTAAAAATTTAAAACTAAAATAAATATACAAAAAAGTTAAAAATTTAAATTTATTTTTTAATTAAGTGTTAGGCCTTCATACGAGGATTCCAGAGCATTTTTTGGTTTACCTCTATCTTAAAAAATGGCTGAGATAGAGCAGTTTGAAATTCTAGGGTGGCTGACATTTTGAAACAAGACAGCACATTACAAAAATTTTCATTGTTGTAATCATTTCCCAATCATACGCATAAAACTATATATTCATATCCGTTAGCGCCAAATTCTCGCCAAATTTGGCGACCAAAATAAATCTTCATAAATGCAGCCAATTTGGCTATTGCTCAATAATTTGGCGACTTTCTTATTCAGATTCAGTATTAACGAATCCTTTGTAAACGTTTTCTTTGCATTTTAACTTGCTGTTTTCGTGTAACATTAGCTAAAATTTTAAAACTAAGATATAGGAAAGCTACCTTTTCCTCCCGGTGCAGGCCGGAAGGACTTTTTTTAGTTTAAGTACGTACGTAACAGTATATTCAAAATATCTCCTTAGAAAATAATATTTTTTTTCTGTTTTCTTTGTACTGTTCTTAAAGGATGTCTCTTTTTTTCTTAGTTATCAAAATATTTCTAAAATGTGCTTAATGTATTATTTTATGTGTTAAAATCTTATCGAAACGGAATAAGATTTTAACACTTCATATAAAATTAAGTATATATTTTAGAAAAAAATTGACAACTAAGAAAAAAGAGACATCCTTTAAGAAGTGCGTACACAGAAAACAGAAGTTAAAAATATTAATTTCCCGAGGAGGGATTTTAAGTATACGAAGGCATGCTACGCCCATAGGATTAACATTAGCGAGGGGAATCGGGAAGCAGCCTTAAGTTCCAAAGTCAAACCCTTAATGTTCCATTAAGACACCCAATCAGTTTTTGTTCAATTAAGTCTCAAAATCAAATCCCTGCTGTTCCATTAAGAGCCTTTACCTTTAAGTAATTACTGCTTTTGCTCACATGCAGGACCCTACAAATATGTACGCATTATTCAGTACCATATGATGAACACGAAGCTTCATAATCACACAGAAAGTAAATGAATACTATATCACAAGAAAGTCCATAGAAATACTAGAAAAAGAGAAAAAATAAGCATGTTTTTTTCCGATTATTTTAGTTGTGAAATATCAACGGCAATCAACGTGTCATACTTTTGTACATACAATGCAACACATCAGATTGCTAGGTAAGCTCGTATATATTAAAATATTAAATTAATTTTTGTATACGTTCCTTATTCCTATCTATCCATACTATTATATAAAGAGAGAACGACTGACTAACTCATCAACGCCCAGCTGAAACGACTAAAGTCAGGATCACGAATTTGGACAGTAGATTGCTGTTATGACGTAGGCAAGCAATAAGAAAGGATTTTGGAAAATTCCCCTCCGAAGGGGGTTAAAGGGGGGGGGATGGTCGGACGTTTTAGGTGATTTCGCCATATCTCAGCAGAAATTTTAGGTAAGAGCGCGAAATTTAGGAAAACAAATCTACTAAAAAATTAGTTAAATATGTTTTTCAGCGATTTCAGAAATTCACCCCCTAAGGGGGTCGAACGTCTTAGGTCATTTCGCAATATCGCAGCAGCAGTTTTAGGAAGGAGCATGAAATTCAGGATAACAAACCTACTAAAAAATAGTTAAACATGTATTTTAGCAGTCATTTTAGAAATTCACCTACTAAGCGGGTTAAATAAGGGTGTCGAACGTTTTAGGTCATTTCGCGATGTTTCAGAAGCAGTTTTAGGTAGGAGCATGAAATTCAGGATAACAAATCTACTTACTTGTAAAAACTTGTTAAACACGTATTTAGGGGAATTTAGAAATTCACCCAATAATGGGGGGTCGAATGTTTTAGGTCATTTCACCATATCTCAGCATCAGTTTTAGGTAAGAGCATGAAATTCTGGTTAACAAATCTACTAAAAAACAGTTAAATATGCATTTCAGCGATTTTCGAAATTCACCAATCTCTTTATGGAAGATTAGACGAATAAGACAACAATTGCTGATTTTTGATTCGATATTTTGCGTAAGATATTTTTAAAAGGGAAAATTAAAAAAAAATCATTTATAAAGCTGCGGGATTTAGTATGATTGGATAAAAATAACATAAGTTTTTGCTGATACTCTGACGAGTAAAACAATAAAAGTTTCATTTTTATACAGCCAAAACTTACTAAGTTATGATACTTTCAATTTATCTGTTTTCGATGTTTTCCGGTCTAAAAACACCTCTTTTCATTTTTAGTTCCGGAAAACACTGAATATTCATAAAATCCAAACTATTATAAGCCTCACCCCCCCTAAAAGAACGGGGTGTATATATATATATATATATATATATATATATATATATAATGTCCTACTTAAATGCAGATCAACATTTTTCAAAATATAAGTTATAAGTAAAGGGTTTCGTATAAAAAATGGAATTTCTCATTTTAATACATTCCATTTCAGCCCCTGTAAAACAAATGTTATATCTAAAAGTTGTACTTCATATTTTCTACTTCTTATAATTGGAATAATGTTTCAATCATCAGCGATTTAAGAGATAATAACTTTAATCTCTATTTTGAATCACACGGTATAGTGGTTAGTCTTGATTCTATAAAAATGGAATTTGAGGAATTTGATCTCTTGAAAGGTTTCAAAGCTTGAATTGATTCTAAATATTCGTTATGAATTTTTTTTTCCTGCTTAATGTTTTTTTTTTTCTAAATATTGGGTTACCAAGAAGTAAGTTATCCTACTCAAAGTGTTTTTAATACAGGTAAAATACGGTTATTTAAGAGATAACTGACTGACATTCACGAAAATTTAGGAATCACTTCGTTTTGGCACTAGAAACAAAGACTTAATAAGTTACCAAAAATAAAGTTTTTTTTTCTTTTTTTTTTTTTTTTGGGGGGGGGGGGGTGCAAAAGGAGGCATTTTAAATCAGGGGGAGGGGAGAATTCAACCTTTTTTTAAATAGGTCAAATGGGGGTCTTGTTTATTAAGTATTTTTTAATTCTGAATATAATGACACCATTCCCAAGTCTATACGATCACTTGTTACAAAGTTACAACAGGTTTTCTGATAAAAAACAAAACAAAATTATACTTTATGGCAAACTTCATTGTACACTTATTTTATGTGCACAACTTCGATGACCTTGAAGAAGACACAGATGACCCTGATTTTGATTATTGCTATTTTGAGGATATTTACTAAGTTTAAGATTGTTCAATATGATATAAAGAACATACTTTGAACGTAAATAAGTGTAATAAAGCTGTGCTCTCTCATAATGTATAATTTTGAACTTTTTATTCCTAAAACCTGCTATAACTTTCTAAGAAGCGATCGTATCGACTTGCGGATGGTATCAATCGATTTAGAACTAAAAATACGTAATAAACAATATCCCATTTTACACCAGAAAGTTCTACCCCTATTTTCGTGAATGACCTCGAGTTGTTGCTGTAAGATCCTATTTTACATGTACTAAAGTATAATTTTCGATTATTTATAAAACTTGCTGCAACTTTGTAAGAAATTATTGTATCGACTTGCGGTTGGTGTGAATCGATTTAGAATTTAAAGAATAATAACTACCCCCATTTGACCTATTTTTAAAAAGTTGAGTTCCCCCCAGGCTGAGTTAAAATAAATTAAGACAAAATTAAAACTACGGATAGTTTAAATGATGCGCTTGCCAATAAAAAAAAGTAGTACAAAAACATTTTAATGTCCAATATGCCTTCAGATGCAGCAATAAATACTCATACTGTATATCATTGTCAACAATGTGCTGTAATCGCAAAATCATATTTTCAATCGCTGAGTGCAGCAATTCTGGCCGAATATCTCAAACATAGCGAAAATGCTTTCTTTCATAGCTGGTCAGATATGAAAATATGATTTGCAATGATAGCATGTTGTTGATGATGAAGTGACCGTATGGAACATTTATGTGAAAGCATATTCTATATTAAAATGTATAAAAGCCTATTGAACATTCGTGTGAGCGCTACGTCGTCATCTTTCGGAAATTTTTTGTATTAAAAACCTTTATTTAATAAATGACAAGTGCATCTTTTTTAGGTGCGTTCGTAATTATATAAATACGTAGCACTTAACACATGGGCTGAAAAGTTCCCGGTCTGGCACACAGATGGCGTTGCAATCACCGAACCGATGCTTTTTTTAGTAACTACTAACCTTTAAAAGGTAGCAGAAAAAAATGTTATGACGATTCACCGTGTGGATAAAACGTTAGAGTGGTTTTAATTGAACGACTTTGTTGATAAACAAAAAAAAATGGATAAACAAGAATTTCAAGAATTGTTATTTGATGGGAAAAAACACCGTTCAAACAGAAGCTTGGCTTGATAAGCGTTATCCGGACACTGCACCAGGTAAATCAACCATTATTGACTGGTTTGCTGAATTTAAACGTGGTCGTACGGACACCAGTGATGCACCACACAAAACTGGTGAATACTCCGGAAAACATAAAAAAAGTCCACAAAATCGTTTCGGGGAACCGCAAAGTGAGGTTACAGGAAATAGCTCAGACTCTGAAGATATCCAAGGAACGTGTAAGTTTTATTTTAAATGAACATTTGTCTATGAAAAAGCTGTTGTCAAAGTGGGTGCCGCGCATGTTGACTTTTGAACAACAACGAGTCAATGATTCTGAGCACTGTTTGGAGCTTTTTCGTTATAAAATTATGTTATTTATTATTAAATAATTATTTTTGTTTATTTATTAAATTATTATTATTTAATTATTATTATTATTATTATTATTATTATTAAATTATTATTATTAAATTATTACCAGAAGGACCCGTGCGAAGCTTTCGCACTGCAAATTTTAGATTATTTCCTGGTACGTTTTAGCGCTAATTTTTAATTAACTGATTTTTTTTTTAATTCAATCACCGCGTTTTAACGAAATGCATTTGTACTTTCTCAGAAACTTGTTCAAAAACTTTTCGAATACCTCATTCATCGTTGTATGTTTTGTATGTGCATAGAAAAAAGGATGTTGACAAATGAAATAATATATATAATGATTGCTTTTGTATAAGGAAATGGGAATAGATTGCTAGAAAATATTTTGCCACATTTTCTTATCTCGCCAAAGTTATTTCTCTAGGTTGCCCAGAAAAAAAAAACGAATTATAAAAAAATTTAAACACTGAATCAGATGTTTGGGGAATTTATATGCCAGCATGGCACAGATGTCATATACTCACCACATTGGCACGATTTTTTCCCCCGCCAATTTGGCGAAAATTTTGTTTTTGAATATTAGTTACAAATAGCATACAATAATAGCGCGTGATATTTTATTTCAATATAAAAGTAAAATAACGTAATAAATGAAATAGCTTCTATTATTTTAAAAAAGGAAATACAAATAAATAAATGATAGTTTGATATAAATAAATGTGGATATACATAAAAACAATAATTTATAGAATTAAAATACGTAATAAAGTAAATAAACAACGTTTAAAAAGTAAATACACAAAGTAAACAAACAAAAGTAAATAAACAAAGTTTTCGCCAAATTAGCGGGGGAAAAATCGCGCCAATGTGGCGCGTATATGACATCTGTGCCGAAAGCATTTCCTCAAACTTTGCAAAACTGTTAAAGAAATGTCTTAAATACGTAAATCAATATTTGGTACACCACTTTTTTGAAAGCCTATGGGAACTTAAACATGGGGCGTTCAAACTTTGTGGTCCAGCAGCCATTTAAGTGACATCAGACTTCGCTGGCATATTAACAGATTAATGAAATACCAGTGCGAAGATTTCGCACTGAAATCTAATATTTTTTAGGTACTTCTCTATTAACCCATCGACCGCTTTTCATAACAAAAAACTACCGCCAAACTGTAAGATTAAACACCAAAAATGCAGTCCCATTTACTGGATGTCAGAAGCATTATACGTGCTTGTTACGTCATCAAGTGGTTTTACATTCGACATTTGCGTGTATTTTTCATTATGTTTTACTGATTTATTAGTTATTTTATTAATTAAAATAACAATTGTGTCCTTAAATTCTTATGTATATATTTATTTATTTATTTTTTGATATTCCAATGGCAACG
Organism: Maratus michaelseni; assembly: GCA_963931845.1. Classification (NCBI taxonomy): domain Eukaryota; kingdom Metazoa; phylum Arthropoda; class Arachnida; order Araneae; family Salticidae; genus Maratus; species Maratus michaelseni. The sequence continues at coordinate 313,932,854 of OZ007589.1, read as the reverse complement.
TTCTTCCGTTTATTTGGCGATAGTTTTTTGTTATGAAAAGTGGTCGACGGGATAATAGAGAAGTATCATTTTTTATCAATATGTAATATTTATTAGATGCAGGTTTAAACTTCTAAAGAAAAAGCAAGGATAAAAATATCTGCAAACAACATTTAGTTGTCAAGCGGAAATATCATCTAATTTATTCCATCAAAGTTAGAGTAAAAACTGATCCAAGATTGCTAAAGGCACGCGCGAGAAAAAAAATTAACAATCGTATTTTGACTGCATTAGAGGATGACGTCATCCGCTTCGGGAAAACCATGGGACTTAGAAATATAAATCTAAACATTTCAATTTCGCTTTTTAATCATAAGTATAAAATAAACCCGTGCGGTGTTTTTTATAATAATTGCTATGAGCATCATATAATGTGGTATTTTATTTTTTTTTGGCAACAATAATTTCAGGAAAATCTTTCATTTCTTTTATGAAATCAATGCCGATTTAATTTTTAGTTTTCAGCAAATTTTAATCAAAAACATGTTTTAACGAATTGTTAAGTGGGCTATGTCAGAAGCCGGTTCTAAAACCTTTCATATGGTATCTCATTCGTTGTTCTGCGTTTCGCATTTTCTGAGTAAAAGGGATGTTGACAGGAGAAATAATATATAAGGATTAAAAAATAAATATTTACAATTTTTGTAAATCCTAATGAACTGTATAATGGAAGATAATCCTTAAATTACGTAATCTACTGGTTCTCCGATACAGTACGCATTTCCACAGCCATGATTAAAAAAAGAAAAGGTACTTTTCGGTTAGCCGGGCGCCAGTGATCTATATACATGTATATATATACACACATATATACACATATCAACATATACATATATATATACATGCACATATTGAATAATCGATCGTATTATATATACATATAGGTATATATAATTTATAATAATATTCATATATATATGTATATACATATGTATTTTAAAAAGTACCTATATCGCTGGCGCCCGGCTAACCGAAAAGTACCAAAGAAAATAAATAAACAATGGGTTGTCGTGTATTAAAATAAAACTATTACACTAAAATGGCAACGCATGATAGCCAACTTTTATCTGCTGTGTTTTGGCAACGGCAGAAACTTTAGAACTGGGATAAAATGTTGTTTGGATAGATTTATGTTTATTGTTAAGTGTTTGTTTCTGTGTAATGTAGTTAATGAATGATGTGTGTTAAGGAACGAATATTTAATAAATAATTATAAGACATATAAAGATATACACTAACTAACGAAGAAGCGTCACACTGGCGACGAGTTAAACGTGGATGCTTCTAGTTTTGTAATCTTGCTACTTTAGATTACTACTTCAATTTCGAAAGATTGGAACAAGGTAAGAAAATCTTATTATTCTATTAAAATGGAACAATTAGTTGAAGAATTAATTAAACAAAATAAAGCGTTAATGGATGCGCTAAAGGGGGATAGCACCCTAAAGAATAATAAGGTTTCTGGATTACAATTTGAGAAATATGATGAATCATTAGAAAGTTTTGATACCTTCATGGATAGGTTTGAAGCCTTTCTAGATATACAAAATGTTCCTAAGGAAAAACGCGCAAAAACACTAATATCAAGTTTATCTGCAAAGCTATATAACTTGTTAAAAAATCTTCTTGCTCCACAAAATCCCAGTGATCAGGAATATGAAGCGCTTAAACAAATTTTGCAAGAACATTTGAATCCGAAACCATTAATAATACCTAGTAGACACACGTTTTTAAACAGGAAACAACATGAAGGGGAAAGCGTTAGTTCTTATCTTGCTGAACTTCGCTCTTTAGCAATTCCTTGCAAATACACTCAACTTATGTTGAATAGTATGTTGAGAGATGTTTTCGTTAGTGGTTTACGAGATAGGGCAATCCTAGATCGGCTATTTGAAGAAGACGATATCGATCTCGATAAAACAGTTAAGATCGCTTTAGCAATGGAACGAGCTAATAAAGGAGTTAATGATATAATTGGTAAGCCACAAGAAATTAAAGCCGTTGGTGTATATAAGGGAAAAAATATAACACCACAACCTAAGAACACTCAAAAGAAAAATAACATAGTACATTGTTCTAGATGTAACGGATCAAATCATAATAAATTTAACTGTAAGTTTAAAGCAAGTAAATGTAGAGTTTGCCAGCGTATTGGCCACATTGAACGAGCTTGTTATTATTCTAAGGAGGCTAAACCAAACAAAATGGTGAAGCAAAAACAGTTTCATGTAAATGATTCAGAAGTTCAAAATTCAATTCCACTTCATAGTTTAGAAGTAGAGAGCGTTTGCATGAAAGAAGAATTTCCTAAAAGACCTCCCATAATAGTAACTGTTGAAATTGAAGGTAAATCGGTTGAAATGGAAGTCGATACAGGCGGTACAGTATCAGTAATGAGTTTAAAGAGATTTAAAGATATTTCGAAGAAAAAAATATGTCCTACAGACTTGAAATTTAAGACCTATAATGGTGAAACTCTTAAACCCCTGGGTTACTCAACAGTTAAAGTAAAATATAAGAATCAAACAGAGTACTTAAATTTATATATTGTTAAAGAAGACTTAGACACTATCTTGGGTCGAGAATGGCTGTATAAAATCAATTTAGATTGGGTAAGGATTAAAGCTCTTACAGTTGTAAATCAGGGAAATCTTACAAAACTGTTAGAAGAATACGCAGACATATTTGATGAGTAATCTCGTACAGCTACCTTTTCACCCACTTCAAAATACCGATCATTGAAATATATATCTTTACCTAAAAGGAAATCGATTCACTCTCATTACAGATCACAAACCACTCGTGGCAATTTTTGCTTGCAAAAAGGGTCTTCCAGTTTTGTCTGCTACAAGACTTTTGCATTATGCTCTAGTACTACAGTCTTATCAGTTCGACATAATTTATCGGAATACTAAGGATCATGGTAATGCAGATTGTCTTTCACGATTACCCTTAAGGTCTGAAGATTTAGAATTAAAGGATGATGTTTCAGTTTTCCAACTTTCCCAAATTGAAACACTTCCAATAACAGCAAGAGATTTAGCCAAAGCAACTGCAAATGACGAAGATTTGGCACCCTTGCTAAATGCTTTAAAAAAGGGAACTTCTCTAAAAGGGAAGGAAGTCGAATATACTCTCCAGGATGGTTGCATTATGTACGGCCAAAGAGTCTGTGTACCTAAAAAATACCATAAAAAAGTTTTGGAAGAACTTCATCAAGGACATTTAGGAGTTGTTAAAATGAAGGCAATAGCCAGATCCTATGTCAATTGGAAAAACATAGATAAAGACATCGAAGATGTTGTTAAAAATTGTATAGATTGTTCCAGGATTAAAGATTATCCTCCAAAATCTAAAACACACCATTGGGAGTACCCAAGTTTTCCATGGGAAAGAATTCATGTTGATTTTGCAGGGCCAATTTTTGAGCATATGTTTTTATTAATTGTAGATGCACACTCTAAATGGCTCGAAGTCTATCCTATGAAATCGACAACTGCCTTGAAAACAGTAGAATGTCTAAGAGATTGTTTTGCTCGTTTTGGATTACCAGTCATGTTAGTCAGTGACAACGGACCACAGTTTTCCTCATATGAGTTCCAAGAATTTATGCAAAATAATGGAGTTTTTCATAAAACGAGTGCACCTTTCAAACCCTCCAGCAATGGTCAAGCAGAAAGGTATGTACACACTTTGAAACAATCCCTTCGAGCAATGCAAAACTACCCTGGTAGTATCAATCAAAAAATCAACTGCTTTCTGTTACAATATCGGAAATCACCGAATATGACTACAATGCAGTCTCCAGCAAGTATGTTCTTAAAAAGAGAGATTCGTACGAGAATTGACCTCTTAATTCCTAATCCTAAAGAAAGAATTCAGAATAAAATTAGGAAAGATATATATTTCAATGATCGGTATTTTGAAGTGGGTGAAAAGGTAGCTGTACGAGATTACACTGCAGCTAATTCAAAATGGAAATTCGGTCGTATCATCAGCCGAGATGGTGAATTACATTATACCATAAATGTTCAAGGCAATTTGGTTAGACGACATGTTGATCAAATTCGATCAGCAGGTGAAGAAGTGGACAATGATTTTCAGTATAGACCAAGAGTAACAAATATGAACGTGCCATCTGATCCAACAACGACATCAACGGAGACAGATGCAGCATCGACTGAGCCACCTACGACCTCCGAGGATATTGCCAAAGATATGCCTCCATCACTGCCAACAGTCACACCTCCAAGTGCTCCTCCAGTTAGCACACCCCAAGTTGTCCAAAATCCAGTGCAACTAAGACGATCTAAAAGGATCCGGAAACCTCCAAAAAGATTGTGCTGTTAATTTGAAAGGGGAGGAAACTGTCGTGTATTAAAATAAAACTATTACACTAAAATGGCAACGCATGATAGCCAACTTTTATCTGCTGTGTTTTGGCAACGGCAGAAACTTTAGAACTGGGATAAAATGTTGTTTGGATAGATTTATGTTTATTGTTAAGTGTTTGTTTCTGTGTAATGTAGTTAATGAATGATGTGTGTTAAGGAACGAATATTTAATAAATAATTATAAGACATATAAAGATATACACTAACTAACGAAGAAGCGTCACATGGGTGATGCACGCATAAAAATTAAATTAAAAACCCGATTAAAAGCTCTATATTTTTTCAAAAAGCACGCGCAAAGAAATAAATTAACAATCATATTTTAATTGCATTAGAGGATGACGTCATACGATAATGCAGTATTTTATTTTTTGTGGCAATACTGATTTCAGAAAACCTTTCATTTCTTTCATGAAATCAATGCAGATTTAATTTCTAATTATCAGCAATTTTTAATCAAAAACATCTTTTAACGAAATGTTAAGTGTGCTATGTCAGAAGCGGGTTCAAAAACCTTTCATATGGTATCTCATTCGTTGTTCTGCGTTTCATATTTTCTTAGAAAAAGGGATGTTGACAGGAGAAATAATATATATGATTATTATTATTATTATTATTATTATTATTATTAAATTATTATTATTTATTATTAAAGTTATGTTATTTATTAAAGTTATAAAGTTATAAAGTTACAAAGTTATGTTAAAAAGTTGTGTTTTCTTTATTATACCGGGAGCTTATCAGTTCATGTGTTATAGTCGTCATCCGTCCGCCTGTCCGCATATAACAGCGCAAAAACTACCGAACCGAATGGTTTGTATTTTAATATAGATAAACGTTGCAGAATTTTGTCGAGTCATTTCAAATTTTATCAAAATCAAATCAAAACTTAAAAAGATATTAATAAAAATATTTAATAAGTAATTTGAACTTTTTAAGAATCGGTACTTCCTTGTTATAGCAGCTTCCGAGGATTAATCGTCAAGCAACCGAGATGTATCGCCAAGTTATCTAACATGTATTACGTTATAGTGATATATGACGTATATGACATTTTATAACCTCTATGACCAAGTTATAGTAACATTATTCTTCATCCTATTAAATCCTATTATACGTAATTAATTAAATGATACCTCATTATAGGTAATGATTCTAGGTTGCCATGGTGATTACGTTATATTTAAGATGGAGTCGCATTATTCCCGTATTACTGAATTTAAAAACCGAATTTGTATACTAAAATTGTTTAATTATAGCAATCTTATAATCTACCGACAGTTTTTTGGATAGATGTTTCCGGAGAAATAGATACTAAATGGAGAAAGAGTCTAAATATGGATTTCAAGTTCTGAAATTTTCAAAGCTAGGCTTAAGTTTCCCATTGGAATTTTCAGTAAATGTCAAAAAAAGATTTTGACAACTTAACTTTGATGTTGCCAACTTAAAATGTACTTATTTTATTACGGAAATTAATCATATCATAATAATAGACGATATAATTCATTTCACTGAAATAATAACCGTACGAACGCACCTTATTTGTCACGTTTTACGTACAATTTCCAACTTGTTATTATTTGTAGCTTTAATTTTGTCTCATTAGAAGCATTGGGACGGAGCCCAGAGTCCCTTGAAGTAGATAACTTATTTCTTTCTGACACTGCTTATATACAATTTTATTTACGTGAGTATAATATTTTAGTTATGATGTCATCGAAGTTTTTGTCACTCTTCTGATGGATTGTCCTATAGAGATTAACAAGTTGCCACGAGTCATCTTAGCCACGTTTAGAAACCTCCTGAATAAACCAAAAGAACCAGAAATAAAAAAGAGTAATGCCCTCGCTATGATCCATTGCAAACTCTTAAAGGTCTTGGACTCGGTAAAAGAGAGATCGAAGCAATTTACAGATCCCGAGCTCCTGGAAGACTTTGAAGTAAGTTTTCTATAATATTTCCCGAAACATTACTGATGCATTTAAGTGAAGAATTCTCAAAACTACGCGTTGGGTTAGTGTTCTCCTTCATAAAGACTTTCTTTAAAGGATTGTGACATTCTAAAAGAAAATTAAAAAGTCTCTCCTTCGTGTAACGTGAGGAAAAGGTAGCTTCCCCATTCCTTGGTTTTAAGAACTTAACTAATTTTACACAAAGACATGAAAAGCTGAATCACGGATCCCAATTATAGAAGATTAACATTTTTTGCCAATGCCGAATTTGAAGAGGAATTTTGAAAAATTAGTCATATTTTGCCTAGTAAGCTTCATTTATAGTAGAAAAAAAGTCCTTCCGGCCTGTACCGGGAGGAAAAGGTAGCTTTCCTACATCTTCGTTTTAAAATTTCAGCTAATGTTACACGAAAACAGCAAGTTAAAATGCAAAGAAACGTTTACAAAAGATTCGTTAATACTGAATTTGAATAAGAAATTCGCCAAATTATTGAGCAATAGCCAAATTGGCTTCATTTATGAAGACTTATTTTGGTCACCAAATTTGGCGATATTTCGCCAAATGTCGCCAATTTTGCCAATTTTGTCGCCAATGTCGCCAATTTTGGCACTAATGGATATAAATATATAGTTTTATGCGTATGATTGAGAAAATTATTACAACAATGAAAGAAAATAATATGCGAGTAATCGCATTATTGTGCTGTTTTGTTTCAAAATGTCAGCCACCCTAGAATTTCAAACTGCTCTATCTCAGCCATTTTTTAAGATAGAGGTAAACCAAAAAATGCTCTGGAATCCTCGTATGAAGGCCTAACACTTAATTAAAAAATAAATTTAAATTTTTAACTTTTTTGTATATTTATTTTAGATTTAAATTTTTAAATGGCCGCCATCTTGAATCAAAATGGCGGACCAAGCTGGCCAACGAACTCGGTCGAGACATTGGTGACCTTAATATACACAATTACTTTCATCAAAATCGATTTATAAATACGAGCGTTATCGTATGACATAGGTCAGATATATATATATATATATGATTCTACTGATCTTAGCATTATGCCAGTAGAATTATGAAACACTGAATTATTATTTAAAACACATGTGGGTGCATCCAGGCTGATGAGTACATGTGCATGTGTTTTTCCATGTCCAATTCATATTTAATTCTCATGTGGTCCAATTTTCCATTGTGTATGGTTCATATTTAATTTGTTAATCCATTTGTGTTTACTTAATTGCAACTCCAATTTATAATTTTTTTTTTTTCCCCTTTCTCTCTATTTCTTTTTTCAATATTCTTTTGGTATGAGTAAAATTTGGCCAATTACCATTGAAGCATCAGCTATGGTAATATTATGTTTGCACATGTTAATTATTAGCTATGTGGTATTCTGTATACACAGTATCATTGATTATCTCTTTGGAGATTTAAGTAGAATAGAACTTGATATGTTTTTTGAAATTCACAGATATTATAATTATATATATATATATATATATATATGGATATATCTATATATAAAAATCAACATTTGAGCGGAGGGTGGTTTTGAGGTCTGGGGGTCATGATCGGTGAAAATATATCGAAATTTTCCGGAACTGCTTTCCTCCGAACGGCTGCAATAGGTAGCTTTATACTTTTTAGTATTGAAAGCTACCTAAAAAGACAAAATTATTCTATTATAAAAAATTTAATTTCATATCAGTGGTTCAAAAATCTAAAACAATTTTAAATTCAAATACACAATATCAAACTCAAACAATATTATCACTTAATTAATCAAACTTAAAAATCAGTTCATTCAGTTTTCAGTTTCGAAATCCACAATGTCGGAAATAAAAACAAGTGGGTAAGTGTGATCGAAGATCGCACAAAGGGTTTCGTTTAATATTCCTTTCAAAACACTTTATCCTTTCTTTAATAAATCCAAATAAATTTCATTTAGCAAAGAAAAAAAATAAATAATGTTTTTTATAAAGTAAAAATTTACCGGTCTATTTTTCTCGCTTTTTCGAATATCTGAACAGGCCCGATAGCGGGCGAAGTCCGCTATTATACTCTGTCATAATAATATATGTCATGTGGAAAATGCGATACTTAAAAAAAATAATTTCAAGATTAATTACTTCAAATTAATTATTTTCAAAATTAATAAGTACACTTTCAAAATGTTAAAATATGCAAATATTTCCATAATCTGGTTTTTATCATGATTCAATACATTCCTTAAACTCATATACTTACTATTCTCTATTACTCATATTGATACTCGCTTTGTATTATTCTCAAGCATTTGAAAAATCCGTTAAACTTCTAATATGACGTCAGAGTAATTTTTATTAATTCTCTAATGATGTGATATTAATCTGCTTTCTGTACATATACATACTCATACTCCTTGTATTATTGAGAAATGTTTGAAAATTTCCATTTTATTACCAATATGGCATCATATTAATCTTTTTTCAACTGGTGAAACTTTTTATTTCATTTTAATTTTTCACGTGGAAATCTTACAATGGAAAATTAATTATTGTTGAAAGAATTTTATTGTGGATTTTTAATTGTTGGCAACTGCTATAACGAAAAATGTTTAAATTTAATAGGAAAAGGCTGTTAGAATTTTAGTTTTTTATCTCTCTATATTAATATAATACGATTTTTTTTTTCAAATTTTAATATTTTGAGCTTTATAGTAGGTATTTAGCTATAAGTACACAAATTTTCATGCCTGTTAGTTATATAGTTTCTGAGAACGGCTCTGTGACGGACAGACAATGAAGCGGGAGTAATAGGGTTCGTGAAATGAACGAAACCCTAAAAAATACACTGAAAAATAATAACTGTAAAATAATCACAAGAGAATATGACAATTCCTTATTCTGAAACACTTAATATACTTACTTGCACTAAAAACCTTGAAAAATCCTACTTCACATACACCACTAAAAGTGGGTGATGTCAAAACACAGAGGGCGAAATGCAAATTTCACCATACTTTATTCATTAAATTCCAATATGAGACTCGATAGATCCCACTCTTACTTAACAGGTGACATTTAAAAAACACAAATAGATGTTAAAAGAAGTTTAAAATGTTTAAAAACTGTCCTAGTACTTTCGGCCGGCTACCGCCGCCATCATCAGGGAGTGATCGCCCTATGTGTTTTGACATCACCCACTTTTAGTGGTTATGTGAAGTAAGATTTTTCAAGGAATAGACTGTTTTTAAATGTAGTAAATATTGCTTCTTCCACTTGGACCACAATTGTTTTAATAGTAAGGACTGTCACCTTTTTCAAGATCTTCTCGAACCATCTTCAGTTACATCGAAAAAATGAATAGGAAATGAGAGTTCTTTACCATAATTCAAAAAAGTGCATTGGAGTTGGACGTTAAAATTCATCGTTGTCATTATATACGTATGTCAAGGGGCGCAAGTTGAGAATTGCTTCTACTTCAACTAGAAGTGTCGACATGTCTTCATAGCTGCTCAAAAGAGCTTTTGAAATAATCTTTCTTAGGCATTCTTTCACTGATTTTATGAGTCGTTCTTAAAAGCCTCTTCACCATGCAGCTCTTTCAATGATGTTTTTCTCCCAAATGATTCTTTCTTTAGCGAGAATTTTCAGAAATAGGTAGTTAAAAATGATGTCGTATAAATTTTCAATTTTCTTTTTAACACTTTTCAACCTAGTTGAAAAGTGTTTATGACTTCGGTTTGTCTGCCGTCTGGCCGTCTGGCGTCTGGCGTCTGTCCGTGCTCTAACTCCCGTAAATATGCTCGGATTACCCTGCAATTTTTATATGCTATTGTCGTTATCTATAGCATGTTCTCTATTTCAACTGAAGTGTGTAGCACTTATAGTTTTTTTACAGGGACACTTAAAAGAATTCCGTTACATTACGGTCTATGGGGAAAAATCTTTTGCGGTTTATTTTAATGATATTACACAATTTCAAATACATTGTAATTGATATATATCACTAAGGTGCATTACAAGAAGCTTAATATGAAATAGGGTGTGCATAGCCCTTATAGTTACTTTACAGGGACAGTCAAAATAATTCCGTTACATTACGTCTATGGAGAAAAATCGCTTGCTGTTTAATTAAATAATGTTTCATTATTTTAAACGCATTGAAATTTATATATATCACTAAGGTGCATTACAAGAGGCTTACTACAGAATAGTGTGTGTATAGCAGTCATCGTTCATTTACAGGGACACACAAAAGAATTCTCTACTGTCTGTTGACAATAGTTCCTGGAAGTGCGTTTTAAGTTGCTGAACGCGATTTTAAATTTAACTCACTTTTTGTCTATTACTTGGTGTGTATAAATTCTGTATTTCATATACAGGGCAGCACAAAAGTTCGGTATTATTAAACGGTAATGATTTGTAAAATTATTTTGGAAGCGTTGGAAAGTGTTACATAATCTATGCTTGACGCATGATTTTTCGGTATTGTTAGCTTTATCGAAGGTTTTGTTGTTATCTGAGTAAATAACTACAATTTCCCTTTCATGCTAAGAATTGTCTAGAAACAAAGTGAAAAGAATCTGTTGTCATATAGTAACTCCGGAGTGAATGAAAAAATATAGGAATTTAGAATTTCATCGAACTTTTTCATGGAAATAAGGCCAGCAAAATCTTATCAACGTTTCGAAAATGGTGGAACTTCATTTATTCTATCTCTGGCCAGGGTTGCTGTGATTTGGTCTGCTTGTTTAGAAAAATATTTTTGACAAACAAGTCATTTTTTAATAATACTTTTCACCAATTGTCTTCCTTTAGGAATCCAATATCAGGATCAAATTTTTGTCAAAGTATACGCAGTTCCCGCATGCACAATTTTTTCATGGTCTCAACGTGTGATCAGTACTGTTAACTAGGAATGTCTAGCCAAAGGATTGGATGTTTTGGTTCTATAGAAAGGTCACCAAATTCCAATCTTCCTCCTAAACGTATATTTTCAGTTTCGTCAATAAATAGAAAAAATTGAATAGGAATCAATTCTTTTCTGTTCAATTACCAATTCTAAGGGACTCAATTTCCTCTTTATAAAATTGCTTCTATTTATTTTGTATTAAATAATTCTGAACTTCTAATAATTATTCAGCTGTTAGTGTGTCGTAAGCTTCAGTAGACCTTTTCAGTTTACTATAAATATTTTTACCCAAGTAGTTATTCTTATTACTTTTTCTAAATTATTAAATTTCATTATGATTATACCTATAGGGTTTTTAAGTTCTTCGACTATACGCTCGCATTGCAATATGTCATTAGGTTTCTTTCTGCGTTCTAATTCATGCTCATCAATTATTTCTTTACCTTCAGATATTGAAAAAAAATTTGGGGGGAAGCTGAGCCATTTTATCTTGAATAACCAAGTTGGGTCATTGATGAGCTTGGAGACTTTTGCGCCTCTTGAAACAAGGTCTGCGGGATTGTCTGCCCCAGGGCAATGATGCCAATCTGAAAAGGAAGTTAGCTAACTAATTTCTTCAACACAATTTCCCACAAAAGGTTTAAAGTTTTCAGGCGACCTTTCAATCAAATGTAATTTTAGAATAAGTCCAGTAGATACATAGAATTTCGAGTAACTAATGCCTTCAAAATGCTGTAGCTAAATCTAGCAGAACACAATGCAATCATCAATTTGGCAAAATGGGTTAAATCCAATTTGGCAAGAGTAATGGTTTTCAATAGAGTTACTCTGTTTTTAGAAGCTAAGAAGACTGTTCGAATATCTTTTTCTGGGGTTTTTGTAAGCAATTGGGCCAAAACTGATATACTTGCATAAGAAAATAAGTGTAATTGTAAATTGAGAACTTTCGCACCTGGGATTAAAAAAAAAAAATAACATAGAAGAACAGAAAAATTTGATATTTGGGATTTTCGTCGCACCAGTCCTTCCAAAGCAATATTAAATTTTCTGGCATAACATCGTCCTAGTCTATGCCTAAAAACCATACCTTTTGCATCAAACACTTTATTCTCATTACACTGATGGTCAAAACTTAAGGACCGCTGTTATTTTCAACAATTACAATTAGAAATAGGCCCGCAGCAACGTGTGTAAATTTGTATGAATGCGGGGTATACTCTGTTTTGTAAAACCTATGCAAATTTTGTGTTTCCGCATTTGTCGGTCACGTGACAGCAGAGATAAAAGATCTCAGGCAATCGGCACGTTCTTTGAGATGTCGTTAGATGTAAAAATCTAAGGAGAAACAGTGAAGTTAGAACATTGAAGTTTTGAACATATCTTCCAGGAAATCATTTAAATGAATGAAAAATCATTTAAATGATTTTATTCGTGGAAGAAAATACGGAAAGCTGGAAGAAGGGTGCCAGATGAGAGATGTTGCCCGTGAATTTAACATCGCGTACAATATAGTTTCTAGGCTATGGGCAACTTTCAAACGAGTGGAATGTGCGCCAGGTTCACGGAAGGAGGTCGTTCTAGCAGTACGACGTCCCAAGGATCACGAGTCATAATCACGAGTCAACAGTTACCATGTCAACAGTTTCATGTAATAGCAGCTCTTTCGAAGAGTGGAACCTAATGGAGTGTTTATGCTCATTTATCTTCAAGTTTTGAATGCTTAACATCAAGTGTCATCCACTACAAGTTAAAAAAATGTATTTGAACTTGAGTGGATGACTAAAAAGTATTTTATTAACGATTGAAAATTTGAAAGAAAAATAATTTGAGTATTTGAATTTGAATTTTGCTTTTTAATCATAAATATATAAAATAAACCCATGCAGCATTAATGTCCCACGTTATCTTTATTGAACATTTTTTTATAATCAACGTTGCGGTATTTTATTTTTGTGTCATCATTAATTTGAGGAAAATCTTTCATTTCATTTATGAAAACAATGGGAGAATTTTTTTCTCCCATATAAAATTTAAATTAATTAATTAAATTAAATTAATGAATTAATATTTGAAAAAACTGTATTAACATCAAGTGTCATCCACTACAAGTTTAAAAAATGTATTTGAACTTGAGTGGATGAATAAAAAGTATTTTATTAACGATTGAAAATTTGAACAAGATATATCTATACTAATACTATAAAGTAGTAAAGATTGTTTTTCTGTTTGTTTATTTGTTTGTAGGGGGTAATCTCTGGAACTACTGAAGCCATTTCAAAAGTGATGGTGGCAAATTGATGGTGACAAGCCCTGCTCCAACATAGGCTATATTTTATGTCAGTTCCACTACTCCCAGGGGGTGCAGGAGCAAAAAACGTTCTAAAATTTCGATTTTTTATATACTGAAGGAGCTAGAAACATGAAATTTGGCATGGTAGTTACTTAAAAGATGTAAATGCTCTCTAAGAACAAATTCTAAAAAAAGTCGAAATTTAAAAAGGTGAGATGAGCGAAAAGCGTTCTAAAAACATTCTAAATTACAATTTCTATGGAATCTCTGGAACTACAGAACCGTTTTCAAAAGTGATGGTGGCAAATTGATGGTTACAATCCCTGCTCCAACATAGGCTATATTAGGTAGCTTTCAATACAAAAAAGTATAAAGCTACCTATTGCAGCCGTTCGGAGGAAAGCAGTTCCGGAAAATTTTGATATATTTTCACCGATCATGACCCCCAGACCCCAAAACCACCCTCCGTTCAAATGTTGATTTATATATATATATATATGACCTATGTCATACGATAACGCTCGTATTTATAAATCAATTTTGATGAAACTAATTGTGTGTATTAATCTCACCAATGTCTCGACCGTGTTCGTTGGCCAGCTTGGTCCGCCATTTTGTTTCAAGATGGCGGCCATTAAAAAAATTAAAACTAAATAAAATATACAAAAAAGTTAAAAATTCACATTTATTTTTTAATTAAGTGTTAGGCCTTGATACGAGGATTCCAGAGCATTTTTTGGTTTACCTCTATCTTAAAAAATCGCTGAGATAGAGCAGTTTGAAATTCTAGGGTGGCTGAGATTTTGAAACAAATCAGCACATTAACGCGATTACTCGCAAATTATTTTCTTTCATTGTTGTAATAATTTTCCCAATCATACGCATAAAACTATATATTCATATCAGTTAGCGCCAAATTCTCGCCAAAATTGGCGACATTTGGCGAAATTCCGCCAAATTTGGCGACCAAAATAAGTCTTCATAAATGAAGCCAATTTGGCTATTGCTCAATAATTTGGCGAATTTCTTATTCAAATTCAGTATTAACGAATCTTTTGTAAATGTTTCTTTGCATTTTAACTTGCTGTTTTCGTGTAACATTAGCTAAAATTTTAAAACGAAGATATAGGAAAGCTACCTTTTCCTCCCGGTACAGGCCCGAAGGACTTTTTATGTCAGTGCCACTACTCCCAGTGGGGTGCAGGAGCGAAAAACGTTCTAAAATTGCGATTTTTTAATACTGAAGGTGTTAGAAACATGAAATATTCCATGGTAGTTACTCATAACATGTAAATGCTCTCTAAGAAGAAATTCTAAAAAAATGCGAAATTTAAAAGGGTGAAATGAGCGAAAAGCGTTCTAAAAACTTTCTAAATTGCAATTTCTATGGAATCTCCGGAACTACATAACCGTTTTCAAAAGTGATGGTGGCAAATTGATGGTGATAGTCCCTGCTTCAACATAGGCTATATTTTATGTCGGTGCCACTACTCCCAGAGGGATGCAGGTGCGAAAAAGTTCTAAAATTTCGAGTTTTTTTTATACTGAAGGTGTTAGAAACATGAAATTTAGCATGGTAGTTACTTATAAGATGTAAATGCTCTCTAAGAGCAAATTCTAAAAAAATCGAAATTTAAAAGAGTGAGATGAGCGAAAAACGTTCTAAAACATTCTAAATTACAATTTCTATGGAATCTCTGGAAATACAGAACTGTTTTCAAAAGTGTGGCAAATTGATGGTGACAGTTCCTGCTGTAACATAGGCCATATTTCATGTCGGTGCCACTACCCCCAAGGGAGTGCAGAAGCGAAAAACGTTTTCAAATTTCGATTTTTTTTATACTGAAGGTTGTTGACTACGAAAAGGAAGTGGACTGTAATTAATTAATTATCCATAAAATTTTAACTCTGTTTACTTAACGAACCATTTTTTATTTTCGAAGTATTGGTTTTCTCGGAGCTCCCCATGGAGACAACCGAACGAAGCGAAGAACAAACGACTTCTGATTTACATTTATCG
Source organism: Maratus michaelseni (assembly GCA_963931845.1). Lineage (NCBI taxonomy): Eukaryota > Metazoa > Arthropoda > Arachnida > Araneae > Salticidae > Maratus > Maratus michaelseni. The sequence continues at coordinate 313,917,259 of OZ007589.1, read as the reverse complement.
CCAAGCGATATTAGAAGCCAAGAGTGGCGCCAACATACCGGCCACCACTGAAATATTTATTTCAGCAACATATCTTAAACAAATGTCCTTCGCGTTGTAAACAATTAATTTTTTTCTTTTTAACAATAAATCTTCAATTATAATGAAGTTTCAATTCAATCAATAATACAAATATACAATTCAATTCAATTATAATATTAAAATACAAAGTTACTGCAAAAATTTTCAAATATAAATGCACAAGAAATATAAGAAAAATAAATATTTACATTATAAAAAAGGATCATTTATGGGCAAAATACTAATATTAGAAATTGCTCGTTTGAATATACCATTTGGAGTTTTTACAAGCACAACCCTAATTTTACCATCGCTCCCATAAATAACGTCTTGAATGTGACTGACTGACCAGGTACACATGGACAAATTACTATCCTTTAATAAAACCATAGTTCCAATTTTAATATTTTCGTTTTCAAATAACCATTTTGTTCGCTGTTGTAGATTATCTGGAGGCACGGCAGTGCCTCCGCCAAGTCGAGAAAGCACGGCCGTAAGCATACTTTTCTGGAAGCAACTCAGGGCACTTTTGACCCCCTCCATATCTCCACGCTGGAGTATCCCAAAAATTCAAAACTTCGTTTTCTAGAGTATTTGGCACACAGGACCAAAATTTAAAATTACAACTTTCTGTCTTCTCTAGTTCAGACGATATATGAACTCAAACATTCGATTTTTTGTCACTCACTCACTCACTCGTTCCGCGTCATCAAAAAGATTAGGTAGCTCCCTTAGCCCTAGAAACTTGACATTTGGAAAAAAGGTAGTGTTTAGGATACAAAGAGAGGAAAAATTATAAAATCCGGAAAATTCGAAAAAAAAAAAAAAAAACATTCGAAAATTCAACAAATTCCATCAAAATTGAGAATTGAAAATAAGACGATCTTGTAGTCTTAGAAACTTAAGATTCGGTGTGAAGGTAGTGTTTAGCATCCAGAAAAAGAAAACATCAAAAACACAAAAAATATCGAAAGCAAAATTGAAAAAAATCGAAAAAATCGAAAAACATCGAAAATTTTCAAATAATCCGATTTTGTTGCGTTAGAAACTTGGAATTCGGAATAAAGGTAGTATTAAGGATGCAAAATAAGGAAAAATTAAAAAATCCGGAAAATTCGAAAAAAAATTTCAAAAATTCAAAAAATTCGAAAAAAATTGAAAAAATTAAAATAATTTGATCTTTTAGCCTTAGAAACTTAAAATTCGCGGTAAAGATAGTGTTTAGGATTCAAAAAATGTTAAAATAAAAAACGCAATAAAATTCGAAAATAAAATCGAAAAATCGAAAAAATCGAAAAATAAGGAAAATTTGAAAATAATTCGATTTATAGCGCTAGAAACTTGAAATTTGGAATAAAGGTAATATTTAAGATACTAAATAAGGAAAAATTCAAAAATATGGATAATTCAAAAAATACCCATTAATTAGTGCAGACGGTATATGAACTCAAAGTTTCGATTTTTTGTCACTCACACACTCACTCACTCTCGCGTCATCAAAAAGATTGGGTAGTTCCCGCAGCCATAGAAACTTAAAATTTGGAATAAAGCTAGTGTTTCGGATACAAAGAAAGGAAAAATTATAAAATCCGGAAAATTCCAAAAAAAAAAAACATTCGAAAATTCAACAAATTCGAACAAAATTGAAAATTGAAAATAACACGATCTTGTAGTCTTAAAAACTTAAAATTTGGTGTGAAGGTAGTGTTTAGAATTGAGAAAAAGAAAACATCAAAAACACACACAAAAAAAATCGAAAATAAAATCGAAAAATCGGAAAAATCGAAAAAAAAAACAAAAATTTTCAAATAATCCGATTTTGTTGCGCTAGAAACTTTGAATTTGGAATAAAGGTAGTATTTAGGATGCAAAATAAGGAAAAATTAAAAAATCCGGAAAATTCGAAAAAAATATTCAAAAATCCGAAAAAAAAATGAAAAAAGAAAACTGCCCAGTTAAACTGACGGCATTGAGCTCACAGGCTATTCACACTAACTGTAAATTATATTCTTATTTCAAAGAATTTGAAATAAGCCCTCGAAAAATGAAGAAATCGACAATATATTAAGAGGGGGGAACCATCCCCCGTTTCTCCTTCTTATAATTAACTAATGAACCCATAAAACTAATCAGAGAAGCGTCTTACCACAATGAACCTCTATACAAAATTTGGAAAAATCGGATAATTCTGCATGAAAAATCCATTTATCTAAATTAAGGGAAGGGGTTAGCCCCCCGTCCCCCCTTTATACTTAACCAAAGAACCCCCAAAACTAATCAGAGAAGCGCCTTATCACAATGAACATATATATAAAATTTGAAAAAATCTGATAATTCTGCATGAAAAACTCATTTATCTAAATTAGGGGGGGGGGTATCCCCCCGTTCCCCCCTTTATACTTTACCAGTGAACCCCCAAAACTAATCAGGGAAGTGCCTTACCACAATGAGCCTATATACAAAATTTGGAGTAAATTGGATAATTCTGCATGAAAAACCCATTTATCAAAATTAAGGGGGGGGGGTAGCCCCCGTTTCCCTCCTTTACACTTCACCAATGAACCCCCAAAACTAATCAGGGAAGCCCCTTACCACAATGAGCCCATATAGAAAGTTTGAAGAAAATCGGATAACTCTGCATGAAAAAAATCATTTATCTAAAATAAGGGGGGAGGATTAACCCCCCGTTATCCCCTTTATACTTAACCTATGAACCCCCAAAACTAATCAGGAAAGAACCTTATCACAATGAATCTATATACAAAATTTGAAGAAAATTGGATAATTCTGCATGAAAAAACCATTTATCCAAATTAAGGGGGGTTAGCCCCCCGTCCCCCCCCCGTTATAGTTAACCAATCAATCCTCAAAACTAATCAGGGAAGCGCCTTATCACAAGGAAACTATAAACAAAAGTGGAAGAAAATCGGATAACTCTGCATGAAAAATTCATTTATCTAAATTAAGGGGGAGGATTCACCCCCCCCCCGTTAGCCCCTTTATACTTAACAAATGAACCCCCAAAACTAATCAGGAAAGAACCTTATCACAATGAACCTATATACAAAATTTGAAGAAAATTGGACAATTCTGCATGAAAAAACCATTTATCTTAATTAAGGGGGGTTAAACCCCCGTTCCCCCCTTTATAGTTAAACAATCAATCCCCAAAACTAATCAGGGAAGCGCCTTATCACAAGGAACCTATAAACAAAATTGGAAGCAAAACTGTTATTTCTGTCAAGAGTTATCGCATTACGTACGTACATACGTACATACATACATACAGAACGGGCGGGCACATAAGCTCTCAGGCTTTGATAGCCTGTGAGCTAAAAATTAAAATAATTTGATGTTTTAGCCTGAGAAACCTAAAATTCGCGGTAAAGATAGTGTTGAGGATTCAGAATAAGTTAAAATAAAAACGCAATAAAATTCGAAAATAAAATAAAAAAATCGAAAAATAAAGAAAATTTGAAAATAATTTGATTTTATAGCGCTAGAAACTTGTAATTTGGAATAAAGCTAATATTTAAGATACTAAATAAGGGAACATTAAAAAATATGGATAATTCGAAAAAAAAAATCGAAATTTTCAAAAATTAAAAAAAAAAAAAAAAAAAAAAAAAAAAAAAAAAAAAAAAGAAAGAAAGAAAAAGAAAACAAAAAGTGAGAAATTGAAAATAATATGATCTCGTAGTCTTAGAAACTGAAAATTTGGTGTAAAGGTAGTGTTTAGGATTCAGAAAAAGAAAAAAAGAAAAACACAACAAACACCGAAAATAAAATCAAAAAATCGAAAAAAAAAAAAAACGAAGATTTGAAAATTATTCGATTTTGTAGAGCTAGAAATTTAAAATTTGGGAAAAGGCAGTATTTAGGATACAAAAAAAGAAAAAAAGAAAAAATCTGTAAAATTCGAAAAAACTTATTGTTTAGGATACAGAAAAAGGAAAAATTAAAACACAATAAATTCGAAAATAGAATAAAAAAACTCGAAAAAAATCGGAAATTTCAAAATAATTCGATTTTGTAGCGCTAGAAACTTGAAATTTGTAATAAAGGATACAAAATAAGAAAAAATTAAAAAATCCAGAAAATTATAAAAAAAAAAATCGAAAAAATCAAAAAAATTGAAAATAATTTTATCTTGTATTCTTAGAAACTTAAAACTTGTTGTAAAGGTAGTATTTACTATTCAATAAAAGGAACATTTAAAAAATTCGTTAAATTCGAAAATAAAATCGAAATATCTTTAAAAAATCGAAAATTCGAAAGCAATTTGATTTTGTACTGCTACAAACATTAGTTTTAAGATAATTGTCCTATTAGCTAGTACACCACCCCTAATTGTTTTATGTTATTTCCCTCGGATTATGGTTTTCTTTTCTTTCGTTTACGAATTTCGTTATAGGAAAGTTCCACTATATAGACTGGCTACGTTATAGGAGATTTCTTTATAGACAGGTTTGTTTTCTTTCACAGGTTATACTCTATTTACTTCGCATATGAAATATGGATTGTTAAATGATGTTAGCCCCACAAAAATTTTCACAGCTCCCCCTACCCTCACGACATTACTGGCTGGTTATGGTTTGATAGTTCTTTCTAAATAAAATCATGGTGACTCTAACATTCACTTGATTTATCTCTAAATTGAACGTAAATGATCCTAAGAAGACGGATAAAAAAATTACTATATTGGCATGACAATCAGATAACTTAGAAGTAAAATCGAAAAATCAATAAATTTATAAAAAGTCAAAAATTTGAAAATAATCCGATTTTGTAGTCCTAGAAGCTTGACATTTGGCAGAAAGGTAGGGTTTAGTATACAAAGTAAGAAAAAATTAAAAAATCCGTAAATGTAAAAAAAAAGCCGAAAAAAAGCTGAAAAAAAAACCATCGAAAAAATGAATATAGTTTTATTTATTAAAAATTTCCGGAAAATTTAATTTTGGCTTTCTTTTTATACTAAAAAGTTCTTTTATGCTAAATATCAAGTATCTAGGACTGCGAGTAATATCTCTGATGGATAGCACCTATCCTGGAAGCAACTGAGAGTACTTTTGACCAGGGTTGGCACGGTTTAAACCAAATGGTTTTTTTGTTAATTTTTTTAAAGATTTTTTTCTTATATAATTAAGTGTTCAAATTATTTGATGTACAAATAACTTCTACTTCTAACTGAACAGCTCAACTCATTTCAGCCGTCAACCTGCATAAGTCACAGTTGCATCATAGTTGCACCTGTGTATGCACCTGTGTATGAATGGTCCAAGAGTTAGCATTTGAGAATAAAAAATGTCTAAATTTGGTAGAAGAAAAGATTTAGTTTGGTTATATTTTAATGAAGTAAAAAATGATAAAAGGAAAGGTTGTAGAGCTAGATGCAAAAATTGTAATAAAGAAATGGAAGGTCAAGTAGCTAGGATGAAGAAACACATTGAAACTTGTAATAATTCTCATCATCATTCTGATTCTGATTCTGTTGATAATGGTAAGTACTTATTTTATCATTATTATTGCTGCTATTATTTTTAATTTTGAAAGAAAATTGTTAAAAATGTGTTTATAAGTTAAATATTTGTTAAATTCAAAATTTTTAATTTATCTGTAAAATTACAAGTAATGCATATTGAGAACACATTATGTATATCTTCATTCAGATGATTCTAAACTCTTATAAAAAATTACATTATTATTTGAAATGCTATTTGATTGAGAAGATAAATTATAAAAATCACATATATTATTATTTAATTTGCATATGCTATTTGATTTTAGAAATTTATATTCTATGAAAAAAAAAATATTTATGTAATTCTAAGTAATGAAATTTTGGAAAAAACAAGAAAATTTTAAATAGACATTTTTTTGTTAGAGAACTTTATTTTGATAATCTTAAAATTACATTTGATAAAAGTTTGAAAGTTTTACAAATTAATCATATTATTAAGAACAAATTATGTGATCAGAACAGTTATTAAATGAAATTGTTAATTTTTAATTTATGCATGGCTCTTAGAGATTAACTAAGTTTTCACCAATCATAAATATCCAAAATTATAAAAGACATGGTAATTTTATCTCGAGTATTAAATAAATTATCAAAAATAAATATATCAATATGATAGAGATGTTTACTTTGCAGTAAAACAAAGAAAAAAAAATGTCTTTGTATTGAATTATTGTTAATTATATGATTATGATTTTTGAAGTAATATGTTCTGTATCATTAAGCAATTCTTATTTTTATTTTTGTGTAGATGATGTGTCAGTGTCACTATCCAGTATTTCAAGTTCTTTGGATTCAGCAATAACACAAAGAGCAACAAATGAAATTGGTTCTTTAAAAAGGAAAAGAGATACTATGGACTTTTTTGTCAGTAAATCAACACCATCTCAAAAGCAAATGTTTGATGAACAAGTTGCTAGGTTTATATATGCTACAAATACGGCATTTAGCACTGTAGAGCATCCTGAGTTTATTAAAATGGTTCAGAGTTTCCGCCCAGAATATTCTCCACCATCAAGAAAACAAATTGCTGGGGATTTATTAGATCATACTTACAGCAAAGAAAAAGAAAAATGTGCAAATATATTAAAAAATGAAGTTGTCACATTAGGATTAGATGGATGGTCAAACATTCACAACGAATCTGTGATCTGTGTTACTTTAACAACAAAAGATGGGAATACATACTTAGCAGACACTATTGATACATCGGGAATTGCTCATACAAGTGAAAATCTGTATGATATTGCGACTACAACCATTAATAAATGCCAATCGGAATTTCAATGTTTAATACAAGCATTAGTGACAGACAATACTGGAAATGTCCGAAAAATGAGGGATATGTTTGATGAAAAAGAAGAGTTTAATATTATTACTTATGGATGTGCAGCCCATATTTTAAATTTACTGGCAAATGATATAAGTTATCCAAATGTAAAAGAACAAATTTTGCATGTAATCAAATACTTCAGAAACAACCAATATGCAAATGCGTGCTTCAGAAAAGATGCAAGTACATCAAAACTAATAATGCCTTGTGAAGTTCGCTGGAACTCATTTGCTGACGCTTTAGACAGCTATCTGAAATCATGGTCAGTTCTTGTAACTATATGCGAAAATAATAAAGACAAAATTGATAAAAATATCCAAAGTCTAGTTTCAAACATTTCATTGAAAAGAAATGCTGAAGACTATTTTCAACAATTAAAGCCAATTAGTGTAGCTTTAGATAAAGTACAAAGCCAAAATTGTACAATTGGAGAAACTGTTTTTCTTTTTAAAAATTTAAAAAAACAGATGGAAGATTTGAAACTGAATAAAGACATTATGAAAAAACTAGATACTCGTTATAAAATGGCAATAACACCAGCCCATCTTCTTGCTTATCTGTTGGATCCAAGAGCCAAGGATGCTGATCTCGAATTGTCATCGGAGGAAAAAAAAGAAGCATTGGAATATGCTAAAACAAAATTTCCCAAAAACAATTTATTATCTTTGATACTAAAATTTTGTGCCAAAAGTTCTCCATTTTAAAGATATCTTTTTGAGAATGATTTTAGTAAAGATGTATCAGCTATAGAATGGTGGCATATTCAAGAAAATGAAATCAAAAAGTTCAATGATGGTGTGTTGAAAGAAGTTGAAACGATTCTTATTGCAAAATCGACTACTACAAATGTAGAGAGAATTTTTTCTTCATTTGGTGTTGTACAATCAAAGTTACGCAACAGACTGGGTTTACAAAAAGCAGCAAAACTTGTTTTTTTGTTTAAAACATTAAACCCTAATAATCCTGTTTATTAACATAGAATCTTTATAGACATGTGTCGTACTTCCATTTTCTTAAAATTTTGAAAATTTATTCAATTTCCATGTTTTTAAAATGTTTCTTTTATATATATTTTTTAAATATATTTCAATTTAATTTTCTTACTGAAATTCAATTTGTTTTTTTAAATTGAATAAAAAAGTAAGTCTCACTTTCTTTTCTTTGCATTATTTTTATTTAAAAAAAAATTAGTATAGCATACCAAGGTAAAATTCTACATTATATCTTTATATTCTTATGTAACACAACTAAGTGTTGCTTATTAAAATGAAAAAATATAGGAAGGCAATAGATTAAGTCTTTAAAGAATTTAATATAAATCTTGCAATTAAATACTATTAAAAACTTTTAAGTATCAATATTAAGATACAGAATCCATTCTATGAATGCAATATGAAATACATAAACATATTAATATGTTTTATAAGTGTGCTAAATCATTTGGTAAACATGAATTACAGGTTGCATTTGGAAATATGTATATATAAAACAGCAATTATTTCTTCAACTTTTTTAAAAAGTAATCTTTAAAAATTATTTAAAACTTATCACCATTACTGTAGAACTTGACGGCACAAGTGATCATGTTCTATGTATTACATAGGAAACTTTTGTATATATATAACTGTTTTGAATTTGAATGTAAATGATGTTAGCTCAGCTCTAAATAAAATTTAATGATTTGAATTTGTACATAATTAATAACAATTGTTTATTTATTTTGTTTAAACTGTTTTCAGAATATATATATATATATATATATATATATATATATATATATATATTGTTATTATAATATTAATCATTCTTGTCAATGTTAAATTTTATTTACTGATGTGCATATATGTAATTAAAAAAGATACAAAAAAACCCGGTTTAAACCAAAAAAACCGTTTTTTTGTTTTTTTTTAAAAAAAGCCCGGTTTTTTGCCAACCCTGTTTTTGACACTCCCCCTCCCATAACTTAGTGCTGGCCTAGGAACCTGAAATCTTTTTTTATCTACAGTACTTTGCAAACGAAACTAAAGCTTCAAATTTTTGATACCTGTAAATAATAGGGACAGAGTGTGGGCTTAGCGAAAATCAGTGGATGATCTCCAAAAAGAACCCAAAATCAAGAAAAGGAGGATTACAAAAAGAAGTGAAATCTCATAAAAAATGTCACCTGTAAAAAATGCAGCCAAGTCTCGTGACTCTTTTTCCGTAAAAAGTTCTGAGATCGTGTAAAGCCAAGTTTAGCTACCTTATTAACTCTGAAATTTTCATTCACAAATCACTCCTAGTCTCTACATCTTTAGTTAAATATTATTTTGTGACTTGGCAATTACGCAGCACTAGAATGTGATGTATATAATTCGTCTTTATCAAATAATACCATGCCATCCCATAACATATTAAGGTGTAATAACTTCCCTGTGCGTATATAATTAGCCTTAATCATATATCTCATCCCTTCCCACATAACATAGTAAGGTGTAATAACTTCCCTGTGCTGCGTAATTGTCAAGTCACAAAATAATATTTAACTAAAGATGTAGAGACTAGGAGTGATTTGTGAATGAAAATTTCAGAGTTAATAAGATAGCTAAACTTGGCTTTACACGATCTCAGAACTTTTTACGGAAAAAGAGTCACGAGACTTGGCTGCATTTTTTACAGGTGACATTTTTGATGAGATTTAAATATTCTCTACTCCATTTTTTCCAAATTAATTGATTAATTTTTGTAATTTGCTTCCAATGACTAAGTTTATTATTGGCAAGGTCAGTCAAGTTTGGTTCACAGATGCCATTTATAGGGCGGCCTATTAAAAAATATCCTGGGGTTACCGTTTCGTAATCGTTTAGATCCGAAGATAAAGGTATTCAAGGCCTACTGTTTAAAATACCTTCGATTTGATTAACGACAGTTAAAAATTCCTCAAAAGTTAGTTTTAAATCTCCAATAGTTCTTTTTAAATGGTGCTTAAAGGATTTTTCTCCTGCCTCCCACAAGCCACCAAAATTAGGGGATCTAGGAGGAAGGAATTTCCAAGAAATTGAATTAGCCAATTCCTCGGATTGATTTTTTACAATTTTATGCAATTTTTTTCAATTCTGAATTCGCACCAACAAAATTAGAGGCATTATCGGAAAAGATGGTGGCACAAATTCGCGCCTAGCTACAATCTTTTTAAGGTTTCTATTAAGGCTTCAGAAGTTAAATCTGTTATTAATTCTAAATGAATTGCACGAGTAGCAAAACAGACGAAAATTGCGACATAAATTTTACTAAAAACTCCTTTACGCTGGTTTTTGTATTTTATATAAAATGGGCCACATAAATCAATGCCTGAATTTGTAAGAGGGGGATTGATATTTACCCTTTCTTTAGGTAACGAGGCCATAATTTGTTCTGCCATTTTAGGTTTGTTTTTAAAACCAACAATGCAATTATGCACAATTTTTCTGGCTATGTTTCTGCCATTTAAAGGCCAGAATTCTTGTCTCACAAAATGAAGCAAGGTTTGAGCACCAACATGCAAATTTTTTAAGTGAAAATACTGGAAAATTAAAAGTGTAAGCCTGTGATCTTTGTGTAAAAGAATAGGATGTTTTTTATCATAAGATAAAGTTGATTGATCTAAACGTCCACCAACCCTAATTATTTCATCCCTATCAAGAAAAGGATTTAAATTACTTACTCGACTATCCTTTAGTTTCTCACCTTTCTTGAGCGCCTTCATTTCCCTGGCGAAGTACATTACCTGCACTACTTTAACCAATTTTAACTTTGCCTGGTGAAATTCCTCTTTTGTAATAGGCCCTACAATCCTTTCTTTGTGCTTGCAATTATAAATAAATCTATAAATATAAACTAAAATACAATTTAACTTAAAATAACTGTTACTTAAGTCACAAAAATTGTTCAGAAAATTATTAAAGTCCTGGTTAATTAGATGCAAATTAATATTACAGTTTGATTTAAGTTCGTTTAAATATGCATCATCATTTGGAAAGTCAGTTTTTTCCCTTTTCTGTCAAGTCCAAGATATTATTAGTCAATAATGGACCTTTCCACCACAGTTCCATATCTGAAAGTTCTTGAGGAAAAGTTCCACGAGATATTATATCAGCTGGATTATCACTAGAAGGAATGTGTTTCTTATAAAATTGTTCAGTTAGAGACTGAATCTTTGAGATTCTATTTGCGATGAAAGTTTTTAATAGATGAGCAGAGGTTTTTATCCATGCCAATGCTATAGTTGAGTCTGAGAATAAAATTACTCCTTCAATGTCTAGTTGTAAGGAAGGGAGAAATTTGGAGAAAAGTTGAGAAAGAAGCAAACAGGAACATAGTTCCAGTCTTGGCACAGAAATGGTCTTTAGAGGTGACACTCTTGATTTACTCGCAATGAGGTTTGATGTGGTCGATTTGGATGAATTCAAACAATACACATAAACTGCAGCACCAAAAGCTGTTATGGAAGCGTCAGCGAAACCAAGAACAAATATTGCTTCTGTGGAAGGAGTTAAAATGCATCGACTAATTGTTATATTTTCTATATTCTTTAGTTGACTTACGAAGTTACACCAATCACTAGCAAGGGGTTCCGGAATGTTTTTCGTCTCATCCTATTTTACACAACCACAATTTTTGAAGATAACACTTGGCCTTGGAAATAATTGGGCCAATGAGCCCAAGAGGATCATACAATTTCACTATGACAGAAAAAACCTGTCTTTTGGTATATGATTCTTGTTCTTTTACCGAAACTCTAAACACAAATTGATCGTTATTGGATTGCCAAACCATACCTAAAGTTTTAGCTGAACTGTCAGACTTAGTGCAAAAGGAAACATCTTCGATTTCATCATGATTTAAAAGCTCATTCAACTTTGAATTCCACTTGTGCAAAGCCATTCCACAAGAACTAAATATGTCAATTAATTGATTTTTCAGGGCTATTGCCGACTCTGAATCTGGGGATACAGTCACGATGTCGTCCATGCAGCTATCAGATAGAATAGCTTTTGCCGCTAGAGGAAATTTATCCTTCTCATCTAAGGCCAATTGTTTGATGCACCTTATGGCCAAAAAAGGGGCGCATTTAGTTCCATAAGTGACCGTGTTCAATTTAAAGGCAATTGTGGAGTTATTTTTGTAATCCTTCCAAAGAATGCGTAGAAGGTCCCTTTGTGAAAGATCTATCAAAATCTGCCGAAACATTTTTTTAATGTCCGCAGTTAAAGCAACCTTACATTTTCGAAATCTTAACAAAATATCAAAAAGATCTTCCTTAACTTCACCGGAAAGCAAAATATCATTCAAGCTTTTTCCCGTTGTGGTAGGGGCAGAGGCATTAAAGACAACCCTTAATTTAGTAGAGGATTTATCCGGTTTAAAAATGCCATGATGAGGCATGTAATAAACTACTGAGCGAGAGTCTTCGAGTGAAATTCTCTCCATATGCTCCAATGCTTCATATTCATTTAAAAATTCTCAATAAAGTTTTTTCATAGCGCTATTATTTTCCAATCTCTTTACAGTTTGTTGTAAACGCTTTTCTGCTAAATTTCTCGAATTTCCCAATGAATTTAATTGCTCAGTTTGAATCGGTATTTCGACAATAAATCTTCCGGTATCATCTCGTTTGTGCGTTTTTTGAAAATGAGATACACAGAATTCTTCTTCTTTACTTAGAAAACGGTCAGGTGAAATATTTTCTATTTCCCAAAATTTTTTAAGATTAGATTCAATATTCTCAATTTCAGAATTAAATGTTAATCCACAATATGAGTTAGAACTCTTGATTTTAACAGTTCCAGTAGCAATAAGGCCAAACACCGAATTTTAAAACATTAAATTTGGTGAAATGCGATTTTTTTCCTTCTTTTATTATCTCATAAAAGAGTTCTGCCCCAACTATTAAATGAATTTTTCCCGGTATGTCAAAAGTAGGATCAGCTAGCAATACCCTATTTGGTATCAATGCCTTATCAATTTTAATATTTGAAGAAGGTACACAGTCAGTAATTTTCGAAACAACAAAAAATTCACTAGGTGAAGAGAATGATGAATTCTTATTACGAATTATCGTATTAACTTTCCCTTTAACATTAAAGGCATTTCCACTTAATCCACTAACGGAAACATTTATGCTTTCTTTTTTCAAGCCCAAATAGGAGGCCATCTTTTTCGTAATATAGTTAGCTTGGCTCGCGCTGTCGAGAATTCCACGGGCCTGGACGAAACACTTATGTATGTGACTATAAATATAAATGTATGCTGTAGACAAAAGAACTGCTTTTTTACTTTCATTATTATGTGATGAAAAACTCTGAGATATTTCCGATACATTTTGTTTATTTGATTCATCATTTTCCTTACTAGAACGTCCGTCTGGCGCCGAGCAAAAAATTTCCACTTCAGAATCGGGGCTTTTTAATGACGTTTTATTTTGAAATGATTTATTTTAATCTCGATGAAGTAATACGTTATGTCTCGGATTACACAGCTGACAGTTTTATTTTGAACAGCATTTCGAAAGTAGATGTAAGTCATTTAAACAATTTATACAAAGTTTATTCTTTTTTACTTCATCAAATCTTTGAATTGGAGGCATTTTTAGAAAAACAGGGCAAAAGTGTAATGCATGTAATTTTTTACAAACAAAATAGGAATTAGATTTCAGAATAAAAGTTCTTTGTTTGTTCTGGGTTTTAAATTTTTGTGAATTTATTTGTGTTCCTTGTAGGTTTTCTAATATTTGAACACGATTTTGCAAGAATTCGATAAAGGTATCCCATCGAGGTAAATATGTCGTTGTTAATGTCATTTCGAATTCCTTACATGTTGTTCTATCCAATTTTGCCAAAATAATATTAATCAATAAATTTTCACTAAAATTGTTCATTTCGACATTTAACACGTTTAAAGCTCTTACATGCTTTAAAATACCATCAAGCAGCATTCTTAATTTTTCAGCTGATTCAGTACAAATATTATCTAACATTAATAAAGATTTAATATGACTGTTAACTATTAATCTTTTATTGTCAAATCTTTTGTTAAGTGCTTCAAATAATGACTCATATGTGTCATCAGTACTTTGGATTTGCTTCGCTGTCCCCACAAGAGAGGATTGCAAATAAAAAAGTTTCTGATCATTAGTTAACAATTCGTTCGAATCAATTATACTATTAAATTGAGTCTTAAAGTTATTCCAATTTTCATACAAACCATCGAATTTCGGCAATGGAATTTCCGCTAATTTAACATTTAAATTTTTGGAATTATTAACACCATTATTTTCATTTATTAGATCAACATTTTTAGTTTTAGAAATCTCAATAAGTCTTTTAAATCTTACCTTGAGATTTTGAGATCTTGCTCGATTTCTTCAAATTCGGCTTCAGACTTATCTATTTCTTCATCTTTCAAAATTTTATAGTACTCCATCTTTAATTCGTCTAATTTATTTTCTAACTTGTTCAAATTGTCGATTTTGTTCAGAATATCCACTGAGTCCATTTCTTGTGCCTCATCGGCTGTAAAGTTTGATAACTTCGTAATTTGGGCTTTTATATTGCCCCTTCTTCGATTCAGCACTTTTACATCCATTGTTCCGATTTTTTTTCTTTTTAAACAAAAACGCAATATAATTCAACGATCATTGTTTCTTCTCCGGCTCGACGGACCATAATGTTGACTACAAAAAGGAAGTGGACTGTAATTAATTAACTACCATAAAATTTCAACTCTGTTTACTTAACGAACTATTTTTTATTTTCGAAGTATTGGTTTTTTCGGAGCTCCCCATGGAGACAACCGAACGAAGCGAAGAACAAACGACTTCTGATTTACATTTATCGCCAAGCGATATTAGAAGCCAAGAGTGGCGCCAACAAAGGGGTTAGAAACATGAAATTTGGCATGGTAGTTACTTATAAGATGTAAATGCTCTCTAAGAACAAATTCTAAAAAAATTCGAAAATTAAAACCTTGAGATGACCGAAAAGCGTTCTAAAAACATTCTAAATTACAATTTCTATGGAATCTCTGTAGACCCTTTTCAAAAGTTATGGTAGCAAATTGATGGTGACAGTTCCTGCTGTAACATAGGCTTTAATTTAAATAGGTGGCATTACCACTGGGAGGTGCAAGAGTGAAAAACGTTCTAAAATTTCAATTTTTTTTATACTGAAGGAACTAGAAACTTAAAATTTGGCATGGTAGTTATTTATAAAATGTAAATGCTCTCTATGAACAAATTCTAAAAAAAATCGAAATTTAAAAGGGTGAGATGAGCGAAAAGCGGTCGAAAAACATTCTAAATTACAACTTTTGTGGAATCTCTGGAACTACAGAACCATTTTCAAAAGTGATGGTAACAGTCCCTGCTGTAACATAGGCTATATTTTATATCGGTGACACTACCACGGGGTGGGGGGGGTGGGGGGTGAAAGAGCAACAAACGCTCTAAATTTTCGATTTTTGCTTTCGACATTAGTGTGGCTTAATTAGTAATTTCTGAATTATCTGTGGCAGTAAAATTTCCTCTAATGAAAATAGGCCAACGAATACCACTTGGCATTTTTCAAGAATTACGCGAGCAAAGCCGCGGGTTTTGCTAGTAAATATATAAAGAATGTGAGCTAATAATAGGAATAAAAAAAAAGGGATAGGGTAAGTGGGAGATCTCTAAATACTGGGTGAATTTTTATTTTAACAATGTTGTTGAAAATGTTAAATACATAATTAAATAAAATATATTGATAGCCTGAAAGGGGCTGCTCAGACGAGAGACAAATAAAAATAAAAATATGTTACATGAAATCTCAATCCTCTAAAAAAATATTGAGAATCAGTTAATTTATGCCTTAGCTATGTCTTAATCAAGGTATAATCAGCCGCTGTTTAACTTCGAGGACAACTTAAACAACGCACAGTATTTCATTGACACTAAACTTTATAGCTATTAGAAACATTAGCTGATAACATTCTGAACGTTACATCTATACCAATATTAAATGGGGCTTTTCATTAATAAAATGAAGAGAAACTTTGTATTTTTGTTAAATTGTATCTGTATAAAATTACTCAAAAATATTTCGATTTTTTTTTTTTTTTTTTTTTTTTTTTTTTTTTTTTACAATAACATTTATGTTTTTGATAACGCCTTATATTTACGTCTTCAATGCAGTGGTATTTCGACTTGCGAATAGCTCTAGCTACAACTTTTTGAGATAAGGAGATTTTTCATATCCCTTTTCCGCATCTAGGTACGAATTTATTATCGATGTACGAATTTGTACTCCACCAATGTATCATGGAATTCTTAAAGATTTATTTCAATATTCGTCACCGTGCAACCAGAAATATAACAATGGATCGTACTCTGTCAGTATTTTAATAATACTACGGAAAGCTTTTAAAACAGCAACTTAGAATAGTGGTAAAAACACTGGTTTACTCCACGAGAGGGTGGAACGCACAATCGCACAGCCAGATGGCGGATTGTGGATACCACTATTTCGAATAGTGGTATTTAATTGCAGAATTAGGGACTAAATAAGGTTATGTTTACTATTCGAAAATAGTGGTATCATAACACTTACGCCTCTGTTTGCTTCACTGTGTTCGAATTTAAGTCACCACAGCAGACCACCTTTTTATACTTTCAATCACAGCATTCTTCTTACTGTACCTTAAATGTCTATCTCCACCCCTTCAAACTTTCTGGTTTTAAGGGAGAAGCAGATAATTATCTTACAATTATCTCTTACAATTATTTTAATTATTAAGACACTTATCGTGTCAGCTTACCAACACATTTGCATCTCAAGTACCAAGCATCGGGTTTAATTTTAGAGAAGAGGCTGAAAGAGGTTTTACGTCGCTCAGCATTGTTCAGCAAACTACGCAGCATCTATGATCATTTCCAGGAGCTAACAATGCTAATTTCTTAGGTTCCACTTCTAGTTTCGCAACCTGCTTTCATTTTAATCAGTTCCAGAAGTGCTATTCGTGAACTTCTAGTGAACTTACAATATACAACTTATTTACCCTCTTTCGTCTCCTCGCTAGAGACAGGGTTTTCTATTATCAGATACACCGTCTGTAATAATTGTATTGTATTATTTACTCCAGGACCATGGAAATTTATCGTTTAATACAGGATTTATTTATATACAGGGTGTTTCACAAAGGACCCCTAACTTTAAAAATCAATAACCCGGAAACGGTGATAGATAGAAACATGAAACCAGTGGTATGTTTAATAAAAAAATCGTAAGAATCTTATACATAAATCTCAAAGTTTAGTTAAAAATAGTACCGACAGATGGCGCTGGGAGCGTTAAGAATCCTTCTACAGAGAGTTCAGAAGCATAGAAAGACTAGCCGTTGAAGATTTCGCCATTGAAATCTGACCGCTATTAGCTTATAGTGAAAATACTTCGGAAAGTGATGTATACCGTGGAGGAACGTGTGTTTATTGTGTTGGAGTACCACCGATTAAATCAGAGTCCTACTGCCACAAGGAGAAGTTTTCAAACGCGATTTCAAGTCGCAAAAGGCCCAGATGGGAAAATAATTCGTGAACTTTTCAAATAATTTCAACAAACAGACCGGTGACATACAGCACAGAGTCATTGACAGTTTCATTCTTCGTTTGCGATAAGTCTGTTGTGTAAAAGGTGCACCTTTTGAATCACTTTTGATACGCCTATTTATCGCAGCGCCATCTATCGGCGCTATTTTTAACTAAATTTTGAGATTTATGTATAAGATTCTTACGATTTTTTTAATAAACATACTACTGGTTTCATGTTTCTCCTTATCACCGTTTCCGGGTTATTGATTTTTAAAGTTAGGGGTCCTTTGTGAAACACCCTGTAGAAGTTCCGTTTTCATGAATTTTTCTTTATATATTGTATTAATAAAAGTGTATATTTTTTAAACAAACGGTTTACTTGGCTGGAGAAGTCTACGAGCCCCTACGTGTAATGGGAATTCCGTTGAGAAAGCTGAAAACTCTACACCGCTCTATGTGATAAGTTCTTTTTATAAGCCCTAAAATCACCTAAAATGACTTTAGAAAGGTGTTAAAGAAACGACTGACTCAGTCAACGTTGTATAGGTTTGCTCTCATACAACAGGATTATTTAGTAACTATGATATAAAATGAAAACCTGAATTTCAACGTACGATCTTTTCGAATTACAAATCGAGTAAAAATAAATTAATCTCCTAAATCGAAATACCACTCTAATTTTTCTATTCTGACATTTTTCTAAAATCCAATCTGAATTTAAATGTTTCAGGTAGTAGAAGAAACATTAAAGACGTATGTGGATGAATTAAGTACCTTCGACGCCTACGCACTGGAAGTGAGATCTGGCCATTTGGAATGGAGTGTAGTACACACATCTAAGCCTTTCTGGATTAAAAACTCCGAACGTTTCAACGAAAACGATTACGAACTTCTGAAGATGCTTATATCTGTGCTGTTTACGTCCAAAGACAGCACAGTTTTGTGTGTTGCTGCTCATGACATTGGATCATATATGAGTAATTATCTGAGAGGTAAAACACTGGTTGAAAAGTTTGGAGGTAAAGATGCTCTTTTGAAGATAGTCAACGATGAAGATCCAGAAGTGAAATATCACGCGTTGAAAAGTTTGCAGATTTTGATGCTGAATAATTATAACCTTCTTATTGACTTTGCCGGAGATGTCAAAATAGAAGATTTGCTCAAAAAGGAGAAGTCAAAAAAATAATTATTACTTGTATGCGAAATTTTTTCTGTGTGACCAACAAGCTAAGCGTATGTGTATTTAATATAAGTAAATTCTCATTTGTCATCAGTAAGCAAAGAAAAGGAATTCCCAAAATCAATTTATTGTTAGATATGTATTTTTAATAAGTAAATTTTTGTTTGTGATCAGTATGCAAATGTAAAAAGTCATAATTAAATATGTGATTAAAAAAAAAGTGTCATTAATCATTTTAAAATAGGTACATTTTTACGCTGAGTTAAATTTTTATTTCAACTTGAGGTTTATTCGTCCGGTAACAAAATTATAATCTAAATGAGTTTCGTCACAAATCCAACTTAATGTTTTACTGCACTGTAAAAATTATACAGGAACGATACTGGAAAATATCGAAAATGTATAGGAAGTTCATTCACATACTGTTAATATCAACTTTGGTCAGAAATATTGTAGAATAGAAAACCGCAATTTTCTAGGAAATTGGTTTTAGGTAATCAGCCACCCATTATTTCTCAGGAACGTTCTTGGATTTTTTTACAGTGTAGATCATGAACATACTGAAAAGAGATCTAAAGATAACACACTCTAAAATCCGCATTTTCAAAACTGAGCAAAAAATACTCAAATCTGAGTATGTCGCATAGTCAAAATGGCTCCGAATGAAAATTACTCAAGTTTGAAATATGTATGTACTCATATCTGAAAACATGCACACACTCAAGAATAAAACATCAAGTGCTCATATTTGAGTATGTCCATGTTTCAAAAATGAGTATGAACTGACTTCTATGTGCTCATTTTTGAGTATTTCCATGTTTCAAAAAGGAGTTTGAACTGATTCTAATCATTTTTGAGTATGTCCATGTTTAAAAAATGAGTATGAACTGACCTTTATGTGCTCAGTTTTGAGTATGTCCATGTTTCAATATTCTGAGTATTTCTGGTATTTCAGAATTAAAAGCATTGGGTCGTCCTATTTTAAACAAAAAAAAAAATCATAACAAAATGAAAACCTTGATTTACTCAGATTTGAAAGTGTCATTTTTCTCAGTGCAGTGTCGTAGCTAGAATTCGACAAACATGAATATAGGCAGGCGCTTGGATATCAGACATAGTTTACAAAAGCCGTAATCTAGACTTTATTTAGGGTCTAAAGTCAAATTTGAGAGCATGTGAATTAGATACTTTTTACATATATATGTAAACAGTGATATATATATAGATAGTTAACCGCACCCACTGATACTTTCATTGTGCGCGAAGCGCTGAAGGAACACACTTTCAAATGGTGTATACTACGTCAACTGCCCTGGCGTTCGGGGAAAACGGGTCATCCTCTTTTGTTCCCACTTCCCAGTATGAATGATATCTGGAAACGGGACGTGACACTGAGCTTTTTGTCTTTACTAGAAGTTAAAAATTCGTGACATTGATGGTTATAATGATCAGAGCCTGATTACCCAAAAGGCACATGAAGCATGGGCTTCTTTTCGAAATCTCAAGAGGAACCCCACAATGACTAAAATTGGGGCTCTAATTCCCATTTTTATTTACCTTAGGTTACAGTTTTGATTTTTTTGGAGGGGAAAGTTTGCCTAATTCACGAGAATATCCACACTACTCCAGGAAATTTATCTAACCGAACAATTTCAAAGTGATCAATAGGCTGTTTACTAATAGCATTCTGGTGTGTTGGTTATAGAAACCACCAGCGTAACTGAACACACAAGAACTACATATACTACAAATATATTCTAACTAAATTATGTAGAGGGAACATAAATAAAAACGCTGATTAATGAAATATATGTGAACTCGGATCGGATAAATCCCACCCGGGAATAAAATTTGTAGCATTGATGAGTTCCTATGTATGTAGACTTTAGAAAATGTTTCTCGAATGAAAGGGAACTGAAAAAATTATATACTGTGCTTCGCTTAGTTTCAG
This sequence comes from Maratus michaelseni, assembly GCA_963931845.1. Taxonomy (NCBI): domain Eukaryota; kingdom Metazoa; phylum Arthropoda; class Arachnida; order Araneae; family Salticidae; genus Maratus; species Maratus michaelseni. The sequence goes on along the minus strand of OZ007589.1, from coordinate 313,896,641 downwards.
AGGTTAATCGGCATCTGATAGTGATCGAGGCATTAACAAATTTTATGTATTTTTGAGATTCCTGTTTAGCAACGTTGCTGCGTCCAGTTATTTTTTTCTTTTGTAGTTTTCACGGGCGCGAAGTACCCATACATGGGTTATGGTAATTGCGCCATCACCCAATGTTATGGATTTTTAAAATTCTTGCACTTAAATGTTGTTCCTAAATTTTTCTGTCGTAGACTCTAAAGGGGTTTAAATTTATAGCTCCTTTTTTGTCAGGGTAAGAGACTTAATTTTCCACAGATTGCCCATTTTTAAAACGTTCGAACACAGTTGAAAAATCTTTATGACTTTGGTTTGTCTGTCTGACCGCGCTCTAGCCCTTCTATATATACTCGGATTACAATGTGATTGATATATGTTATTGAAGTTTATTATACCACGTTCGCTATTGGAAATGCAGCGTGTGGCATTTATATTTACTTTATAAGGACAAAGTAAAAAATTCCTTTACATTATGATTGATAAGGAAAAATCGTATGCGACGCATTTTAATGATGTTACGATATATCAAACATAATAAAATTGATATGCATTACTGAGGCGGATTACAACTTGCTTTCTTGTAGAGTAATGAGTAAGTAGCATTTATAGTTCGGTTACATAACAGTTACCGCGCCTGCACGGTTGTGTATTACTGCTTATTTTACTGTTTATTACTGTTAATTTTACGGTATAATACTGACAGTTGGGGTTCCAGTATTATACCGTAAAAAATCTACATTTTTTTTTTTTTTTTTTTTTTTTTGTAGAGAACGTAGGTGAGAAATCTCTTTTAATTGAAAACTCTATTATATATTTTACATGTAGTATATTTTCTTAGATTCGTACCAACTATGCTAAAAACATTTTTGATGTTTTCGTATATTAGCCGAATGCCAGCAGTCAATTTTGAAAGCAATCTTTGTGAGTCTAATTATTCAGTATTTAAGAGCGTAGTTTGATTACGTATTTGTTAAATTCATATTTTATTTATTTATTTGTGATGTTTAAATTTCATTTGTTTATTTAGTTATGGAATATTATAAGGAAGCAGGCAGATGCTGAATTAATTTAATTACTTTAAGTACAAACGGTTTAATCTTCCTTAATTGGATTGCAAGAAGATAAAAAAAAAATCATGCTTGAAAATTATTTTAAAAATCATAAAAAGTCAATCAATACAGTATTGATATATAGTTCAAAAACATTGCATTAAAAAAAATATATCTTTTTTTTCCCTATTTGACGGTGCAAAAATTGAAATTGTTTGATGTTTAGAAGTTACGTAAAAATTGAAGTTAAAGCGAAATTTATTGATTAGATTGTTGCCACCGTCAATATGATGGCAGCATTACTCACAGACATGTTTTTGTTTTATTAAGCTTTATTATGTTTAAATATTATTAGACTTTATTTTTGTTAATTTAGAGTTTTTGAGAGCTAAGCATCTTTCAGTTTCGTAACCACACTGTAAAAAAAGACAAATGTATCTTAATCTTACGAAGATATAATATAATCACGAACTAACGTCTATAATAACCTCTTCCGAATTACCCATGATTCCGAAAAGCTTTCTTTATCATTAGAAACTGTAGAAACAGCAATAGTTTTGAGATTTAAAGAAGAATTTAGTGAAGCAAAGTTTCTTTTGCTGTCACTGATTTTTGAAAACGTATCCGAGTAGTTTTTATGTTATATTAGTCAGTTTTCTCAAATCGGATTATCGGTTTTTAGGATTCTATCAATTCTCAATTAAAAATTTCAGCTGCATAATTGGATTTATTTGCAAGAGTAAGAAAATAATAGTATTAATTTTACTGTTGATTTTACTGTTGTTAATTTATCATATTTATCTGTAACATATGTTTGTAAAACATGAAAATCTTTACTGAGAAAGTTGGTAGCATCCGAAAAACCTATATTTTCGGAATGAGAAAATTGATTAATACACTATAAAAAGTCCTTCCGGCCTGTACCTGGAGGAAAAGGTAGCTTTCCTATATCTTCGTTTTAAAATTTTAGCTAATGTTACACGAAAACAGCAAGCTAAAATGCAAAGAAAACGTTTACAAAAGATTCGTTAATACTGAATTAGAATAAGAAATTCACCAAATTATTGAGATATAGCCAAATTGGCTTCATTTATGAAGACTTATTTTGGTCACCAAATTTGGCGACATTTCGCCAAATGTCGCCAAGTTTGGCGAGAATTTGGCGTTAACGGATTTGAATATATAGTTTTATGCGTATGATTGGGAAAATGATTACAACAATGAAAATTTTTGTAATATGCTGTCTTGTTTCAAAATGTCAGCCACCCTAGAATTTCAAACTGCTCTATCTCAGTCATTTCTGGAATCCTTGTATCAAGGCCTAACACTTAATTAAAAAAATAAATTTGAATTTTTAACTTTTTTGTATATTTATTTTAGTTTTAAATCTTTAAATAGCCGCCATCTTGAAACAAAATGGCGGACCAAGCTGGCCAACGAACTCGGTCGAGACATTGGTGAGCTTAATATACACAATTAGTTTCATCCAAATTGACTTATAAATACGAGCGTTATCGTATATGACATAGGTCCGATATATATATATGGCTATATCTATATATATAAATCAACATTTGAACGGAGGGTGGTTTTGGGGTCTGGGGGTCATGATCGGTGAAAATATATCGAAACTTTCCGGAATTGCTTTCCTCCGAACGGCTGCAATAGGTAGCTTTATACTTTTTTGTATTGAAAGCTACCTAAAGCTATTCACAAAACATTTCTGAAAATCAGTGGCAACAAAGAAACTTCGTTTTTATATATGCTTTTTTAAATCTCGAAAATATATTAGTTTCTGGTGTTTCTAAAGATAAAGTACGTTTTTGGGATTCGTGGGTAACTCGGAAGAGATTTTTGTATATTTTCGTTTAGGGTTATATTATATCCAATTAATACAAAAGAGTGGTCACAGATTGCAACACAGTTTCTAGGAACTATTTGATTAAATAAATTACGTTTAATATTTAAAACAGCAACAAACCCAATCGATCCATAATGTAGAGATAGATACAATACAAATAACATTAGGATTAGACTGATGCCCTCCACGATAACGCCTGTCGTGTACTGGCTCTGCAATCGTGGTTTGGTCATCATTTAGGTTACTGGAGTGTCCCTATCTATATCTTTATCTTTGAGAGCTTGAAACGGTAAATTTCCATCATCTTATAATGAAATATAATATTTAATTTTTGTAGATATTATCTACCTCAAAGAAATCATTATTTAATCGAGAAAAATAAATAATATGCTATTGCCTAGGCCTTTTTTTTTTCATTGAAAAAAAAATAAACATTGAATTACTGGCAGAAAAATAATAAATCTATTCATCTATCTATATTGTGGGTAATTCGAAAACCAAACTGCATTGAAAATATGTTTACAAAATTAAATAATCATTTTTTTTGGTAAAATAAAAAATAAATAAAAAACAAAAATTGCATCAGAAATTCCTTGTTCATATACATACCACGGTAAGTTTTATTATAAACCAAACAAAAATGCTGCTTTATTTCTCATTTTAATTCCACTTCAAAATTTTAAGAGAAAAATATTTCCCGAACGCTTTTAATTCAATTAATTGATTTCATTAAGATTTTTTTTTTGTCTACTTTCACACGAGCGAAAAATTCCAAAAGCGTTAGTGAGAGATAATTTTTCAAGTTGCTTGTTTTAGTTTGACAAACTGATCGCAGTTTTAGATTTCACTAGATAATAAATGAGTTTCAAGTTTCGAAGTTTTTTAATATATTACTCAAGAGAGTGTTTTTTTCTACCCTTTCATTAAATTGATGGTTTGAAATTTATTGAGTGTCGTTTTAAAACACACGCAATTAAATTTTTAAGAAAATCGTTTTATCTTGCATATTGGAAATTAATGCTTGTTAAACAGATCTTTTGTCATTCTAAAATATATATCAAATAAAGAAAATGCTTTACATTTAATTAAAAGGTTTTTGTTTGTTTATCTCTAATTAAATATAAATATTGTCTTTCACATTAAAAGAAAAAGAAAAGAAAAGAAAAAGAAATTTAGTAAATTTTGTTTTGATACGAAGTGTAGAATGTTTTCTGTTTTTAGCTTTATGAAGTAAACTAGAGTTTTTTCTCAAAGGATTTCAATAATTTAATAGCTCTGAGTAATGTTGTTTAAAAAGATTCTTTAAATTCCATTGTTTTAAAAATTCTCAAAGGAACATGAAAGATATTAAAAACTACATTGTTAAATTATTTTTAAAGAGTTGAACTAATATAAGAAATATATCATGAAATTTTTATAAAACAAAAATCTAAAAATACTACAAAGTTAAAATTCTTAATCTTTGGGGAAAAAAAATCAAAATGCGGTACAAATGTTTAAATTTCTATTGTATTTCATTAATTTTTGTTATGTACAATATTTACATAATAGAATATTTTTTACTAACTGATTATAGATAGAAAAAAAACCCAGTTATGTTAGTAATACGCATGGGTGCACAGATTTTGACATTCCTGTTTTTATACACCCTTTTTAACCGTATTCAAACAATGGAGGCTACACAACAGTATTTTCTCTATTTTTCTGTGTATATCCACGCAAAATTTTTAACACTTTCCAACATAGTTGAAAAGTGTTTATGAATTCGGTTTGTCTGTCGGTCTGCCGTCTGTCCGTGCTTTAAGTCTGGTAAATGTTCTCGGATTGACATGTAATTGAAATGTGTTATTGAGATTCACCATGGTATACTTGCTATTGAAGAAGGACTGGAAGTCTGTAGTGCCAAATATCTCGCCGGGGATTGAAAATCTAAAATATCCATCCACCTTAACGTCCAGTAACGTCGACCTAAAAATTTTCCATCTTCCCATAGCGATAACATTGCGATTGTTTGAATTATTAATTAAAACATTAGTTCCATTGTTGTAACGTATACATTTTAACCTCATCTTAACCAATTACAATTAACCTGATCGTAATTTTGCTTCGTTTCTGAACTACTGTAAATAACAACTTACAATTAAAAAAAATATATCTCTGTATCTATTACAGAGCTGCAGAGTTGATTGATTAATACTTGGATTAATTTTAACACAATTATTCAAATTGGTAAAGAAATCATACGAGTTGTAATTTTCCAACTGGACAAAAAATGTCTGGGCCAGGATTTGAACCTGGGATCTCTTGGCTGAAGTTGCCACGCTCTACCTACTGAGCTATCCTGGTCGAATCTGGAGGGCATAATGAATTCACTGGATGAATTATGCCCTCCAGATTCGACCGGGATAGCTCAGTAGGTAGAGCGTGGCAGCTTCAGCCAAGAGATCCCAGGTTCGAATCCTGGCCCGGACATTTTTCGTCCAGTTGGAAAATTACAACTCGTATGATTAATACTTATTATACAAGAAACGCTCTATGTAAAAAATAACTTACTAAACAAAATTACTATTGACGAAATTTTAATAGAAACCAATAACATGGATAAAGAAAGCTATTATTACACTTAAAATACTTTTTCTGGAACAAACAGAGATTAGTTGTTTTCTACTGATAAAACAACAAATCAAAATGTACATGTGCTAAGTTCACGTGAGACATAATAAGAATTAACACAAAATTCAAAACCTAATTTCAACACTTTCCCTTGCTAATTGCATATTTAGCCTCTAGTCTGTTAATCTCATTTGATCACATAAGATAAGTAATAGAGTCTTAGTTAATGTCTTAGTCATAATGACTGCAATCTGTTTATCAGTTGAAATTTGCTTTACAACTAATTTGCCTTCTAATTCCTTTTTCACGAACGAAGAAATGCTTTATTTCCATATGTTTTGTTCTTCTGTGATATTCAGGATTATGTGCAAGTTTTACAGCTGCACTATTGTCTACTTGAAGAATAGGTATTTCCTTTAGATTTACTATACCTTCATATAATCTTCTGAGTCAAATAATTTCTTTAGTTGTTTCAGATGCTGCTATAACTTCAGCCTCTGTAGTTGAAGCAGCGACGACAGTTTGTCATTGACTGTGCCACGAGATTGCACCTCCAGCATATATTATAACAGATCCCGATGTTGATCTTCCAGTTTTTGTACATCCCCCAAAATCTGCATCACTGTAACACTGTAATACTCGTCTTGAATTTGTTACATGATAAGTAATACCAAATTTTTTTGTTCTTGCTATGTGACGAAAAACTCTTTTGACTTTCATTACATCTTCAGCAGATTGATTTTCTAACGTTCAGGATAAAACTCCTACGCTGTAAGATAAATCAAGTCTCGTTCCTACCATTAAATACATTAGACCTCCGACGGCTTATCTATATGCAAAATAAACTTTCTTAATTTTTTCAATATTTTGCGATCTTGATTCCTTTAACATTGGTGTTGCTACTGGCTTACATTCTTCAAATCCAAATTTCTTAAGAACTTTCTTGTCGTATCCTTTTTGACTTATAGTAATAGCTCCGTTTTTTTTATATTCAATTTCAAGTCCTAGAAAACAAGAAGCGTTTCCAGTAACTATCTTAAATCTGGCTTTCAACTTTTCGATGAATATTTCACACTCTTCTTGATCATTTGCAGCAATTAATCCATCATCTACGTACAATGCTATAATTAACTTTTTGCCATTCCTCTCTCGAATGTATAGATATGGATAGGCATCACGTACTTTAAAATCAAGTTTTAATAAAGATTGTCCAAAACACTTATTCCACCAACGTGTAGCTTGCTTTAAACCCTAAAAACTTCGCTTAAGCTTGCATACTCTTTTTGTGCCGTCCTCATATCCTTCTAGTTGTTGTATGTAGATTGTTTCTTCTAATTCTCCATACAGAAATGCTGTAGATACATCAAATTGTGATAAATGCATTCTTTCTTCAGCTGCAATACTCAATACTACTCGTATTGCTTTTAATTTTGCTACTGGACTAAATGTTTCACTATAATCAATGTCTTGACGTTGACAATAATATTTTATAACAAGTCTGACTTTATATTTGTTAATACTGCCATCTGTATTTGTTTTAACTCTATGAACCCACTTACATGGTATAGTTTTTGAATATTCTGGTAAATTAACTAATTCCCATGTCTCATTTTCTTTTAAAGAGGCTTTTTCATTCTCCATCGCTTTTTTCCAATTTGAATTTTCCTTGCTGTTGATTGCTTCTAAGTATGTCTCAGGATTTTCATTTTCGTGAATTAGTGACTCAGCTTCCATTGTATAATCTTCAAACCTTGCAGGTTTCCGTATTGTGTCACTTTTTCTTAATTGTATGTCATGTGTTGGCTTAGTTTCTACATCACTGTTATTAACTAATACACGTTTATATCATCTTGCTCTTCATTTTCTTGAAGTTGTTCCTCTTCGTACTTTCCCTGATTATAAAGATCACTTATATTTTCTTGTTTATTATCGTTGAATGGTAACTGAACACAATTATCACATTTTTTGAATTTTTCATGAAAATTTACATCTCTAGAAAAAATTATTTTTTCTTCTTTCAGCCAAATTCTGTAACTCTCATCAGAATCGTAACCTACTAGATAACCTTTGATAGCTTTTCTATCCATTTTCCTTCTCTTTTGTACAGGAATATGAGCATAATACGTAGAACCTATAACACGTAAATGCTTTACTCCAGGTTTCTTTCTGATCCACAATTCATAAGGACTAACTCCTTCAACTGAAGATTTCCCCGTTCTATTTAGGATATATATCGCAGAAGAAATTAATTCAGCCCACATTACATCAGGAAAACTAATTTCAGCATTCGAGTATTTGAATGTTCTTGCCATTTCTACAATTGTTCGATTCTCTCTTTCACTTGAACCATTCTGTTGTGGTGTAAAAGGTGCAGTGAATCTTTCTATGATTCCTTCTTGATGTAGAATCGTTTTAATTTCTCCATTGTCGAATTCTCCACCATTATCGCTCAAAAATTCTTTTATTCTGCATCCCCCAGTTTTAGCATGAGCAAGCATATGTTTAAACATATTACTGACTTCTGACTTCTCTTTTATGATGTAACCATACCGAAACTTTGTAAAACTATCTTTAAATACAACTAAGTATCGTTTCTTTTGAAAACATTCAGGAAATGGGCCACAAAGGTCTGCCAAAATAAGATCATCTGGCACAGTTGCTTTGTTTCTAAGCGATGTGCTTTTCCATAAATCCCTGGTTCACACAACTTATTTTCTAGTCAAACTTTGATTCCTAGCTCTTTTCCAAGCTTCTCTTTGATGTGACTTTTGTCTTGATGACCCCATCTTTCATGATAAAGTTGCAATAAAGAATAGTCTTGCTCAGTATTATTTATTTCTAAAACTTTCTTTGGCATAATTGGCTCAATAATTGCTTTATACAACCATCCAGATACACTGCGTGCTCCATATAGTACCACTTGATCATTTATCTTTAACCAACATTCAGTAGATGTCGATCGAAATTCACTATTTTGATCCCTTTCTTGAGCAGCTAATATTGAACATAATTTTTTATTGACTTCAGGTAAATACCAGACATCATTCAGCTGAATTTCTTGACATTTTCCACCAGCAAAAGATTTAAAACGAATGGTTCCTTTTCCAATTGTAGCCAATCTTTCCTTTCCATCAGCCTTAATGCTACAAGGACTAAGAAAATTCGTGAAATCTGTAAAATATTCTGCACAGTTCGTGACATGTTGAGTTGCTCCATTATCGATCCAAAAAGCTGTTGAATTATCTGCTTCCGAAGTGCAAGTTTCGACAGAAATTGACCAGTGCCCCAGTGGCGGTTTTCTTTATATCTTTAATATTATTGCTTGGCGACATTTAGCAGGTTTTCTATCAGAAATCCATTTTCTACAATTTCTTACCCAGTAACCTTTACGATTGCTGTAGTTGCATATATCTCCTTTGTACGATTTCCTAATAAATTTGAAATTTTTAGCTTTATTCTGTTTTCCTAATCTGGAAACAGCTCACGCTTCCTGAACAGAAATGTCACCGTTATCGGTTTTGATAAAATTTCTTTCAAACATACAAAGTTGCTCTGTCAACTCATCAAATGTCCAGTCCTCGGTTTTAGACAACAACATCCAACTGGACTTAAGTGTTTCAAATTTGCGTGTTAAAATCTGCAAGACTTTACAAACTAATATCAAATCCGGTAACTTATTTTCACCTATATCTTTAAGTCCATTATTTAATTCACTCCAAACGGTTCTTAACTTAGCTACGTGAGTTGAGACATCATCGCCTAACATCCAGTTAAATGCAAAAAATTCTGTACATATCTTAAATAACTGGTCTTTTGACGTAGCTTCAAAATGAAGCTTTAAGGCTACCCACACTTCACATGTGCTGTTTCTTTACTCAGTAACTTTTTTCTATATATTATTTCTATAACTTCTTTTCAATTACTTTTTTCAGTAACTGCACTTGGTATCACGGATTTTACGTTACTATTAGTTTTACAATATAAATCAGAACTTACTTTATGTTCCTTGATTTCTGTATCTTTAGCACTGCTATTTAGGGGTTCAGGTTTCTTTAATTTGCCATCAATAACATCAAGTGCTCCTTCATGATAATCAAGTAAATCTCTAATTTTGCGTTACCATATTGGCCAGTCTGCTTCACCAGTCAATAATTTAACTTGCTTAGCTAAATCCATTTCAAAAAGTTTTATTCATAATATTCTCTGCTAAGCTAAACTAATGTTTTACTTCAGTTACTATGAGTAAAACGTAATTTCTCTGTATCTAATTTTAATCAACCAGACTTTAACTAACTATCGCAGTTCATAGCGAGATGTAATCCCATAACCTATTTAAAAAAATTATATCTCTGTATTTATTACAGAGCTGCAGAGTTGATTGATTAATACTTATTATACAAGAAACGCACTATGTAAAAAATAACTTACTAAACAAAAATACTATTGACGATTTTTAATAGAAACCAGTAACATGGATAAAGAAAGCCCAAGACTCCCTTATCATAATATTTAATACTATGATAAGAGCGTCTTGAGAAAGCCATTATTACACTTAAAATACTTTTTCTGGAACAAACAGAGCTTAGTTGTTTTCTACTGATAAAACAACAGATCAAAATGTACACGTGCTAAGTTCACGTGAGACATATTATGAATTAACACAAAATTCAAAACCTAATTTCAACACTTACAGTGCATCAAAATTACGATAATTTAGACATTGGATTTACAGATGATCAGCAGTCCAATTTTGGTGTCAATGCGACCTATATTTTGGGCGCTATCGTGTTCACAAAAGTGTAATTCTTCACGGGAAGCAAGAGTGTTTCAAATTATTCAAATTATTTCAAAAAGTTCATTACTCCGACAATTAATTACAGATAATTTTAACTCATATCTGATACAAACTTTGCTGTTTGTGAATCAGTTGTTGACTAGAAGGTTGGTACACGAAAGGCGCAGAGAAAAAGCCCTCTAGTATCTAAATAAAAATATACAAAAGTAGAAGGAGAATGTATTGAGTATGGAGATAATTTAAAAATTAAAAAGTAATTATTAGTCTTAGCTTAGACATCTTTGGCGTACAATAAAATTTGTCAGTATGACAATTTTTTTTCGTCTGTCAATTAGGACTTCTATTTGTCATATATTGGATATATTGGATGCCATAGGATATATGGCATCAAGAAAATTTATATGATTCTAATGATATTTTATTTATACAAACTAATTAATTCATTAAAGTTTAGTGTGTAAGATCCGAACATGCATGTATACATAAACTGATAAATGCATAATCATTTTTGGAGTGTAACAGTCGGATAAAAATTACATTGTTATTAAAAAGGAATTTGAAACAATACAATATTCTGATTTGTTAATATAATCCTGTATTCACTTTGTTTAAACTATATTTGTTATTTTTACTATTTTAATTAAGGCAGGTCTTAAATTTCTATGCTTGGCCATTTTAGGCCAAGCATAGAAATTTTATAAAATGTGGTATTTTTTGCATTGAAATTTGCTTAAATTACATTCATTAAGACACCAAAAATGTTTCGTGCAAGAAAAATAATATTTTATTTAATCTGACGTTACCATTATTAATTTATTATTAATAATTTACCATTAAATTTAAATAAAAAAAATTAAGTTTTCTTATGGCATTTGTTTTATTTTTATTTTATTTACAGAACTTGCAACTTTACTCCATTATAAAACCATATAATTAATCTCGAGTGGAATAATAATACATTTTCAAAAAGTCGAATTTGTCAATAACCGTTTCAAGTAAAACACCAGCGTATTTTGAAAATTTCTCAACAGAAAGTGATTACTTCAATTGAATTACTAATATTTTATAGATATCTCCAGAACCCTTAAAAATAGCAGAAAAATAAAATTAGTGAAAAATATACATCACAGTGTTAATAAAAAAATATTTATTGAAATGGTGCGTTTACGCACCTTTGGCCGAAAATGGGTTAAAGCATCTACTCCTATAACATATTAAAACTTAGCCAATCAGAGCATTTTTACGAAATTTAAAGATTGACATGTAGCACGGATATAGAAATTTTACATCACAGATAACTATAGACAAAAAACGATGAAATATTATGTTTTCATCAACACTTAGAAAGTATTTACGATAAATCAGTTCAGTATAAATAAATATACAACAAGCCTTAAGAAAAAATAAAAGACAATCAAAATGTAAAAACTATGTTAAGTACAAGCATTTAGAAAGAATGTTTCGTAAAGTTATCTTCTTCAAGAAAATTGTCGGTATGATGTTCTAAAACACAACTCTATTTTTTGCGTTTTGCATTGCTCAAAATGTCTCTAATCTGAAAATTATATAGTCACCTGAGCACATAAAAAGAACCGCTCCACGTTTTAGTTCTCAGATCAAACAGAACTTTTGTTTGAGATATAAAGGTTATTTTTCTCTTTTGAAGTATTTAAGTTTTAAGTTTTTGATAAGATACCTCAAGAGAATACCAGAAAAAATATTTGCGTTTTCTCTACGAAGCTCTTTTACAAATATTGAAACAAAATATTTGGATGCAATTTTTCATTTCAAAACAACTTTTTAACAAAACACTAGTACATACTTCCGAAGTAAATGCCTGAAAAAAAAGTTAAATCTTGAATTGTTTTTTCAAGTACCATTAAAAGTTCTTTTCTTTAAGAAATATTTGAAATTTCTTTATGTTAAAATTTTCTGGATATTCATCGATGCTTTCAATACTTTTTTTTTTTCAAATTGTCTGTAAATTGTTATTTAAAATTGGATAATACTTCTTCTTTTCAGCATTAATTTTTTAAAAGATTCAAGAACTGCTTTTTTTAGGGTTTTGTTCATCTTACGAAACCCTATTAGTCTCGCTTCGTTGTCTGTCTGTCACAGAGCCGGTTCTCAGAAACTATATAACTTACAGTCATGAAATTTTGTGTACTTATAGCTGAATACCTACTATGAAGCTGAAAATCATAAAATTAAAAAAAAATCGTATTATTTTAATATATAGAGATAAAAAACCAAAAATCTAACAGACTTTTCCTATTAAATTTAAACATGTTTCGTTATAGCAGTTGCCAACAATTAAAAAACTACAATAAAATTCTTTCTACAATAATTAATTTTCTAATAAAATATTTCTACGTTAAAAATGAAAATGAAATGAAAAGTTTCACCTGTAACATTTCTCAATAATACAAGTAGTATGCGTATGTGTAAGTACAGAAAGGTTAATATGATGCCATTAGAGAATTAAAAAGAAAATTAATTCTGACGTCCTATTGGAAGTTTAATGGGCTTTTTAAAATGTTTGAGAATAATACAAAGAGAGTATCAATATGAGTAATAGAGAATAGTAAATATATTAGTTTGAGGAACGTATTGAATCATGATAAAAACCCGACAAATACTAGGTTACAAGTGCTACTACTATATATTGTAAATTATTGCACAAAGTTTTATTGTAACGGAGGGTAAACAAAAAATAATCCAATCACAATTAAAAAAATTTTTTTTTTTCAAAATAAAATAATTTTCAGAGGGAAAAAAATACATTATTGAATGAATCATACATTTACAAAATAAATTAAGAAGTTTTAATAGAGAAAATGAGGGGTAAAACACAACGGAGACATGCATGTTATATCTCCGCTCATTAAAAAAACAACAACAAAAAGGTAATAATAAAATAAAATAAATCACAAATCATAAATTTTCATCAACTATATATTTTAAATGTGCTATATTATGTAAGAAATCTAAACCATTAAAAAATCTATTTTGTCAAAAATTAAGTACCGGTAACGAAAACGTAACGTTTTTTATAGAATGACACACATATTAAAATTATTTATCTCTCATCAGGTACCGAAATCTGCGTCTCTCGCCTTTTTTTTTCAGCCTTCCCTCATACACGAGCGTGAATTTGAAGGACTGTCCTTCGGAAAATCCTATCTGAATGTCATTTTCCACTATGGTAAACAAAGGTATTGTAAATCACTTTCATAGATCTCCCCTAACATGTCGAACATGATCTGGAACTTGTCCATTATTTTCCATAAGTTAATTTGGACCGAGAGATCAGAGAAAATTGCTCCCTAGAGCAGTTTTCTAGTGGGAAATGCCAGGAATGGGTTTTTCCTGCGCAGAGTAATCTGAAGCAATATTCCAAGCATCCAACAGTACAACAGCTTGCCACCAACTTGACATTACGAGTTCAGTTACATGCATTTTGTTATTGAACATATTTGGGGACTATTCGGAACTCAGCTCTATTTTCAGTCCCAGCCTCCCGATCTGTTGTCTCACGTGGATCCATTTTAAAAAAATGTACATCAAAATACAGAGTGTTTAAAAAAAATTATAGGTATTCAGATTTTAATTGGTTTTGATCGAATAATGTACAGGTAGAAACAGGGACCGATTAACCTTTCAATCTAGGGGAAGCATGGTATAATTTTGGGGGCCCCTTTCCTTTTGGCAAAAGTTTTCTTAATTCTTCATTCTTAAACACTCACCAATGATAGTAATATTATTCCTGGGAGTAGCTTAGCTGAGGTTACATATATTTCATTAAACGGTTTTTCTTTTATGTTCTCTGTATATGCTTCAAATATATTTAGTACGTATGCTGAATCTCTCGGGTGGTTTCTAACAGGCACATCAGGACGCTATGTGATTAATTAACATCCTATTTTTGGCATTCATATTTCCCTGTTAAGTAAGTTCCGTGAGGTAGTGCGTGGATTTCCTCTTGGATTACGCAAACTTTCTTTCCTAAAAAATTTTTAAATACAATGTAAAAGAATGAAAATGGGAATTAGAGGGCCCTTTTTCACAGTCATTTTGGGGACCTTTTAAAATTTTAGAGGGGAAGCATGTGCTTCACATGCCTTTTGGATAATCAGGCCCTGGGTAGAAATAGGGAAATCCCGAGTTTCACGCAGTTAGATCGGCCGTACGCGGGATCTGACGATTCAGTTAAACATCAATGGCCTCCAAGATCGCCAGATCTCTCAGAATGCGATTTCTTCTTATGGGGGTTTATAAAAGACTACATTTATGTTAAAAATAAATGAACACCGTAAAAATAGCACAAATGAAATACATGTTAAACTGGCATACAGATGTTTCGGAGTTTCTAAAACTCCATCACCAATGCCAAGGTTAAAAACAGATATAAGTGTTTAGGCCATATCAGTATGCATGCGTCTCCGCTCGCTGCCAAGGTCAAAGCCCTTAAATAATGAATTTGGCCAAGGTGGAATATTGGTGAGTGTTGAAAAACAAACATCGGAGTCAGTAGACCTCACGCGACGGAAGAGACCAATGAGAACCGCTCAGCCAGTCTTGACAAGTTTAAACAAGCAGGAGAAAATGTGGGAAAGGGGGGAGGTGTAGTAAGTGAATTAAAAGAAAGGTAGCCAGACGTGTAAAAATTTTGGTGTACTGGACATTAGAGATCTGTACGGGCCGGGCCAAGGCCCGAAGCCCGTACTCGGCCCGGCCCGCGGGCCGGGCTCGGGCCAATTTTTGTTCACTGCACTCGGGCCGGGCCGGACCCGGGCCATATTTTTTTCTGAATACTCGGGCCGGGCCGGGCCGAGTGATTACTTTTTACGGGCCTGGCTGGGCCTTACTTTTTTCTTGAAGTATAAGGCCGTGCCTTAAATTATTTTCTCCGTACAGAGCCGGGACTGGTTTCATTTTTCCTAGTCTTCACGCCTCAAAATTTTTAGTCCTGGTTTTGATCCGTGTGAAAGTCATTACCTCGACGTGCCTGTTCCTTTCGAAGGTCAGTAAAATAAGATCTGGCATAAAAATCATTGTAAAACATGCATACATTTTTAAATCGCCATTATTTTATAATTAAACATTAAAATTTATTCTTTCTAAAGAATAGTAGATTTATACACTTATTAAAATATGGCTAAATTAAAATATAGTAAAACGTATGAAAAAGAACCTGCTTATGACGGAATCCTGTCTTAAATTGAAAAATGTGTTGATCCATTAAAAATGAATATACTAATACGTAAGAAAAGAATATATAATACATTTACACCTGATTAGAAGGCAAATTGTCTATAACTCATTTTTTTCTTCCCTATGCAATTCCATTTTAGAAGATTTTACTGCATAGCATTTTTCTGATTTTTAACACTTCAATAAATGGAATATGGATTAACAATATTGATGATAACTTAAACACATACATACAACAAATAGAGATTTATTAAAAAAATAAACATTCCAGCTTGCGGCACCTCGATAAAAATGAAGATTATAAACATGGAAAAAAAAAAGGCTAAGATAGAAATTTTTGGTTAGATCTCCTCCTACGAGGCAAATTTTTAACCAAATCGACGTAAAAATTATGTTTTGTAGAAATTTACTCGGGCCGGGTTCGGGCCGAGATTTTAACTTTTTTTCGGGCCGGGCCGGGATCGGGCCGAACTTTTAACTTTTAAATCGGGCCGGGCCGGGCTAATATTATTTTTGTTCGGGCCGGGCCGGGCCGGGCTCGGGCCGAACTTTTAATTTTTGTATCGGGCCGGGCCGGGCCGGGCCAAATTTTTTTTTGCATGGGTCGGGCCGGGCTCGGGCCTGGAAATTTCGGCCCGTGCAGACCTCTACTGGACATATCATTAACCAAGTTGTTTGAATTCTTCCATATATGATAAGCTCACCAAAAATCAAGATCGATGAGCATTTCTGAATTATTAACATACATTTTAACGTGCATTTCATTTGTGCTAATTTTACGTTGTTCATTTTTTTTAATGTAACGGCACAAAGTTCAATCGTCCCATTTTAAATATGTTTATGTGCCTCCCATTCCAGCGACATTAACCGAACTGAAGATACGCATAATAACAGCATGCCGTGTTGGCAATGCATGCAGACATCCTCATAAAAGTTTGGGACGAATTTGACTACCGTATCTTAAGTATTTATGTTCAATATTTTTCATAATATACGGATTTCAAAATCGTATGATTCTGTTTTGAATATACTGCATGTGGTGTAATTTTGCGTATACCACAAAAGAGAAATAACGCAAATAAAACAAAACACATAACCTGATGAATTCAGTGGCGACCCAAAGGGGGTAAACCCCAACCAACCCCAACAAAATGTCTTTCCTCGGAAGATTTGCTATTCTTTTTTTTTGGTAATGGTCTAAAAGTGCAAATCGCTCCCCCTTCATCTCCAACCGGAGCTGCAACCCTGGAACAGAAAAAATTCTGACTTCAACATGGACGCATATAGTACCATACGGTTGGTTACTTAGAGGTGCTATGATTATCTGTTAAAACGAAGGTCTAAGCGTTTTCTTTCGAAAGTTCGTGAGAAAAAAGTATTTCATCAAGATGTCAACATGACGTAATTTTAACTGATTTTTCAATTCTTAATATAAAAGATTAGAATTGGAGCCTTTATTGATTGCATACCTTGATTACATGTTACCAATTACTTTATTATTATTATTATTATAGGTTAGAGAATTTAATTTTTTTAATAAAAAATTCATAAAAGTAAAGGATTTCAGGAAAATTAAAATTATTAAAAATAATGTTACGATAAAAAAAAAAAAAAGCTTGAAATAATGATTTTTTTAATAAGAATATGCATCCCTGTAAGGCTAATATTTTATAGGAAATATTTTTGTAGGTTTATTATAAGTTAATTTAACAGTTCCTTATTAGCGGCAATGTCCTATTTCTTTCATTGTGGATTTCTCTGTCAAAGTCAAACAAAAACGAAAAATCATGCGTCAAGCATAGATTATGAAACACTTTCCAACATAGCCAGAAAACTGTAACGAAACTTCACCGTTAAATAAGATGGAAGGAGATATGTAAGTAAACAGTTTAGAAAACATGTAACACTTTGAAAAATACAGTTTTCGAAATTACTTTCCAGTGTCAAAAAAGTGGTTGAATTATTTTGTGCATCCCTGTATGTGACCAAGATATGTGGATATATAGCATGATAAAATTTAGTTCAGTTAGAATATTCACATTTAGCAATTTTCACCAATCGATGGAAATGCACTCGAAATCTTTTGTACAGCCCTGTATATTATCTGAAACCTTTTGTACACACCACAAAGGCAACTTAAAACTCACTCGCAGAAATTATCAACCGTAAACGACAATGTGTCTTTTTCTTTGCGTAGCCTTGTATATGAATTTATTTATATTCCACATATATATATATTATTATATATATATATATATATATATATATTATTATATTCCATATATATATATTATTATTGAAAACGCACTTAATACACATAGACTGTAAATATCGCACATGTACTGTAACCGATATCTTTTGTGTGTTCCTGTAAATAAACACAACGTACCTGTATATAAACCACACTTTCAAGAGAGTAACTTATAGTGCACCTCAGTACCGCACATAATTTTCATTATGTTTTAAATAGTGAATTATCACTAAATTACAATGCAAACGATTTTTTCACATAGAACAATGTGTAACAGAATTCTTTTGTTTGACCCTGTAAATGAATAATAAATGTTTTGCACCCCATATTCTACAAAACGCATGTTTTAATGAGCTTCATAATTATATATCAATCCCATCTTGTTTCAAATGGTGTAACAGCATAAAAATGTACTTGAAACGATTATCTCTCATTGACTGTAATGTAACGGAAGACTGTCGCTGTAAAAAAACTATAAGTGCTACACACTTCAGTTGAAATAGGGAACATGCTATAGTAAACGACAATAACATACAAAAATTTCAGGGCGATCCGAGTATATTTACGCGAGTTAGAGCACAGACAGATGGCTAGACGGCAGACGGCAGACAAACCGAAGTCATAAACACTTTTCAACTAGGTTGGAAAGTGTTAAAAATGGTAGTCTAATTTTGGACGCCAGCTAAAACCCAGTGGCAATCTTTCGAAATGTATAACGATTGTGACGACAAATCGATTTCGCTTTTATCTCGTTTACATCTCTTCTAAATACCGTAAAATTTAAATTCTTACATCATCAATTAGAAAAATGTTAACTTTCGAATGAAATTTATTTGAAAACTGTCGATTAATTTAACGCCTTTTTAAATAATTTGCAAACATGAATTATCTTTTAAATCTGTTTCAACAATGGCCATCAGTTTGCTTCAATAATGTAAAATAGCCCATGAGAAAGTTGCCACAATTGGAAATTGATTTCCCGAACTAACATATGAAGTGAAAAAAAGTAATTAAAAAAACTCCTGATAAATCATACGATCAGATTATCGATAAGATAGATATTTTGGCGCTAAACTTAAATGAGTCAACAAAAAATCCAATTTTCAGTTTATGTTGAATATAAAATTGATATCATGTTGAATTCGTTGATGTATGTGTTGCATCAGAATATGCTAGGAATTGTATTTTATTGTTTTTTTAAAGATCCATTGGGTATTTCATTGTATAAGACGGAAAAGATCCCCGATTGTGGAAAAGGAATAATCATCCTGATTATGGAAACGGATTGAAGAATCCATACAAATAAATTACACTTGAAAACATTAAAAATCTCCCTTATCTGCAGATTGATTTATTATTGTAAAAAAAAAATTCTTCATCTTTACATAGAAATTGATTAGCTTAAAACAATGGATGCGTTTCAGAAGATATGGATTTGAAATGAACAATGATTAAAGAGGACGTTTTAAAACTTTTTATTTAAACATTTTAAAACTTTTTTTAACGTCGACTTTCGACGGTGCCTTTAGGCAGATGCAATTAACATGCGCATAGGAGCTCATTCGGTTGCATTATCACACGGGGAGAGATATATGCTTTATTTACTATGTTCTTTTATTTACTGAATATGATATGGACGGATGAATATATACTGTTTGTATGATGCTTCATAAGTTCATGAATTTTTCTTTCTTGCAGTGGTGAATATGGCAGTAATGGCGAACTGACTTGCATTACACAGATGTTTACGGATTGTTTGTTTGAAGATTGCATAGAAAAGAGTAATGTATTTCTCTAGGGGGGACTTTTAAAATAAAATTTTTGAAATACTGTTTCATACTTTCCTTCTCTTAAATAATAAAGAAGCTTATTTTACTCATATTGTTATAGTAATTTTATTCCAGAAAGTTTTGAAGGGTTCCATCTGGCAACTATTTAAAATTTTAAACTGTAATGTCAGGGAGTGTGAGGGTTTGGCAAGGTAATAATAGCTTATTAGCAAAAATACATTCAAATTCTTTTCAGCAGTTCTGTAAAGAATTTAATATTGTTATTGAGTTATTTAGTATTAGTAATGCAATGCAGTTCCCTCTTCATAACATGTTCAAACCGCGTCGCCCACGTATGGAAAAAAGACGGCTTTTAAGCAGGGAAATTAAAACAACGAAAATGTTTAAACTCTATTGAAAAATGTAAAAAAAAAAAAAAAAAAAAAAAAAGAAAAAGCATTTAAATAGGTAAATATTTTCAAAAAAAAATATCTCTGTTTATGCTAATATACTTTTGAATTCAATATAATAGATGCAATTTAATGCAATTTATTATATTAAAAGATTATGCCTCAACCACAGGATCCATAAATCTAATGATTTACTAAAGTCGGAGATAAGAAAGGAAAGAAGCCTAATAAAATAAAATAATGTAATTCCAGATTACTTTTATTAGAAAAAGATCATAATATCAAAATATAATCAACTATATATTTCTGTATAATAATAATAAAAAAAGGAATATAAATAGAAAAACAGAGAAATATCCAACAAACTTTGAGATGGCATGAAATACAGAAATTTTCGTTTTCTTTCCATTATTTTACCTCGAAGTTTGTTATTTCATTATATTTATTTTCGTATCAAAGAAAAGGGGAGTAGTTTCTTTAAAATAACATGTGCTGAGGTAGAAACTTTCATTAATTTATCGAATCTTTTTTTTTTCAAAAGCAAGAAGAAAGAGCTGCTACTTTTATCTTAATTCCTGTTATAAGTTTTATTTTCTTTCGAAAGTCGTAAGAAGAAAGTTTCAGATGCATTAGAAAAATAATGTTTCATTTGGTATTTTTAGTGAAGTGAACCGCAATTCTCTAAAGATATATGTTTTTAGAATAAGTATCAGAATATTAAAATATTGTTTTATACATTTAGTAGAGATTTATTAAACAGTAAAAATGCCTTTGTAAATGTAGATAAGTCAGGTAGTTATCAAACTGATTATGCGCAATCAGAAATGATCAGTGATAAGAAAGTCAATCTTAGACGCACAACAATAACAGCAGCAAAATTACAATTTTAATTTCGAGTTGAGCTAACTGATGTACTGTGTCAAATTTTAGGGGATTCAATGCAACTAGACTTATCAAGTTTTCTACTTATTATTTTATTAATTTTACGCAACTTTTCTACATTGATTAGGCTCTGAAACTATTAAACAGTTTAATGTTCTCACATAAGGGTTTTGTAATACACACTCACACACATATATAATATGCATATATAAACATTTAAGAGAGATAAAGTATTGAATAAAGCAAGTTTAACGGCTTAATAAACTTTGTTTAAATGCTTATGTTCTTTTGATACATTTCTTTTTTGAGAAAATTATTTGATTTTTATCTTTCATAATAATTGACGAGCAGGGAAAACCGAGCTATGCTCGGTCAAAATTAGCTTTGAGTTCAAATACCCTGACGCATGACCAAAATGACCCACTAATCAAATTTTCTCTAACATGTGATCTATCCCAACAGTCTTCTCGTGCCCAAAAACCATAGAAGGCAAAATTTAGTCTAAATAGTCTGAGCCGTTTTTAAGTTAAAATAGCTTGACCCATAATGACCTATGACCAAAATGACCCACTAATCGAATTTTCTTGAACTTGTGACATAGCCTAACAGTCTTCTCGTGCCCGAAAACCATAGGATGCAAAATTTAGTGTAAATAATATGAGCCTTTTTTAGATAAAATTAGCTTGACACACAGTGACCCAAAAACGACCCACTAATCGAATTTTCTCGGACATGGGACCTATCCCAATGATTTTGTCGTGTCCGAAACTCATAGGACACAAAATTTAACCAAAATCATTAGAGCCGTTTTTTAGATAAAATTAATTTGACCCGCGATGACCCAAAAGGACCCACTAATCGAAAGTTCTCAAACATGTGACCCAGCCCAATAGTCTTCTCGTGCTCGAAAATGGTCAGATACAAAATTTAGTCAAAATCGTTTGAACCGTTTTTTAGATACAATTAGCTTGACTCTGACCCTTGATGACCCAAAATGACCTACTAAACGAATTTTCTCGAACACGTGACCTAGCCCAATGGTTTTCTGGTGCCCCAAAACGGTAGGGTACAAATTTTCGTCAAAACCGTTAGAGCCGTTTTTAAGATAAAATTTACATATATATATACAGGGTGTTTCACAAAGGATCCCTAAATTTAAAAATCAATAACCCGGAAACGGTGATAGATAGAAGTATGAAACCAGTGGTATGTTTAATAAAAAAATCGTAAGAATCTTATACATAAATCTCAAAGTTTAGTTAAAAATAGTACCGACAGATGGCGCTGGGAG
Organism: Maratus michaelseni; assembly: GCA_963931845.1. NCBI lineage: Eukaryota > Metazoa > Arthropoda > Arachnida > Araneae > Salticidae > Maratus > Maratus michaelseni. The sequence continues at coordinate 313,874,479 of OZ007589.1, read as the reverse complement.
CGTTAAGAATCCTTCTACAGAGAGTTCAGAAGCATAGAAAGACTAGCCGTTGAAGATTTCGCCATTGAAATCTGACCGCTATTAGCTTATAGTGAAAATACTTCGGAAAGTGATGTATATCGTGGAGGAACGTGTGTTTATTCTGTTGGAGTACCACCGATTAAATCAGAGTCCTACTGCCACGATGAGAAGTTTTCAAACGCGATTTCAAGTCGCAAAAGGCCCAGATGGGAAAACAACTCGTGAGCTTTTCAAAAATTTTCGACAAACAGACCGGTGACATACAGCAGAGAGTCAATGACAATTTCATTCTTTGTTTGCGATAAGTCTGTTGTGCAAAAGGTGCACCTTTTGAATCACTTTTGATACGCCTATTCATCGCAGCGCCATCTATCGGCGCTATTTTAAACTAAATTTTGAGATTTATGTATAAAATTCTTACGATTTTTTTAATAAACATACTACTGGTTTCATGTTTCTCCCTATCACCGTTTCCGGGTTATTGATTTTTAAAGTTAGGGGTCCTTTGTGAAACACCCTGTATATAACCACACACAAGATTTGCTCGTATTAGAATATATGATATATAATATATACAGAGCCGGGTGCGTAGGCTGTATGATTCACACAGGCACCTTAGACAAATAGGTGGCGCGAAACGTTTTTATAAGTATACTTTGATAAAAAGTAAATAAAAAAATTAATTATAAGAGATAAAATTATTTTTTTTTATATCGAGAAAATTCTGTATTATAAGCCTTAACACCTTCGCGACGAGCGCCCTTTACAGAATTTTTAATCTTTTACCACCGGTTTTTCAAAACAGAAATTTTCGTCTAATTATATCACAGAAATGCTATCATTAAATAAGGCAAAGCTTACAATAAAAAGTAACTGGTGGGAATAATCGAAGATTCTGAACATCTTATGCGTCACGCTCGTTCCCAAGGGGTTATATGCTGTTTTAACAAATTGCGCTGTAAGAAATAAATGAAATTTTTGTTTGCGAAATAGGGAATTTCGTTCGCCGAACGTCATCTACTTTCGTTTTCTTTAATAGTGCCCATTTTGGCGCACAGCAATATAGGAAAAAGGTGTTGACATTACGATGTCAATAATTTTGCGTTACATAGACATAGAAAAGGCAGACAGTTATTGTGAAAATTAAAGAAAACTTTTTGGAATTTATTAATATAGTAGATACTACAGATGGAGAAAATGACCAGAGAAATTTTAAATTTTGTGACTGATACAGGCTCACGTATTTCTTTTATACCGCTAACCAGGCTCCTACCTTCCGGGCATGAGTGTCTATCTTGACAAGTTAGTACTGGGACGTGGGGCGGTAATCGCCTGATCACAGCATGGCTGTGATCAACCTAACAAAAGCTTTGTTGGTGTAATATCATGACAGCCGAATGACACAACGATTCTTCTTTTTAAAATTTAAATGCACAGTTTATTAAATGAGAGCTGATATTTACATTATGTACACTTTCACTAATATTCATAAAAATTCCACCTAAACCACATTACTTCTTAAACAACCAAAATATACTCGGATGCCTTCCCACATCCTACTTACTCCGAACGAACCACCATTCCTTCTCTTCTTCTCTTCACTTCCGTTTACTTTTTTAAACAAAACAGGGTTGGAAGGATATTGGTTGCATGACACCCCCCCGATAAGATTGTGCTACGCAAAGCGAAGCAAAATCTGACAAATAGCAACCATACAACTATACAGCATAAAATATATATAAAAACACAATTCAAAACAGATGTATAGAAGCCTTGTTATAATAGTTATAATGAATATATAATAAACATATAAAAAACACTAACAATTCACAACAGACGGAAAGACGACTTGATATAATACTGCATACCAAAATTAAACACAAAATAAAGTATCATTTAAACAATCCTTATACAGTAACTAGTCGTGACAGACTATCTGCATTTTTTAATTTTGCACCTGGGCAATGAGAAATATTTATATTATATCTTTGTAGAGATAAGGCCCATCTTTGTAATTTTGCAGACTGAGGTGCAGATTTCTGAAGATATATTAAGGGATTGTGATCAGTTATTAGTTCAATTTCAGTACCAAACACATAAACTTCAAATTTTTTTAATGCCCACACTACCGCATAAGCTTCACGCTCAACAGTCGACCAGTTTTGTTGCACCTTAGTGAGCTTTTGACTAGCAAAACTAATAGGACACAAATTTTTTTTCTCATCTCTTTGCGATAGACAAGCACCAACTCCATAAGAACTGGCATCACTCTGAATAGTGTAAGGCTTTTTAGGATCTGGTGTATACAGCTTAGGAGCTTCACACAATAAACGTTTTAAAGTTTGGAAAGCCTCTTCTTCAACCTCAGACCACGGAATGATTTCTGGGATTTTCTTTTTTGTCAAGTCGGTTAAAGGCTTGGCGATTTCAGCATGATTTCTTATGTAGTCACGATAATAATTAAATAAACCCAATGCACTTCTGAGGGCTGTTTTGGTTTTAGGCGATTCTATTGTCTCAATGGCACGTAACTTCTCCGGATCGGGCTCATGTCTACCTCCTCCTATGACATGACCTAGATACTTAATCTGTGCCTTTGCAAAAACACATTTTTTAACATTAACTGTGAATTTCAGATCAGTTAATTTAGATAAAACAGCGTCAAGATGTTTCAGATGATTTTCCTAGTCATTTGAAAAAATAGCAATATCATCCAGATATGCTCGACTGTACTCACGATGTTCATCCAGAGCATTGTTGATCGATTTCTGGAATGTGGCAGCCGCATTGCGCAATCCAAAAGGCATGACTTTCCATCGGTATTGAGCACGATGGGTTTTAAAAGAAGTAAGATCTCGACTCTGTTCTTCTAGAGGAATTTCCCAATACCCTTTTAATACATCTAAACATGTAATTATGTTAGCACTTCCTATTTGATTAATTAATTCAGTTGCATTTTCCATAGGGTAATCAAAAGGTTTTGTCACTGTGTTCAATTGACGAAAATCTATACATAAGCGCATGCTACCGTCCTTCTTTGCGACACATACGACCGGATAAGCTATTTCAGCTTAACTTTTTTCTATAAATCCTAGATGCTCTGACTCTTCTATTTGTTTGTCCACTTCATTTTTTAGTGATTCCGGAATTTTATAAATATATGGTTTCTTTCTTTCCGCACCTGGTAATAAACGAATTTTGTGTGCTCCAACGTTGGCAACTTGAATTTTACCTGAGAATAATGGTGTATGTTTTTGTAGAAGTTTACTTAACTCTAATTGTTTATCAACCTCCAGATGACTAAGGTCTACTTCTATGTTATTTTCATTCAAAGCATTAGCTTTAATTGGTGTTGGGTGAATTTCACCAAATTCTACATCGTCTTCAAAAATGACTCCAACAGTCTGTACTCTTACGTTAAATTTCCTTATTTTATTCGCATGAACATGTCTGACACCCCCATCAGGTAATTTCACTTTATACGAATGTGGTTTTATTCTTTCAAGTATTTCTCCGGGTCCTGTCCATCTAGCATATAATTTATTGGTAGAATCAGGGATAAGTAAATATACTAAATCACCTTTTTCAAATTCTTTCATTCTACTTCGACGATTGAAATAGCGAGTGTAATTTTCTTGTTTTTCTGCAGCAGTTAGAGAAGCAATGTCAGCGGCTCTTTCCAAATTTATTTTTAATTCTTGTAAATAGTCTACTGCTGAATTACTAAGATTCAATGGTAAGGGGATTTCACCTGACCATGATGACTTTAGTACTGCCAAGGGACCTCTAGCTTCCCGACCATACATGAGCTTAAACGGTGATGCTCCAGTTGTGCAATTTGGCACTTCACGGTAGGCAAAAAGTAGAAAAGGAATATGTTTATCCCAATTAACAGGATCCGTACGAATTACATGATGTAGCATTTGTTTAAACACACGATTAAATTTTTCAATTAATCCATTCGAAGCGGGGTATGATGGAGTTGAAAAGCGAGGACATGCCCCTAACCGGTTCTCAAATTCTTTAGTCAGTTCAGATTTAAAATTAGTGGCCTGGTCTGAACAGATAACTTCAGGAATTCCGGTGCGCATAAAAATATCTAATAAAGCATCACATGCTGTTTTCGCAGAGAGACTCCGTAATGGTACTACTTCCGGCCATTTAGAGTTTTGATCAATTAAGGTAAGACAATATTTATGCTTCCTTCCTGACGGCGGAATAATTTCACCTATACAATCAATATTTACAGTATGAAATGGATATGGAGCGCGGACAACAGGTGTAATCGGAATTTTATCTGTTTGTTTCTCAGGGCTTTTTAACTGACAGTTCTTACATGTTGTACAATAATTTTCTACATCTCTTGAAATATTCGGCCAATAAAAAGATAATTTAATTCTTTCTTTAGTTTTTCTCATCCCTAAGTGGTTTCCAAAAATTGAATCAAGAGCTAATTGTAACACTTTATTTCTATAACTTTCCGGTAACACGAGCTGATATATTTTATCACCGCAAATAGTTTCTTTATGATACAATAAATTATCCCGTATCAAAAAATTATTTTTTCCTAATCTAGCGTCCTTGAATGAATTCTTTAAAGTTGCGCAATCTTTTTGTTCTTTACAAAACTTGTTAAACTCTGCAAATTCATCATTTCGATCATTTTGTTTATTCTCTGAAGAAATAAAACAAACATTTAATTCCTCTTTCGCCAGTGGGGCATCTGAGCTATTTTTAGCTTCGTGACCTTCGAACTCCTGCAGTTGACTATTATTACACAACTCTTCATTTTGAAGTTCAATCAAAGCATTATACATGTCTGGAGTAAATAAACAAGGCACATTTAAGTTTTCAGTGAAAGCAAAAAGCGTATTTAAGGTAACATAAATTCCGCTGTTAGGTAATTTATAATGGATGGGTATAGTAGCCAAATTTGCTTGTACTTTTTCTTTGAAAGCGGATTGTAACAAAATACTACCTTTAGCTTCGATTTTCAGATCGGGAATTAATGACGTATTTAAAATACTAATTTGGGTACCGGAATCATTAATAGCTTCTATTTCTTTACCTTCTACATAAATAGTGATTTTTTTTAAAGGAAAAAGAGTAACTTCGTTTAATTGATCATTCATGTGTAAATGCCTGGAACTAACATTAGTGACTACTGCATTACTATTTTTATTTGGATTCAATTTATTTGTATCTTGTTGCATTTTCGGTTTTCTCTGACCGTGATCATCATTTTGAGTATAAGATTTATCATACTTATTTCTTCTGTTTGGGCACAAGTTTGCTAGGTGTAATGGGGAATTACAAATATAACAATCACGTGATTTTGAGAAGTGTCTGTTCTCATACGTAGCTTGATTTTTCCTTAGTTGTGGGGGAACATATTTAGTATTATTATCATTATTCACTTCACGATAAATAGGCCGTTTCTCAAATTTTGTTTCCTCGAAAGACCTGCCTTTTGCAGTAAAATAAATGTCACAGTCTTTCGATAACTGATCGGGCAAAAGCCAACTTTCTCCTTGCTTGACTGCAATGTGAGTAGCTAGCTCATTATCCAAAGTTTCAAAAATTTTATCTGATATTATTAAATTAATAAGTGAATCGAAATCTTTAACGTTTCGAATTCTACAATAATTTAACCAACAGGATCTTAATCGCGAACCGAACTGTTGATGGGTTTCACCAGGTAATCTTTTAGCGTTTCTAAAATTTTGTAAACAAGTAAATGGGGACGGTTCATATTCTTTCAAAATTAAAGATTTAATTTTATCATAATCAGCTAATTCTTCATCATCAATATAAACAAGAACATTTCCTGCTTTTTCACCTACTAATTTTAGCAAAATTTCCGATTTATACTCCTTAGGAACATTTTTGTGCTTAAACGCTCTTTCTAAAGAATAAAAAAAAAGATTCCATGTTTCATTTTTCTTGGGCACTGGGATTACCAAAACTTGAACTGCTTTAATTAATTTATCTAATGATAATGACGTATTATTTTCCCCTTCGTTATGGGTTAAATTCTCGCTTCTCATTTGTTGTTGTAAACGCAATCTATTTACTTCCTCGCCATTTTTTCTTTCTGACACTGTAGTCGATAAAAATTCAGTTACGAAATCTTTATCTTTTAAGTATTCTTTAGATTTCAATAACAAATCTTTTAATTCGGGTACTCTCTTACTAGCATCAGCTTCTTCACCTATTTCTTTCAGAACAATAAGTAAATCTGCTTTAGTTACGTTTTTAAACATTTTCGAATAAAGTTAACAGTATCTTACTACACAATCAGATAAATAAATAGCTCACCTCTATTTTGTAATCCAAACACTGTGATCCAAAGCACAACTTTTATTATTTTAAATCGTAGAAATAACTCTTGTTCTCGTTATGAGAGCGTGCTGTAATATCATGACAGCCGAATGACACAACGATTCTTCTTTTTAAAATTTAAATGCACAGTTTATTAAATGAGAGCTGATATTTACAAGATGATTATTTACATTATGTACACTTTCACTAATATTCATAAAAATTCCACCTAAACCACATTACTTCTTAAACAACCAAAATATACTCGGATGCCTTCCCACATCCTACTTACTCCGAACGAACCACCATTCCTTCTCTTCTTCTCTTCACTTCCGTTTACTTTTTTAAACAAAACAGGGTTGGAAGGATATTGGTTGCATGACAGTTGGTATCGCTGCAGTACTCTCTAGTGGTCTGCCACAGTTTTCTTTGTTTGCCGGTTCATGGTTTCTATTTAACATTGTTGAATTCAGAAATTGTGAACAATTTTTTTCAGTTATACAAGCCCTTTTTCCTTTTTTTTTCATGTGGATCGTCAAAACAGCAGCATATTTTCTTCAAGCCATGTGCTGTAAATTAAAGGTAAAAGCTCAATTAATACTAGATGGGAAAGCCCTTATAATGCGGTAAATGCTTTAACCAAATAATTGAAAAACAATTATTATGCCATGACATAAGTTGCTCAGTTTTAATAAAATGCGCTTAACCGTATAACAGTAGAGTCAATCCCAATAAATTGGACAAATTTGAATTTTTTTTAGGATTTTTCATCTGGCGAGATGTACAAATGAACATGAATTGTACGAATGGACATCAACTGTATTGAAAAAAAAATCGTGTTAATAGACTTGTTGCTCTAGAAATATATTTCGAAAGCTAAAATCCTTGCAAGAGATGCACACATTTGACTGCAGATTTCGCTTCTGAGGTACTCTGAAAGAGAAAAACAAACTTTTGATGACGAGCCAGATAATCTTGAGCTTTGTTTTCGCAAAGAATTCGCTAGTTTTAATTTAAAACTTGTACTTACGTTTCGTTTTAAGTTCTACGGCGATCGCTAAGCCTAACGAATCAAGACCTTTTTTTAAACTGTTTTCTGTACTTTGTTTTTGAATTTCCTAACAAAAATATTTGGGGTCAAAGTGAAAATATAAAATATAGTAGATTCAAATAATTGGACACGATGGAAATCCCAAGTAAGTAAGTGCCAATTTAGATGCTCGTGATGCGTTAGAACTAATTGATGGAACGCATGTGCAGTGAAACCGATAACTGGTAGTGATAATTATGATGTCGAACTCAAAAAATGGAAGAAAGCCGACATAACGGAAAAAGATATTTTTGCGACAATGGTGGATAAAAAGCCGTTAACCTTAATTTTGAACTGTGAAAATAGTAGAGAAATGTGAGTTAAATTATTGGATGTGTATGAACAAAGATCAGCGGACTCTGTTTATTTACTCCAAACTCAATTCCGAGAGTATCGCTACGTTACTGGTGATGATATAGCTACACATATTAATAAAATGGAATCTTTCCTTTGACGTTTACGTGAATTAAGAGAACCAATATTAGATTCCCTAGTGATGACAACTATTTTGAATACGTTACCATCGCAGTATTCCCAATTTCATAGTGCTTGGGACTCAACATTATTGGATGATCGTGCGCTGCCGAAATTAACATCTAGACTGATGATTGAAGAAACTAGATTAGGTATTGTTGTTGTGAATGTAAATCGTGAATAAGCTTTGGTAATGGAAAAACGGCAACTAAATAAGAACTTTTCCAAAACCAGAAGTGTTGAAAATGTTCATTTCAAGAATGAAAAAGGCAAGTATGACAAAAGGAAATCGAAATTACGATACTGGATACATGTGGCGACCTATTGGCGATCACGCGTAATTGTGTAAAGAATCAACAAAATGATAGAGATTTTGATAAGAAAAAGGATGATGCTCAAAGTTTTGCCTTTGTAAGTACACTTCAGTCAGATAAATCAGGAAGATCAAAGTGAATAATTGACTCGCGATGTACTCAGCATGTGTGTTGGAAACCTGAATATTTTACAACCTATAAAGAATTAGAAGAAAAAATTATGTTTGAACGTGGTGATGGTAGAAAAATATTAGCCAAAAGTATTGGTAATATCAGAATTAGTTCAAATCTAGATGAAAAAGAACATCATTTTTGTGATGTTATGTATTTTCCTGAAATGAAAGCAAATTTATTTTCTGTAAGATCAGCAGCGGAGAATGGTTTCAAACAAATCATTGAAGGAAATAAATGGAAATTTATGAAAAATAATAAATTTATTGTTGAAGGGCATCGATATGGAGATATGTACTTCCTGGATATAGATACTCTGGAAAATAAAGAAAACAGTTTTATAGTAAGAAATCATTAAGAACATTCTCTTCAAGTATGGCATGAAAGATTTGGTCATCAGAGTAAAAATAGCGTAAAAGAATTGCTGAAAATAAAAGGAATACAAATATTACAAACTGATGAGACTTAATATTGTGACGGTTGAGCAATTGGAACGTTTCAGTGAACAAATTTTAAAGAAAATCCAAAAGCCAGTAAAGTAGGGGAGATAATCGTTAGTGATGTCTGTGGTCCAATGCAAGAGCCATCATTTCAAGGTTCTAAATATTTTGTTACATCTAAAGATGATTATACCCAGAACCGTAAGGTGTATTTTATGCAACATAAAAGTGAAGTGAAAGATAAATTTCAACAGTACTTAGCATATGTTCAAACTCAAACTGGAAATACAGTCAAGGCAATGATGTCAGATAATGGGGGAGAGTATAAATATCATGATTTCATAGATTGCTTAAAGAAAAATGGAATTGAAATTGGACGATCACCTGCATATGCACCTCAACAAAACAGACGTGTTAAACGTGAGAATAGAACATTGCTAGGAATGGCTATAACGATGTTGTTGACAAAGGGACTGCCAAAACGCTTCTGTGCTGAAACATTGAACTGTTATGCATATATCTTAAATCGTATTGGTGAATGTCGTGAGAAAAGTAAAACACTTTGAGAAGCATGGTATGGAAGGGAAATTCATTCAAGCACTTGAGAATTTTTGGAAGTGAATATGTTGTCCAAATTTCTAAGCAAAGACATGCAGACAAGAAGCTTGGTAAAATAAGTAAGCGTGGAATCTTTGTGGGTATGAAGAAGTTATTGGAAATTATAGAGTATATATACATATACAGGTGAAAATCGAATTGAAATAAGTAGAGATGTTGAAGTTCATGAAGTTTCAGTGCCTAATACATTGATATATTGCAGCCAGGGAGAGCAAGAGGTGGAACTGATAGAGAAGGAAGACGAAGTTGACCAATTAGAACAACAAAAACCAGTGAGATACCAGTTGAGAGATCGAGCAAGAATACAACCACCTATACGCTATTCCTATCAGTCTCAAAAGTAATTGAACCCCATTCATATCAGGAAGCTATGGAAGCACCAGAGAAACAAACATGGATTGGAGCTATGAAATGTATTTTCATCAAAAGAATGGCTTTTGGAAACTTCTGAAACTTGATAAAAGCATAAAACCATTGACTGCCAAATGGGTTTTTCGTGTCAAAACAAATGCAAATGATGAAATTGAACACTTTAAACCATGTTTGGTGATTAGCGGATTTGAGCAACAGTATGGAGTGAACTTTGAAGGAAATTGTAGTCCTGTTATAAGATATGATACTGTACGTTTTATATTTTGGTTTATTTTGTTTAAGAAATTAAATATATCCCAATTTCATTGCAAGACCGCAATTTTAAATAGAACACTAGATAAACTGATATACATGGAGCAGCCGGAAGGTTATGATGATAGATATGGACGTGTTTCCAGATTGATTCGAAGTCTATATATTCTACAACATTCACCTAGATGCTGGAATCAAAGACTAACTGATTTTTTTAACAAATGCTGGATTTAGAGTTAGTAGTTATGACCCTTGTGCATATTTGAGTTATGTTCGTGAAAATCTAGTCATAATTGCTGTATATGTGGATGAAGGACTGACTGCTGCCACTAATTATGATGATATCCAAACACTTCTTAGCCAGTTGCAAATTGAATTTAAAATCACAATTTGTGACGATGTCAGAGAATTTCTTGGTTTTCAAATTGTATTAATGAAAGATAAAATAAGAATTCATCAGAGAGCTTATGCTAAAAGAAAACTCTCAATGTTTGAAATGAGTGACAGTAAACATTCTAAAGTGTCAATAGATAAAAGTTCCTTAGATATCTTGAGTCATGAAACCGAACTGGATTCTGAACATCTAATTGCATCATCTGTTGGAATATTAATGTATTTAGTTGTTGTTTCAAGGCCAGATTTGGCATATGCAGGTGGAAAAGCTGCACAGTGGATGTCAACACCTACTTTTGGTTCATGGAAATTCATGAAGTATATTTTGAGGTATCTGAAAGGTACGATAAGCACAGGAATCCACTATAGGGGCTTAACAGATGGTTATGTCAATGTGTTTTCTGATGCTGACTATGCTGGTGATGTGCAAACTAGAAGACCCACAACACAACAGAACATATTTATACCTTAGATGATGGTGCAATTACTTGAAGTAGTCAACGACTGTGGCACTTTCTACGACATAATCAGAATACATGGCTGCATCAATACCACCCAAATAATTGGTCTGGTTGACCAATTTGATAAGTGAATTTCAGCCTGGAATATATGGGCGTCTTCCTGTTGATAATCAAAGTGCAACTCAGTTAGCTAATAAACCAATTAACCACAGGCGCATCAAACACATTAATATCAAAAATCATCATATAAGAGAATTAGTGGAAGAGAAAAAGATCTTGATAGAGTATGTGGACACTGTGAATCAAGTAGAAGATATGATGACAAAGCCTATGGGTCATTTACGTTTAAAAGAAATAAGTGCAAATATTGGACTGGTGTAACATGCGAATTATTCATATTTCAGGAAAAGTCTAATTTTTGGGAGAGTGTTGAAATAAAACTTTACTTTACCTCATTCCTTATAGATGGAGCTGTGTGTTTATATAATTTTCTCTTCGTGTTTATTATACTTCGCCCGAACCGGCTATATTAGTGTACAAATCTCCGTAATTTGTGTTAAAACGTAAAGTAATAAATTCTGCCCTTTAATCTCACGTTATATCATTTTACAACAAAAAGTCCGCGCTGAGCTCTTTTGAAATAATTTAAAAGTGTTTGTTAATTTGTTAGTAATGCTTATCGGTATAAGAATTATTATTTTTGTAAATCATATTCGCATTTCCAAATTGTATACAAAGTAATTATGTTGTGAATTTGAGTTAACTTAAAATATAGTTTTTATGAAAATTAAAATATCTGCATTAACGGGACTCTGAAGTTGTTAAACAGTTTTACATTTTTTAATAAAGAAAATATAAGAAAAAAAACCTAATGGAGTAGAAGAATTGAAAATCAAACAAGTTCAAGAGCTACTGTCAGAAAGAAATCTTTTAATCCATTTAATTCTAGTACTATTTCTTTTTCGGTTAAATGTTTCCATTTTATCTCTCAAAGAATTAACCCTCAGCGGCAATCGTAAATATTTTTTATTTCCCTTAAGAATTTTAAAATGGTATCACTTTTGTCAGTTTCTGTAAAATACGACCGTATACACGAAAACTACAAACTTATTTCCTGTTTGACTTACAGATTTTATTCATTGTATTTGAGAAATTGAAGTACTCTCCATGTATTTACACGTCGAAATAAATTTGAGGAAAACATCAAAGTGTGCCGAGAAGTATTTCAGAGAAATATTTTCCCCCAAAAAGTCCCAAATTACAAACTTAGAAATTCAGTTGTACATGAATAGTGATGGAGATAGTTCCGATTCAATAAGGAAACCGTCTGATTGATGTTCGGAAAGGAAGAGGGAATTTTTTAATGTATTTAGAGTAGTATTATTATAAATTTCGTGGTTGTCTATGGTACATAAAAGATTCAAATTGGATCCGGTTTCAAAAGGAAAAATGCGAAAAGGATTCAAAAATGGAAAAGTAAATTGAATTATACTCAGCATCGATATTTTGGGCGATTTTTTTTTTTTATCATGTTTGATATTGTCATATAAAACAAAACTTTATTAACCATGGCAATATGGCGAATGTTTATGAGAAAATTATTTCATTTGAAAACACTATAACTATATTTGAAAATATTTCACATTTCAGTTATAGTAAGACAAGTCTAGTGAGAGATATAGTACAGTAACTTTAGCATTTTCTTTCGAAATAATTTTAAAACAAGGTTTTTTTTTTCTTTTTCACAGAGGGCTTTGTTATGTCATTCTAAATGATTCCCTAACAGTCCTCGACATTCTTCTGTACGCTTCTTGGGGTTGTACGTTGTTGGGCGGAGATTTTTAATTTAGCTATATAGGCAAATAGGGTGTCATTTTCTAAGTAGGTTTTTCCGTTGAATCCAATAAAACCACAACAAAATTGATACAATCAATAGCTTCTGAGTTATAATTGTTTTTATGTAAAAAAAGTAAATTTTTCTTCTAGACATTTTTTTATTAAAAATTGTTTTCATTACAAATCTTGATTATATGGGCGATCAGAGAGAGAATATTTTCAAAGATTTCTTCTATTGGTATGGTACAACATTTAGACAAGCCTGTCCATGACAATTGCTATAAGCTAGAGAACATTGTAGCCCCAACATTCGGCATCCGCGCAGATTGCCGCAACCTTTGAAGCATGAGAAGAAAATCGGATTTAAAAGCAAATCTGGAGCGGAGGGTTGGGTTGCCTTTATCCACCCTTTGAGTTAAAGAACTTAAAGGTTCCTAGACATGTTTTTCGGAGAAGATCGCATAATAATGCGATCGCTGACGCTTCCTTGTCAGCATATGGAGCTGCAATCTATGTTCAATCTTTACCAGTTGAAGCTTGAAAGATCTCCTACTGCACAACTTCTATGTAGCAAATCCAGGCTTTTGCCCATAAAAACTGTGCCAGTTCTCCAGTTAGAGTTGTGTTCTTGTCTTCTGTTAGCTAAATTGATGCATAAAGTTCTAATATCACTGGACGTTCAAATAGAAGATGTTTTTCTCTGGACTGACTCCACGATTTCTCTCTCATGGATTAGAAAACCCCCACATTTGCAAAAAACTTTTGTTAGTAATAGAGTTGCCACTATCCAAGACCTTACCGACTCGTACTAATGGCAACACATATCATCGGTAAATAATCCAGCTGATGTCATATCTCGAGGACTGGATAACAATGACTGGATGAACTTTTGACGTGTGAATTTTGGTTTTGTGGTCCGAATCTTCTCCCTCAAAAAATTCAGCAAGTAGAAAATCATCCGGAAGATATTGAAAATAACATTGAGTATGCAGCAGAATTTAAACCAATTCAGGACTTTAACCTTGCAATTAAGACTGAATTGTCTTTGTTTAATTATTTATTTACTTTGATTAATAATTTTCTAAATTAATTCTTATTGTGAGTAATATTTTTAAATTTGTAACTGTCGAAATGCAAAGAAAAAAAAAATATGGTCCTTTGTTCTCTGGTGAGTTAAAGAAAGCTAAAGTTTTCCTTATGAAACAGGTACAATATTCTTCATTTTCTGAAGATCTGAAAAATTTGAAGAACCAGAGGAACATTTCAGGTAATAGTAAATTAAAATTTCTCAATCCATATTTAGATTATGAAGGAATTATTAGAGTAGGAGGTCGCTTAGACAATTCCGGTCTGATCTATGAAAAGAAACACCCTCAAAAGAAATACCATGCTACCTCATAATCATAGATAAAGTGAAATTATTTTTGAATTTTATCATATAAAGTTTTTCTATCTAGGGCCGTAATCATTATTGCATAATGTTAGGCAAAAATATTGGGTACTAAATGGACGATCTTTGGCTCGTAAAACAGTTCACAGATGCATAGCCTGTTTCCAAAATAAACCCATGGGGGCAAATCAAATTATGGGAAATTTACCCTCAGAAATCCTAGCCACCATTTCAAAGATGTGCGATTGATTTTTGTGGACCCTTATGATAAAGTACAAAAACCAAAATAAAGGAAGTTATAATAAAATTTTTGTGGCATTATTTGTTTGTCTTGCAACAAAGGCAATCCATTTAGATATAGTTACAGATTTTAAAACCAAATCTTTTATTGCTACCCTAAAGTGGTTTTTCGCTAGAAGCTATAAAAGCTCAGTTATGATGTCAGATAATGGAACTACTTTTGTAGGTACTAAATACGGAATTGAAAAAAATTACATACCCTGGTATGTAAACCTAATGAAGCATTGTCTAATTATTTGGCCTCTGAGGCTGTTACCTGAAAATTCATCCCTTTTCGTTCACCCAATTTTGGTGAATTATGGGAGGCTGGGGGTGAAATCTCTCAAGTATCATCTTAAAAGAACCTTAGGAAATTCTCGAGTCACACACGAAGAATTTTGGACTTTAACTGCAGAAATATAAGCAATTTTAAATTCTCATCCCTTAGTACCTTCGTCGCCAGATCCAAATGAAACTGAAGTTTTGACCCCTGTCCATTTTTTGATAGGCCGACCAATCACTTCTATTCCTGAACCGGATTTGACAAAAAATAACAATAACAGATTATCAAATTGGCAGGCAATTACGAAAATGACCCAAATGATATGGAAAAAATGGAAAAAGGATTACTTGAGCCAATTTACAGCAAAGAACCAAGTGGTGTGTTGAAAAGGAAAATCTTAAAGTAGGATGTATAGTCATAAAGAAGACAATTTACCACCCCGGCAAATGGGCAATGTGTCGTGTTTTAAAGGTAATACTTGGCTTTAATGGAAAAAAAAATCTGATTGTTAAAAAATAAAACAGCAACAGGTGTAGTTACGAGGTCCATCTCAAAAGTTTGTCCACTTCCATTAGAATATTGAATTATTAACGCAATTATATTAGCGTCATTTATTGTTTACATACATGTTTCCTTTTTTTTTGAAAGATTTATTATGCATATTAAGTACTATATTGTTTTAAAGGTTAGATATGTATAATGTTTTGAAAGTTTAAATATGTACGTGTTTTGGAACTTGTATGTAATTGTATTTTAAATAATTTTTATTGTAAGCAATCTGTTCAAAAATATTTAGTGTTGTTTTTGTTTTGGATGTTGGTAGATGTAAACTGAGGCCGGTATGTTACCGTTTCCCTTGTCCTTGGCTTTTGCGCACGCCTCCAAGGCGCATTCTATCTTAATTTGTGTTTTGCCGTTGGCAACATTTTAATATTCGTCATTAGTTTGTTTATCGGCGATCTATGCGGACCTATGGTGTATTCGCTGGATCTACAATTCTTCGAACAATGTGAATGTAATTGCGTATAATCTTTCGTGTATATAAATAATTTGGAAGTAACCTTTTGTTTTTAATAAAAACCAGCGATCGTTAGTATTATTATTATACTTGGCACCATTCGACACAAGCATTTAACAAAGTACGTGCCGCATCAAATAGTCTATTAATAACGCAGCGTTGCTTTTATCTTGATGCTCCTGGTGGCTCAGGAAAAACTTATATATATTTATAATACACTAATGTGTTTAATTAGAGGGAAAAATCAAGTTATTTTACTTTATGCAACCACTGGAATTTCATCAGTTTCACTAAAATATGGCCGAACAGTAAAAAGTGGATTTAAATTACATGTGCCAATTACAGAAACATCTACATCATCAATGAAAATTTCATCACCAGAAGCACATGTTCTTCGAGTAGCAAAATTAATAATTATTGATGAAGCTACAATATTGCCAAGTCGCGCTCTTCACTGCATTGATAATTTATTGCTTGAAATAATGAGTAATGAATCGCCTTTCGGAGGAAAAGTAATTTTACTGGGAAGATATTTCAGACAAACGTTACCAGTTGTACCCAGATGAAATAGGATTAAAATTGTAGAGACATGCTTGAAATCTGGCCCTTTTTGCAAACATTTTGTTCAATTACAACTATATGAAAATATGCGATCTGAAGGACAAAATAATTTTAATAGATGGCTTCTTAATATTGGCGAGGGCAGGATTGAAATTCCCCAATCAATGATTTGCAAAAAATATATTATATCTGAAATTTGTGGAAATCAGCTCAATATTGAAACAGTTCAAAATTTATCAACTAAAGTAATTTTGACAACAAAAAATGCACATACAATGAACATCAATAATGAAATTTTAAATCTACTGCCAGGCGAATCAAAAGCATATTACACTGTGGACTCTGTAGTATTAGATGACATAGAAAATAAAATAAATTATCCATCTGAATTTCTACATGCTCAGACACCATCAGGAATGCCACCACATAAAATTAGATTGAACATAGGTGCAATAATAATGCTTATCAGGAATTTAAATCAAAAACAAGGATTATGTAATGGAACATGTCTAATTATAGAAAACCCCCACACATATTTTCTTGATGTCAAAGTTTTGAAGGAACTAACAAAGGAGATAGATTATTTATTACCAGGATCTATTTGGCACCAAGTGAGACATCACTTCCATTCATACTTAAAAGAAGACAGTTTCCTGTGATAAAGGCGTTTGCAGTCACAATATGCAAATTCCAAGGTGAAACATTTGATTCTGTAGGTACCTGTAAAAGTTTGTTTTTAGTCATGGTATGTTATATGTTGCTTTATCGAGGTGCAAAAATTAAAGCAAAGTTAAAGTATTTATAAATGCAGCTGAGAAACAAGGAGAGATACAACATGACAACCGAACTTTCACAGAAAATGTAGTTTACCCAGAAGTATTGTAAATGTTAATAGTGTGTTTCTTAGAACATAAATATGAATAGTACATGAATATTTTTGTATTTCTAATTGTAAAAGTCAATAAAAGCTATTTGTACTGATGTTGCATTATATCTATAACTGTTTCTTTTTACTGAGCTCTGTAATTTCTCCTCAGTTTTTTTTAAATCTTATTTACATCATAATACAAATTTGTTGTTAAAACACCAGAGGCCCATGCATTAATCAGGCCCTGAATTTCACGTTTCAGATAAGTTTTCCTTATTGTCGATGCATGTATCTGAATATTTTTATCAATTATTTCAAATTTTAAGTAAAAATTATGATTTCTGTCCACCGTCCTAGGACGGGCATTTACACTAGTTTCTTTATATTTAGAATATCACCATTATAAATGTTCGGGTTGTCCATGATCCATAAAAGATTCAAATTGAATCCAGTTTCATAATCAAAAATGAGAAAAAGATTGAAAAAAGAAATTGATCGTTGAATTATGCTCAGAATACATGCATATTTTATGTGAATTTTTAAAATTATGTTTGACATTTGTTCTATTTAATAAAACCTTATTAACTATAACAAAGTGGCGAATGTTTAAGAATACTTTCATTTGAAAATATTATATTATATTTCAAATTATTTCACGATTAATAATCATTCATAGCAAGAGAAGTCCAGTGAGTGGTTAATGAATATAGGGTCTGAAAGTCAAAAATGTAAAGAGGATTAAAATTAGAAAAGCTATGGAGTTGTACCCAAAATGCGTCGATATCTAATTTGATATTTTCTATGATGCTTTCTGCCTTTCTGTACAGTAAACCTTTTTTGCAACAATAGCGAAAGGAACAGACAAAAATACCAATATTCACAGTATTAAAGATGAATTTACTGATTCCACAAAATAAATTAAAATATTTATAGAGGGTACATACAAGAATGATTAAGAATTTAAAAATAATCATGAGGTTAACTTTAGCTAACATAAAATATAGTTTTTGTGAACATTTAAATATTTGCATACACTGGTCTCTGAAGTTATTAAATAGCTTTATATTATTTTTTTGATAAAGAAAAAAAGAGAAAGCTAATGGAGTAGAAGAACTGAATTTCAAACAAGTTCACGAGCTATTGTAAAAAAAATATTTTAATTCATTTAATTCTAATACAGTTTCTGTTTCGAATAAATGTCTCAATTTTTTTCTCTCAAAGGATTAACCAGCAGTGGCAATCGTACTTATTTTTTTTATATCCCTTAAGACTTTTAAAATGATACCACTTTTGCCAGATACGCTACAGGCACGTTTTATTATAAAATACGACTTCATGCACGAAAACTACATACTTATTTCCCGTTTGAGTTACAGATTTTATTCACTGAATTTGAGAAATTGAAGATGTAGCCATGTATTTACACGTCGAAATAAATTTGGCGAAAAGATCAAACAGCGCAGTTTCAGAGGAAGATTTTTCTCTCACAATGTCCCGAATTACAAACCTAGAAATTCAGTTGTACATGAATAGAGTTGGTGATATTTCCGATCCAATAAGGAAACCGCCTGTAAAGAAATGGGGACAGATTTTTTTCGATTATTATAAATTTTGGGGCCGCCTGTGCTTCATAAAAGATTCAAATTGGATCCGGTCAAAAATGTGAAAAGGATTGCGATTGGAAAATAATATTGAGTTGTATTCAGGCAGCGGCCTAGGAATTAAAATATATATTTTAAATAAATTGAACAATTAGGATTATCATTAGTTAATAAAATATCTATGATAATAATTATTCATTCATACTAACTATTAATGCCTTTATTACACAATCAATATAAGATTTGAGATACTGAATTCTAAATAGTTGCGGTTGTCAATATATAGAGATAACGAGGAGTTAAGGGGGTATAGGTCTCCCCTTACATATAAAATGTTTTTTCAGAAAATAAATAGTCCTGTAGTTTTAGGGCATTTAATATTAAATTAATTTAAATTAAAAATGTGACATAGATAGCTGATGTTGAGATCTTTGATCTGAGAAGATTTACACGTTAGAAATATAAACAATATTTATAGTGTTGAACAAATTGGTATGCTACACAAATAAAGACAAAAATTATTAATTTTCGGTACTGAGTTTTCATTCTTTCAAATTTATTGCCATCATTTTCAGTACTGTGTTTTAACCATATAAAATGAATTTTCCCGAATTAGTGACCTAGCTAGATCGTTTTTTCGTGCTCCAATTAGTATAGAAACCATGTTTTCTGAAAATCCTTCCATATGTTTTCGATATATAGATTTATTTTCAGTGATAACTTTGTTTTAACCTGTCAAAACGAACTTTTCTGAATTTTATGACATAGCTAGATCAATTTCTCGTGTTCGAATTAGTGTACAGGGTGTTTCACTACCAGATCGACAAACTTGCAGGATGTGTAGAGGGCACAGAGACGATTCGGAATCACATAGGAATGCAGGGTCGAAAATGCCGTAGTTGCGAGCTATGGTTCAAAGAAGCAGAGAAAAAGAACAGAAACAGCAACACATTAATGGGACAGGATGTCGCATGGATTCACTAACGTTCTGGAAGATTCCTGGTGTGTCGCGTATCTGCCGGCAGCTACAGATATTCAAGCGGCGAGGCAGGATACGCGACACACCAGGAATCTTCCAGAACCGTAAGTAAATACATGCGACCCCGCTGTCAAGCCCGCCCAACGACTTCTGGTAGTAATTTCGAACACCTTCTGTAGTAAAACCTTTCAATAAAATGTTTTCTGTCCCATTAATGTGTTGCTGTTTCTGTTCTTTTTATCTGCTTCTTTAAACCATAGCTTGCAACTACGGCATTTTCGACCTTGCATTCCTATGTGATTCCGAGTCGTCTCTGTGCCCTCTACACCTCCTGCAAGTTTGTCGGTTTGGTAGTGAAACACACTGCAGAAGACACGTTTCGTATAAATCGTTTGAGCATTTTTTGATTTATAGCAAGCAGCATTTTCAGTGCTGAGTTTTTTTTTAACCAATTAACGTGAAGTTTCTTGAATTCGAGAGCAAGCTAAATTGTTTTCTCATGCTCGATTTAGTATACGAGGCAAGTTTCCCGAAAATCGTTCCAGCTGTTTTCGATATCATCCGCAATCAGAAAAATTGCCTTCTTGTGTAATATACAGGTTGTCTCCAAAACATTGACCTCGGCTTTTATTCCTTAAATATTGATCATAGACACATATGATAAATGACAAAGTTACGTAAAAAAAGTACAGAATTTTATGAAATCGATTAAAATTTTCAGGGGATTAAATTTGAAGAGATACAAAATTAAAATTTTTATATGGCCCCTGGACAAAAAATTTCTCAACGAGCAAAATGTGCCCATGCGCTAATAAGGTCAAGTACAAAATTTGAGCATTTTATGATAAAAGTCACAGAGATATGAAAATATATGAATGCAGAATTAAACCACTTTTCGATACCTGGATATGAGTTCGCAAAGCGGAAAAATCATGTAGGATGATCGCACTTCATGGGTCGTACACAAATTACGAAAGAGAACTACGATTGCAAGCTGTTTTAATGTCCATTGACTTTGCCATTTATAAGTTTTATTCTGCAATTCATCATGTAAAATTTTAAGGTATTTTTCAGGAAGCATAGTTTTGTAAACTTGTAAATAAAACTAAAGATAAGAGCCATATTTTATTTGCTTATGATGCATTTCTGCATCACGTCGTCTGCACTCTAACTGTAAACATTTACATTTTAATTTATGATCAATCCCTCACCAACTTTGTTTAAAAATATCTCTGAGACATTTTATGATAAAATGCTGAAATTTTGTACATGACGTTATTAGTGCATAGGGCACATTTTACTCATTGGGAGATTTTTTATACGGGAGCCGTCTAAAAATTTAAATTTTGTTATTTCTTCAAATTTAATCCCCTGAAAATTTTAATAGATTTCATAAAATTCTGTACCTATTTTTATGTAACTTTGTAATTTATAATTTATGTCTATAATCAATATTTAAGGAATAAAAGCCGAGGTCAATGTTTTTGGGACACTATATATGGTACATGTACTATCGAATGGAATTTATTTTGAAACTGCACGATTTAGTGACTTTTTATGACTTTTTAAATAATTTAAAGCATCAATTATTTGTTTAAATGATACGTCTCTATTATCCCGTTGTCCACTTTTCATAAGAAAAAACTATCGCCAAACTGTAAGATTAAACGCCAAAAATGCAGTTCCATTTACTTGATGTCAGAAGCATTATACGTGTTTGTTATGCCATCAAGTGGTTTTTAATTCGACATTTGCGTGTATTTTTCATTATGTTTTACTGATTTATTAGTTATTTCCTTAATGAAAATAACAATTGTGTCCTTAAATTCTTATATTTTATTTATTTATTTATTTTGATAGTCCAATGGCAACGTTCACCCGTTTATTTGGCGTTACAGTTTGTCGACAGTTTTTTGTTATAAAAAGTGGTCGACGGGATAATATAGAAGTACCGTTTAAATTATCTCAGCAATGATAACTGTTTGCTTTAATAATTTAAAGTATCTACTGGCAAAGTTACAACAATTGACAATTGATTGTCCAGACCAAATTAAAAAGAAAAAAAAAAGATTAATCATAAGATCAGATTACTAATTAGATTCAACACTTTGATGCTAAACTGACATCTGTCAACAAAAAAGACAGATTTTCATTTCATGTTGAGCATAAAATTATTATGCAGTTGAATTGCTTGAAATATGTGTTGCATCAGAATATGCTCGGAACAAAGATTAATTGTGTATGTCACTTTATAAGACGGAAATATACTCGTTGGTGGGAAAGGAACATCCATTCCAATTATGGAAAAAGAACGAAGAAACTACAGAAATAAATTATAAATTGAAAACTTTAAAAATCTGCCACATATGAAGTTTTATGCAATTATTGAAAAATAATAATTTCTCCATGTTTGCATAAAACTGATGAGCTTAAAACAGTGGTTGTTTTTTAGAAGATATGATATTGAAAAGAATCATGATTGAAGCGGATATTTTTAAACTTTTTTATTCCGTGGAACGTTAAATTTTATTTTATTACATGCATTGTTTTCAACAATGATATAGATACTTTTATAACTGCTACATAAATGAATAAGTCATTAAAACTGATACATAAATCATACTCCGCTACTGTAATATTTTTTAAACTGGGTCATTAGGAAATATGTAGGTTAAAAAATCATTTTAGAATGTTCAAAAACTGAAATATTTTAGACCTCTGATCCAGCTGTTTAAGCTGTATCAATCAGCCTACCAAAACAAGTGAAATATAAACATAAAAAATTCAATCACGTGATCAAATCGACTTCAGATTTTCTTGGGCGAAATGATCTCAGCCTATTGAAGAATCTGTTGGTTATGAAAACCAATCTGGGTAATCCAGACCACATGATATCGTTCTGAATGTTTTGTATTTTGTCTGAGTCAATATAGGCATGTATTCCTTTTACCATTGTTTTGGAAGATAAGGAGGTGTAGTTATTGGTTTCACCTGTTTTGTAACATAAAAGTTAGAAAAGTTGAATTATTTCTTAATTCCATTTTCCAACACGACTTCTCCATATTCACAACCTCCTTACGATCAAGGAACCCGATCGATGTATCGTGAACGCAACCTATGTGTATTTCTGATTTCAAAATAAATATAAAAGTAAAATTAGTTAAAAATGCAAACAGACAGACACCCCCCCCCTCCCCGAAAGAAAACAAAATAAAACAAAAAGAAAACACGCTTTTATAAGCAGTCAATGTTTATCTTTAATATCATGCCTATTTTTATGACTGCAATTTATGTTGTTCCGTTTGTTACAATACGAGAATTTAGCGAGGGCCATGATAATGGAGTTTTGATAATTTAGTTCCGAAAATATGAAAATATTATATTTTCATCGGAAACACGCAAGTGTACACAATTTCTAGAAATCTATTACATCAGGAAGTGAGTGAAAAAAGGAATCACAAAGTTCTATCTTTATATCAACTCAAATTAAATAAAAGAGTGTAAATTACAAATAATTTTCAAGGGAAAAAACCCGCCTTCATGTATCAGGGTACGTTTACTATACAGGGTAAGTTTTTTAAGACGCAACCCTGATTTTAAACGCTCATCAAGCCCACAAAATATAACAGAGAGAAGGTTCAACTGCTGGGCTATGGTTACATTGGACCAAGATACGCATGTCTGTTGAGTGTTGTTCTTCTCGTTTCTAGTTCATAGTGTGGTGTAGCAAGTTGAAATTGTTGTTAGTAGTCGTCGGTTTTGAACACTTACACTATGTCTTTGTTGTTGTTGAGTATAATTTTGCGACCCATTCGTACGGAAAAGAAAGTTTTCTGATGCATTTCCAGATGTAAAGTATCAAATAAGAGCACTATTAAACGAACTTTCGATCGTTTTCGTGTGCATGGCAATATACGAAACCGTCCAAAATGTCGAACTAAACAGAAATTATCCTCGAAAAAGCTGGCTCATCGTCTCACTGAGGGACATTTTCAATATCTTTTATGGCTGTTCGAATTACGTAAACAAAAATTTATCATAAGTTGTCTGTTTTTTCTTTCTTTCTTTTTTTTTTGTTCTGGATTACATTTAAAAAAACCTCACCCTGTACTTGTCCTTGCGACTAAATCTTCACTGAAAAACATGAAGTCAGACATGTTTTTCATATCCTCGAAGTTCAAGGACAATTCGTTAAGAATTTCAGTAGGTATTCGACAAACAGTGTAAAAATTTAAAGCGTCCGGTCACTGGCCCTTAATTTTTGGACATCAGAGTACGTAAGCTTATCAAAATAGATATTTATGAGCCAAAATGGTATACATAGTTTAGTATTAAATGTAAAAATCAATAATAATAATCAGAGATATAAACACACATACACACATATATATGCATACATATACGTGAAAAACATTTTTATATAATTCTACAATTCTTAAATAATGTCTTCAAAGCAATCTATATTGCTTTTTTGTCGGAAAATAACGATATAAAATATTAGTTCTAGTACATGAATGAATTAATTTTTATCCAATTGGAAAAAGTAATATAAAGTAGCCCATTTGCACGATTATTTTTGCCAACTATAATGATTGTATCCTCTTTTTCTCGATTTATCCTTGCTACTGAAGAAAAAACACTGATATAAAATACAGATCTTCAAACTCATCGAAGTATGTTCGAACCGGAAAAAAAACTTTCAGAGCAAAAAATTAGAGGGGAAAGAAAATCTCCTTTTTCTCGGGAAAAAAATTGATTCAATTGATTCAAAATGTGTGTTCCTTTTTCCTGTTTATGCCTTTTCTTTTTTGGAAAACTTTTACGGGGCTCCCCGGCATCTTGTCTTTCTATAGATATAAATTTTCATTAATCTAAGATGCTTTTATAATCTCAGATATTGTGAAAGCTGAAGATTTTATTTTACATTAACCATTGTTTAAAATATACAGTATTATAACAGATCTAATTTTTAAAAAACGTTTTGTAAATAAATAAGAAAATAAAATACAAAAATTGTTTTAATTTCTTTTTTTAAATTATATATTCATTTTTAGAATTTTACTGCATAAAAATCATATTTGTGAAAAGTATAAAGCTCTAAAACAATATTTTAACAGTTTTAATAAGCTAAAAAATAATAATAAATTTTAAAAAACATGATACAAAATTGTAAACTATTTTTATTGCATTTATTAGCTGAAATAATAGTAATATTTATTGTTTTTTTTTTTCACTTTTTAGGGTTTCGTTCATCTCACGAAACCCTATTACTCCCGCTCCGTTGTCTATTCGTCACAGAGCCGATCTCAGAAACTATATACTAACTTACAGGGATGAAAAATTATGTACTTATAACTAAATACCTACTATGAAGCTCAAAATATTAAAATTTGAACAAATCGTATTATTTTAATATAGAGAGATAAAAAACTAAAATTCTAACAGCCTTTTCGTATTAAATTTAAACATTTTTCGTTATAGTAGTTGCCAAAAATTAAAAATCCACAATAAAATTCTTTCTACAATAATTAATTTTCTATTGAAAGATTTCCACGTGAAAAATGAAAATGAAATAAAAAGTTTCACCAATTGAAAAAGAAAAATAATATGACATCTTACTGGTAATAAAACAGAAATTTTTAAACATTTCTCAATAATACAAGGAGTATGAGTATGTGTATGTACAGAAAGCAGATTAATATCAAATCATTAGAGAATTAAAAAGAAAATTAATCAGACGTCATATTAGAAGTTTAACGGATTTTCCAAATGTTTGAGAATTATACAAAGCGAGTATCAATATGAGTAATAGAGAATAGTAAATATATGAGTTTGAGGAATGTATTGAATCATGATAAAAACCCGATTATGGAAATATTCGCATATTTTAACGTTTTGAAGGTGTACAACATGTTTAATTTTGAAATTATTATTTTTTAAATATTGCATTTAGTCCACATGACAGATATTATTATGACAGAGTATAATAGCCGGTAAATTTTTACTTTATAAAAAGCCTTTTTTAAAAATTTTTTTTAAATGAAATTTATTTGGATTTATTAAAGAAAGATTAAAGTGTTTTGAAAGGAAAATTAAACGAAACCCTTTGTGCAATCTTCGATCACACTTACCCACTTGTTTATTATACTCTTTTATTTAACTAAACTTGGTTTTAGCATGTAATGATTAAATTTTACAATAATTTTATTCCTGCTATGCTAGAATTATAAAAAATAGTTACAAAGGTGTGTTTCCAATGACTAATATTTTTAGAACTTAATTATAAATTAATTTTAAGGCATTTTGCCATTACCCCCACCATAGGTGATAAATCGCCAAATAATCTTTATAGTTACGATTGTACTCCAGTTACAATAACAATGGATTTATTTACGCGCCAAACCATGCTTGTCAAAAAAAGGCTAACTGGCTGAGAAGCTGTACCAACGATATATTTTAAACACTATAAAGTAGAAAATATAAATAAAAAAATGAAGTGCTTAATATATATATATTAAAAATACGCCTTATTCAATTAATAGTTTCATGTTATTTTAATAATGATTATACATTGAGAAATGAGGTTAGAAATTCTAAAAAGATAGGTTAAATAATGTTTTTTTTTTCTTTCCTGTTGCCATATCTTAAAAAAAAAAATAGAAAATTGTAATAAAAAAATATAGTCACTAGTTCACGCTTCCTACCAAACATAAAAATGCGGCAAATTTTCCATAATCTGGCTCAGTGCCCACGCCAAATTAATGTATTTTTACCAATTTTTTTTTTTTTTTTTTTTTTTTTTTTTGAACTACATGAACTGCACTTATGTAATTAGGTGTGATTTTTAAGATAAACATTAAATGCTTATAAAAGAAGGTATTTAAATAAAAACTATTTCTACTTTTATAGTTATTTAATTTAACTTTGTTTTTGTATGTAAATGTGGAATTTTGTTATTGATTTTTCACTCACTTCCTGATGCGCTGAAATTATAAAAATTATGTATACGTAAAGTGTTTCCGATGATAATATAATTTTTTTTACATTTTTAGAAGTTAATTATAAATTAATAAATTAATTTTAAGGTATTTTTCTGTTAGCGGACTGCAGGCGATGAATCGCCAAATAATCTTTATGGTTACAACTCTTTACGAGGTTTAAAAAACAATGAGGTTTAATTATACGCCAAATCACGTTCGCCAAAATAGTCCAACTAGATGGGAAACCGACATAATGGAATATTTTAAACACTAAAAAGTAGAAAATAAAGAGTGCCATAATTTTTTTTAAATACTCTTTTATTTTTTCAATTCTTGAAATACCGTATCGCGACATTTCATTCCATAGTTATTATTTTATCAACGATAAGTGTATTGCATGACTTTCAGAATGATATTTTATACTGCTCCAAAAATGCTTGGGACTATGGGAAGAGTTATAATATGTGAAAGTATGAGTATAATTATGTGTGATTAGGCGGGGCTAAGCTGAGCAAATGGCTCATTTTACGGCTGATATATGACCCGAATATGTGCGATTTGCTCGTCTTAGAAAATTGTTTAGTAATAGTGGGTTATAGATGTTGAATAATTTAATAATTTGTTTTGATAGAATAATTTGTTAATAATGAAATAATTATATAATTTGTTAATAATAATAATAATAATAATAATAATAATAATAATAATATTATTATTATTAATTTGTTAATAATTAATAATTAAATAATTTGTTTTGATAGACATAAATATTAGCAATATATAAGATTTTCTTTTCCTTTTTTTATTTAATTTGTGAAATTTTGTCAAATGAATACTGCTTTCAATAGTCTATAATTTCTATGTCTTTCAAAACAATATGTGGCGCATATTTTTTTTCGCAGAAAATAATACGAAGCATGCGTTGCACAGTAAGATTAACAATTTTTACCCATATACGATAAAATGGTTGAATAGTTCATACTATTAAGTTATTTTTTTAACAACTAAAATGATTGTATTCTATTTTTCGTGATTTATTCTTCCTCCAAGAAGATAAAACACTAATATAAAAAAGGAACTCCAACCTTATCAAAGTATGTTTGAATCGAAAACAAAAAACTTTCAAAGTAAAAAGTTACAGGAAAAAAATGCCCTTTTTTACATTGGGGGGAGAAAGGAATTGATGGAATTGATTTAAAGTGTGTGTTCCTTTTGTGTGTTTTCTTTTAGTCATTTTTTGAAAAAACTTTTACGGATGCATTTCATTCCAGTATCTTTGACATAGATTTATAAAAGGTATACATTTTTATTAATGTAAGATACGTTTCTAATCTAGGAAAGTGTAAAAGCTGAAGATTTTATAGTATCTTAAACATTGTTGAACGAAACTCCATGCATCATTAAAACTGATCTAGTTTAATCATCATTATAACTGATCTAATTGAGATTAGCGCTGCAGTTCGTAGCCATGTCCAACAAATAAGAGGGGATTATGCCATCCTGGATATCGTTCAGGTATCTCAGTAGGAAAAGCATTGGCATGGCAAGCCAAGGTACCCAGGTTCGAGTCCTGGCCTGTTGGAACAACTATGATACTCCAACCATTTGGATATGATCTAATTTAGTTTATAAGTTTTGTATATACTAAATAAGCAATTAAATGCAAAAGTCGTTTTATTTTATTATTATTCATTCTTAAAAAAAAAATTATTGCATATAAATCATACATGTAAAAAGTATGTTGCTGTAAAATAATATTTTAACAATTTTAATTACAGGACTTAGGGTGAATATATGTTAATAAATCAATGTTAGAAAATTCATAGACTATCTTTAATGCACTGATAGCCGTATCAATATTCGTGCAATTTTTCTTTTTTGTACTTTCTCGGGATAGCATATTGGGCCATGCTACTCAGTGATTATTTCATGAACAGATATGTGTACCGTATGACTTTCAAAATGATATTTTATACTGATATGAATTCCTATAAATTTAAACTCATTTCTAATGCATACAAAATTTTAAATTTCAGAAATGACTACAAATTAGCAATTTATTACTGATATTAAACATTCAATCAAGTTGTTACATAAACCAGGCAAACACAAGATATATGCAATTAATCTGTCTTCCAGCCCCCCTATTCGTCCATATACAAATTAAATTTGTTAAATTGAACTTAAATCCGAGAATTTTAAATTTGTTGTTAGTGTAGATTACAGTGTGTTTACATTAATGGATGAATTAGGAACTAGTTTGCAGAAAGTCAGGGGATTTGGCCACGAATGGTGCAAGGGGCAGATTATCCTAGTTTAAATAGAAAAGTATTAAGATCTTTAGGGAGAAAAAAAACGGAAGTGTACTTATTAACGATTCCTGGATTAAAAAAAAAAATCAGATTAAAAATGTAATTTTTTTTTGTTTGCTTGAGTCGTAAATGATTAAGATTTTTCAAAATTAGGTGTACCGAACTTATAATGTTTATACACTTATTTAACTATTCACTGCAAAAAATAATTGTTGATTTTACAGTATAAAACTGGCAGCTGGGTGCCAGTTTTATACTGTAAAATCAACAATTATTTTTTGCAGTGTTGGTAAGCAATGTTAATATTGCTTTCACCATTTAAAGAATATTTGGCTGCAAAAGGATTCACTGTAAAATATCCACACTGTTGCAAGTAGTGCCTTATATATATATAAAAAAAATCACTCCTTAAAAATATAGATAGAAGGAATATTTTTCCGTCTTTAGTATATTTTTTATGGTACCCAAGGGGGCTATGTTTCTTTCGGATGTAATGCTTGTGTTGCTTTCGCAGAGAATATGTTTTCCCTTTTCAGAACTTTGTGCGTTGTAAAGTCAAAATTAAAATTTATATTTTGAAATAGATTATATTTCAACTTTTGAGATGGAAAAATGCTACCATAGAAATGAGTGTTGAATCGATGAAATGCATGAAAAATTCCGTTCAATAACAAAAATATGTTTTAATTATAAAAAAAGCTAAATAGTTGTGTGTTTCTGTACTTAGCTACGTTTGTTTCAGAAAAGATACTACGTTTTTCAATACATATTTTTCAAACTAATACTGTAAAGAACTTGAATGATGGATGTTCATACGTTAACAATTGCAGCAGATAATTAATTACACGAATTCATAAACCAAAACCAATAACAGCGTTGTAACGCACAAATATGAAAAATTGGCACAAAAAATTGCATACGGCCGTTTCAAGGATTCCTGGATCCCCTTCCTTAGTGCAGAAGAAAAAGGATTAAAATGGGTTCAAAGAACTTCTCGGTTATAGCTCCGAGTACTGGCTTGAATGAAAATGCTAAAGCAAGATTGCAGAATGAAATTGCTTTATGAATGACTTGAATGAAATTGCTTTAGCATTTTCATTCAAGCCAGTACTCGGGGCTATAACCGAGGGGTTCTTTAAACTCATTTTAATTAATTTTTTTTTCCCACACTGAGGAAGGGATTCAGGAATCCTTGAAATGGACTTATGCATTTTTTTGTGCCAATTTTTAGCTCACAGGCTATCAAAGCCTGAGAGCTTATGTGCCCGCCCGTTCTGTATGTATGTATGTATGTATGTACAGTCGTGGGAAAAAAAAACGGAACACCCCCCACTAACTCTGCAACAAATTATAGTAGAAGGACGTGACTGGTACCAAACGATTGGAAATAAAGTCTACTTTTAAGTGATGTATCTAAAATTTGCTTAAGGGGCCATCTACATATTAAAACCAGCCTAAACTTTATTTTTTTCAATGGCAACACCCACTTTTGACATGATATTTTAAATTTTCGGTTCCAACTATGCCTAGATACAAAATTTTAAGTCATTTGGATGATAAGTTTTTGAGTTATAAACATTCAAATTTTAGAGCTTCTAATGTTAAATTACATTTTCATATTTTTATTAATATCTCCTGAAATTATAATCCTAATGTGCTAACGTTTTGTTTGGTTATAAAACTCAAAAACCCAAACATAACTACGTCAAATTTGTAATTTTTAAAATTTTATAATATGAATTATGAATTATGAAATTAATATTCGAAAAAAGTATGAATTGCAACCTACAATTTTTTTGATGGATTTATATTTATTATGTCCTGCTTTATGTGTATTCAAAATTTCAATTTTTTTTTCCAAGTAGTTTTCAAATTATGCTTAAAAAACGACAAAATGCTGCTTTAAGGGGCCGTCTATGATGTGCATTAAAGCATATTTTGAATAGGGATGGGAGCGCTCCGACTCGAAATCCCGATTGACACCACTAAATTTTAATAGTATTTGTTACCTTATTCAAGGACAAAATTTCTGAAATTCTTTATGTTGGAGAATACTATTAAAATTTAGTGGTAAGAATCGATATTCGGGTCGGAAAGCTCTCATTCCTCTTTGAGAAAATATTATACTCATAGGCTGGGATTATAGTGACTTGATAAACTTAGAGATTAAGTCTGTCTTACACTATAAACAATGCGTAAACCGTATTTCAATGCTTCGTGATCTTACGTTAAACAACTCTGACAACCACCTGCGATTGTAGTAAGATATAAGATAGCGAGGCACCAGAACCCCAGCCTTTATTAGTGTATATATATATATATATATATATATATATATATATATATATTTCTTTTACTTTTTCAATGTCTGCTTTAAAAATTTTCATTAAAATTACGTAAAACGTATTTGCATGAGATATATGTTTTCATTTATGGAAAATAGTTTCGCTTTTATTTTTAAATTAATATAAAGCTCATTTTTGAAAAATATGATCAGTTCTACCTTAGAAAAAACTTAATCATTTTTGTTACCTTTAAATGGATTTATAGCTTCTTTTCCAGTCTAATAAAGCTATATTCTTTTTTCTGCAGTATATATGTTTGAAGTGAAGTTTATTATAAATGCATATGTGTAGAGTATTTGCTGAAACAAAATGGCCCCACAATTAACTGAAGCAACGAAAGGCCAAATGATTGGCATGTGGCAAGCTGGAAGAAGTTTTCGTTATATAGCTGAGCATTTTCAAGTGTCTCTTCAAACTGTTTCAACATGGATTAATAGGTAAGGTTTATATTGGTAGTTTATTGCGAAGAAAAAATTACAATATTTCTTCTATAACTTTCGTATTTAAATCTATTCGATTAAACAGGCTAATTGAAAAAAAATTACAAGTTATTTTTATGGTTTTCTGATAGGCAAGATTATTTCCCAATCGCTAGCAGTGTGCAAAAAAATCTAATAATAATAATAATAATAATAATAAATAATAAATGTCATATGGCAAGTTTTCTTGCCAGGAGGCATTAATGAGTTAATTGTAAAATTCAAATGAACTACCAGAGTAGGTTTAATCATAGAATTATTACCCCTATTCCGAAGGAGAATAACGGATGTAAAGTTATTCAGATGTCTTTATAACATATATTTAGTTTTAGGTCTTCAAATAAATCGGAATGTAAATTCTGCGAACAAATCTCAAAACAAGATACCCCCCCCCCCCCCCTCCTCTCGCTACTTAAAAAAAAGCAATGTCTGGATTTATTTTCAGACTAAAAAACAATTTATCTGCGGTTTTTTTTTGTTATTTTTACTTTGTTTCATTACGCTGCTTTATACTATTTTTTTTTAATTCTAAATTTTGTATCTGTCAATATTATTCACGTTTCTGCCAATAAACTAAAGAAAAGGCGAGTTAAATAGATGCAAAATCTCAGAAAAAGCATTATAAAAGCACCTGTAAAATTCCAATAACATTTACATATTCTAAGACTATTTTAATTACAAATAATCTTATGGTTTTTTAATCCCTTCGTGACGAGAGTCTATTACAGAATTTTTAATAATTTACCACCGGTTTTTCAAAACAGAAGTTTTCGTCTAATTGAATTGTGGAAATGCTAAGATATAATAAGGCAAAGCTTGCAATAAAAAATAACTGGTGGGAAAAATCGAGGATTCTGAGCATCTTTTGCGTCACGCATACGTGTCGCTCGTCCCCAAGGGGTTAAAATCGGATAATTCAACACTTGTAAACATTATCTTACAGCATATAACAATAACCGAAACTTATTAATTGAGTAAAATTGTCATATCGGTAAAACATAATACATTAAAAGGTGACATTCTGCAGCATTTCAACAATCGAGTACCGAACTTCAATTTGGATACAGCCCCTTAAATATGCTCATTATAAAGTAATTAATTTCTCAGAAACTAATCGTAGGAATTTAATGAAATTTGGTATCTAGGCATAGTTTGAACTGCAGATTTCAAATATGTTGTCAAATTTGGGTCTTGCTATTGAAAAAAACAAATTTTGGGTGTGTTTTTATATGTATATGCCCCCCTAAGCAAATTTTATATACATCACTTAAAAGTAGACTTTATTTCCAATCGTTTGGTACCAGTCACTTCCTTCTACTATAATTTGTTGCAGAGTTAGTGGGGGGTGTTCCGTTTTTTTTTTTCCACGACTGTACGTATGTACGTACGAAACGCGATAGACAGAAATAACCGTTTTGCTTCCAATTTTGTTTATAGGTTCCTTGTGATAAGGCGCTTCCCTGATTAGTTTTGGGGATTGATTGTTTAACTATAAAGGGAGGACCGGGGGGACTAACCCCCCTTAATTAAGATAAATGGTTTTTTCATGCAGAATTGTCCAATTTTCTTCAAATTTTGTATATAGGTTCATTGTGATAAGGTTCTTTCCTGATTAGTTTTGGGGGTTCATAGGTTAAGTATAAAGGGGGTAACGGAGGATTAATCCTCCCCCCTTATTTTAGATAAATAATTTTTTTCATGCAGAGTTATCCGATTTTCTTCAAATTTTGTATATAGGTTCATTGTGATAAGGTTCTGTCCTGATTAGTTTTGGGGGTTCATAGGTTAAGTATAAAGGGGGTAACGGGGGGGGGGGGTAATCCTACCGCCTTATTTTAGATAAATGATTTTTTTCATGCAGAGTTATCCGATTTTCTTCAAACTTTCTATATGGGCTCATTGTGGTAAGGGGCTTCCCTGATTAGTTTTGGGGGTTCATTGGTGAAGTGTAAAGGAGGGAAACGGGGGCTACCCCCCCTTAATTTTGATAAATTGGTTTTTCATGCAGAATTATCCAATTTACTCTAAATTTTGTATATAGGCTCATTGTGGTAAGGCACTTCCCTGATTAGTTTTGGGGGTTCACTGGTAAAGTATAAAGGGGGGAACGGGGGGGACTAACCCCCCTTGATATAGATAAATGGGTTTTTTAAGCAGAATTATCCGATTTTCTTCAAATTTTATATATATGTTCATTGTGATAAGGCGCTTCTCTGATTAGTTTTGGGGATTGATTGGTTAACTATAAAGGAGGGGGGAACGGGGGGCTAACCTCCCTTAATTTAGATAAATGGATTTTTCATGCAGAATTATCCGATTTTTTCAAATTTTGTATATAGGTTCATTGTGGTAAGGCGCTTCTCTGATTAGTTTTATGGGTTCATTAGTTAATTATAAGAAGGAGAAACGGGGGATGGTTCCCCCCTCTTAATATATTGTCGATTTCTTCATTTTTCGAGGGCT
The DNA here is from genome assembly GCA_963931845.1 of Maratus michaelseni. Classification (NCBI taxonomy): domain Eukaryota; kingdom Metazoa; phylum Arthropoda; class Arachnida; order Araneae; family Salticidae; genus Maratus; species Maratus michaelseni. Next base: position 313,840,158 of record OZ007589.1, on the reverse strand, counting down.
TATTTCAAATTCTTTGAAATAAGAATATAATTTACAGTTAGTGTGAATAGCTTGTGAGCTCAATACCGTCAGTTTAACTGGGCAGTTTTCTTTTTTATTCATATTTGTGCGTTACAACGCTGTTATTGGTTTTGGTTTATGAATTAAAATTCGCACAAAGTATTTGATCTATGCTAATTAATTACATGGTAAGAGGTAAATATTTACGCTCATAAAGTAAATCGTTATTCCAAATATATTTTGCCGTAACGAGTGTTTTTAGCCGTTGGCTAAAAAAACACTCTTCTCTTATATTAACAAAAAGTAATAGGCACAAGGAGTCCCCGTGTCGAAAGATTTGTAAGTGGTTCGATACTCGCAGTTCCACAGTGGAAGCCATGATAAAGTATTTACTGGAGATGGAAGTTTCTTCTAGTTGTATTTTTTCATTCTCTCTGCTTGCAATTCGGTCTTGTGCTATCTATCCAGTGGATCGTTTGTTTAGAAACAATTTCAGCTGCAATTGGAAGTATTACATATGTATATGAGGTCATTGGAAACAATAGCTTCAATACCAACAAGAGCCATAATGCATCTATGAAATGAAATTAAAAGTTACAAGAAACACAAAATACGCAAAGGTTTAAATTGTGTGTACAATGGTCTATGAATGATAAAGGAAACTTTATGTAGCATTTACAGTCATCCACTTATTCATTCATTTATGTAGCATTTACATTCAATCATTAACAGGGACACACAAAATAATTATTTTACATTATGGCCTATATGGAAAAAATCATTTACAGTGTATTTTAAAAATGCTATGGTATTTCAAACACAAGGAAGTTGATGTACATTGCTGAAGTGCCCAAGAAGATGCTTCCTGTAGAATTTGGAGTGCATTTTATTTATTTGTTCATTTACAGGGACACAAAAAGAATTCGGTTGCAGTACTGACTGTGGACGATAATAGTTGAAAATGCGTTTTCAGATGTGCTATGCGTTTTAAAGCTTAACCAAATTTTAGTACATTAAGTGGTGTGCATAAATTCTTTAGCTGATATATAGGGGAATGCAAAAAAATTCGTAAGCATTGCTGTCTATGGGTATGAATTGCTTATTTATTATTATTTTTTTAATTATCTCGTGCATTTTCCAGCTTAATTATACACTTAGTTATTATGTAGTAAGACGTGTTTGTATATAAATAAATTTATATACAGGGCTACGAAAGAAACTGAATTTATTGGTGTTTATGGATGATAATTATTGTAAATGAGATTTTAGTTGTGTTATGCGTTACCTAGCTGAATTAAATTATAGCTTTTAATATGTGGTGTGTATAAAAATCTGTAATCATATACAGAGCTGCACAAAATCTTTGAATGGACGGTAAATGCTGAAAAAAACTTAAGACATGTTTTACACTGTGTAGCCGAATTAAATTTTAGCAGAATATGTGGAGTGTAACAAATTTAATAGATGATATACACAGCTGTAATTGTATATACTTCTGTTACACGCGCCAAAGAAAAAAATAATTCTAATTTAAAAAGCTGAAATATTTTACTATAATTGCATTCATCAATTGTATTTTTGAAAAGCCATTTTTTTCTGTGTTTCAATTTCGTCAGTTCTAAAATTAAAACTTAAAAAATTGCGTTTTTTCGCGAACGTGAGGTTAAGCATAACTGCAGGTTAATCTCCCATAATTGGGTTAATGACAAGTATTCGCTTAAAACATAAGTGATGCTATATTATTTCAAACAAAGGTACATGCCATAAAAGGTAGTATTCGTTAAATACGACAATAGCGAGCAGACCGATTGCGGAAGATTAACCCATGTGCACTTACAAAGATAAAAATAATTCATCTTTTTTTTGTTCGGATAATATTCCATAACGAAATTAAAACTTCACCTAAAGAAATAAATAAATATTACACAAGGTTAATAGATATGCAATCTAACAATTCACTTAAACTCTGAAATAAATAATGTAAAATCCCAATCAATTAAGTCCTAATATTTCTTCATCCCGAGCTTTCTTCCTGGCAACCAAGTTTCACAGCGCGGTTATTTAAGAAGCAGGGAAAGAAACGCACATGTTCTACGACAAGAAAATGTTGATATTTGGGCAGAAAATTAAAGATAAAGAAAGTTAAAGAGAGTTTTTGATATATTTTGAAGTTGACGGAAAATTGCAGCTAATACATTTTAACTGTATTCTATTTATGAATCATAAAAAAGAAAAGAAAAGAAAGCATAACATGCTTTTAATTTGCTAGATTAAGTAGACACATTGGATACTGAAACAATGAATTCGGAATTTTTTATTTAAACTTTTATGTTTCACCTTTAAAGTAGTTAACTTGAAGGAATTATAATTGACGATCGAACTCATTTGGTCTTAGTAGAGATGAATGTATCTGTTTTGGGGGAATTTCATCAAACGGAATTATTCGAAATCTCGCTATATGTACCATAAAACATTTTTTTACTGTGCTGAATCGAAAATCGTGCTGTTTGTTCCATACTACCAATATGAAAAATTGTCTTTGACAATAAAATTTATTACGAGAATGGAAATATTTAAAATAGAAATTGACAGTTACTGCCGTTCCGGCACATAACACGGGGCTCAAACAAACATATTTCGAGCCAGAAAATATATTTTATAAAAAGAACCAAATAGTTATGATAATACAGCAAGTTACATTTTATTAGATAATATTTCTGGGTCTAGTTATGTTTGTTTGAGCCGCGCGCTATATGCCGGGATATACGGTAGATCCGAGTTAACTGTATCAATAATTTCAATAAAAGAATCAGAGATCTTGTCAAAATATAGCATTGTCTTGTGGACTAGCAGAAAAAAATGGAAACTACCACTATCTAAAAAGTCTGATGTTGTATTTAACAGAATTAATTTTTATAGGATGTTTTTAATAAAAATAATTGATGGTGAAATATGTGTGCTACATAGGTAACCCAAATATTCTTACTTCTTATTAAACAGTATTTTAAAATTTGAAATTCTTCTACTTAGTTTTGCAGATGTGCAGTTTAATAATTTATATTTCTGTATGAGAAGAAAACATCTTATCCATCTATTAGGGTGGATCAAGTGAAAAAGGGAACATAAGCCACAGAATGAAATGACATTGTTTATTTCAAACGTAATCTCCAAAGTTACAGAGGCACTTGATTCACGGTTTCACCAAATGGTGAATACCCTGATTTTAGAAGTTTTTTGGCTGAAATTGGAATCAGTTTCAAACATTATCCATGACTTCGATGTCCGAGTAAAAACGGCGACCCATCATTTTCCTTTTCAACGGAACAAAGATGTGACGGCAAGATAACGATGTGATTATGTGATGACGATGTGATCTTGCCCAGGTCATGTATCCTCATTCACAGATTCGCATCCCTTGAAGAAATCATTGAGCCAGACATTCAAACTAGTCAATTACAGTGCATGTTCTCCGTACACTGCCTTCCTTCGCCGATGCACTTTGCAAACCCTCACTCCTTCTGCCACTAATAAACAAATAACAAACACCACTTGCTCTTTATTCTGCAGACGCTGAAGAATAACAATCGACTGCCTACAGGACGATATTGTTGGCCGATCCCCAGCGCATATTGCATGCCCCAGCGAAACTACGCAGTGCAAATCCATTTCCGCAGTAGGGGTTGTCTTCCTTACTCTCCGCTCTACATCTAGATATAATTGTTTCCCCACTCATACAAAATTAAATCAAATTATAACTATTGTTCCGTTTTCACTTGATCCGCCCTAATATATATACGGTGCCCACTAAAGAACTGTCTAAACTTCAGAATACAGATGGCTGCAGTCATAAACGTAATATCTCGGTATATTGAAATGGTTGTGCGGTATGCGAGGAGACCGCTTATAGCACCACCTCGCAGCAAACTTCGGAATTAGCGTTTCTATCTCGAAAACAATAGAAGATACTGGGAAAAAGTCTGTTACAAAGTTGTAGAACGTTCTCAATTTAGTATAAAATGGTTTCTTACATGTAAAAATAACTTTATTAGAAGTCCTGGAATTTAAATATATTAAGTCACCAGCTTAAGCACGCAACTAATTGCATGCGGAAGTGTTGCACTATAGGACAGACGGACATGTACTAATAAAACTAACCCATGCAAGCAAGGTGTAGTTTATTTAAAAAAGAAAATCAATCATGTTGAGTATGCTAAATGTGTCTAAATTAACAGTAACGCGTAATGCATTCTGCATGTGTTTCGTAGGTGAGCACATTCAGCTTATATTCAGCTGAGCACATTTAGTGAGCATATTCAGCTCAATTCTTTTTATTAAAGTAAACTGTACCTTGCTTTTGTTTATTAGTAGTATATAAACTGGTGATAGGATATAAAATGCTTATATTTCAAGGCTTTTAAGAAAGTTATTTTGACATGTAAGACATCATTTCATATTAAATCGAGAACGCGCTCCGACGTTGTAGTTGGCTTTTATGCCATACCTTGAATAGTTTTCGAGATAGGAGGAATAACATCACAGTTTGCCACTAGGTGGCGCTGTAAGCAATCTCACCGGGTAGCACATTGCCATTTTACAATATCTAGGCACCACGTTTAGTACTATGCCTGTCATCGTTCTGAAATTAATTGGAAGTAGACAGAACTTTAGTGGGGAACTTCTTTCATTTGTATTAACGAAGCTACTACTTATTTGAATTGTATATTTGCAAAATGATGCAAAAAAACACCAGTTAACAGCTTGAAAATTATATGGATTTGAACTTTCTGACATTTTTCTGTATCGGATTAATCGTTCTACTCAAAAATTCTGGTATGAATCGAGACATTTCTGAGTAAACAGGACAAACTCTCGAAACATGGGTTGTTCCGGTCAATCCGGAAGCCTGAGGTAATAGTTCAACCAATATTACTAATATTGGCAAAGATATTACTAGAATAAACAACATTGGTCCAATATTTTTTGCTGTTGGTTGGAGAACATATCAACCGATAGAATGACAGATTCTTTGTCATCTGAATGACAAAGGAAACATAAATTACATAATCTCTGTTTCCTTTGTCATTCAGATGACACGCAATGCAACTTCAAACACCTATCACTGTATTCGTCTTTGATTGGAGGGAAATCAAAACAAAAAGCATATGAAATGAATCTATCTATAAAAAGAAATTGACGAACAAATTCATATCTCATTCATTTTTTCTGTGATGATAGCGTGTTACATGTTCATACAAATATAATTAAATAGCTAATTTTTTATACTTTAAAAAAAAGTTACATGTTTGTAATATTTTTTAAATAATCTGTATTCTACATTTTTCCAAAAAGAGGACAAATTGTCAAACATTTAAATGAACAATATTTCTGAATATTTAAAACAGAAAAACAATTTTACATAACGCCACAGAATCAAGCCAAATGAAATTCTGTTGTTCCAATGAAATATTCTATTTTCAAATCATATCATCTGTGTTTCCATTCTCATTCAAATGGCACGCAATGCAACTTTTGGCAACCATCGTCGTATTCATGTTCGATGGAATGGAAATTAGAACGAAAAACATTTGAACATTTCTGATATAAAAGAAACTGCTAAACAATTTCCTGCTTCTGTTAAATGCTTCTGTTTGCTTCTGTGCATGCTTCTGTAAAATGCTTCTGTTTTACAGCCATATGCGAGACTGAGATTTCAAGCACATTCTTTTTTATCTCTTTAACTTGAATTTATGCAAAGCTAACGAAATTGTATAAGTTTTGATTTAAAGAATTTTTATTTGTTTCATACTTTTGAATATTTTTGGGGGTTGGATTTGTTGCAGTAAGAAATCTACCAAAGTATTTCTCAACTGAAAAATAAAACAGTATTTTTTTTTTATAACGAAAGCCCCAAACAATAATTGTTAACAACGATAAAAGCTACCACCAAAATATTTATTTTAAAAAAAATTGTAAAATGGTTTTATGTTGGTATGTAAACATTTCTCAATGCATTTAATGATTTTTTAAAAATAAAAACATTCAGCATTATTAGTGCTTCTAATATTTAAAAATTTAAAGTCTTAATTTAAACAATCTAAATCATAATAAGAAATCATATATATCGCATACGATTACTTTTTATAATGCATAGCTTCAAATTATTCAACTTTTTGAACAGTGCTGTTTTTAAAAAGTATTCTTGGTTTTGTTTTATAGTTTCTGTCATTAAAAAAGTGAATTAAACATTTTGGAAATAGTGGTTAAAAAAAAACCCGTCAGTATTGGCAGCTATGATAATGTGACTAATTCGGAAATTAGGTATTGAAATTGAACATTTCTAGAGAAGGTGTACGTATAAAGTAAGTCCTTAGCTAATAATAAATTCAAATAATATAGTTAATTGTTTTAGAGAACATGTAACATGTCTTACAGCTTTTTCTCATTGCACTCTCAGAAATAAAACACTCAATTTTGACGATTCGGCAATCCTTAGGTCTCATTTCGTTATTTTTGACAGTCATTTCGTCACAGAGTCACGTGGTTTTTGACGAAACGCGAATCCTCAAATATCTGACGAAACTGTTTTCTCACTGTCAAAAATAAAACTCTCACTTTTGATGATTCAGCAATTCTTGAGATATATTTCATCCTTTTTGACAACCATTTCGTCTCAAAATTAAGTGATTTTTAATCAAATGGAAAATCTCAAATATTTGACGAAAATGTTTCCTCATTCACGGCCAGATTATTTTTGTTGTTACAAAATCGTTCAAATATTAATAATAATAATTATAATAATAACACGAAAGTACCAAATTTACAATATATTAATGAAAACAGAAACAAAAATATTTCATCATTGGGGACCGCTATAACATGAAAGTACCAAATGTCTACTTTATTTTTCATATCTGATAAATTGCGTCTATCCTTTTTGTAACTTTAAAACATTTTTGTAACGATTTTATGCATTTCTATTGCCTATTCAAAGATACATTTTTTTAAAGTTACAGAATTTCGTTAAAAACGCTTAAAAAGTTCTTCTAAATTTACAGAATTTCGTAAAAATGGTTAAAATAGTAAAATGAGAACATCATTTGGTCCATTTTCGACCCAATTTTCCCCAATGGTTAAAAATAAAAATAGTTATTTTTTATTTAAGAAATATATTCATATAACAATCAAAATTTAAATATGCATAACTAATTGCTTTCTCCTCTATAAACAGTAACGTGTTAAAATCTTATCTAAAATTGATGAACTCATTTCCAATATGCACTTCAAAATTTATTATTTCTGACCAACAAATTAACTAGACCATATTCTAATCATTCATTGAACAAAGGAAGTTTCTCTAATAAATTATATTAATCAAGCCATATTCTAATTATTTATTAACCATAGAAAAACCATTCTAGCCTTATTAATTAAAACATGCAGAAATTATAACAGCACCGATAAAAATACAATCTACCTTTTAAAAATATAAACACACATCAACATCTCGTAGTTACATTTAAAGTCAAATTTACGCAAGTCCCGCTGGCGCAGTGGTCTGGCGCTGTAGTCTACCACACCGAAGGTCGGGCGTTCGTATCCGGTTGACGACTTGAGAAACGCGACCTTATTTCCACCCCCCCTGTCAATTACAGATGCTTCTCAAAATTGTCAAGAGATGGCGTCACCTCATTTTTAACACTTTTGAACAAGCAACTTGACGAAATTAATTTCGTCACATTTTTGAGGATACAGATTTACTCAATATGACGAAATATTCGCTCGGAGCATTTCCCAGGAAACAGTTTCGTCAAAAACGAAGAAAATTTCGTGGAATTTGAGTATCCATTTCTAACAGTGTGGAATTCCACTATACTGGGCTACTGTAATTATATTCATAATTTACCTTATACAGATAATGTATTCAGTGTTTATACAAAAATAGAATCTCCAATCTTCCTATTGTTTAGAATACATTTATACATTGTACTATTCATAGGCTTGTAATGTTTTATAAAATAATTAGCATTTACATTTTTCGGAGCATTAAAAATATTAAAAGATATTCAAGATAAACTTTTAAACATTTAAACAGTTATGCATTTTCGAATCATTGAAATACAGCAAATTTAAGTTGTTGAAAAATAAAATATCTGAACGAAATCAAATGAATAATAATAATAATAATAATAAAACAAAGACAGAAATATCTATAAGATAAAATGAAATATTCCTCTTTATTTATGAAAATGGATATATCTTTTCCAATCACACCATCCTCGTTCTCTCTGTTATTCAAATGGCATGCCATTCTAACTTCTTAGTAGTCCTATCATAAAAATTAATTTAAATAAGCATAAAATTATGTGATTTTCTTTTAAATTAAAAAGGTCTCGGATGCCATAAGGTTTTCTCAGTGGAATGCCGTCGTATTAAGCTAATGAAATTATATCCACACTTTTTTTGTGCAGATGTATCTCACGTTCATATAAATAGTCTGTCAATGTTTGGAATACTTATTACACTCTTTTATTTAATTTAACTTTGTTCATGTACGTAAAGATGGAATTATGTAACCAATTTTTCACTCACTCCCTGATGTGCTAGAGTTCTAGCAATTATGCACACAGATGTGACAATACATTATTTTAACATTTTTAGAACTTCATTAAAAATTAATAAATTAATTTTAAAGCATTTTTACGTTATCTGGGCACAGGTGATAAATCTCCAAATATTTTTTATGGTTACAACTGTATACGAGCTACATCAACAATGTAGTTAATTATGCGCAAGACCATGCTAGCTTAAATAGGCCAACTGGCTGTGAAGCGGCAACAATAAAATATTTGAAACACTAAAAAATAGGAAATAAAATATAAATAAAAAATTAAGTATCTGATAACTAATTTTCGGAAACGTTTCCGAGTAGTTTTTTTAGCGTGTTAATAAGTTTTCTCAACCCGGAATATGGGTTTTTCGAATACTATCCATTCTCAAGTAAATATTTCAATGTTCAATAAATATGTTTTACACACAAACATGATAAATTAACAGCATTAACATTAAAATTAACATTATTTTGTTACTCATGTTTGTATAAAGTGCGTTACGCAGCTGAAAATGTTTAATTGAGAATTGATAGCATATTAAAAATTGATATTCCGGTTTGAGAAAACTGATTAATACTTTATAAAAACTGTTCGGAAATGTTTCCGAAAATCAGTGGCAACAAATGAAACTTCGTTTTATAAATGCTTCTTTAGATCTCAAATATACCGGGTGGTTATAATATAAGTATCTCTATTTGGAGCTGTCTGTAGCTTGAAGGAATAAATCGAATGAGACCAAAATCGGTACACTTTCTATTCGTGAAGAGGAAGAAGTATGGAACAATTTAAAAATAGTTGCAATAATCGCCATTAGATGGCACTACGAGGCCTGTCGGTGCAAACGCCGTTGTAATTGTCAGCAAAATCATGAAACTCAACGACTTAAAAGATCGCATATCACAGCATGTGCGAAACATAACTCCTGATGCGTTACATTCCACAGTTGAGCACGTCGTGCACCGCCTGGATTGTGTCCTCCAGCACAATAGTCATGTGGAAACTGAACTTGATCATCACCGCCATGCGAAAGCGTAACCACATTCACTGTGACGACATTTTCAATAAATTAGATATTCCACCCGGTTTTACGCCTTAATTCTTTGTTCTTGTATTCATTACATTTCACACTCAAAAGCACCATCTGTCGGCAGTTATTGCAATTATTTTTTTTTTGTTCCATTCTTCCTCCCCTTTCTCGAATAGTAAGTGTATCGATTTTGGTTTCATTCGGGTTATTTCTTCAAGCTACAGACAGCTCTAAATAGAGATACTCATATTATAACCACCCGGTATATTCGCTTATGAGGTTTCTAAAAATAAAGAACGCTTTTCGGAATCATGGATAACTTGGAGGGAACTATTGTATAGTTTCGTTCGTGGTTATATTATATTTTCATAGATTAAGAAATATATTTTTTTCAGTGTAGAGCATGCAATCGAGTGATGAAATTCGAAATACGAAAAATCGAGTATTGTCCAGCAGAGTTCTAGCGAGCCTTACAGTTTTTCCTCATTGGAATTTCTCTATACTGGGCTGACGTAATTATATTTACAATTTACCTTATTCAGATAATGTATTTGTTCATACAAAAATACATTCCTCCCATTATTTACAATACATTTATACTTTATAGTAGTCGTGTTTTCATAATATTAAAACAAAAAATAACACGCATTCTAAAGAATTTAAAAAATATTTAAGATAAACTTAAAAAAAAAAAAATTAAATAAGTACTTTTGTTTGAATCATTGAAATCCCAAATACAGCTATAAATTAACTTGAAAGAGAAAACAGCAGAAGAAAATCCAATGGAACTCTTTCAAACACCTCAGATACGAATACACTATATTTCCAATGATGACTGGTCACTTGCCATTTTAGACGTTTTGTTAAATATCTGAAAGGCTACATGAGGAATTATCCTGAAACTTCAGGAGTGTAAACAACATGATATACGTCATATATTTCCGCGAAGATTTTTTTCCGAAACTCCATAAGGGGCCATCAACAAATTGAAGAAAAACGAATATATTTTGGATAACCCTGTAAAAACTAATATTGCAAAAGTATTCAAACTGTAAATTATGATTAAGTAGATTATTATAATAATTTGGGTTCATTTTTATGAAGATAGCATGTATACTCGAAGAGAAATTCAGGTTTTTATAAAAACAGTCCCAAATTTTATCAAGTTTTTTGCTTATAATTTGCAGAGTTTTTAATATAAAAACAAGTTATTTTCAGAAAATATGACAAACAAAATTGTACACAATACCCTGCAATCAGAATTAAAAAATAATAAAAATTTAGCAGGTTTACTAAATATTGTTTCACTGCGCACGCGCGAATTCAATCAAAATATACTGTGCATAATATATTAGCTAAATGTATAGACCGACTTTTATGAAAGTCTCAAAAACATAGCTTGAAAATTCTGATAGTAATCGTCGATAGAATAAGCTCGAAATTAGCTGTTCCCAAAAGGAAGCAAAAAGATGAGGGGTTGTATCAAATATAGAATGAGAGACACTTCATTCTTATTATGTCAACTTTCATAAGTTAGTATATTTGGATACAAACCCTCATCTTTTTGCTTCCTTTTGGGAACACATTTTCGGGAAAAAATCTTCGCGGAAATATATGACGTTTATCATGTTGTTTACACTCCTGAAGTTTCAGGATAATTCCTCATGTATCTTTCCAGATATTTAACAAAACGTCTAAAATCGCAAGTGACCGATCATCATTGGAAATATAGTGTATCTATCTCTTCAATAAAATGAAATATTCATATTATTTATGAAAATACATATATCTTTTCAAATCATATCATCTGTGTTTTCTTTGTCATTCCAATGGCACGCAATACAACTTAGAGTAGCCGTCGTCATATTCGTGTTCGGTGGAATGAAAATAGCAAGGAAAAAATCTATGACTATATAATCTATCTACTAAAGAAACTGACAAGCAGTTTTGTTCACAAATGCTTCCATTTTGCAACCAATATAAAATGCAGAGTTTTCAGGTACATTTCATTTTACCTCTTTAACTTGAATTTACGCTATACAAAAGCAATTTTATGAGTTTAGATTAAAATAAAACTTTTATCTTTTTATATTTTTGCCTTTTTTTGGGACTTATGCGTGCTCAGTCCATGAGTACGGGTTGGGAGTGTCTGATGACACTTTTACACATACATCAGTTTTCAGGTACATTTCATTTTACCTATTTAACTTGAACTTATGCTAGACAAAAGAAATTTTATAAGTTTAGATTAAAAAAGATTAAAATAAAACTTTTATTTATTTTTATATTTTTGCATTTTTTGGAACTTTTTGTAGTGTGCGCAATCCATGAGTAAGGGTGTAAAAAAAAGACCAAACTTTTAACAATATAATAAAATAGAGCTTTGTTTTTAATAAGAAACCAGAAAAGAAAATTGATTCGCAAAAATACAAACTTTATACTCTTCAATATTATCCAAGCTTTTTTGAAAAATTAAAATACATACTTAAATATTTCAATATCTGCTTAATCGCCAAACCTGCTCAGAAATGAAAGAATATCATTTGAAGTAAAATTGAACCAATTAATTTTGAGACTTATTCAGGAGTATATGAATTACTTTTTATTAAAGAAGACGGATCTAAGAATTAGTATATTGCCATGACAAGCAGGAAATTTAGTTACAGAAAAAAGTAGCATATAGCTGATACTAAGTATAATAGAAAAACAACAGCCCTGGCAAGATTATATCAAGAACAAACCATCCAAATAAATTTCAATGAAAGTAAAATTATTTTTCCTTCGGTCTATACTATCTATCCATAATGAAAGAAACCGTAGAGATAGTAACACGTAAAAATACAATATGTAACGATGCAGCATCTTTTAACTTACCGAAATTGTGGCTCGAGTTACTCCATGGTAACAAATATGAAAATAAACAACCAAGTAAAAATAAAAGATACCGTGCGTAATTTTTAGAAAGTACGTGAAAATTAAATGATGGCATTTCAAATATCAAAGACCGTGCACTTATAGAATATTCTCATTTGTTTTTGAAAATGGCTCGGAGTCAGCTGAAACATGTCAACAATCTAATAAAATTTATTTTACTGTATATTATGTTGTTAATTTACATCTTTTAGCATTTAAAAGAAGTTTACTTTTAAATTAAATATTTTTATGTTTACTCAACATTTATCTATCGTCTTATATCAGCATCGATTTTCTGAAACATCAGCTTTATGTCTAAAAAAGAAAACTTTCATGCATTGCGGGTGCGACTTGTGACACACCCGATTTTTCCAAACAGAGGTATAAAATACCTTACCTTACAGTTTTTTTTTTTCATTGGAGTGTCAACATATTGAGCTAATGTAATTAGAGTAAAACTTATAAAAATGCAATCGCTAGAGACCGGAAAATTTTTGTTTTAGGCAGGTTCCGTTTTAATGTATATTTAAAATTTATCTTTTTTTTGGATAATATATTCAATGTTCATACAAAAATTTATTCTTATCATTGTTTAGACTATATTTATATTTTATAATACACAATTACTTATAATATTTTCCAAAATAATACGCATTTTACCTCTCCTGTAATATTTAAAATTCATATTAAGAAATATTTGAGATAAACTTAGAAGCATTTAAATAAACATTTATTCTTGAAACTAACACAAACACAAACATGATAAGTTGCACAATAAAACAGAAGAAGCAAATCAAATGAAAATCTTTTAAAAATCTAACAATGATTATCGATTCGGTAAAAGGAAATATTCAACATTTTTCATAAATAAGCGTATATCTTTTCAAATCATATAATCTGTGTTCTCTTTGTCATTCAAATGGCACGTAATGCAACTTTTAGCAGTCCTCGTCTTACTGGTGTTCATTGGAATGGAAATTAGAACGAAAAACATATGAAATGAATCTGCCTATAAAAGAAACTGATAAACAGTTTCGTTTGTAAATGCTTCCGTTTTGCAAGCAATATGCAAAGTTAAAACTTCATGTAGATTTCATCTTACCTGTTTAACTTGAACTTTTGCTGAGCTAAAGAAATTTTATTAAGTTGGGGTTGAAATAAAACTATTTGTTCGATACTTTTGCATTTTTTGGGTGGATTTTTTATAGTGAGGAATTTACTGATAAATTCTGCAGTTTAAAAAACGTGTATTTGTTTAGAGAAAATACCAAAATAATAATTATCAACAACTGCAAAAGCTAATAGGATAATATTTTAGTTACGAAATTTGTGTAAAATGATTTTTTTTGTTGGTGTATATAAAATACATTTTAATCATGCTTCAAAATGAAAATATTCAGCGATTCGGACGTTTGAAAATTTAAAATTCCGGTGTAAACAATTTAGATAATTAAAAGAAATGTGGCTAACTTGAAAATTCAGTAATCAAAATGATTCGAACAATTTTAGTAACAGTGTGTGTATAAAATTCTTAAATAGTAATAATAATAGCAATAATAATAAATGTTATAAAATAATACAGCTAGAGGTGTATCATCTCTTAAAGTTTTAGTTCATTCAAATTTCATATTACGGGGTTTATGTAGTTATAATCATAATTTATCCTATCCAGATTTATGTTTAAGTATGATTCTAATTTATGTTGATAAAAAAATCGATTTTTCCGATGTTATAAACTACGAGCAGGGAAGACCGAGCTATGCTCGGTCAAAATTAGCTTTGAGTTCATATCATGACCCATGACCAAAATGACCCACTAATCGAAATTTCTCGAACATGTGATCTATCCAAATAGTCTTCTCGTTCGCTAAAACTGTTTGATACTAAATTTAGTTCCGATCTCCTGAGCCGTTTTTAAGATACAATAGCTTGACCCATAATGACCCATGACCAAAATGACCCACTAATTGAATTTTCTCGAACATGTGACCTAGCCCAACAGTCTTCTCGTGTCCGAAAACCATATGATGCAAAATTTAATGTAAATAATCTGAGCCGCTTTTTAGATAAATTAGCTTGACCCACAATGACCCCAAAATGACCCCCTAATCAAAATTTCTCAGGCATGTGATCTAGACCAATGATTTTCTCATGCCCGAAACTCGATGGATACAAAATTTAATCAAAATCGTTAGAGCCGTTTTTTAGGTAAAATTCACTTGACCCGCGTTGACCCAAAAATGACCCACTAATCGAAAGTTCTCGATCATGTGACCCAGCCCAATAGTCTTCTCGTGCCCGAAAATGGTCGGATACAAAATTTAGTCAAAATCGTTTGAACGGTTTTTTAGATACAATTAGCTTGACCATGACCCAAAATCACCCACTAATCGAATTTTCTCGAACATGTGACCTAGCCCAATGGTTTTCTGCTGCCACAAAACGGTAAAATACAAAATTTCGTCAAAATCGTTAGAGCCGTTTTTAAGATAAAATTTGTATATATATATATAACCACACACAAGATTTGCTCGTATTAGAATATATGATAATTATACTTTTCGTTATCCATGTAATATTATTTCAAAATAGTATGCATTCTACCTTTTTAATAAACACAAGACAGCAACAGAATGTCTTTGTGTTTTGTCAGCACTCGAGTGAATCACTCGAAGAATTCGATTATTACTAATCATTTGCATATGTCAATTATCGAAATATAATTCGAAACAGTCACTCGATGGATTATTTTCTCCGAATGATGGCATGTCTTCCTTTTGTTTTTTCAAGGAAAATAAGCATAATTTGAGCCAGAAAAAATATTTAACAAAATGATTTTTATTTTTATGGATCTAAATATTATTATCATTATTATTATTATTATTGTTGTTGTTGTTGTTGTTGTTTTTTATGAAATTCTTGGTTTAATTTGATTTAAAAAAATGAAAGGTTGTGAGCCCTGCTTTGACGAAGTCTCGTGACATTTCATTCGATTATGCCTTGTCTGGAGAAAATAACTTATTTCCTATCTATCTGAATTAGCGTTGTTCCATCACTCGAAACTGTCATTCGAATGAATATTTTACCTGAATAATAGCATATTTTCCTTTTGCGCATGCTCGAGACATTTCATGGGATAATTCCTTCTTTGGCGAACATCGTTTGCTTGCTCTGTATTTCGAATGATTTACTGCGATTAATTCTCGAATAAGAAAATTCATTTATTCGAAAGTTTCATAGCGATTTTTTTCTGCACAAGTGAATGACTCAGCTCTGGTACCAATGAACTAATTATGACAGATATACGACAAAAATATAATATGAAATAATAAAAACTTTATCCTATTAATTAAACAAAATGCCATATTTTTAGATTTTATTTACTCATCAGAGTGTTAAAATAGGACTATTGTTTATGCACTATTTAAACAAAAATTTTTAATTTCAATCTGTTAAGTAATAGTTTAGGTTCTCTGCGTCACGTTTGGCAATCCCATTTTCACTCTATCATGATATAATATACATTATTATAGACATATTAGGGTATTCCCTACGCTCTTTCCCTATTTTAACACGTCAGTTACCAACTACCTAAAAATGTATACACAATTTAAATGACTATAACCTATCTTTTTTTTATTAACACACACAATCGTGAAATGAAACTAAAATAATGAGCGTTTTATAAAATTATCGTCTGCATTAAAAATGATGTCCGTTCTAGTTCAAGTCCTGCTGCTAACATAAAGCGATGGAATCGCAAGTATTGAAAATTTTTTCATAGAATATTTGCGTATATTCTTTTTCAATAACTGCCCTCAATTCATCGACTGTTGCCAGTTTAGTATGGAAAACATCGTTTTTTAGGACTCTCCATTAAAAAATCCGAATGGGAACGTGGTGGTGGTTCTACTAAACCTCTTCTCCAACCCATTTGTTTGGCAGATTCTCATCCACATACACCCTTACATCTCTATGGAAGAGTGCAGATGCCATTCTTTGAAATCTAAAAAGAAACAAAGAACATGCCAGCTATTAAAGAATAAATTGTGTGCACATTTTTTTTGAAACATCTTCTTTAAAGTAATTCCACCGAGAGTATAATGTGCGAAGTTGGGGATTTTTTTAGGTATGCATCGTAGTTTTAATAATGTCTCCAACATATGGTCTTGCGTTTGTTTGCTCAAACTGTCAAACTTCTGTAGTAACTAGAACTGTCAAACTAACGTATGAAAATGGATCAAAGATCACTCAGGTTTTATGTTCATTCTATTTAACTGTTGAAACATAAAAAAGAAAAGAGGTTTGCGTTTTTAAAACGTAAGGTTATTTTAAGCATTATTACAATTTGACAGAGTGAAGCATCATCTGTCGGTGACATTGGTACTAAAGGAAGGAAGAAAGAATTCCAAAGAAATTTTTGACTTCGTTCTTGACCTTCAACCAATTTATCTCCGATATTTAAAGAAGCATTTCTAACAATTTTTATTGCTGCGCTTAATTTTCCGAAACACTTCCGAGTAGATTTTATAGTGTGTTAACCAATTTTCCTCAACCCGGAATATCGGTGTTTTGGATGCTATATAAATTCTCAAGTAAACATTTTCAACTGCATAACTGAATTTATGCATGCAAGAGTAACAAAATAATGTTAATTTTAATATTATTTTAGTATATTTGTCTGCTGAAGATGAAAATGTATACTTAAGAATTGAGAGCATCGCAAAATCCGGCATTCCGGGTTGAGGAAAATTGGTTAATACACTTTAAAAACTTTTCAGAAAGGTTTCCAAAAATTATGGGCAGCAAAAGAAATTTTTGTTTCAGAAATGCTTCTTAAATCTATTGGTTTCTGAAGTTTTTGATATAAAAGAACTCTTTTTCCAAACTGTCGGAAACTCGGAAAAGGTTTTATTATATTTTCGCAAACTTTCTTGCTATATCAAGATACATTTATCTTTTTCTACCGTGTAGTTTTTGCAGTTACCGATCCAACTTCAACAGCTGTCACTGTTTGCTTCCTATTCCATGTCAAAAATCCATGGGCTCATTTTAAAACATCCGGAATAAATTCGTAATTTGAGCATTTGACTTTTGTTGTTAACTTGAGA
The DNA here is from genome assembly GCA_963931845.1 of Maratus michaelseni. Taxonomy (NCBI): domain Eukaryota; kingdom Metazoa; phylum Arthropoda; class Arachnida; order Araneae; family Salticidae; genus Maratus; species Maratus michaelseni. The sequence goes on along the minus strand of OZ007589.1, from coordinate 313,822,498 downwards.
AGGATTCCAACTTAACTTATAGAAATGTAATACGAGAAATAAAGTTGGCGAAGTTTAGGCAAGTGGTGTTAAATGGAAATAAATTGATCAAAAATTAAAATTTTTATTAGTAATGATAAAAAACAACGACTTCGAAAAATGAGACATGGCATTATATAAATTACTTTATGCAAGACGAAAACAAAACAAAATAAAAACACAAATATTGCATTTTTTTATATAATTAAAATATTTTAATATTTAAAGCCGTACGATTTTAAGATTCATTCCTAATTTTTTCTTTAATTAATTAATTACTTATTTATTAATATTTTATTATGATTGACCATAGATAATAGCTAAAATTTCATTTCAGTATAAACTTTTTAATAAAACAAGCTTTTATAAGCCTTTTAGAGATATCCAATTATTCCAGAAAACATAGGCTATAATAACTATAGACAATGTTACTTAGGGAGTGAAAATAAACATTTTGGTACCACATTTATTAAAATCCATCCACCTGTTCTCATTTTCTTAGAGAATAATTAATTTACATTGTCTGAGAACTTACATTGTTAAGAGGGATCAGTACAGCAACCTTTCATTTTAACAACAACAACAAAAACTAAAATGTAGAATTTTAGATTTGTATCTTAAAATGAACCTGAACATCTCAAGAACATTGTGTCACATTTATTGATGATGTGATAAATAGTAAGGAAATGTGGTTAATTTTACGTATTTCTCTTTATTATTTCTCTTTTTCTAAATGTTTAAGTTCATTTTTCTCAGTTCGTATTTTGTCATATTCTCTAATGTAATCAAAATGCCAAGGCTTCCACAATAATTGAGCAAATTGTCTGAATTTTTTAAATGTACATTTAGATTCTATGAGAGATAACTAAGTATAATTTTTTTTAATATCTTTGAAATTTTTGTAAAAAAAATATTTGCAGTTTGAAGAAAAATAATAACTATAGACTATGTTACTTAGGGAGTGAAAATAAACATTTTGGTACCACATTTATTAAAATCGATACATAGACATTATTTTTTTCCGTATCTGATATTATCTTTGCATCAAAAATCTGATACTTACACTTTGATATTTAGACTTGTAGAACAAAGTACCCCGAGTTTTACGATTGATAAGAAAATGTAGTTTGAAATTCCAAAATTGGAAAAGAAGAAAGAAAATTTAAATTGTTAAAAATATATATATAAAAAAAATAATTTATTAACAATAAAAGGCTTTTTATTATTCGTAATGATTTTGCGTTATTGAAACATGATACAAAAACTTTAATATTTGGTGTTATTTACATAATATTTTGTTTTTGGTACCGAGACCGCTTAAATTTATACTTACATTGTCAATATTGTCAATGGATAAAAACATTACCCTCCTTTTCCGAGATTAGTCGCATAAAAAGGCAATGATTTCTTAAAAAATAATAATATTAACTGATCATGGCATACAAAAATTAAATAAGACAAAATCAATAGCCAATCACAAAACTTTCTTCTATCTCATACATGTTAATACTTCAGAAAGGGTTTTTTTTTAAATTATGCATTTTAGAATCCAAAAATGCAGTATAGCAGCGTTATCTGTTATATGCTTTATATTAAAACTTAATCAGCATCAACTTATGTCAAAGTCTAACAGAATATGAAGTTTGATGAAATTCCGTGCATTATTTCTTGAGATATGACTATTGCTAAAATCGTGTAAATACTGAAAAATGCAGCAAAGTAGCGTCACCTGTTGGGCTATGTGCATCAAAACCTAATAAGCAACAACTTATGTCAACATCTAACTGAATCTGAAGGTTAATGAAAATATGGGCGTTATTTCTTGAGATATGACTATTGCTAAAATCGTGTAAATATTGAAAAATGCAGCAAAGTAGCGTCACCTGTTGGGCTATGTGCATCAAAACCTAATAAGCAACAACTTATGTCAACGTCTAACTGAATCTGAAGGTTAATGAAAATATGGGCGTTAGTTCTTGTGATAGAAATATTGAGGAAATCATGACAAATGTAGCATAGAATTACCTTTGGGCGATTTACACCAAAAACGAATCATAAGAAATTTATATCAAGGTCTAACTGAATCTAAAGTTTTATTAACTTCCGGGCATTAGTTGTTGAGATAGAGCACCAACAAGAATTTTGTCACCTACCGACGTACACACAGACAGACAGACAAACTCTCACAGACAGACATTTTCTAAAAACAGTCGAGTCGTGTTCAAGACCTTCTAAAATGTACAATTCCGTCGAAAACTGGAAGTTGAATCGTTTTACGAACGATTTAATACTTTCTTCTTGTAAAGATAGAAGAAAGTAATAAAGTAAATCGTATAAAAACATAATTGGATGTGTTTAAATCCACATATATTATTTCTCTGGAATGGAGCTTTAAACCCTTTTGTTCAGTCTCTGATTTGGCTAGCAGGAATAATAATTATTCCATTAAAATGGCAAAGTAATGAAAATAAGGTAATATTTGAATTCGATCAAACTTGAATTAATCAGCATTTAAGTGAATATCCGCCCCATTAAAAGGCAATTTAGTCTATAGGTAGTATTGAGTCATTTTAATTACTTCCGAAAAGTTTCAAATGAATAGAGGTTAAAATGTTTTAATACAGTGGCGTAGCAATTCAAAAATTTTGGGAAAGACTCATGTAGTCATTTTCAAATAAATTGAACGAGTACGATTATCAATAACTAAGAAAATGTCTCTGAGAACAGTTAATCGCTAAAACTAATTACACTAGTCAACAAATTTTAACCTTTTTTTCTGTATCTGGCTTGTAAATGGGTGCATTTAACTAATTTTAGGGTACTGAATTCGGTGGAATAATCAGATCCTCTCAATCACGTCATATTTATTAGATACACAACTGTCACATAAAGTCAACAGTAAAACATTTGATAAAAATGACTATGAACTAATACGAGTACTTAACTGTTGCACAATAACCCATGATGTTAATATTAACAATGTTATTTTTCAAAATAGAATGATGTCTTTCTTGATGTCAGAATGCATCCAAATAAAGGTTTTAACCCTCATAGTCATTCATTTCCTCGTTATTTGACCACAAATTGTAAATTATAATTTCTATTTAAACACGTATTTTACCATGTATGCAGAAATTACATTCTAAAATTTTGTAAAATACTTACGTGATAGAAAATTACTGATAGCAGATTAGGATTCTACATGCAAAAACACATCAGAAAATGTTTATTACAAATCAGATACAAAATGGCTGTTGACAAGTGTTATTATTGTCATTATCACGAAATCACCATTTCAATCCGTTTAGATAAAAGATTTAAGAAATTAAATTCTAGAGAGTTATCAAATTAAATAACTTCTACTTCTTAAAAATCTGTTTTTTATTATTGAATTTCTAACTATGCAAAGAGAATTTACATTTGCTTTAGTTTTTAAAGGTTTTTATTATTGGTATAAGTTAATAAAAACAAGCGTGACAGCAGTAGTGGATTTTTCATTTAGTTGTATAGGAGGGAGGGAGGGATTTCGTTAATCATTGGTCAGTTTTGGCTATATATTGTTTGGCCAGGGGGTTGGGAGGGGGGAGAGCCCCCTCATATTATAAAATGTTTTCACAGTAAATAAACAGAGTATCAGTGAATGTAATTTCGTATTTCCCCTTACAGTTCATAAGAATCATAACGTTTCCTGAAATTTCTTGAAATTTTAGTCGCAGTAGGGGAGACCAGGGAAACGCCACTCGGGTTTATACCGCCACCCCACCTAGTTTAAAAACCAATTCAATTCAATTCAATTCAACCAAGCAGGGAGGCCTATCATATGGCTTAAGCTCTACAAGCCCTGTTCGGCAGGTTTATTTAGCCCTTTATATCCTGAATTTATTTTCCAGCTACTTTTTAATTGTATTTTTGCATCATTGGATAAGTTTTGGTGCAGAATAAACATAGGAAAGATGAAAATAATTTTTATAGTGTTTTAGTGGTTAATTATTCAACTGTAACCACCATAAATTTTTTATCCTATGATATAAAATAAAATAGTAAATTTCAAATAGTAAACTTCAAATAAAATATAGGAAATGTTCACCTGTAGAGTATAGAAAACAATAGAAAATAATAGTACTAAATAACCGGTAATAAACCACTAAAATTACTCAAATGAAGAACAACATGCATGTCAATTCTATTGCAAAAATGATTTCGAATGTAGCGTGGCAAATGTAAAATGCAAAGAAATAGGCAAAGAAAGAGGATATGTGCTTGAATTTGCTATCTCCTGCCTGCTGTCAGAAATACACTCTTTGTGCCATTGTGAATACCGTTAGGAAAAACGGTCATATTACGAATATATAGGTGTTTCATTAAAGTGGTACTTATAAGTACCGTCAGGATAAAAAGGGTTAAAAAAATTACAAATGAGGCCATTATTTTTTTGCATAATTACATTACATTACAATAGGCTCACATTAGGATGAGTTTTTGAGAGTTCATAAGAGTTTATGATTTAGAGTTCGCATTGGATGGTGCTAGTTACATGATTGGTTAAGTCCTATTTACAACTTGGATTGTCATGAACAAGATAAGTTCATCAGAGTTTATGATTTAAAGTTCACAATGAATGGCGGTAGTCAGATGATATTTTAAGTTCTTTTTACACTGTTGATTGTTATGATTAAGAGTTCACTATGGATGAGGGATGTTTGATGAAGATGTAATATTCTTTTTACGCTGTTGAGGATTGTTTTCAAGAGTTTACGGTGGATGTGGAGGGGTTTGGTGGAAACTTAGATTTCTGATTATGCTTTTGGAAAATGGTTAGATTTTTTTTGAGTGTTTGGGAGATCGTTGATTAGTCTTCCTCGTCCGTGGAGAAGTCCAGTGGTGGGAGTTGGAACAGATGTTGATTGTGTTCCATGAGGGACATGCAGTCTATTATTTTTTTCGAGGTTCTTGGTTGTTTTTGAATTACATAAAACCAGTTCGACAGAGGGAGTGAGGCTGGTTTCCTTACGTGCAGTGTTGCTGTCAATGGACAATCCAAGATGAAATGGGGTGACGTGCCGCGGGATCCACATGTGCAGCGGGAGGATGGGGATCTGCCAAACTTATTCAGGTAGTGAGGAAATGGGCCATGGTTAGATGCGAAGATGTACAGGTTTCTGTGGTGTAGTAGGAAGTTTTCTGCTACTTTCGGACGGAGCGAGTAGCTATACCTTCCTGTGAGTTCCAGATCCCAGAGTTGTTGTCATTTTTTAAGTAGTTGAATATTCCGTATGCGTTTTAGGTATGACGGAGGAAGGGGTACAGTTTAAAAACCAGCTGGAGTTTGAGTTAGTGAATGCGCCAGCACTTTAACGACCAACCATATAAACAGTGCCTAGAATGAGAGTGGCTTCACTGCACGCCGTTTGTTTGTTCTATTGAAAAAATTTAGTTTTAAATTAGTTGCTTCTTATTTTCGAGCTTCAAATGAGTAGAGGTAAATACCTTTTACTGTAACATTAGGTATTTAAGATAATATTACCGGTAAGCTACATGTATTCGCCGACACTTTGATGCAATGTATTAAACAAGTTCAGTTCTTCTTTCGTCTTTGATTGGGCATTTCCACCATACAACGAGTGATGGTCGGGGTTCTGACGCCACCATCACTCGTTGTAATGCCGACACCATGGCCAAGGTTCTATTGCTACAATTCAAAAAGTAGTATCGGAATTTCGCAGCACTCGAATATTTCCAGGAAATAGGGATAATTTTGTGAACGAAGAGGTTTTTTTAAGTTCAAACACAGTAGCCAGTAATAATTGATGATCAAGATGACGTGAATGCTGAACTCTCAGACCAAGCAGACGTGGATGCTGTGCTTCAAGACTAATTGAATGGCGTCATCAGTAGTGCTACACAAAATCTTCAACGTAATAAGACTACAGAAATGGCCGTTAACAGCGGTGATGGCTCACCTGGAGTCCCTTGTTCATCGGGAACTGCTAAACGTCAAACAGGATTGTCTAAGGAAACTTTTTCTAAAGCTTCGGAGAAGTTTTCTCTAATACCAGAACATACCACTGCTAAAGTCGAATAAAATTAAAAAAAGAAAAAGATAACGTGCGTGATTTTTTAAAAAGTACATGAAAATTAAATGATAGCATTTCAAATAATAACTTCAAAGACCGTTCAATTATAGAATATTCTCATTTATTTTTGAAAATGGTTCGGAGTGAACCGACACATGTCAACAACCTAATAAAAGTTATTTTACTATGTATTTATTATTATGTTAATTTACACCTTTTATCATTTAAAAGGAATATATTATTACAAGGTGTTATAATTTATTATATTGTTGGTATTCTAGAAAAAGTTAGAAAGTGTTTTATAACCTATGTTTGACGCATGATTTTTCTTTCTTGTTTTAATTATTTTTATTTTTATTTTATTTTTTAAAGTGCCCCATTGTGACTCCCGATAATCTAATTAGAATAATTAATTTTAGTTCATAGCATTTTCTGAAAAGAGGGCTCGATAGGTGCAAAATGTAAATATTAAATAAGCTGTAATCATGCATTTTTAATTTTCTAACTTTCAAATTGTGGCATAATAAAATTATTAAAATACTGTAACCTTATTCTTTCGGGAATATTAGAAAATGTTTAATATAACTTAATATCATGCGCTGATTAAATTTCTCGTTTAATAAATTGGATATTCACTAGCACATTGATTAAATCACGCGTTATCAAATTTAAGTTGCAAGTTATTTTCTTATTTTGCCATTTTAATTGAGTAATTATTCCTGCTAGTCAAATCAGAAAATTAATCAAAAGAGAAAAGGTTTCTGTCACAGAAATAATTTAAATTTAAATAATATTATTTGATTTTTAATATAAGGGCTTCGTTCAAATTGTTAGAAAATGACAAAAGTTACTGAATTTCGTTTTTGCGTTTTTTAATTCATTTAAAGTGATTCGGTGCCTTAAAAAATATTAATAAGTTTTAAAAAATAATTTTTCATTATCATAAAATGAATGTTGAATGACAATTAATTTTTTAAGAAATTTTTTTCTAAAAGCTTCTTAAAAATAGAAAGTACCATATAAATAATGTCACATTGTAATAATAATAATAAAAAAACAGATTTTAAGATATTTTCTATACAATACATCATGTAAGACAAAATGTAGAAACGTGCATTAATTGTTTACCTGTTGGAGATAAAAAAAAGCAATGTAAATTGCAAAATTGTTCGAATTAAGGTCAGACAATACGACTAGATTAATCATAGTCCATACATTAATTTTCAAAATGTTACACTTTTAAATTTTTTTATGACCTATAGACAAAATTCGTCAGTTAAAACAATTTCCTTTTTCTGGAACAAGATCATTAGAAAACTCCCGAATACATGTATCTTAAAAATTAAATGAGTTATGCTAAATTAAAATGTCCTTCCGGCCTATTCTGGGAGGAAAAGGTTGCTTTCATGTTCCTTGGTTTTAAGAATTCAGCACTCAAATTTCAGCAATAAAACTCTTATTTATGAACTGATTTGGATGTGACTGAGCACATGTGTACAGGGATTGAGTTGAGCTGAATCTGTATTACCTATTTTAACTTGGAGTATGGTTGTCATATGAGAAAACAAAAAAAACATCATTTTAACTTCTTAGTTATGCAATTTCCTACCAGGGGCGTTACCAGCGTAAAAAAACCCCCTATGATGTGAAAATGCTTATCAAAACATAAATTTGATTGTGGCAGAAACTTATTCTGAAAATTTATTTAAAAAATATAATTAAACAGTTTTATTTAAATTTAATTACCCTATTTTCCGACAGGGTACGCTATAAACGATAAGGAAAATTGCTAATTAAATTTTGTAATCAATTTTTCATTCGCTTTTTATATGCTAGGGTAATAAAAAAATAAAGTTCACAGGTGTATTTACGATGATAATACAACATTTTAATATTTTTAGAACTTAAGTAAAAGTTAATAAATTAATTTTAAGGCATTTTGCCTTTTGCAGGCCACAGATGATAAATCGCCAAGTATTCTTTATGTTTACAATTGTATATGAGTTAGAATATCAATGGATTTAACTATGCGCCAAACCACGCTCGCTAAAAAAAACCAACTGTTTGTGAAACTCTAAGAGAGAAATATTTAAAAACTAAAACATAGAAAATATAATTAAAAAAAAGAGTGTAATACATATTTTAAAAAACCGCTTTAATCCATTAAAAGTTTCATATGAATTAAATTATGATTATACGTTCAGAAATCAATGTAGAAATAGTAAAAATAGTTTTTAAATAACGTTTCATTTTTTTTCTTTCCAGTTGACATATCTTAAACAAGTTGGAAATTATACGTCAAACGCGACAAACGAGGTGCGTTCGTACTATAGCTAGTTATATAAATATTCAGATCTTGATGATTTTTAATTCTGTGAAATGAATTATATCGTCTGCCGATTAATTTTTGTAATAAAATAAGTATCGCGGTTGCTTCACGATTAAACATAGGAAGCTCCTATAACAAGAAAGCACCGATTTAAAAAAAAAAAAAAAAAAAAAAAAAAAAAAAAAAAAAATTCAAATTTCTTATTAATAAATATTTTTATTAATATCTTCTAAAGTTTTGAATCAATTTTCATAAAATTTGAAATATATCTACAAAATTCTGCAAAGATAATATATCTTAAATTTCAAACCATTTGGTTGAGTAGTTTTTGCGCTGTTATATGCGGACAGACGGATGGACGGATCAGACGACGACTATAGGTGCTACGTATTCATATAATTACGAACGCATCTAAAAAGAAACAAAGCAGAAATTATAATAATAAAAATAAATAAATAAAAATCACTACCTTTCACTTTCCACCAAGCGTAATAAAAGCGGTGAAATTCTCATCATCGAAGCCGGTGCCCACGCCAAATTAATGAATTGTGACAGGCCTTTTTGGAAAAAAAACATGAATTGCAGCACTGAAATAATATGTGATTTTCAAGATAAACCTTGAATGCTAATAAAAGAGTGTTTTTTAAAAAAGCTATTTTTATTTTATTACTTATTTCAACTGCTAACAAAACACCAAAAGTAACATATAAGAAAGATAATGCTGTAAAAAACATTTCCTTTATCTTGGGCCCCACCAGTGGCTGAGAGGTTCTGCTCTCGAAGCTGGTAGTCCGGAGGTGCTGAGTTAGCTCCCAATCGCGCCCGTCGGCCTAATCGTTCGGAGTTTTCGTGGTTTTCTTCGAGCCGTGATTTATACATGCGTAAATACGGGTTAGGTTCCCTTAGAAAGACCCCCACGAAGGGCACTCCCCCGGGCCTATATCCCAAGTGTAGATAATTGGCCGTCAATAATCAACCCAACCCTTATCTTGGCTGTAATTTCAGCAGCAATATATTGCTAATATCAATGTAGAAGCGTATGAAGCAGATATTTCGTGCTTTACGACAAGAAGTAAAGCAATAACGAAAAGGATAAATAGCTCTATGACTGATCGCTAGTATTCCACTATGACTGCAATAACATGTTTACTGAGGATGGCGTGTTACAGTGGTAAGAGAATGGATTAATAATCGTTTGGAATAGTGTAAAATAGAGTTGAGAAGAAAAATTATGTGTCATCTCAGGAAAATACTTAATATGCAGGTAAGCTCCGTGTTAGCAAAATTGAAACACGCTAAATTATCCTTATGGAAAGTGATCTTTTTTTTTTTTTGTATTCCGTTCCCTTTGCTTAGGCTTTTCATGCATGAATACCACCGCTCCTTTCATACATCCGTCTCCATCTATACCTACCTGCAAAGAAAAAAAAAGGGTTTGTTTTTGTCATTCGATAATGTTTTTAGATTAATGAAAATGATCAATCCTCTCACTGTACGTGAAATAGTTCACGTAACGGGCAAATATAAGAATGTCGAGTAAAAATCTTGAAAACAAAGTTACTGTAAAAATAATACTGTTCTATGTGTAATTCTGAACTATGTGAACGGAAATTTTTATCCGCTGGACCCAACATTTACTTACATACCTATCCCAACGTACCCCTAAGGGTAAGGCATCAGTGTAATCAACTTAGCTCCTTTTATTTAAAAAAAATAGTACCTATACTACAAGAATTTATGTGGGACAATTTTTTTTTGTTTTATTCAGTGACAGCAAAAAGCTAAACAGCTTATTGCTTCAAAGGGATTCCCAGTTACAGAGTAACTCCATTCCCTGTATAGTATTTGTGTAGCCATAGAGGAGCCATAGAAAAAAAAAAAAAAAGGATTTCCGTAGCACAGAAACAGAAGATAAAATAAGTAAGAGAAGGAAAAAAAGTCTATATAAGCGACTGGTAGAAATGAACGACCAATCAAGGTTGTAGGACAGGTTTGGAAGGCGGGGCTTCGCTGACAGTTGTCAGAAAGTCCGAAAAAAATGAATTTGAGTTAAAAAAAGTTTTAAATTTTAATAATTAAAATAGAAAAATAATTTAAAAAAAGATGTAAAAAACGCATAAAAAATAAATGTTTAAACTACTTTTAAAAAATCCCAACCATATTGCCGAAAAGCAAGGAATTTAAACTAAATCTGCCCCTTAAAAAAAAGAAAAAAAAAACAATTTCCATTGTCTTGCATTTAGATTACAATAAATTAAAATGATAAGACGGATAATAAAGAATAAACATGTTATTTCGAATTAATAGCCATTTAATGATTAAATAAAATAAAAATTACTAAACATAAGGAAGGGTAGGGAAGGTGTCAGAAAGCTAGTTTTTTTAAAAAAAAATATATAAAAAATAGGGTTAAGTTGGTAACACTGGTTAGCACACCACAAGTTGAGAAACACTGCACTGGAGTGCAATATCAGTTTTTTATTACTTGCATTGCAAATGTTAATTTTTAAAGTCCATAAAAATTCGTTAATTCAATGTAGTTACTACTGTTTTTTATAAATATTTACATCAAGTATCACAAGAATTAAAAATAGTCCTTGTTTTAAATTGTAAAAATTAAAAAAGCAGATCATACCGAAAAATTAACGAGGTTCTATTAAAAACAATAAACTAAAAATTAAATTATGTTAAAAGAATACTGAATATAATGCGTATTTTCAGTTTTACCTTTCTGTTTGTAAAGAAGAATAACGTTGACGTAAAGTATTGAACTTCATTTCAATCAAAATATATTAAATATAAAAAAAAGGGGAAAAAAAGAAAAACTTCTGATGCAGAAAGTTATTGTAAAAAATTATTTTTTGTACATCCAAAAAAAAAAAAAAAAAAACAACGATTGAATTGTTTCAAAATGTTTTTTCCTCTCTATCTTCATTCTAGTATTTCTTTAGAAATATTTTATGGTTACGTTCACGTGTCTTTGAATTAGATTACAACAAGAAAAAAAAAATTCCCTTCGTTCACGAAAGATTCTTTTCTAATCTAGGAAATTGCAAAAGCTGAAGATTTTTATTTCATTTTAAATGATGTTCAATGAGACAAATTTTATAATCTATCTACTAAATAAACATATAAAATGCGAAGATTGAGAATTTTATTTCCCTTCGTCTTCTATATAACTTATTTTTTTAGTTTTGAAACGACACCTAATAAATGACAGAAGTTATTCTCAATTCCTTATAAAATAAATGTTGTTTTTACCGGACCTTGAAAAAATACTTCAAGACAGCATACCCAAAATTGTAAGATATTATCATAATTATTTAACTTGGTTATTTTACAGTAAAAAAAAATAAAGTTGTGCAGATAATTAATTAATTTAAAACATAACATTTCTTATTTGATTTGATTGCCTAAGAGGGACTTCTCAGACAAGGAAACCAAGTCTGTAGACCATAGTATCCCTCCCGGTCTCTTTATTAAAGTCTTAAAAAAAACAGTGTTCAGCCGTAGCTAAAGCCACCAGAAAACGCGACAATGGGCGGCAGTTACATAAATACAAGTATGAAAGAAAATCGGCCTACGGTCAGCCCTACCAGGATTCTTCAATTTCAAGTAAGTGACAGAGACTGATCGAGGCTTCACATTAGTGGTCCATCACTGCCGGAAAACAGATTTTCCCTTGCGACACTGTGGAGCGAGGGGCATCAGTAGGTTGTGGAAGCTCTTGGGTGCGCCGGAAAAACGCCTCTGCCAGAGCTCTACTCGCGACAGAACCGACAGACAGGCCCCCGAAGTTAAATTTGACAGGTAAGTTAGATGGTTATATCTGTTTTTTAGTTTCCTCTTAAGCAGTGGGCGTGTGAGGATATTTGTGAGCCAATTTTTAGGAGGGTTTTGTGTGTACCTGAGATGCCATTGGCTTGTTAGTGTGCAATGAAAATATGGATTTGACGCAGTGCGTTGTTCACCGCACTCGCATCGGTCTGAAGATGCACATTGAATTTGTGTAGGTACTGGCGGAAACATATCTTATTGTATGAATCTAAGTTTTTAATAATAAAATTGATAATTTGGAATACTTGTAATTTTTTATGCAGTTATATGAACTTCAAATAACTAGCCTTCCAAAATATAAATTTTGGGAAAATGATTTCTGTGACATGTAGTGTCATTATATGTAGGTAAAAACAATGAATTAGTATTTATAGCACTCACTGTCCTATAATTTTATGTATTTTTATCCAGTAATTTCACGAAATAATCTCTCTGGTATTTCCTATTGCTCATGTTAAAGAAATCTACCCAGAATATTATTGTTTAGGAAAAGTGGTAGAGTATAAAGAAATGATATAGGACGCTGATTGTTATAGTATTATTCTAAGTTCTGGTCTGCAGTAGTCGATAGCTTATTTAATCATTTCAATCATATAATCAATAATATTTCATAAGTGAATTGGCACAATAATTTCTACTTGCAAGAAATTACTAACCTAAGTTCCGCTCTTGGAAGAGAAAGCTGTAAATACTCTAAGTAGGGTTTCTTTTAAATTACGCTGCAGGTGTAGCATAAAATTTAATGTTTTGTAAATGTGTGAAATTCTTCTTACTTATTACAGCGTTAAATGCAATTATTCGCTATTTTACTAAGGTTTTGTTTTTCTTCTTTTTCCTATTTTGCAACGGTAAGATGTATCAAGTAAATAAAATTGTTTATCGAAAATTAATTGAGCGAAAAGAAAGGAAACTATTCCTTCTCTGTAGTTTATAGATGATAACTTTGTTACTAAATAATTTGATAAAGATATAATTAAATGAAAGAATGTAGGACACGGGACAAAATAGTGTAAGACATTAGATGTGCCAGATATAGTGTTAGTAATAAATTATGCTTGATTCATATACTACTTTAATAAAAAATAAAACAGAAAACAACTTATTGTTCGATATTTTTATTTTAAACACGTATTTTTCGTAGGAAGGCATATGAATGAAAGCATCTTTACTCTACGATATCATGACCACACTGAACAGAAGTATATGTTTCATTAACTGTTTTTCAAAGGAAAATTGGAAACCACTTACAATCATTATTTTTGTAGTCAATAACGACTACTCAGAAGGGCTTCAATGAGAATTACTAATCTTATTAAGATAATACTACAGTCCATGCATGCATTATTTGTGCAATTGATAAAAATTATATATATGTATATTGTACTGACTATGCAGTTCGTATTAGGGAAAATCCATTAGATACAGTCCTATGGACAACACACTATTTAATTCAAGAATATTTCAAAAAGCACTAGAATTTATAGGAGTAGATAAACTATATAACGCAATCAATCACAGCGTTATACAACAGAACTTTCAGCAGCAAGTATTTCAAAGGAGAGATCGAAGATACTTCAGACGAATAACTCTATAGCTACAATGAAATCGATCTCAAATTCTCAACTGAACTGCTAAGAAGTGCTTTACGAATTCAACCGACTTCACCTTTGTAAATGGTGCCTTTTATACTCAGTGATGTAGTTGTACAGAAAACACCACCAAAAAAAAAAAAAAAAAAAAAACAGAGGGTATACGATCTAAGCACAGGTAATCCGCTAGGGAGTATACAGTATAGCTTTACTTAAAAAACAGAGGGTATACGGATTTTCTTTAAAAATTGCAGAAGGTATACGGCACATATCACCGTATACCTTCATTACAGACCATTTTAGTAACCCTAAAATGTATTTTTTTTAATACACAATAAACAGCTTAAATACGTCAATAATTGCATGCAGATGTGTGGCATTATTAAACATCCGCACACTTACTAATAAAACTAATGTATCTAAGCAAGGTACAGTTACAGTAGAGCGCCGATTATCCGAACTCCAATTTTGTATCCATATTATTTTGTCTAATTATCCGAACACCCAATTTTGTTGGTCTGAAATTTTCTTCATTGAAAATTAGGAATGTGAAATAATGAAGGAGATGGTAAGAATTCTAAATTACGAAGAAAATGAAATTAAAGAGTTGTTAAAAAGCGACGCAGATGATCCTGGATATCAAATTGTAAATGATGCTGAGATTGTATTATCTATTCATAATGAAAAAGAAATCGAGGAAAATGAAACCGAATGTTATGAAAAAGATCCAGGCCCATCACAAAATGAAACCTTTGAAAGTTTGGAAATTGCTGTGAAATATTTGGAATGACAAGAGAATGCTGATCCTATTCAACTTATATATTCGTGATATGGCAACATTGAAAATAATAATTCTTTAAAGTAAAAAAATAAAAATAATCCAAAGGTTTTTTTTGTTTAAATTTCAAGTTTGGCAGTTCAGAAAATGATAAAAAAGACAACAAAATTAAAATAGCACTACAAAGGATGTAAATTTTCTTTTCACTTTACTTAACCGCTTATTTAATATTACTTTGCTTAATTGGTAAAGCACTTGGTGCACTATACCAAGGTATCTGGGTTCGATCCCCGATCTGGACACATTTTTTCACTCAAGTTGGTTGCACGCTGTTAAGCAAAGTGAAAAGAAAATTCACATCCTTTGTAGTGCTATTTAAAGATTTAAGGTGTAAGTTTCAGTCCTACTGAGAATTTAATTGGAAATTTAAAATGATAAAAAAATGACGAAAAAATTCAATGATAAATATAATTTTTAAGTATGCTAGCACTAACAGCTGTCAGTCCTAAGCCTGGTTAAAATGCGAAGAAAACTTGTGTACATAGAAAACATTTTTCTAAATCAACCTATCTACAACTATATTTTTAAAAACATACATTAGTTCTATTAAAAAAAGTTACACGTAAAAAACGCATTTTAACCATTTTGGCATAGTCATGAAAATCACGAACTTTTTCTTATCCGAACTAGCTTTGGTCCCGACAGGTTCGGATAATCGGCGTTCTACTGCATTTTAATAAGAAAATCAAGTAAAATTTGCTAAATGTGTCCACCACCCACAGCAATGCATCATGCATCCTATAAGTGTTCCGGTTTTGGGTTCATTTAGCATACTTAACTTGCTTTATTATATTAAAATAAACTATACCTTTCGTACATGTGTTATTTGTATTAGTATATACTTATTAGTATATATTAGTGTGTCCTTCTCCCTTATATAATACGACACATCTGCATGTAATTTGTGGCGTATTTAAGTTGGTGAGAAGATATACAAAGTTTACATTTTAGGGCTTCAAATAAAATGATTTGTGCATGTAAGACATCATTCCATATTAAATAGAGGACGTTCCACCGCCTTGTAATTGGCTTTTCCCCAGTATCTTGTATCGTTTTCGAGATAAGAATGCTAACTCCGTTGTTTGTCGCAAGACTGTCCGTTGCCATCGCGAAGTGCATAGTTAATTGCTATACCTAAACATCACGTTTATGACTATTATGAGCTGTCACCGTTCTGAAATTAACAAGGATGGACAGGACATTAGTTTTTTATTTTTTATTTTTTTTTTTTTTTTTTTTGTAGAGTATAAAACAGAAATCAGTTTATTTGAGTTGTTGTATTTGGTGACAACCTTGGTGGCTTCGGAGATTTTTGCCAATTCATCCGGCAACAAGAGTCAGACGGCTGTCTGGATTTCAATACTTGTGATGTTGGATCTCTCGTTGTAGTGAGCCAGACGGGAAGATTCGGCAGCAATTCTTTCGAAAATGTCGTTCACGATAGAATTCATGATAGACATAGTCTTCGAAGAGATACCGATGTCAGGATGGACCTGTTTCAAGACTTTGTAAATGTAAATAGCGAAATATTACTTCCTGAGCTTCTTATGGTTTTCTTTTTATCTCCGGCTAGTTCAGATTTCTGGGCCTTTCCATCCTTTTTGACCGCTTTACAAGAGTGTGTATTTGATATTTTTAATTTTCTCTTAGGGAGCTACGTGCATATTGAAATGAATACAAACTTAAATTTTTAATAGTAGTCCCCCGTTTTTGCAATTAGTTTTTAACTCTCTGAGTTATAAGCTATTTTATACAGAGATCAGCTATTTTATTTCAGGAATTCTCTCTTAAATCCGAGTATCTGATACACCTGATATTTATTGTCCATATATTTTATTTCTAGTTTATAAAGATAACTAAAAGAGACATTGGGGAGAGAAGAGAAGGCTGAAAGTTTGAATAGGCGGTATAGGAAACATTTACAGAGGGTGTTCACACATTTTTTAGACGATTTCGGCGTTGTTTTTTTAACGTTTAAAATATGAATATTGTTTTCTGAAATAATCTATATGATAATCTTGTTTCTTGATTCTAATTCTGCGTAATGCTTTTGATGGTAGAAGGTTTTTTGTAAAATTTACAGGGTTATTGCTTCCCATGCCTCTTTAAAAACTTTCCAGATTCGATCAATTGTGGTGTTTTTTGCGCTTTGAAAAAGCTCTTTTCAGCAGACCAAATGCATAATAAACTGTAAGAGAAACGTCAGGTGACTTCTTAGGAATTTGTTGAAAGGTATAAATGCAATACCTGTGTGAGTTTTTAATGTTTTCAACGAATACAGCGGTACTTTTTGAAGTATGAGCGGTAGCTTTGCTTTGAGGCAGTTTCACCCTTTAAAAGTCGTTGAAATAAAGAAAATAACATTTTTTCTGTAAATATCGGATGTAACACATTCTCTTAATAATATAATGAATTGATTGTAACATTTTTGTCCAAAATTCTTATTTTTATTTTCCCATTGTCAGATAAATTTCCGACAGTCATAAATCCTTACCTGAAACTTCGTTTTCAGCCTTGAAATGGGCTCTTTTTTTCCCTGTTTTTTTCCCCCAATCTGGTATCTTTTTACTATGTATACGTACTGATTTTTGGGATAGCACTTTCCAATCAATAGTTATGTTTATTTCACACTAAAAAGTTTTTATATTATGCGCTTTACAATCATTTTAGACTGTCGAATTAGCATACTTCTCTTCGAAAAAAAAAAAAAAAAAAAACCCGCATCTTCCCATTCACAGCTTTTTCGCATGCGCAATCTTGAATTAAGAATAAATTTGAAAGTACCAGACAATAATATAAATTACACATATTAAGTTGTTGCCAGAATTTTTTCCTCTAAAATAGTTCCATTTTTTAAAATCATTTATCAAATTTGTCTAAAAAAGTGCGATCAGCCTCTGTATAAGTCACATGCAATCAAATTTTTTAAGTGTTATATTTCATAATTTTCTTTGAATATTAATTTAAAAAATCTTATTGCATGTAAAAAAATTGTGAAAATAGAAATAATATATTTATATTGTTTTTTTAAGTAATATGTTCACAGGAAAAAAAAAGTAGCATGATAAGATTATTACTTTAGGTAACAGAAATAAGAATATGTAAAAACAATAGACAGTCAAACTTTAAATCTTCAATACATAAATCCAAAACTTGAAATTTAGTATTTGGAAATAATTAAATATTCTTTTAAAATTGAGTGTTGCTATTGAAACGTTAAAAGTTAACTGAAATTTTAATATGTAGATGGCCCCCAAATCTTAATCCATGTATACCAGTTAATAATGGACATTATTCCGTATCGATTGGTATCATTCCTCTTTCTCTTCCACAAACGGTGTTCAAAATAGCATGGAGTGGTAAGTTTATTTATTTTATTCCCCAACTGAATATAGGGGCGTCGAAATGGGAGGAGCTCACAAGGCTCAAGCCCCACCAATTAAAAAAAAAAGAGATTTTTTAGATAAGTGAGCGGTTCAAAAGATAAAAATTTTTCCTGTCTTCATTATTTGATAATTCATCTCGGAAAATACAACCCTGTGCATTGAGAAGAATTATAAACTTTGCTATTTCTAACATTTGAATCTGCAGATCAAAAGCCTTGACGTCAGTTCTGCAAGTCATATTTTTATTTTGAATTAAATTTATTTAATACTGTGGAATTTTCAACCACCAATTTCGTTTCTTTCATATTAATATTACTGCAATTAAGATTTTAAGTGGTTTTAGAAGATTTAACTCTTATGAAATGTAACGGAAAATTAAATTACATATCTTCTTATTCTAAGACTGCTTATTTTCTGCGAAAAGCTTTTATTATGAAGGGGCGTGCGTATGGCCCCTCATCCCCGTGTTGTGTCATATTTTGATAATTGTAACTTCCTTTAATTTTCAGTATATTAAATCTTACGTATAAAATAACTAAAATGGGGATTTCGTAAAAATGTCATTAAAAATTGAAAAGTTTAGTGGAAGATGTTATGTAACAAAAATTAAATTTAGAGAACATTGAATTGAAATCTTACTGTTATAAATTTTGTTGATATTTTTTTCTTTTTAGTAGAGTATGTTTAAACTGTTAACATATGAGAAAGAAGTCTCTGAGAAATACTTAGCAACATTTAGTTTTAAATATAAAAAAATATTAATATTACTATTTTTATTAAATTATTTATATTATTAAATATTAAGATATTAAATATTAATAAATAATGTCCCAGATTTTCAACTATAATTAATAATTTAGCTTTACCATATTATAGCTCTAACATATTATACCTCATAACACTACCATCCATAAAATAAAACAATTTTTGAGAAAATATAACATAACATGTTCTTCTGCCATTAAGCTCTTCAATTAGTTTAAAATATTAATTATCATAAATATTTTATTAATCACGAACAATCCTAACTGTTCGGTTTATTTATGAATGACTACTTGAGCCTCTCCCATAATTTTTGAATTGCTACGCCATTGACGGTACATTCATATAATAGTAAAGTTGTATGTGTAAAATGGACGCACGATCTATTTCACAAGTTTATTTTGATTCTGATTTCACGGAAAAGGAAATTCTGACCAGGAAAACATATTTGAAGTGAATGCGACACGAATATTACATCCGGAGAGTGAAAAGCTTTCTTGGGTCTTATTATACAATGCAGAGCGAGGAAAATATTTTCTCTTTCAGCATTTTAAGAAACGGCTTTTTCTTTTTTTTATTGGTACCGCAGCCAACAGTCTTGACATTTTATAGTAACCGCTCTTTATAGGCAAATATTTGTTCGAGAACGTAGATGTAAAATAGGAAGTTTCAACAAAAGTCGAATAAGTTTATAAATACATTACTTCTTCGGGAGTGCTCAAAATAGAAGATGTTTATGGCAGAATAATAAAACAGCAATACAACTGAACATTTTATAGATGAGTTACTATATATATATATATATATATATATATATATATAATAAAACTTTTTGTTATACACATATATTAAATCAAAATTCAGCA
This sequence comes from Maratus michaelseni, assembly GCA_963931845.1. Taxonomy (NCBI): domain Eukaryota; kingdom Metazoa; phylum Arthropoda; class Arachnida; order Araneae; family Salticidae; genus Maratus; species Maratus michaelseni. Next base: position 313,802,799 of record OZ007589.1, on the reverse strand, counting down.
CTTTATTAAATTTATTCCATTAAAAGTTTCTCTTCTAAATTCATCCTACAACCTTAGTTTATTAAATTATTCACTACCTTAAACAATATTCCTTTTATTTCATTTATTTAAAACTCTTTCTATTTAAAATGCGTAATTTAATATTTTATTTCCCTTTAAAATATTCTAAAAAACACTTCACGTAATTATTTTTCGTCAAAAACCTTTTTTATTTCCCAATTCTTAACAAGCCGAATTCATTCTATTTAAAATTACCATTTGTACCATTTTCTTTTTTCCTATTTTTATTCCAAAAGCCAGATTCGCGCGCTTTCTCGCAAGTAAATTTGTTTTAGCACGCCAAATTCCGGCTGCCATAAGAACAGACATAATCAAGCACTCTGATTGGTTATTCTGTACCACTGTATTAGCGTAGCTAACCTTGCGCGCTGAGATATAAAACGTGAAACATGAGTAAATGAACGCAGATTTTCTGTGATATTGGCTTTTCTAAATAATATGCTGCTGCCGGGAGTAAGTCACTAGAATATTTCGAAAATGTGATTTCAAATTAACATCGAATGTATTAAGTTTAAAAGCATGACAGGATGGCTAAAGTTTGATTTTTGAAAATATTTCCCGATAAGAGAGAGTGTTTATTTTCAGTGTCATCTAATACACTGTTAAAAATTTGCAGCAAACTGTCCAGTCATTTGACCGTTTTTATAGAAAATGGTTACCTAACCATAATTTAACTCTATTCTGACCATAATATGGAGAATAATATGATCAGAATAGAGTTAAATTACGTTTATGAAACCGTATTCAATAAAAACGGTCAAATGACTGGACAGTTTGCTGCAAATTTTTAACAGTGTAGAGAATAATAATAAACTTTGTTCTGTTCTTTCGAAGTTTCGTTCTCTTATTTTGTGGGAAATGTTCAATATGTTTTGACCAAGACCAGATGGAATCATAATGACGACTGCTTGAGTGTGATAATAATCTAAATAAATTCTTCGAGATGGAGTTCCACCTACTTAAAAATCATAATCGATTAAAAAAGTACTACAGTATGCTTCATGTCGTAACATATATATTCTCAAAATTAACAATGGTTTTATTATAGATTTCTGTATTTTTACTTCTAATTATTTTTGTCTAATATATTTTATGGATTTTGTTTCATGTATAAATGTCTCAATTTGAATTGGTGTAACCAGGATCATACGACTTTTTTGCGATCTCATGTGCTGAATTCAAATATAGTTAAGATGCTGTTTTTGTATCGTGTGATACACAATGCATGGTTTGTGAGTAATTTTGTGTTATTGTTATCTATTTTTCCTCGGTTAATTTCTTTTGTTTTCTTCTGTTAGTGCAATATTTTCGACAGATATATACTGTTCTTAGCAAATTTGCTAGTATATTTTATGAAATATTGCATTATTTTTTGACATGTGTAGTGTACTGCCGAATCGATGATTATCCATTGCACATGTCTCCATTTTTTTTTCTTTCGAATTTCATGTTATTGTCATTTGAAATCTAAATTCCATTTTTTGCTCGTATGTGATTGTGTTTCATTTGTCATATTTAATTGGCGTCTTTTATCATTTTAAATATTTATTTTCTAATTTTTCTTTAAAACTATTATGTATGTTTGGCTGCGTGTCGTCTCTGAATTGGAGCTTCGGTAATTTGATGTTTGAATTTGTTAATCATTTATTAACTTAATAGTATTCTGCATGCACCTTATACTTACCTATCTTTAAAAAAACATTTGAGATTCGGTCAGGTTTTCTGCTAGAGCTTGTTTGCTATATTTTGAATTCAAAGGTATTATATATATATATATATATATGTGTGTGCGTATATATATGTATATATATATATATATAATAATAATATATATATATATAAAATAAAATAAATTTGATAGACATTTTAAATTGTAGCGTAAGAATTTTTGTCGTACATTTCGTTTACTAGAAAAATTTAGCAAACATTTTATACAGTTGAGTAGTGGTTGAAAGCATAGCAATGAGATGAAGTTCAACTGAGAGTCTTCTTTAAAAGAATCAGCCAGGTGCTAAAGATGGAACATTTTTATTAAATTCTTTCAGATCAGTAACTGAGAGGGTCTTATTCCATCAAATCATTTTAAAATCGCCCATTCTCTACAAATTTGGTAGCAAGGCAAATAACTTATTTCGAAAGTCAATGAGAGCATAAAATATTTAAGTAATGTGTAAAAAATACAATTAAACACGGAAAACAACGGTAAAACACTTCAGAATGCGTCCAAAAAATATCAAGAACGAAAAATCATGCGTCACGCATAGATTATGTAACACTTTCCAACACATCCAAAATAATTTTGCAAATCTTTACCGTTTATTAAAGTGAAACATGATATCTAACTAAACAATTTTGAAAACGCATAACATATTTAAAAATCCAATTTCAGGAATTACCATTAATATTCGTAAAAATATCTGAGCTCTTTTGTGCAGCCCTGTATAGGATCTATAGATTTGTATATATACTAAATAGAATGCTAAATTTTTGTTCAGTTAGGAAACGCGTAGCACAATTTAAAATTTCCCTTCTGGAATTTCCGACAATAAACATAAATGTACTAGAGAACTTTTGTGCTGTCCTGTATACAACTTATACAATTTATACACACCAAGTAATAGACAAAAAACGAGTTACATTTAAAAACGCGTTCAGCAACTGAAAAAGCATTCCCAGCAATTATTATTAATAAGCAGTACTTTAAATAACTTCTTTTGTGTGTCCCTGTAAATGAACGATGAAAGCTAAACACACAATATTCTATAGTAAGTCTCTTGTAACACAAGTTAGTGATATATATCAGTTTCAATATGTTTGAAATAGTGAAACATTATTAAAATAAACTGCAAACAATTTTTCTTCATAGACGGAATTCTTATGTAACGGAATTCTTTTGAGTATCCCTGTAAAGGTGTAAAGGAACTAAAAGTGCTATGTACCCCACATTCTATAATTAGTCTCTTGTAATGCACTTCAGTGATATATATCAATTTCAATATGTTTGAATTGTGTAACATCGTTAAAATAAACGATTTTTCGCCATAGACCGCAATGTAACGGAATTCTTTTGAGTGTCCATGTAAAAAAAACTATAAGTGCTACGCACTTCATTTTCAATACCAAAGATGCCACAGTAAGCCTAAATAACATATATCAATTGCATGACGATCCGAGTATATTTACGCGAGTTAGAGCACGGACAGACAGATAGACGACAGAGAGACAGACGGCAGACAGACAGACGGCAGACAGACAGACAGACAAATCGAATTCATAAACACTATTCAACTATGTTGGAAAGTGTTATAAAGGTAGGCTTATCAAAAAAGAATATTCGAACTGGTAGAAAAGACGTTTTGTGATTACATAAAGTAAAATTCTTTTTTCGGAATTTCCGATATGGATATGGAGTTTCCGAATAAAAATAAATTCCTGATATTAAGCGGGTTAAGCGAGTAAGACAAGTCAGCAATCATTAACTTGGCGATAAACTCAAGTTGGACAAATTTTTGTTTAAAATCCTCTCGACCAATCCAATTTTATTACTCGTACATCTCCACTTTCTTCTATATAAAGGCACTCTAGTTGCTCATCGCGCAATATTTGTCCAAATTCCTTTTCACCAATCAAATTATATTTCTGGTATGCCACCTGTCTCACATTTATAAAGGTAATATATTACTCATCGTTCACGTTTGAAATTCAGTAAGACAATCACATATTAAAATAATTATTGAACTAATAATTAATAAAAGCGTATTTAAAAATATATTATTACACAATTTTTACTTGTATTTTATTTTCTACCTTTTTAGTGTTTAAAATATAACGTTGTAGCCGTTTTACATACTGTCGGCATATTTTAGCGATTGTAGTATGACACATAATTAACTCTATTGTTGTTCTAACTTGCATAAAGTTGTAATCATAAAGAATATTTGGCGATTTATCACGTGCATCCGGTTAACCCCTTGAGGACGAGCGACACGTATACGTGACACATAAGATGCTCAGAATCTTCGATTATTCCCACCAGTTATTTTTTAGTGTAAGCTTTGCCTTATTTAATGGCAGCATTTCTGCGATTCAATTACACGAAAATTTCTGTTTTAAAAAACTGGTGGTACAAGATTAAAAATTCCTTAAAGGACGCTCGTCGCGAAGGGGTTAACGGAAAATGCCATAAAATAATTTTTTTAATTTATATTTAACTTCTAAAAATATTAAAATGCTGTATTGTCATCCGAAACATATCTGTGTACATATTTTTTATAATTCTACAATATCAGGAAGTGAGTTAAAAAGCAATTACAAAATTTCATCTTTGCATACATAAACAAAGTTAAGTTATACAAGTTGGAAATTTTACGTCAAACGTGACAAATGAAATGCGCTCGTACAATAACTAGTTTCAGTGAAATGAATTATATCGTCTGTTATTATGATATGATTAATTTCCGTAATAAAATAAGTACATTTTAAGTTGACAACATTTTATAATTTGTGGACATTTACTGAGAATTCCAATGGGAAACTTAAGCCTACCATTGAAAATTTCAGATCTTGAAATCCATATTTAGAATTTTTTCCATTTAATATCTATTTCTCCGGAAAAATCTATTCGAAAACTGTCGGTAGATTATAGGATTACTTTGATTAAACAATTTTAGTAAACAAATTCGGTTTTTAAATTCAGTAATACGGAAATAATATGACTCCATTTTAAATAGGACGTAATCACCATGGCAACCTAGTATCATTACCTATCATGTGATATCATTGAATTAATTACGCATGATTGGATTTAATAGAATGATACATCTCGATAGCTTGACGATTAATCCTCGGAGGCTGCTATAACAAAGAAGTACCAATTTTTCAAAAAAATTCAAATGACTCGACAAAACTCTGCAAAGATAATATATATTAAATTTCAAATCATTTGGTTGGGTAGTTTTTGCGCTGTTATATGCGGACAGACGGACAGACGGACGGACAGACAGACAGACGGACGGACAAACGGACGGACCAAACGACGACTATAGGTGCTACGTATTTATATAATTACGAACGCACCTAATAAAAGAGGGTAATATTTGACGTGTGTCTTTCTCTCTATATACATAAAAAAACTATGTACGATACGATGAATCCATTTAACTTAAAACCTTCTTCGGTGTACTATTAGGCACAGTCGTGCTGTAAAAGTTACATTCCAATGCTTTCAGTGGTTGTTGAGAAAATTGAGAACATACATTTAATTTTTTAAAAATAAATTTACTAGATCATGCTTTTTACTAAGCGTAAAAAAAGCTGTGAATATTCCAGAATCTGGTTCGGTGCATACGACAAATTAATGTATTGTAACGGAATTTTTTTGGAAAAATCATGAACCGCAGTTATGAAATTAGGAGTTTCAAGATAAACTCTGAATGCTTATAAAGTGAATTTATAAAAAAAGTATTTTTACTTTTTTACTTACTTGAGTGGTTTAATAAGCTATTTCTTTGGATATTAGATATATTTTCTAACAACCAAAATTAGAATATATAACTTTTAATTTTTTATTTCTGTAGTTTTTATATTTCACCGGCCATTCAAAGGTGCTTTCACCCTAACGGAAAAATTTCATAATATCTGATTGTAATTTAAATATTTGGCAATACAAATAAGAAAACTAGCGTCCAATCTTTATCTTAAATTTTCATTTCATTACATAATAAAATTTATACGGTCCTCATTCATAGCCTTTTACAAGCTAAATTAAAGAAAATGTCTATATTTATTGTCTTGTCCCAAAATAATTGCATAAAATAAGTATATACGAGTGAAAACTTCCAAGCTTGAAAAGACGTAACAGTATAGAATACGTATTACGCTTGTCCCTTTATTTTCATTATACATACGATATATTCAAATCACTCCTCTTCTTTTTTCCAAGAAAGAATGGAAAAACGTCCTAAGTTCTAGATAAGAATTTCCATTACGCATACGAAAGTGTAATAAATATTCAAGAGTTTGCTGTCAGCGCCAGTTTACATTAATTTTATATTGCTTTTCTGAATAGAAAGCGGAATCAAAAGTAACATCTTTATTTATTCTTGAAAATATTTGCAATGTTATGTTCCTTTACAACATTCATTGATATGCATGCATTTGATTGATGTTTTCGGTAAGTAGAGCTGTTTCCGCCGGCTGAATATTTTATTTTATATATATTTTTTAAAAGACGAAAGCTACGGGGTGATATGAAAATGTGTCAATTGTTGCTATTTAATTCATTCTTTTTTACTTGCATAAAGTTAATATAAGGTGGATATTTAACACTAGAACGGTGGGGAAATTGTACCTACTGGAACGGCGGGATTAAATTTGATCATTTTGATTGGCGGGAATCATTTTGACCCCTCGATAAAACTACTGAAATAACATCGATGAAGCTATTTTAAATGAAAATATATTGGAAAAAATATGTAATTTACGTGTATTTCATAATTTATATTTAATTTATATTTAATATTACTTGATAATTTATTGAATTTTTAAAGTACTGTAAATGTAACGCCTACAGCGCGATCAATTGGATCATACTACAACTACTCAAATAACTCATTAATTTGGTATAGAAATTGATTGGTTTCCCAAATTAAAACTAATGTTAACTAAAATAAAACACAATTTATAAATTAATATTTTTTTTATCAATATTTCATATACATATATATAAATATATATTTCATATATATATATATATATATTCAATACTGTCCAATATTTCAAAAATTAACAAATCTAGAATGGTGAAATTTTTTTAAAAATACTTGTTATCTATTTAAGAAAAGTCAAAAAAATTCAAAAAATTTCTTCCAACCAAACAAAAGTAATCACCGGGCAAAAGTGTTCAGGGGTCAAAATGACTCCTACCGCCGTTCTAGTGTTAAATAAGATTTCTGACTCCTTTTTGCGCTCAACAATTGCTCCATTTTTTAAAAATCTCTCTTATCCCTTTATGTTCTCTCATATTATGAATTAACTAGCTGCTTATCAACCCGTTGTGTTGCATTTAAATTGCACGAGGTCTTCGATTGTTTGGGTGAAAGAGAAATCTATTTCTATTATACATTTCAAGTTTCTAGCCCTAACAATTGCAAATAAATCTTAATTTAGAACGTTTTACGCTCATTTCACCTTTTTAAATTTCGAATTTTTTAGATACTCTTCTTAGCGAGCATTTACATTTCGTAAATAACCGCCATGTCAAATTTCAAGTTTCTAGCCCTGACAATATCACAGAAATTGCGATTTTAGAACTTTTTTTCTCGTGCACGCTTTTAAATTACGATTAAAAAAAAGAAAAAAAACTAGTGTGTGCGAGCATTTACGCCTTAAAAGTAGCAGCTATCGCAAATTTCAAGTTTCTAACCCTAATAGTTCCATATAAACCGTAATTTAGAACGTTTTTAGCTCATTTTGCCCTTTTAACTTTTTTGAAACTCTTCATAACGAGTAATTTATATCTTAAAAGTATCCACCAAACCAAATTTCAAGTTCTAGCCCCAAGAAATTCATAGATATTGCAATTTTAGAAAGTTGTTTGCTCCTTTAACTCTTAGAGGTTGTTGTACCAACATAAAATATAGCCTATGTAGGAACAGAGTTAGTCACTAGCATTTGGACACCATTATTATGTCATCGTACAACGATGGATTCTTTTTTACACGCAATTTTTGTTTTTAAATTGAGTACAATAAAACTCAGCAGGTGATAAATCTTTAATTATATAAAAGTTAAGTTAATTATGTATGAGTTAATTATATAAGAGATAATTATATAACAGTGAGTCAATTCTCATAGAAATTAATTAATTAAAAATTCTTAAAATTCTGTGTAGAAAGACTATTAATTGAAATTCCTAATTCAAAATCTTATGCTTTTAAATTTAAATGTATGATAAAACCCAAAACTATTTTGATATTTGTTACTAAAAAAAAATCTAATTTGATATTTGAATTCAGACTTAAATCATTATCTTGCATACTTGAAATAAGATTTAAAACACACCCTATGTGTAGAACCAAACGAATATTAAATTTCACAGTCATATTTTCAGTGTTTTAAAAAAAACTAATTTTGATAGCTAAACCATTGGCTCTGTATTACTGACGTATGATTTACAATGCATTGACTTGAAAATCAAGAAAATTTTGGGAATTACTTAATGCAGCATAATTGCAATATATACAGGGTGTTTATCTTATAGTTATTCAATAGATAACTCCTAAACAGTTAGTTTTATGGATATTGTTTAGAGATATAAATTTTCAGCATTTTTAGTGCCAGAAAACTCTAAAAAGTAACAAAATTCAAAGTAAGATATCTCATTAGTTTTGGTCGTACAAGAATGAAATTTATACTGGTTTACTTGTTAAGACATTTTGACACTTTTTCTAAATATAATTTATATGAACCTGGGACCGTATAAAAATTTTGATTTCGTAACTTTGAAAAAAAAAATTATTTTGACGTAAATGTATTTTGATGTGAAAAAATATGTAAAAGAAGCATTTGAAATATTTTTGTAAATTTAACCATACCTCTAAAACTAACGGTTTAGGAATTATGATATAAACAACGATAAGACGGGACACCATATGTAGAAAACCTATTAACCATACCTCATGTTCAGTTCTTACACATGTTTAGTTAGATGACAACAATGACAACAATGACAACAATTTCTAGTCGCTCTCATAAAATGCTGTTTGATTGTGTTGATTTCAAATATGTGACAATTTGTCATTAATTTGAATCTGAAATGGAGCATAGTGTCTTCTTATATTTCAGTTTAAATCATGAACACATAGTTATAAATAGAATGTAAAGATGTATATACAACTGTGATTATTATTCGTTGTCCATTTACATTCCATGGCCTCTTTATCGTCTCCATTTTTGAAATACAGTAATTTCTCACTTATACGTTCGTGCAAGAGACTAACGAAAAACAACGCATAAACGATAGACACGCACAAATAAAATCCAAGTAGAAATTACATTTGAAATAAATGTTAAGACAAAATTCATCAGTAAACTGTTAAATAACATGCAGAATAATGAGAAATACGAATTATTTAGATTGTTAAATCTTTACTAATTCAAATCTAAAATACACACATCTCAAAATTTTAATTACATACCATATTATTTAAATAGTCTAAAATTAAAGTTTGTTTATAAACTTGATTGATGCCTGTCCCTAAAAATAGGTTTTTTGAGTTCATTGAAACATGAATATGTTAAACCAGATGTATCATTTCATTAGATGTAGTGACGGAGGATTTCCAGAGCATCTACTGACTTTGCAAAAGTTGATGGATGGTGTTTCTACTTTTTCTTCATTATTTTATTCATTTTCAGTGACATAATCTTTAATTTCTGCGACTATTTTGTGTACGTTCCTCTTTTCTACTGGTATTAAATTTTCATCAATATCTACAAAATCGTTAAAACTAATCATTCCACAAGAAATGGCATTCCATTCTTCATCTAATACTGGTTGATCTTTGGCACAAGATGCATCATTTTCAAATTCCTTCAGAATGAAGCCTATTTTTTTTAAACAGTTCTCTTAGAAGTAGCAGGTGTGAAAGGGGTGTGATCCGAGAATGCAGCTTATAATAGTGTTCAGAAAACAAATGTAAAAGACAACCAATTGACTTCCCATTTACAAACTGATGTGAAATTTCTTGGAAAGGACATGTGTAGAATGGGAAGAAATGGCAATGGGAACTTGAAATTTCTCCGACGTATAAATGAGAGATATACATTCACGTTGCGAAGTATAAACGAAAACAAACAACATTGCATTGCTATATATTCATCCGGGACTACCGAAAATTGACGTATAAATGAGAAAGACGCATAAAAGAGGCGACGAATAAGTGAGACATTACTGTAATATTTTTTTATGTTGTTATATATATATATTGTCACAATGCTGCATTAAATAATTATCTAAATGTTCTCGATTTTCTAAAGACAAAATCTAAAAATGTGATGAAGTAAAACATTGTAATATTAAAAGTTAGTTTTTGATTTAAAAATTTCTAGATTTCTACATCATCAAATCTCTTTTGTTAAATTTTTCTATGCGCCTAGTAAAAAAAGAAAAAAAAAAAAAAAAAAAAAAAAAAGGTTTAAATTGATTCTAAAAGTAAAGAAACCAAATGTTTCCATAAAAGAAAAGTATGTATTCTTTTTTTAAATGCAAAAAATGAAGGAAAGAAAATAAAAGAAAATTAGCAGACGCAACATGGTTTTTCGATGCATCTTAAATTATTTTGTTGCAACAAAGGTATTTTTCAATCTGAATTATTTTTCCTCCTCTTCTCGAAAGTAACTTCATTGAAAAGGTTCAGGATAATGTTTGTTGTCGAAAACTGTGAAATGTCTTTTTCTCGTATTGAATTCACTGCAAAGGTATATATTTGAAGATAGTGTTTTAGTAAAAATCCATTTAAAAAACAAGTTTGGTTTAGTTTAAAAACAAGTATGTTTCATTGCATTTTATTGTTAGTTGAACATGACTATAAAACTTGTTTCGAAACATATTTAATGGGTTATTTCTTTCTCTAAAGCAAAATTAAATTTTATTAAAAAAATTCTTTTCTTTGTTTAAATTCGAGTTATGTATTAAGTCAACAAAATTTTAATCCTTATTAGTTTATACAAACTATTAATTGGTATCTTCTTTCCTCTTAATAAATTTATTTTAACTATTTTCCTTAATCGAAAAACTAGTAAACTAAATTAGAAAGGTTCTTAACACGTTCGTGATGGCTAGTTTTCGTGTTTTAAACGGGATGCTCCGTTTATGAGCATCTCTTGGATGCTGAATTATTTAACAAAAATATATTCTGAATTCGTATTTATATTACAAATGAATGCATATTATAATGATACTGTTTCTAATTCATATGCATAGTGTACTAATTGCATAAATGGGAATATTTTGTATATTTTTGAGAAATAATGCAACGTATAACATGCAGAAGTACCGCAGGTAAGTGGAGTTAAATATATACAAAAGAGGCAAGATCGTATCAGCCGTTGCAAATGTGTTAAGATTTGTTAGTGATTGTCTCATTCTCCTAAAATTCTAAAACATTAACACTGACTTCTTATTAGTGCAACTGTGCAAATGCGCTGAAATGAAGAGATTATATTTGAATTTTAATCCTGTTTTGGGCCCACTCAGTCCAGCTGGGTGTCCACGAAATGAACGGAACTTAAACCGTATCTTGTGGCATACACATACCGCTTATCACAAAAATCCCCTTCCCAATACTCGGATTTTCGTTCTGCTGCACCAATGTGTGATAATCACAGCTACCAATCTTCCGAGTGTTATTCATGTCAAAAACCCTATATGAACCAGAAAATGTGTTAGTAAATTTTTTAAATACTATCTCTTGTCTATATGTGGTTAGTTAAAATTTCTGGTTAAAAGTATGTTTTTATGATTTAAAAAAATAATAGGTTGGCGTTTATAGATAATGTATAGTACTAATAAATTGAATCACCGGTGTCTGCTTGCAACGGATCTAATCACATCCAGTGGAAGATCGTGGATCGGGATCTATCTACATACAGTGACGTCACAATCCAGTTGGGAGGCCAGTTTATGTCGAAAGCTACACTATACAGAAAGACTAATATTCCTTAATTTACAAAAATATAATATAGCCACGAACGAAAATATGTTTTTTTTCTTTTTTTTTCAAGACTGTATGTGTGGATTCTTTTCAGGTTGAATCAGTATCTGATTGAATATAATAAATAGGGATCGCAATCCCGCAGAGTTTCCAATTTCGCGGGATTCCCATCGAACACTGGGATGATCCCGCAGAATTACCTAAATGGTCCTTTTACCAAAATTTAGTTATAAAATATGACAATTTTAAAGAAGTTCGCGCAATTTCTGTAAATTGAATAAAAATAACTTAAAGGGAAATATTATTTCCGAATTTTTTTTAATTGTTAAAACATACACACACAATCTTTTTTAGCTACCTTTCCTATAGATATGAAAATTTAAAATAATAATTTATGTGATATAATTTTTTTAATCAGAATTTAAATATGTTATAAGAAATGAAGTATAACTAAATTAGGGATGGTTTATTACTTTTTGCTTTCTTTTGACATTAAAAAATATATATATCTATTTTTATTTCAATACGTTACAACCACCTAAACCTCCTTCCTTTAAAAACCTTTACGATTCGGAAAATATGTAAGTGTGATAAGATAACTTAAGTTTTTCATTTGGTGAGCTTTTAAGAAAAGTTGAGTGCGTAAAAAAAAGAGAATAAAGAAAACTTTTGATGAATTCGACAACGTTCTTGTTCATACGGTGATGCATGAGTAAGTTTTCGGCTCGTTATCAAAACTGTGGAAAAAGATCTTTGGAGTGTAAAGTTCTGAAATCTCGTTTCTCCAGATTATTTTGAAAAGACAGGAACAAGTTTTGAAGGAGAGTTTATGCAAAATGAAATAAAAAAGAATAATAATTCAAAAATTTAAAATTGCAACTCTTAAAAAACTAAAAAAAAACTAAAGAAAACTAAAAAATAAAGTGGTTTATCCATATTATTTCCTTTTAACTAGATAATTTTTCTGGTCTATAAAATTATTTCTAAAACAGGCTCAATCCTAGTAATTAAAAAAAAGGGTTTTAGACGTACGGAAATATTTAATTTTCCCTTTTTTTAGTGTCTAACAATATAAGGATTTCATACAGAGTGATCTTTGTTATTATTATTTACTGAAAAAGTTTTGTTGTTGTATATCGCATGTAATATATACACTCATGTTTGTGAAAATTGCAAAACTATAAAAGAATTCTCAGAAATTAATGAAATTTATTCCACATATTACTGATAGTGGTACAAATAAACGATCAAATTTACAAGACAAAAAAACAAAAAGAACATCGGAATTTAGTACTTTGTGTGTCCGCCACGCTGAGCGATGAGAGCCTGTACACGTCGTGGCATTTAATCATACATGTTCTGAATGTAATCCTGGGGAATGGCATTCCAGATGGCTTCGACATGAAGCCAATGTGTGCCCCACCAGCTATACGCGCGAGTCGCCGACAAATGAATCCAGACATGCTTGATGGGAGACATATCCGGGCAATAAGTAGGCCATGGAAAAAGCGAAATCTGTTGTGCACTGAAGAAGGCTTGTGCAGTCTGAGAAACATGTGCACGGATATTATCCTCCTGAAATACAGCACCCGGAATGCGTCGAAGAAGTGAGGAGGACCTTTGACTCCACAATTTTCCTTATGTAGCGATCACTTTTGAGGTTGCCTGAAATGTGCACTAGATGGGATCGGAAGTTATATCCAATAGCTCCCTACACCATGATGCCAGGCGTTTGTGCGGTATGACGCTGGATAACACACTGCGGGAGTAGACGTTCCCCTTTGTAACGTCTAACGCGAACTCTTACATCATTGTACTCCAGATTGTAGCGAGATTCATCGAAAAAAGCAACTTGTTGTCACTGGACACACCATGCGCTGTGTTTCTGAGCCCATTGAAGTCGGAAGCGTCTGTGATTCAGCGAGAGGGGAATTCTGCGTAGAGGAACCCTTGCACGCAGTTCATGCTGCAGCAGACGGCGACGAACTGTGGAGCTAGACAACAAAACACCTGTAGCTGTGCTCCAACGTTGTGTTAACACACAAGAGGACGCTGTACGGTCCGTCATAACCATGCGGATGAGGTAGTCCCGTGCCGTTGTGCTATTGCGTGCCCCCACTGCCAGGTTTTCGTCTTGTTTGATTCTCCTCTGTCCATTTCTTCCAAACACGCATCACTGTTGTGGTATTACACTGCGTGCAAGCTGTGATTTCTCGATACGAAAATCCACCTTCTTGCATACCTATGCAGTTTTGTACGAACTCCGTTAGTTGTTGGTATGGCTTCCTCCGCTTTTGACGAGGCATGTTGACCATCAATGAAATGTGTACCACAGACAAAGGAAGATAAACGGATTTCAACGCATCTTTACTGTCCTTTATCCCTTTCCGGCACAGACAAATTCTGTTCGTAAAATGAGAAATTATTGACTGAAACCGGAATTTACAAACGACATTTTTAGAAAATAAGAACTCCTTATTTTAAGCTTTCATTATAGAAATAAAATTTTATTAAAATATTCTTGGTACCGTATGCAAGTTTGGAATTAAAATTAGGTGTGCCCGTAGTGGGACTACTGCGCCGGAAAGGGTTAAGTACCTGGAACAAGCGACTGATATGGAACCAGTTCTCGTTCCACGCGTGCGCAATCACTTTGTAATTTTAAACATTTGCATGTCTTACCTCACTTTACATTTCCTGTAAGTTTGGTTCAATTTGCATAATTCCTTCATGGTGTTGCAATTTTCACAAACATGAGTGTATGTTGCGTGCATCGCAATGTGTATGTATTGTATGTACGCTAGAATACGTTTCAAAATTGCATGTGCGTATGTAAGATATACGAGTACAAGACGTATGCACGTAAAATGCATGTAGGAAATACAAGGTGGCTATACAAAAATTGCCGGTATATGGACGCTATCGGTGTTCAAGGAAACAGGATACTATTTGTGATGCAAGTTCATTGGTTTGGTCTCCAATATAGTGAAGAAGAAAAATCAATCTCTCACAATCTCGGTTACAGTGATAAAATTTCCAAAAACTTTAAATTGCAACACCCACATTTTTCATTACAAGATTATCTTCAAAGTGAAAAAAACTATAAATGGCGTTGAAACGGTAATTTTATTCCTAGAAATGGCGACATAAATCAAACAAACACAAAGAATAGTTGGTGCTCTACAAAAACTCTTTAGTGACAGTGTTATCGACCGCCATTTCGCGCTTCCATTGTTGTCTTAGTCACAGGAACATATCCCAATGCGTTTCTTCCTCTTAGGGTAGTTAAAATCTTAAAGTTCGTATGACCTAGAAAACATAATTAAACTCTGTATTGTCTTCATGCTATGAATTATTGTTACTCACAATCTCTCGCGTGTGATTTGCCGTTGTCTGTGAAGATAGACACTTGAAAGTTTTGCAATCCGACTAAAATATTTTGTTGTTTTGTTATTTCTCCATTATCCCGTCGACCAATTTCCTTTACAAAATCTACCGCTAAACTATAGAATTTAACGCCAAAAATGCATGGTCGGGACGTCACATTCACCTGATCGAGGCTAACGAAAAAGAAAGGCTACCGCGGTGCTTTACGCGTATCTTTTTTTACAGACCGCGGGAGTCACATGATGCTCGAATGCACCAATGCAGGTGTACGAAAAGAGCATTACGTCACTCTAGCGGTCTGTAAAAAAAGATAAGTGGAATGCACCGCGGTAGCCTGTCTTTTTCGTTAGCCTCGCACCTGATATAGACTAACGAAAAAGCCCTTTTCGTACACCTGCATTGGTGCATTCAAGCATCACGTGACTCTCACAGTCTGTAAAAAAAGATACCCGCACTGCCAAAAAAAGAAACTCAAATTCTACGAAATTGTCCTCGTTTTTGACGAAACTGTTTCCTGGGAAATGCTCCGAGCGAATATTTCGTCAAATCGAGTAATTTGTATCCTTATAAAAATGAGGAAATTAATTTCGTCAAATTGCTTGTTTGAAAGTGTAAAAAAAGGCCGGTGGCGCTATCTATTGACAATTTTAGAAGCATCTATAATTGACAGAGGGAAAAGTTACATCACTTTTCTTAAGCCTTCAAGGCAGCCATACTCAACCTGCGATCCGCGGGCCGCATGTGGCCCGGCGACCTTTTATGTGCGGCTCCAGACACATTATCATTAATCTCTAATTATAAAATTAATTAAGATGCTCTTTAACAGTTTTTTAACACCTTCGCTGCTTCTTTATATATTTTCATGGAAAGACAAAATCTGCCAGTTATTTCTAATTACTAATTTAAAATTATGTTAAAACATCTTAAATGTCATTTACTTTTTTTTTTCATTTAGTTCTAATAGCGATATGGTGGTGTACAATAATGAAACATTATTCCAAAATAATTAAATTTGCACTATACATTTCTACATTACAAAATAAATAAAAAGTTTTTGCACTGAAAAACGAATGATTTATTAAAAAATTCTCTTGTTTTTTTCCCTTTAGAATTTGGCAATGCTGCATTGTTATATTATGTTTTATAATTATCATATCGTTAATAATGCTTATTCGAGCTGTCGTGGAAAAAAATGGCAGAAAAAAAGTTTTACATTGCAATTTCTAAACAACAATCTTCGCGACATATTTCTACATCATTTTCAATGGAAGCCGACCCGGAAGTAAATTTTTTGCAATAGTGGTGTTAAATTTTTTTGGTAACATTCCTTCTACGACAAACGTTCTATACAACTAATTATACAGGGTGGTTATAATATAAGTATGTCTATTTGGAGCTGTCTGTAGCTCGAAGGAATGATCCGAATGGATCCAGAATCGGTACACTTACTATTCGAGAAGGGGGAAGAAGAATGGAAAAATGAAAGAAATAATTGTAATAATCACCGACAGACGTGCTACTGAGTATGAAATGTAATATGTAATACAAGAACAAAAAATTAAGGCGTCAAAATGGATGGCACACCTAATTTATTGGAAAATGTCACAGTGAACGTGGTTAGGCTTTTGCATGTCGGTGCTGATCATGTTCAGGTTCCACATGGTCATTTTTCTGGAGGACACAATCCAGGCGCTGCACGGCGTGCTCAACTGAGGAATGTAACGCATCAGGAGTGATGTTCCGCACATATTGTGATATGCGGTAAAGTCATTGAGGTTTGCGACGGCAAACCTCAATGTGTACCTCCACGGCACAAAATATTACACATTACATTTCACACTCAAAAGCGCCATCTGTCGGTGATTATTGATTTTTCTCCCATTCTTCTTCCCTTTTCTCGAATAGTAAGTGTACCGATTTTGGTTTCATTCCGGTTATTCCTTCAAGCTACAGACAGCTCCAAATAGATATACTTATTTTATAACCACCCGGTATTAACTTTTTATTTTGCTTTGTTATGCTGCTTTTGTTATTTTATTATTTTAATTACCCCTTTTTTACATTATTATACAAAGTGTGTTGCGGTCCGCCTAGCGTCGGAAACATATGTTTGCGGCCCGCGACAATAAAAGTTTGAGTATGTCTGCTTCAAGGGGGTTCGAACGCGCAACCTTTGGCATAGGAGAACAACGCGCTCCTTGTCCTATTATACGTTAGGTAACCAAAAAATTCGCTAAGTAACATGAGCATACTGTGAAGGAGCCTGCTAGTGTATCATGTGATCACTTGCTATTCAGCTAGGTTGTGGAATTTGACACCAGTTTCCTATTTTATGTTTTTGGTGTAGTCGCTTCTTGTTTTTATCTGATAAGGCTCCCTTTTTTATGCATATTTTTTAAAGATTGTTTAATGAATATCATCATACTCTGTTGAGGTTTTAATGCTCTATCAATTGGTGTTGTCGTTGATGGTGTATATTTTACCAGTTGTTCAAAATTAAACGATTTTCGTGAAAGCTGACCTGCTCCTGATATGGCCATCCAGGTGACCATATCAAGTGCACCCTACAAGCCTAGGATAAAGACATTCTGATATGTACCAATTGTGATAAGTAATTTGTTTTAACACATTTTTTAAACTCTAAAAGGATATCACATTTTTTAAAAAATAAAAACTTAAATTGCAATGCCAATTTTGTAAACAATTTCATTTTTGATGAAAAATCCTGTTTCAAATCCACTTTTGAGTAACAAGAATAATTATTGAGTATCATGTTTATTTATTTTACGCCAAAATTATTTAATTTAGCAGAATAGCATTTTTAAATTGAAGAAAATCACGATTTGTGACACATGGAACAATATTGGCCATATCATGTGCACATTTTCCTGATATGGCCACTTGGTAGACTTTTGGAATTCCGTTTTTTTCGACTAATAAAACTATTTTCATGGGGGATGCAATATTTTTTTATGAAAGTCTATTAACCTGAAAACGTTAAAAAAAAACTGTTTTGATTTTTTTCAAAATTATGGCAGGGAAAATTCTTAAACCATATCAGGCCATAACATGCATGGCCATATCAGGAAACCCACCTTAGACATAAAAATAATTTGTTAACCTTAATTACTATGCGTGTTAATAAAATATTCCTGTTACCCCATATTTCATTTATTTATATATTTATTTGATAATTAAATAAGTGATGTGGCGAATAAATTATAATTTATTCAAGAATTTTTGCTTTCTTCGATTTTTTTTATAAACTGTACCTTCTTCTTTTAAAATATGTTAAAACCACTTATTTCCACTTCTTTTGAAATCCTTACGATTCAGAAAAACTAGACTGATAAGACAAACTAAACTTTTTCATTTAGTGAACTGTTTCAGAATGTTGAAAGCGTAAAATGTAGAATAAAGAAAACTTTTGATGAGTATGACAATGTTCTTGTTCATACGGTAATGCACGAGTAAGTTTCGGGCTCGTTATCAAAACTGTGGAAAAAGAGCTTTGAAGTGTAAAGTTCTTCCTGAAATCTCGTTTCTCCAGATGATTTTAAAAAAGACAGGAACGTGTGTTGAAAGAGAGTTATGCAGAATGAAATGAAAAAATAATAATTTAGAAAAAGAACATAACGGGTGAAGACATTTAAAAAAATGAACTGTGTTTTATTACTTTGTTGGAACTACAAAATCTCTTGGAAAAAAAAAGCCTTAGTTGTTTAATAAATAGCTTTCGAAATATGGAAATATTTTTCTTTTGCAAATACTAAAAATCATGTTTGTATTTAAATATAGTCATGTTGATTTAAGTAAGTTTAAGTTGAATCGTGTTTATGGAAAATTCGCCTGAATTAGAGTATTCCATATCAGGGATAGAACGACTGCTGTTATTTTCATTTTTTTGATAAAGCGTTGTTGAATCAATGTATGTAATATATTTATTGAATATATCGTAATGTGTGTATTGTATGTAAGATGTATTTAAGAAGTATGTATCTAAGATGCGCGTATAAAAATTTGTAAGAATGCACGAAATCTGTTAAGAGTGCAGTATTAAGTATGGTGGTAAATTAGAAGTTACAAGTTTTTGTTAATTTTACCCATAGAAAATTTCCAATAAGGTAGTTTTTTCTGGTGATGCGGGAACACATAGTGGTGAATAAGTGATGATTTTTCAAGAATTTCTTTGTTTTAAAATCTTTATAAATTACATATACTTATGAAATATAATATGAATACAACCATTTATTCCCAAACTTATTTCAAAAACACGATTCAGAAAAACTGCGAGTATGCATTACTATGATAACACAAACTACACTTTTTCATCTGGTGAGCTTTTCGAAAATATGAGTATGTTAAAAGAGATAAAGTGAACCTTTGATGAATTCCACACTCCGATGGTTTTAAGTTTTTAGAACCTATTTGCAACTTTTAGCACATTTTTAGTAAAATAAAATTATTTATTTATTTGATTTTGTACAGTTTAATGTTAATATAGTTTTAAGGTCAATGTGACGTTCGGAAAATATAGTTAATCTATTTGTTTTATTTTTATTTTTTTCCAATTGATTTTCTTATACCGGACGCTTTTTCAGAAAGCATGCTGGACATGAAAATGCGGGTACAAACATTTTTTTTGTTTCGAATCCCTTTGAGGTCAGAAAGAAATGAAAGATTGTTAAACATATTTTTTAAAAAATACATTAATTTAATACATAATATGTCTTTAGCTAAAGGGCAATATCGGACACGCAATTGTCAGGTAATACAACATTGTAAATTACAGGTTAATCTCTGTAATATGTCAGGGTTCGTAGTAATGACAATTCAAACTAGAGTAGATACATTGATATTTGCAATAGATCTGGAATCAGTAGAATGCAACGTATCTATTGAATTAGTAAAATTCAAAAGTTGAACAATTTCACTATACTGGGAGAAATTTTGATCGCTTAGATTTTATTAAAATTTGTCTCAGCGTCGTATTCATATTCACAAAACCTAGTGTTGGTAGTTGTAAAGAGTTCTTTAGCGCTTTATTAATCAAGTTTTTAACAGTCGCTTTTTAAAACTAATGTTTATTTAGATAATTTCCGAATATTTTTCCTGTTTTCCCCAGCACAAAATTCAAGGCTATGAAAAATATTCTAGATTTTTTTTTTTGTATTTACGTATTATACAGGCCAGGAGATAGATCGCCAAAAATGATTGCCAATTGCCAATCATATAGAAAACAGTAATTTAACATTATTAAATATGTAACATTGTTAAAAATGATAAATAATATAGAATAAATAAATAAATAAATAAAATATATCAACAATAATAATTAAATAACAAAATACTCTAAACTAAAATAAAAAAATAAACTTTAAAATATATTAAAAAAAATAAAATGTAAACTAAAATAAATAGTAAGCTATATAGTTGTCAAAACATATGGGTTACTGTAATTAGTATAATTGGCGCCATGCTTGGGGCAATTGTATCTGACCTGGCCCGGATAATACGTAAGTACCTTTTTTATGACTATATTTTTCATAAATGAAAACTTGAAACAGCGAAATAAACATCTACACTGCAAAAACAAATTGTTGATTTTACAGTATAATACTAGCAGCTGGGGTGCCAGTATTATACTGTAAAATCAACACTTTTTTTTTTTTTTTTTTTTTTTCAGTGTAATTGCATCTAAATCACGTAACTTGCAAAATGTAATTTTCGTAATTTTAAGTTTATTTGATTCAACAAACCATGCCGATATTTATTGCTGTTAAATTAAACAGCTGTTACATTATTTTAATACATAATATGTGTTTAGCTAAAGGGCAATACCGGACACGCAATTGTCAGGTAATACAGCATTGTCAATTACAGGTTAATCTCTGTAATATGTCAGGGTTCGTAGTAATGACAATTCAACCTAGATTCAATCTACATTGAGAATTGCAATAGATCTGGAATCAGTAG
Source organism: Maratus michaelseni (assembly GCA_963931845.1). Lineage (NCBI taxonomy): Eukaryota > Metazoa > Arthropoda > Arachnida > Araneae > Salticidae > Maratus > Maratus michaelseni. The sequence goes on along the minus strand of OZ007589.1, from coordinate 313,781,662 downwards.
AATGCAACGTATCTATTGAATTAGTAAAATTCAAAAGTTGAACAATTTCACTATACTGGGAGAAATTTTGATCGTTTAGATTTTATTAAAATTTGTCTCAGCGTCGTATTCATATTCACAAAACCCAATGTTTAAAATATGTTTTGTGTAGTTGTAAAGAGTTTTTTAGCGCTTTATTAATCAAGTTTTTAACAGTCGCTTTTTAAATATATTCTGTATTCAGATAATTTCCGAATATTTTTCCTGATTTCCCCAGCACAAAAATCAAGGGTGTGAAAAATATTTTAGTTATTTTTTATGACTATATTTTTCATAAATGAAAACTGGCCCCACCAGTGGCTGAGAGGTTGTGCTCTCGAAACTGGTAGATGGGAGGTGCTGGGTTCGCTCCCAATCGCGTCCGTCGGCCTAATCGTTCGGAGTTTTCGTGGTTTTTTTCGAGCCGTGGATTTATCCATGCGTAAACACGGGCTAGGTTCCCTTAGAAAGACCCCCACGAAGGGCACTCCCCCCCGGGCCTATATCCCAAGTGTAGATAATTGGCCGTCAATAATCAACCCAACCCAACCCATAAATGAAAACTTGAAATAGCGAAAGAAAACAAAATATTTCAGTATATCAATATCATTAAGTAAAATATATTGCATTCTAACTTAATTACATCTTATAACTCTCTATCTGTTAAAAACATTTCCATTTTGTATTTCGATACATCATACTTATTTTCATTTAACATTCAAAAGGTAACTTTTTCTTTAGTCATTTTAAAACACTGGATCGTACTTGTACACTAAAATGGCAGTTTTAACAGTTAATTAAATGTCCCTACTTCAAAACTAAGTGGCTTGAACTCGTAACTTGTTAAACTAATTATCTGACAACTTAAATATTTAGCAAGCAGGTAAGAAGAGCAGCTAATTAAGAATACATATTTAATAGAAACTTTATCCAGAAAAAAACAGGACAGAAAATTCATGCATCAAGCATAGATTATGAAGTAAAATAATTTTCCAACCCATTCAGTGTACTGATAACAAAAATTTCATCATTTAATAGGGGGAAATATCATGTCTAAGTAAATAATTTAGAAAAACGAGTAACGCATTTGAAAACCCAATTTCAGCAACTAGCATCTGTACTCAGAAAATATCCGAATTTTTTTTATACAACCCTGTATATGATCTATAGATTTCTATGTATAACTACATAGTATGCTAAAATTTAGTTCTGTTAGGAAACGCATAACACAGTTGAAAATTCACCTTCAGCAATTTTCAACAATAAGCGAAAATGTACTCGAATTCTTTTGTGCAGCCCTGTATATGATCTATAGCAGGGGTTCCAAAACTTTTAGACCGACGTACCACTAAATCGAAGTTCATACTTCCACGTACCAAGAGATATCAAACGTAATTCTAATAAAGGAAAAATTGTGAAAGTGGAAGTTTCCATATTTTGTTCGATTTCAAATCATAATTTTAAATAACTTTACTGTATTAAAAACCGATTTCTATGAAATAGAAAGAAACTTACCCATAGACTTTACCTTCAGATAATACAATTTAAAAAACTTGTTTAAAACAGTTCTTTCTGCTAATTAACTGTTTCATTGATTAATTTTTAAATTAGGTCTTAATTTATAAATTTAAATTCTTTCCCGTATAAATATAATAATTACATCTGTTTAATTCTGGAAAACTGGTTGTATCATAAGCAGCGTGTACGGTTTTTAGACAGTTTGCTTAACAAACATTTTTAGTAACAGCAACAACAACATAAAAAGCGTTTACAGTCTCTAATTTTCATTCGAGAATTTCCGAAATGATAAATTCATGCCATTTTGACTTTCTTCTATCTATAATAGAAGAAAGTATTGTAATTGAAATTTTTTTCGACTTCCGGTTTTCGACGGATTTACACGTTTTAGGGGTCAGAGATTCCGAAAAACATGTTTTTACAAAATGTCTGCCTGTCCGTCTGTGTGTATTCATTGTATCATCGAAAAGTGTATGAAGTTATGTTTCAAATTGAACCTCATTTTTTTTCTATGTTTTTGGCTATAGCAAGCAGGTTCTATTAGAATTTGGGGATATTTCGACGAAAGGGGGCGCTGTGATCGATATTTTTGTTCCATTTTCACTATTGTACCATCTAAAAGTGTATGAAGTTATGCTTCAAATTGAACACATTTTTTTTCTATATTTTTGGCTATGGCAAGCAGGTTCTATTAGAATTTGGGGATATTTCGACGAAAGGGTGTGCTGTGATCGATATTTTTGTTCCATTTTCACTATTGTATCATCGAAAAGTGTATGAAGTTATGCTTCAAATTGAACAACATTTTTTTCTATGTTTTTGGCTATGGCAAGCAGGTTCTATTAGAATTTGGGGATATTTCGACAAAAGGGGGCGCTGTGATAGCCATTTAAAGATTTCAAATTCAAAAAGATGTGCAAATTCAAAAAAATTAGAAATCCTAAAACTTTTTTTCGTTAAATGTTCGGCCTTGATCAGGAGAATCCGGAGCAATTTTTGTTTTGCCTCTATCTTAAAAAATGGCTGAGATATAGCGGATTGAAATTTTAGGGTGGCTGACATTTTCAAACAAGACAGCAGAATTCATCCATAAACGGGTTTAATTTATGAGTTTTAGTTAACATGGTTTCGGCAAATTTTCTTTCATTGTTGTAACCATTAATCCTATTATATGCTTATCACTATATATTTATATTCGCCAACGTCAAATTATCGCCAAACTTGGCGACATTTGGCGGAATATCGCCAAATTTGGCAACCAAAATAAGTTGCCATAAATTAAGCCAACTTGGATGTAGAGTACTAATTTGGCGATATTCTCATTCAAATTCAATGTTGACGAGAACTGGGATTGAATCTTCTTTATTTAGGTTTCACGCATTTTACCTTCGTGTTTTCCAGTAAAATTAGCTAAAATCGTAAAACCAAGGAATAGGGAGGCTATCTGTTCCGGTCGGTTCAGGCCAGAAGGACTTTTCGTAGTTTAGTATACATCGGTTGTTCGCATCCCTGTAACCCGACGATTCGCAAGCAGCTGACATACAACAGAATGACGAAAAATATTGATTTTATTGGCGATGTGATAGCGAATTTTGAAGTATTAACATGACTGAGCGAGAAGAAAGTTTTGGGATTGGCACATCCGACTAGCTGATTTTATAATATGCTGGCATTTCATTTTACGTACTAGCATCGCGTTTTTGCGTACCTGTAACCAGATCTTTGCGTACCAGTACTGGTACGCGTACCATAGTTTGGGAACGGCTGATCTATAGAATTTATACACACCAAGTAATATTAAAAAAATTAGTTAAATTTAAAAACGCTTACTACAGTTGAAAACCCACTTACAGCAATTATTGTTCATAGACAGCACTGTAACCGAATTCTTTTGTGTGTCTCTGTAAATAAACGAAAACTGCTGTGCAGATTATTTTCCACACTAAGCGTCTTGTAGTGCACTTTAGTGATGTTTACCAATTTCAATACATTTGAAAGAGACTGACATTATAATACACTGCAAACAATTTTTCACCACAGACACCATAATGTAACGACATTCATTTGAACTATAAATGCTACAGTGATAAACCTTAATAAATATCTATCAATTACATAGCCATCTGTGACTATATTTACGCGACTTAGAGCACGGACAGACGGACAGACAAACCAGTGTTGAATTCAGGGAGTGGCCCGGGGTGGTACATTCACCCCGGAAGATTTGTGATTTTATGTTATTAATTGTTAAAAGTGCAATTCCCCCTCCCGGGAATTCTATATTGTCCCCCCCTGGAGTCACAGAAATCCCTCCCGGAGAAAAGTGTCTGAATTCAACACTACAGACAAATGGAATTCATAAACACATTCAAAGTGTCATAAACTTTCTTCAAGTATGTTGTAAAGCATTAAAAAAAGAAAAAGAAAAACCTACACATAACATATCAAAAGATTAACTACTACTACGGAAGAGAATTTAAAATACAGTTGCCAAAATAAAGTTTACATTTTTCAGATACATTTATAAGGCAGAATTCACATGAATACATAGACTGACACCTCATTTTACTTTCTTCTATATACATAATTAAAAAGACTGGAATCTTTAAAATTGTCAATTTCTGTCTTTTCTTGGATTTACAAGGGGTGTACTGATTGCGATTTGACTATTTTTGGAAAATGTCTGTCTGTCACGCAATTTTTGTAGCCCTCTACCTCAAGAACTAATGCACGGGATTTCATAAAACTTTATATTCTGTTAGATCTCAACATGAATTGGTACTGATTGGGTATGAGTGTCTATCACCCGACAGGTGGCACTGCTTCTTCACGATTTCTGAATAAGGTAAAATAAATAAAACAGAAATTTAACAGACATGGGATTGAATCACGCGCTTAAACCCTAGAATTGAAAAGGCTGCAGTAACTAGTGAAATCTCTGTAGATTAACCCCTGGCATGCGACTAACACGAAAATATAATTTTAAATACATTTCAGAACTTTATTTGAATACACAATTGAAATTTCTCATGTAAAAATGCTTTTTGGTGTCGTTAAGGAGTAATCTAGAAAATATATTAAATAAAAAATCTTATACAGTTTTCAATTAAAAATGTTTTTAACCTATGCTCTGCACCGCTTTACACCGGGCTGTATGACCTTTAACCCGATATGTCCAGTTTAGACCCCTTGTGTAAGATAAAAGAAGGTTGCTTACATAGTTCAAATTCTTTTTTTATTACGAGGGTAAGTTATTAAGTAAGTCACAAAAGATAATTAAATAATAATTTACAATGATATTCACTTCAAAACTATTTTTATATCTCACCTTATTCTCCACCAATATTTATGCACTTACATCACCATTTTATCAGTGCTCCAACACCAGCTGCATAACATTCTTTGGGTTTCTGTCTCAGCCACATTAGGACTTCAAGTTGAACGCAGGACATAATTCAAAAGTTTAGTTGGCAACTTCTTCAACATCCATCATACGGCTTCGACTTAACCACAAGCGATTTTCATCTGTTTAGACCACGAAAAAACCATCTTGGAAGCAAGATGATGTTCACAGATGATGAAAAGGTTGAACTTGAAGTTCTAATGTGGCTGAGACAGCAACCCAAAGAACGTTATGCAGCTGGTGTTGGGGCACTGATAAAACGGTGATATAAGTGCATAAATATTGGTGGAGAAAAACATGAGAAATAAAGATAGTTTTGAAGTGAATATCATTGTAAGTTATTATTTAACTATCTTTAGTGACTTATTTAATGATTTACCCTTATATTTAACTACAAAGAAACCAAAAACAACGAAGAATCATCTCTCTCTCATTTTTCATTTTTGTTCTTTTTTTTTCGTTCCAACAAAACATTCTGTCTTCATCCCCAGTACGGGAATCCGAAGCAAATTCTATCGCATAAAGCTTCAGGCAGCAAACTTCTCCCAACTTCTATTTATGAATGAAAAGTTGAAAATCTCAATGTTAATATGTAGTTCCTTTGCTCCAAAATAAGTGCACTTCGATTTAAAAAAGTGAATACTGAAAACATACGTAAAAAGAAGAAGAAAATATCAGTTAACAGAACCAAAAATGCCTGAGAGACTGAAAAAATATGGAACTGCTAGAATTATTCAGCTTGATATATGAGTTAATAATGAGTCACAAAGGACTAATCTTATGAGAGTAATTTTTCACAGATGTCATTGCAGGCGACATCTTTTACTCGACAACATTTTGTTCATGTACATTTTTTGCGAGAGAAGAAAATATTTTTAAGGAACCTACTACCATTTTTTTTTTTTTTTTTTTTTTTAAATCTTTTCCTTAAAAGTTTAATTTATGGTTCGTTTAAATATAATTTTTTCTTCTAAGTGTTTTTAAAGAATAAGTCATCACCATATATTTTTATATTAAATATTCAGCCCATATACATACACGTCTCTCTCTCTCTCTCTGTATATATATATATATATATATAGCCTTAATATGACAATTCGGAAACATCATACACAAATAATTGAGCAATAGAAATCAAAATGAAATATGAACACATACCAGTTTGTACAACATACAGAAATATAAGAAGAAAAAATATAATATATGACCAGAAATATATAAAAAGATAATTTAAACCATAAAAAGTGAATTAATGAAATATTTGTGTAACTGTAGCAGAACCATCGGGCCCAAATTACTACAGTTTCCATAAGAAATGTACGATTTCATACTTGTACAAGCCATTGTAGGCTAAAATAATATAAGATTTGAAGATTTCCTTATATATATATATATATATGTATATACTGTTCTTATATGTGATTATGTATATATATATATATATATATATATATATATATATGTATATACTGTTCTTATATGTGATTATGTATATATATATATATATATATATATATATATATGTATGTATGTATATATATATAAAACAAAAACAGGGAAACATGCATGTCTTGACAAATCTTCAGATGCTGCCAAAAAATATTTACTAATTCAGTAGATGTTTTATAAGAGAAATAAAAAACTCAAAAATATTCAAGCTGAATTATTGAAACCTAGCCCTCAATAAAGTTAAAATATCTTAAAAAAAAAAAAAAAAAACAGAAATTCAGGAACATTACTACCATCTAGTATCAGTTCAAGGTATAAAATAAAAATTATTTATGACAGGCGGATTTTGTGCCTAAATTTAAGTTAAGAGCTTAAGAAAATATCTATAATAAAAGTGCAAAGCATTTGACTGTCATCAACAGTTCCGGGAGCCCCGCTTCACTTTTTCATATATACCAGGCGTTTGTACTTTTTTGAACCATTGTTGAGTCCACTGTGATTGTTAAATTTGTATTGTTGAACTTTACAGATGAGTATTGTTACTTCATCATTATAAACAATGTTAACACTTTGGAGATTTTCTAAACACAAAAGATTCATTCATCATGAACGTTTAAAATATTATACCATGGAGGTAATCGTTCCCGATGTAGTAATATCGGGCTCGATAGCGGGCGTTAGCCAGCTAGTTAATGTATATAATGAATGAAAAGTTAAGAGGTAGGAGAATACATCAATTAAATTAATGACTTATAAAAAAAATGTATAAAAATAATAAAAGAAAATTAAATAAATGATTTAATACAATGACAGTGCATAATAATATTATATAGCTATAATAATAATAATACTAATAACAATAATAATTAAATGGGTGTAGGAAATATTTAAATGAGACAACTATAGTTATATTACAGTAAGATGATTGATTAAGTTTAGTTATGACATTGCTCAAACACAAAAAAAAAAAAAAATTAAATATCAATAGATTAAATTAAAACTGTATATAATAGATGATGTGAAATCATTTCTGTATAATAGAAAGTAAGAGTTCTGAATCAACTAAAGAATAACAAGTAATGAATTAAAGCATAAAAATTAATAAATCCTCATTTTAAAAAAATAAATTAATCATTGCACATAATTATCCATACAACATCCACAACCCCTCGATACTATAACATTTACCCTCCCAGTCGTCCTATTGTATTTTGTTATTATTTTTTTCATTTTATACTAATTTTAATTTAATTTAATTTTTTATTTTTAATTTTTATTTTTTTGTAATATAAAATTATGAAATGAGTTAAACAGTTAATTTTGTCAAAACAATACCCCCCTCCTCCATACTGCAACATCTACCCACCAATCTGTCCTGTAGATTTGATCATACAACATCCACAACCCTTCGATACTATAACATTTACCCTCCCAGTCGTCCTATTGTATTTTGTTATTATTTTTTTCATTTTATACTAATTTTCATTTTATTTTATTTTTTATTTTTATTTTTATTTTTTTGTAATATAAAATTATGAAATGAGTTAAACAGTTAATTTTGTCAAAACAATACCCCCCCCCCCTCCTCCATACTGTAACATCTACCCACCAATCTGTCCTGTAGATTTGATCATGTACTAATATATCAGAGAATATATGAATTGTTTTGGAAAACCATGTTGTATTGTATCAAAAATTAGTTGTTTAAATTATTTATTAATAAGCCCGCTCATTTCATAAGATGAAAAGAGCATAGTCGTTTTATTCTAAATATATGATTAAGAAGTATATTACGGTAAACAGATATTTGAAGAAATGATTTAAAATGGGTAAAAGTATTAACTTTGAATTAAAAATTATTACGTTTGTCATAAATGTCTGTAATAGTTTTGTTATGATGCAGTATACGTTTTAGGTCTAAAAAGTGAATAGTATTATTAGATAATAGGTTTTCCGTTAATTCTAAATTAGAAAGATAATTTACTGGAAATTGAGAAACGTTTGATTGCTCAGTATTGATTAAAATGATGTCATAAATATAACTATATAAATGACTATTACAACCAAGCTGCGGAGCGGCTTGCTGAAGGTGGAAATTTATCCGATTATAAACTGTGACGTAAACTTTGAGACTTTTTTTTTTCAAGACTACCTGGGTGTTGCGCTTTATGGCTTTCATATATTTAAATGCTCACTATACTCTATCTATACACAAAGGTTCACCGCATTTTGTGACCCCCGACTTCGGAACCTCTCCTTGTGAATATTTTTAATAGAATTTTGTTAGCTTTATTATTATATGTATTGCATGATACGTTTTGACAAGATGGATAAACTTTTGATTGCAGACATTTTCTTGAATTTCTTAAAAAGTACTTCTAACAAATTGTTCCACAACTTCTGCCATGTAAGGAATCTGCTTAAACCCTCGTTTCCAAATCTCGACCGCATTTAGGAGACAAATAGCAAATTTAATTAAAAAGTATTTAAAAAAATAACTGAAATTCAGCTCACTATCTCGCTAATATATTTTATGAATTTTCATAATATTTAAATGGATTTGTTTTTATAAAAATTGTCAACACTGTTGGGTACCAAGTTATGAAAATAACTTTTGTGCATGCACAGTTAAATATGTTTTTCTATAAATGCTTATATAGCAACGAATGTTAAATATATTAATTGCAAATTACAGTATAATATTTAGTCAAGTTTTCTCAAAGTTCCGTTAACTGTGGTTGAAAACTCTGCATTTTATGAACAAAAATTATGTGAAAAAGTTGAAATAACAATATAACAATACATACGCAGCTTATAACAAAATAAGATAAGGAAAAAAATATATAACAGAAACGAAGAAATCCAAGTCATGAAAGATATACATGACTGTGCATCTGAGATGTATATTTTGTTATAAGTGGTGTATATATCGTTATGTTGTTGAGTGTGTTTGAAATTAAGTCAAAGTACTTACAAGTATTTTTTATAAAAACATTTCTCAACTGATATTAATTATGAAAATTTTTGAGTGAGAAAATAAGCTTTATGAAAAACTTGTGCCACAGGGCATGCTGATAGATGTGCATGACCATATAATTTTATTTCTTTTTGAAAATTTAATAATATTGTTTATAGAATTGCCTGTCTACGCTAATAATAACTTTACATAGGTTATACAGAGGTGGAATGACATAGAACAATAAATCAACACACATCCAATACTTATAATGAAAATAAAACTAACACTACTTTTGAAATGGCGCGCTTCAGACTGCATTCTTTTAGTAACAACAGAATAGAAATTTTAGAATATGTAGAAGAAACAACTGACATATTATCAAAGGAAAATGATTACATGTTTAAATTCAGAACTGTTTACATGTTTGGATTGAATACTTTAATTGACAATATAAATAGGGTAGAATGTGTTTATGACTTGCTAATTAAGTTTAATGTTTTAACAGCTACTAATAGAGACAAAAGAGTTTCACATAAATTTAGCAAAAAAATTAATTATATTATTCCTAAAGTTTGGTTAAAGGATTTAAAAGACAAATTTAACTCTACCTATATAATAATCATAAAAATGATTAAAGCTGAAGTTTTAAAACAGAAAATTAAAACGTTAAAGAAATCGGAATTTTTTTTAAATTGAAATTTAAAAATTTACAATTCTCGGATATACTTTTTTATCTTATTAGTTTTAGTTTAATTAATAATGATAATGTTCATAAAAGTATAAATTATTTTACATTAAATTTCAGCAAAAGTCTTTTGATAATTTGAATTTTAATAAAACTTTTAGAGATACTTCTGATTTTTTTTCTATAAAAGACTGTTTGATCTCTTTTGTTTATAATTAGCAAAATTTTCAACTACAAACAAATTGCTTTTCCTATTATTGATATATCCTCAATTTGTTGCTGAAATAATGGGAATTATGTGTATGTTGTGGATACTTTTCATGGCTATGTGATTAGTATAAGGAATATGGCAATAATTACTTATACAAATTTTAAAATTGTAATGAACTTTTATACCAAACTCATACTCAATAGCAAAATTAGTTTTAATACAGGTTTAAATGTTTTTAGGTGTGTTCGTAATTATATAGATGCGTAGCACACATAGTCGTCTGGTCCGTCCGCTCGTCCGTCTGTCTGCATATAACAGCGCAAAAACTACCCAACTCAATGGTTTGAAATTTAATATATTTAATCGTTTCAGAATTTTGTCTAGTCATTTCAAATTTTATGAAAATCGAATAAAAATTAAAAAATATATCAATAAAACTTTTCTTTATTCTATTAAATCTTATCATATGTAAATCTATATAATTAATAAAAGCGCAAGTCGTGTTACTGAGGAAAAGGATTACGGGCTAACCACTTCTTTTAGGTAGATTTCGTAAGAATATCGCTCTGTGTCACGTGTTCATCTCCCTTTGGATCCCTTGAGTCATGTGATGCTCCTTTCGTGCACCTGCATTCGTCTATTTGCCGCACTTATGCCCCGAAAAGAGCATTACGTGACTCAAAGGGCCGCAGAGACAGAACACGTGACGCAGGAGCAGTAGCATGTCTTTTCGTCTGCCTCGCTTTCCACTTCCACCTACTGGCGAAAATGAGACTGGGCCATCAGCTAGGGCAGTTAAAATTCTTGTTTTTAAGTTTTATAATTATTTCAATATATTTTTAAATTCTTTTAAAAATGCTTAAAGTTTATTGTTAAGGTTTTTGATTTTTTATATACACCTACTGCATGATTTTTTATAATTTTAAGTTAATATATTTATTGAAGAATATTACATGTTACATTTTTTGTGAGCTGCTTCAAGCGCTTATACATGCAACAATTTTTCATATGTTTTTAAATTAATTATGTATATATGTATACATAATTCATCATACACATAATTCACACACACACACACACACACATATATATATACACAAGTATTTATATGTATATATACGAGGTATTTTTCCATTTCATAGTAAAGTATGTCGACAAACTATTGACATATTATTTATGTCAAGCGATGTATTGGTAGAGTCACTTGTTTGCAGTCGAAGTGATCACGATGGAAGGCGATGTTTATGAATACATTGGAAAATTTCCCGTCTAATTAAAAGGAAGCTACATTTTCATCAACGAATTTATTGACTTCAAACAGTCGAGACAATTCCACTAATTGTCCATTTTAGAACTTATATCGTGCTGTGTTATGTCAGAGCAAAGAATGAAGATATTACATATTAGAGATGCATCAATTTGAAGAACGTTTCCGCCAAGTGACATAGGTTTATTTAGAAAGTCGAAAAACGTACAAAATATGTTCTCCAAAGCTGTGTAAGCTCGTTATTACTAGCAATTCGCTCAAGAATATGTTCACGTATCGATGGAAACGCCAACGGAATGTTACTTGGGAGGAAGTTAGGGGGAAGAGATAGGAGTGGCTTACTCAGTGATTGGTTGAAAAGGCTGAGCGAGGCGGGCAAAACATGACGAAACGTCGGAACTCTTTATCAGAAGCGTAGAAAGAAAAGGATAAAAAATTTAGACGTGGGAGTACATGCAAAGAATGCTGGGATATCGAATAATAATTTTAATAAAAGTAAAAATGGTATTAAGAAACATTCTAAAGAAATAAAAATTTAATGTCTCAGATATGGAATAAATTAGGGTTTTTTACAAAGTGACGCTTTGAACAGATTAAGGTTTTTAAAATAAGAATTAAAAGAATAAGTTGATTAAAGGCATGGAATTAAAATATAAATTATATTTAAGATGTTATTAAAAGACAGGGAAAAAAGGTAGAATTGTAAGAATTTGAAATAAATTAATTAAGGTTAAATGGCGAAAATTTTGTATTATTACATATAGACATGCATATAATTTCTTGTTACATAGGTTTGTAGATATCAGATTTCCTGTTTTTAACGACTCCAAAAGAAACTTTTAAAATAAAGATTTTTTTTTTCATTAATAATAAAAACATACCGTAAACATTGTTCGTTTCGCAGCTCTTTTGATATATTTGACATCTAATTGACAAGCTGTATAAGAGGTTAAAAAGGGAATATCCTGCTGGAGAAATAAAAATGGACTATAACTTTTTTAAAGTTATCTACTTCTTCAATCTAGGTTTATTTTAACTGAAAAAGGATTTCTTTTTATGTGCTAGTAAATGTATTCTACGTTACATATTTTTGTGTAAGAATTTAAAAGTGTAAATGCGTTGTTAAAACTCAAAATATAGTTTTCTTTGAGATTTCTGGGAATTGAATATCTTGAATAAATGATTTTTTTGGAAAGGAAGGTAAGTTGCGAAATGAATGAAAAACAATCAATATTTATGTTCCATTTTTCGGCAACTGATGAATATATTTCAATATTTCTTTTTATGCTTTTTTCTGTTGCAATTTGATGCATTTTGATCATTTCCTTCGTGTGGAAAATCAGTCTCTGACTTGTAACATTCATTTAATAAATAATGTAATTTTTGTTTGGCAAAATTGCGTAACTATTGCATTTTTTATTATTTATTTAAATATTTATTATTATTTTTTTTTTTTTTGCCGAATGATCTAATTATAAATTAGTTATCATCAAAACAATCAAATATATATATTTATATTGGAATGACTTCAGTAATTTTTGGGATTAAAAAAAGGGAGAAATAGAAATAAACGTAAGTTTACAAGAAAGGTCATGAATAACTATGTGTGTTTACTTGACTAAAAAGTAGATTTACTTTTTGTGTAGAATTCAAGATGAGTCAAGTCTCAGTTACATTGCACAAAGATGCAGGTAAGTTATTTTCAACTGTAGCAGCTTCATTAAAGCATCAAGATACGGTGTACTCAGTTATATAATCAAATTCAAGACCTTCCTTAAAGAGTCCGCATCTTCATATACTTTTATTTAAAAAAAAAATCTGAAGGGGCAGATTTATCACATATATAATAGAGAACATGCACTAAAAAGTTTAAAAATTTAAATCTCTATCTCAAAAAAAAAAAAAAAAAAAAAAAAAAAAAAAAAAAAGGCTTAGCATTTTTAAAACATGAAAGTGTAGAAAATATTACATGAAAAAAAAAAAAAAAAAACATTTAAAGTTTTTATTTGTGAAAAAGTTTGTGAAAGAGGTCTTACCGGTAATATTTGTTTTGTGCAAATTTGCTATTTCGATTTTATGGTTTGTTAATCTTGAATTATTTTCTATTATATATATATATCTTAAGGTTGAAATGCGCCCAGCTTTTTAAGGGGACAGTTTACCTTTTCAACAATTTTTTTATTTAAAAAAATATGGTTCAAATGGTGAACTCACTGCATTTCAATGTTCAACTAAAAGTACATTTTGAGAAAAAAAAATAACTGCATAATTTAATTAAAATTTTCAAAAAGTCTAAAAATTTTCTATTTTTTAAAAACTTTTCTACTTGTTTAAATATTAATATTTTTGTCCAGTTTTTTTAAAGATTTTCACATATGTATTACGCAAGACTGCGCATGGATTTTTAGATTAATTTAATATTAATTTTTTTTTTACTGATATACATAGTGTAAAACGATGGAATGTAACACATCTTCATATACTTTTATTAAAAAAAAAAATCTGAAGGCGCAGATTTATCACATATGTAATAGAGAACATGCACTAAAAAGTTTAAAAATTTAAATCTCTATCTCGAATACAAAAAAAAAAAAAAAAAAAAAAAAAAAAAAAAAAAAAAAAAAGGCTTAGCATTTTTAAAACATGAAAGTGTAGAAAATATTTATTTGTGAAAAGTACCCCTTAAACATCAATCCTGTACATATTACACATACAACTGTATAAATGTAAATATATATAAAACGTTTCATGTATATATCAATCATAAAAAATTTTCATGATAGTAAGAAACAAATATCTGTAAATGAAAGAAAATGATCGAGAAAGGCGTACTTTAGTTTCAAATGTACTTTTGAAAGCAAATTTAAATACATTAAATGTGAAACACTATCTGTCACATCAGTCAAAGCATAAAATGTTTCATAAATATTATATATGTTATTTAAATAAAAAAAAATGGTACTTTTTATATCTTCAAAACAATTTTAAAATATGAAAAAAAGAAATAATCATTGCTGTTGTAAACAAACTGATTAGTTGTATCTTTCTTTTTTCAAAAGACGTAAAAATGGAAAAACAATAAGGGAAAATCAAACTACTCTGAGTTTTAATAGATAGTATACAAATAAAAAACACAGTGAATATAAAAAAGGAATTTAAAGGGCTGTTTCTGGGTAATTGCGCTGGGTGTATTAACAAAACTTACAATATCTCGCCATATGCGTATGGTCGCGATATGCAATATGTTCCGAATTGCCGTATGGGTAAAAATGAGGTATCAAAATATTCACAATAAAACAGGCTTTCTTTTAATATTTAAAAAAGAAAAGCGATTTTTTCATCAATTTTGAGGTAAACAAAAACCCTTAAAAAAGTATCAAGACCCTTATAAATACGTAACAACCCTACAAGGTCATTACTAAATGATTTACCCCCGAAGACGTAAAAGTGACTTAAACTTTTTTTTTTGTTTCTCTTGATTTTGTTTTAGCGAGATTCTTTTTAAACAAAATCATTAAAAAAGTTGATGAAAGCAGATATTTATTTTTCTTTAGATTCGTAAAAGAAAGATATATCCGAAGAAGCAATATAACGAGGTGTGATATAACGGAGGGCTACTGTATTTATAAGATGTTTTACGAAAACTAAATTTCGGAAACGTGTTGAAAATGTCTAGATTAAGATCATAGTTAATTGAACCATCAATGCCAGTAAAACAGAAAAGCGGGAAAGAGGGCAAAATCATTCAGCTTGATATATGTCCAAAAATGAGTCACGAAGGACTCATCTTATGATGGTAGTTTTTCAGCAAAGTCTTTCCAGACAACATCATTTATTCGAACAATGTTTTGTTCCAGATTTTTTTCCCCATTAGTTGGAAATAGGAAATCTGTTACGGATTTATCTATTTATCTTAAAAAGCATAATAAAAAATATCAATCTGCGGTAAAATTATGATACTTTAACATTTATAATTCAACACTTTAATAAATTAAAGAATATTATCCAATATATTTTTATTTTAAAAATAATATTTTACATGTTCATTCAAATAAAAAGTGAGTAATCATGTTATTTTTTATTCTAGTATTATTCTAGATAGACTAGATAAATAATTAAGAAAAGATGCCGTGCTATAAAAATAATTTTTTATTAAATTTTTAATGGTAAAAAATTAATATAAATAATAAGCTAATCCAAAAGAAATCAGTAGATAAGTTTTGTTGTATGAAATTTATTAAACTAAACATAAAAATACACCTATGTTCAAAGTTAAGCAACAAACACAAAATGCTAATTTTTGGGTACAAAAATTTAATGCAAGTACTCAAAAGAAAATTATATAAACTGAAGGTGTAGCAGCCAGTCGTGGACAGCCAGTCGATGTAGCAGCTTCTTGACTTCACAAATGTCACAGTTATTACAGTAAACCGAAATATGTTATCTTTTATTTATGTCATTATCAAACACAAGTGTCATTTAGACGCTCCACTCAAAAGTCACCAGGATTACTACTTCGTGACGAGTCACCAGGTAGCTTTACAATGAAGTCACCTTGTGATACTCATGTGACCCTCATTTGGTGACTACATTGTAAACTCATCATCATAATTGTTTAATGACGAATCCACAAGTGACAGCAAAATAAAGTCTCTTGTCATAAAGTCTTGTGACTTGTCATAAAGAAGCGTTTATGATAACTACTCAGTAGAGTCTTCAAATGTCATTCTCCGAAGAGTCACCACGTGAATTTATTGTGACGTTATTTGGTGACTCACCAGAATGCAACGCTCATGATGACTTCAAAATGGAGTCTCCAAATGAGAGGTACATAGGAATCATAAGGTGACTTCATTGTAACGTGACTTGGGGACCAGTCACAAAGCAACAGCCATGGTGATTTCTCAGTGGAGTAACCTAAATGACGATCACTTATGAGGAAAATCAGACGAATGAAGTATCCAGAATGAAGATCAGAGTCAACAAAATTACAGCAACAAACAAGGCTCAACTGATTGAGCAATTAATTTCTTGTATGGCATCATAGTAATGAAATGGAAGACTAATTCCGAAGGGATGGCAAGACGTATAAAGGCAGTCATAGCTGCTAAAGGTGGACATGCGAAGTACAAAAAGCCATGAGTGGACATCTGTAACTATGTTCCTTGTAAGTAATGCATATATGTTCACCTAATATTAAATGTAATACAATAAACTAACTTCTTGGCTGATTTATGTGTAAATTTTCCTGTTACCATAATAATTTATCCAGTACTGTATACACGCATATATATATATACATATATATAGATATGCACACATATTTATACATAAATATATGTTTATATATTATATATGTGTGTATATATATGTATACATATGTATATATATGACTGGTGCCCGGCTAACATAAAAGTATCATTTTTATTAATATTCGCTCTTAATTTTTTTAAATACTATAATATATAATATTTTCTCTTAATTATCTGAACAAATTTATAGAAGCTAGAAAGAAATAGGCAAACTCAACTGCTACTTTTCAAGATCGAACGATCATTTATGGTTTGGAATAACAATATCGTTCGTAGTGCGTTCTCTGTTTTTTTCAAAATAAAATGTAATTTCGGTGGCTAATAATGGAAAACGCGTGTTTTTTGTAGTGACAAGAATGGAAATAAAATTATTTTCACAGAAGATACATTAAATAAGTGTAAGAAAATTTTAAATATATGTATCAAGTACGTAAAAGTACGGAATGAAAGTAATAGGACTTTGTTGCTAATAACGCATTTTCTTTTAGATTAAAAAAAAAATAAAATTTGAAATACACTGGATTTTGGCATACTGTTTTTACAAAATCAAAGGGATGGTACTATCCATCAAAATGAACCGGCGCGGCGTGGAATCGAAGACCCTTCTTTCAGTTACTGACTGAAGCAGTAGTAGGCCCTATTACGGATGATTATACCGGAAAATTTTAAAATCTGAATTCAGTAAGTTTAAGACACAGGATCAGTGGATTATAAGACAGTGGGTTCTGGGGAGATGAGTAGTTTAATGCTTCGGAGGACCCCGGCGGCTTCGAACTCCCATCAGTACGAATGAGAATCAAGACGCAAATCGGTGTTTAGAAATGTTCGGGAGGAAACATACTAATTATATAGATATCAAATTATGCATGCTTTTTTATACAAATCAATGATTGTTGCTTTGGCAACAATCAAGGATTGGCGGTCATTGATTGTATCAAAGCACTACAAAAGTAGCCAACTTTTCTAATAGGCGTGTTTACAGACAGATTTAAATCGGTCTGGCATTAATTTAGCAACGGAATTTCTGTCTGGCAAATTAATTACGACTTGTCTGATAGCCAAAGAATAACATATTAAAATTTCAACTTTGTAAAAATGACGTGTAGTTGACCCATTTTTTTAACTATAAATCAGGGTCTTCCGCGGTCTTAACAACGTTGAAACCGTCTGACAATAATGACTTAATATCACGAATAGTTAGCAGAAACAAGTGTTCCAACCAAAAGTCATGCTAAAATGACGTAATTTTGTCATTTTTTCGACTTCCATTAACCCTAATCTCCCAGGTAAACGCAACGTCTCCGGCCAGCCAGACCGTCCGCATGCGTACTACACCATAAAAAGGGAAGGGATACAAAAAAATTAGCCTTGCTATAAATCAAGTGACGAAAACGTTGCCAGCTCTTAGAATATGAGATTACGACGCCAATGTTCTCATGATGCGCAAATTTCATCATTTCGTACGAAATGCTTTCACTGCTAAACATGTCATTTTTTGCTGAAAAAAATATTTATTACTAGCAAGCTACGCCCGCTGCGCTGGTCGGTTTCTACAAATGAATCTTGAATCAAACGAAATATATCGTTTAATTTGACCTTGTATTTGAAAGCAATCTTACCTGGAATATAATTCCACATTACTGAAAAATGACGTGATTGCGCTATTATATTTTCTAATGTGCAGTCAAAGTTATAGCTGTTAAGGACCAACTCTTATATGGTCATTTACAGTTAAGGTTTGATAAAGAATGATAAAACTATATGCAATATACTGTAATCATCACTAAAAATTGTCGAACTAACAATACAAACAAGTTAACTATCAAAATCCATTCAGTAGAAGTTTTTATAAAGGCTAATCTTTGATAATCGGGTTCATCTGATTATAGAACTTTTCCACATAATTCTAAAACTAACAGAACGATATAAAATATACTAAAAACATACTTATAAATTATCTACTTAACAATGCAAGTCGCAAAAATTACGCCCAGTAAAAACTTTCAAAAAGGCTAATCTTTCGGAATCGGGTTCACCTGACTATATAACCATCACACATAACTGTTTGACTAAGCAACGTAGAACAATATGTAGTACATTAAAACCATTCCTGAAATAGCACCTAACTAACAATACAATTCTCATCAAAATCCGTCCAGTAGAACTTTTTCAGAAGGCTAATCTTTGATAATCGGAATCAAATATTGAAAAGGCTAATATTTGGTAAATAATGGTCACCCGATTTTCGAATTTCCCCCTATAATTCTAGAACTAAGCAACGTAGAATGATATGTTATATAATAAAACTTTCCCTAGAAATTATCTAACAGTGTAGCTTCCATCGAAATCCATTCGGCAAAATCCTTTAAAAAGGCTAATATTTCATAATCGGATTGATCTGATTATAGAACTTTCCAGAATAATTCTATAACTAAGCTACGTAGAACGATATGTTATACAATAAAACCTACAATGAAAAATTATCTTACACTTTAAGTTCTACAAAAATCCATTCAGCAGAACTCGAGTTATAAGCAGTCGGAACGAAATTTCATGTATGTATAAGTAAATAGAAGTATATTGCCATTAATATAGTTTGCATTTGAATTAAAAAAAGGTACTTTTCGGTTAGCCGGGCGCCAGTGATATATATATATATATATATATATATATATATATATATATATATATATATATATATATATATATATATATATACATATAAGTGTATATATATGTATGTATATTACATGTATTTGTGTAGATATATGTGTATATATATATCACTGGCGCCTGACTAACCGAAAAGTACAAAAAAAAAATACTGCAAAAATGCAGTCGTACACTTAAAAAAACACATTTTGGCTTAAAATCTCTCATCAAAACTGTTTTTCTTTTTTTTTTCTTTTCTTTCTTTTTTATTAATAAAATTAATAACAGTTTTTTCTTTTATTTTTCCAGATGTATAACCATTTAAATTCTTTCTGCAACAAAAAAAAGACACCTTTTGGCTTAAAATCAAATTGTTTGGGGTCAAAAGTAAAATCAAAATCGCCAAAAACAAAAGATACATCGCCAAATATTGTTTCAGTATAGAAATCTTGCCCCTTGAATATTTTTTTAAGCATTACGAACATTCCCAATCTCATGTTTAAATTAAATATTTTCGTTTTATAATATTCTCTCATCAAAACTCCTTTTTTTCTTTCTCTTTCTTTTTTCTTTCTTTCTTTTTCTTTTTTTTTTTAATAAAATTAGTAACAGTTTTTATTTTATTTTTCGACATGTATAGACTTTTCATTTCTATCTGCAACAGTAATGATCGCCAAAAAATTAGCAATGGTAACCTTTTCGGCCAAAATAACAGAACTTCCTATCATAATTCTATAACTAATATACGTAGAACGTTGTGTTATATACTAAAACCTTCCCTGAAAAATTATCTCTCGAACAGTGTAAGTTCCATCAAATTCCATTCGGCAGAACTCGAGTTATAAAGGAACGGAACGAAATTTCTGTTTGTGTTTTATATATATAGTAGATAGATGTGGACGACAATAGTTGAGAAATCACATGTAAAAACAGCTGACATTGATGATTAGTGTTGCCAGGTGTGCCGATTTTCAAGGGCTTCAACACCAGTCCATATAGAATCACTGCATGGGACGCAGAAAGTCCTATTTTTCCTGGTGCACAAACTTTTTTTAATTTCTTTCGGTTCCATGATATTAGTTAGTCTGCATCGAGGGAAACTATGAAAACAGAACTTTGTATGTAACTGAAATTTTTTATAGTCCCGCCGAAAGAAATACCGCACGATTCTACTAGCTAAGACTTTGTTCAGTAAAACCTGTGAAAACGGAATCTGTCTAAAACGAAATCCTGTCTTAAACGTAGAAATTACATAGTCTTTACGGAAGATGCTAAATAACTATTACTGCTCAATCGGAAACCTCTACAAAACGGAATCTTGTGTCAGTTTCGGTCCCTAACGATTCCGCCATTGCAGATTTTACCCTATAACATTATTGTGTTTATTTAGTACAGTAAAAGTGAAATTTCTAGTGAGCGTTCTCTTGATCTATGCGATCCTAATTTACAAATTATTCTTTCTTGTGATGCTACTCCTGTAGGTGTCGCCGTTATTCTATCACATATTATAGATGATCAAGAACGACCCATTGCATTTGCATCAAGTTCCTATAATGATCAAGTTCGATAACAGCAGCCGAACAAAATTACTCAGAACTCGATTGAGAAGCTCTAGCCATCATGTTTTCAGTAAATCACTTTTTCAATTATTTATTCGGAAGACATTTTAAGTTAGCTGCTGATAATCGACCTTTAACAAGGACCCATGTGTAAAAATACAAAGTTTTCTACCCATGTGTAAAATTACCTCCCATGACTTCAGGGCGATTGCTTAGATATGCTACATTTTTATCAGCGTTCGATTATGAAAGGATTTTCAAAAAGAAGAAATAGAAGAAAGGTAGAAATAATATAGAAACAGACTGCTTTTCTAGAGCTCCAGTTGTCCAAAAAGAAGTATCAAGTGACATGGCTATCAACAATGAAATAAATGAAGTTGCGTGTCATCTATTAAAGTGATTTCAACAGAATTGCTGAATTTCTAAACTATATATAGTTTAGAAAACGCAAAGCAACAGATGCGGATGAAGAATTATCAAAAATAAAGAAAGAAATTGAACAAAGCCCAGATCGTTTATATAAATTTACTCTTGAAGAAGAAATTTTATTTAAATTACAACGAATAATTATTCCAAAAGTACTTCAGAAATCAGTGTTAGAAGCATTGCATAAAACATACATTAGAGTTATTAAAATGAAACAGTTAGCACGTCGATATGTTCACTGGAAAAGTATTGATGGAGATATTGAACATCTATCAAAATCATGTGAAGCATGTGCTGAATTTAAGAAAAATCCCTCAAAAGTATTCCATTCCTGCTGCGAGCCAGAAGAAAATTGGAGTCGCATACATATGGATTATGCAGGACCATTTCAAGATCTTTTTAATTATCGTTGATGCAAAATCAAAATGGGATGAATTGAAAATACGTCGCAATTCTCCAACTACAGACTCTACCATCGAAATGTTAGCTCGACCCATGGTTTCCAAAGAGTACTAGTCTCAGGCAATGCTAAAAATTTCCTAAATGAACAGTTCAAGCTATATTGCTAAAAAACATGGAATTTTTCAAAAGTTTATTGCCCTATGACACCCAGAAACAAATGGATTGGCTGAACGGCATGTGCAAATTCTGAAGACTCGATTAAAGGACATGAGCAAGGAGTCGTTATCTATGCATACAAAAGTTCGTGAAATATTTCGTTATTGAGCAACTTCTTTATCAAATAACAAAACTCCAGTCGAAATGTATATACAACGCAATTCCAACTTGATGCCATTCGACCAGCAAAACATATGAAAAATTCAGATCATCTAAGTACCGACAGTTAAACGCGGAAAAAAGAGTTAAAGTTCTATGGTTCAATAAAAATCAAGTTATAGGGGAATTAGGTACAGTTACAGAAAAATGTGGGAAACTACCCTACAAAGTAATTTTAGACAATGGATATATGCTAAAAAGACAGATCAATCAGCTGAGACGATCGGGAATGCCAAAGAAAGCTATTTGCTCCAAACAGAAGACAAATCAACAGAACCAGCTCCCGTGCAACCTTTGTGGAGATCAAAGTGATCCCCGGATTTGGCTGCAACATCACATTATGCAGATGACTCCGACACATTTACTCAATCCGAAGAACGTCAACATCAACAATTAACTGGCCAAAGATCTTCTGTTCAACGCAAAAGCGAGTTTGATTCGAAGATCAACTCGAGAGCGTAGTCTTCCGTCTTATTTACAAGACTTTGTTATGCACTGATTATCGACTTTTCTTTTGTTCCGGTTAACTACATTTTCAGTTTGTGAGAATTGTTTTATCTGGCAACAGTAAATTAATATGTTGCTATTGGCAACAGTACGAGGAAAACAAAATACGATAATTATTATTCGAATATAAGATGTAACACAAGCTCGTTATTGTATTTATTATCTCTGTGTATATATGTTATGTCTATGTGTTAAAGTAAATAGTGTTGTATGTTAACTTGTCAAATGTTTTCCATACCGCATCCCAAATCCAGTCATTACACATGTGTAAAGTTAAAATTAATTGAAATACATATACTATTAATAGTAAATTGAATTTAAAAAAAATGATTGTTTTTGGAGTTAAATTAGCCAGTGTAAGACTAATATTTTATTAAAATTATTATTTTTGTAGATTTATTATTAGTCCATTTAATAGTTCCTTATAATTTTTTTGTATTCCGTTGAATATCAACAGGTGGTATCTCGTATATATTATTACGCACGTCCGCCGTGGCGTGAGTATAATTTTTTTAAATTCTGAAACTTTTATTATAGAGAGCGTTTACGTGGCAACAGAAAAAATATTTTATCAAAATATTATGGATATTAGAGGTATCGGTAGATTTTTATTTTTATTTTTATTATTTTATCATGTGATCGCAGACGAGTATGATTTAGAAGAAAAGTTTAAAGTAAAAGATTTTAAAATAGAGTTTAGGGAAACAAAAAGAGCATCTACAGGACATATATATTTCGAAGGATTCCCTGAAGGTGTAAACAACATGTCTTTTGAATTACACATTTCAAATAATTATGGCATTGTATTTAGTTTGGAATACATGCATTTGCGTCATAACTGTGATAATTATATAGAGTTCAATAATTCCCACATGACAAATCGATTTTGTAGATCTACTCTCAGCAAGAATCGAGATATTGACAGTTTGATTGTGCTTGATACTCCAGTAACTCTGAACATTATGAAAAAATCTCTCGCTCCTTCGCCTATTTTTGATATGCGTTATACAGTTATTAAAAAACACAGTTGCGATAACGGTACGTCTTTCAGATGCCAATCGGGACATTGTATTTGGGATGCCCTGGTTTGTGATGGTTATAATAACTGTGGCGACAACTCTGATGAAATTGATAAGGTTACTAAAGAAAAATGTCCCCCTGCTCATTATGAAGCTTGGGATGTGAAAAGTATTGTTGTACTGCTATGTGTCATTTTAATTCCGATTTCCATGTTAGCTTTGTGCATCATAATAGCATGCTGTGCGAATAAGTTTTGGTGATAAACTTGTCTTCGATGCATGCAAGCACTGTAATAAATGATCTGATTTTGAGTTCCGAAACATCAATTTGACATTTCATATGTATGTTGTTTTATAAACATCGAATTTTAAATTCAATAAAATAAGTAGTTATTATTCTTCAAGATTGGCGTTAGTTAATTGTAACTCGACTTATCCGATGTCACTTGACAATGGTTCATAAAATTACTAAAACGGCGCATTTCAGGTAAAATGATCATCGGATGAATTTTTCGCGGAAAAAGACTGCATCAGACATGACCGATAATAGTAATAACGTGGCTTAAATTGAATACAATACACACCATTAAAGAGATTCCAGAAGTGCTACTCTGTTATGCTAAATCAGATCGATAAAATACGCCAATCGACTGTGGCCCCAATTACGGAAGGCTAGCCTCAGCATCTAATAAAACAGTCACCGGTACTTCTTTGTTACAACGACCCCAAGCATGAATCATCAAGTAACTGAGATATATCGCCAAGTTAGGTTTTTAAATCTCGTCAAATGTTTTGCAGTCGTAAAGAAACAGCACGTGTTTATGCTATCGTCATATTGCTTTTTTGTTGACGTTCCAGAACATTTTTCGGCACAGATGTCATGTATGCACCACATTGGCATGATTCCCCCCCCCCCGCTAATTTGGCGAAAACTTTGTTTTTTGAATATTAGTTACAAATAGAATGCAATAATAAATAAACAGTTATAAATAATAAACACAATAATAAATATAATAATAAATATAAATATCCCAATAAATCGTAAATATTAACACTTATTAACACATAAACAAAATAACCGGGTTACCATGTTTGGCATAAAATTGCCATTTTGTTGCAGTCGCGCCAATGTGGTGCGTATATTGCATCTATGCCTAAACAACTATGAGAAAATGGCCATGATAGGAAATTGTATATTACTAATGATGAAGTTATATGGCGATGCAACGTAAAAAGTATTAAAAAACGGCCTCCGTGTTGAAAATTGCTTTAGTGGTTCGAGAATACTGTTCGTAACTGCTTTAAGGTTTATGTACTGTTGGGCAAAGGATTTAACAGTACTTACGTATTATCCGGGGACCAGGTTGTATTCACTGCGCCAACGACGGCGCCGGAAATATTAATTACAGTAACCCCTTTTTTCTGATTTCTTCATTTTAAGTGCACAGTTAATATTATATAGTTACCATAGTAAAGATAGTTGCAGAAGTATTTACGTATAACTATATGTGATATAGCATATATATATAATTTCCGAAACCTCAGTGGAGGGTCACTATTGAGATCCAAAAAGGTTTTTGGTTTTCCTCTGTTTGTCTGTTTCGAGATAACTGCCTCAAAATTAGTCCGATTAGGCTGATTTTCGGTGGGTATGTTGGTGAGGTACCCGGAATTAGCTCTGTAGTTTTTTAGCCGCCCACAGGGTGGCTTATTCTTTCACGCAACAGTAAAATTCATGTTTATGAAAAGTCACAGCCATCCATCGTTGCCACAGGTTAATCTCGGAAAATGAAACATTTGAAGTTACTGAAAAAATGAATAGCTCGGAAAGTATTTGTCACAAAATTGTTAGACAAACTGCGCTAGAAAGGTAAAAAATTGTATTTTTCTTGATATAAATTTCAAATCGAATGATTATGCCGTTTTTCAAATATTGA
Source organism: Maratus michaelseni (assembly GCA_963931845.1). Classification (NCBI taxonomy): domain Eukaryota; kingdom Metazoa; phylum Arthropoda; class Arachnida; order Araneae; family Salticidae; genus Maratus; species Maratus michaelseni. Next base: position 313,755,963 of record OZ007589.1, on the reverse strand, counting down.
ATTTCAAAAATTACCAAACTTCACAATGAAGTAACAAAGCTACAGATAAGCTAAAAAGATAATGATAACGGTTGTTGCTTTCGGTCGAGAATGGGCCAAACGATGTTCGAATTTTACTATTTTAACCGTTTTTAACGAAATTCTGTAACTTAAGAAGAATTTTTTAAGCGTTTTTAACGAAATTCTCTAACTTTAGAAGAATTTTTCTTTGAATAGACAATAGAAATGCATAAAATCGTTACAAAAATGTTAAAATTACAAAAAGGATAGATGCAAATTATCAGATATGAAAAATAAAGATGAAATTTGGTACTTTCATGTGGTAGCAGCCACCAAGCATGAAACATTTTTGTTTCTGTTTCCATTAATATATTGTAATTTTGGTACCTTCGTGGGTACTTACGTATTATCCGTGCCAGTTTTAAGCCAACTGCGCCAAGCATAGAGCCAATATTATTAATTATAGTAACCCTTATATATTTTTTTCTTGCTACATGGTACATGCCTGGGAATAATCTATAGTATTATTTTTTCTAATTTACTATGCTATTTACCATTTATTAATTTTACTAAAATAATGTTATTTACTATTTTTAACAATGTTATAAATTTAATATGTATTACATTTTACATTAATTACCATTTTTAACAATGTTATTTGATAATGTTAAATTACTGCGTTTGAAAACATGATTGGCAACGATATGCAAGATTGGTACTTGGCAACCATTTTTGGCGATCAATCTCCTGGCACGGATAATACGTAAGTACCCTTTCGTGTTATAGCGGCTTCCACGGATGAACTGCCATGCGACCAAGATTTATCGCCAAATTATAAAGCATGTATGACATTATAATAATATATCATATATATATTATAACATTTCATGATGTATATGGCCAAGTTATAGTCATATATGATGCATATAAGACATAAATAATATGTGTATAATGATGTATATGGCACATATAAGAGTGTTTTTCATATATATATGCGTATATAGGATGCATATATAAGATTTGCGATGATCTTGGCGAAATCATAACTGCAACCTTGGCATAATCATAATTGTGGGAGCCGTTATAACGCGAAAATACGGTATTTTTTTTTTTTTTTTTTTTTTTTAGCCACACACAGGCTAATTCTTTCAGTTTACAGTAAAATTCAGGGTTTATGAAAAGTCATAGTCATTCCATTTATAAAGGAGGACACCCGTTATACATAGCTGTACAAATGGTTGTTACTGACGATATTAAAAATCAAATTGTCTCTCTTTATTATGCCGATACTTCCGCTTGTATTTCCTTTCTCAGTACCTAATTGCCCTACAGCGGGCACAGACCCCATTTAACCCCCTTCGCGACGAGCGTCCTTTACAGAATTTTTAATCTTTTACCACCGGTTTCTCAAAACAGAAATTTTCGCCTAATTGAATCGCAGAAATGCTGTCATTAAATAAGGCAAAGCTTACAATAAAAAGTTACTGGTGGGAATAATCGAGGATTCTGGGTATCTTTTGCGTCACGTATACGTGTCGCTCGTCCCCAAGGGGTTAAAGGATCTATCGAAGTTAAACTCGTCGTGGCGGACATTTCTAAGGGGGTCCCGTGGCCCTATCTCCCATAGGAATGAAGTTACCCCCTCGGGGGTAAGTTCTTGTAAGTTCCGGGGGGAAGGGTTCAGTAAGACCTTTTTGGTGCTCCCCCTCATGGTAAACCCCATGTAAACCCCTTCATGTAACATATCAATCGATAGATCTCATGAAGCACTACGGTCTGGTCCTACTCTCCCCCTCTCACTCCCCCTCCCTTAAGAAGCATATTTCTCTGTTTAAACTTTTTTTAAATTTTAGTTTTTTCCATCTTTCTCAGCCCCTTTAAGCCCCACAGAGGGCGTAGGCATCTTCTAAAGGATCCAACGAAGTTACACTCGTCGAGGTCGACATTTCTAAGAGGGTTCCGAGGCTCTATCTCCCATAGGACCGGAGTTACCCTCCCCCCCATGGGGGAGACATTCAAGGTGTTCAAACTCCGTCATGTAACATATCAAAAGTTTGATCTTATCAAGCACTTTTGTCTGGTTCTACTATCCCTCCTCCTTCTCTCCCGTCTCCTGTCAGGAGCACTTTTCTTATTTATTTTTTTCAATTTCTCATAATTATTTTAGTTTTTCCCATTTTTCTTTGTTCCTATGGGCCGGACAGCTCCAAAATTTTATCAAAATTAACTGTAAACCGCCTAAAGGTATTTCACTCCCACCCGCTGCTTTTGGCGCCCTCAGTTTTCACTTATCTCTCGAGGGGGCCCCGTCAGAGGGGCGCAAAAGGGGGATCCCTTTTAAAGTCCCATCTCACAATTGCAAGTGAGGATTCATTTTAAAGGCTCGTAGAGCACTTGTGTTTTGTATAGCTCTCCCCCTCCCTTTCCCCACCGCTCTCCAAGAGCCCTTCAATTAATGCTAACTCATCATATGTTAAACAACTTTTCTTAGCTGTATCCATCATAAAAGCTGCTATCATAGAACTTTTCACTACCTTTTTTAAGTTATCTATTAAGTGCTAAAGAATCTTGAACCATTAAAAATAGTTTAAAGGGTGTCATTAAGCCAGCACATTTGTAAACAACATCTACCTCGCCACGTCTCAGCCCATTGGAGCCACATATTTTTACTATTATATTTATTAAAAATACTTCTAATCAGCGAATCTTTTAAAAATTTGGTGTGTTCGTGCCTAATATATTCCGCCAGCCTCACAAAAAATCTTAGAGCGCTAACTAAATTCAATAGTGGAGAAGCTGGCTTATGCTAACCAACACTTTTTTTTGACGAGTTAGACTTGGCTGAAAAAAATCTCAACGATAAAAGCCGTGGGTGGTCAGTCTATATTCTGCCGTATGGTAGAATTTTTCCTGCTTGTAGTAGTGATGGGAGTATTCAAATACAAAATGTCTGTGTTCTCGATTCAGCCAAGTTCTCAAGTGGTCTCGATTTCAGACAGAAGTATTCGAATACAAGTCACCTGGCATCTGTATTGGCGACGAAAACTGCGGTTTTCGACTGTATTCAGTATTCAGTTCTCATAGCTGGAGTTTTCTATGGTTTCATAAGAAACGCCAGCGAATGCTAGTATTCAAATACTAGACTACTCGGCGCTGTTTGAGACTTTTCTCCGGAATTTTGCGGTTAGCAGGATGATCAGCGCTGTTTTAGTTTTGGAATTTTGTTTTATTTCTTCAAGCGTACAATAAATTCAACTAATATACATATATAGTTTTAGTTAAATCGATCATATGGATGTTAATTTAAGAAAACGATTATAATGAATAACATTCTGTGAATTTGTATTTAATAATCGTAAATATAATTTTTTTTAATTAAATTAAAAAAAAATTACGATCAAAATAATTACTTATAGTGGAAAATAAAATTGTACGTTCGTAAAAAAGAAAAAAATCTTGATTTCGCTAATTAAAGACAAATTGCTTACTTTTACGGGCGTATGCAGGGGAGGGCCGGTTCTTCGCCTTCTAAATCTTAGAAAATATGAAGATATAACTTGCAATACTAAGAGACATGGACGTCGGCAGAATTATATCTTGGGGCGGGCAAGATTTTGGAAAACGTGTGGCAATGGCCCACAGTCTAGTCTGCTTTTAAAATTGCAGAATATAAACAGGAAATAATCTAAACTAAGATTTTTTTTTTCAGAGTTATCATGCAAGGCAATTTTTAAACATATCAACATATAAAGCAATACAAGAATTTATCAAATAAGAAATACTAAATATAAATAAGTTTTCTTTTACCAACATGTTTTTAAAAAGGAAATTGAAGCAGTCCTTTTTTCCGTCAAATGGCTTTGCCACCCTGAATCCTTTTTAATACTTTCCAACCTAGTTGAAAAGTGTTTATGACTTCGATTTGTCTGGCCGTCTGCCGTCTGGCCGTCTGTCCGTGCTCTAACTCCCGTAAATATGCTCGGATTGCTCTGCAACTTTTATATGTTATAGTCGTTATCTATAGCATGTTCCCTATTTCAACGGAAGTGTGTAGCACTTACAGTTTTTTACAGGGACACTCAAAAGAATTCCATTACATTGCGGTCTATGGGGGAAAATCATTTCCGGTTTATTTAAATAATGTTTCACTATTTTAAACGCATTGAAATTTATATATATCACTAAGGTGCATTAGAAGAAAATTAATATGGAATAAGGTGTGCATAGCACTTATAGTTACTTTACAGGGACAGTCAAAAGAATTCCGTTACATGACGTCTATGGAGAAAAATCGTCTGCGGTTTATTTAAATAATGTTTCACTCTTTTAAACGCATTGGAATTTATATAAGGTGCATTACAAGAGGCTTACTACAGAATATTGTGTGTATAGCAGTCATCGTTCATTTACAGGGACACACAAAAGAATTCTCTACTGTATGTTAACAATAATTCCTGGAAGTGCGTTTTAAGTTACTGAACGCGATTTTAATTTTAACTCGCTTTTTGTCTAATACGTAGTATGTATAAATTCTATAGATCCTATACAGGGAAGCACAAAAGTTCGCAAACACATTTCCGTATTATTTAACTCCAGACGGAGAATTTTAAACTGTGCTACGCGTTTCCTAACTGAAATAAATTTTAGCATCCTATGTAGTATATATACAAATCTATAGATACTATACAGGGCGGAATAAAAGTATTCGGATTACTTAGATGTTATCTTTTAGCTTATTAAACAATATGATTTGTAAAATTATTTTGGAAGCGTTGGAAAGTGTTACATAATCTATGCTTGACGCATGATTTTTCGTTCTTGTTTTAACTTAAGTTTGAAACACATGAACATTAACAGGAAAACAAAATTAAAAATTATCTTACCCTGGGAGGAGGTGGTGTAGGGTTCAATGGGATAGAGTCATCCTGACAAAAAATTCTTGTCTTTTTTTTCTCTAATGACAATCGTAATACAGTGGAACTCCATTTATACGTTTTGCTCGGGACCGGACAGCAAAACGTATAACTCAGTAAAACGTACAACTCAATTAATGGTGTACCGGAATTGTTTTTTAAATATATCGTAAAAACGTTGTTCCTCTAAGGAGTTTGTTACCTTTAATATCGAAAACTGAAATGTCCTAAGTATTTCTGCACCCATGACATACATTTTCGGAAATGGAACAGATTAGAAAAAAGGTACATAAGAAAAGTACACATGAAGTTATTTTATCATAAAAGATATATTCAAAATATTTTTAATACACTTAGAGTACTTAAAGAAATCCTTGGAATCGCCTTTGCATATAAATAATTTATCAAAAGACATTTCAGTAGTTTACTGAATCTTGTTGAAATATCACTAATCTTTGATTGTTTCTTTTCGGCAGAGCCAAAAATGAACAGCAAACTTTGCATTTCTGTTAATAATGACAATGCAGCCGATTTATCGTTACTGCTTTTACTACTGACAAACCGCTTTACTACGTCAAAAACCCTCAGAGCAGCTCCGAAGTATGAGCGGGATCTTTCAAATCAGACTCATCCGAAGTGTCGTCATTGTTTCTGTTTACAATATATATAAATGAGACAAAATTTTGTCTGGCGAAGCAAAAACGTAACGTATAACTGAGGGAAATGTATAACTCAAAACGTATAACCCAGCTAATTTTTAATGGACAGCGGCCGGGACCATTGATTTTAAACGTATAACTGAGGGAAACGTACAACTCAGGTAACGTATATCTGGAGTTCAACTGTATTTATATCAAAACTCAAAAACATTAAAAAGAAAAGAAATTGTTCTGCAGCTGTAAATTATAAAACGTTATCATAAACAAAAGAGAAGCGTTTGTACGACAGAGGCGCTACTCATACTTTTCTAATAGACTGATGTGAATGTGACACGTGATCTTAAAAAAAAGGCAAACGATTTTACGTAGAATAAACATTCGAAGCATGAAACAGACGAAATGTCGTCCCTCATATATTAGTTTGAAGGAAGTCTGGAGTAGTTCTTAGTGCTACTACATTTGAATACAAAGAATCGATTCTGATTTCGATTCTGAAAAGTTTTCGAAAACTAAGGTATCGATTCTTAAAAGATCTCGAATCGGCCCATCACTAGCTTGTAGTTACATTTGTTTCATTCGTCCGAAAAATATAGGATATTTCTTTTTAGGTCATAATGCTTTTCAATGGGAAGTCAGACGATTTTTAAATTTTAACATTCGTCGAAAGGGAAATGATGTATTCGAATAATTGATATGTTAAATTATGGATGCTAAATTTCCGAAATGGAGATCTTAAATTAATACGATCGCTTTAAAATTTGCCAATAATTTCTTAAAATTTCGAAATTGATTGTATAAATTATTGGGAAATTTTACGCATCAATTGGAGAGGTTTAAAACATTTCAATTTCTCATGTTTTACAAAAATGCTCAGTGCATTTTCTTTCTTTCTTCTCTTTCATTAAATGATTGACTAGCTACTGTATTTCAAAAATTTCAAAAAAAAAAAAAACGCATAACTTTGACGCAAATTTTTATTAACAAAATATCTGATTTTCGGGTGATTTTAGTTTTTAATATGCTTGTTATAATGAAATAGATGTGGCTTTATTTTAACTACTAAAGAAATATGACTAAATTTTTTTTCCAAAAAAAAATTATAAAAACGTTCAATGTGTAAATTGAATATAAGTATCATAAAAGGAATTTACATTTGTATAAGTATATTCAATATACGAAATTTTATCCAATTTCAACAACACATGATTGTGTTTAGTGGTTGAAAAATATGTATTCTTTTAAGGATGGGATAAAGTCTCCTGTACAAATATATAGTTATTCTAATGAAATTACAATAGTAAATGCATTCAGACACGTACTCGAATAATGAAATATCACAACTACTGGAAATTGAAAACATAAAATTAAAGCGACAACGGGCGGTTCAGGGGTGCGGAACCCCCCTGAAGGAATGTATTCTTACTCTGAAAAAATGAAATAATACGTAGTTTATTATATCATTGCATAAAATTGTGTTTAATGTGATACTTCTAAAATTTCCGGAAGTTTCGACAAATCTTATATGCTTATAAATGTATAAATAACTTTAAAAAATTGAAGGTACTTACGTATTATCCGGGCGAGGAAATAGATCGTCAAAAATGGTTGTTTATCGTTGCCAATTATGTTCAGAACAATAATTTAATATTGAATACATAACATTGTTAAAAATGGTAAATAATATAAAACAAATAATATAAATAAATAAAATGTGTGGGGCACAATAGGAGATTTCAATTGTGCATTCCTGCGAATAATCTACTTTTCTAGCAGGGGTCACAGGTACAGGTAAGGTTGATTCTTTTTAGATATTGCATTTATGAGTAAAATAAAAGTATTTTATTTGAAAAAATTAATAAGATAGATATAAAAAGATAATATGAACAGTAAGAAACAACCTTTTTATACACATTTCAGCAAAATTAGATAAAGTTAACGATCAATGTGAAGTTGAAAAAAAAAAAGAAAATACACGAAATTCGTTAATGTGACGATCACTGTACAGCATATACGATCGCTTCGCGAACATGAAAACCAAACAAAAGCATCACTGGATGCAGAAACCTCATTGCATTGAAATCCCCCAAAATACTGGAAATTTGTTAATGCAGCGATCACTGTACCGCATGTATAATCGCTTGGAAAAGATGAAAAAAAAAAAAAAAAAAAAAAAAGAAAACATCACTGGATGCAGCAACTTTGTTGTATTGGAATCCCCAAAAATACAGGAAATTTGTTAATTTTGGACAATTTATTGACATGAAACCACAGTGCCCATTTGCAGTGATCACCATGTATGATCTTAGGCTATCCCATTTTTGTTTATCTTATCTGAAAGCTCTCCCTTTCTCACGGGTAGGGCTGAGCGTGTGTTTGCTAGGACAATGCTAGGACATGAAAAAAAAAGTATTATTTACTAGGGGGCTCTGCCCCCTGCTCGCTACGCTCACCAACCCCCGTTCTGATTTCACAGCCTCTTAAAACCTGGTAATGTAACATGTTTTAAAAAGATGATGATGATGATATCACGAACGGCGACTATCTTCTGTAATCAGGTTATAATGCTTTTTCATTTAACTGGTCATAATGCTTTTTCATTTAATTCATCTTTTTTGTTTTTAATATTCATGTGTAAACACGATTTTTATGACGTAATTTTCTTTATTTCCTGCTTTCAACACGTGATCATTTAATTATTATTTTAAACTTTCATTATTGTTTTTAATAGTCTCGCGCAAATACATTTTTTATTTGAGATAAAGCATAATCCTTTGCACTTATTTAGAAATTTACAGCAATATAAAAAAATGACTTTTTCAATAAAAAATTTACTCGATTTTTAAGGATTTTTTGAGTTTTTATTGTCCGATCGTGATAATTTTTTGAATTTCTGAAAGCTTGTTATATTTTGCGTCTGGTGGTATGATTTTCGAATCCGTAGGATGCTAGAAAAAAAGTAATCGCTCCTCAAAAAAGTCCCTAGTAAAAAAGTGATGAGAATAACCCGGAATATCTACGAAGATTTTCATTGGTTCATTTTTAAACCATTACTTTTTTATATATATATAGAAGGATGTCGCAAAATTTTATTTACGTGCTTTATTGATAAGCTTATTAGTTATTTCCGTATAGTTAAAAAATATATATTTTATTTATATTTTTCTGTTTGCATGTAAAATGCACTTTCTGGGCCCCAAGCAAAGTACGGGCTATATACGCTTCAGAAGACATCGTGGCCCCAGATGGAAGTAACCGGCTAGACGACTAGTTAATAAATGTTTGTTTGAAAAAAAAAGCTGAAGAAATTGTGTATAAATATTTTATTTTTAAAATTTAACGATGAAAAATAAAAATTACAATTAATTCATACATTAAATATTTATTTCGACAATATTGTTGCTATTGTATATAAGGCTTGGCTGTCATTGACTGTATCCAATGCACTACAAAAGCTGCCAAACCTTGTAAGAGGAGCTTTCTCTGCCAGATTTAAATCGGCGTCTGGTAGTAATTTAGCAACGGAATTTGTGTCTGGCAATTTAATTACGGCTTGTCTGATAGCCAAAGATTAACATATTAAAGTTTCGGCCTTGCTAAAATGACGTAAATATGACCCATTTTTTTTACCTAGTAATCAGGGTCTGGAACGGTCTTAATTTTATTTTTTATAAGCTAATAAAAATTTATATTTATTGTGACGTCACGGGAATATTGTCCATTGGGTTTATTTTGTCATTATGCATTATAACATTGTTGATGGCATTTTTTCATTACAATTAAATACGAAATATATTTTTATTTGTACACATGGTGTTTAAGCATAAAAGTAACGTATATAAAGTACATGTGAAAAGTTTGCGCCGGTGAAAATGATGTTATGCTTAGCCTGAAATGCATTTTAACATTGATAAAACTAAAGAGGAAAACTTATATGATTATGTCAACATGACGTAATTTTAACGGATTTTTTCATTCTTAATTATAAAGATTAGAATTGAAGCCTTTATTGATTGCTTCGTCTTGATTGCATACCTAGATTACATGGTACCAATTACTTTTTTTTAATTATAGGTTAGAAGATTTCATTTTTTAATAAAAAAAATTCACAAAAGTAAAGGATTTCGGAAAAATTAAAATTATTAAAAATAGTGTTATGGTAAAAAAAAAGAAAACAAAAAACTTGAAATAATGACTGTATTTTTAGCTAGAATAAACAATGTAAGGCTAATGTTTTATAGGAATTATTTTGGTAGGTTTATTATAAGTTAATTTAACAGTTCCTTATTAGCAGCTAAATTCTATTTCTTTCACTGTGAATTTCTCTTTTGATGTCAAAAAATGGTAATCTACTTTTAGAAGCCAGCCAAAACACAGTGGCAATTTTTAGAAATGCATAACGGTTGTGACAACAAACGGCACTATTGCTTTATATTTCATCGCGCTTACATCACTTGTAAATACTACAAATTTCTATTTTTTACTGCCTTTTACAATTTTAACTCTTACATAATCAATTAGAAAAAAAATAGCTTTCGATTGAAATTTATTTGAAAACTGCCGCTTAATTTAACGACTTTTTAAATAATTTTCAAGCATGAAATATTTTTCAATTCTATCTCATGGACTTTACGCATGAGTGGCAACAGCCACGCCTCTGCGGGTATATACCCTCCGAAAAAGACTGTTTATTGGACTAAGGGGAAGCTGTGTTAAAATGTTCCTTACGCCTATTGGTGCTTTTCTTCTATATACCCGCAGATGACGTGACATGGGCAAAATCTATAATCTAAAATAGCCCTTGGGAAAGTTTCCACAATTGCAAATAGATTTCCCTAACCATCATAAAAAGTGAAAAAAATATATAAAAAAACCCTGATAAATGATAAGATCAGATTATCCATAAGATAGAGCATTTTGGCGCTAAACTAAAATCTGTAATAAATAAATAGATAAATAAATAAATCCTCCTATATTAAAAAAAAAAGTAATCTGCAACTGAGCCAAAAACGATTTAGAAATAGACCAATCAAATTCTGTTTAGATATTCCGGGTTATTCTCATCGCTTTCTTACTAGGGACTTTTTTGAGAAGCTATTACTTTTTTTCTAGCCATCCTACGGATTCGAAAATCATACCACCAGACGCGAAATGTAACAAGCTTTCAGAAATTAATAAAATTATCACGGTCGGACAATAAAAACTCAAAAAATCCTTAAAAATCGAGTAAAAAATCTTTTATTGAAAAAGTCATTTTTTTATATTGTACCCAATTTCTAAATAAGCGCAAAGGATTATGTTTTATCTTAAATAAAAAATGTATTTGCGCGAGACTATTAAAAACAATAATGAAAGTTTAAAATAATAATTAAATGATCACGTGTTGAAAGCAGGAAAAAAAGAAAATTACGTCATAAAAATTGTGTTTACACATGAACATTAAAAATAAAAAAGATGAATTAAATGAAAAAGTATTATAACCAGTTAAATGAAAAAGCATTTATAATGCTTTTTCATTTTAATTGTAACCTAAATTACAATTTAATTTAACTTTTATTTAATTTTACAATTTAATTATAACCTGATTGAAGATAGTCGCCGTTCGTGATATCATCATCTTTTTAAAATAGGATACATTACCAGGTTTTAAGAGGCTGTGAAACAACAACGGGGGTTGGTGAGCGTATCGAGCAGGGGGCAGAGCTCCCTAGTAATTAAAGAAACTATTTTTAGCTTATGTTTAACATAAAATTGATATGTTGAATTCTTTGATGTATATGTTGCATCAGAATATGCTAGGAATTGTGTTTTATTATTTTTTCAAGCCTTTGGGAAGATGCAATGTACATGCGCATAGGAGCGCATTCGGTTGCATTATCACAGGGTGTGTGTGTGTGTGTGGGGGGGATATGTGCTTTATTTAATAAATATGAGATGACGTAGGAATATACTATTTGTATGATAATTCATAAGTCCATGAAATTTTCATGCCTGCCGTGGGGAATATGGCGGTAATGTGAAACTGATTTGCAATACACAGTTGTTTACGGATTGTTTGTTTGGGGTTTGCATCGGAAATAGTACTGCATTTCACTGGGGGAAAACTATTAAAATAAAATAGTTGAAAGAAGGTTTCATACGCACCTCTTCTTAGATAATAAAGAAGCTTATTTTACCTATATTGTTATAATAATTTTTTTCCGTCAAGTTTTAACGGGTTCCATCTAGTAATAATTAAATTATGACGCATTAAAGGCAATAAATGGTGAAAATTACGTCATATTTTAAATGTTCAAATAATAATATTTACAACCAATTTCAATTTAAAAATATAGTTACACGAGAGATTTATTTCATATTTTGAGAAGGTCTTTTAAATTATTGAAAAAAGTATTTTCACGTAAATACTAAAAGAGTAAAACAACTTTGGTGAAAATTACGTCGTATTTAAAAAGAAACCTTTAAAATGTGTTATTTAAAACAATCTTCTTATAGAGTCATTAGAAAATAACGGGAGGTAAAGATATTTCAAACTTTGCCATTTTATACAACAAGATTTTTCATTTGTTTAATTGTTCTTATTTAATCAATCACGAAATCAGTTGTTAGCTGTCTCGACAGCAGTTAATTTGACCTTAAAATTCTTCAATCAAACGGAAATGAATGGAAAACCGATTACAGGAGATCGCCACTGGTCGTTTAATTATAATTCAATCTTCCGCAATCGTTTTAAAGCATTAAAATTAGTTCAAATTAAGGGTGTTTTTTGAGTTTGTTGTGTCGGAACGGAATTTGGCGAGCGTAGCTCGTAGGGGGCAGAGCCCCCTGGTAAAGTAAAATATTGCGCTACTGTTGGTTTCTTTGTGGATTCGATAAGTTTTACATTAAATCTATATTATAGAGAGCCTCTCTTGGAGCTTTATAGGTGAGAGACAGGTACCGTTCCGGAATATTTCCTCCTTCCGATAATGTCAAGAAATGTGACCAAACAGAGGACAAAAATCATTAGGGTCATGTGGTGTCTTGTTAAATAGAAGCTGCAACCCTCTTTCTCAGCGCTTTCGGCATCTGGTCTGACGTCTCAGTCGACCAAAGGACATAAGAAAACAAAACAGGTGGGTCTAAATTATATTAACCATCTACCCTGATAATTCAATTCGTATCCGGGTACTTTCGTACCGTATACGTATCCAGATTGTATCTATTCAAATAACAAAATTAAGAAGTCTTAGAAAGAAAAATTATTCATTTTTTTCTTCTAATATAAATAATCAGAAATCATTGACTGCTTTTTATGTCCCAACATTGGGATATTTGAAGAACGTACATTTTCTTCAAATCAGAAGACAATACAATAAACTGACAAATGGTGATAATAATTAGTCAATTAGATTACAGCACGAAAAGTTTTATAATTGAATGAATCCGTTTTCATTGGGTACTACTCAAACATAGCTTTCTTAGAGTATTCATACCACGTTAAAACATTTCAATATCAAATAACTGTTGCTGCAGAATAACTTTATATACAGAATTTCCGTGTTCCAGGAAAAGGTATAAAGAACACTAATACGGATTCAAATTCTTTTAAACCAAGAATGGCCAAAATATTGCAAAAAGGCAAGAGAACAGAGAATTTTTGTTCTTTCTTTAATATATTAAATTATTATTATTATTTTTTAACCGAAACTATGTTAAAAAAATTTATTAGAAAACATGGGAAGAATCGTTATATTGAAATGTTAGATGTACTGTCAATAATAATAAATTAAAAAAAAAAATCGCGCGAATAGGTAAAACTTCATACTTACTGAATTATTTTTGGTTTAAAAAATAGTTTTTCGTAAGTTTTTATTTTCTTAGAATTTATTTATCTTCTTCTGTTGATTTAAAAAAGAGCAATGCAACCATACATAATACTTTAAATTCTTCTTACTATGTGAGAAGGTTTTATTCGAAAAACAAACTAATCATTTAATCACAACATGCTTAATAATAAAACTATCTTTTAATATTCTCCGTATCACATTTTCTATCGGCATGTCATCAGTGAAATGAAATGCTTCTAAAAGTTCAATCTTGCATGCTAGCTCCTGTCTCCTCCCCCCACCCTCCACACACACACGACATACATTTATGTATGAAATAGTTTGTCATTTCCTTTTGTGGAAGTTTTATAAATTTATTGCTCTTGCTTTCATTCTACCACACGCCAATTCTATGTTGGTTGCTGAAAATTTCATGGTATGCTATTTGAATGAAAAGAAAGAACGTGAGGCGATTTGAACGGGAAATAATATCTTTATAAATGATATATATACATGTTATTTTCTTGGACAGGATATTAATGTTTAGACTTATAAGTAAATATGTATTATTTTATGTCCGTTTTCAGTTAATTTTTCTGCTATGAGCATCGTATATAATATAAAAGCTTCAAAACAATTTATTTAACATTAGAAATACAGGAACACTATACAGTGGTTCGGAAACTTTTATGACTCCTGTACCCCTTGATGAATTACATGTACCTAGTATGTCCCCTATAAGTTCCTAGATAAAAAAAAATGAAAACAAAGAAAATTGTGAATTGTGATTGAATACAAATAAACATAATATTTATTTTGTATTTAATGTAAGCTTTTTAGGCAGCATGTTTTTGAATATGAAGAGTGCGCTTTGTTTTCCTTGCATAATATATATTTCTGCTATAAGAATCGTATATATAAAAGCAACAAAGCGCGTTATTTAGTATTAGAAATAGGAATAGGGTGAACCCCCCCCCCCCCCCGTACCTGACACTTTAAGGATTGATTCTTTCTTGTTAAAATCACTTTTACAAAAATTTGAATCTCTTTTATACTTACCTTTGCTTTTGAAAGGATAGTAGAGATATGTTAAAAAAATATTGTTGGCAAAATTTTGGAAAATTATACATTTTAGAATTAAACATTAATTTTATTCAAAAATAGGGTCAAAAACTCCAGTAACTTGACACTATCCCTTTTTTTAAACACCAATAATTGACACAAAGTGAACCAGTGACTGACACTTTATTTTAAAAGATTAAAATGATTAAAAAAAAAAAACTTTATTCCTTATTATAAAAACAAAATACAGTAATATTTATTATAAAAACTGGGATTTAGTAAGCTGTACTGCATTATTAGTAATACAGAAAATACAATAAGAGTACATAGCAGTATTATTTAATACTGCATTATTAGTACTGCAAATTTCCAATAACTGACATAAATGAACCAGTAACTGACACCTGGTGTCAAACACTAGTAAAACAACTTACATTTTAATAGTGTTTACTCTAGAAGATAAATTTAATTTATTATTATGCATTTTTAAACAGTTCAAATAATAGATTTAAATTTTCTTTAATATAACTAATAACTAACACCTCTGTCAGAGCCTGGTAAAATGAAATTCTAGGAACCAATAACTGGCACCCCCTCCCCCTCATTAAGCTAAATTAAATAACCATAAACCCTAAATCATAGTCCTAATATATCATATGCATCTTTAAGCTAATTTTTACAAGTATAACTTTAAGAAAAAAGTTTAGGATGGTTGTATTACAAATACATAAGAAAAACACTTCCTTAAATTTAGAAATAAGATGGTTGCTTCAAAATGGCACTTTTTTGTATTCTCAAAAGTTTCTTCTTCATTGAATGTCCTCTAGTGGTGAATAAAATGACTCCAAAATAAAAATAAGTGTCTAATTTACCACTAAATGACATTATTTTACAGAATTTTACAACAAAATACTTATTTAAGTTAGACTTTTACTCAAGTGTCATTAACTGTTTAGGTGTCAATAACTGGGGGTTTCACCCTACCTTGTTTTTTGTAACCTGCTATTACAAAAAGGAAGTGTGCAGTAATTCAGTCAGTGAGATCATATGAAAGGTAACCACATTCCAAAATGTGAAGCGTCAACGTTGTTTGGATGCGGATGGTGGCGACTTCCAGCAGTTCTGGTGATGTCGTCACATTTCGCACAAAGCAAGGCAGGTCTGCTAAAATATTTGGTAAAATATCTTCATTATTGTTAAAAATATTAAAAAAATAGTTCACAATTCGGATTGGAAGGAGAAATTCTGTATTTCGGGTTAAATAAATGCGTTACGAATTTGGTTTCCTATAATATTTTATTTTTGTTGTAGTATGCTTTACACCCCCCCCCTCCTCCCTTAAAGTTTGTAACCCTGGTACTGAGACACCATGTATATCGAATATTTTGTGTTTGTTGTGAGGAGTCTGAGTCTCAAATTATCTTTACAGTGTTTTTACAATTTGATTTTAAAACAGTCAATCAGATGGAAAAATTTCTTTATTGACTCTAGAAATTGAGTTGCGCAGTCCATTGGTGGATATCAAGGACTCGTTGCTTAAACCCAAAAGCCTCTTCGCGTCCTCTCAATATGGGTAAGCGTATCTCACTATAAAAAATACCGTACAGTAATATGGGAACGCATTTTGCAAAAAGATAGAAATCTGCTGACACTGTCCATTGTTCACAACTACTAAAATACAAAAATAATATTGATTTTCAATATTTTCCCAATTCAAGTGGAATATGCTATATTAAAAATGAAACTATATAAATAAAAATATCATTTGAAGAAAACAAAAACGACCTGCTCGTCAAGTTCTGTCCTCGAGCTCTTGTTGAATGGTGTTGACTGGACATACACTGGTGTCAAAAAATTAAGGACGAGAGGGTTTTTCGAATGTAACGTAGCGCAGAGTATTTCCACATCAACCCAAAATCGTACCATAAGATCTTCAAGATGTGAAAATATGGGACAAGTGATAAAAACCTTCTAAACAAAGAATCCAAAGGATATGAAAGCATTTCATTGGAAAGGTCACTTGGAGCACAAATGCAGAGAAGACAGAAACGTTCATCTTACAAGCACCTGGCAGTAAAAATTCAGTCTCTAATAGGGGATATGGTCACCCCTAACTGCGATGCAGGATTTGCAACGTCTGTCCATGCTGAGGACAAGGTTGTCTAGTAGAGCTTGAGAAATAGAGTCCCGTTCCTCTTGTAACGCCAATTTCAGCTCCGGAATCGTTACCGAACTCTTGTGCCACACTTCGACCTTCTTCCAACTTCCCAATGATTCGACCTCGTGTAAGGTCATCCTGATTGCCTCTTGGCCATATCACACAATAATAGCGAAAAACGTCGCTGAGATCGCTTTACACAGTGCAATAGATTTCACCAAATTTCTGAACGGTCACCACCTCTGGGCTTTTATCCCCTTAGCACCTCCTCTTTTTACGCCATATGCCATATATGGGCATGTCCTGCTGCATTTGTTTCAGATCTATCCCTGATTGGTCTTTCATTTAGTTCTGTTGCCTTTTTTAGCTTTTATGTAATTTATCAGCTCCGTCCTTAATTTTTGCACACCAGTGTACTTGTATACAGTTTAATAGGTTAACTTTATTTTTTCATTTCTGCGAAACAATAATCAAATATTATTTACTAGAAAAAAATTAATGTATAGTAAACCTGTTAAGATTCCCACACTAGAATGTTTTCCCTCTATAGTATACTGAAGATTATTAAATCAAAATATACTGTAAATAACGACGATGGACAAAATAAATGCTGTTTTTTCCCAGAATTCTTATACATAAAAAAAAGTGAATCTCGAAAACAAAATGGTTCAATTATAATGTTCTGTTTTTGATTTGAATATGTTTTCCTGCTCCAGGTAATGCTATAATGTAATTTGATTTTTTACAAAAAGTTGTCATCTATGGCGGTGGTAAGTGTACATTTCTTCTTTTCTGAGTTGAATAAAGTGCTATAATGTTCGGTAATTTCAAGGTATTCGGTCATTCCATTGAAATGTTTACAGCTTGTGTTAAAAGACTGTAACAATCTTTAATACTTCATGATGTAAAAGTAAGAAAAAAAAAAGGGTAAAAAGGTTCCTGCCATTATTTCTTGCACGGATCCTAAATTAAATAATTTACTATGCGATTTACATTTTCCTAAAGGTATTGCTGAAATATGAAGAAATTGTTAATCTTCTGATTAAACACTTAAGGTCCCAAATGAATTTCGTGAAAAAAATTAAATTTCGTAAATGTTACCAAAATTAAAATGAATCTATACAAAATTTTTCTGCTGGATTAAAAATATTAGCAACTTTTTTGCATTTTCTGGTGATACATTACATCAAAATCTTTTGAACAATTCCTTAGAAGTTTAAGAAAAGAAACTATGCAAGGTAAATTAATTACGCAAGATAATTTAAATTTTGATAAAGTCGTTGAAAAGGTTGTTGCATTTTAAAATGCTGAAATTGATCTTTCTGAATTAAAACACAAAAGTATAAATGTAAACAAGTGGGTAAGTGTGATCGAAGATCGCATAAAGGGTTTCGTTTAATATTCCTGTCAAAACACTTTATCCTTTCTTTAACAACTCCAAATAAATTTCATTTTCAAAAAAAAAAAAAAAATAAATAAAAAATAAAATAAATAAATAAATAAATAAAAATAAATAAATAATAAAATAATAATAATAATAATAATAATAAATAATTTTAAAAAAGTCGTGTGTTTTTTATAAAATAAAAATTTACCGGCCTATTTTTCTCGTTTTTCCGAAAATCTGAACCTGTCCCGCTATTATATTCTGTTATAATAATATCTGTCATGTGGACTAAATGCGATATTTAGTCCAAATGTTTAATTTATATAGATATTTAGATAGTATATATAGATATTTAGTTTTAGTTAAATCTATTTAAAAAATAAATTTCTAAATTAAACATGTATAGAAACCTTCAAAATGTCAAAATGTGCCAATATTTCCATAATTGGGTTTTTATCGTGATTCAATACGTTCCTCAAACTTATATATTTACTATTCTCTATTACACATATTGATACTCTCTTTGTATTATTCTCAAACATTTGAAAAATCCGTTATGACGTCAGATTAATTTTCTTTTTAATTCTCTAATGATGTCATATTAAGCTGCTTTCTGTATTTTCACGTACTCCTACTCCTTGTATTATTGAGAAATGTTTGAAAATTTCCATTTTATTACCAATTTGACGTCATATTAATCTTTTTTTTTTTTTTTTTTTTCAATTGGTGAAAATTTTCATTTCATTTTCATTTTTCACGTGGAAATCTTTCAATAGAAAATTAGTTATTGTAGAAAGAATTTTATTGTGAATTTTTTATCGTTGGCAACTGCTATAACGAAAAATGTTTAAATTTAATAGTAAAACGTTGTTAGATCTTTGGATTTTTATCTCTCTACATTAAAATAATACGATTTTTAAAATTTTATGATTTTGAGCTTCATAGCAGGTATTCAGCTATAAGTACACAAAGTTTCAACTCTGTAAGTTAAGTAGTTTCTGAGAACCGGCTCTGTGACGGACAGACAACGAAGCGGGAGTAATAGGGTTTCGTGAGATGAGCGAAATCCTAATAAAGTTGCATATACTAAAAATGTACAACCTAATAAATTTCAAAACAGTTCTCAAAAACAAAAAATCAACAATCAAGCAAATGATGTAAATGAGGGAAATTCTGAGTTAAATAAGAATAAATTCAAATATTAACGATGTGGTAATGCGTCACATTTAGCTAATGTATGCAGATATATTAATTCTATTTGCAATCATTGTAAAAAAAGAGGCCATTTGATTAAAGTATGTAAAAGTAAAAATAACAATGTTTAGAAACAAATGAATGTATAAAAATTCCATAAGTTGATATTTTATCTTATAGTCATGATAAATGTATTTACTCTCATAAAAGTGTCTGTTTTAATTGAAAATAAAGCAAAAGCTGAAATGTAGTTAGATACCGCTTCCGGATTTTCGGCAGTACCTGTTACACGTTTTCACAGAATTTTTCCAAATTACAAAAAAAATTTGCCAGATGTTCAGTTGAGAACTGTAACTGGTGAAACTTTTAAGATTTTTTTATGAAGATAAAATCAAAATTGTTAAACTGTATTTGATTAAAGAAAATAGTTTTCCATTATTATTTGGAAGAGATTGGGTTTCTGAATTTAATATATCCTTTTCTAATTTGAAATCTGTGAACGTAAATTAAATTGCTAATTCTGCTGACAAATTATAAGTATTACTAAATGATTTTTCTGAGTTGTTTACTAATAAAGTTGGAAAGATAAAAGGTTTGGAAGCAGAACTTTATCTAGAAAAATATACTATGCCCATATTTTGCAAAGTTAGAACGGTTACTTATGCTTTAAGTGCAGCAGTAAATGAAGAATTACAAAGATTACGAGATGAGGGTATTATAATACCTGTCCGTAGTAGTAAATGGCAACTCCTGTAGTTCCAATGATGAAACATAACTTCAGTTTCCTGTAGACGAAAATTTACAAAAGTTGTTAACTATAAACATTTCGAAGGGCATATTCCTATTTTTAATGTTACCTATGGGCGTTACTAGTTCTCCAGCTATTTGGCAAAGAACAATTGAACAAATTTTAGGTAGTATTGATGGAGTTACAGTTTTTATTGATGATATTGGTATTACAGGGGAAACTGAAGATATAAGATTTGAAACGGCTAAAAGAAGTGTTAGAAAGATTACGTGAATATAATATTAGGATAAATAGCGACAAATTATTTTTATGGGTGATCAAATTACATATTGTGGTTTTAAAATCAATAAAGAAGGAGGATCATAAAACAGAAGATAAAATAGATGCTATTTTAAATACTCCTAGACCAGAAAATATGTCACAGGTTATAGCTTTTCTAGGCTTAGTTACATATTATTCTAAATTTGTACTGGATTTATCGACAATTGCTCATCCTTTAAATCCATTGCTCAAAAAAAAAATTAAATTTATATGGTCTGCTGTTTCTGGACAAGTATTTAAAGTGTAAAAAATGAGATTATATCTGAAAGAGTTCTTACACATTTCAACCCTAAATTACATTTAGTGTTAGCAACAGATTCTTCTCCGGTATTCCTGCAGTTCTTTCGCATGTGATGCCAGATAACGTGAAGAAAAACCTATTGGTTTTGTATCAAGAACCTTATTGACTAAGACGGAGAAAAATATAGCCAGGTGGACAAAGAAGAACTAGCTATTATTTTTTATGTAAAGAAATTTTTTCAATATTTGTACAGTAATAGATTATTATTTATGGACAGTAAACTTTTTGTGTCGATTTGTTTTTTTACTAAGAGTATACCTGTACTTTCAGCTGCTAGAATGCAAAGACATGTATTATATTTATAAGCGTTTAAATATGATATTCGTTATAAGAAAACATCCAAACACGGAAATGTCGATGCTATTTCACATCTTCCATAATGTAATGAAAATTTACCTCCACAATCTGACTCAAGTAATGTAATAGGTGAATCCGATTTTTTTCAAATTAATCAAATTTCTACTTTACCTTTAAATTCCAAAACGATTGTCTTAGCTACAAAATCAGATCCTTTATTGCGTCAAAATTTTCATCACCTAATTTCTGGTTCTCCAATTCATAAAAATTTACTTTTTAGAAGTAAGCAAGAAGAATTTACTCTTCAACGTAGTTGTATTTTAAAAGGATGTAGAGTAATTATTTCTAAAATTCATAGAAAACAAATTTTAAATGATTTACGCTTTGGACATTTTGGTATAGTAAAAATGAAGTCCTTTAGCTCGAAGTTTTGTATGGTGGCCAGGAATTGACCAAGATATTGAAGATCTTATACGGAATTGGAATACTTGGGTAAATTAAAAAAATAATCCTCCTAAGATACATACATATGATTGGGAATGGCCTGCAGCCCCATGCTAAATAATTCATATTGATTATTTTGCTCCTGTTATGAGTAAAATGCTTTTCCTTATGGTTGACGTTATTCATAGCATGTAGCCAGAAGTTTTCAGTGTTCCTGATACAACTTCAAGACATACGATTACTTGTCTTACTTCACTTTTTACCAGATACGGGTCTCCTATATCTTTGGCATCTGATAATGCTAAACAATTTATTTCTGTAGAATTTAAGACAAACACATGTTTAGTGATCTATACCATCCAGGTATAAATGGTCAGGCTGAGAGATATGTGCAAATTCTCAAACGTTGATTAAAAGCTCTATCTTCAGAATCTACTACTTCACAAATGAAATTAAATAACTTTCTTTTACAGTATAGACAGATGCCTCATGTTACAACGGGGAAGAGTCCTGCATCTCTATTTCTAAAGCGGCATATAAGAACAAAAATAGATTTGATACTTCTAAACGTTAAAAATTTTGTTCATGATAAGAAAAATGCGAGAAATTCCAATACTAAAGTAAAAGAATTTAAAATTAATCAGAAAGTGGCTGTAAGAAATTATATTCCAGAAGACATTTGGAAAATTGGTCGCATTATTGCAAGGACAGGGCACGTTACATTACAGAATTCAAGTTGGTTCAAATATTTGGAAAAGACATGTTGCTCAAATAACGAACGTAGGTTTAAAGGTACATTTAACTAATGGCACGAATTCTGAAGAAAGTCATACTAGTGAAAATACAGTTGTTAAACAAAGTGATTCTCAACTAATGCATCCTAGTGTCACAGATCGTCGATCAGCTGACTCTTTCGACCCAAATACTCCAAATCCTAAACCAGCAAACTCTTGTGTCCTAAGTGCCTTATGTCCTAAACCAGCTGAACTCTGATATACCTCCAGTTCCACAACCTACTGTTCCAAATAGTATACGTGATGCTGCTGTAGAATCTTTAAAAATTAATTCTTCTTCTTCCTTCCCATAGGTACCTAGTTGGCAGCACTGAAAATTTAAAATGTATCTGCACATTATCTATATTCTTCATTTTTTACTGTACTGTACTTAATCTCTTAACCCATTGGGGACGAGCGACACATATACATGACGCATAAGATGCTCAGAATCCTCGATTATTCCCACCAGTTATTTTTTATTGTTAGATTTGCCTTATTAAATCTTAACATTTCTGCAATTCAATTAGGCGAAAATTTCTGTTTTGAAAAACCGGTGGTGAAAGATTAAAAATTCTGTAAAAGACGCTCGTCGTGAAGGGGTTAATGTAATATTTGTGCTGTGAACGTGACGTTTTGATGCCTGTATATTAAACCTCTAGTTAAAATTCCTTACCCGGACCACTCGTTTATTTATGTGTTTATTAATCTTCAATATGATTTATTGATCTCCAATATACTATACCATATGTCTAAGTTGATCTCTTTAAGAGTGCATGAAATATATATATATATATATTAAAAAAAAGGAACTTGCAAAGCAAATTAAAAAAATAAATTTATTTCCATACTGTTAAGCCCGAGAATTGACAGATATTAAAATTATTTTATTTAATCAATGCTACAATAATGTTGCATTTTTATATTAAATCTTGCTCAGTCTATTTAATCTTAAAAAAGTAAATTTAAATTTGAAACATGATATTAAAGCAACTTTAAAACATTTCATTTAGTTGAAATGAAATCTAAATAAATCTTCAACTTTTTAAATTATTTGAACTTCTCATGTTTCTTGTCTGTTAGAATTTGCTACAGTACAAATTTTGCATAATGCATGTAAAACTGAAAAAAAAGTTGAAGATTTATTTAGATTTCATAAAAAGTTGCTAAGTTTTAAAGTTGCTTTAATATCATGTTCCAAATTTAAATTTACTTTTTTAAGATTAAATAGACTGAGCAAGATTTAATATAAAAGTGCAACATTAATGTAGCATTGATTAAATAAAATAATTTTAATATCTGTCCCTTCTCGGGCTTAACAGTATGGAAATAAATTTATTTTTTTAATTTGCTTTGCAAGTTCCTTTTTTTTAATATATCAAGTTTTATAATAACAAATTAATATGAAGCAGATAAGATTCAAACGAATATAATTGTATATAATTGTAAACAGTGAATGTGTCAAGAGTTGGACAGATTCAGATTCAGATTCAACCAAGCAGGGAGGCCTACCATATGGCTTTAGCCTGTGCAAGCCCTGCTTGGCAAGTTTATTTTAAAAAAAATACATATTTGACAGTGCAATTCTGATTATTTACAAAACATAAAAAATTACTATAAGTGATGATGAAAATGATGAAGATAGTCTATAATGTTACATACAATGATGGAGAAAATTTTTGGATTATTTACAGATCGTGATTGGTAGCGAGAAATGTTTTTCGCGAGCACGAAGATGTGTATTTCAGTTTTCTCCTAAGAGTTGAAGGGACAAGAGTTGGACACCGGAAATGTATAATATGATTAAGCGGTCTCAGACCTTTCCAACGATATATCACATGAGGGGTATCAGCAAAATTTAGAAAAGTGCCTCCCTTGGGGGGGGGGCGCAAATTGGGAGGATGGACACTGGAGATGCATAACATGATTAAGCGGTCACAGACCTTTCCAACGATATATCACATGAGGGATGTGTGCAAAATTTAGAAAAGTACCCCCTTGGGGGGCAAAGTGGGGGGAATGGACACCGGAGATGCATAATATGATTAAGCGGTCTCAGACCTTTCCAACAATATATCATATGAGAGGTATCGACAAAATTTAGAGAAGTGCCCCCCTTGGGGGGCAAAGTGGGGGATGGACACCGCAGATGTATAATATAATTAAGCGGCCACTGACCTTTCAAACGATATATCACATGGGGATGTGTGAAAATTTAGAAAAGTACCCCCTTGGAGGGCAAAGTGAGGGGATGGACACCGGAGATGCATAATATGATTAAGCGGTCTCAGAGCTTCCCGATATATCACATGAGGGGTATCGGCAAAATTTAGAAAAGTGCCTCCCTTGGGGGGGCGCAAATTGGGGGGGATGGACACTGGAGATGCATAACATGATTAAGCGGTCACAGACCTTTCCAACGATATATCGCATGAGGGATGTGTGCAAAATTTAGAAAAGTACCCCTTTGGGGGGTCAAAGTGGAGGATGGACACCGGAGAAGCTTAATATGATTAAGCGGTCACAGACCTCTCCAACGATATATTACATGAGGGGTTTCGGCAAAATTTTGAAAATCCATCC
This sequence comes from Maratus michaelseni, assembly GCA_963931845.1. Taxonomy (NCBI): domain Eukaryota; kingdom Metazoa; phylum Arthropoda; class Arachnida; order Araneae; family Salticidae; genus Maratus; species Maratus michaelseni. The sequence continues at coordinate 313,731,318 of OZ007589.1, read as the reverse complement.
CCCCGTGTGGGCAGAACGCGCCTCCCCCTCCCCATAATTTTTGGCGCGGCTTCATTTAAAAAAAATTATGTTATGTGTTATAAAATATCGTAAAGTTTAAAACAGATCGCTTTATTGTATTTCCTAATTGTGTTCCCCTCCCCTCCCGAAAGGGCAAAACACTGCCCCCCCTCCTCCATATAATTTTTTACACGGCTTAATTCTTAAAATCATAATATCTCGCCCGCACTGTAATAGAAAGCTTTAATTTACACATAATGCAGTTTAAACAGATTGGATGAATAGTCGAAAATAATCTATCTTCCTGGTCGAAGCGCTAGTCGAAGCCTGACAGGTCTCTAAAGAAAGTAAGAACACCAGAATTTAGAGTTTTTTGATTGGAAGATTTTTTTTTTACAGAATTATGTACTTTGAAGAAAATTCGTGGAAGCGCGTACAAAAAGTGAGAAAAACTCTAGTAAAATAACTCGTTCAACGGGACTTGCTGTGTTAGAATATCATGGGGAGGTCGCGCTGGAAATAAAAAAGCCTTGCGCTGTCGCGCACGGCTTAATATTAATAAATTTGGTATATGTTTTAATAAATATTGCTCACTTGCTTAAGGTGATCAGAAAATGACTGTACTGTTGGTGGTTTTACACATTTTTCATTGTATTACACAAATACTTATCATTTTTACCAATACCTATATCTTGAATAGTATTTATCCGATAATTTAACTTGCAGACAGCTTTATATATTTTATATTTCATTTAAAAATATATAATTTGAAAAAAAAAAATCCTCCAGAAAAAAATACATTTATTTTTCGAAACAAATATATGCACCTCTTTGTCTCATTCTTTATTAACACAGCTAGAATGTGATTAGAATGAATCAAAGCTTTTTTGTAAGTTGTTTTTGTTTGGAATTTACTTAATTTTGCATAATAGTTTAAGATTTTTCGTTTTGAATAATCGTTGACAACATGCATTAATTATATTCGACATTTTGAGTGCAGAACTATATTACATCGTCTCAAGAGCAATCTTGCTTAATTATGATTTATAACTTTCTTCTGTTTTTAAAAGAAGAAAGTATTGGATTCATGAAAAGTTTCGACTTCTGGTTTTGGGCGGATATATACGCTTCAGAAGCTCCTGAACACGATTTGACTGTTTTTTGAAAATGTCTGTCTGTTTGTATATGACAAAAATTTTGTGGTCTCTCTATCTCAAGAACTAATGCAAGCAATTTAATAAAACTTCAGATTCAGTTAGACGTTAACATAAGTTGTTGCTGTTCAGTTTGGTGTTAATATATGAGTTGTAATTTTTCCAACTGGGTGAAAAATGTCCGGGCCAGGATTCGAACCTGGGATCTCTTCATTGAAGCTGCCCATTCTCTACCAACTGAACCATCTCGGTCGAATCTGGATGACCTAATTCCCCAAGTTAACCTTATTGATCTTAGCATCTGATTTGATATCTGAATCACCTCAACAGAACAAATCGCAGGTAATGGAACTTCAGTAAACGCTGGATACGTGATAACACTAGATTAATTTTAACACAATTATTCAAATTGGTAAAGAAATCATTTCAGTTGTAATTTTTCCAACTGGGTGAAAAATTAGGTCCGCCAGATTCGACCGGGTTGGCTCAATTGGTAGAACATTGGCAGCTTTAGCTAAGAGATCCCAGGTTCGAATCCTGGCCCGGACAGTTTTCACACTGTTGGAAAAATTACAACTGAAACGATTTCTGCACCAATTTGAATAATTGTGTTAAAACTATTCTTTGGTGTTAATAGCCCAACAGATGGCGCTGATATGCTGCATTTTTCATAATTTTCATGTTAGCTATATTTCAAATTATATAGCTATTTCTCAATATCTCTCTCTAAATATTATTATAGCTATATCTCACAGAATTTCACCAAATTTCATATTCTGTTCTAATTTCAAACATTTTATCTTTATATGATGTTATTATATTTCTCATCTATGTCTACAGTTAATTTTAAATATTTTCCGTATTATTTTTTGTATGGAATAAAATGCAAATTAAAGGCTCTTTTTTTTGTTGTTTTATGCAGTAGGGTTAAAAAATCGCAAACACTTAAATTAAAAGTTGGTAAACATCGACAGTACAGTAACAAAGGTTACATCATTTTACTTTTTATAGTAACTCCAGTTTACAAAATACGGGTATATAACATATGTCGAGACTTTAACCCCATCGTGACATCATATTTTATTTGTTTAAAGTTCGGTGAAAAATAATTTTAGGTTTCTTTAATTTGCTTAAAATTTCATCTAAACCAAAAACGAACCAACAATATTAATATTTAAAAGTAATTTTGTTTAAGTACTTTCCATTTCTTTATTAACATATTAATACATTTCCTTTCTTTGACTGTCTATTTTGAACATGCAGCAGTAAACGATATGCCTTTTCAAAATGAAGGAGTTTTAATTTGAAATTATTAAATCAATTTTTAATGAATTAAGACAAAATCTCTTTTATACAAATTATTTAACCCCTTAAATTCCATACGTGATAGAAGAAATTAGAGATGAGACGAGCTCCCGAGACGGGCTGGGGCTCGGTTTTCAGTCTTCGGAGTTGAGCAAATTCGGATCAGAGTAAAAATTTCATTTGTTCAGAAACTGAAAAAAGAAAATGCGTAGCATGCGAACTATACAATATATACACACCACCTCATAAACTCTAAATTAGATCAGTTTAAAAACGTGCACTTCAGAGGAAAACGCACTTCCAGCAACTATTGATCTTAGTCAGTCCTTTAACCAAATTGTGTGTGTCTGTAAATGAATGATAAATGCTTTACATTCTATAATCTAATACTATACTCTATAATTTTGTATGTCCCTGTAAATAAACTATAAATTCTAAACACACTATTTTCAATACCGAACGTTATAGAATAAACCTCAATAACATATAAAAAATTCATGGCAATCCGACTATTTACGGGCATTGGAGCAGGGATAGACAGACGGCTGACAGACGGCAGACAAACAGACAAACTGAATTCATAAACACTTTTCAACTATGCTGGAAAGATATAAAAACTTGCTATTTGAGAAACAAGAATGCAGTCGTACTTCCTAAAGCGTTTTAAAATCCTTCAAAAACCAGCTTGAAAGTGAATTGAATTGTTATTGATGGGATGTAAGGAGAAGTATTCTATCAGAGTCTGAAATTTTTGTTGATATGTTTCTAGTGTTATTAACATAAAGAAGCCATGAGATATCCCTTGTTTGTCCTCGCTTTCTGTTTGAAGTTATTTTCCAGAGTTACTGGGAAACAGAAGTGTCTTCTGTCATAGATGTGCAATGATATTATGTGCAATATATCATAGATGTGCAATGAATTAGAATTGTTACTTCTGCAGATTTTTGCCTGTGGTTGGGTATAAATAACAAATTTGCTATTTTAAGCAGATTTTTACAGAAAATCACGAAACGTTCTCATAAGGATATATGTAGAATTAATACTTATTTCTATGTAAGAAGAGATTTTTAAATAAGAAAATTCATCTTGAAACAATTTTAAAATGTTATTAACAAATTTATACTGCGCATTTTCGGTTTCGGGCTCGGGCTCGGGCTCTGATGACACAAAATGTTTCGGGCTTGAATTTAAAATCGTCCGGCTTGGGCTCCGAAAGAAATAGCCCAAACTGACCTCAAGAAGACATAGCTTGCTCCGTTACTTAAAGCTTTTGGATACCACTTGTTACTCAATAGTATTCTTTATTTTATATATAATGACCGAAGTTATTCAGTTGGAAAAAGCGAACACTACTTTTCGAAAAAAGTGGTATTTTAATCATGTCTTTATCCCCATTTATTTTATTGTGTTTAAACAAAAAGAATTCGTTAGAGGATAATGGTACTTTTCTGTTGATGCTTGTAATTTTTGAAGTAATCATGTACATTGTACAGCAACAATAATATTGGTAATGATAAATTCAGGAGTCACAATCCCGGGTAACAAGTGCAATATATTAACAGCATTCAAAGAAATTTTTAGAGGATTTTCGAAACGAATCGAGTGTAAATAGTTTTTTTTGTTTCAGTTTGTTCACAAGCTATAATACGGCAATATTGTTTGATGTTTGAAATCCTCTTCTTCTGTTATTGATATCAAACTTCAGAAAATCTTACCGTATATTCCGACGTATAATGCGCAGATCAAATAAACATATTTAGAATAAGAAATTTTATTTAATAATATGTAACTTATTACTGAGGCGAACCGAACCTATGTACCTTTATTCATTAAGTAAAATTTATTGTTCTAGATATATTTGTTTGATCCACGCGTTATATGCTGGAATACACGATACCTACATTTATGTTTTAAACAAAACTGTTTACGTAAGAATTTAAAAATATTACAGTGAACGAAAAACATAATATAATATTTGTTTGAATTAGAAAGCTTTGTTTCAATTAATTTTTCCTTAATAGATTATATCATTTCTTATAATAATTTATTTTCCTTACACCACTAAACTAAACATACAGTGCGTGAACTGTTTCACAGAATGCCCTATTTCAGGCGATATTAATAATTGTCAAAAATATCAAGAAAAATAATCTTATTCTTCGTAATAACCTAATAAATAAACTTTTACTAAAACTTCTAAATTTTAGCTACTTTCTTATACCTTTTTCTCATACCTTTTTCTCACAACAATACTTTATAACATTTCAACAAATACTTTATTGTACTTTTTCATAATTTTTTGATTCTTACCATCAATTAACTTCCTGATTGCGTGTGCGAATTTATATCGATGTTTCTTTTGTAACTTAATATTCCACTCGCGTGTTATTCGTTATTATCTTCTGGAGTAATAATTTCAAGTTGCATGAAAACAGCGATCTCCCTTTTCTTCACACGAAAGAAAGTTGGCTGTATTGAAAGGAAATAATGTTTCTTTAAATTAATAGACATGTGTGTAGTAGAAAACCAACTTCTTCACAAATGCTTTAAGATGCGTGAGCCTTTTCTTTTTCTTATTTAGCCTAAAGTGAAGAGCTAAAACTAACTTCAGAGCTATTTTGAATAAAACTGTTCTTGCTGTATCAAAGTTTACCAAATAAAATAAAGTGTTATTTAAAAAAAGCTAATCGTGCAAGGCGGAAACGATACTCCGTCGCTATAATGTATTGCACTTTGAAAATAAAGAGAAGTGTTTCTTGATATAGCAAGAAAGTTTGCACACTGTAAAAAATTTTCGAAAAATTTCAGTAGATGTACCGTAAATTAACGATACTTGTACCGTATTCACTCTTTACGATATGAGTACCGTACTTCTAAGGTACATTAAGCGTAAAAAAATCGTATACGTGCCATTTCGATTATAAACGGTATTTATACCGTAAAATGATTGCTTTTCTGTAAAAAATCGCTATTTTTACCGTAAAATAATTATTTTTCAGTAAGGAAAAAGCTGGTAGCCCCGCCTCAGTGTACGGCAACTCCTGAAATGATGCTCTTGCTCTTGTTACGTAATGCGTGCAGGCCTGAGGAGAGGGGGGAGTGCATCCGGCACATATACTTTAAATATTTTACGGTACATATACCATCCAGTTAAATTACGGTATATATACTGGTCGCAAAGTTGCCAGTATATGTACCGTACTTCTTGACCAAAATTTTTTACAGTGTAAAAATATAATGTAGCCATTTCCAAGTTCCTCACGACTTCGAGAGTGTTTCTTTATGTTCATAAATCTCATAAACCAACAGATTTTCGAAATTTAAAGAGACATTTCTGAAAAAAAAGTTTCCTTTGCTGCTCGCTTATTTTAGAAATGTTCCCGAGTGATTTTGTGCAGAGTATTAATGATTTTTTTCAAACCAGTATCAACACGAAATATTGGATTTTCGGTTGCTATCAATTTTCAAGTAAACATTTTCAGCTGCATAACAGAATTTATACATGCAGGAGTAACAAAATAATGCTTATTTTACGCTGTTAATTTAGCACGTTTGTCTGTTGAACATGAAAAATTTTACTTGAGAATTGATAGTATTTGAAAAACTGATATTTCGTGTTGATTCCGGATTGAGAAAACTGATTAAAACAACATAAAAACTGCTTCATAACGTTTCCGAAAATTACCGGCAGCTGAAGTAACTTTCGTCTCATAAATGCAAATCTCGGAAATCTATTAATTTCTGAGGTTTCTGAAGATAAAAGAATGCTTTTGTAATCGTGCGTAACTCGGAATAGGTTATATTACATTTTTGTAAACCTTCCAGTTAGACCAAGAAATGCTTATATTTTTTTTACTGTGTGTCGATAAATATTTTTTTTCTATAAGTTAAAAAAAACCTCTCTAATCTATATTTGCTGGTATATAATCCACAACCTTTTTTTTGTAGGATAAAAATTTGTACCTCGTATATAAAAATTCACGCTAGTGGCATGACTATAGGATACCTAAAATGGCAAATGTCCAGGGCCCTGAGACTATGCCTCCATCTCCCCTTTCGAAACCTCCCTATTCTTGCTGATGTATGCAGTTAAAAATGAAATGTAAGGTTCAGAATGAAGTTTTACTAAGGTTCCTATCAGTGTTGTTACGCCGCTGCGCAGCATGCTATTATAATTTAACAACAGAAATTCCGGGGATTCGAAAATAAATCTTTTTGTAGAAATTCTGTCTCCGAAAAAAAAAATCGCTTTAATTAAATTACCCCATTTATTCACGAATATTATGCCACCTTATTAAAATACAAAAAAATTAACGTTTCGGCAATGTAATTTTTTTTAAACTTATAATTTGATTTTAAAAAATCCATCTATTCATTCCATTTATTATCCTTATTTAATAGTGGTGTCACTACCATCAATTCTCACAATTTTGCTACACTGCAAGGAAAAAAAAAAAAAAAGGTGATTTTACGGTCTAATACTAGCATCCCACATTTTAAATACGGCATTTTCTAAACTGAGCAAAAAATACTCAAATCTGAGTATGCCGCATTGTCAAAATTGCTCCGAATCAAAATTACTCAAGTTTGAAACATGTGTACACTCATTTCTGAAAACATACGCACACTCAATAAAAAAACACCATGTGTTCATATTTGAGTATGTCCATGTTTCAAAAATAAGTATGAACTGGCTTCTATGCATAGAAGCCAGTTCATTGCTCATTCAAGTTGCTCATTTTTTAGTATGCCCATTTTTCAAAAATGAGAATGAACTGACCTCTATGTGCTCACTTTTGAGTATGTCCATGTTTCAATATTCTGAGTATTTCTGGTATTTCAGAATTGAAAGCCAGAGTCGTCATGTTTGAAAAAAAAAGTTTCATAACAAAATGAAAACATTGATTTACTCCGATTTGAAAGTGTCATTTTTCTCAGTGCAGCTGCCAGTATTATACCGTAAAAATTAACAGTAATAAACAGTAAAATAAGCAGTAATACACTGCCGCGCATGCGCAGTAGCATATTTAGCGTCAGAAGTTACATAATTCCAAATAGACTTGTTTCTAGAAAAACGTGTTTAAAGTTTTGTCAGTCCTTTTGTCAAACGTTACATCGGTACATTAAACTGATTGTCACGACTTCCATATTGGGTGGAACAAAAAACGGTTTTATGGACATATTTTTTAAAAAAATTAAAGGTTCAAAAAGCAATTTCTGTTTTGATATATTTTTTTTTGAAAGATTTCCTGGAGAACCACCCCTTAAATTTCACACAAAGTATGATAAGTTTATTGAAAATTTCTTTAAAATATCTTCATTATTGCTAAAATCTTGAATAACAATGAAGGTCGAGAGATGAAATTTGAGTGAGACGCCTTATGCAAAATTGTATGGCGTCTCACTCGAATAGCGAGCTTTATTTTCATTCATAACTTTGACAATAATGACGATTTTTTTTTTTTTTTTTTTAGCGAAAATTTCAAAAAATTGTCTCATTCCAATTCCAACCTTTATTTTTGTTCATTACTTTAACGATAATCAAGATATTTTAACGAAAATTTAAAAAATTTTTATATATATCTATATCTATATATATATTACTGAAAGTATAAAAATTTAAACCTTTTAAAATTTAAAATTAAAAAGTTCAAAATTTAAAATTTAAAATTTAAAATTCCCAAATTTTTTCTAACGCTGAAAGCCCGTACTTAAATCTAAATTGCCCCTGGCATTTTTTTTCCCTATCTAGCATTTATTACTTTGAGACTTCAAAATTGTTCAATCTTTAAAAATAAATCTGATGAGTTTAGCGCGATTCTCCTTTTCATTGCAACGGGGGATACGGCTTCAAAAAACCCAGACCAGCAAACCTCATAAAACGCCATGATGTGTGGATATTTTCTGGCCAATTAAATGTTAGAACATCCCATTTCTTTAGTGTCGCGCTCTGTCAGAAATAATCTGAATTAATTCATATGGCGAGACCGATTACCGTGTCATTTTCCGCACCCTGACTTGACACCAATATTAACGTCGTCGCCCGGATGAGTCCCCGTAAATTGAAATAGACTTACAAACTACGAAATTCTCACACCTCAGTTGGGTCTGACTATTAAAAAAGAGTCATGTATCAAGGAAAATAAATCAGGTCCCCGATGAAATGACTTTTATTTCTTAATCCACGACTGCACAATCCAGCGTAACATCGGAGTAACAGCGCTATGAGAAACCTGACAATAGCTCACGAACGAAACGTGACGAAGTATATTTCCCCATGACGAACAGAAGGATATGTGTTAAATTACACATATATATATATTGCTTTATTTTATTTTCTAAAAGTTAAATAATGATAAAATATGTTAATTATATTATTGTAATAGTACAAGTGATATTTCTAATAACCAAACAACATCTATAAATCAGGTAATTTATATATTATACTTCTACTTACCCATCATACGTAGTATAGGGTAAATATTGTGATTGTTTTAAAAATCGAAAAAATTTTTTTTGACGGATTTACACGTTTCACAGACTGTGGAGATTCCGAAAAACATATTTTCAGAAAAATAAAATTGCCGTCCGTCTGTCTGTGTGTCTGTTAACACTCTATCTCCCGAACAAATTGAGATACAGACTTGAAATTTGGTATGTACTTAGTATGTAATAATCAGAAGAAGCTTATTGATTTTCAGTAACCTCGATTATCCAGAACTATTTTTTTCGGACTCTCGAAATATTCGTTCTGATAAAAGGTATATAAAAATTTTCGTTATTGTTTATTTTAAGGAGGGAATATAAAAGACAATAAAAAAGCATAAATGTTGCATAAAGAATAAAGTCGATCGGATTATTATTTGCTGAGATATTCGTAATCCTATTTTCCACGCTCTTCGATTTTTCATGATCCATATTTCATTCAAATTTCAATTCAAAGATATATTTAATTGAAAATGAGACACTTAATCCGACGCAGTAAACCGTTAGTTAATATGATTATCAATTTTGGAGTTATAAGGATGTTTCTTTTACGGAATTCAGCAATAGAGCATTTAAAGTTCATGACGTCATCAAGCCACGATTTTATTCGAATTGCAATGCATTTTATTAGTTTACACTTGTTTTATTTTCATATTTTATATTATGCATATCCATGATGGGTAAGTATTACAGTGGCCCCCAACGACTAGCTTATTATTCCCAGATATTTTTTCATACTATTGAAGTAAATAAATACATGTATAGCAATCCAGCGTTTTACAGTAAAATAAATTCACATCCCACATCCATATACTGATTTTGCGATCATATGAAAAATGTTTTTGTCACTTTTAGATAAATTTTCGCATACTGACGATATTATTTGATACCTCAAAAAATAAACTTCTGAAATTGAGTTCTTTTTCGATAAAAATAAATAAAATACACAAAATATTTCTCTTTTCTAGATTCGTTCGATAAAGCTGACATTGAATTGACCAGTTATATAAGAAGTTAAAAGGATATATGCTGTTAAAGAATTGGAGTATGACGGAACTTTTTCTATAAACTATCTGATATTTCAATCTAGACTTGCATTCACTGATAAAGATTTTATTTAAAATATATATATATGTTACAAAAAAAGTAACTTTATTTTTTAATCACTATTTTCTACGGCACACTAGTGTCCATGGGAGGATCAAGCGTGCTACGAAGAAATTTAAATGTTATTTAATTGAGTTATTATTTCAAGATATTGCAGAAAAAAAAGAATAAAATAATAAGTATAAAAGTGATTTCTTTAAAAGCACACTCTTTTATAAGCATTCAATCTTTATCTTGAAAATCACCCTTAATTTCATGACTGCAATTCATGATTTTTCCACAAAATTTCTGTTGCAATACATTACTTTAGCGTGGGCACCAAACACGATTACGAGAAATTGACACTTTTTTACGCTTAATAGAAAGCGTGAGCTAGTGAATTTATTAAAAAATATACATAATTTTTGCTCTGCTCACCTTTTTTAAAGATATGAAACAACAAGAAAGGAAAACAAAAGCATTATTTAAACTATCTTTTTAGGATTTCTAAATTGATTTCTAAGCGTATAATCATAATTTATTTCATATGAAACTATTAATTGAATAAAGCGCATTATCATACGCAGCCGGAAAATACGATATCTTTTTACGGAAACATGCGTAAAAGTTGTAACAAATTTAAAGCTGGTACAAATACATTTTCCCTAAAAATTCTCGTAAAAGCGTATTACTATTAGTTGAGAATAAATTATTCCGGCAAAATTCCTATCTCTGACGCCTCTTAATATAAGTCTGACAGATATGGTCGTATTCTGCCAAAATATTCGTTAAATTTCTCAATAAAGGCTGAAAATTCTATTATTCGGAAAATAGTTGATGCGATATAGCGCACCGGAAATTGCCTTATGTAGAGAGAGATTAATACCTCTTCATTTAGAGATTTGATCCAAGGTTTTGGTATTAATTTTCCAAATTCCTCTGGAGTTATAGATAATTATGCTTTAAATGCAAGTGCATCCACAATGATCCAGGAAGAGAAAAAAAAATCAAAAGTAAACGGTTATTTAACTACTTTTTGCAATAATTTTATTTCTTCATTTTATACTATATTCAAAACAAAACACTCTGATTCTGAATTGAGCTAGTTTAATTATAATCCTCCTGTACCGAAACAAATATTATACCACTGACTCGTATTTAATTTTAAATCTAATTATCTCTCAGTCGTTTCGAAAAATATTAACATAACTTGTGCAGGGGTCGTCAATCCAATGCCCGCAGGAAGAATGTGCCCATTGACCCATTTTTTGGTCCCCACGAGGGCTGTATACATTACATGTATAAATTCCTTTTTACACTCACAGATGGCAAATATTGTTTTTTATGAAAAAATAGAAGGTTCTTAGCTTGTACACGTTTTTTATGTAATATGCACTGTGAAGAAAGTAATCACAGACAATGAAAAAATAAATAGAAATTTTGCGTTAAAAAAAATAAAAAAGATGTATGCACTCCATTAAAAAAAAAAAAATCATAACAATCATAACTTGCAAACTTGTTATCTTACGTAACATATTTAAGTAGATGGATTTGGTATGAAATTTATTTTTCACGTTACCAATTTTTCAATCAGACATCACTCAAAAATGTTAAAAGTTCCATAAAAAACAGTCCATGATCATTAAAAATGTTAAAAAGTTTCTAAAAAACTGTCACCATTACAGAAAAGGTTTCGCCCCAGCCGGAGCATTATCAGTTGTAATATCAGGCATTCTCCTTCCTCTGTTTATTTTACTGGAAATTGACGAATTCCCTCTAATCTAAGGCATTATAACTTGCATAATGCACCAATAAGAGAAGCTGTAGAAATCAATACATCAAAAGTCGAAGTTTGTAATGATATGATGCACGCAATAATAGACTGTGGCTGGAAAAAGATGTTAGAAGCTGAAAAAAAGAAGGAAAAGAATGAGATTAGAGGGAATTCGTCAATCCCCAGTCAAATAAACAGAGAAGGGTAAGATGCCTGAAATTACAACTGATGATGCGTCGGTTGGAACGAAAACGTTTTTGTAATGGTGACAGTTTTTTGAAATACTTTAACATTTTTAATGGTGATAGATTGTTTTTTGTGATGTCTTGATATGTTTTGAGTGTTGTCTGATTGAAAAATTGGCAATGTGAAGAATAAAGTATTGAAATATAGATATTAGTAATTGAGATTTTGGATATCTCTTTTTAATATTGGTGTGAAACAATAGTTGAAGATTTTCTTTACTTATTGGAAATACAGTTAAACTTTGTAACTCGAAATTTCGAATAAGTCACCATTATTTATACAAATGGTTGGACTAATTTATTTTCTATAACACTAACAACGATAATGCGGTATTTTTTACCGACAACATATATACCATTTTTAACTGAAATAAGAAAGCTTATTTTCTTAATATTTGGCAATCTATAATCACACACAATTAAGTCCTGTGGCCGCTGCAATTTTTTTCTATCGAATATTGGAACAATACAAGTCGCCGTTAATTAATATCATAACTGAAATAGAACATAAAAATAAAATATAGTGCATATACAGGGTAGTTATTAATTAACTTGAGGTGTTCAGAGCCCTCTAGCGAGTAAAGTATTGGACGAAACATAATCAAATTTGATGAGTATGCATAGTAGACTATGGAATTTCGAATTCTAAAAAAAGTTCTAAAATTCGCCACTAGGGGCAATTTTGGCACTGAAAAAGTGTATTAGTATAAATATTGAATGATTAAATGCCAAACAATACAGTACACATCAATTTTATTTACAACAAATGTTTTTTACTTACAAATTACGTTCAATATGAGCCCCATTGGTATATTCCAAGAACTGCATACAATGCACGACGTTTTCTACTGCCACTCGCAGCATATCAGAGTTGATTTGCCTCATTTATAACGTTATTCGATCTTTTAACGTTGCGATATCGGAGGCATGTCCTTGATAAACAACACCTTTAAGAAATCCACACAGCCAAAAATCACAAGGATTGAGATCGGATGACCTCGGTGGCCATGCCGTAGGAAATGCACGACTAATTATTCTGCTGTCTGAAAAATGTTGCCGCAACACACGCTGTGCCTTAAGTCCAATGTGAGGTGATGCACCATCCTGCATGAATATGGTCGAATCGAGACATCCTCGCTGCTGTAGTTGTGGAATCGTGAAATTCTGTAGCATATTTGCATACCTGGCAGCAGTAACCGTACAAGTCACTGGTCCACTTGCTCCATTTTCCTCATAAAAGTAAGGACCGATGATAAAGTATGTTGTAAAGCCACACCACACTGTGACTTTTGGCGAGTGGGGAAACTCTTGCACACAAGTGTGCGAATTATTCGCAGCCCAAATGCGACAGTTGCGGGTGTTAATTCCACCGTTCAAATGAAAGTGCGCTTCATCACTCCATAAAATCTGCCACGGCCATGTAGCATCAACTTGCATGCGTGCTAAAAATAACAATGAAAAATCCAATCGGGTGGCCGCATCACCTGGGAGCAATTCTTGAATAGAAGAGATTTTGTTCGGATAAAACTGTAGCATCTGATGCAGGATCTTCCTCACCGTTGAGTATGGGATCTGCGTGTGTCGAGATACTGCCCGAGAGCTGCTGGCACCCTGCACATTCCATCTACTGTTCGAAATAGCAGTTACAACATCGTCAACGTTACTGACTAGTCACTTTGTGCCCTTGGCCTGGTTGCAGTGCTAGAGTCCCTGTAGTTTCAAATAGTTGAATCATCTTTCGTAAATTTGTTATGCTGATCGGTCCTTTTCGAAACGTCTTTAATAGGCGAAATTCACGAACAGCAGCATTGTAATTATCGTTCTGTTGATAATACAGTTTGACTAGCAAAGCACGGTCCTGTAAGGTAAGAGCTATCGCAAAGCATTTGGTCTCAGAATGATGAGAAGTATCCCAGTATTTCCTTTTATACTCATGATCGCTACACAGAACGGATTTTATGCAAATTAATGCATTTTTGCCGGTAAACAACGCCAAAATTGGCTCTAGTAGCGAATTTTATTTATTTACTTATTTATTTATTTATTTATTTTAGAGATCGAAATCCCATGGTCTACTATACATGCTCATCAAATCTTTCGTCCAATACTTTACTCGCTAGAGGGCTCTGAACACCTCACGTTAATTAATAACCATCCTGTATATACTTCTATTAACCTTGGAAATATTGATGTCTTATATTACTATACTAAGGCTAATTATTGGGGTAATGTAAAGTTACCATTACACTTTCATTATCATTGTCCATTATTACTATATTTATTAATTTCCTTTTTAAAATATAATATATTTTTAAAACAAATATTAAAAATTGTTTAAAATATCCAGTAGCATGTTACTTGTAAGAGTCCATTAATTCAAGTAAGGCTGTACTTAAATTGAGCAGTATGTAGTTCTGGTAAAAAATAAATATAAAATAAAATAAAAAGTGACTCTAAATACAATCTATTTACTTTAGATTCTGCATTAATGTTTTCCCTCAACTTCATGACTGTTAATTAAGTTTACAAAATAGACTATTATTTATTCTTATTTGTCAAAAATTAAAATGCTGGAAAAAGGAAAACATCTTGTTATAAGAAGATTATAACCCTTTTCTGTTACATTTCCAACAAAAACCATTGTTTCTCTCTTTCTCTTTTCCTATAATGACTATAAAAAAGTCCCCTGATAAATAAGGGAGATAATTATACTTGCTAAATTTAATTAGGTGTAATAACTACCTTAGGGAATAGCTTTCTAAAGTAGCTCTGATTAGAACTTTGATAAAGGAATGGGTAACGGTTTGTTATGGAGAAAATATTTTACCAGTACGTGGATAAAAGAAATCAAATGCTGTTTTTTGTAATCCATTGTAAATGCATTATAAAAAATATCTAAAGGTTTTTAAATATATATACAATGAAGTAACGTTGCTTCAATATGTAAATAGCTTTGTATTTCATATTTTTTAAAATTATACTATGAGATAGTTAATTTTATATCAAAATCTAAATGTTAACATTTGAAAATGTCGGGAAAAAACATTAATGCATTAAAAACTCAAAACAGACACTCCACTCCATCGGTCTGGGAATTTCTTTATTGCTTCTAAATTTACAAATCCTTGTTTGTTTAAAAAAAACACTTTGCTTACAACGTTATGCGTTGTTTTTATATATACACGGTGTATCAGAAAAATGTATACCTACACTGTTTAACGGGCCATAACTTTCTAATTTTTCTTTCTGTTCAAAGTGGAATTAATTAAAAATAATGAGTGGTCCAAGACTAACTTTTGAAAAAGAAAATGTATTTTAAAATACCATTGTAAGTGTGAAAATGTAGCAGAAGTACAAAAACAATGTCGCAGGGAGTTTAGCAGATCTAGGCAGATCTACCTATGCGACATACAATTCATCGGATAAAAGATCAGTTTGAAACGAATGGATGTTCATAGAACACGTTCCTGAACCAAAATTGAGCAGAAATGCACCACAACACCAAATGAAATGTTTGTTGAAGTTTGTGAATTACTAAATAGCCCACCGTTATAAGCAGTGTATTGATCAGAACGTTAATAATTTTGAACATCTCCGGTAGGAGGAAAAGTTGTACATTTTATGTAGGTTCTTTTGAAATTTAAATATTAATTATATGTGAATAAAAAATGAAGTTATAATCATTCAAAGTGTGTATACATTTTTCTGACGCACTCTGTATATACAAGCAACGAAACCCTTGCTACACCATATTTTCAGATTTTATCGAATGACAAAGACGTAGAGATAATTTCCATTCATTTTGTAGTATAATTTATTCCTATGAATAATTTTTATCACTTAACTGACTTTAAAGTCTGCAGTAGATTTGACCACAAGATACTCAGAGTTTGCGCACAAAGTGAAACTAAAGTTAACAGCACAAAATAAAATTTAAACAGGTACTGGATATTTAGCATTTTGTTTTAACTTAAAACGTATAAAACGGAGATTTAAAACGTATTTTAAAAATGACTTTTAAGTAATTCAAAAACATAATAGTTGCAGATTAAAATTATTTTTTAAAGTCTAAAATTTCCGCCAATTAAAATTATTATGCTATAAAAATGTTATTAGATAAATTCGTTAATTTAAATACGCTTAATATTTCGAAGTATAATTGATTCACAGTGATACAGTGCGCGAAATAATTATGGCCTCTCACAATTTTAGCTGATATATTATAATGATAAAAAAAAATCATGTGCTATTTCCTCCGTTGTAACATGCAAAGTAAGCAGACATTCATTGATGGTTGTTAGAAGTATGTGCGCATGCGCTGTGAAAGCTTATCAGTGAAATCTGAAGTGAAATAATTATTGCCTCTTTTAGCTTATTGCCCCCCATATTAATTATTGAAACAAAAAATCTTTAACATTTATTCCACCCGCCTTTAGCATTGTAGCAAGCTTCCATTCGACGACGTGGCAAACTTTCATATAAGTCTTAAATATATTTCCTATCAATAGAGTTCCATGCTTCAAGAATAGATGCTTTCAAATTATCCTTAAACATAAAATTTCGGCCATTTACATAAACTTTTTTTGCCATTATAAACTAAACATTCTCTATTATATTCAAATCAGGCGGTTTGGTTGACCAAGGTTTTAGCAGTTTAATTTTTTCCGACTTGAACCAAACTTGGACATCTTTGACGCATGAATTTTGCAGTTGTTCTGCTGAAACAACCAATTTCTTTCGGCCATTTGAAGTCCATTTCGAAGAAACTGCTTACTTAGCACATAAGGTAATTAGAACAGTTCATTTTTCCATGTAGGAATTCAATATTGCTTTTCTTTTCCCATCTTATTGCGCCCCATAACATTATCGAGCCCCCTCCTTGTGGTCTAGTGGAAAACACTAAAGGCTCTTTTTTATTATCCTTCCAATAGGTGTGCATAACAACTGGACCATTCACATTAAACATTTTCTCATCAGAGAAAGTAATATTTCGCCAATCAGTGCTCCAACTCAATAGGTGTGCATACCAACTGGACCATTTACATTAAACATTTTCTCATCAGAGAAAGTAATTTTCACCAATCAGTGCTCCAACTCATATGGCTGCGAGCGAATACTTTCCAATTAGCTTTATCAATTGAAGACAGCATTAATTTTTTTTTGGAGTTTACTCGATCTAAGTCCAAATTCATTCAGCAACTGTTGTGTTTGTCGAGCAGTAGCTGGTAAATTTAATTCGTCTCGTAATTGTTGAGCTGTTACAATTTTATTCGATGTTTTGCGCCTTAGAAGACGGACTTCCTTATTCGTATCTGAGAGTGGTCTGCCCGTTCTCTTCTTCTTTCCATACCCTGATGGATCTTTAAGGTAATTTTGGACGCATTTTGGACTTCTTGTCAATAGCTCAGAAATATCTCTAGAATTTATATTCATTTGTGTTCTTGAAACATCAATTTTACCTCGTTCGATATCAGAAAGTCGTAATCCAGATGGCATATTAATTATTTTTTTAATCTAACACTTTGAACAAATTATTTAGCTAATTTTCCATTTAAACAGTTGTTACAAATTAAAACAAAAACGTTTCATCTAAACGACGCGCATACAGATGGACTTTCGATTGAGTAAGGCCATAATTATTTCGCTTCCGAAATCCAGATTTCACTGATAAGCTTTCACAGCGCATGAGCACATACTTCTACAAACACCAATGAATTCCCGCTTACTTTGCATGTTACAACGGAGGAAATAGCACATAATTTTTTTTTCATCATCAAGCAGGGCGGTCGCTCTGTCAAGCCAAGCTTAAAAAAAAAAAAAAAAAAAAAAAAAAAAAACGCCACACAAACAACGCCAAGAACTGGACTAAAGACCGCTACTGCTTACTTACAGAAAGCAACTTAGCAATGTTAAATCGACAAAACATGCCAGATTAAAATATCAAATAAACCAAGCGTCGCAGAAAAAAAAACGAAAACTAGAAGAATCTAATGAAGAATTTCTTCAATTTAAGACCAAACTCATCAAGCAGGGCGGTCGCTCTGCCAAGCTAAGCTTAAAAAAAAAACGCCAAGAACTGGACTAAAGACCGCTACTGCTTACTTACAGAAAGCACCTTCGCTATGTTAAATCGACAAAACGTGCCAGATTAAAATATCAGATTTCAAATGAACCAAGCTTCGCAGAAAAAAAACGAAAACTAGAAGAATCTAATGAAGAATTTCTTCAATTTAAGACCAAACTCATCAAGCAGGGCGGTCGCTCTGCCAAGCTAAGCTTAAAAAAAAAACGCCAAGAACTGGACTAAAGACCGCTACTGCTTACTTACAGAAAGCACCTTCGCTATGTTAAATCGACAAAACGTGCCAGATTAAAATATCAGATTTCAAATGAACCAAGCTTCGCAGAAAAAAAACGAAAACTAGAAGAATCTAATGAAGAATTTCTTCAATTTAAGACCAAACTCATCTTTATAAGTGATTTATAAACAGAGATATACATTTTTAAAAAAAAAACGTCGAGTTACTTAAAATGATAACTTTTTTCTTCGTCAAACTTTTTTTTTCCAAACAATCTACAGACCTTAATATTGGGCAGAATAAAAAAAGGATTGCATTTTTGGACAAGTAATTACGTAATCTATGTGCTTTTATAAAATCCAATGTAAAAAAAAAATTCTATCCTTAATTAGCCAAAAACTGTTAATTAACTTGGCTATTAAAAAATTATGCCAAAACAGAGATAAAACCCGCCTACGACCATGTACCATCTGTATTATAATAGCACAAATCAGTTACAGGTTATAACCACATCAAATTTCATCTGCAAGTCAGCCATTTTCTTCTGAAGATATTTTTTTTAAAATAACACTTCATAATTATAAGAACACACATTTTATCAGACAATTAAATATGACTGCAAACTTTGGCAGATGATTGTTTCCAACATGAATAAGTATGAGAAATTGCCGGTCAAGGATATCGATCTGGGTGGCTCAGTCGCAGAGCGTCAGCACGGTACGCATAAGGTCCCAAGTTCGAGTCGTGGCCCAGGTCAATTTTTCACTCATGTTTGTTTAGTGTATTTAATTGTCTGATAAAATGCGTGCTCTTAATATATTGTAAAATAAAGTAATCAGACGTAGTGTTTATGCTTTAAAAAATATTTTAAATACATAATTTACGTTTTTAGAAAGATCTTTAAAAATTAATTAGTTTTTGAGGGAAGATGTATCTTCTAAAATGTATACATTAAGAGTTATCGGCATTTAAAATTTCTTTCCAAACGTAAACAAAAATTTTGAAATGAATTAAATGTGATTCATTTATTTCTAAAAATAAATAAAAAAAAAATAAAAAAAAACACGGTAAAGGGCAGGCATTTCGTTCGCAGGAATACCTTTCACGTCATTTTCCTATAAATTAATGAAATCCAGTTGTTAAATTATTTTTGTTTTAGAAGTGAAGTTTCCATTTAAATTTATTGTAACAGTACAATGTTTAATTGAATAAAATAATGTAAATCTAAGAAATTGCTAAGAAATTCCAAACATGCACAAGGCAACGCAAAAAATAAAAAATAAATAAAAAAAATAAAAAAATAAAAATAAATAAATAGATAAATAAATAAATAAATAAATAAAAATCAGCTTTCAGAAATTCTAAAAATTGTTCATATATCTTAATTACAAGCTAAAGGAGGGTTTATTTCTATATTATTCTATATATAATAGTAATTTCAGCAAATATATTAAATTCCAATGCGATCTGTTTTAAACTTTAAGATAATTTATAACACATGATAAAAAAATTATAAAAAAGAATGGCTCGTCACATTTAGGGGAGCGGATGGGGAGGGGTGTCAACAAAATTAGGAAGTATAATAAGGCTATCTGTTTGAAACTTTACCATATTTTATAACACATAACATAAATTTAAAAAATAAAGCCGCGTCAAAAATTATAGGGAGGGGCGGAGCGCGTTTTGCCTACACAAGGGGGAGGTACACTTTTCTAAATTTTAACGATATCCGTCATGTCACATATCGTTACAAAGGGCTGTGACCACTTATTCATGTTATGCACCACAGGTGTCATCCCCACATTTTGCGCCCCTCCCGACAATACTTATGTGATATATTGTTTGAAAGGCCTATGACCGCTTATTCATATTATGTATCTTCGGGGTCAATCCTCCCACTTTCACCGCCCCCCCCAAAGGGGCCACTTTTCTAAATTTTGCCGACACTTCTCATGTGATATATCGTTGGAAAGGTCTGTGAACGCTTAATCATATTATGAAGGGGGGGGGGGGGGGTTCTAAATTTTGCACATAGCCCTCATGTGATACATCGTTGGAAAGGTCTGTGACCGCTTAATCCTATTATGCATCTACAGTGTTCATCCCCCCACTTTGTCCCCCAAACGCGATTAGCTTCTACCACCAGGGGGCGCTTTCCTATCTCTGTTTCTATGTATCGGATCACGACGGGATCCCATATAGCACACGTGCTTCCCTAGGACATCCCCAGGAAGATTGACATTCATCCTCCAGGCATCCCTGAGGATGCAAAAATTTGTCACCAGGAGGTCCTCAGGAATCGAAAATGTCCGCCTCATACCATCCCGGGGAGCTCCCCAGGACCTCCTTCAGGTTCCTCCTCGGGTTGTTCTAGGGAAGATTTCAGGAAGTAATACCGGAGGAATTTGAGAGACTTCAGGGTCACTTAATGTGCCTAAAAAACATCCGAAGTTATTATTATTCGACGTAATGTAAAAAGTATTTTATATATATATATATAAATACGGACATAGATTGTTTTAACCAATATAACAGACATTACTTTTATTAATCACGCACACGGAAGTTATGGTACAGATTTTAGGGAATATAAACTTTCTTACCGCCTACTGGATTTGAACCTGGGTACTTACGCATACGAGAAACACGCTCTGGTGATTACGCTACACGGCCGTTGTACCTGAATCGTTTATAAGGTATTCATGTATTTCTTTCTCCTCTTATGAAAGTGAGTAAATAGAAAACATGCATATTTTTACGCTTCGTATAGCAGGAATTCTGAAACTTTTATTGCAAATAAAGATGCATACCCTTTGATATATATTCAATACAATTTTAAATTGATAACTAGAAAAAAAGCGTATCAATTATTTAAGGCTGTTCTCAGACCCAAAAGAGCTGCTTTCTCACACATTTTTTAACTCTTTTTTGTTCGGAAATGCATTAAATTGGCAGGTGGTCTTATTTAGAAAATATGTAAAGCTAGAAAAACGTTAAGGGAAGGGGTGTTTTATCATGTCCGTGATAATAATCTGCACGAATTTATATCTTTAACCCGATTTTGTAAGAATGTATATTTTTAAATAAAAATCTTTCAAGCAAAACTCTTATTCAGGGGGGGGGGGGGGTATGTTTGTATTTTTTAAAACCAAATGTGCCATTTCAATAGAGCATGTAATCTCTTTAAGTTGGTGTTATAATTTAGACTTAAAAGTAAATTATTGATTTGATAATGACGATAAATATAAAATTATTAATTAGTTGAAAATGTAATAATAAAATACATAAATATATATGTAATTTTTAGAAAGATCAGAAAAAAATAATTAATAGAAGAATAATAATAAAAGTAAATATGCTCGATACGACTTAAATATGATTCAATTTTGAAAATTACATGAACATTAACTTTTACAATCGAAATAAGATTTTTTTAAATAGATTGTTTAATTTAAAAATGCTTATCTCTAATCAATTAACTAGCAAATTCTGAATATATACAAATATGTAAATATATGTTAAACTGTTGATAAAATACTTATTTGTAATAAATTTTTGATTCCTTTTGATTTCTTACAGTTACGGAAAAAAAAAAAAAAAAAAAAAAAAAAACCTCATTAATTAGGAATAATAAAAGAAATATATATGATAATTTAAAATGGGCAGCGAAAAAAATAATAATAAATCGAATTTATATTTTAAAATTAAATATTGATCCAAAAATTATTTATATATATAATTCAAATTAATATGAAATGATTAATTATTTAATAATAATAATTATTATTATTTAATATATAAGACTATATTTAAAGGATCAGAAGAAATAATTTTTACTAGGTATTTCTAATCTTTAATTTATAAAATATGGTTATATACAAATATATAAATATATATTAAACTTTTGATAAATTTCGTGTTTCGAAAAAAATAATTCTGATTTCTTATCATTGAAAATAAAAATAATTTATTAGGAGAAAGTAAATCAATTTTATATTTAAAATTAAATTATTTCTATAGAAACTAATAACGTATATAAGTGAAATCAATGTAAAATTATTAGTTAGATGAAAAAGTAATAGTAAAAATATATAAATATATAAGTAATTATTGAAAGTTCAGAAAAAATAATTAATGAATGTAATAATAAAATGAATTAATATATAAATTAATTTTTAAAAGATCAGAAATAAAATAAATAATAAATTTTCAATTTATATTTAAAGATTAATTTATTTTAATTATTAATATATGATGTAGAATATTAAATTTAATTTTCTATATTCAATTTATTTAACTACATTTTGATTGCATTTTATAAATTAAAAATATATCTTAATAAGGATAATTAAAAATTACAACAATAATTAAAAGTTTTAAAAGTTTTAAAAGTTAAACAATAACCAGATGTGCTTAGGAAATAAAATAAATCGAATAATGATATAAACTTTATTAATTAAAAAATCGAACAACATCAAATCAAATATTTTTTTTTTAAATAAAAAGTTATAATAAGTTATTTTAGTACCAAAATCACCCATGAGATGGCAGCAGTACTGTCTCTTCCTAGGTACTTCCTCAGGAATATTATCCCAGGGAGATTGCTCCCTGGGAAGAATCTGGGAGGTCAGTCTGGGGAAGTGATTAAAGTATCTTCCCCAGGAACGCCTGATAGCGTTCAGGTTGATTGCAGTTTCAGGAGGAATTTGGGATGAATGGGAGCGCCTGGGGTGGTTTTCAGGAGCTTTGGTGCTATATGGGATATGGCTCATTCGACTCGACATCGATAGAGCTTTCCGATTTTAGTTCGTTTTTCACCACCAGGGGGCACTTTTCTATCTCTGGTTCTATGGGCTGGATCACGACGGGGTATAACTCATTCGACTCGACATCTATAGCCTTAACAATTTCAGTGCCCGAGGTTCATATAGAACAGATTGCGCTACCTGATGGGGGAAGATGGAACTTGAGCGTGCGCAGCACGACTGCTATACGGTGCCGAAGGCAGCGGGGACCCGTGTCGGAGGTTCATTTGGTTAGAGGTTTATACTATTCGATGTGCAAATTAAGGGATTATCCGATGCCGCAGGCATCGGGGAACCAGCTCGGAGGTTCGTTCGGTTCGAGGTTTTACAAGATTTGAGGCCCCGATGTAAATTTGGGGCCCGCTAGCGGGCGAAGCCAGCTAGTGCTAATAATAAAAGAGCGTGATATCACGTTTGATTTCAAATGCAGCGGTGACACGCTATGTACGTATTCCATTTTTATTCATTTCATGGATAAGTCAGTCATATTTTTTAACGGAGAACAAGTATTATAACAATCCACATTTAGTATGTTGTTTTTAAGAGTGTAATAAGTTTAATTGAAAAATCTACTGGTATTTCTAGTTATCCCTTTAAACAATGGCTAAAAGTAAAATGTGATTTTTAAATTATTTCTCATGTTTAGATTATTTAAATTATGTTTAATCTATTTAAAAAAAAAGAAATGATATATACAAAAACAACTTTTCAAAAGTAAAAAAAGCCAAGCTTAAAAAAAAAAAAAAAAAAGTTGTGGTTAAAAAATGATGTGATATTAAATTCCCAAGCTTATATTACTTATTTAACTTTTTCCCATTAAATAAGTTATCATATATATAAGTCGAGTGCCTACGTATATGTTAATAGAAATCGTTTTCTCCTGTACTAAATACATCCTAACGAATATCTGAAAATTCAATTTTTTTTTTCAATTTATGCATGATGGGCTTGGCGGCCATCTTTCCATATTTCTAAGCATCCAAATTTCTAAAGTAAAAGCGTAATATGTTTGCAATGTAATATGTTTATAACAATTTCGAACTTCAGATTTTAACTACGGATAGATAAATTAGATAAGACTGATATTTTGAGAAATTGATTTTTACTAGTTTGAAATTTTTAATTACTCCAAAAAATAAATCATAAGATGAATCTTTAAGATAAGTCATCATTATCTTAAGACACAATTTTCAGAGCATACAAGTCTATAAATGAAACGCTTAAAATATTTGCTTAAATAACAATTTTGAACTTCGGATTTTAACTACGGATTTGGGTGCTTAGAATTTTGTGAATAATATGGAAAGATGGCCGCCAGGCCCATCATGTATAATTTGAAAAAAATAGAATTTTCAGAAACTCGATTGGATGTATTTAGTACAGGAGAAAACGATTTCTATTAACATATACATAGGCACTCGACTTATATATATATGATAACTTATTTAATGGAAAAAAGTTAAATAAGTAATATAATAGCTTAAAAATTTGATATCACACCATTTTTTAGCCAAAACTTTTTTTTTTTTTTTTTTTTTTTTTTTTTTTTTTACGCTTGGCTTTTTTCACTTTTGAAAAGTTGTCTTTGTAGAATTATAATATATCAGCTAAAATTGTGAGAGGCCATGATTATTTCGCGCGCTGTATTTTTTCGAATGAAGTGACTGCAAAATTGTAATGCTTTGCATATAAAATTAACCCTTTGTATCACCGCGTTACATATCTGCAACATACCCAAAAGTCAATGTTACTTAAACAGTGGGCTTTGAAAGACGATTTTATTTATTGCTGCTGTCTTCCAACACATCAGTTAATATAAATTGTTCATATAATTCTCAGCACACGGCGATACTGAGTTAATTTTTCATGCCAAAGTTTTATTTATCATTTGAGCATTTTCGCATCTTTATTGCTAAAATGAACTTCGTAAATTTTGTCAAAATGAAAAGGCTTAAGACGTCCAAAAATAGATTTTTTATAAAAATAAGCTCGTATACTTTACAATTTACTATTAGAAAATTGACAATATATATGAGAAGTATGTAATTTTCTGTTTATTGCAGATGTGAAAAAACTACCTTTTAGTTATTTTTTTTAGGTTCTAAATTTGTAAAATTATTCTTTACATGCTTAAAATGATGTACTCTACTAACATCTGAGTAAACATTTTTCAAATCGTAGTTGTTCAGTCACAAAGGGTTAAATTTTTTATATTTGATCGTATAATTGATTCACATGAATAACTTTTCCAATGAAGTGACTGTAAAACTGTACAGTTTTATACATAATATTAAATAAAAAATAAAACAAAAGATAACAGCATAAAGTAAAATTAGGCAGGCTGATCCGCATAATTAACACGAATCACGTGTTCCCCTCCCCCTCTTGAATTGAATACTGCATAGAAAAGACTTTCGAACAATACCTAAAATATGAGTTGCGGATTAAATAATTTTTTAAATGTATAAAATGTCCGATATAAAAAAAAATGTTTCTCATTTAAAATCAATAAATAGATTCGTTTAAATCCGCTTAATATTTGACAGTATAATTGATTCAGGTGTATAACTTTTCTAATGAATTATTGTAAAGGTTTATAGCTTAACACACAAAATTATAATAAAATAAAGGAAAGTAAAAGTTGAACAAGTCGATCTACATAATTAATACATAGGACACCGCCACCCGCGGCTTTGAAATGAATACAATCAAAGAACTGAGTAATTAATCTGAAGTACAAATAATAATAATAATAATAATAATAATAATAATAATAGATGCAAATAAAAAGATTTTTTTTTTAGAAATCTACAATTTTTGCCACTTTAAATTATTGTTTACAAAAAGCTACACTGAAAAAAAAAATGTTGATTATACAGTATAATACTGGCATCCCAGTTGCCAGTATTATACCGTAAAATTAAGAGTAATAAACAGTAAAATAAGCAGTAATACACTACCGCACATGCGCATCGAGGCAGCGTATTACTGCTTATTTTACTGTTTATTACTCTTAATTTTATGGTATAATACTGGCAACTGGGATGCCAGTATTATATTGTATAATCAACATTTTTTTTTCAGTGTACCAGATAAGAGTCGTTTAAATCCCCTTAATATTTGTCAGTGTAATTAATTCACATGAATAACTTTCCCAATGAAATGACTCTAAAGCTGTATAATTTTATACATAAATTACACCAATATAAAACTAAGTTTTACAGCATAAATTAAAAATTTAAGCAAGCTGAGTCTCATAATTAATGCGTAGTGCATGAATTTTTTCTATTAATGATGCAAATAAATAAAGTATAAGAAGTAACTTTCAAGTAAAACCAAAAACGTAATAATCGCAGATTAAAAGTCTTCTATTTTTAAAGAAGTCTAAAAATTCGACCATTTAAAGTTGTTTCACAAAAAAAGTTATCAAACAGAATCGTTAAAATCCGTTCAATAATTATTTAAAATAAGACTACTTTTAAAGCAAAAATATAAATATAAGTTTGGAAGTAAAAAACTTATTAATTTTGAAATAATTATATTTAAGAAATATGCCTTGAGTTATTCCTTGCTCCAGTACTTAATGAGACCATACCTTAAAATTTTCTTTAAAAATTTCCCTGCCATAAATAAAGAATCAACGATGTAGGTTAATTAAACAAAAATAAAATTTTACAAAGCGTTGTCGTTTTTATAAGCTCCCGTCATGAAGATTAATTACTTAGAAATGGAAAACTTGCATATAATGTATACGCAATATATTGTCTTCTTTCTCAGCTTATTTTTCATTAAGTAGAATTATACCTCTAAGAATTAATTTACATTAATTTACGTCTGAGTGAAAAAGTAATCAATTATAAAATACCAGCCCTTCAGTATACATATAAAACTTTTTGCAAATAAAATTACTATTAAATCACAAGATAAAATCAATACTATAGAAACAACCAAATTGCAATGAGAAACTCAGATGCATACAATACATAACAATGTAAAGCGATGTAAAAAAATACGGAAATTCAAATGTTTGATTCAGTAATACAGGGTGGTTATAATATAAATATCTTTATTTGGAGCTATCTGTAGCTCGAAGGAATAACCCGAATGAAACCAAAATCGGTACACTTACTATTCGAAAAGGGGGAAGAAGAATGGAAAAATAAAATAATAACAAATGTAATAATCACCGACAGATGGCGCTACTGAGTGTGAATTGTAATGTGTAATACAAAAACAAAGAATTAGGCGTAAAACCGGATGACATACCTAATTTATTGGAAAATGTCACAGTGAATGTGGTTTCGCTTTCGCATGGCGGTGCCGATCATGTTCAGGTTCCACGTGGCCATTGTGCTGGAGGACACAATGCAGGGGGTGCACGACGTGTTCAACTGCGGAATGTAACGCATCAGGAGTGATGTCTCGCACATGTTTTAATATGCGGTAAAGTCATTGAGGTTTACGACACCCTCCACGGTACACAATATTACACATTACATTTCACAACTCAAAAGCACCATCTGTGGCGATTATGACAATTAATTTTTTTTATTGTTCCATTCTTCTTTCCCCTTCTCGAATAGTAAGTGTACCGATTTTGGTCCGTTATTCCTTCAAGCTACAGACAGCTCCAAATATTATAACCACCCGGTATATTTAACCAAAAGTAAGTATGAAAAAAACACCAATTGTGCAAGAAAAATATTATAATAAAAATAGTGAAAATAAATACACAACGAAATGCGCATTTTGCAGCAATGGAATTATGTATTTTAAATTTAATTAAGTGTTTGTACCTACCTGGAAAACTTAAAAAAATGCATTTTTTATTGCACTTTCTAAAAGTACAATTAGTAAAGAATATTCAAATACATTCTCTAGTCGATCTGATAAAAATTAAGTAAGTTTTCCGCCGCTTTAATCTACTTTGTTCTATCATACATAAATCGTAACTTGAATCTTTAAACGTGATTATCTCAAAACTATGTTTTAAAAGTCGATGATTACGATGACTGGAACAAATCTCAACCAAACTTCATCAAATCTTGACCAATTTTTAACAACAATATTATCTAGCAAGTAATCGTTCCTTTTGTACATCTGATGATGTTTTCTATTTTTTAATAACGAGGAAAGTTACAAATTTTTGTGAAAATCGGTACTTTAACTTTGAATGGCTGCCATTTTGTTCAAATTCAATTTTTCCAAAAACAGAACAATTATTGTCTTGTTTTAAGTATTCGGAGTAAGGACTTTATGCTTTTTATAATTTCATGTAACATTTGACAGAGTTAAGTGATCACTGTGGATGGCTACTAGAACGCACCATCTCCGGGGAGCGGGTCGGCTGAGGACACCCACACCCAGAAAAAAGTTTTGTTGAATCAACAAAAATTTGGTTGACCCAACAAAACTTTGTTTAAATATAGGTCAATGGAAATTTTGTTTGAATCAACAAAAAAAAATTTTTTTTTGCAATTCCAAAAAAAAATTTTGTATCCTCAGCAAAAAATGTTTTGTTAATTCAAGTAAAATGGTTCAATTTTACTTGAATTTTGCTAAAACAACCAAAATGTACTCAACAAAACATGTTTTGTAGTTTTAATCAATTCCTTTTTCTAGGTTCAACTCTATTTCGTCATTTAAAAAGTAATAATTTCTTTTCTTTAAAGTGTAATAAACAAAATGCAAAAACAGTTTTAGAAATATTTTGTTTTAGTTTCCTAAAAAAAAATTAAAAAAAATAAAAAAAAATAATAAAAATACACGTTTTTATCGACTTTGCAGGTAGGTATAACCCCTTTAATTTAAATTGTATTGCCAAAATAAGGGCTGATATAGATGATAAAAAAGATGTATAAATTGCATGATACTATTATATATAAAACGAAATCAATACTTCCCGCAAAAAATGCGAATTTGCAGTAATTTATTAAGGAAGTTTAATATAATTAAACTATAGCAAATAAAATGACTATTAAATAAAACATGAAATTGATATTAAAGAAATTATTTTAATGCGTTAGAAAATAACATTAATCTAATATTGTTAAATGCACTGATTAATGATACATTTTATCCTAATAGATAATGAGCAGGCGAATAGAAATTACCAAGTTGTAATAAGAAACTCAGAAGCATAAATTGCCTAATAATGTAGGGCAATGAACAAAATTACGAAAATTCAAATGTTTGGTTCAATATATACATTGTTTGAAAAAAAAAATGAATAGAAAATTCAAGCAGATACTTTAAATAAAAATAAAATAATTTCTGATGAAAAAGAAAATGTATCTTTGATCTGTATTGATAGTAGAAAGATGTTGTCTGTGTCCTTGTGTGTTCGCGATGTCTACGGAAATCTATACGTCTTAAAAATTTGTTACGGATAGACGAAAACAGTTCCGAATGCACGAAGATACTTTACATGCACCTGAATCTCAATTTTCCCCTTTTTTGATTAATTTTTCTGTTTTTTTTTTTTTTTTTTTTTTTTTATATTGAACGGAAAATTTTTTCCCTATTTTCAAGGTTTGCTGGCCGTTTTGAGATACTCATAGAATCAATCCAAATTCAATATTTCCGACCAATATAGTAAATTTTGTTTCATTTTCATTAAAATTTATTCGAAACTCGTACAATGTTTTTTTTTTAATTTTTAGCGATTTTTTAAAGTCCCTTTTTACCGAAAATGAGAACTTTGTTTTTTATTAAGCGATTTCTGTTTGGTGCATTAGTCATCCAATACTATATTTTATATCCGTGTACAGTGAAAACTTTCGTAAGTCATTTAAAAAAATTAAAATATATATTAATAAAATTTGAATTTATACGATTTTTTAAAGACTGAGAAATTTACGATCGTGGAAAAGAAGTTACAGCGAGTGAATTTTTCTCCGTTGATTTGATACGGTTTTCTTTAATCGCCAAAGCCTGTGTGGACGGTATTCCTGCGTAAGTGAGCTCGATGGGTAAACTTTTGTCGACAAAGAAAAAAGATTTCTTCATGTGACCTTGCTGTGGCTCTCGTTTTAAAAATTAAATAACTCGAGAAATTTGTTGTAATCCTTCTCGGTAAAGTGTCTGCAAGGGCCTGGGTCTGGAGTGAATCCCGAACTATTAGCGGCTTGTGGGTCTCTCTCTGGCCGATTTTCTTTCATTAGGCTGGAACCGGGCCCGGACATAATTTTTTTCGTCAAACTCTGGCCGGGAGCATCTAGTATCATATAAAGAAATATATCTTCACAATTAAAATACGTATTAGTCATTAAAAAAAATCCTAAATTCGAATACAAGTTTTATTTCTACGTTGATTTTTTAGACTAATTGAAGATAATGTAATAAGAAAACTCAATATTTGAAAATATCGAAAATTGACAATTTGTGTCATTTTTAATGTTAAAGTAATTAATAAACAGCAAAGTACGTTACAGCAATATTTAAGAGTCATATCCCAATTCCAACGCGAGGTACAATGGTGTGTACAAACATCTATCAGCTGTTTGGAATAGTTTGCACTCAAAATTAAAGTAAAATCAAACCAAAGTAACAACATAAACTAAAAATTAAGCAGAATGATCAGTATAATTAATGCGCAGTGCATGTGTTTTTTTCTCTTAATGACACAAATGAATACAGTCGAAGAAATAACTTTTAAGTGAAACCAAACGATAATAGATGCACATTATAGAAGGTGTTACGGTTTCCCCTGGCCTTGCAGACGACGACGTCTGCGCATTATATTATAATTTTGTTTTTGTGCGATGGCAACAGTTAGTCTTTCTCGCATTTCTTGTGATATTCGCATGAAAAATTCAACATGGAATAAACCGCATAATGGAGCTATTTTATTAGCTAAAATGACCATGGGGTCACCAAGTATAGTAATAAGAAGTTATTTCTTAATCATAGTAAGAATAATATAGTTATGTCATTTTTTAATCATAGTAAGAATAATATAGTTATGTCATTTTTTAATCATAGTAAGAATAATATAGTTATTATGTTCTTCAAGTGGTATTGTCCACTCATTCATTATGATATTGTTTGAAACTGACTATGGTGTCAGCACTTTGAATTTAATCTAATGCAATGTAAATATGTATATAAACATTTTAGTAATTTAGAAACTCTTTTAATAACATTTGCATCAATGCATTACATATTTTCTCAATACAGTTTACTCAATCAATAACTTTAGCGCAGCTTCAACAGAAGGCTTTTTTTTTTTTTAATCTTGTGTCATAAAAAATAGTGTTAGACAGATTTGTCTAAATCCGCTTAATAAATTATTAAAAATATTATTTATTTAAAAACAAAAATGTAAACATAAGTTTGGAAGTAAAAAACATGTTCATTTTGAATTAATTATGTTGAAGTAATATGCTTTCAGTTATTTTTTGGCTCTAGTATTTAATGAGACCATGCCTTAAACTTTTCTGTCAAACTTTCTCTGCCATAAATAAAGAACTAAAGATAAAGTATTAATTAAGCAGAAATAAAATTTTACAAAGCGTTGTCGTTTTTATAAGCTCCTGTTATGAAGATTAATTATTTAGAAATGGAGCAGGAAGAAAAACCCGCATATATTGTACGCAGTAATGTTGTCTTCTTTGGTCTGTTTAGTTTTCTTTAAATAGAATTATAGTTCAGAGAATTTATTCACTTTAATTTACGGTTGCATAAAAGAGTAATAAATTATAAAATACTTTCAAATAGTATTAAAAACAAAGATGCCAAACATAGAAAATTTGAAAACAAAACAATATATTGTTTATTTTGTTTGAAAAATAATTTATTAGAAAATATATTTTAAGATTCCAGACGATAGCTATACTAATATATAAAATTAGAGTGTCTGTCTGTGATTTTCAGAAAAACATCTATCACTAAATTCATTCGATTATTTAGACGATGTATATTAGTCAAAAACAAAATTGAGTATGTTTGTCCAAAATATGTTCTAAAACGGTTGCATAACTAGCAATAAACTTAATAAGCTTATCAGTGGGATAGAAAGAATTTTTCTTGCTGCAATCTGTCGTTTATTTTATTGAGTCTGTTTGTCCGAAATATGTTCTGAAACGGTTGCATAACTAGCAATAAACGTATCAGTGAGATATAAAGAATTTTTCTAGCTGCAATCTGCCGTTTATTTTATTGAGTCTGTTTGTCCGAAATATGTTCTGAAACGGTTGCATAACTAGCAATAAACGTATCAGTGGGATATAAAGAATTTTTCTAGCTGCAATCTGCCGTTTATTTTATTGAGTCTGTTTGTCCGTGTTGAAACCTTCGGTAGCATAATAATTTTCTATTCTTATAAATTGTTATATCAGTTTTGATTCTTTAATTTTCATTTTCATCTGTGATAATAGTAAAAAGCTAATTCAGCTTACCTGAAATTTACCATCGCGCGAAGATTATTATCCACAGTATGATGTTTACACTTATCCATTTGATTCGTCATCAGATCACTATTTAGGAAGTAGAAATATTATTAATAATGATGCACAAATTCACAGGTAATAAGTAGAGATCCATTTTGATTTGAACATTATATTATTCTGTTACTTGACTATACATATAATTATTTCGGGTATGGAGTCTGCATAAAATTGCTCCATTTTTACATTAAGTTTAAGATATATTCACACATTTACACGGACGTCTTTACAGTACAGTTACATTTTACATACTAAAAGAGTTTATATGAAGTGCACACACGCGCGGGATCAGTTGAAGGTTGAAGAGGGGCAATCTGGACTTTTTCTGGGCTGCTAGTTTCGACATAAAGTCCATCTGGATACATTCAGTTTGGTTCACATCTGCGGTTTTCACTTGAGATGCTAGAGTTAATTGGAGTCTGGTTTTTAACATTTAGTGTTTTCTTGCTGCGATGTTTACAAGTATGCACTGAGTGATGTTCGATGCGTTCTTTCCCATCGTTCACAACACGTGGAGATTAGTAATGGGTGAAAGGTTTCTCCGTCAGTCCGAAATATGTTCTGAAACGGTTGCATAACTAGCAATAAACGTATCAGTGGGATATAAAGAATTTTTCTAGCTGCAATCTGCCGTTTATTTTATTGAGCCTATTTGTCCGAAATATGTTCTAAGACGGTTGCATAACTGGCAATAAACGTATCAGTAGGATATAAAGAATTTTTCTAAGCTGCAATCTGTCGTTTTTTTTATTCCGATGTCTAAAATAGTTGTTGAGAAATAAAGGGATAACTAATATTTTGAAAGAATCATTAAATTCTTCAATACTCAAAAACTCGTAAACTAATTTTTCAATTTTAAGGAATCTTACGGAGATTAAAATGTCTAATTAAGATTTATAAATGATAATAACTACATGTTGGTCCGACTTTTAACTTAAGACTTATACATTTTAATTTAAAATCTGGATTGGTAACTGTAAAGGGCTAATGTGCAATAATGGAGTCCAGAGAAAAGGTTCGCATCATTGATAAGCGAAGGAATGATCACCTGGGATATCCACAGTATGTTTGCTTCATAAAAAAAAATAACCTGGTTACAGCAATGTATTTAAATTTGCTTCATATATAACAATCTAAAATATGGAAATTGGTTGTGGACCCGATTACGGAAAATCTATAATTGATGAAAGTTTTATGTCTATCCAATTTGTTTCTTACAACTTATTCATTTAGTAGCTGACCGCCCGGCGTTTCCCGAACCTGTAATAATATACCTAAAATCAGTGTTGAATTATTTTATATTTTTAAACAAAAATCTTTCCAACCGTACTTAATGTTGGAGGCCCCACTTTCTTCGACAGCGTGCATCCGACATGCTACGCACGCTTCGGCCTGTTTTGATTTTAAATGTTTAAACGAAAATTTTTCTAAACGAATTTAATGTTGGGGGCCCAACTGCATCCGACAGCATACACCCTCAAATTTGTATGATTTTATATTTTTAGATCAAAATCTATGCAAAAGAGCTATGGGGCCCCCGTTATAAGGATTGCCGATTTAATTTCTGACGTTTAGATATATTAAACTTTCCATTCTGAGCAAAAGTTATTAAGAAAATATAAATAATATTATTTATATTTTTCAGAAATCGCCACCCCCCCCCCCTTCCTTCTTTTAAAACGCGCATACGATGATAAAGTTGCAAGATGCATTTCTGACGCAGCACGAAGTTTTTCTGGAAAAAGTATTGACAAAAAAAAAAAAAAAAAAAAAAAAAAAAAAAATCTGGCGAATACGTGAAATAATTTCCAGAAAATAATTTTTTGAAAGTGCAAATGTTATTTTTTTTTAAACCCAAGACATCGTTGGAACGTGAAAGCTTCCATAAATAAAAGGGTATTGTTTTTCTTTTGTATTTCGATTTGGAAAGCGGATGCGAAATTTTAAATCTGCTGAAAAAGAACTGAAAAATATGAAATCGACATTCAGACAATAATTTTTTTGAAAGGTAAAAATTAATATTTTTTTAAAACAAAGACATCATTAGAAAGGCACAGGTACCATGTATAAGTGTTTTATTTATTTATTATTATTATTATTTCTGTATTTTAATTTGCAAAGCGGATGCGGAATTTTAAATCTGCTTTGTAAATTTAATAATTATTAATTATATAAAAATTAAAAATTGCCTCCTTGGAGAAGGGTTCTTCCCCCCCCCACCCCGAAATATATGATGGCAAATATTAATATATATATATTAACAAACACATTGTTAAAAAGACAAAGGTATCAGCGATAAGTCCATATTTTCTGTTTTTTCGTACTTAGATCAGGAGAGTGGTTGTGGACTTTTTTGAAACGGTAAATATTAATATATTTTTAACAAATAAAACCATTATGACCGTTTAAGATATCCTAAAAACCGATATTCTGGTTGGAGAAAACTGATTGAAAACACTACAAAAACTGTTCGGAAACATCTCTGAAAATCAGTGGTAGCAAAGAAACTTGTTTTTATTCATGATTCTTTAAATCTCGAAAATATATTGGTTTCTGAGGTTTCTAATAATAAAGAACATTTTTCGGAATCATGTGTAGCTAGGAAGAGGTTAATGTATATTTTCGTTCGTGGTTAAATTGTATTTCCGTAGATTAAGAAACATTTGTCTTTTCTTTTACAGTTTACTACTTATATAGGTATTATTTAAGATTTTTCTCCAGGATCTTAAAAGTGGAATGCTTCACTGGATGAAAATGACATCATACTTACTATGAATCATATATTTTGATTCTTACAACTAAAATACTTTTGTGTGCATAAAAATGATATCCTTTTCATAACATCCAATTTGAAAATATTCAACGGACAAAACGTTTTTACAAATATTGCCACCTTTGAAAATAACGGCATTGAAATCTATTATGGTTTCGTCGCCTTGCTCGGTCATCGCAATAATTCTTTTAGAATTGATACCTTAGTTTTATGGTATTTGCTGCCACCACCAGTATCAAACTGATACCGGACGTTAGAAAAGCAGTTCTCATATAAATAACCAATTAATAATTTATGGATTAAATTAATATCCAAGAAAAATGTTACAGTGATAGTTATTAATAGTCAATACAGCTTATTGTCACTTGCCGTATCCCGTATAGCGTGTATGTTCACTGGGACGTCACAGTGACGTCACTGTGAGTCACGTACGTCACGTCACATATGTGACTGAAATACCACCATTCAGTGAAGTCACACTGTGACTAAAATGTGAATTGCTTAGAAACTTTAAAAAAATTACAAAAACACTACAAAATAAATATTCAATGTAAAAAACATGTTTCTGACATTTTATTTTATTTTTGTGACGTCACTGTGACGTTACTGCAAGTCACAAACGTTACGTCACCTGTGTGGTCAAAAGACCTCTATGTTTTGAAGTCACAGTTTGACCAAAATGGGAATTTGAAATATATATATGAAAAAGAGGAGAAATATATTAATCAGGAATGCCTCAATGCACTTAAAAGGTCTGATTCTGAGTGATTTTATGACCCCTAAAAAATTATTTATTTATTTATTTATTTATCGACCTACAGGAAAATTCTTCGTAAATAGATAAATTTCAATCAATATGAAATTATAAATTATAATACAAACATAATTCTGCATGTACTCCATGAACAATTTTTTAAAATTAAGACACTATTTCATTTGCTTTTCATATTATGTGAAAAACTAAACAACTTTTTTAAAATAAGAACAGCAATCTATATTATAGAGCGAAATCATATATTAGAGTAACAATGACGGTATGTTGACGGTGGCAACAAGTGAACATTAAATAACGCTTTTACTGTGATTTTTTTTTAACTACGAAACATTGCACAATTTCGATATTTAATCGTCGGAAAAAAAAAATGTTCTTTCAAATGCAATATGCTTGAAACTGTACTTCAATTTACTATTCTTTATGGTTTAAAAAATAATTTTCAAGCATGTTTTTATTTTTAAATCTCTCTATTGAGGGCATTCCAATCAAAACAGATTAAAACGTTTCCATTTAAATACAAAATGTTACAATAATAAATTTCCCATAATTCAGCGTTTATTTCCGACTAATATTCAACATCGAAATTAAAAACTTCATAGAAAATAGGAATTCATATTCTTTTAAAACACAAATTTAATAGACATAAAATCAAACTATTCGCTTAAACCACTAAAACTATTAGAATAAACAAACAAACAAAAAAAATTATATATATATATATATATATATATATATATATATATATATATATATATATATAATTATAATATCTATGAATTTCAAAAAACATATCAAGTTCTATTCTCATTCTACTTAAATCTCCAAAGAGATAATTAATGATATTGTGTTTACAGAATACCACATAGCTAATAATTAACATGTGCAAACATAATATTACCATAGCTTGTGCTTCAATGGTAATTGGCCAAATTTTACTCATACCTAAAGAATATTGAAAAAAGAAAAAAAAATAGAGAGAAAGGGAAAAAAAAATTATAAATTGGAGTTGCAATTAAGTAAATACAAATGGATTAATAAATTAAATATGAACCATATACAATGGAAAATTGGACCACATGAGAATTAAACATGAATTGGATATGAAAAAACACATGCACATGTACTCATCAGCCTGGATGCACCCACATGTGTTTTAAATAATAATTCAGTGTTTCATAATTCTACTGGCATAATGCTAAGATCAGTAGAATCATCCAGGTACACTGAATTATTACCAGACAACAATTAGAAATATTAAAATTTGGAAATATTTAAATAGGAAATAAAAAACCATTAAGAATATACAATATATTTCACTCACAACGATTATCCCAAAAACTGTATTTAACACCTCACGAAATTACCACGAGATAACAGTTTTGAAATAATAAAATTGGAAATATGAACGCGTAAAGTGTAGATAAAATATTTTACTCACAATAATTATACAGAATACTTAAAATGTCACAACTTCTGCATAATATTCACATCCACATATATATATATATATATATATATATATATATATATACAGGTGGCGATATCTTCGACTAATTAAAACCTGACATGCGACTAAGACGAAAGTATCACTAATGAATTTTAAAAATTTATTTAAATACATAATTGATATTTTTCATTTGAAAATTATTTTTGGTGTTGTTAGTGGACAATCTAAAATAATGTATTAAATGTAAAATAAAAAAAAAAGTATTAAATGCAAAATTAGAATTTTCAATTTAAGAATATATATATCTATATATATGCTATATTCTATAACCCGAGGAACCCGGGTTGGATCCCCTATTTGTGTCGATTGTAAATTACGGCAGAAAATAATATACAGATGGGGTAATTAAAGATTTGTTTTTGTGAAGGGAGGTAGATTGTGATAAACAAACATTTATTATAATAAAAACACTTGTATATTTCCAATAATAATTGTTTTTCTGTTAGTGTTTAAGTAGATTAAGTACCTCTGCCAATATACAGTGTCTCACATAAGTGATGGGACACTTGTGCTTTACAAAAGGAAACTAATCAAATAAATTAAAAAAACATGTACACATTTTTTTGTGGGTGTGTTTCATACTTAAATTTAGTAAAGATTATTACATAACATACATTTTGTCAAAATATTAAAATATTAATTTAATAAAAATACAAATGTTTAGAACGGAGCAAAAAATAGCTCACATAAGTGATGGGACACCATTATATATGCAACAAAAATCGTCTGAAATAAGCAATAAAAATATTTTTGGGGGTTTTATTTTTACTTAAAAGCAATTGGCAATAATTTATAAAATCGTCTGCAGTATTTCTCTCCAGTTTGTTTTGGAATTTTTGTGTTTTTTAGCTCTGTGTAGCCATGAATGCTAAACGAAAAGAAACTTCGCCTGAAATTCGAAAATTAGTTATTAATTTGCATATTGAACGTGGAAAATCTATTAGAAAAACTGCTGAAACAGTTAACTTGAGTCGTTCAACAGTTTTCAATATCATTAAACGATATAAAAAGAATCATATGATTCAGGATAAAAAAAGACCTGGCCGACCATCAAAGCTATCCAATGGAATAAAGCGAATTATCATTCGAAATATTAAAAAAAATCCAAGAATTAGTGCTTCAAAAGTTGCTGCTGATTTACAATCATTATATGGAATAATTGTTAATCCTGAGACTATTAGAAGGGTAATTCGATCTGCTGGATATCACGGTAGAGTAGCCAGGAAAAAATTCTTCGTAAGTGAAAAGAATAGAAAACTCAGACTAGCTTTCACAAAATCCAACATAAATAAGAATTCTGATTACTGGAATAAAGTTATATTTGCTGATGAGAGTAAATTTAATATATTTGGTTCTGACGGTAGAATCTTGGTGTGGAGAAAACCCAGGGAAGAATTTAGCAAACAGAACTTGGTACCAACAGTAAAACATGGTGGAGGAGGAGTTATGGTATGGGGGTGTATGTCGTCCGCTGGAGTTGGTAATCTTGTTTTTATTGACAGTATAATGGATCAGTACAAGTATATTGATATTTTAAAGCAAAATTTGAAATCTTCAGCACGAAAATTGAACCTTCATAACCAATTTAAATTCTACCAGGACAATGACCCCAAGCACACTGCTCTGAACGTTAGACTCTGGCTGCTGTATAACTGTCCTGAAATAATAAAAACACCACCACAATCTCCAGACTTAAATCCGATAGAGAATATTTGGCAAGAATTGGAATCAAGAATTCGCAAACACACCATTTCTTCAAAACTACAACTAAAATCGGTGCTTCAAGAAGAATGGAGTGAAATCACACCAGAAATCACAAAAAAATTAGTCGAATCCATCCCAAAAAGATTAAATCATGTTTTAAAAGTAAAAGGAAATCCAACAAAATATTAAAACCTTTTAAAAAGTAAAATTTTTGGATTAATATTTGATGGAAAAGTAAGTGTCCCATCACTTATGTGAGCCATTTTTTGCTCCGTTCTGAACAATTGTATTTTTACTAAATTAATATTTTAATATTTTGACAAAATGTATGTTATGTAATAATTGTTACTAACTTTAAATATGAAACACACCCAAAAAATTTTTGCACATGTTTGTTTATTTATTTTATTGCAGTTTCTTTTTATAAAGCACAAGTGTCCCATCACTTTTGTGAGACACTGTATATTTTGGTACTTGTTTCATACTTCTTAAATAAACTTAACATTTTCCGAAGATAAAATGAAATATACGAAACATATGCAAAACGCATGACATAAATAATTATTTATCTTTTCCCTTTTCATTTATCAGAAATTTATTTTTAAAAAATATTGCTATTTTACAAGCTGTTTTATTCTACAGGATATTAATAAATAAAAAAAAGAAAGGTTGAAAAAGAAAAAAATGCCTCCTCCCCTCTCCCGCGATAACCTTTTCTATTTTTTATGATCATATTTTGCATTTATTACGCGTGATACAAATGTTACTGTTTTTGTTAAACGATCTTGCATTATTGACCATTAAAATATTTATTATATACTCCAAAATTTAAACAATATTTTATTTGATATGCCATAAATATTATAATAGCATTGTTTCAGTTTACAAAAAAGGAACTTACAAATCATTTAAATTGAAATTATTGTGAAACTAATCGAAAAAAATAAGATCAAATGCATAAAAAATACTTCTTGAAATAATAAATTTTAATTGGAGAGAGTCTCAAAAAAATATTCCGTATTTAACTTTCTACTCTAACATAAACTTTATAATAAGAAACAAAAATCATCTGCCCTTCTAAGCAGGCAGATGTTTTGAAAATATCGTCTGCAGATCGACGTCAGAGTACGAAATTTTTAATAAGTAAAAAATAACAGTGTAGGGATGGAAGTGGGAGGAGAATGAAGTACTTGGACAATAGACGTGTATAATGGATGTGGAATTAAAATTTAACAAAAACCTGCACAGAACTTCGCATATACATATTTGATAGAAAGTTACGTTCGAGAAAGGTACAGTTTTTATTGACGCGGTGAAATTTGAGTCCGGTCAATGATACTGTACCAGATTTGGACGAATTATTTTCGCCGAAAGAAGCTTTCGTTATTTGGATTACATCAAAACAGAATATTGAAAGTGATGACAAAGGAAAATTGGTATGAAGAAATATTATTTTACTTGTTATATTTTTATTAAATTATGACGTTTTCAGTTAATTCCATATGAGTTTTTTACAAAAGCTATATATCTCATTAATTTAATTTTTATAAAAATAAAGTTTATTAAATTTAGAATGTTTATTTTTTTTAAAAAATAAATAGCAGTATGTCAACGATTTTAATCAGATGATTAATGTTACTGTTTCATTTCCTGAATCATTTTATAGTTATAAATTTCAAAATATCTATGCACTATTATTAAACATTTATTATTAACAGGGGCATGTTATTTTTAATTATCATATTCTGTCATATTCTGTCTATTCAGATTCTGTCAAATCTACTTGTTCTGTTGATGGTGATATCAGAATTACAGAAGGTTATTGTGGTTACTGTCCCGTCACCAAATATCAAACCAGATAGATCCTTCATCGGCGTCATATGATACATATATGTATCACTATCGATGCATCTAAAATCTGCAGTAAAACGTTAAAAAATGACTCACATCAGACGCCAAACAGAGTAGGTGCGGTGCTGTGTCATTATAAACAATTAATGATCTGTGTTTTAAAAAAATAATCCCTAGTAAGATCTATTACTTATATAAATATATAATTTCATAAATAAAATTATAAATTTGGCAATCAATTAATAAAATTATATTTTTAATAACCAAAATATTGTTTTTAAGTAATATATTTTACTGCATTCAAATCCTGTTGCAAAATGAATTAACCCTTTGTATCGCCGTGTTGCATATCTCTAAACATACCCAAAAGTCAAAGTTTTTTACAGTGAGCTTAAAAAGGCGATTTTATTTATTACTGTTATCTTTCAACTCAGAAGTTAATATAAATTGTTCACAGAATTCTCAACATACGACAATGCTAAATTAATTTTTCATATAAAAGTCTTATTTATTATTTGAAAAGTTTCACCTCATTATTGTAAACTAAATTTTGTTGCATTTAAAAGTCCAGAGACGTTCAATAATAGATTTTTTACAAAGGTAAGTTCGTACACTTTAGAATTTTGTATTAAAAAATGACAATATTTATGAGAAGTAGCTATGTAATTTTCTGTTTATTACAAATATGAAAAAGACTCTTTTAGCCAATAATTTTTATTTTTATGATTTAATATTTTTAACTATTTTTTACTTGCTTAAAATGATGTATTCTATCATGTGAGTATATATTTTTCAAATCGATGTTGTTGAGCCACAAAGGGTTAAAAGGCATGCAAGTGCGTGATTATTAAAGTGATTATTATGCGTTTAAAAATTTGTTCATAAATGTGTCAGAAAGTTTCGTGATACTGAGAGAAGGGAAATATGGCAAAGTATACACATTTAAAGACTTCAATACTTAACAGCACAATAACATAGTTTTAATTATTGTCAATATTTTTCGTGGTTACATAAAACAAATAGAACTAGAAGTTAATTTAAAAAGTTGTTATTTGCACAATAGAATTTCATATTCAAATATTTACTTTTATTATAATTTTTAATGGATTCATCTATTATTTTTATATTAGTATGCGTTTTTTACATTTATAATTGTCTTGCTTAACGGCTACATTAGCCGGTTTCCCAATCAGATGCAAAGTTTTAATTTGAATACGAGTTGCATAAAAAAAAAAAAAAATATATTGCCGATCCAATCCTTATCGTCGATTTTATCCGGATTTGGTAAAATCTTGTTATACGAATCTATACGAAATCATTTATCAGGTTCGGTCGGGTTGTGGGCCTACAAATTTTGTCGTTGTTGTTGGGTTAGGGTAAGAATATGGGTTGAATCAAAATATAATTTCAGTCAATCATCATTCATGCTCAAGTAGACTTTCAACCATGTTCAAGAAGTATATAACCGGATTCGTGCGTGACTCTAGATCTAAGCCGACATCAGAAATTGTGTCGTAACACAATTTCTGATAAAATCTGGTTACTCTGTCGTATGCAAGATTCTATTCCGAACAATACTTACAGTAAAAACATTATACCCAACTTGGGTCAGTTCGGGTTCACGAAAATTAGGTCACCCGACCACTAATCCAAATCTATTCTGTAGCCAAACAAATCCAAAAAGATCGATCCGAACTTTCTGGATTGGATTCGGATAAAATTTGGTCACCCGACCCGGTGCAGTGTCGTCACAAACGTCACAAACATGTAGTATAAAAAAATGTCGATCCGAACAATCCGGATAGGATTCGGGTAAAATCTGGTCACTCTACCCGATGCACATTCGTCACTTTTTTCACAATGAAGTCGCACGGTGACTTCACAAAGTAGTCACATTGTGAGGTCACAGAAAGCCTTGAAAACGGCCATAACGACTTCACATTTAGGTCACAGTGACTTCACATCGACGTCACTTGACGTCACGACGACGGTCACAAAGTCACAGTGTGACTTCACAGTGACGTCGCCGTGACGTCACCATGCCTTACGGGATGTGACTGTCAAATGGCAATCTCCCTGATCGCTCGTTTTACTGTATTTCATATGTACTATTCGTACATACCATTCCGTCTAAGTAGTAATAAATTCACTCTGGACCGAACTGTCCGATGTACTTTCTCTCTGCTATTCAATATACTCCTCTGCTATCTTAACTCTGCACGTCTATCCTCTACGCTCTGCCCTGACGACCCTCGCGTCTTACGCTCTTCACGGCACACCAGCGACTGTGGCGTCCTACACTCTTAGCTGCACCTCCACGAGTGACCCGTCTCTCGCTCTCCACACTAACTGGGCTGTGATTCTTCATTCACGGAACTTCCATACCTGGGGAAGCGTTCCTTCTCGACCATTCTACCCATGCATTCTTCTCTGAACTCCAGCTCATTATGAATCCGGTGCCCATTGTATTTTCTTTCCAAAGCCGGATTACTACTTTCACAATGATCTCGTGAACATTCCTCAAATATATAATCGGATCAGGAAAATTCCAATGTCAATCACATACAGAAATTTTACAGAAAAATAAAAATATATATCAGAATACAGTAATATATAATAATGATTAAATATAATTAAATTAAATTACTTAGAAATATACAATAAAGGTTCTGTCAAAGTCAGAAAACCTGACAAAATCGCACAATGATTAACGTTTTACTATAATTTAGAGTGCTATTATA
This sequence comes from Maratus michaelseni, assembly GCA_963931845.1. Lineage (NCBI taxonomy): Eukaryota > Metazoa > Arthropoda > Arachnida > Araneae > Salticidae > Maratus > Maratus michaelseni. The sequence goes on along the minus strand of OZ007589.1, from coordinate 313,687,367 downwards.
AAAGAGAGGTGACTTACTGACATGGCCCCATACTTACGTTGACAGATATAATGGCATATTCCCCAAGTACTTATCTAAAATCCCTTCGACTAATCAAATTTTTGTTTTCTGTTTACTGTCGCCATTCTTTTATAAAGGCATTCTAACATAATTGCATCAAAAACACGTAATTTCCAATATATAATTTCCGCAATTTACAGTTAAACTACATTTTAAATATAATTTCTTACATATAATAAGAACTTTTTAGTCTTTTTAAGATACCCTGCAGAGTAATCTTACTTTGCGACGATCTAAGCCGTTTTCCGTTTTCGAAGGGTCCAAAGAAGAGAAAATCTTTGAAATATACTTTCAAATGCAATTCGTTTGAAAACTGTATCTCAATTTGCTGATATTTTATTAGCTATAAAATAATTTTCAAACATGATTTAAAAAAAATTCTATCTCTATAACGGGCAGCCCGCTAATGGAAGATTCATACGTTTGCACTTGAAACAATATAAACAGTTTAGTATTTGTTTTCAGCTAATATGAAATATCGAACTTAAAACTTCTTCAATAAATAAATAAAAGTATAATAATAAGAAAACATAAATTTATTAGATATGTAAGCGAACTAACGCGCTTTAAAATAAAAATAATCAGAATCAAGGTGTCTTTAAATATTGAAATCTTTGGTGATTTCTCTGGCTGTTAATCGCTGATATGGAGCTAATGCAAAAGTATCGTTTTTAATGAATTTCAAATCTTTAATCGAAAACATAATTAATATTTCTTATATTAAAAAGGTTTTTGTGTGGTGTTAATGGGTAATTTAAAATATATAGAGTAAATGTAAAATCTGTTAGCTGTTTTAATAAAAAAAAATTAAAAAAGAATTAAACTATGTTGTGTATTATGTGTGCATGTTCTGTAATCCTGGAATTCCGGGTTGGTTACCCTGGTTAAAACAAAACCAAGGTTAACAGCATAAAATAAAAATTAAACATGCTGATCTGCACAATTAATGTGTAATGCGTGTATTTTTTTTGTTCGTTATGATTCACTGAATACACTTTAAAACATGAATTTGAAGTAAAAAGAAAAATAGTAGATGCGAATTAAAGACCAAAATTGTTATCGTTTAAAACTGCTGTTTCACAAAGCTTATTATCAGATAGATTTGTTTAAATTCGCATTGAAATTATTTAAAAAATAATATACTTATTTTTAAATGGAAATATAAAAATAAAGTTGGAAGTAAAAAATTTGTTTATTTTGAATTAATTTTGCTTAAGAAATTTTTTTCTATCTTCACATTTTAATGAGACCATACCTTAAACTTTTCTGTCAAACTTTCTTTGCCATAAATGCAGAATCAACGGTATAGCATTAATTAAACAAAAACAGAATTTTACGAAGCGTTGTCGTTTTTATAAGTTCCAGTCATGAAGATTAATTATTTAGAAATGGAGAATAAAGAAAAACTCGCGCATAATGTATACGCAATATATTGCTCTCTTTCTCAGTTTAGTTTTCATTAAGTAGAATTATAGCTCAACGAATTCCTTCCAGTTAATTTATAGTTGCGTGAAACTAATAAAGTATAAAGTATTTCCTAGCATTAAAAAATAAAGATATATAAGATAGATAAATTTGCTAATTTTTTGAAAAAGAAAATACATATGCTGTTAATTTATTCGAAAAATAATTTGTAGGTGATATATTTTAAGATTATTAAAGACTAGCTCACCCGCCCAGCGTTGCCCGGGATCATGATAATAACCTTAAACAAAACTATCTCTGAACGCTCCGGAAAGAAGCGAAAACCAAGTTGAATGAGTCAAACCCCCTAGTAATCAGGACCATAGAACCGCGGATAAGAATGCGCCCCCTTACGGTGGAAGATGGCATTAAAATTTGTAAGACAATCGAAAACCAAGTTGAATAAGCCAAACCTCGTTGTGATCGAGCCCATAGAACCCGAGATAAGAATGCGCCGCCTAGCGGGGGAAGATGGAACTAAAATCTGTAAAACAATCTTAATCTAACTTGAATGAACCAATTCCTGTTGAAATTGGGTAGATAGAAGGAAAAGAATGCGTCCCCCTGGTGGTGGAAGCTGCACACCCCCTGTAAATTTAACGACTTTATTTTAACAGTAACGCAATATTTAATTTACGGATAAAATCCCCCCCCCTCTAAACTTAACCACTTACCTTTAACAGTGATGATATTTTTAATTTATGGCTGAAGTGAGTAAACGTAAGTTGATGCCGAAAAAGAAGATTGATATTCAGAAAAAGTGGTAGATGGGGTCTAAGAAAATTTTTAGTATTTTATAAAGTAGCTGGAAGACCCTAGACCTATTGTCAAAAATTTCTCATTAATCAGTCAACATTAATTTTCTTTAGGTAAGAATTAAAGATTTTCTAATAAATAAAAGCTCTTACCTGCGGGTTCGTGATGGGATGCTTAATACGGGTATCTTGATCATATCCGTCAGTAAGGCTCACACACACAAAATACAAAGTCTTTAAATGAAAAAACACAACATTTACTAACGTTAACAGAACACAACAATTAAAATTATAAATCCTTTTCTGAATCGTACACAGACAAAAATCGAGTTACATCTTTGTTGTTTGGTCTCAAAGACCCAACTCCTCAACATATCTCTCTGCAAAAGAAAAAAAAAATTATTATACAGAGTTCAAAGTACAAATTTAAAAGTCAGTCTTCGTGGACGGAAATGAAAGTCTTAATCAAATGTAGAGGCACAGTCTGCGGTTTTTGAGTTCTAATCAGTGTTCTTTTCTTCACATTCCCCCCTTTGAGTTCACTAGGGGGCAGAACTCAACTTGAGTCAACCCCCACTTGCAGTCTATCGGGAGGACGTACTGTCCGCCCTCGACGAGTAGACAGACAGGTTTGCAAAGCGGGAGCATCCCGACTTTCTCCTTCCCCACGCACTTCTAGAGGACAGAGTTTTTTCACCGGTCGAATAAGCACTCCAGAAGTTGTTTTTACCTTGGCCACTCGGACAACACCGTCTTTGCAAGGGTAAAGTTCTAGAATTCTGCCAAGTGGCCAATTTATTCTGTTATTGTTGTCAGTCCATATGAGCACAACATCGTCTACACATAGGGATTTAGTCTTTTTACTACTAAATACGGAACACTTGAGCGAACCGAGATATTCATTTCGGAATCTAGATATTAAATCATTCTTAATTTTACATCGGTAGATGTATCGTTTATTCAGTTTCTTTGGATCGATGCATTCTAATTCAGGAATACCTATCTCTGTTATTTCTTGCAAAAACATAGATGGCGTTACCGGCCTAAGGTCTTCATTATCATCAGAAACATAAGTTAGAGGGCGTGAATTTATTATCCCCTCACAATCGCAAAGTACGGTCGATAGTTCAAGGTAAATAAGAGATGTTTTCCCTACCACTCTTCTTAGCATTCGCTTCAGGATACCGACGAGTCTCTCCCAAAAACCACCCCACCAGGGCGCAGAAGGTGGTATGAAATGCCAGTCTATATGTGAAAAAAACGCTGACAGATTTTAGTTTCAATTGTTTAGTTTCAATAATTGTTACCGTTATCAGCGTATATTACTGAAGGACGGCCTCGTCTCGCAATAAATCTTGTGAGTTCAAGAATAAAACTGTCTGTTGAGATATTATACAACAGTTCAAAATGTACTGCTCTAAAAATTGCACACGTTATTAATAAAATCCACACTTTGGATTCGTCTTTCAAATAAAGAGGACCGCATAGATCCACCCCTATTATTTCAAAAATAGCCGCTTCTCGCACTCTGTTTATCGGTAAAACACTTTCTTCAACTTCCGGGGGTTTCGAGGCGTGTTTCTTGCATACAACACATTTACTAATCACGCTTTTAATAATCTTACGACTTTTTAGAATCCAATATTTTTCTCTTAGCACGGTCATCAAAAATGATACACCGCAATGACCAAATTCTACGTGCTTCGAAAATATAAGCTGTTGTACAACGTGGTGCTTTGAATGTAAGACGACAGGTAACCTAAAGTTAAATTCATCTTCTCGATGAAAAATTTTAGTTTTCACACGGATGATATCATCCGAATCTGTAAAAGTGCGTAAGCATTTATATCTTTTATCGTTCATATTTTCAAATGATTCCTTTTGTACTAGCTTTAAAATAACTGTTTCTGCCTTCTGAATTTCACTGTTAGTCAATTGACCGAATACTCTGTCGTTACTACCCCTTTTCGAATTTTGAATAAATCGCAGAATCCAACCAGTGATTCGAAAATTTTACTGTACGAAGAATAGCGATTATAAAATTGGATGTCATTACTTTCTAAATTAGAGGCAGTTACAATTGTTTTTCGTTTTTCTGTATTTACTATTTCCATGTTAGGCAAAATGTTAGACTTAGGCCAGTTTTCTTTGGAATCCAAAAGTCATGTCGGTCCTAACCACCACTGAGACCTAATAAGGGATTTCGCACAACAACCGCGTGACGGCAAATCTGCAGGATTCATATGTCCAGGTACGAAATTCCACGAAGCGATGGATGTAAGTTTTCGAATTTCCCTAACTCTGTTTTCTACGAATGCAGCCCAAGGTCCTTCCCGTTTTATCCAATATAACGCGTCCATAGAATCTGACCAATAGAACGTATCAATATTTTCTAGTTTCAAATCTGCTTTAATGCTATTGCTCAATCTAGCTTCAATGCAACAAGCTAGTAATTCTAGACGCGGAATTGAAATGTCTTTCAGCGGAGCTACTCTAGAACGGGCCTGAATAAGTTGACAGGTGACAAAATTCGATTGCTCATTTCTGAGAAAAACGCATGTAGCATAAGAAGATTTACTCGCGTCGCAAACGGCGTGTAGAGATAATTTTCCCATTTTTACTGAAAAGTAAGATAATTTTCGAGGTATTTCAAGATTTTCTAAATCCTTAATTTGGTTACTCCATTTTTTAAATTCCTTAACTATCTCATTGGGCCATTTAGAGTCCCATGAAGCTTTTATTTTCCAAGATTTCTGTAAAAGCAATTTTGGAATTAAGGTCACGGGACAAGTGAAACCGATGTGATCGAATATTTTATGCGTTAAGGACAAAATCGTTCTTTTTGTGATGAGCTCATTCTCAACTTTAAAATTCCTAAAATCACACGACAGCGTGTCCTTTTCGGTATCCCATATTAAACCAAGTAACAGAATTTTTATATCATTCTCATCATTCAAATAACCCTTGTCATTATTGCCTAATCCAAATTCCTCGCATTGATTATAACACCAACCCCGAAGATCAAATTGTGCTGATGCCAGAAGTTTTCGTGCTTCATTTCGAAAATACTCTAACTCTTCCCTCGACTCTACACTGGCTACACAATTGTCTAAATAAAAGGATTATTTAAGTTTTAGAGCAACATCTTTAAGATTTTCCGGAGCCTGATCTAAGTGATGTGTAAGAGTAGCAGCCAAAAGGAAAGGGCTACAACTAATCCCGAAAACCACCCTACAATGTCTATAAATCTCACGGTTTTCGGATTTCCCATCTCTCCACCAAAGAAAACGTAAATAATCCCTGTCTTTTTCATTTAGAGATATCTGCAAAAATGCTTTTCGAATATCTGCTACAACCCCTATCTTTCCTATTCTAAATCGACTTAGGACGGAAGGAATTAATTCAATTAAAGTAGGTCCCTTTTCTATACAGTCATTTATGGAAACGGAACCCCTAACATGTGCTGAACCATCGAATACCGGTCTAATTTTGGTTGTAGCCGTAGGCTTGATTACCGCTCTATGAGGGAGATAGTGGATCTTAAAAGGGTTAAATATTTCATCAAAATTCACTTTTTCAATGATCCTCTCCTCTTCCCATTTATCCAAAACTTTTTCGTAATCTTTCAGTAAACCGCAAGAATTAAGATTTTTTATGTTATTTTGAAGGCGTTTTTCCGCTAAATCTTTATTACTAGGAATAGGGGGGTGTTCATTTATCCAGGGGAGACTAACTTTGTATCTACCGTCATTTTCGAGGCTTACGGTTTCTTTAAAATGTTGCATAACCAATTTTTGAACTTCTTCCTTAAATTGTTTTTCAGCCGGATCTACTATGCCTAAGGAATCTAGATTCCACAAATCCGTAATTTTTGCACCATTTACTAATAACGAAAGAACCAAAAGAGAACTATCCTTTTCTTTATCATTAATTTTCCCCATAGTAGTCCATCCAAGTGACGTTTGCATCGCAACTAAACCGCAAGAAAGATTTTCAATTTTTCCCGTAAACAAATTTCCCAAAACATCTACTCCTAACAAAATTTGTATTTCGTTAATATCCCGTTCATATAAACAATTTTTACTTTCCGGGCAGATATCGCTCAGAAAAATATTTTTTTCTTTTAATTCCGAAATACAATTAAGATTTCTAATCTTAGGAACAGTAGTGCAAATTTTGTCTTGTTCCATGACCTCAATTTTGATATTTTGTACATTAGAATAAAATTTTAAAGAAATTCACCCAAAATGGGGGAAAATGCGTTAAAAAGACCCTAAGAACCCAATAAAAATATCAGGGTGGTGGCCCCGGGGAGAGGAGTCCAAGACTCAACTTTAAAGTTATGCACTGAGAGGGTGACACAATTAGGGGGATGAAGAATGCACGGTGCACAAAAAGTTCAAGGCGTTCCAGACCGAGCTCCAAGGGGCCAGGGTCTCAACTGGAATGTAGAAATGGGAGAATAATTAAATGCAGAAAAGGCCCTAAAAATGAAAAAAATCGGATTAAAAGAGGGAAGCTATTAACAATTTAGGGAACAAAAACTTCAAAAGCCCTATACCGGGCACCAGGTTTTTAACTAGAATGTAAAAATTGGGAATAACTAATTGAAGAATAACCCCCAAAACAAAGCAGATAAAAAGGGAGCAAGTTATTAATAATTTAGGGCACAAAAACTTAAAAGAGCCCAGGGGACGCAGGTCTTAAAAAGTTAAAAATCTGAGCCTCAGGTGCATCAGGACTCGCCTTGGACTATCTGCCCCCAAATTTTCAGACTTCTACGTGCGGTAGATTTCGTTAGCCATCGCACACAGACACATACACAGACAAACAACTTTCTTTTATTAGTATAGATATCTTAATTAAAATGCTTTTTTGAAGCCTAATGTTTCATAACACCAAATATTTCTTAGTAATGCCATAAAAGATATATACCAATGGAAAGATAATTTAATCAAGAATATTATGCAATACAGTTTCTTCAATTATAATTATTTTATCAAATACCAGCAAGCTACGCCCGCTACGCTGGTCAATTTCTCTTAACGAACCTTTAATCAAACAAAATATTGATATTTCATTATTCACTTTTATATTTTAACAGAATAATAAGGCTACTATAATTTGTGACTTGTGCTATAGCCAATATACACGTCAGGACACGTAGCCCTTATCATTATCTTTTTATGCGTGAAGGTATCGCTATGGTACTCCATTGTGAAATTTGGTAATTTTTGAAATTCAATATTTGAAAAATGGCATAATCATTAGATTTGAAATTTATATCAAGAAATATACAATTTTTTAACTTTCAAACGCAATTTGTCTAACAATTTTCTGACAAATACTTTTCGAGCTATTATTTTTTTCAGTAACATTAAATGTTTCATTTTCCGAGATTAATTTGTTGCAAAGATTAGCAAAAAACCCAGTCGTCAGCAACGCATAGCTTTATATTAAAGAGGATGTTGGAGCAGGGATTGTCACCATCACTTTTGAAATCCGTTCTGTAGTTCCAGAGATTCCATAGAAATTGTAATTTAGAATGATTTTAGAACGCTTTTCGCTCATTTCACCCTTTTAAATTTCGAATTTTTTTAAAAGTTATTCTTAGAGAGCATTTACATCTTATAAGTAACTACAATGCCAAATTTCAAATTTCTAGCTACTTCAGTATAAAAAAAATTGCAATTTTAGAACGTTTTTCGCTCCTGCACCTCCCTGGGGTTAGTGAAACCGACATAAAATATAGCCTATGTAGGAGAAGGGACTGTCACCATCAATTTGCCACCATCACTCTAGAAAACGGTTCTGTAGTTCCAGATATTCCATAGAAATTGTAATTTAGAATGTTTTTAGAGCGCTTTTCGCTCATCTCACCATTTTAAATTTCGAATTATATTAGAATTTGTTCTTAGAGAGCATTTACATCTTATAAGTAACTATCATGCCAAATTTCATGTTTCTAACACCTTCAATGTAAAAAAAATCGAAATTTTAGAACGTTTTTCGCTCTTGCACCCCCCTGGGAGTGGTGGCACCAACATAAAATATAGCCTATGTTGGAGCAGGGACTGTCACCATCAATTTGCCACCATCACTTTTGAAAACGGTTCTGTAGTTCCAGATATTCCATAGAAATTGTAATTTAGAATGTTTTCAGAACGCTTTTTGCTCACCTCACCCTTTTAAATTTCGAATTTTATTAGAGTTTGTTCTTAGAGAGCATTTACATCTTATAAGTAACTACCATGCTAAATTCCATGTTTCTAGCTCCTTCAGTATAAGAAAATCGAAATTTTAGAACGTTTTTCGCTTCTGCAACCCCTTGGTGGTAGTGGCACCAACATAAAATATAGCCTATGTTGGAGCAGAGATTGTCACCATCAATTTGCCACCATCACTTTTGAAATCGCTTCAGTAGGTTCAGAGATTACCCCCTACAAACAAACAAACAATCTTTACTACTTTATAATATTAGTATAGATTATAGCCAAATAATTAGAAAAAGGCAGCAAAACCTGGCTAGGTTGATGATAAATAATTTTCTTTTTCTTGAATGTAGCCAATGCATATGAATGTTTGAAGTGACAGATTCCATTTTATTTAGTAATGTGTCAATCAAAGCTAGGGTAAGATTAAAAAAAATATATATATATGCTATATTTTGGTATTTACAGGAGGACTTTTATCACTATTTTTTATGATTGCCATCAAGTTGCTAAAGTTCTTTGCTACCTTTCAATTTTTGAGCTAGTAAAGCATAATAAAATTATAGAAACGTCATAAAGAGTTGATTAGTTAGCCAGAAATCAATGTATAACAATATTTTAAAGAATAGAAAGTTGTGCTTATGAAGAAATTTTAAGTAAAATTGGAAGTAAATTAACAAAGGGTCATTGTTACAAAAACATTGTTGTTTAAGCGACGCAAAACAAGACTGGTAAAGGAAGGAAAAGCTGCAGGAGAGCAATTGGCGGTAGAAGAGTATAGAGTGTACAAAATGAAATGGCTCACGGAAATGTGGAGTTAAATCAAAGTACAGTTCTACAGAGAGTGCAGTATTTTTGTCTAAATGCTAGATTTCAAGGGGAAAAAAATGAAAAAAATGTTGAAAATATTAAACTGAACTGAAAGGCATGTTTACTAGACAGAAAAAAATAATAGGGTCATGTTATTTGGAGTCTTAAAATTTTTTAAATAGAATTCTAGCATTTAGACCAAAATACTGAACTCTGCACAGAACTGTACTTTGATTCAGCTCCGCATTGCACTACACCATTTCATGTTGCATACACCAAGATGATTATTTTCTGCGACCTATACACAGGGACCTTACTATTCTATCGCCAATTGCTCTCCTGCATCTTTTCCTTCTTTTACCAGTCTTGTTTTGCGTGACTTAGTCCTTTGTTAATTTACTTTAAATTTTACTTCAAATTTCTTCATAACCACAGCTTTCTACACTTAAAAATGTTGTTATACATTGATTTCTGTGTAATTAATCAACTCTTTATGATGTTTTCTTAATTTTGTTATGTTTTACTATCTCAAAAATTGAAAGGTGGTAAAAAACTTTAGCAATTTGATAGCAATCATAAAATAAAGTGATAAAAGTCCTCCTATAAGTACCAAAATATAGAATATATTTTTTAAATTCTATCCTAACTTTGATTGACACATTACCAAATAAAATGGAATCTGTTTGTCACTCCAAATATTCATATGCATTGGCTACATTCAAGAAAAAGAAAAATCATTATCATCAATCTAACCAGGTTTTACTGCCTATTTAGATATAACGTTTGACAAAATAATTATAATTGAACAAACTGTATTGCATGATATTCTTGATTAAAGTATTTTTCCAATGGTATATAGCTTTCATGGTATTACTAAGAAATAGTTGGTGTTATGAGCCATTTAACTTTAAAAAAGCATTTTTTCCCAAAAGTTTTCCACAATTTTGGCCTCTACTGTACATGTTAATTGCTCATGATTTCGGAAACCTTTCCCGTATCTTCAGAAGCCATTTGAAAAAGGACTAACGCAAAACCTCACAAAATGAGGTTTACAAAACGTTACAAAAATGCTTATAAAAGGGTTTGCAAGGGTTGCAAAAACGTTTCTGAAGTAAAAGAGACTTTTGTTACCCTTAAATTTTGGAAAAGACATTTATGTGAATTTTGGAAACTTATTGGTTTTTTAGGAATGTAATTTCTTCTTTTCCTAATGTTTATGAACATAAGGGAAATATTTTCACGATCTTGAGTAACTAAGGAATTTCTTTAACCCTTTAGTGTTCTTTAGGATAATAGTTTCCCATTATAGGTTACTTTCCCCCCATTGCTTTCTAAATGATTAACGCATGTTATTGGTTCTTTTGTGCACGTTCAGGTATCCCAGTATTCCTACAAATTTCTCCATACCGCTGGGTATCGGCATAGCCCAATTTTTTTCGTCCGCTGTTGGAAAATGAACAGCACCATTTTTCTATTTTTGGAGTGAAACGTTATTTCTCCTTAACAAGTGCTACAATTGGATATGCCAAGCAACTTAATTGTATTACGTACTACCACCAAGAATAGAAAGAAAACTTTCTTCTGGTCTCATATTGATAGGATGTCCTTTTGCGACTGATGAAGATAAGATTACTTCTTTCGACACGGGTTGCGGTATGTTCTTTTTATTAGTAGACTAGCGCGGCGCTGCCTGGGCCTGGGGTAGTAACCTTAAATATACCCAAAATCAGCGCTTGAACTCAGGTATTTTTTACCGAAGGGATTTAGTGTTGCCTTCGGCAGCGTACACTCTCGAATTTGTCTGATTTTATACCTTTCAATGAAAATCTATCGAAACGAATATAGATGTTGGACATCTCAAAGCTTTCGGTAGTGTATACGGTTTGTTTTTTGGAAGGTACTCGGAATATGTGGTCATTTTTTCATTTATTTCTCTATTTATTTTATTTCAATCCGGGAAGCGAGGATAGCAGTTTCAAAATGCCAGAAAATTGTTTCTTGAAATAGTAAATATTAATTTTTTTTTGTATTTACATCACGGAAAAGAGGATGGCAGTTTCAAAATGCAGAGTAAACTTTCCCCCCTTCGTTAGCTTGAAAAACCACGGATTCTCTGGACATGATTGAAAACGATCTTAACGCCAACGAACTGTTGAAAATTGAAATTTGTTTATTAGTTTTTTTTAATAAATACTAGGGGGCTCTGCCCCCTACCAACTAAGCTTGCCAATCCACGTTCTGACATCGAAAACTCTTAAAACATGCTCATTTGATCTGCTCTAAAATGATTACGGAGGATTAAATTATAATTAAACGACTAGTGGCGATGTTCTGTAATCGGGTTTTTCATTCATTTCCCTTTGACTGAGGAATTTTAATGTTGAATCAACTGCTCTCGAAACAGCTAATAACTGTTTTCGTCATTGATTAAATAAGATAAATTTAACATTTGAAAACCAACTTGTATGAAATAGCTCAGTAAACAATGTCAATTTCCAAAAATAGGTAAAAGATTTTGTCGAAATAAATGAATCTCTGGTGTGAATATATTTTTAAATTGAAACTGTTTGGAAATATTTGAGTATTTTAAATATGGCATAATTTTCCCATTTACTGCTTTTGATGCGTAATAAAGAATTATTATTTTTAAGTTTTTTTCTCTTTTCAATATTCACGTGCCAGTACATTTTTATGACATAATTTTCCCCATTTACTGTTTTTAATACGCGATTTTTAAATATTATTTTTAAGTTTTATCTCCGTTTTTAATAGTCACACGTGTAAATACATATTTTAATTGAAGGGGAATATTATTATTTTACAAATTGGCAACAATTTAAAAAAATGGCCTTTTCGAAATATGAAATAAATGTCCATCGAAATAGTGGAAATTTGAATAAAAATATTAAAAAAAAACCCCTCTTAAATTTAGTTAAATTAAAAAAAGTAATTGCACACTGCACACAGCAAGCTTGTCAACTTTATACCTTTAAATTATGATTAAATTACTACACATAGTTTTTGTTCCTATAAAACTTTTTTAACAGAACTATTTTGACTGACTTCAATATTAAATATCTCTTAAAATAATTCTTCGATTTATAAACTGTCTACTTCAGCCTGTTTATCGAACATTTCTCTATAAAACTATTAATTTATAAATTTTTATATGCAATAGTTTTCGTAATATTAGTTTAAAAAGACCTCCGGGCAAAAAAAAAAAAAAAAATCCTTGTCAGCGGTGACAGCGTTGGTTACTATTTTTTAGAATAGAGAGAGATTGATTCATTATCAAAATATGAAACAGCTGAGTCTGAAGTGCAATCGGACCTTTCTTCATACAGTAAAGCACCGATTATACGTCTTTCAGGAGACCGTTCCAAAATGACTAACTGAGAAAGACGTACAATTGAAATTGTAGTCGCCTAAGGTGTAAAATATTTGACTGTGGAAATATGATGCTGCACTCATACCAATTTAATTTTGCTACCAATTTCGGTTGTTTAAGAGGCACTATATATTACAAAAAAGTTAAAACATTGAATTTTTTTTTTCTAAAATTGAAAAATAAAAGTGAAAATTATCAAACCAACACCCTGAATTACACTTTTTTAAATTCCATTATCGAACGTACAGACAGATTTTAATTAAAATAATCTTTGATCGTCGTCTAACTTGTTAAGTGTTAAAAAAAAGAACCGAAAGAAAAATAGAAATCGAGCTCAAACGTGGTTTAAATTGCAACAAACTCAGGAAATGAAGCGACGTTTACTATTCTCAAACTTGTCTCGTGAGCAGGCCACCCACTGTCCATTCTTTTGATCCCACCGCCACCACAGGTTCCATGAACTTGAAATAACCTCTGTAGCAGTCACACATGTTCTTTGTAATCCATCTTTCCCCAAATATTGCTAAAAGAAAACAAAAAAAAATGGTGCTGGGGGGACAAAATTCTGAGAAAATCGGTTATGGCATGAAAGAAACGACGTATAATCGAAATTATCCGCCGTATGAACGAAACATTACAACATTAAAATACACAGGAATGAATCTGGATCGCACTGAAACGACGTATAAATGAGAAATGAATAAACAGTGCTTTACTGTATATCCTTATCAGAATTTGCAGACCTCTACGTGCGATACAGTTCTCTAGCCATCGCTAAAATACTAACACACATACACGGAAAAGCATCTTTCTATTAATATAGATTTAAGATGTGTATTAATTGATATTATGAAACATAGCTTTAGAAATTCTTATGTCTTTGATGTTTTGAAGGTATTTAGAAAAAAAAAATCTCGCTTTAATTCAAATTTTAAAACAGCTTCAGCTCTAAAGGGTTAATTGATATTATGAAACATAGCTTTAGAAATTCTTATGTCTTTGATGTTTTGAAGGTATTTAGAAAAAAAAATCTCGCTTTAATTCAAATTTTAAAACAGCTTGAGCTCTAAAGGGTTAAATTATCGTAAATGTTTCTTCTATATCTGGAAATGTTTTAGAAATATTTAAGAGCCCTACCTTGATCCGAATGAGAGTTATAGTTGATTTTACAAACACTTATCATTTACAGTGCATAAATGAAATTCTCAACAGCATTTCTCTCTGTGCGTGTATGTTTATTTTTTTTTCCTTTCAAAATGTTAAACATTTGTCAAATTAATATAAATGTCTACAAAATTTGTATTAGTTTATATTCAATATCATATTATTGAGTAAACATTTTTTTAAAAACGTTCTCACATCCCTTTTTGTGTTGATAAAAAAATTAATACTTTTATAAATTTGGAAAAATATTTTGTAAAATAATTTTTTAGGCACCTGATATTATTATTGCAACAATAGAAAAAAAATAAGCAAACATAAAAGCATAAATAAATAAAGATTCACTAAAGTATCTATCCATCCATATATTAGTGCATCCAGCTCCTTTTAAAAGATATTCGAATACATTACACAAAATAAGTTACATTGCTACAATTTATGTACTCTTTATAATTCGATATCTTTCAACGTAACAATAACAAAAGCAAACGAAAAAAAAAAATTGTCGACGGAAACTGAACCACTTACCAAAAAGTTCAATTTAAAACGTGCATATCAAAAAATGCTGTAAAAATCCATTGTATATATTTCAAGAAGAAAAGAAAAACGTTGCTTTTGATTCGACATCTTATTCAAAATAGCAGCATAAAATTTATGTTTGCCAGGACCGATAGCAAACTCTTAAATATTTATTATATTTTCGTATGCGTAATGGAAATTCTTATCTTGAACTTTGTATGTTTTACTTTAAATCAAGGCGCCGTTTTTCTCATCTCTTTTTCAAAGAAAGAAAAGAAGCAGTTTGAATACATTGGACGTAATGAAAATAAAGGAACAAGTGGGGAAGGCTCCGACATTGTGATAGTGCTTTTTACGATCATAAAAAAATTTATAGATAGGAATTTTGTAAAATTATTCTTAAATGGAAATAGAACGATCACACGATTCTTTCTTTTAATTATTAGGCTATATCAAAAGTATTTTCGTTTTGAATGTCTTCTGTACCAAAGTATGTAGCTGTCACTTTATTAACCCTACACCGTAAAAAAAAAAAAAGTTGGAAATTGTATGTCAAACGCGACAAACGAGGTGCGTTCGTACTATAACTAGTTATATACATATTCAGATCTTGATGATTTTTAATTCCGTGAAATGAATTATATCGTCTGCAGAATAATTTCTGTAATAAAATAAGTATCTCGGTTTGACGATTAAATCTCGGAAGTTCCTATAACAAGAAAGCACCGATTTTTGTTTTTTAATTCAAATTTCTTAATAAATATCTCGACAAAATTCTGCAAAGATAATATACCTAAAATTTCAAACCATTTGGTTGGGTAGTTTTTGCTCTGTTATATACGGACGGACGGACGGACGAACGGACAGACGGACGGATCAGACGACGACTATAGGTGCTACGTATTTATATAATTACGGACGCACCTAAAAAGACAAATTTGCTTAATCTACAAAAATATAATATAACCACGAACGAAAATATACAATGACCCCTTTTGAGTTATCCATGATTCGAAAAGCATTCTTTATCATTAGAAATCTCTGAAAGAAGTATATTTTCGAGATTTCAAGAATCATTTATAAAAACAAGTTTCTTTTGCTGCCACTGATTATCGGAAACGTTTTCGAGTAGTTGTTATAGTGTACTAATCTGTTTTCTCAAACCATAATATCGGTTTTTCGAATGCCATCCATTCTCAATCAAACATTTTCAGCTGCGTATCTGAAATTATACATGCAATAATAACAAAATAATATTAATTTTAATGCTATTGTTAATTCTAATAATGTATCATGTTTGTCTGTGAAACATGCTTGTTGAACATTAAAATGTTTACTTGAGAATGAATAGCATTCGAAAAACCTATATTCCGGGTTGAGAAAACTGATTAACCCTTTCCGGGGCACAGTACTTTCAGTACTAAAATGTTGAAATAAATGACTGGCACCGGAATTTACGTAAAAATTTTTTTGGAAATAAGAAAAAGACTATATTTTACATACATATTAAATGGAAAATATTTTAGCAAAATTCTGGTGCCAATGTGGCGTTTTGAATTAAAATTAAGTGGTTTCATAAACATACCACTGCCCCTGAAAGGGTTAATACACTATACAAACTACTCGGAAATGTTTCCGAAAACCAGTGGTAGCAAAAGAAACTGCGTTTTTATAAATGCTTCTTTAAATCTCGAAAATATATTGATTTCTGAGGTTTCTAAAGATAAAGAACGCGTTTCAGGATCCTGGGTACACTGCAGAAAAAAGTGTTGATTTTACAGTATAATACTGGCACCCCAGCTGCAAGTATTATACCGTAAAATTAACAGTAATAAACAGTAAAATAAGCAGTAATAGGCTGCCGCGCATGCGCGGTAGTGTATTACTGCTTATTTTACTGTTTATTACTGTTAATTTTACGGTATAAGACTGACAGCTGGGATGCCAGTATTATACTGTAAAATCAACATAATTTTTTTTGAAGTGTAACTCGGGATATCTTATTGTATATTTTCGTTAGCAGTTATATCACATTTTACTAGATTAAGAAACATCTGTCTTTTTTTTACAGTGTATTGTTGAACATAAAATGTTATTTAAGAGAATATATGTCACTCTATATTCTATAACCATACAGACTTCTTTCTTTGATTTTTAGTTCACATAAAGATACAAATGTTGAGATTTTTTACAACTTAAGGCATTATTTTAAACTAAACCTTAAAACCAACAAAACTGTCCTCAAAACTCGTGCAGTTGAAGGCCAGGACAAGAGTTGCGTCCGGATGGTTCAAAACAAAGCCAAACGTTTTGAGGAAGGGGATCTCATCTTTAAAATCAAACACAGAAGTGACAGTCCATCAGTTGTGAATTTTGACCAGTTGAAGTGAAAAAAGAGGAGAATCCATTCCACACAATTAATTTTGATGTTAAAAATTCACAAAACTACTCATTATCACAAAAATCGCAATTTTAGAACTTTTTTTTGCTCTTGCAACTTTTTAAATTTCGAATTTTTAGAAAAGTGTTCTGAACCAGCATTTACATCTCTAGAGTAACAGTCACGCCAAATTTCAATATCCTAGGCTTAACAGTTCCAAATAAATCTTAATTTAGAACGTTTTTAGAAAATTTTTCGCTATTTCACTTTTTTAAATTTCGAATTAAAAAAGAAAGTTCTTAGTGAGCATTTACATTTTTAATGTAACCACCATGCTAAATTACAGGCTGCTATACCAACTGTATGAGATAAATCGCAATTTTAGAACTCTTGTTGCTCGTTCATCCTTTTAAATTTTGAATTTTTAGGAAACTGTTCTAAGCCAGCATTTGAATTTTAAAAGTAGCAGCCATGTCAAATTTGAAGTTTCTATCCTTAACAATTCCATAGAACCATTAACAATTCCATTCCGTTCACTCTTTGAAATTTCGAATTTAAAAAAAAAAGTTCTTAGTGAGCATTTACATCTTAAATGTAATCACCATGCCAAATTACAGGCTGCTATACCAACTGTATGAGATAAATCGCAATTTTAGAACGCTTGTTGCTCGTTCATCCTTTTAAATTTTGAATTTTTTGGAAACTGTTCTAAGCCAGCATTTGAATTTTAAAAGTAGCAGCCATGTCAAATTTGAAGTTTCTATCCTTAACAATTCCATAGAACCATTAACAATTCCATTCCGTTCACTCTTTGAAATTTCGAATTTTTAAAAAAAGTTCTTAGTGAGCATTTACATCTTAAATGTAATCACCATGCCAAATTACAGGCTGCTATACCAACTGTATGAGATAAATCGCAATTTTAGAACTCTTGTTGCTCGTTCATCCTTTTAAACTTTGAATTTTTAGGAAACTGTTCTAAGCCAGCATTTGAATTTTAAAAGTAGCAGCCATGTCAAATTTGAAGTTTCTATCCTTAACAATTCCATAGAACCATTAACAATTCCATTCCGTTCACTCTTTGAAATTTCGAATTTTTAAAAAAAGTTCTTAGTGAGCATTTACATCTTAAATGTAATCACCATGCCAAATTACAGGCTGCTATACCAACTGTATGAGATAAATCGCAATTTTAGAACTCTTGTTGCTCGTTCATCCTTTTAAATTTTGAATTTTTAGAAAACTGTTCTAAGCCAGCATTTGAATTTTAAAAGTAGCAGCCATGTCAAATTTGAAGTTTCTATCCTTAACAATTCCATAGAACCATTAACAATTCCATTCCGTTCACTCTTTGAAATTTCGAATTTAAAAAAAAAGTTCTTAGTGAGCATTTACATCTTAAATGTAATCACCATGCCAAATTACAGGCTGCTATACCAACTGTATGAGATAAATCGCAATTTTAGAACGCTTGTTGCTCGTTCATCCTTTTAAATTTTGAATTTTTTGGAAACTGTTCTAAGCCGGCATTTGAATTTTAAAAGTAGCAGCCATGTCAAATTTGAAGTTTCTATCCTTAACAATTCCATAGAACCATTAACAATTCCATTCCGTTCACTCTTTGAAATTTCGAATTTTTAAAAAAAGTTCTTAGTGAGCATTTACATCTTAAATGTAATCACCATGCCAAATTACAGGCTGCTATACCAACTGTATGAGATAAATCGCAATTTTAGAACTCTTGTTGCTCGTTCATCCTTTTAAATTTTGAATTTTTAGGAAACTGTTCTAAGCCAGCATTTGAATTTTAAAAATAGCAGCCATGTCAAATTTGAAGTTTCTATCCTTAACAATTCCATAGAACCATTAACAATTCCATTCCGTTCACTCTTTGAAATTTCGAATTAAAAAAAAAAAGTTCTTAGTGAGCATTTACATCTTAAATGTAATCACCATGCCAAATTACAGGCTGCTACACCAACTGTATGAGATAAATCGCAATTTTAGAACTCTTGTTGCTCGTTCATCCTTTTAAATTTTGAATTTTTAGGAAACTGTTCTAAGCCAGCATTTGAATTTTAAAAGTAGCAGCCATGTCAAATTTGAAGTTTCTATCCTTAACAATTCCATAGAATCATTAACAATTCCATTCCGTTCACTCTTTGAAATTTCGAATTTAAAAAAAAAAAGTTCTTAGTGAGCATTTACATCTTAAATGTAATCACCATGCCAAATTACAGGCTGCTATACCAACTGTATGAGATAAATCGCAATTTTAGAACTCTTGTTGCTCGTTCATCCTTTTAAATTTTGAATTTTTAGAAAACTGTTCTAAGCCAGCATTTGAATTTTAAAAGTAGCAGCCATGTCAAATTTGAAGTTTCTATCCTTAACAATTCCATAGAACCATTAACAATTCCATTCCGTTCACTCTTTGAAATTTCGAATTTTTAAAAAAAGTTCTTAGTGAGCATTTACATCTTAAATGTAATCACCATGCCAAATTACAGGCTGCTATACCAACTGTATGAGATAAATCGCAATTTTAGAACTCTTGTTGCTCGTTCAGCCTTTTAAATTTTGAATTTTTAGAAAACTGTTCTAAGCCAGCATTTGAATTTTAAAAGTAGCAGCCATGTCAAATTTGAAGTTTCTATCCTTAACAATTCCATAGAACCATTAACAATTCCATTCCGTTCACTCTTTGAAATTTCGAATTTTAAAAAAAAGTTCTTAGTGAGCATTTACATCTTAAATGTAATCACCATGCCAAATTACAGGCTGCTATACCAACTGTATGAGATAAATCGCAATTTTAGAACGCTTGTTGCTCGTTCATCCTTTTAAATTTTGAATTTTTTGGAAACTGTTCTAAGCCAGCATTTGAATTTTAAAAGTAGCAGCCATGTCAAATTTGAAGTTTCTATCCTTAACAATTCCATAGAACCATTAACAATTCCATTCCGTTCACTCTTTGAAATTTCGAATTTTTAAAAAAAGTTCTTAGTGAGCATTTACATCTTAAATGTAATCACCATGCCAAATTACAGGCTGCTATACCAACTGTATGAGATAAATCGCAATTTTAGAACTCTTGTTGCTCGTTCATCCTTTTAAATTTTGAATTTTTGGGAAACTGTTCTAAGCCAGCATTTGAATTTTAAAAGTAGCAGCCATGTCAAATTTGAAGTTTCTATCCTTAACAATTCCATAGAACTATTAACAATTCCATTCCGTTCACTCTTTGAAATTTCGAATTTAAAAAAAAAAGTTCTTAGTGAGCATTTACATCTTAAATGTAATCACCATGCCAAATTACAGGCTGCTATGCCAACTGTATGAGATAAATCGCAATTTTAGAACTCTTGTTGCTCGTTCATCCTTTTAAATTTTGAATTTTTAGGAAACTGTTCTAAGCCAGCATTTGAATTTTAAAAGTAGCAGCGATGTCAAATTTGAAGTTTCTATCCTTAACAATTCCATAGAACCATTAACAATTCCATTCCGTTCACTCTTTGAAATTTCGAATTTAAAAAAAAAAGTTCTTAGTGAGCATTTACATCTTAAATGTAATCACCATGCCAAATTACAGGCTGCTATACCAACTGTATGAGATAAATCGCAATTTTAGAACTCTTGTTGCTCGTTCATCCTTTTAAATTTTGAATTTTTAGGAAACTGTTCTAAGCCAGCATTTGAATTTTAAAAGTAGCAGCCATGTCAAATTTGAAGTTTCTATCCTTAACAATTCCATAGAACCATTAACAATTCCATTCCGTTCACTCTTTGAAATTTCGAATTTTTAAAAAAAGTTCTTAGTGAGCATTTACATCTTAAATGTAATCACCATGCCAAATTACAGGCTGCTATACCAACTGTATGAGATAAATCGCAATTTTAGAACTCTTGTTGCTCGTTCATCCTTTTAAATTTTGAATTTTTAGAAAACTGTTCTAAGCCAGCATTTGAATTTTAAAAGTAGCAGCCATGTCAAATTTGAAGTTTCTATCCTTAACAATTCCATAGAACCATTAACAATTCCATTCCGTTCACTCTTTGAAATTTCGAATTTTAAAAAAAAGTTCTTAGTGAGCATTTACATCTTAAATGTAATCACCATGCCAAATTACAGGCTGCTATACCAACTGTATGAGATAAATCGCAATTTTAGAACGCTTGTTGCTCGTTTATCCTTTTAAATTTTGAATTTTTTGGAAACTGTTCTAAGCCAGCATTTGAATTTTAAAAGTAGCAGCCATGTCAAATTTGAAGTTTCTATCCTTAACAATTCCATAGAACCATTAACAATTCCATTCCGTTCACTCTTTGAAATTTCGAATTTTTAAAAAAAGTTCTTAGTGAGCATTTACATCTTAAATGTAATCACCATGCCAAATTACAGGCTGCTATACCAACTGTATGAGATAAATCGCAATTTTAGAACTCTTGTTGCTCGTTCATCCTTTTAAATTTTGAATTTTTAGAAAACTGTTCTAAGCCAGCATTTGAATTTTAAAAGTAGCAGCCATGTCAAATTTGAAGTTTCTATCCTTAACAATTCCATAGAACCATTAACAATTCCATTCCGTTCACTCTTTGAAATTTCGAATTTTTAAAAAAAGTTCTTAGTGAGCATTTACATCTTAAATGTAATCACCATGCCAAATTACAGGCTGCTATGCCAACTGTATGAGATAAATCGCAATTTTAGAACTCTTGTTGCTCGTTCAGCCTTTTAAATTTTGAATTTTTAGGAAACTGTTCTAAGCCAGCATTTGAATTTTAAAAGTAGCAGCCATGTCAAATTTGAAGTTTCTATCCTTAACAATTCCATAGAACCATTAACAATTCCATTCCGTTCACTCTTTGAAATTTCGAATTTAAAAAAAAAAGTTCTTAGTGAGCATTTACATCTTAAATGTAATCACCATGCCAAATTACAGGCTGCTATACCAACTGTATGAGATAAATCGCAATTTTAGAACTCTTGTTGCTCGTTCATCCTTTTAAATTTTGAATTTTTAGGAAACTGTTCTAAGCCAGCATTTGAATTTTAAAAGTAGCAGCCATGTCAAATTTGAAGTTTCTATCCTTAACAATTCCATAGAACCATTAACAATTCCATTCCGTTCACTCTTTGAAATTTCGAATTTTTAAAAAAAGTTCTTAGTGAGCATTTACATCTTAAATGTAATCACCATGCCAAATTACAGGCTGCTATACCAACTGTATGAGATAAATCGCAATTTTAGAACTCTTGTTGCTCGTTCATCCTTTTAAATTTTGAATTTTTAGAAAACTGTTCTAAGCCAGCATTTGAATTTTAAAAGTAGCAGCCATGTCAAATTTGAAGTTTCTATCCTTAACAATTCCATAGAACCATTAACAATTCCATTCCGTTCACTCTTTGAAATTTCGAATTTTAAAAAAAAGTTCTTAGTGAGCATTTACATCTTAAATGTAATCACCATGCCAAATTACAGGCTGCTATACCAACTGTATGAGATAAATCGCAATTTTAGAACGCTTGTTGCTCGTTCATCCTTTTAAATTTTGAATTTTTTGGAAACTGTTCTAAGCCAGCATTTGAATTTTAAAAGTAGCAGCCATGTCAAATTTGAAGTTTCTATCCTTAACAATTCCATAGAACCATTAACAATTCCATTCCGTTCACTCTTTGAAATTTCGAATTTTTAAAAAAAGTTCTTAGTGAGCATTTACATCTTAAATGTAATCACCATGCCAAATTACAGGCTGCTATACCAACTGTATGAGATAAATCGCAATTTTAGAACTCTTGTTGCTCGTTCATCCTTTTAAATTTTGAATTTTTAGGAAACTGTTCTAAGCCAGCATTTGAATTTTAAAAGTAGCAGCCATGTCAAATTTAAAGTTTCTATCCTTAACAATTCCATAGAACCATTAACAATTCCATTCCGTTCACTCTTTGAAATTTCGAATTTTTAAAAAAAGTTCTTAGTGAGCATTTACATCTTAAATGTAATCACCATGCCAAATTACAGGCTGCTATACCAACTGTATGAGATAAATCGCAATTTTAGAACTCTTGTTGCTCGTTCATCCTTTTAAATTTTGAATTTTTAGAAAACTGTTCTAAGCCAGCATTTGAATTTTAAAAGTAGCAGCCATGTCAAATTTGAAGTTTCTATCCTTAACAATTCCATAGAACCATTAACAATTCCATTCCGTTCACTCTTTGAAATTTCGAATTTTAAAAAAAAGTTCTTAGTGAGCATTTACATCTTAAATGTAATCACCATGCCAAATTACAGGCTGCTATACCAACTGTATGAGATAAATCGCAATTTTAGAACGCTTGTTGCTCGTTCATCCTTTTAAATTTTGAATTTTTTGGAAACTGTTCTAAGCCAGCATTTGAATTTTAAAAGTAGCAGCCATGTCAAATTTGAAGTTTCTATCCTTAACAATTCCATAGAACCATTAACAATTCCATTCCGTTCACTCTTTGAAATTTCGAATTTTTAAAAAAAGTTCTTAGTGAGCATTTACATCTTAAATGTAATCACCATGCCAAATTACAGGCTGCTATACCAACTGTATGAGATAAATCGCAATTTTAGAACGCTTGTTGCTCGTTCATCCTTTTAAATTTTGAATTTTTTGGAAACTGTTCTAAGCCAGCATTTGAATTTTAAAAGTAGCAGCCATGTCAAATTTGAAGTTTCTATCCTTAACAATTCCATAGAACCATTAACAATTCCATTCCGTTCACTCTTTGAAATTTCGAATTTTTAAAAAAAGTTCTTAGTGAGCATTTACATCTTAAATGTAATCACCATGCCAAATTACAGGCTGCTATACCAACTGTATGAGATAAATCGCAATTTTAGAACTCTTGTTGCTCGTTCATCCTTTTAAATTTTGAATTTTTAGGAAACTGTTCTAAGCCAGCATTTGAATTTTAAAAGTAGCAGCCATGTCAAATTTAAAGTTTCTATCCTTAACAATTCCATAGAACCATTAACAATTCCATTCCGTTCACTCTTTGAAATTTCGAATTTTTAAAAAAAGTTCTTAGTGAGCATTTACATCTTAAATGTAATCACCATGCCAAATTACAGGCTGCTATACCAACTGTATGAGATAAATCGCAATTTTAGAACTCTTGTTGCTCGTTCATCCTTTTAAATTTTGAATTTTTAGAAAACTGTTCTAAGCCAGCATTTGAATTTTAAAAGTAGCAGCCATGTCAAATTTGAAGTTTCTATCCTTAACAATTCCATAGAACCATTAACAATTCCATTCCGTTCACTCTTTGAAATTTCGAATTTTAAAAAAAAGTTCTTAGTGAGCATTTACATCTTAAATGTAATCACCATGCCAAATTACAGGCTGCTATACCAACTGTATGAGATAAATCGCAATTTTAGAACGCTTGTTGCTCGTTCATCCTTTTAAATTTTGAATTTTTTGGAAACTGTTCTAAGCCAGCATTTGAATTTTAAAAGTAGCAGCCATGTCAAATTTGAAGTTTCTATCCTTAACAATTCCATAGAACCATTAACAATTCCATTCCGTTCACTCTTTGAAATTTCGAATTTTTAAAAAAAGTTCTTAGTGAGCATTTACATCTTAAATGTAATCACCATGCCAAATTACAGGCTGCTATGCCAACTGTATGAGATAAATCGCAATTTTAGAACTCTTGTTGCTCGTTCATCCTTTTAAATTTTGAATTTTTAGGAAACTGTTCTAAGCCAGCATTTGAATTTTAAAAGTAGCAGCGATGTCAAATTTGAAGTTTCTATCCTTAACAATTCCATAGAACCATTAACAATTCCATTCCGTTCACTCTTTGAAATTTCGAATTTAAAAAAAAAAGTTCTTAGTGAGCATTTACATCTTAAATGTAATCACCATGCCAAATTACAGGCTGCTATACCAACTGTATGAGATAAATCGCAATTTTAGAACTCTTGTTGCTCGTTCATCCTTTTAAATTTTGAATTTTTAGGAAACTGTTCTAAGCCAGCATTTGAATTTTAAAAGTAGCAGCCATGTCAAATTTGAAGTTTCTATCCTTAACAATTCCATAGAACCATTAACAATTCCATTCCGTTCACTCTTTGAAATTTCGAATTTTTAAAAAAAGTTCTTAGTGAGCATTTACATCTTAAATGTAATCACCATGCCAAATTACAGGCTGCTATACCAACTGTATGAGATAAATCGCAATTTTAGAACTCTTGTTGCTCGTTCATCCTTTTAAATTTTGAATTTTTAGAAAACTGTTCTAAGCCAGCATTTGAATTTTAAAAGTAGCAGCCATGTCAAATTTGAAGTTTCTATCCTTAACAATTCCATAGAACCATTAACAATTCCATTCCGTTCACTCTTTGAAATTTCGAATTTTAAAAAAAAGTTCTTAGTGAGCATTTACATCTTAAATGTAATCACCATGCCAAATTACAGGCTGCTATACCAACTGTATGAGATAAATCGCAATTTTAGAACGCTTGTTGCTCGTTCATCCTTTTAAATTTTGAATTTTTTGGAAACTGTTCTAAGCCAGCATTTGAATTTTAAAAGTAGCAGCCATGTCAAATTTGAAGTTTCTATCCTTAACAATTCCATAGAACCATTAACAATTCCATTCCGTTCACTCTTTGAAATTTCGAATTTTTAAAAAAAGTTCTTAGTGAGCATTTACATCTTAAATGTAATCACCATGCCAAATTACAGGCTGCTATACCAACTGTATGAGATAAATCGCAATTTTAGAACTCTTGTTGCTCGTTCATCCTTTTAAATTTTGAATTTTTAGGAAACTGTTCTAAGCCAGCATTTGAATTTTAAAAGTAGCAGCCATGTCAAATTTAAAGTTTCTATCCTTAACAATTCCATAGAACCATTAACAATTCCATTCCGTTCACTCTTTGAAATTTCGAATTTTTAAAAAAAGTTCTTAGTGAGCATTTACATCTTAAATGTAATCACCATGCCAAATTACAGGCTGCTATACCAACTGTATGAGATAAATCGCAATTTTAGAACTCTTGTTGCTCGTTCATCCTTTTAAATTTTGAATTTTTAGAAAACTGTTCTAAGCCAGCATTTGAATTTTAAAAGTAGCAGCCATGTCAAATTTGAAGTTTCTATCCTTAACAATTCCATAGAACCATTAACAATTCCATTCCGTTCACTCTTTGAAATTTCGAATTTTAAAAAAAAGTTCTTAGTGAGCATTTACATCTTAAATGTAATCACCATGCCAAATTACAGGCTGCTATACCAACTGTATGAGATAAATCGCAATTTTAGAACGCTTGTTGCTCGTTCATCCTTTTAAATTTTGAATTTTTTGGAAACTGTTCTAAGCCAGCATTTGAATTTTAAAAGTAGCAGCCATGTCAAATTTGAAGTTTCTATCCTTAACAATTCCATAGAACCATTAACAATTCCATTCCGTTCACTCTTTGAAATTTCGAATTTTTAAAAAAAGTTCTTAGTGAGCATTTACATCTTAAATGTAATCACCATGCCAAATTACAGGCTGCTATACCAACTGTATGAGATAAATCGCAATTTTAGAACTCTTGTTGCTCGTTCATCCTTTTAAATTTTGAATTTTTAGAAAACTGTTCTAAGCCAGCATTTGAATTTTAAAAGTAGCAGCCATGTCAAATTTGAAGTTTCTATCCTTAACAATTCCATAGAACCATTAACAATTCCATTCCGTTCACTCTTTGAAATTTCGAATTTTTAAAAAAAGTTCTTAGTGAGCATTTACATCTTAAATGTAATCACCATGCCAAATTACAGGCTGCTATACCAACTGTATGAGATAAATCGCAATTTTAGAACTCTTGTTGCTCGTTCATCCTTTTAAATTTTGAATTTTTGGGAAACTGTTCTAAGCCAGCATTTGAATTTTAAAAGTAGCAGCCATGTCAAATTTGAAGTTTCTATCCTTAACAATTCCATAGAACTATTAACAATTCCATTCCGTTCACTCTTTGAAATTTCGAATTAAAAAAAAAAAGTTCTTAGTGAGCATTTACATCTTAAATGTAATCACCATGCCAAATTACAGGCTGCTATGCCAACTGTATGAGATAAATCGCAATTTTAGAACTCTTGTTGCTCGTTCATCCTTTTAAATTTTGAATTTTTAGGAAACTGTTCTAAGCCAGCATTTGAATTTTAAAAGTAGCAGCGATGTCAAATTTGAAGTTTCTATCCTTAACAATTCCATAGAACCATTAACAATTCCATTCCGTTCACTCTTTGAAATTTCGAATTTAAAAAAAAAAGTTCTTAGTGAGCATTTACATCTTAAATGTAATCACCATGCCAAATTACAGGCTGCTATACCAACTGTATGAGATAAATCGCAATTTTAGAACTCTTGTTGCTCGTTCATCCTTTTAAATTTTGAATTTTTAGGAAACTGTTCTAAGCCAGCATTTGAATTTTAAAAGTAGCAGCCATGTCAAATTTGAAGTTTCTATCCTTAACAATTCCATAGAACCATTAACAATTCCATTCCGTTCACTCTTTGAAATTTCGAATTTTTAAAAAAAGTTCTTAGTGAGCATTTACATCTTAAATGTAATCACCATGCCAAATTACAGGCTGCTATACCAACTGTATGAGATAAATCGCAATTTTAGAACTCTTGTTGCTCGTTCATCCTTTTAAATTTTGAATTTTTAGAAAACTGTTCTAAGCCAGCATTTGAATTTTAAAAGTAGCAGCCATGTCAAATTTGAAGTTTCTATCCTTAACAATTCCATAGAACCATTAACAATTCCATTCCGTTCACTCTTTGAAATTTCGAATTTTAAAAAAAAGTTCTTAGTGAGCATTTACATCTTAAATGTAATCACCATGCCAAATTACAGGCTGCTATACCAACTGTATGAGATAAATCGCAATTTTAGAACGCTTGTTGCTCGTTCATCCTTTTAAATTTTGAATTTTTTGGAAACTGTTCTAAGCCAGCATTTGAATTTTAAAAGTAGCAGCCATGTCAAATTTGAAGTTTCTATCCTTAACAATTCCATAGAACCATTAACAATTCCATTCCGTTCACTCTTTGAAATTTCGAATTTTTAAAAAAAGTTCTTAGTGAGCATTTACATCTTAAATGTAATCACCATGCCAAATTACAGGCTGCTATACCAACTGTATGAGATAAATCGCAATTTTAGAACTCTTGTTGCTCGTTCATCCTTTTAAATTTTGAATTTTTAGGAAACTGTTCTAAGCCAGCATTTGAATTTTAAAAGTAGCAGCCATGTCAAATTTAAAGTTTCTATCCTTAACAATTCCATAGAACCATTAACAATTCCATTCCGTTCACTCTTTGAAATTTCGAATTTTTAAAAAAAGTTCTTAGTGAGCATTTACATCTTAAATGTAATCACCATGCCAAATTACAGGCTGCTATACCAACTGTATGAGATAAATCGCAATTTTAGAACTCTTGTTGCTCGTTCATCCTTTTAAATTTTGAATTTTTAGAAAACTGTTCTAAGCCAGCATTTGAATTTTAAAAGTAGCAGCCATGTCAAATTTGAAGTTTCTATCCTTAACAATTCCATAGAACCATTAACAATTCCATTCCGTTCACTCTTTGAAATTTCGAATTTTTAAAAAAAGTTCTTAGTGAGCATTTACATCTTAAATGTAATCACCATGCCAAATTACAGGCTGCTATACCAACTGTATGAGATAAATCGCAATTTTAGAACTCTTGTTGCTCGTTCATCCTTTTAAATTTTGAATTTTTGGGAAACTGTTCTAAGCCAGCATTTGAATTTTAAAAGTAGCAGCCATGTCAAATTTGAAGTTTCTATCCTTAACAATTCCATAGAACTATTAACAATTCCATTCCGTTCACTCTTTGAAATTTCGAATTAAAAAAAAAAAGTTCTTAGTGAGCATTTACATCTTAAATGTAATCACCATGCCAAATTACAGGCTGCTATGCCAACTGTATGAGATAAATCGCAATTTTAGAACTCTTGTTGCTCGTTCATCCTTTTAAATTTTGAATTTTTAGGAAACTGTTCTAAGCCAGCATTTGAATTTTAAAAGTAGCAGCGATGTCAAATTTGAAGTTTCTATCCTTAACAATTCCATAGAACCATTAACAATTCCATTCCGTTCACTCTTTGAAATTTCGAATTTAAAAAAAAAAGTTCTTAGTGAGCATTTACATCTTAAATGTAATCACCATGCCAAATTACAGGCTGCTATACCAACTGTATGAGATAAATCGCAATTTTAGAACTCTTGTTGCTCGTTCATCCTTTTAAATTTTGAATTTTTAGGAAACTGTTCTAAGCCAGCATTTGAATTTTAAAAGTAGCAGCCATGTCAAATTTGAAGTTTCTATCCTTAACAATTCCATAGAACCATTAACAATTCCATTCCGTTCACTCTTTGAAATTTCGAATTTTTAAAAAAAGTTCTTAGTGAGCATTTACATCTTAAATGTAATCACCATGCCAAATTACAGGCTGCTATACCAACTGTATGAGATAAATCGCAATTTTAGAACTCTTGTTGCTCGTTCATCCTTTTAAATTTTGAATTTTTAGAAAACTGTTCTAAGCCAGCATTTGAATTTTAAAAGTAGCAGCCATGTCAAATTTGAAGTTTCTATCCTTAACAATTCCATAGAACCATTAACAATTCCATTCCGTTCACTCTTTGAAATTTCGAATTTTAAAAAAAAGTTCTTAGTGAGCATTTACATCTTAAATGTAATCACCATGCCAAATTACAGGCTGCTATACCAACTGTATGAGATAAATCGCAATTTTAGAACGCTTGTTGCTCGTTCATCCTTTTAAATTTTGAATTTTTTGGAAACTGTTCTAAGCCAGCATTTGAATTTTAAAAGTAGCAGCCATGTCAAATTTGAAGTTTCTATCCTTAACAATTCCATAGAACCATTAACAATTCCATTCCGTTCACTCTTTGAAATTTCGAATTTTTAAAAAAAGTTCTTAGTGAGCATTTACATCTTAAATGTAATCACCATGCCAAATTACAGGCTGCTATACCAACTGTATGAGATAAATCGCAATTTTAGAACTCTTGTTGCTCGTTCATCCTTTTAAATTTTGAATTTTTAGGAAACTGTTCTAAGCCAGCATTTGAATTTTAAAAGTAGCAGCCATGTCAAATTTAAAGTTTCTATCCTTAACAATTCCATAGAACCATTAACAATTCCATTCCGTTCACTCTTTGAAATTTCGAATTTTAAAAAAAAGTTCTTAGTGAGCATTTACATCTTAAATGTAATCACCATGCCAAATTACAGGCTGCTATACCAACTGTATGAGATAAATCGCAATTTTAGAACGCTTGTTGCTCGTTCATCCTTTTAAATTTTGAATTTTTTGGAAACTGTTCTAAGCCAGCATTTGAATTTTAAAAGTAGCAGCCATGTCAAATTTGAAGTTTCTATCCTTAACAATTCCATAGAACCATTAACAATTCCATTCCGTTCACTCTTTGAAATTTCGAATTTTTAAAAAAAGTTCTTAGTGAGCATTTACATCTTAAATGTAATCACCATGCCAAATTACAGGCTGCTATACCAACTGTATGAGATAAATCGCAATTTTAGAACTCTTGTTGCTCGTTCATCCTTTTAAATTTTGAATTTTTAGAAAACTGTTCTAAGCCAGCATTTGAATTTTAAAAGTAGCAGCCATGTCAAATTTGAAGTTTCTATCCTTAACAATTCCATAGAACCATTAACAATTCCATTCCGTTCACTCTTTGAAATTTCGAATTTTTAAAAAAAGTTCTTAGTGAGCATTTACATCTTAAATGTAATCACCATGCCAAATTACAGGCTGCTATACCAACTGTATGAGATAAATCGCAATTTTAGAACTCTTGTTGCTCGTTCATCCTTTTAAATTTTGAATTTTTGGGAAACTGTTCTAAGCCAGCATTTGAATTTTAAAAGTAGCAGCCATGTCAAATTTGAAGTTTCTATCCTTAACAATTCCATAGAACTATTAACAATTCCATTCCGTTCACTCTTTGAAATTTCGAATTAAAAAAAAAAAGTTCTTAGTGAGCATTTACATCTTAAATGTAATCACCATGCCAAATTACAGGCTGCTATGCCAACTGTATGAGATAAATCGCAATTTTAGAACTCTTGTTGCTCGTTCATCCTTTTAAATTTTGAATTTTTAGGAAACTGTTCTAAGCCAGCATTTGAATTTTAAAAGTAGCAGCGATGTCAAATTTGAAGTTTCTATCCTTAACAATTCCATAGAACCATTAACAATTCCATTCCGTTCACTCTTTGAAATTTCGAATTTAAAAAAAAAAGTTCTTAGTGAGCATTTACATCTTAAATGTAATCACCATGCCAAATTACAGGCTGCTATACCAACTGTATGAGATAAATCGCAATTTTAGAACTCTTGTTGCTCGTTCATCCTTTTAAATTTTGAATTTTTAGGAAACTGTTCTAAGCCAGCATTTGAATTTTAAAAGTAGCAGCCATGTCAAATTTGAAGTTTCTATCCTTAACAATTCCATAGAACCATTAACAATTCCATTCCGTTCACTCTTTGAAATTTCGAATTTTTAAAAAAAGTTCTTAGTGAGCATTTACATCTTAAATGTAATCACCATGCCAAATTACAGGCTGCTATACCAACTGTATGAGATAAATCGCAATTTTAGAACTCTTGTTGCTCGTTCATCCTTTTAAATTTTGAATTTTTAGAAAACTGTTCTAAGCCAGCATTTGAATTTTAAAAGTAGCAGCCATGTCAAATTTGAAGTTTCTATCCTTAACAATTCCATAGAACCATTAACAATTCCATTCCGTTCACTCTTTGAAATTTCGAATTTTAAAAAAAAGTTCTTAGTGAGCATTTACATCTTAAATGTAATCACCATGCCAAATTACAGGCTGCTATACCAACTGTATGAGATAAATCGCAATTTTAGAACGCTTGTTGCTCGTTCATCCTTTTAAATTTTGAATTTTTTGGAAACTGTTCTAAGCCAGCATTTGAATTTTAAAAGTAGCAGCCATGTCAAATTTGAAGTTTCTATCCTTAACAATTCCATAGAACCATTAACAATTCCATTCCGTTCACTCTTTGAAATTTCGAATTTTTAAAAAAAGTTCTTAGTGAGCATTTACATCTTAAATGTAATCACCATGCCAAATTACAGGCTGCTATACCAACTGTATGAGATAAATCGCAATTTTAGAACTCTTGTTGCTCGTTCATCCTTTTAAATTTTGAATTTTTAGGAAACTGTTCTAAGCCAGCATTTGAATTTTAAAAGTAGCAGCCATGTCAAATTTAAAGTTTCTATCCTTAACAATTCCATAGAACCATTAACAATTCCATTCCGTTCACTCTTTGAAATTTCGAATTTTTAAAAAAAGTTCTTAGTGAGCATTTACATCTTAAATGTAATCACCATGCCAAATTACAGGCTGCTATACCAACTGTATGAGATAAATCGCAATTTTAGAACTCTTGTTGCTCGTTCATCCTTTTAAATTTTGAATTTTTAGAAAACTGTTCTAAGCCAGCATTTGAATTTTAAAAGTAGCAGCCATGTCAAATTTGAAGTTTCTATCCTTAACAATTCCATAGAACCATTAACAATTCCATTCCGTTCACTCTTTGAAATTTCGAATTTTAAAAAAAAGTTCTTAGTGAGCATTTACATCTTAAATGTAATCACCATGCCAAATTACAGGCTGCTATACCAACTGTATGAGATAAATCGCAATTTTAGAACGCTTGTTGCTCGTTCATCCTTTTAAATTTTGAATTTTTTGGAAACTGTTCTAAGCCAGCATTTGAATTTTAAAAGTAGCAGCCATGTCAAATTTGAAGTTTCTATCCTTAACAATTCCATAGAACCATTAACAATTCCATTCCGTTCACTCTTTGAAATTTCGAATTTTTAAAAAAAGTTCTTAGTGAGCATTTACATCTTAAATGTAATCACCATGCCAAATTACAGGCTGCTATACCAACTGTATGAGATAAATCGCAATTTTAGAACTCTTGTTGCTCGTTCATCCTTTTAAATTTTGAATTTTTGGGAAACTGTTCTAAGCCAGCATTTGAATTTTAAAAGTAGCAGCCATGTCAAATTTGAAGTTTCTATCCTTAACAATTCCATAGAACTATTAACAATTCCATTCCGTTCACTCTTTGAAATTTCGAATTAAAAAAAAAAGTTCTTAGTGAGCATTTACATCTTAAATGTAATCACCATGCCAAATTACAGGCTGCTATGCCAACTGTATGAGATAAATCGCAATTTTAGAACTCTTGTTGCTCGTTCATCCTTTTAAATTTTGAATTTTTAGGAAACTGTTCTAAGCCAGCATTTGAATTTTAAAAGTAGCAGCGATGTCAAATTTGAAGTTTCTATCCTTAACAATTCCATAGAACCATTAACAATTCCATTCCGTTCACTCTTTGAAATTTCGAATTTAAAAAAAAAAGTTCTTAGGGAGCATTTACATCTTAAATGTAATCACCATGCCAAATTACAGGCTGCTATACCAACTGTATGAGATAAATCGCAATTTTAGAACTCTTGTTGCTCGTTCATCCTTTTAAATTTTGAATTTTTAGGAAACTGTTCTAAGCCAGCATTTGAATTTTAAAAGTAGCAGCGATGTCAAATTTGAAGTTTCTATCCTTAACAATTCCATAGAACCATTAACAATTCCATTCCGTTCACTCTTTGAAATTTCGAATTTAAAAAAAAAAGTTCTTAGTGAGCATTTACATCTTAAATGTAATCACCATGCCAAATTACAGGCTGCTATACCAACTGTATGAGATAAATCGCAATTTTAGAACTCTTGTTGCTCGTTCATCCTTTTAAATTTTGAATTTTTAGGAAACTGTTCTAAGCGAGCATTTGCGTCATAAAAGTAGCAGCCATTCAAACTGTTAGTTTCCCTCCTTAACAATTCCATGGAAAGAAATTATAATTTAGAACGTTTTTAGAACTCTTTCCGTTCATTTGACACTTTTAAATTTCGAATTTCCATAGGAACCATTCTTAGAGCACATTTTATCTTAAATGCCATGCATGCCATTACATAAAAGCCATCCTATATTTGAAGTTTCTAATCCTTTCAAGTGTCGCATAATTTCTAATTTAGAATAATTTTTATCCTTATACCCTTTGAAATTTATATATGTTTAAAAAACAGTGTTGTGTGTGCATTTGCGTCTAAAAAATAGCAGTCATGTCAAATTTAAAGTGTCCATCCTTAACAATTCTATAAAGAAATCACAATTTATAACGCTTTTCCTTCATTTCAATCTGTTAAATTTTGACTTCTTTTAGAAGTTGTTCGTAGGGCGCATTTATATCTTGTATGTAACCGCCAAGCTAAATTTCAAAGTTTCTAGTCTTTTCAGAATCACAAAAACCGTAATTTAGAACGTTTTTTTCTCCTGTACCTTTTTAAATTAAAAAAAAGAAAGAAACAGTGTTGTGTGTGCATTTGCGTCTTAAAAGTAGCAGCCATGTCAAATATCAAATTTCTTTCCTTAACAATTCCATAGAAATCGTAATTTAGAGCGCGTTTTGAACGCTTTTTTTTTCGTTTCACCCTTCTCAATTTAGAATTTTTTTTAGAATCTGTTCTTACAGAGCGTTTATAAGTTACTACCATGTCAAATTTCAAGTTTCTAGCTCCTTCAGTATCACAAAAATCGCGATTTTAGACAGTTTTTCGTTCCTGCACCCCCTGAGGGTAAGTAGAACCGACATAATACACTATATTGCCAAAGGTGACCGGTCACTTGCGATTTTAGACGTTTTTTTAACTATCTAGAAAAATACATGAGGAATTAACCTGAAACTGCAGGTGTGTAAACAGTATAGTATAGGTTATATATTTCAGCGAAGATTTTTTTTTCCGAAACCCCATAGGGGACTATCAACAAATTGAAACAGAACGAATATCTTTTGGATTACCCTGTAAAAACTAATGTAGCAAAAGAGTTTAAACTCGAGATTATTAATAAGTGGCTTATTGTAATATACTGTGTTCATTTTTATGAGGATAGCATGCATACCCGTAGAAAAATTAAGGTTTTTATAAAAACAGTCCCAAATTTTGCCAAGTTTTTTGCTTATAATTTGCAGACTTCTTAATATAATAAAAAGTTATTTTGAGAAAATATGTCAAACAACATTGTACACAATACTCTGCAATCAGAATTAAAAAATAATAATAATTGGGTGAAAAATGAGCAGGTTTACTAAAAAATGTTTTCCTGCGAATGTGCGAATGCAATCAAAATATAATGTGCATAATGTATTAACTAAGTAATAGAGCAACTTTTGTGAAAGTCTCAAAATCATAGCTTGAAAATTCTGAAAATTATCGTCGATAGAATAAGCTCGAAATCCGTTGTTCCCAAAAGGAAGCAAAAAGATGAGGGGTTGTATCCAAATATAGTAGTACGTGCAATATTGTGTACGCTATCTTGGCACTAATCAACAGATATTTGATACAACCCCTCATCTTTTTGCTTCTTTTTGGGAACAACGGATTTTGAGCAATAAAAGTTTACCTGTTTTTACACATACATTGATGATATTCTAATTTTTTATTTTGATTTGCATAATGAATTCAATAACATTTATCCGAATTGTTTACAAGATTTATATGACAAGAGAAATAGTTTTAATTAAATTTATCCGGATTGTTTACAGGATTTATATGACAAGAGAAATAGTTTTAATTTAAACACAAGAAATATGTCCCATTTGTTCGCTAATTTACATACAAAAATTCATTAATAAATTGATAAATCAAATTAATAGATTTAATAGCGTATGTAATAGTAATTTTAATTTTAATAAACAGGTTTTCAAAATTTTAACCATTCTATAACAATAATTACACATGCATATTTCTGCAATATTATTTGAAATTACATTTAAAGAAGCAGTGGCAACTATTCGGACTGATGACATGACCTAATCGAGGCTGGCTTCTGTGAAATTACTATGAAATTTCGGTTCTAAAGTCTTCTATAAAGAACGGGTTATTTTGGATGTAATAGTGACAGAAGGAAGCTGTTAGAATTGTATTTCCCTGGACATGTCTGTGAATCATGGTGAGAGAATTGTACGCTTTTTGTACACTGCAAAAAAAAAAAAAAAAATGTTAATTTTACGTTATAATACTGGCAGCTGGGGTGCCAGTATTATACTGTAAAATCAACAATTTCTTTTTGCAGTGTAGTTAACCTGTTGATGGACGAATGCTCAATCTGAAGTAGTAGTAAGAAGATATTTTTGATTCTCATATTACTTTGAGAGCGGATCTAGGTGGAGACCTTGCATTTCACGGTTTTTATAAAAATTAAATGATTTAAATATTTGAAGGTATGTAAAAAGTTCTTTTATTCAGTTATATATGTTATAGAAATTCATATTTAGTTATTTTTAATTACAATATCTTTTGCATTTACAGATATTTAGTGACAGTTTTACATCAAAGATTTGTATATTATGTTTGAATGTAAGCGTGACACGCCTTTCGAAACCTACTGGAATTGTTATTCTGGTGATGAGAGGGTGGAGTTTTTTATGCCTTTCCACCTACAGAAGAGAATAAGGCTGGTCTATCAACTTGGGATGTTTATTTGTTGTTTATTAATGTTTTTTTTCTTTTTTTAAAGTTATGATGCATTGAATACTTTTATACTCTGTTATTGTTAAATACTCAATAATTTAGCTTGTTATATACACCTGCTTTTTGAAATTGATATATTATAGATGCATGTTAATTGATTCATGTATTGAGGATTATACATATATATATATATATAAATGTGAGAAAGAGTTATTTTCCAGTACACAATGCTACACAGCTAATTTTTCATCGATTATTCAGTACCTGATTGATTTTAATCGCTTTATACAGACATTTAGAATACATATTGAGGTGAAGCTATATTAAATCAAATAAAAAAGCATTGGAATTTGAAATGGGTATGGCTCATTTTTATTGTATATTAAGAACTAAGATTTTTAAATACTTATTCGATACTTTACGTAACAAATAACATTAAAAATTAAAAAAAAAACTTTTTTTAGAAAACTACTAATTATGCTGTTTATGCAACTGAAAATACATTAGTTTTTTCCCCCATAGGTAGAAAATTACAAAATATGGATATGCTTAAACTCCTTATTCCTTACTATTTGAATTTATACAAAATATTCAGCGTTAATTTGATATATAAAATTTATATACTTTCCATTTACTTTCCATTTATACTTTTATACTTTCCGTTTTTATTTAGCATTGTTTTCATTTGTGATGTTTTCTCAGAATTGTTTTTATCCAGTACGTTTCTTTATTAAAACAATGCTGAAATGCGAATACTTTTCATAAATCATTCAAAACGGGTGAATATTTTTTCGTAAGAATAATAAAAATAATACTTTATTTTGTACTTATTTGAAAATGGTCTGATCCCAATAAAATTTTGTGTTTTTGGACTTCAAACATAAAAATGCAAAAATAGTCTGAACAAAAACGGAGCTTCATGAAAAAAGTTAGATAAATAATCTAGATGAGATGGAAAAAACCAGAACTAAGCTTTGGATATATATTTAAAAATTCAAACAAGTCAAGCTGATGTATACATAATTTTTTACAGGCTTAGAGGTTATCTGCTATTTTATTCAATTACGCTTCTTAAAAGGTCTAAAAAGGTTAAAAAGGTAGTACACTTTAGAGTATAACAATAAAATAAGAATAAATAAAATTTTAAGACTTCGCGTTTTTTAAGTATATCATTCATTTTAGTTATTTAATGCAATATTATATGCAGTTTATATGTGCTAGAAACTGTTATGTAACTTTTGTGTACATTAGTTCTATGTATCTTCGTTCATTTTATTAAATATGTTTCAAAAAGAGCTATCACTTCATGCTCTTATAATTCTCATTGCAAGGTTTTAGGTTTTCTAATTATCCCATCAAGAAATAATACAAAATACACGTTTTATAAAACTTTTTTTATGGACTGTAGTTAAATATTGCATTGCTCTATGAAACAGAGTTCGATCCATTTTGATTTCTCGTCATTAGAAAAGAAAAATGTGAGTAACTATTTTAAATAACATTTAAAGAAAATAACCTAATAAAAAAATTAGGGAAAATTCTTACGATCTGTATAATCTGAGAAGATTTAGCTTGATTATACTATAGGTTAAACATATGGACAAAGTTGAAGTTCCTATATATCGCTAAATTTCGAATAATTAAAAATCGAATAATTAGTGGTTTTCTAAAAAAAGTTTTTAAAAACCCATTTTGCTATGACATTACCTTTTATCTCCAGGTAATAAGTTTGACACATAATCTAGAGAAAAAAAAATGCAAATTAAAAATTTAATCAATACGCTTTTAATACAAAATTTAATGCTGTATAATCTGTAATAGACTTAAATGCAAAATTTGAACAAAATGTGTTTGTTATAAACAGGGCTTGACAAATGCGGTCGCCAGGTCGCCACTGGCGACCAAATTATTTAATCTGACGTTTTTGTTCGTTTGTTTGATTTTCTTTTGTAGAAAAATGGACCTAAGAAATGAACATAAACGATATTTTTCTCTCACCCCTACTTGTTCGCGCAAAGTAGTGTTCTTCCTTTTCTCTCGTACTTTTAGTGGAAGAATCAAGTTTAAAAGGCATTTTTCATCTATTGTGCAGAAAACGCCATTCTTTTCCGCTCTAGGCAATTAGTACGTTACGCGATTAGAAAGTGTGTGTGTGTGTGGAGTTAATTAAAGAAAGTACGAAATAGTGTCAATCCAGCCTCTGTGGCATCTAAAATGAGATATAATGCTAAAAAATGCTCAAGTTTTTTTTGTAAGTTTTAAATTAAATTTTCGTGATCGTAATTAAAACAGATTAATTTATCACATTCATTTTAAAGAATAATGACATATAAGTGATTATAAGTAATTGATATAATGTAAATCTATCAAACTAAATTAAAATTTTCAGAATAAAACATAATACTAATATAGTACTAATGTAGCCTAGTATTATGTACTACGTAGCTAATAATTCTAAACTATGCCTCTTATTATTTTTCCTTAATTAATTCATAAATCATGTTTGTGTTTTATTTTAATCAGTGGCGGAGGAAGGGAACGGGGGTAAATATTTTTTACTGGCGACTACAATTTTTTTGCTGGCTACCACATTTCACCAAATTTGTAAAGCCCTGGTTATAAATATGATTTCAGTCAAAAACTTAAAAGAGAATTTCGCTGTAACCAGCTCCTGGTAAGGTACGACCCTGAAAACATTTACATGTGCGTTGTTATCGAGAATGAACTTGTATACAGAATTTGATCAAATTCAGTTCGTTAGATAGTTGATTTAAACCAAAAAACACAAAAGAATGTTAGCCCGTGAATCCTTGTCTCTGATGATGTATGACCCAGAAAATACTTGAATCGTGTTACATCGTCATCAGTAATAAACTTGTATATAGAATTTGAACACAATCGGCTCCTTAGATATTTGATTTTAACCAGCAAACGCAAAAGAATGCTAGCCATCTGAGCCGGTCTCTAATGAAGTAAGATCCTGAAAACACTTGAATCGTCTTACATTGCCATCAACAATGGACTTGAATACAGAATTTGAGAAAATTCGGTTCGTTAGATATATTTCATTTTAAACAAAAACGCAAAAGAATGCTAGCCCATGGATCATGTATCTGATGAAGTAAGACCTTGAAAACACTTGAATCGTCATACATTGTCTTCAACAAAGAACTTGTACACAAAACTTGAGACAATCGGCTCGTCAAATGTTTGATTTCAACATAAAATGTAAACGAATATTAGATCCTGGTGCAGGTCTCGGGTAAGATAAGACCTTGAAAATACTTGAATTGTCAATAATTGTCATCAACAATGAATTTGTATACAAAGTTTGAACAAACTCGATACGTTAGATGTTTGATTTCAACCCATGAAACCTGTGTCTGAAGATGTATGAATATGAAAATAATTGAATCATCTTACATTACCATCAACAATCAACTTGTCCAGAAAATGTATGCAAAAAAAGTATGCGTTTTATATGTAATTTCAATGCAAAAAATGTTTTTTTTTACGGTCCTTCTTCCTGCTGTGTTATGACCCTTACAATCATTTATATTATTTTTAATGTCAACATCCCTTTTTCAATGCACATATAAAACGCAAAACGATGAATGGGATATCATTCGACACGTTTTTGAACAGAATTTTGACATAGTACACTCAGATTTCGTTAAAATACGTTGTTTGATTAATATTTTCAGTTTATTAAAATTAATGAAAAACATACCAGCAAGCCAATAATCTAAAAAATTACAATGCGAAAGTCTCGCACGGGTCCACTGGTACATGAATATTGCAAGGTCATCGAGAATGAAGTTGGGTGCAAGAAATTCGATTCATCAGAAGTAAGTCAAAATTCCATTTCAAAATTCGACCCAGGCTTCCAAACAGACAACAAACAAAGTTAAATAAAAGGGTGTAAAAATATATGCTTCTATATTTTTTCATCTTTAGTAAATGTGTGATAATTATGACACACTTGCTTACAATATTATTAAAAACAATATATCGAAATGGTATCGTTGGAAAACTTTAATTATTTTTCGCTTCATATCAAAGCAGTTATGGCATAAACTTCCCAAAAAATAAAATCGTCAGTATGTTTACTTTTAGAAAATTCTAACAAGAAGCTCTCCTTTTATAAAAAAAAAATGTCATAAAAAATAGATTGAAACTTTTCCAAAAGGGGAAAAAAAAGTCCCTTTTTATTTTTTCCACGAGATTGATGCAAAATATATACGCGGAAACGACCTGCTATTTCATGAAAGCACGACTGATGCTTTTTTAAAGCAATGTAAAACAAATCGTGCCTTGATTTTCCTTTTGCTTTTATCGGGGAATTCAAATGAAATCAGTACATCTATACAACATTCTTAAGTTGAATATATATCGTTACATTTCTTTTTTATCCTTAAAATATTGCACCCTTACTTGGATGTTTTTCTGTGTATTAACGATTTAGAATGTGCACACAGTATGATCAATAAAATAAGTTTTTCATTATATAGTAAGTTCCATTATATATTTTTCTGTATCTAATAAGTGCAAAGCAGCTTTAAATATCCAATAAGTATAGTATTTTATTTAAATGTATATATATATATATATATATATATATATATATATATATATATATATATATATATATATATATATATATGAAGGCGGTATATCCTACAATATTTTGAAGCATCAATTAAGACAAAAATGCTTAATACAAACCCAGCCAATGAAACAAAAGTAAATTGATTTTTTTATCTGTAATTATTGAAACAAACATTATTACGTCTCATAGGGGACTATGTTACATCGATAACTACTGAATCTCACCAGTTTTGACTCTAAATTCAGTCATACACTTTCTACTAGTAAATTATATTTGTGCAATGTATACTGGCGAATTTTATCTCTAACAATATCGAAAAAAAAACAACAACAATAGAACGGATCGATTTTTGATTTCAACACCTGTGATTTAATGCATACTGCATACTGCATTATCGTGCGGTACGTAGTCCGATTTCTGTAACTTTCCTGTTCATTGTGCTGTAAATTCTATCTCATCAAAAACGTCACCTGTAAAAAATGCAGCCAAGTCTCGTGACTCTTTTTCCGTAAAAAGTTCTGAGATCGTATAAAGCCAAGTTCAGCTATCTTATTAACTCTGAAATTTTCATTCACAAATCACTCCTAGTCTCTACATCTTTAGTTAAATATTATTTTGTGACTTGGCAATTACGCAGCACAGGGAAGTTATTACACCTTACTATGTTATAGGATGGGATGGTATTATTTGATTAAGACTAATTATATACATCACATTCTCGTGCTACGTAATTGCCAAGTCACAAAATAATATTTAACTAAAGATGTAGAGACTAGGAGTGATTTGTGAATGAAAATTTCAGAATTACTAAGATAGCTGAACTTGGCTTTACACGATCTCAGAACTTTTTACGGAAAAAGAGTCACGAGACTGGGCTGCATTTTTTACAGGTGATGTTTTTGATGAGATTTCACTTCTTGTTGTAAGTAATCCTCCTTTTCTTGATTTTCTGTTCTTTTTGGAGATCATCCACTGATTTTCGCTAAGTCCACACTCTGTCCCTATTATTTACAGGTATCAAAAATTTGAAGCTTTAGTTTCTTTTGCAAAGTACTGTAGATAAAATGAGATTTCAGGTGCCTAGGCAAGCACTAAGTTATAGGAGGGGGAGTGTCAAAAGTACTCTCAATTGCTTCCAGGATAGGTGTTACCCATCTGAGATATTACTCGCAGCCCTAGATACTTGATATTTAGCATAAAAGAACTTTTTAGTATAAAAAGAAAGCCAAAATTAAAATTTCCGGAAATTTCCAATAAATCAAACTATATATTCATTTTTTCGATGTTTTTTTTTTTCGTTTTTTTTTAGTCTTTTTTTTTTATTTACGGATTTTTTAATTTTTCTTTACTTTGTATACTAAAATCTACCTTTCTGCCAAATGATAAGCTTCTAGGACTACAAAATCGAATTATTTTCAAATTTTAGACTTTTTATAAATTTATTGATTTTTCGATTTTAATTCTAAGTTACCTGATTGTCATGCCAATATAGTAATTCTTTGACCCGTCTTCTTAGGATCATTTAGGTTCAATTTAGAGATAAATCAAGTGAATCTTAGAGTCACCATGATTTTATTTAGAAACGCCTATCAAGCCATAACCAGCCAGTAATGTCGGGAGGGTAAGGGGAGCTGTGATAATTTTTGTGGGCTAACATCATTTAACAATCCATATTTCATATGCGAAGTAAATAGAGTATAACCTGTGAAAGAAAACAAACCTGTCTATAAAGAAATCGCCTATAACGTAGCCAGTCTATAGCGGAACTTTTCTATAACGAAATTCGTAAACGAAAGAAAAGAAAACCACAATCCGAGAAAATAACATAAAACAATTAGGGGTACTAGCTAATAGGACAATTATCTTAAAACTAATGTTTCTAGCAGTACAAAATCAAATTGATTTCGAATTTTCGATTTTTTAAAGATATTTCGATTTTTCGATTTTATTTTCGAATTTAACGAATTTTCTAATTGTTCCTTTTATTGAATAGTAAATACTACCTTTACACCAAGTTTTAAGTTTCTAAGACTACAAGATAAAATTATTTTCAATTTTTGATTTTTTCGATTTTTTTTTTTTTTTTTATAATTTTCTGGTTTTTTTAACTGTTTTCTTATTTTGTAATATTTATTACAAATTTCAAGTTTCTAGCGCTACAAAATCGAATTATTTTGAAATTTCCGATCTTTTTCGAGTTTTTTATTCTATGTTCGAATTTATTGTGTTTTAATTTTTCCTTTTTCTGTATCCTAAACAATAAGTTTACACCGAATTTTAAGTTCTAAAGCTACAAAATCGAATTTTTTCAAATTTTCGAATTTCGAATTTTTTTTCGAATTTTACAGATTTTTATTTTTTTATTTTTGTGTATCCTAAATACTACCTTTATTCCAAATTTTAAGTTTCTAGCTCTACAAAATCGAATTATTTTCAAATTTCCGTTTATTTTCGATTTTTGTTGTGTTTTTAATTTTTTTTTCTGAATCCTAAACACTTCCTTTACACCAAATTATCAGTTTCTAAGACTACGAGATCATATTACTTTCAATTTCTCACTTTTTCTGTTCTTTCTTTTTTTTTTTTTTTTTTTTTAATTTTTGAAATTTTCGATTTTTTTTCGAATTATCCATATTTTTTAATGTTTCCTTATTTAGTATCTTAAATATTACCATTATTCCAAATTTCAAGTTTCTAGCGCTATGAAATCGAATTATTTTCAAATTTTCCTTATTTTTCGATTTTTCCGATTTTGTTCGATTTTTTTTATTTTATTTTCGAATTTTATTGCGTTTTTATTTTAATTTATTCTGAATCCTAAACACTATATTTACCGCGAATTTTAAGTTTCTAAGGCTAAAAGATCAAATTATTTTAATTTTTTCCATTTTTTTCGAATTTTTCGGATTTTCGAAATTTTTTTTTCGAATTTTCCGGATTTTTTTAATTTTTCCTTATTTTGCATCCTAAATACTTCCTTTATTCCGAATTCCAAAAGTTTCTAGCGCAACAAAATCGAATTACTTGCAATTTTTCGATTTTTTTCGATTTTTCGATTTTATTTTCGATTTTTTTTTTGGTGTTTTAGATGTTTTCTTTTTCTGAATTCTAAACACGACCTTCACACCAAATTTTAAGTTTTTAAGACTACAAGGTCGTGTTATTTTCA
This sequence comes from Maratus michaelseni, assembly GCA_963931845.1. Classification (NCBI taxonomy): domain Eukaryota; kingdom Metazoa; phylum Arthropoda; class Arachnida; order Araneae; family Salticidae; genus Maratus; species Maratus michaelseni. The sequence goes on along the minus strand of OZ007589.1, from coordinate 313,643,162 downwards.
ATTTTCAATTTTTTTCGAATTTTTTGAATTTTCGAATGTTTTTTTTTTTTTTTTTTTTTTTTTTTTTTTTTTGTATCCGAAACACTAGTTTTATTCCAAATTTTAAGTTTCTATGGCTGCGGGATCTACCCAATCTTTTTGATGACGCGAGAGTGAGTGAGTGTGTGAGTGACAAAAAATCGAAACTTTGAGTTCATATATCGTCTGCACTAATTTATGGGTATTTTTCGAATTATTCATATTTTTTAATTTTTCCTTATTTAGTATCTTAAATATTACCTTTATTCTAAATTTCAAGTTTCTAGCGCTATAAAATCGAATTATTTTCGAATTTTCCTTATTTTTCGATTTTTCCGATTTTTTTTTATTTTTTTATTTTATTTTCGAATTTTATTGCGTTTTTTATTTTAACTTATTCTGAATCCTAAACACTATCTTTACCGCGAATTTTAAGTTTCTAAAGCTAAAAGATCAAATTATTTTAATTTTTTCAAATTTTTTTGAATTTTTCAAATTTTTGAATTTTTTTTTTCGAATTTTCCGAATTTTTTAATTTTTCTTTATTTTGCATCCTAAATACTACCTTTATTCCGAATTCCAAGTTTCTAGCGCAACAAAATCGGATTTTTTGAAATTTTTCGATTTTTTTTCGATTTTTTCTATTTTGTTTTCGATTTTTTTGGTGTTTTTGATGTTTTCTTTTTCTGGATGCTAAACACTACCTTCACACCAAATCTTAAGTTTCTAAGACTACAATATCGTATTATTTTCAATTTTTAGTTTTGATGGAATTTGCTGAATTTTCGAATGTTTTTTATCCGAATATTCCGGATTTTATAATTTTTCCTTGCTTTGTATCCTAAACACTACCTTTTTTTCAAATGCCAAGTTTCTAGGGCTACGGGATCTACCAAATCTACCTAATCTTTTTGATGACGCGTGAACGAGTGAGTGAGTGAGTGACAAAAAATCGAATGTTCGAGTTCATATATCGTCTGAACTAGAAAAGACAGAAAGTTGTAATTTTAAATTTTGGTCCTGTGTGCCAAATACTCTAGAAAAACGAAGTTTAAAATTTTTGGGATACTCCAGCGCGGAGATATGGAGGGGTCAAAAGTGCCCTGAGTTGCTTCCAGAAAAGTATGCTTACGGCCGTGCTTTCTCGACTTGGCGAACTGAAACAACACGAATTGAAACGAATTGAAACAAACATTATTACGTCTCATAGGGGACTATGTTACATCGATAACTGCTGAATCTCACCAGTTTTGACTCTAAATTCAGTCATACACTTTCTACTAGTAAATTATATTTGTGCAATGTATACTGGCGAATTTTATCTCTAACAATATCGAAAAAAACAAAAAAACAACAACAATAGAACGGATCGATTTTCGATTTCAACACCTGTGATTTAATGCATACTGCATACTGCATTATCATGCGGTACGTAGTTCGATTTCTGTAACTTTCCTGTTCATTGTGCTGTAAATTCTATCTTAGGCTAACTGTTCAATTTTATGACAATGATTCATAAACAAAATCTTGGAACAGTGTTGCCAGATGCTAGATATTTAGATTGCTTGATTGCTACCACCTTTTTTTAATTGTAATATTCGTCTTATTTAATGTCTCGTTAAATAAGACGGATATTACTATTTTAAAAATCTGATAACAATCAAGGAATCTGAATTAAAAAAAAAAACCCGCCCAACTAGCAACACTGATGGAGTACACGAGCCGGAATATACAGTGTGTCCCAAAAAGGAGTACCTATTTTTAAATTGGAATAACAAACAAACGAATAGAGTTATTAAAAAATTTCTTGCAGGAAACGGATGTGTGAAGTTTGGAATTTTGTTTAGAACACTTTATTATGATAGTTCAAAATCTGACCAACAGATGGTGCTACAGCACATTTTGGTGGCTATATGAATTAACGGAGCATGCGTAAAGACCAGACAGAAGTAGACGTGGTCAGTGAAAGTTCATTAGTAACCATTTCAAGGGAAACAGTAGTTGTCGTTGTGTAAATTTTTCAAAATTGTTTATTCGTTCGAAGAGAGAAGAGAGAATTTTCATTGTTTTAGAATATCACAGACTGGGTGAAAGTTTCACATCAACAAGAAGGAGCTTCCAGAAAAGATGTAATGTAAAGAAAGGTCCGTGGCCGAAGGCAATAAAGCAGTTATGGGAAAAGTTTCAGCGAACTGATAGTGTTGCGGATGGATTGACGGGGACCGTTGGACGACATCGGTCGTCAAGAACAACAGCAAATGTTGAGGTTGTTCAGAATACCATTGCACGCACTCCAAAAACCTCTATTCGCAAAACTGCAGCTGCCTGTGGGATAAGCAAAACAACTACGCACAGAATTCTGAAAATATCCCTTGAAATGTTTCCATACAAATTGCAAACGCAGCAGCCACTACAGGATACTTCCATTGATGGAAGAATCGATTTTGCAAACGATATGCTGCAAATGATTGATGGTGGCGACATTCAAACAAGCCAAATATGTTTTTCTGACGAAGCACATTTTCACCCGGATGGCTTCGTCAATAAACAGAATTGGCGAATCTGGGGTTCTGAAAATCCTCATGTGTGTGTTCCACGATCGTTGTATGCAAAAAGAATTACTGTATGGGCAGCTTTATCCAGCAGAGACATTATTGAACCCATTTTCCTACAGGAAACAGTGAATACCAGTCGTTACGCTGAAATATTGCATGAATTTGTGGACATCCATAATGCCTTGGAAGATGTACCCGAAACATCCTGGTTCAGGCAAGATGCTGCAAGGCCTCATCGAACATCTGAGGTTTTCACTCTTCTTGAGGAATACTTTGACAACCGTGTGATTGCCTTAGATTACCCGAAATTTACCGGCAAGGGTATGAATTGGCCACCTTACTCACCAGATTTAAATCCGTGTGATTCTTTATTATCTGGAATATCTTATTATATCTTATTTGGGGCCATCTGAAGGATGTGGTTTACTGCCAAAATCCCATTTCGCTAGCTGAGCTCCAGAGATTAATCTCTCAAGAGTGTGCAGCCATTTCCGTACGGACGTTGCAGAAGGTGTGTGCTAATTTCATTCTAAGACTCCGACATGTTATTGTGATGAATGGAGGACATATTGAAAATATTACCATTTAATTTTCAAATATTTCTGATGAATGCAGTAGCCGCAGCGCCATCTGTTGGTAAGAATTTGAACTAACATAATAAAGTACTCTAAACAAAATTCCAGACTTCACACATCTGTTTCCTACAAGAAATGTTTTAATAACTCTATTCGTTTGTTTCTTATTCATTTTTAAAAATGGGTACTCCTTTTTGAGACACCCTGTACGTGTATTAATAAATTGAATGCATACTATGAAGAAACTTTATGAACGTGAATCGCTAAGTTTCACGAATAAGAAAGCAAATATTAAATGCGAGTTTTCAGATGCTGAATATAGCTGAATATGTCTTTTCATTTGTAGAGCATCCAGATAATAAAGAAGCGTCGAATTTTTTAATTTATTTTAGGCATGGATTAGGTGGATTTTAATTTTAGAATAATTCTCATGCGCTTCACTCCTGCAGGTCAGAGTGGAAGAGTGGTATTTATGGTACGGGATACAATGGAAATTAATAATATTGCAATATTTTGTAAATAAATGAAATATTTTATAAAAAGAAATTAAAACAAAAAAAGAACGAACGATGGTGTGATAAAGCTATCACATTCTTTATTTTTATTTACTTTTTATTTCAGCTCAGCACAGTTTTGCATTTCATTACGCGCTAGTCTTTTAATTTTTTGCCGGTAGTTCGCCATTCTTTTAAACCTGTTTATCGCCTGCCGACGCGCACTGTCGTTATTTTTAACTGGAGAGTACGTTTCTCTCTTTGCATCGTATCTTTAGTTTCGTTTTCAGTGCAGAAGCTGGCCTTGAGCTTGCCTTGCTTACAGCTGCTCCGCTTGTGCGTGTTACGCATGCGCCGCTGTTTTTTTTTTCAAAGTTTGCTCCTCCATTTTTCGGCTTTACCTCGCTATAAGCGATGCATTCAAAAGGGTGTGTGTCTGTTTTGGTCAAATTATAGCGCTTCTTTTAATTACCAAATCTTAATGAGTTCTTCACTTGCCTTTTTAATTTTAGCGTCATCCCTAATCAACTAATAAATTTGAAATACCGTTGCTTTCACTTTTTGTATTCTCCAATCATTTATATAAATACCAATGTCACTGGTTTTATATCAGAATTTTAATGAAAACGAAGCCGTAAAATATTTGTGAAAGAGTCGTCCGATCAGAGCTTCGGCTCGCATCCAAATTCGGCCTTTGCATTGAATTTAGGTAATTGTTGGCCGTTAGAAATATTTGATATTCTAAATAGTCTGTGATGCTGAAATTTATAATTTTAATTTAATGAATTTAAAAGTATATTCGAAAAAACTAAAGTTTTAAATTAGTTCCTCAAGAGAATCTATGGAAGTCGACCAGTTTTAATATTAATATTTTGACTATTTTTTGAATATTTTTATTATTTTAGTTCAACGATCGTTCTTAAGATGTGGAATTATTATAAATTCTTCTGTGAAGTGATCAACCAAATTCTGCCTTCCTTTTCTACTTACCAAGAAAATAAATAAAGATAGATTCATATTCAAAGGAGCCTCTTCACTTTTGTTTGCATGTCTTTATTGCAAGATTAAGTAAGATTATTTATTTTATTTTATTTTATTTTTTATTTTCCAAGTTTGACCTAAAGAACGCAAGCACACTTTATTGTGCTGGGTCTCTTACATCTTATAATCACAATTGTAATTTATTTAATTTATATACGATCAACTTCTTTAATATCTATCTAATTTTAATTAAAGTTTCTCTTCAATAGCAAAATATTATTTAACCTATGCTTCCTACTCTCCATCCTCTTAATAATAATTAATAACCTCACAGATGGTTGTAGTTGTAATTAATTTACGAAAAAATTAAAAGTACCGTTTTAATTTGTATAGAGCTCTTTATAACGGTATGTGGTTTATTTTCATACGGAATCATCTACAGATTGATATTCAACCTAACACAATAGCAACACAGTAATTTTATTTCCATTTAAGTTACCCTTACCAAAAAAAACGAGTTTATACAAATTGGCATCAATCTTGAGTGATAAATTAATGAAATACAAATATTTGAAAAATGAACCGAATTTCTTCAAAATGGTGGCAATCGGGTTGTTTAAATTGTTACAAAGGAACGGGAAATAATGGGAATTACTATATCTTTATTGAAGCCATTTTCTCATAACAGTTAAAGGTATTTTTTTTAAATAATTTGAACAGAAAATGCAGTCACGCTTTATAAAATACTCATTTCCATTTATAAAGCAGTTATATTTCCATATTTTATTTTCATTCTACTGATACAGTGTTTGAGTAGTTTGAGTCGCTAATCTCAGAGGAAGGCGAATTGCTTGAGTGAGTTAAAAAAAACAACTAAATATATTACTACAAATGCGTCTAAAAGACACAAATTTATTCGCTGGCTCTGAGATATTAGAACCTCAAATCAAAAGTGTGAATGTTTACATGCAAACTTGCAGTTGGCAAACCTGACGTCGAGTTTGAAAATATATTTATTAATAACCTATTGCGCTTTACAATATTTTTAAAACTGTGAATATGAGTATGAAAAGTACGTATGTAAATTTTGCAACGGTGAAAATTATGTTATGTTTAGATTTTATTGAAAAGAAAATTATATGCTTGTGTCAAAGTGCTTTTTGCTCATTTTTCATTTCGTAATACCAAAAATCAGAGACTAAATTGTTAATTTCATCTTTATTACTTATCTTTATTACATGTTATTCATTACTCATACGAAAAAAAAATTTATTTTGTGATAATTTTAAAAGTTGACGTTAATGGAAATAGTATTTTGGTAACTTCAGTTAAAAATAATAACCCATTGAAAGGCGATGGGATATTTTTTATACAATTTAATTTTAATCAAAATCTGTGCCAATTTGTTTTTTAACAAAATTTTACTTTTATAACTTTTGTAAAAAAAGCTGTAAAATTGCAGTGCCCTATTTTTAAATAAATGTTTTCTAAAGTTATGGTATGAATTTAACATTACAGAACCACAATTTATGGCTCCTGAAAGGGTTAAGAGTTAAACTAGCCAATGTAAGATGTGATTCTTTATTGTAATTATTTTTGTATGTTTATTATAAATTCAATCTAATAGTTCATTTTTTAACATTTTATTTCGTCGAATTTCGTCCCTTTCCACTTTGTATTATGTGTTTATGCAGTTATGCATTCCATTACTTTTTATGGTACTTCACTATTATCCCGTCGATCACTTTTCATAACAAAAAACTATCGCCAAACTGTAAGATTAAACGCCAAAAATGCAGTACCATTTACTTGATGTCAGAAGCATTATACGTGTTTGTTATGTAATCAAGTGGTTTTAATTCGACATTTTCGTGTATTTTTCATTATGTTTCACTGAATTATTTATTTCATTAATTAAAATAATAATTGTGTCCTTAAATTCTTATTTTTTATTTATTTATTTATTTTAATAGTCAAATGTCAACATTCTCCCGTTTATTTGGCGTTACAGTTTGGCGATAGATTTTTGTTATGAAAAGTGGTCGACGGGATAACAGAGAAGTACCCTTTTTATTTTAAATGATACTTTACAAAAGCACAAACATAACGCGCGTGCATATTCTAATAAATATGATTTTTAATATTAATTATTAATTAATAATGTAATTATTAAAATACACAAATAAAAACATGTATTTGTTTCATCACAATTAAAATTTGTCTGGTTGAAAACATCACAATGTAAATTTTGATGCAAACAGCTTTATTCCAAGAGTTTGAAATAGGATGTATGACTTATCGTTCGGATTTATTTTTTGCGTTAAATATAAATAAATTATTAAAAATGAGATAAATCAAACAACTACAATTATTAATCTACAATGTAAGCACAGCAGATGCTAGGTTTATTATTTTAATAAAAATAAATAAAAGAAACATTTTTAGAATGGCATTTTGGAAATAAAAAAATCTGTAACAAAAAATGTAAATCACAAATTGTTCATCAATAGATATTTTAAATGCTCGTTACTTTGAAGATATTCCAATGGAATAAAAAGATACATTTCATCTTTATATTGAGAAGTATCATATAAAATTGAAATATACAAAGAACGATAAAAAAGGTTGAATGTTTATTTCCGTTTCGAATATGTAATGGAAATACTTATCATAAATTTTCTATCTTAAAATTGCCTATCTTAAGTTTTCTATTTGTATTTCTTTTGTTTACTTTTGTTGAATTATTTAAAAAAGAGGCGAATCGAACGCATCAACCTTAATGAAAAAAACAGTAAATGCGAAGATAGTTTCGATATTTCGTATCTGCTGGTAAAGGAAGTTTTGAACGTACCTTTTGAAATACTTTGTATTATTGTATGGCATTATAAACATGATAGTCTTTTTTTTTCTTATAGATTCAGCAAAATAAACTGGAATAATGATGTTTTTTACGTGTCTATAAAGCTTTTAAAAGTAATATTAATTAATGTCTGTCATGAAGCATCAAAAATGCTACATAAAAAAATATTAGACATTTCAATTTAATGTATGGCATAAAAAACAAGCGAGAGAGAACATTGCTGCCCCTCCCCCCATAAAAATAAATAAATAAAAATAAATAAAAAATGAATAAAAGAAATAAGAGAATACTTGTATTTATGGCATATTGTATTTATGTGTCAGAATGTCTAATATTAATAAACACTTTTGAATTTCCAAATAATATCCATACTTTAAAATTCTTTATCTCAATACTTGGAACAGTAACCCCTCATTACATCGCGTCTCGGTACATCGCTTAATCGGATATATCGCGTTTTTTCGTTTCTCCCCACAAAAAGATGAAAAGTAACTGTAATAACTATTTTGTACTTTTGAAGTATATCCATATATGTGATAATAACATAAGAAACACTTTCTATTATAATTGTAAATAGGCATATAAACTAATCTTTGGTGACAAATATAAAGCATTTAGATTTAAGGGATAACCCTTCATAATTTTATTATTGCCTTCGCTTGTATCGTGCATTCGGATATATCACGACTTTTTGTTGTCTCCTAACAAGCGTTATAGGTGCTATTATACTCCATAATTAATACATTTTTTACATGCTTACATACTTTTGTTGCATACAACCTTATTTACATACTTTAATGCATTCATCTTATTCGCATCCATATTTCACTACATACAACATACACACATAATTTCACACAACAACGCACAGTACATATAATATACTTATAATAGATGCAACAACTGTTTTTGAACAAGCAATTATTAAGGGATTTCCTCAAAGCTACTACTCTATCGTTAATGAAGAAACTTCCATAATCATGATTCACCTGAACCTTAATAAATATGTATTTAAATATAGGAAATTTGCATAAACGGAGTGTCCTGTATTTTTTTATAACGATGCTTTCCAACAAATGAAAATAAAATGACCTTTTTTGCTTAAGCATTATAAAAACTACATGCTTTCATTTAGTGGAATTACTGAAATTTTACGTTATAAAATTAAAATTAAAATATAGACGGTCGTACAGTTATTACAAGATTTCTGATATATTCTACAATCAATGTATTTAAATAATTAAATATAATTTGATAAATTTTCATACTACAAAAATTATTCTAATACATGCATAATACATAGCGAGTTCACAAACTTTCATGAAAATTTGTATACCGTGAAAAATAACATTTCAAATTATTGCAAACGAAACGAAATGTTTGTAACTGAAATACAGAAAAAACAAAGCTGTTTACTATAAAGTCAACCAAATACTTTATTATTATTAAATTTTAAAAGTGTAAAAGAAAAGTAAAAAAAAAAAAAATCTTGCTTTTTGGTTCAAAGATTTTAGATGCCTTAGAAAACAATATTGAAAAAAATTTTACATCAAATTCTATAAAAAGTTTTAAAAACGTCTGAACATAAAGTAATTATGTTTGCGTTGTTCCGTTAGTCATTTTGCATTTCATTAAAGTGTTTTGCACTGACTACTCTGAACAAGACTGTAAGCAACGAAAATAAAAAACTGATATTTGTAAAACATAAAATTATTATTCTTTCAATGAAAGATAAGAAAAAAATATTGTATAATAAAATAACTATTTTTTACAAATGGTGAGTGTTCAAAATAAAAATATAAAGGTTGTTGAAAAACACCTTGTTTTTGCTTCATGAAAATAAAATAAAAATATTGGAAGGAAAACCCTCTTCTTGAACTAGGTTTTCTCTTGAGAATAAAGTTTAAAGAATACACATTTAAAATTCTGAGTGACAATTCTTTTTTAAAAAGTGTAGATCTGAAAACGTACATAAATTATTTATTTTTTAATTTTTATCAGATTGTTTGAAAGTGTCGGGAAATATTTTAAGAAATCCATTGTATTATTGAATACATAAAATAATATATACCGCAAAAAATACATAATAATTTTATTTAAACATAGTATTTGATCACACTTAAGCAGTTTCAACCCCATAGAGACGTAAACCTATACATTATTATCCAAATCGATCATGTTATCAAACAATTTGTCATATTGGCGATCCAACATTTTCTTAATAGAAATATCCTCGGGAAAATAGGATCACAGATTCCGAAATCAAATTTTCATCCATACAATATGCTACTTACTTTGCAAATTTGATTAATACATTTTTCCGTTTTCTGTATTTTGCTTTCTCCTAGAAGCAGGCTGTTATAGTTCCTGTCAAGAAATCCGGAGAGGACCCTACACTGACTAAGTGTTGCAGGCCCGTGAGTTTATTTCCTGTGCTGAGTAAGTTAACCCTTTCCGGCACAGTGGTCCCACTCCGGGCATACTTAATTTTAATTACAAACTTGCATACGGCACCAAGAATATTTTAATAAAATTTTGTTTCTATAATGAAAGCTTAAAATAAGGAGTTCATATTTTCTAAAAAAGTCGTTTGTAAATTCCGGTGTCAGTCAGCAAATTCTCATTTTACGAACAGACATTGTCTGTGTCGGAAAGGGTTAACTAAGCATAATTTTATGACTCGTCTCCAACAGTTCTGCACTGACTCTGCAACACAATTTGGCTTCAGGCATTTTACTTTTGATCCCTGCTTAGAATGGTAGAATTCATCCATGTGGGATTGGATAATTCGGAAATAGTTGGAGCTCTTTTGATTGATGTCGCAAAGGCATTTGGCACAATTTGGCACCGTGGCCTCATTTAGAAACTGCTAAAATGAACTCCTACCGGTTCTATCCGGTTTCTACAGACTTATCTTCTCGGAAGAACATTTATTGTCCAATTAATTCTCTACACTACGCCTTGGTAATGCAGGCGATCCACAGGGTTCTCAAGTGGGTACTTGACTCTACAAGATCGATATACACCACATACCTCGTTCCCCAAACACTTTATTGGTAATTTATGCGGATGCTATTGGAATCATGGTACACAACACTGACATGGTTCAACTACACTAACACCTTCAGTCACACATATTTTTACTTAAAAACTTTTTTTGCTAAATAGAGGATTAAATTTAACTCTAATAAATTTGCTACTATTTTTTTCTCAAGGAAATTATTCCTCCATTCCCTCTTAACTTAAATTGAGTCATTGGTGCACTTTGATCGAGAGTTTAAATATCTGGGTGTCTACTTTTATTTAAAACGTTCAAAAACATGTTATTTTAACACCTCAACTTTCAGAACATATTGCGAACGAATAATGCAATTACTATGTTAAAGCATACGTAAAGAAGTTATTCAATCTCTTAAGCTTTTAAAATACTAATAATTTATTCACATTTAAACACAATATAAACATTTCAAGCTTTTTCTACAAAATATATTCAAACAGTAAAACATTCTTTCTTTTTTTACTTTACATCTTATAAAAAATGCACCACGAAAATTAAAAATGAGAGGATTATACTAAAATAATAAAACATGGACAGTAGATCTAACAGTACCTAGAGAGTACTCTAACTTGGCGCAAACACATAGAATATAGCACTCGAAAATTTTACAAAACTAAGAATCATTTTACTCACCTCCTGTATAGTGATGAGATGACTATGGCAAATAAAGAGTTGTTATATAAAATGATGCTTAACCAGATACTAATGATGCTATACCAGAACTATTGTGCTCATATTTGGGGTTCTGAGGCAACTTCCAATATCCGAAAAATTCAGTTTGTCCATAATTAAGTTCTAAGAGGTGTCAGGAAAGCGTCCTGCTATTCCAAGAACCAAACCATTCATAATGACCTTAAAATAAATCCTATTAGGAAATTTATTAAAAATAATGCAATAAACTTTTTTGACAAAATTCAATCTCTTTCTAATCCCGAATTTTTCAATCTCTTTGATTATGATGAACAGGCAAGTTTTAGATGGTCTCGCGTTGTCCCTCACACCCCGGAAGTTATTAAACCCTAACTTCATTTTACAGTTTCCTCCGCTAGTTATTCCAGGAATCAAACCATTCGGTTGATTCCTGCGGTTGCATACCTCCGTGAGCCTTTTGCATATATTTATTTGTATATACCTTTTTATGTGCGCTCGTAATTATATAAATACGTAGTACCTATAGTCGTCGTCTGGTCCGTCCGTCTGTCTGTCCGTCTGTCCGCATATAACAGTGCAAAAACTACCCAACCGAATGATTTGAAATTTAATATATATAATAGTACCAGAATTTTGTCGAGTAATTTCAAATTTTATGAAAATCGAATCAAAACGTAGAAAGATATTAATAAAAATATTTATAAAGTAATTTGAAATTTTTTTAAAATTTAAATCGGTAATTCCTTGTTATAGCAGCTTCCGAGGATTAATCGTCAAGCGAATGAGATGTATCGCCAAGTTATCTGACATGTTTTACGTTATAGTCATATATGACGTATATGACATTTTATCTATATAATAATAACCTCTATGACAAAGTTAGAGTCACATTCTTCATTCTATTAAATCCTATCATACGTAATTAATTCAATGATATCCCATGATAGGTTGCCATGGTTATTACGTCATATTTAAGATGAAGTCATATTGTTTCCTTATTTCTGATTGTAAAAAACGAATTTGTACACTAAAATTGTTTAATTGTAGCAATCATATAATTTACCAATAGTTTTTTGGATAGATGTTTCCAAAGAAATAGATGTTAAATGGAAAAAGAATCTAAATATGGATGTCAAGTTCTGGAATTTCCAGTAAATGTCAATAAAAGATAAAATGTTGCCAACTTAAAATGTACTTATTTTTTTACGAAAATTGATCATATCATTTTAACAGATGATATAAAGCATTTCACTGAAATAATAACAGTACGAATGCACCTCATTTGTCACGTTCGACGTACAATTTCCAACTTGTTGTATATAACATTATTCTCTTATTGAATTATATTTTAACAGTAAAGATTTTGTAGGCTTTTTTAAAACTTTTATTATATCTATATCATTTTTTGAATTTAAATTTGTACTTATTTTATTTTTGGCCGAAAACACGAAATAAAACATTAGAATTTGCATAAAAAACAGTTTTTTTTTTAATTTACTTTAACAATATCGAAGACAGATATATTTTTTTCATGAGAAAATACATTATTTGTTGTAAAAGGCCAGGATAAAAGTACTTTTCCGCAGTTGTAACTTATGGATTGTTTAAAAGCGAACAGTTTGTAAATATAAACAAAAGCTAAATGTGTTGTTCAAGAAAGAATGTGAATTGATCTCACAAAACTATATTTTTTATAAGGTAGTATTTGGTGTTTTATTAAGGCCGATTATGCTCGCGAGAGATTTAGGCCCAGGAGGAGGAGGTTAGTTTTCCTTCGTTGGGATCTTTCTGGGAGAACCTAACTCGTATTTACGCAAGCACAATGCTTGAGGTTTGAAGAAAATCGCGGAAAACTCAGAACGGTTAGGCCGATGAGTGCGACACGGGTTTGAACCCAGAATCTTCTGTTTACTAGCTTTAAGAACAGATCATTTTAGCCGCTGATGGACTTTATTTCTTATAAGGAAAATATAGTTATTATTCCTCATCCAAATAATATAAAATATTTTTTCTAAGATAATTAAATACGTATACTAGAAAGCAAACGTTTGTCAGAAACTCAATTTCAATCTATGTTAAGAAAATACCACTTCAGAAAGCTAACGTGTATTTTTGCACAACATTGATGTTTGTGTAAAAGCAACTAACTGACAATCTAGCAATCTATCAGCAATCAATGTCTCTAAACAACACATTTTAAATGTATCTCAAATCAACTAACACAATCAACTAACAATTAAATAAGTTCACATTCCAATTTAAATTAGAATTAAAATTTTAAGAACTTATTGAATTTAAATGTGAAAATTAAATTAAAATGTACTTAAATGAAATTGTAACTAAAGACATGTGAGTTAAAAATAATAGAAGTAAAATAATTTTAAGGATTGGATAAATAAAACAAAGAAGATATAGTAGTAAACCACACAATAACAAAACAATTAAAATTGAATTTAGAAAGCAGAACAATATCGTCTCAATAATTTAATATATTGTTAGCAATTTATCATATTAATGATTTTAATTATAATTTTTTCCATCTACACTGTTAAAAATTTGCAGCAAACTGCCCAGTCATTCGACTGTTTTTGCAGAAAACGGTTACATAACCGTAATTGAACTCTATTTTGACCATAATATGGGCAATAATATAGTCAGAATAAAGTTGAATTACGGTTATGTAACCGTTTTCTATAAATACGGTCGAATGACTGAACAGTTTTCTGTAAATCTTTAACAGTGTACCTCCAACCGACGTCTTATCCTGAATTGAAGCTTTTCAATGAGATATCGACCATTTTGGCGATCCTATTCTATTATATAAATTTCCATGTTACCTTATTTAATTATCTATGACATGCTAATTGATTACTGACACTTCCTTATTACATAGCCGCCAAACATCCGTTTTTTTTCTCAAGTCAAATAAACATAATTTGAATCTGGCGAAATTAATGACATGTCTTTTGTTTTCATTGTGTTTATATATAAAATTATTTTATTTAAAGAAACTTGTGGCTTTATTTGTAAAAAAAAAAAAAAAATTGAAAAGGTTGGCAGTTATGTTATTTATTAGCATTACAAACCTTAATATGTTATTTTGTTTAAATAATAAATGCGATTCTGAAGTAAATATGACTATCGGAAATGTTACAAAAATTATTTCCATGGAAAACACCTTACTCGAATTAATCGCAATTCCTTTTGGAAACATATTATCAATATTTTTAAACCATATTTCGAAAAAATGTCTAAACTTTCATTTATTGTGGTATAATGCTACATTCATCATCTGTTTTGGAATAAGCAATACATAAAATAATCTTATTAAATATGCTACAGAAATGTCACTTTAACGATATGAAATCTGCTTGTATCATGTCTTTAAATTGTGTATTATTGTAGATGATAGGTATGTCATTTATATTTGATCACAAATTTTATGATGCAATAACCATTTACGTTCAAACGAAAAAATACGTGATTTGAGTATGGTATTGACACGCGAGTCAAAATTTGTTATTTATATCTTTGGAAGGTTAGTTTTTGTTGCCAGGAAAAATAAAGCTCCAGGTGGTGTTTCTCAGAATTACTTTAAAACAAAAAAATTCTGAAAATATTCAGTACATTAATCATATATTTTACAAAATATCTTGATCCATTAACATCATTGTAAACAATTAATAATCGATGATTGACTCGTAAGTTATGATTTGTTTACAGGTATTGTCTTCATCAAAATTAGTTATTTTAAGGAACTGCACATCTTTAAAATGTCATAATGTTTTATTTATATCTCTGAAAAGCTAGTTTTTGTTAACAGCAAAAATAAAATTTCAGATGGTATCTTTCAGAAGTATTCTTTGATATAAAAAAAAAAAAAAAAAAAAAAAAAAAAAAAAATCAGAAATTATACTGTACATTAAATATAAATTTTTCAAAATATGATGACCAATCATTGTAAACAATTAATAATTGATGATTGACTCATAATTTATAGCCATGATTTGTTTGCAGGTATTGTCTTCATCAAAGTTAATCATTTTAAGGGAACAGTACACCTTTAAGAGATCTCGTCGGTACCATGTCAAACTATCGAATCTGAAAAAAATGCATTGTTCATTGCTTTTTAAAATGAGCCGATTGTCACCGCTAAATTTTATTAGAATTTTTTGCCTAATAAAAATACTAATAACTTTTCTGAGAACAGGGTTATCAGTTTGACCTCAATTTTTATTTAGAGATGCCGAATTCATACTGGAAATTTTGAGAGAAAAATTTTTACTTTATGTAATCACGAAATATGCCATCATTATATAAATCTAAAATTTCTATTTTAAATTTCTGGTATGGATTCGAAATTTTTGAATGGGAAAGGAGGCGAAACTGGCAACACTGGTGATGTTGCAACCCTGAAACCCTATTAAAATTTAGTAGTGACAATCGGCTTATTTTTAAAAGTAACGAAAAATGCATTTTTTCACATTCGATAGTTTGACATGGTGGCGACGATGTCAAAATGTCTTATTTATATCTCTGCAAGGCTAGTTTTTGTTACCAGGAAAAATAAAGCTCCATGTGGTGTTTCTCAGAAGTACCCTTCGACATAAAAAAAAACTATACAGTACATTAAATATATATTTTACAAAATATATGTTGGTCCATTAACATCACTCTAAACAATTAATAATCGATGATTGACTCATAAGTTAGATCCGTGATTTGTTTACAAGAATTGTCTTCGTCAAAGTTAGCCATTTTAAGGGAACAGTACACCTTTATGATGTTAAAATTTCTTATTTATATCTCTGCAAGGCTAGTTTTTGTTAATAGAAAAAAATTAATTTCCAATTGGTGTTTCGGAGAAGAACTCTTTAATATTAAACAAAAAATAATAAAAATTACTCAGTATATTAAATATATATTTTACAAAATATGTTGATCCACTAACATTACTGTAAACAATTAATAACTCTGGTTTACAAATTTAAACATTTTTTATATATTTTTGATAAAACACCTATTTTATTATTATACTACCTCTTACTAAATAAAGGCTGTATTTGAAAAAAAATCTATCACGTCACACTTTTAATATTTTTGCATTTTTCAATATTCACATTTTTAATTCTATAATATATCTATCACGTCACATTCAACCTGCACGCATTGTCAACTTGGATTCTATATTCTGTTTTCTTGGGTTTTAGTGAGCTAAAAAGGTTTTGTTTTTGATAAAATGTCTAATAGAGTGTGTAAATTAAATTCTGATCGTTTTTGTTACGTTTGTGGACAACTTATATTCGCAAAAAAAAGGAAGACCGATATCGGAATGTCTTAAAACAGTATATTTGCATTATTTTGGATTGTAAGTGAGTAATCAAGATAAAAAGTGGGTCCCACGTGTTTTTTGTGAAAGCTGTAAGCTTATTCTTATATGCTGGACTTAGGGAGAAAAATGTATCTTTAATGTGAATCACCAATGCTGTGGAGAGAACCTTCAAATCACGAAAATGACTGTTATTTTTGTTTGACGAAAGCTGCAGGCTTTAATTAAAAAATAAACATAAAATTCAATATCCTGACATTCCATCAGTCTCAAAATCCTTGTGAGAGACTTGCAACTATCTAGATCTAAGGCAGAGATTCTTGCTTCTCGTCTATAACAGTGAAGCTTATTGACACCAAATACCAAAGTAGTTTATTACCGAAATCGAAGTCAAATTTTCAGCAGTTATTGAATCACAAATGATGATTTTTGTCTTTGCAATGATATTTCTGAACTTTTTGATGCTATGAATCAAAATTATGATCCAAATGCACGGAGTTTATTTATCAATTCCTCTAAATATAGCTTGAAAGCTATATTACTTCATAACGGTAATATAAAACCATCTTTACCAATTGGCCATGCCGTAAACAGTAAAGAAACCTATCAAACAATGTCTCTTTTAATGAAAATGATACAATATGAACAGCACAACTGGAAAATATGTGGCAATTTAAAAGTAGTTAGTATGTTACTGGGCTAATAGGGCGGGTATACCAAATATTCATGTTTTTTGTGCATGTGGGATAGTCGAGCTAAAGAACACCATTACATCAAACAATATTGGCCTGTCCGAAATGAATTTACTCTAGGAAAAATTAATGTGAAATAGTGGATCCGCAAAATATGATTCTACCACCATTACACATTAAATTGGGCCTAATAAAAAATTTCATCAAAGCCATGGATAAAAACAGTGCTGTTTTTAAATATTTACACATAATTTTTCCAAGTATTTCAGAAGCAAAATTAAAAGAGGGAATTTTTATCGGTCCACAGATACGTAAACTGATGAAAATAAGGGCTTTGAAAAACTTTTTTCTTCTAATGAAAAAAATGCTTGGGATTTCTTTAAAACCAGTCGTCCATGGATTCTTAGGAAATCATAAAGATGAAAATTATGAAAAAAATATTTCTGTTTTATTAGAAAACTATCATACAATGGGTGAAAATATGTCTCTGAAGATACATTTTCTCCACTCACACCTGGATTTTTCCGTTGAAAACTTGAGTGACGAGCAGGGCGAGCGTTTTCACCAAGACTTTAAACTTTTTGAAGACAGACACAAAGGTTTTTGGGTCGAAAGTATGTTAGGGGACTACTTCTGGTCTATTTTAAGAGAATTAGATCAAGAAAATTATAAAAAGAAGAGTAAAATGAATCACTTCTAATTTTTTCTTTTTATATTTCATATTATTATTATTTTTAAGCATTTAATAAATATTTTTAAAACTAGACGTGACAGATTTTTTACAATAATTTTCCCGTACTCAGTGCACTAGAATCTATCAAAAAATACACATTTCGGCGAAAGTATATAAACCGTGTAAACCTGTGTACTCGATGACTGACTCGTAAGTTATAGCCATGATTTGTTTACAGGTATTGTCTTCATCAAAGTTGATCATTTTAAGGGAACAGTACACCTTTAATGTGTCAAAATTTTAAGGGTAGTGTTTGTTAATCAGTAAAATAAAATTCCAGATGGTGCTTCTCAGAAGTACTCTTTGACATTAAAGAAAAAAAGATCGGAAATTATACAGGACATTAAATATATTTTACAAAATATGTTGATCCATTAACATCATTGTAAACAATTAATAATCGGTGACTGAGTCATAAGTTATAGGTAAGATTTGTTTGCAGGTGTTGTCTTCAACAAAGTTAGTTATTTTAAAAGAACTGCACACTTTTTAAGATGTCAACTTTTATGAAAGTTTTAAAGCTTATTGTATATAAACTTATTTGTCCCAGTTGTACAAAATTTTAAAGAAATGTTTAAACAATATTATTTTTTAAATTTTGCTTTTTAAGAAAATAAATATACTTAATTTTAAGTGATAAGTAGAAGCATATTCTTTTCCACTGCGCGATATGTATAATACACATATAACCCACATATGGATAACCCATATAACGTAACCATATAATCTAATATTCTTTCAATAATTAAACCAAATAGTGTCTAAATAAATACTCAACTCAAATGAAGCCAAGGATATCTGCTTTCTCAGCTAAAAAATCAAATAAAATAAACAACTGATAGGTACTTGTATTTCAGAATACTTTCAGAATACATTGTCTTTAACATTTAATCAGTAGTCTATAGATTTACTTCTTTTAAATAATTATTTGGAATCCTCTTATTCATCTTATCCTATTTCCTTTCACTCATAAATGCATTCCTCCTCATACTTTCCTTAGATAAATTCTTTATATAAAGCAATGCTCCTACTAAAACGATCATGCATTTCAAACATTTGATTAAAATGTAATCTTTTTTAGATAGAAACAAATATATTATAAAATCCTTACAATAATCCTCTTTATTGAAATTCCAAACTAAGAGATTAAAAAACAGAAAGAAGGAAAAGAAAAGAGAAAATCGTCTGTTATGTATTATTTTCTATGGATAGCATCTCTTTTCTTATTTATTTCAAAGCATTCATTAAAATTATAGCTACACTTACTTAATACTTTGTCAGTTTTTATTAGTAGTATGCATACTTACAATTAAAACTCTTAAAGATTTTAGCTAAAGATTTTAGCTTATTAATAATTGTTTTTTAATATTATTAAATTATTATTAAATTATAATTTTTTAATGTTTGTTTTAATTTAATTTAATTTAACGCAGGGTTGATACAAATTAGTTGGCTGTTTGGAATTAAATAATTTGCGAAACATTAATTGGAAGGCCAGTTTAGTGACAAATCAGTCGTAATGTAGCCTAAAAAATTATGTCTTGTGGATGTTTATGCATAAAGCTCAGCAATACAATACCCAAAAATAATTTTCGAATATTTGTTTGCAATTTTTTTAAAAGTTGGTGCAATCAACTGTACACACACAAAGAAATAACTTCGAGAGATACTAAAATAACGTATTTGAATAAAAATATAAAGTTTTTTGTATTCCAAGATAGTTCCTACATCGATAAAAACTCATTACAATTTCAATGCGAATGGAAAATTCTTGATGTTGTTACATAAAAATAAGAAAATAGAATTCCTTCGGCTCCACTATTTCTGATTTTCTAAATCCTCAAATTTGTCCACCAAAGGAACACATGCGGATCCGATGGTGAACACATTAATCTTTAAATATACGGGCTGCGTACTGAATGTGCCACTCAGTAAAAAAACAGTTGTGAGTTCTAAAATAATTACATGGTTAACATTTGTGCTTCATTTACCCTCTTACCAAAGTCACTTTAATGTTTAAAGTTGAAGTTCGCAATTTTTTCTTCTCTGTTTCATTATTTTATTGGTAAGTCATCACTGGAGTACGGAATATGTTGCCCGTGTATTTGTGTAATATATTCTATTTTCTTTCTTACTTTTCTTTATAAATGAGATGTCTATTACTTTTGTACTATTATTTGACATTAGACATTAATTTTCTTTAGCATCAAAAGAGCTGATATTTAGACTTTAAAAGGCGTTGGTGAATGAAGTACGCTACCCGTGTCTTTATGTTACTACAAAGCTTCCGTGTTGAAATTAATTCTAATTAATTTTTTTTTTAACAAATACATGTTTATTACTTTTGTACTACTGATGGGATTGCATTAAGCAAGGATATCATTAAAAAGTTGTCCGTTAGGCTTTAAAAATCGATGGCGCATGGAGTGCACCGCCCGTGTCTTTAAAGTTTAAGGATACTTAACTAGATTTACTTGTTAAAAAAAAATTACACTTCTTACATGTGTCTGTTTCATTAATAAATGTGCATCTGTCTTACACTGCCACACTTTTGCATTGAATTACTGGCGTATTTAAGATGGTTATTGGATATAAAAGATTTACATTTCAGGGCTTCAACTAAAGTTATTTTTACACGAAAGACATCATTTCAGACTAAATAGAGGACTCTCTACAACGTTATAATTGACTTTTTTTCATGCTGTTTCGAGATATGGACGCTAACTCTGCAGCTTGCCGCTAGGTAACGCAGTAAGCGGTCCCATCGCTTTTGACATAGCTACTTCACTATACGTAGACACTACGGTTACGACAAAGCTGTTGCCCGTTCTGCAGATAATACGTGTGGTTAGGACTTTAGTTTAATGTGCACAATGTATAACTAGTTGGATGTGCCCAGGAATCCCAAAACTTTCTTCCTTTTGAAATCTCCCCAAACTTTTGAAATTTTCCCAAAACTTGGAATCCCAAAACTTTCTTCTATCTCAGTCATGTTAATACTTCAAAATTCGCTATCACATCGCCAAAAAAATCAATATTTTTCGCCATTCTGCTGTACGTCAGCTTCTTGCGAATCGTCGGGTTACCGGGATGCGATCAACTGATGTATACTAAACTACGAAAAGTCCTTCTGGCCTTTACCGACAGTGCCTTCCTATTCCTTGGTTTTACGATTTTAGCTAATTTTACTGGAAAACAGGAAGCTAAAATGCGTGGAACCCAATTAAAGAAGATTCATTCCCGGCTCGTCAACATTGAATTTGAATGAGAATATCGCCAAATTAGTCCTCTACAGCCAAGTTGGCATAATTTATGGCAACCTATTTTTGTCGCCAAATTTGGCGATATTTCGCCAACTGTCGCCAAGCTTGGCGAGAAATTGACGTTGGAGAATAAAAATATATAGTGTTAAGCATATAAGAATAGGAACAATGGTTACAACAATGAAAGAAAATTTGCCGAAACCATGTTAACCAAAATTCATAAATTAAACCCGTTTATGGATGAATTCTGCTGTTTTGTTTGAAAATGTCAGCCACCCTAACATTTCAAATCGCTATATCTCAGCCATTTTTTCAGATAGAGGCAAAACAAAAATTGCTCCGGATTCTCCGGATCAAGGCCGAACATTTAACAGAAAAAACTTTTAGTATTTCTAGTTCTTTTGTACAACTTTTTGAATTTGAAATCTTTAAATGGCTATCGCAGCGTCCCCTTCCGGCGGAGTATCCCCAAATTCAAGTAGGACCTGCTGGCCATAGCCAAAAATATAGAAAAAATTTGGTTAAATTATCTGCATAACTTCATACATTTTTCGATGATACAATAGTGAAAATCTAACAAAAAGCGCGATCGCAACGCCACCTTTCGTCGAAATATCCTCAAATTCAACTGGGATCTGCAGGGTATAGTAAAAAAACATAGAATTTTTTTTTCAATTATCTGCATAACTTCATACACTATTCGATGATACAATAGTGAAAATCGAACAAAAATCACGATCGCAGCCCCCCCTTTCGTCGAAATATCCTCAAATTCAAGTAGAACTTGCTTGCCATAGCCAAAAACATAGAAAAAAAATTCTGTTCAATTTGAAGCATAACTTTATACACTTTTCGATGATACAATGAGGACGGACAGACAAACGTTTTGTAAAAACATGTTTTTCGGAACCTCTGACCCATAAAACGTGTAAATCCGTCGAAAACCGGAAGTCGAAAAAAATTTCGATTACAATACTTTCTTTTATTATAGATAGAAGAAAGTAAAAAAGAGAGTAAAATATTGTGAAAATTCAAAAAGATATCGATAATGTATAGTGAGCTGCATTTCAACTATTTTTTTAAAGTAACTTGATGAAAAAGAATTGTGCATCAGCTGTAATTTATGTAATATAAAATATTGCAATTTATGAAATGCAATTTATGAAATGCAATTTCATATTTTTATTTATATTGTATAGTGTGTACAATAAGTAAGACGTAACAGGTAAATATAAATTTACTTATAAGTATAGAAGAATAATATTTTATTTTTGAAATTTAGCTATTTTTTAGAATTAGTAATTATCCCGTGATGTATGATGGAAACGACAATTTGTGAAAAATCCCTTATTGCCAGTTATTTAAAAATAAGTAACTTAAATGTATATCATTGCTTTGCCGATATCCTTTGTATTCTGTACCATATTTACGTAAAATGTATTCTTTTCCAACGGTATTAACCAAGTTACTACACTCAGAAAAAGAAACTGATTAAAACTACAAAACATATTTTTTGAGTACATTTTGTTGTTTTAGCAAAATTGGAGTAAAATTGAACCATTTTACTTCAATTAACAAAACATTTTTGCTGACGATACAAATTTTTTTTTTTTTGGAATTGCAAAAAAAAATTTTTTTTGTTGATTCAAACAAAATTTTTATTGATCCATATTTAAACAAAAATTTTGTTTAAATATAGGTCAATAGAAATTTTGAATCAACAACAACAACAAAAAAATTGTTGGAAACCACTTTTTTTTTTTTGCAATTTCAAAAAAAAAAAAATTTTGTATCGTCAGCAAAAATGTTTTGTTAATTGAAGTAAAATGGTTCAATTTTACTCCAATTTTGCTAAAACAACCAAAATGTACTCAACAAAAATGTTTTGTGGTTTTAATCAATTCCTTTTTCTGAGTTTATACTGTTTAACTAGTTACTCTGTTTGCCAGTTAATCGAGCTGTGTATAGTGCTTCTATTGTTACGACATAGCGCATAATTTCTTTGTGTTTATTAATGTTACATATTAACGTGAACTGATGATGATTTCAGTTAAATCTAGTTTGTGGTCTTTTTCAGAATTACTTGTAACTTTACTTATCATAAATTTAAAAAATGTAGCTTTAAAGGTTTTAATTTTAAATAAAGAAAATCAAGAAAAAGCAAAATATTTTCAGCGAAAAGGAAAAATTTACAAATTTATTATATATATAAAAAAATTACTTTAGTAGTGTTTCATGTGAAAAAATCCTGATAAGACTATTTCATCCTATAAAAAAGATTATTATAAAAGCTTACATTCTTTCAAAAAAGTCAATTGAAAAGAAGTAAAGTTTAGGATAAAAGTGAGAGAATTAAATGAGAAAAAAGAAAAAAGGAAAAGTATATGAATTATGGATATCATAAGGGTGGAGAAATCAGATTGAAGTATGTTCTTTTTGAAGGTTAGAAAAGTGAGAATAAGATGTATACGTTGTCGAGAGCGATTCCATAAAACATGATGCTGCACTTAAATTTTGAATTCATGATGTTGGTTTTTATTTTATAGATAAATATAGGCTATTTAAAGCCTATAATAAGTAATTATCTTAGTTTTCTTTTTAATGAACGTTTTGAGCTATTGCTTAAGGATTCTACAAAATAAAACAAAATTACTGGTTTATATACAAAAATACTATATAATTTGATCCAAGGAATTCAAATAAAATGTTAAAAGTGGATATTATCATTTGAATAATGGCAACTGGTACAATTTTTAATATGAAGTACACGTTCTAAACAAACTTTATGAAGGACTCTTATAGTAGGCATCATTCCTATTCAATTTGTACCTATATCTTTTAATACGAATATTTACAGCAGAATTAGTAGATGGTGACAATTTTTTTTCCATGTCTGTATGATTGTCTGAATGGTTGTCATTACAAGAAATTTTATATTGAACAAAGGGTTAACGTATAAACACTGGTGTTCAAAAGTATTGCATATTTTAAAGAAAGGCTTATAAACCGAAATGTACTAAAAAAATGAATATATATCGTTCATAATAGGTAAAAATGGACTAAATAAACTGTTTTCTATTAGCTTATAGCAAATATTAAATAATAAATAACATAAATGTTTTAATGAAAATATAACCAAAAATTGGTATCATACAAATCTATCTTACCGGCAATTTAATTTCTTTAATATGAAGTATAGTGATCTCTTATACATATTCAAGACCCACAGCACGTGTCATGCTGTTTATAAGAGTGTTAATTAGGTTCTGGTGCAAGTTATTCTACTCTTGATCAAGGGCAGCATGGAGTTCGGGGAAAGTTCTGGGAGGCGGTTGCAGACTTCGAGTGCATCTTCCTAAGGCATCCCAAACATGTTCGATTGGATTTACGTCTGGCGAATAAGATGGTTATGGTGTACGGTTAATATCTGTACCTTAAAGGAACTGATCAACAAGGTTAGATCTGCAAGGACGCGCATTATCGTACATGAAAATTAATTCAGGACCAACTGCATCCCGGAAAAGTATGACAATGGGCTCCAAAACTTTATTTCTGTAGTGATTTGCATTCACAGTCCCTCCAATGTACACGAGCAGAGATCATAATGCCGCTCCATATGTGTATGCGACTTCCCCTGTGTTGGTGCAATTCATATGTAAATGTTCGGTTATATTGCAAGCCAGGCTCTCTCCATATGACCATACGTGGACCTGCAACTCTGTAAACTAAAACTGGATTCATCAGAAAACATTACATTGCTCTACTGGTCTGCGGTCCATACTACATACTTTCTGCACCATGGGTTCCGATCAATTCTGTGACGAGAGGTAAGTGAGACACACATTGTCGGTCGTCTGTCACAAAGACCATGTTGACTAAGTCACCTGAATACAGTTTGTCGGGAAATTAGCGCCCCACCAGCGGCATTTAACTCTGCTGCTATCACTTTTGATGGCATTGTTCGGTTGAGCCGGGCTGTTAATACCATACATCGGTCATCTGATGATGTTTTATAAGCGAACGACCTTCTACAGAACTTTTACTAACATTTCCCATTGAAAAGCAATGTTGCCACAATCTCGAAACCATAGATTGGTCGATACCAACAGCTTCGGCAACATCGGCCTAACACCGGCCAGACTCCATCATACCGAAAACACGACCACACGTGTATTCCTACATTTGATACATTATTAAGGTATCATCAACAAAAATGACCGAAATCGCCCCTAGAAACAACAACAACAAATTAAAAGAGTCATTCATTCTTCCAATCCAACTACTTTGCAATTCACGTTTTTGTCGCCCAATCGTTTGAAATGGTTGAATTGATTGGTTTAAAAAAAATCATAATTACCCCTAGCTTGCATACCATTTTTAGGTGAGTTCGTAATTATATAAATACGTAGCACCTATAATCGTCTTCTGGCCCGTCCGTCCGCATATAACAGCACAAAAACTACCCAACCGAATGGGTTTTATATTTAATACAGATAATCGTTGCAGAATTTTATCGAGCGATTTTAAATTTTATGAAAATCGAATCAAAACTTAAAAAGATATTAATAAAAGTTTTCTTCATTCATTTAAATCCCATCATACGTAATCTATATAATAAAAACGCAAGTCATGAGGAAAACAAATACGGGCTGATCATTTCTTTTTTCATATGCCAGGAGGCCGCGCATGCGCGGGAGTGTATTACTGCTTATTTTACTGTTTATTACTGTTAATTTTACGGTATAATACTGGCAGCTGGGGTGCTAGTATTATTCTGTAATTTTTTTTTTCAGTGTATAGTTGTAGGAGAGTAGCTATTTCAGTCATTTTTTTTTTTTTTTTAAGCTATGCTTATTTATCTAAAGGCACTGAAAAATAAAATCTTTAACATATTTCGACTGAAATCTTATTCAAATTATCTTTGAATAAATACATAATACCTTTTCCTTCCTTAATTATCTTTCGCTGAAATCGATATTTCACGAAAAGGCAGTTAATTAAAGTTTGATCAATTTAAATATGTTTCACTTGCTTCATATGTAATTTTCAAGAATCACTGCTTCAAGTTAATTACGAAATTCCTATAAAGTAATTAAACTATTTCTTTGCCAATGTTCTGTTCACAGATTCAAATACAATCATTCTTTTCAGGAAAATTTCCAGATTTGCATGATTATGATAAATTTAAGATTTTTGTTAAAAATGTAATTGTATTTTAAAGAATCTTGTAAAAAAATCTTCAAATGACTAAATAAGATTTTTAAACATTATTAAATACAAGATGACATAAAAATAGTCAGATTAAAAATATATACAGGGTGTCATTTCTTATCCTTAACTGCTAGCTAATTATTCTTAAAAAATTAGTTTTAGAGGAGAAATGCAAAAAAACAAAAATATTTCAAATGTCGTTCGTTCTTTATCATACAAAATCCATTACGTCAAGTTACGTAAATTACTTCCCGAAGTAATTTACGTAATGTCTTTACAAATTACGTAATTAGATCAATTGACATAAATTACCATTTGAGTCAAAATAGTTATTTAAAAAAATATATACGGAATTTAACCTTTTTTATATAGTACTTGTGTCCTATAACTTATATTTTGAAAACTCTTATCCATGCTCCAGTAAAACAACAAATAAAAATTTTAAAAATTGCATCTTCTAATATCAAAACTTGCCGAATTACGATACTTTGATGTTTATAATTTTTCAGCGTATACTGGCAAAAAAAATCCATTTTAGTCGATTCCGCAATTTTAGAGTCAGACTTTTAAGTCGTTTAAATGTTGAAAATTCATAAAATTCCAAGTATCATAACTCAGAAAGTTTTGGTCGGTCAGGAAAGTTATTATTAATTTTTTTTCTTGTTATATCATGTGGACAGTTCTTTTAAAGATAACTTATGAGACTCAGAGAATAAATAAAAACTTAAATTTTGCAAGTTAAAAAAAAATGACTAAAATGGATTTTTAGATGATGAAGAACAACATTTGAAACATTTTTGTAATTGAAACTATAAATCTAAAACTAACGGCTTAATAGTTAGTTATTGGATAATGATAAGAAGGGAGACCCTGTATATATATTAATTTTTAACACACAAAATGCGCTTACAAAACCCCAACTATTTTCGAAAAGTACAATATTATATAACTGTTATAATTTGTAAACGCATAATTTTATTCTTTATAAAGATAGAAAATATGTATGCTAATACAGTAATGCTTTTATCTCTATATGATATAAAACCAGTATAGAGATCCTACATTAGAGAGAGATTGGACATTGCCGCACCGGTAGATTTGACAGATCCGCCATATAAGTTCCACCGTCAGCATACATCATTATTGCTCGTGGAAGAATTTTCGGATTATTAAATTTACAACGTGTCAAATATTACATCAAGTCTTCCTAAACTGTTAATAGGTAAGTTATTTTTGTTCTGAGATACTTTTTAATATTTAAGAATGTTTAATTATTTTGCTACAATGTTTACATTGTTCGAGTTCAATTACAGTATATGCAGTCAACTTCAAATAGTTTCAATATAATTAATAACGGTCGAAATCAGTAGCAGAAACAAAACAATTTCGTTTCTGTTGTTATTGTTTTACGTTTAAATACTGATGTTGATTTAAATTTTCGTGTAGTAAATGTACAAAACGTGTAAATAATTTCGAGTTTCGAAGTTTGACAGTTGGCGGCAGCTGGGATCCGTAGTTGACGATGAATTTTTGTTTACAATTTTGGAGGATTCATTTGAAGAACGTAATACACAATAAATTTGTATATAGTGCACGATTCAAAATATGAAATTGTTTATAAATTATAAATACATAAAATATTCAATTTTAAAAATTTACAACGTGTCAAATATTACATCAAGTCTTCCTAAACTGTTAATAGGTAAGTTATTTTCGTTAAGTTATTTTTGTTCATCTAACACTTTTTATTCTATTAAAATCATGGTAAATTCGTTTTATATGTCTTCAGAGAGAAAAGAAAAACATAAATCTATGTGCATTTTCACTCCACAGAATAAGAATTTTTAGAAAATGCTTTTTTCAAATAGTTTATTTATGAACTTACAGGCTCTCTGCTTTAGATGTTTATATATTGTAAAACTCTATTATTTATATATTTTTTAAATTGTCAGAGTCTGCGTTATTTTTTATACGGAAAATTGAAAATTGAAAATGTTTATGTCTTCTGTGCCCTTAAATTCAGTATTTTTTTTTAAAGAAAATATTATTAAAAATGAATATTTTATGTATTTATAATTTATAAACATTTTCATATTTTGAATCGTGCACTATATACAAATTTATTGTGTATTGCGTTCGTCAAATGAATCTTCCAAAAATGTAAACACAAATTCATCGTCAACAACGGATGTCAACAACGGATGTCAACAACGGATGTCAACAACCTCCAACTGTCAAACTACACAACAATTTAAATCAACATCAGTTTTTAAATGTAAAACAATAACAACAGGAACGAAATTGTTTTGTTTCTGCTACTGATTTCGACCGTGTTAATTATATTAAAACTATTTAAAGTTGACTGCATACATTGTAATTGAACTCGAAAAATTTAAACATTGTAACAAAATAATTAAACATTCTGAAATATTAAAAAGTATCTCTGAACACAAAAATAACTTACCTATTAACAGTTTAAGAAGTCTTGATGTAATATTTGACGCATTGTAAATTTAATAATCCGAAAATTCTCCCACGCGTAATAATGATGTATGCTGGTGGTGGAATTATATGGTGGATCTGTCAAATCTGTCGGTGCGGCAATGTCCAATCTCTCTCTAATGTAGGATCTCTATATTGGTTTTATATCATATAGAGATAGAAGCATTACTGTATTAGCATACATATTGCATTTGTATATCTAACACAAGGTAATGAATTTTTAAAATTATCTCTAAAAATCCATTTTAATTTTAATATATTCTTAAACTATTTACTTTAACAATATTTTGTACTCAAAATCTTTCAGCATATATGAAATATAACAATTTATCATAAAATTATGTTTTTTTCATTATCTATCTAAGTTATAATAAGCAATTTTTTAACAGCATGCAGTTACGATAATTATGGTGTTGATAGTAGAGCATCACACAAATAATTTGAAAATAAATCTAAAAAAAAAAAAAGAACGTTTTTACTCTCTAAAAAAAAAAAAAAAAGATTTTTCAAAAAGAAACATTTGTTACTCTAAATGCAATTTTTCACGTCTATAATAAGTTAAATTTATCTTTTAGAAAGCATCAAATAAAAAAGCCAAATATTTAAAATTATAGAAAAAATAACGTAAATCATGCAGAATTATACTCAGTTGGAAAAATATCTATCTACCGAAGAAAGTTTCATATTTTTTCACTCATTGGCTTTGCTTCATAAATGGCCTCTAAATAAATAACAATATTTGAGGAAGTAGACTCCCTAATCATAGCTGTGTGATCAAGTCCCAATCTAGAGAACCAAAGATCCGTGGATCGAATCCCATCGCGGTAAGTATTGATTGGCTATTTGCTGAAGAGCAACGAGCGACTTAAATAGAGAATTTATCCTCATGTGATGTACAGTTGTCCTTGAATAGTGCTTTTTAGTTTTGTCCTATAAAGGCCATCTTAACGAAATGACTATTCCTAAAAAATACAGAAGTTAGTTTTATAAAATGGGAAATTTATAAACTGATATTTCAGAAACTTACGAAATCTTTTACGTTAAAATACAAAAATAGTACTGATTGGTTGTACACTGGCGATTCGATTGCCAGTACAATTACAATATTCGTATTTTGACGAAATATTTTTTACAATATAAATCGAACCATTCTTAACTCACAATTTCTAGTCCCTTTGGCTTTCTGCCTTTCTTATTCTATTTCTATCAAAATTTCCGATAATCGGAAAAATTTCTAATCCGAACAGGTCTTACTTAATTTGGATAAGCGGGGTTCTACTGTATTATGAATGTCCTTCTGCGCGGTAGCTAGAAACAGATTTCAGCCTAAATATAGTTGCAATATTTAAATTTAATTTTGCAAATGTGTAGAAAATATTTTTTTAAATACGTTTCTTTGTATTTAAAAAAATTGTGTTCATTTGAAATATGTTAATCATTTACAAATTACACAGAAGATTAAATTAAATTAATCCTTTTCTGCTTAACAACTGATAGCTTTCAAAACTAAACTTTAAATCTATTTTAGCTTAATTTCCAAAACTGAATGAATGAATCAGAATGTGAATTGCTTTTCAAATCAAAATATTTTAATCCTCGTTATATATATTTTTAATACAAAATCTTATTTCTATTTAATGAAATCATAAAAAAAAATTAAAGTAATTTTCTTCTTTCTCATTTGATCAAACATTACAATTGTAAACATTAGATTAAAGTAAATTAAAGCTCTTTGTTAGACTTTTTAAAGAATGGTATGCAGAAAAATCTTAGTAACACACACAAATTAAAACACAAATACAGAATAATATGGAGCAAAATATTTTAATGTCAGACGCCAAATGAAAAATAAATAATTAAAAAAATCTCTAATGTTGTCAAATTGAAAGAATTTCAGAAGATTTTAAAATCGACATTTATAAAATTTTAAATTAATGAATGCCTGAAAAAAAATTCTTATTTCTTGTTTTTATCTATTCAAAACAAAAGCAGTTTTTCGATATTAATTTTGATTATTGCCATTTTTTAGATTTAAATATTAAATTTAGAAAGATACGTTTGTGCATTTTTAGTAATTTCTATATAATTAAATTTCAATTTTCTGTCAAAAATGTCTATTTTTTTCTTTGTTTCGATTGTTGTTTGTATGAACTTCAAGAATATTTTTGGTTTTGCTAATTTACCGATCAAATTCTCGTTATTACAGCAATGTGCTCTATCTAAAACTGTCATTTTTTTTGTGTGACTGCGGTCAGAATTAAAAGGTATTAAAAAATAAATAAAAAGTACGAATAAGATGACCCATGTCAACAAATAATCAGTCGGCTGAATTTCGTTCAGAATTTCTGTGTATATTTATTAACGTTAAGATTTAAAAAGAAATAGCAAAAATATACGAAAGTAGAAGTTACACATATAATAGAAAGAATGGAAATCTCCAATAACAAAGGTACTGCAATATCAATCATTATCTCTCTTTGTACCAGGCGGATGTGAATTTGATTGCTAAAATAATGAAACCAATGTTATCCCGAAGCTACATCAAAACAAAATTCTAAACATAAAATGTGTTATATTAAAACATAAATAGCACAAAATTGTGCTTGTTCTTTGCTAAAAACAGTGTACAAATACAATTAAAAACTTCACGGCTATCATCGGGGAGACCAAAGACATAAATATTGAACTTTACATCCTGACATGATAGAAATGAAAACAGGGAATACGTTGGGATTACATAGAATAGAAAATATTTTGTAATTCTACATTTGGCTGTGGTTAGCTTTGGTGTAGTTTTCAATTAGATGCATAATTGTGGTCACCTTTGAGTCATCTTTCACTTAAAAAGTCCGTTAATGGCATAATTGTCAGCAACTTTATGATGTATTTATGGTCAATTGTTATTCGTCTCATACTTACTATTCATGAATGTCTTCAAAATAGCTTTTACAATCCCCGTAGTACGTGCGTGAAAAAAATCAATTTTATAAATTTTAACTGTAATAAAATTTTGTTCAGTTTAAAAACTTTTAGTACCACTGGAAAATATTTAACCAATATTGGTAATGAATTCGAATTATTTTGGATGGTTCAGTACAAGAACTGCAGATGATACATATACCACATAACATAAAATTTAGTATAGCTGGAAAAAGCATAATATTATTGAAAATGCACATTCACAAACAACCATCCAAAATCAATTATCTATCCCAGTACTTTGATGATGTTCTGTATACAGATTATATACACTATTTTAATGTAGATTTTATTTTTTATCTAAATATATGTATATTCTTTATTTTTATTTTGTAAGCATTTCTTTATTAATTTGACTACTTAATTTGTTTTTTTTAATTTTAATCCACTTCTAAAACAAACAGTCGTATAAATGAGGATGAGTTGAATTTGAACAATGTCATTAAAATCAACTTCAAACAATTACCTTTGATAGGCAGTATAATGTATCCATAATGTAATATTTTTGTGTGGTTAATAACTATTCTAGGTAAAATAACTATAAATATTAATTGCACTATTTTACATTGAAAAAACGGAGCGATGAACGTCAATAACATATATTATATCCGTTCTGTCTAATTTAACATCATTAAAATGTGCATCAACGAATTTATTTTTGTCTCCCTGTAAATAATCTCTAGCTGCCTAACGCAGCGCCCTTTGAAGGTTTTCTTGTCTTCCTTTCGAATGTTTCCTTTACTAAATTTTTAACTAACTATAAAATAAAATTCCATTTTAAATAATGCTTTATTTAAAATTTTTAATATTTGAATGTTTCTTTATTATAGACATGATTAAGCTTTCTGTCTCCTCTAACTACAAATATTTTTTAGATTGGTAGCCTATGAGAAAAAGTTAATTCTAAATTTATTACTATTTATATATACATATTTTTAAAATATTTTACATGAATTTCCTGAATCGTAAAGGTATTATGGTTACCACTATGATATCATATTCACCTGCTTTTTGTACGTCGTAATTTAATTTGTGTAAACTTTTATTTCATTTTCATTTTTAATGTGTAAATGTTTCAATTCAAAATTAACTGTTCTGGAAATATATGGTAATTATAATGAACAAAAAAAATTATTTATAGGAAAAAGTCCATTCATTTTGTATGAAATAATGAATTTTTTACTTTATTTAAGAACTTCATGTCTAAATATTTTTTTTTAATAGCCTATACCCTTTAATGTACCAAAACGCAAATTTACAAAGACATTAATTCATCTGTTTTGATGCTTCAGCCAAACATTCAAACGCACTTTCATATTTATAATATTAGTTCACCTGTTTTGATGCTGAGTTCAGAAAAAAATTCAAACACACTTTCAAATTTATAATAATATTAGGATAGGACCCAGAGATTTAAAAAAATTGCTATTTTAATGTAACTGAATTTTCATATGACATTTTGAAACATTTTTGAAATTGGAACTCTATTTCTTAAGCGGCGATCAGACACGCTATTTAAGTGAAACTTTATGCTCATCACTCAGCTTTTCCTTCAACTTTTGCGTTAAAACTCTGTGTGATTGGGATTTCGGATGTGAAACATTTTACGCAGTTTTTTCCGCTTCAAATGTGTTTTGTTGCGTGATTCGCTTAATTTGACCAATAACGTCGAAGGAGCGGTTGCTTAAGCCCCTCCTTCATTTCAAGATGTCGGACAATCATGGTATTTCGCATTCAACGAAGAGAATAAAAAAAATTAAAAAATGGACTAAAGAGATGGAGGAATTTTTAATAGAGGAAATCGGGGAAAATAACTGTTATGGGATCCACGTCACATGCACTATAAATCCAAGACTCTGAGGCAATGTAGGTTCGAAGAAGTTGCAAGCGCCATTAAATTTCGATGGCCGGAGTATTCAAATATTCTAACTGGTGGTAGGTAAATTTTTCTATATTTTAAAATTATTTTTAATTATTAATCTAATATTTTGTCTAATAATAAAATTTCTTGCAATGTTAAAAGGTTTTGGATGTCTTTTTACTTTGCTATCGAGCTTTGCTATCGTTTTGCCCATTTGTCGCCAAATATAGTAAACATTTTATTTCACCTTCTATTTAAAGTTACACAAAAATATCAGACTTATGCTTTTGTCCGTTTGCACGTTACACTATATAATATATTATATTGCTCAAATTTTACTGTGTGCAATTCTTAATAACATTACAATATTATCTTTTGACATTTTATGAAATATATCATATGTTCTGTTACATTAGAAATTCTAGAAAAGAAAAATAAGATTTCTGTTTCCCCTTCTATTCATTTGATCAAAATAACATTAATATAGAATATGTAATTTTTTAGGAAAAAGAAAAAGCTATATTTTTTCTATATGAGAATAAACAAAATTGTCAGTTTAAAAAAGAATGAGCCCGATCCCGCCAGGGCCCAAAGGCTGGTACAAAAATCAAGGCCGAGCCGGTGTCGGGCTTGGGATTTCGGGCTCGGGCTGAGCCCGTCTCATCTCTACTATACACACTGTTTTTCATTACGATTTCTGAAAAAAATTATCTTTACAACACGATTGAAAAGTGTTTATGATTTCGGGTGGTCTGGTCATCTGTCTGTCTGAGCTATAACTCGCGTAAATATGGTCGGATTACCATATAATTGATATATGTTAGTCAGATTTATTATGGCATGTTCGGTATTGAAAATGAAGTGTGTAGCATTTATAGTTCATTTACAGAGCCATTCATAAGTATTCCATAACATGATGTATGGGAAAAAATAATTTGCGGTATATTTTTAATGATGTTACTCTATGGTTACGCCGATAGCTCATGTTAATATTTATCTCTACAAATAAAAAACACACTCTCTCAAAATAAAATAAACTCACTTGCGGACTGTATCTCATTTAATATCTCACAACACTCAATAAAAATGGTCGAGAGCCGAGATTTACACAACTTCACTGATCGGCATCTCAAACCCAACTCACAAAAAAGTTGTAGTTTTTTTTTTTTTTTTTTAAACATTTTACATAGACGGCGCTTCTAGCGGCAACATACCGCCGGGCCTTGAATGTTGCTAACATTCAATAATATAAATGCAATATAATTCAAACACAATCTCTAAGTGAAAAATACAATCTCAAAAAACACAATTTCTTCTCAAAAATACTACACTAAATAAAATACTAAAATTACAAATATAAACACAAGAATGTAATACACTGCAGGAAAAGTATATAGTTTAATAAAACAAATGTATGAATTTAAGTACTCAATAAACCATCATTCACATATGGCAAAACAACAATTTTTGTCACTGGCCTTTTATATGAGCCATTTTTATCTTTCAAGGTGACAACTCTTATAATATTGTCTTGGCCTGGATGAATTTTAATAATTCGGGCCAAATGCCATTTTAAAGGGCAATAATTATCAGAATTTTTTACTAATACTAAATCTCCCTCTTTTATCTTTACCCTTCCCTTGTACCATTTAGGTCTATTTAAGAGCTTGTTCAAATATTCTGATGACCATTTTTTCCAAATATGTTGTGTTAATTTTTGAACTAATTGCCATCTGCTCAACCTATTCATAGGAATTTCTGTATAATTTGGTTCTGGTAAGGCCATTAAAGAGGAACCAATAAGGAAGTGAGCAGGTGTCAAAGCTTCAACATCATTTGGATCATTTGAAAGGGGGCAGAGTGGCCGAGAATTAAGATCTGCCTCAATTTGAGTAATAAGAGTCAAGAATTCCTCATAACTTAAAATAGTTTTAACTTCAACACGTTTTAAATGGTATTTAAGGGATTTGATATTTGCTTCCCACAAACCTCCAAAGTGAGGAGCTGAAGGGGGGTTAAAATGCCAGTTAATACCTTCATTAGCTAAATAATTTTCTATCTCCTCACTTTTATCTTTAAATAAAGATCTGAGAATTGCTCTTAGTTCTTTATTGGCACCAACGAAATTTCGACCATTATCACTATATATATCAGAAGGTTTGCCCCGCCTTGCTATAAAGCGTTTAAGTGCTGCTAAGAATGCTTCACTTGTTAGATCATTTACTATTTCAAAATGCAAGGCTTTTGTAGTAAAACACACAAATACACAAATAAATACTTTTTTTACCTGTTTACTTCTACCTATGAAGTTTCTGACTTCAAAGGGACCACAGTAGTCCAATCCAGTACGCATAAATGCTCGGGCCATTGTTACTCTAGAAGCTGGCAAATCAGCCATCTGTTGCTCTGAATTCTTAGAATTTACCTTTTTACAAGTCATACAATTGAAAATGATTTTACGAACTATATTTCTAGCAGATAAGATCCAAAATTTGTTTCGGATGAGAGAAAGAGTTGTCTCAGCATCTGCATGAAAATACAAATTATGAAAATATTTAATTACACAAAAAGTAAAATTATGTTTTGAAGGAATAATCATTGGATAATTTTGATGATCAGTTAAGTTACTGTTTTTCAGTCTACCACCAACTCGGATTATACCATTATCATCTGAAAACGGGCACAAGTTTGTCAGTTTACTACTGTTAGGGATTGCATTACCCTTTTCCAAATACTGCATTTCCTTCACGAATGAAGTCTTCTGGATGTTTTTTACTATACAGAATAAGGACTGAGAGAGTTCACTGCTGGTTAAAGTTCCACCTTTGGGATACAAGGGATTTCTACAGTTATGGATGAATCTATTACACCATGCTACTACTCTTTGCAGTTTTATGAATGAAGAACTGTTATTAATGATGTCTAAAGGCTCAACAGTGTTAACTAAGGTACATACTTGAGTTACTGATGGTGCTTTCAATTCACGGATAAACAACTCACTGGTTTCAACAGAAATAATATCAGGAGACTCCACCATCTTAGGCTGTTGTAGGAATGATGGACCGAACCACCATAAATCACATTGCTGGATCTTGATGGGATCTAGGCCTCTAGAAATGAGATCTGCAGGATTTTGCTTGGAAGGTACATAATTCCACTGATCAATCGAAGTTAAACTTTGTATAATCGATACCCTGTTTGCGACAAATGTCTTTAGATCATTCGACTCCTTTTTTAACCATGCAAGTACAATAGTACTATCTGTCCAAAAACAAGTTTTAGAAACTTCTTGCTTTAGAGCACTTAACACTTTTTGCATCAACTTAGATAATAGGACTGCTGCAGAAAGTTATAGACGAGGGATAGTAATATGCTTTAGAGGAGCTACTCTAGATTTACTAGTGAGCAGTTTAATAGCAGAATCACCATAAGAATTAATAGATTTTACATAAACGATCGCTCCATAAGCAAGTTCAGAAGCATCTGAAAAACCATGCAATTCCACACAATTAGGTTGTTCTACAAATACAAATCTTGGGATATTGATCATATTTACAGTTTTTAAGGAAGTGAGAAAATTAGTCCATTCGATATTTTCTTTCACTGGAAGATAATAACACCAATCTATTTTCAGCAACCATAATTTTTGGAGGAAAACCTTGGCCTTCGTAATTATTGGACCTATCAAACCCAACGGGTCAAATATTCTGGCAATTTGTGATAATACTGAGCGTTTGGTATACCTTTCACTTAGCTCTATAATTAAATTAAATCCGAAACAGTCCGGTTGCGGCTTCCACAATATTCCTAGGGCTTTTGTCTCATTGGAAAATGAATATTCAGATATTGCATTATTACACAAAAGAGAAGAATTATTTACTGACCATTTGTGAAGATCCATGCTTCCCTTCTTTAACAAAGATATCAGTTGTTGTTGGATCTCTCTAGCTGTGTCAAGATCATCAGCACCTGTCAAAATATCATCCATATATACATCTTGAAATAATACATTTGCAGCTAAAGGAAATTCCTTTCCTTCATCTCTAGCTAGCTGGGTAAGGGTTCTTGTTGCTAAAAAAGGGGCACTCGTTGTGCCATAAGTCACCGTACATAATTTATACACCTTAACTGGTTCATGTACCTCAGGTTTAAACAAAATTCTCAATAAATCTCTTTGACTCGGATGTATCAATATCATACGGTACATTTTCTTAATATCTGCTACAAAAACAAATTTGTGCTTTCGAAATCGCAACATTATACTAAATAATTCATCTTGGATTGTTCCTCCGTTATATTGCAAACTATTTAAAGGTTTTCCGGTAGAAGTTAAGGAGCTAGCGTTAAAGACAACTCTTAATGGTGTGCTACTTGATTCAGCACGGAACACGCAATGATGGGGTATGTAATAAGTGATATCTGGTTCTTCAGATTCTATCACCTCTTCCATATGACCCATACTTAAATATTCTTGCATAAAGACTTTATAAAGATCGTTAAATTTAGGTTCTCTAACTAAGCGATTCCATAATGAATTTAAAACTTTCATAGCCTTTTTCTTTGATTCTCCAAGACAAGATGGATCTTCCTTACATGGCATTTTTACCATGTATTGCCCTGTTGCAGTTCTGGAATAATTTTTCAGAAAATGTTCTTCACAAATTTCTGATTCCTTATTTCTAGAAACTTCAGATTCTCTCTCAATGTTTTCTATTACCCAAAAATCTCGAATTACTCTTTCTAACTCCAAATTATCTGTTATCAACCCACAATGTATATTACTTTCAACCTTAGCCTGAAGGCTTCCGCTAACAATATAACCGAAAACACTGTTTTGTAACACTATTCTAGTATTTAATGGTTGGGGGTAAATTTGACCTGGCCTTAAAAATTCATAGAAATTTTCTGCACCCAAAAGCAAATCAATACAGCCTGGCACATTAAACTTTTCGTCAGCTAATTTGATGTTATTTAACGATGAAATACAAATCTCAAGCGGTCTAGAAGGCGTAAATTCCGTAATTTTCGGAACGACTAAAAATTCTAATTTTAAATAAAAATCTTTATTTCTATTCGAAATAGTTGTGTTAACTCTAGATCTAACATTAAGAGACAAATCATTTATTCCTGAAATACAAATATTCATTAGTCTTTTCTCTTTTTAGTATTAGTCTTTTCTATTTTTAAATTTAGTTTATCTACTAACCTTTTATTCATAAAATTAGAGTTTGCACCGACATCTAATAAACCACGTGCTTCATGAAAATTACCATATTCATCTTTTATTAAACAAACAAATGTGCTAAGTAACACAGCTTTTAACTCGTTAGACAAATTACATATCGTTGAAAATAAATTGCTTTGGTTATTAACTTGGAAAGGCTGGAATACTGGAGCTGACGCATCCAAATTAGATTTATTACCGACTTCGTTTTTAGAACTCATTTCCTGTGAAATTATCTCTGGATTTTCACCTTTATTTATTTTTTGTTCACGCGGGAAATGCAAAGTTACATGATGCCTTCTCTTGCAAATAATACAATAGAATTTAGATTTACAATCAATCACTTTATGATTCATAAGACAGTTAAAACAAAGATTTTTGGATTTTACAAGCTCAACTCTATTACCCACTGACATGTTTTTATAAACAGGACATTTATGCAAAGGATGATTTTCACTACATGACAAAATACATTTAGAATTTTTTACGTCAGTTAGAAAAACTTTAGAAACATTTCGATAATAAGTATTTTTATTACTCGCTCTAGAATTGTCAACCACGGGTTTTCCCTTAGACGTATAATATAAATCAATTTCCCGAGATAATTCAATGGGAGAAAACCACGATTCTGCTTGTCTAACATTTATAAAATACATGACATCTTTATCAAGCGTTTGACAAATCTTATCAGAAACTATTAACTGTTTTAAAGTTTCGAAATCTGTCACATTCCTCAATTTTAAATAATAATTCCAACTCGTTGTTAATCGGGATGCAAATTGTACATATGTTTCATTAGGATGACGTTGTGCTTTCCTAAAATGTTCTAAACAAGTCTGGGGGGATGGCTCAAATTCTCTAAGTACTATAGTCTTTACTTTTGAATAATCTTCTAATTCCCCATCTTTGATGTACGTAATTACGTTTGTTGCCCTTTCTCCTAACAGATCTAGTAGAATTTCCGATTTATATTTTTCTGGGACATTTTTAGAAATAAATGCTCTTTCTAACGATGAAAAAAAATAACTCCAACCTTCTGGTTTAGATGGAATTTTAATCGTTAACGTTCTTACACTTTTAATCAGAGAGTCTAAAGATTCTATATTATCTTTTTTCTCGAGATCACTTAAACTATCATTTTTAGTTTCTGCACGGGCCTTAGCCAACTCAATTTTTAACTTTGCATGTTCAATTTTTAATTTCTCAAGATCTAGTAATTTTGATTCTTCATTTTTTCTTTCCTCAATAAAACTGTTTGCTATGTCTTCAACCAGTTTATTATCTGCTTTATACTTCGAACTTTCCTTTATTAAATTTATTAAATCATAAATAGTTAATTTGGAATCTGATATATCTATGTCTAATTCAGCAGCAATTCGCTGATAATCTTCCTTTTTTGCACCTTTAAACATTGTATTATAAATACAATTCACAATAAATAAATAAATAAAACTGACATACCTTTATCTATTAATAAATCTCCAAATCGGATAACTCCACATTGAAAAGATTTAATTCACTCTTTCAATTCTCAAATTAGCTCAATAATAAAGAACATCGGTTCCTTTCTGCGTAAACACATTCACAGTTCATTTTTCCGTATTACGAAATTCTCCAGGTTAATCGAAATTATTTTTCTTCTGGAAACAAAAAAACACTTCACAATATTCACACTCTTCTATATTCACACTCTATTAACAATATTCACAAAGAGAATTCTGAATCACAATATTTTGTACTTTAATATAAATAATACGATGATTTAATTTTACTCTTACTCATTCTAATTACTTGATAGAATTCCAAACACAATTTATCTTCTGCAGACGATTCCCGAAAAAACATAAACATCGACAAATTCTATTCTTTCTCCGGCGAGAGGAGACCAATAATATGGTTACGCCGATAGCTCATATTAATATTTATCTCTACAAATAAAAAACAACTCTCTCAAAATAAAATAAACTCACTTGCGGACTGTATCTCATTTAATATCTCACAACACTCAATAAGAATGGTCGAGAGCCGAGATTTACACAACTTCACTGATCGGCATCTCAAACCCAACTCACAAAAAAGTTGTAGTTTTTTTTTTTTTTTTTTTAAACATTTTACATAGACGGCGCTTCTAGCGGCAACACTCTATTTTTAACAAAATGAAATTTATATTTAAGTGCAATTCATTTTCAGGGGCACACAAAATAATTCGGTTATATAATGGCCTATGAGGAAAAATTGTTTGCAATCTATTTTAATGTGGTTATACAATTTCAGACATACTTAAATTGATATACATCACAGAAGTGCACTTCAAGATATGTTTACTATAGATTATGGTGTGCATATCATTTATCGTTCGTTTACTACATGGAGAATAGAGACACTAAATATTTCAGCTACAGCACTGTCTATGAGCAATTGTTGCTGG
The DNA here is from genome assembly GCA_963931845.1 of Maratus michaelseni. NCBI lineage: Eukaryota > Metazoa > Arthropoda > Arachnida > Araneae > Salticidae > Maratus > Maratus michaelseni. The sequence goes on along the minus strand of OZ007589.1, from coordinate 313,601,748 downwards.
AAGTGTTTTTCAGTTGTGGTATGCTTTTCAAATTTAACTATTTTTAACATTTTCCAACATAGTTGAAAAGCGTTTATGAATTCGTTTTGTCTGTTAATTTGTCTGTCTGACCGTGCTCTAACTCGCGTAAGTGTACTCGGATTGTCATGTAAATTATATACATTTTTAAGGTTTACCGTGGCATGTTCGGAATTGAAAATGAAGTGTGTAACATTTATAGTTCATTTACAGGGGTACTCAAAAATAGTCCGTTACATTACGGTCTATGGGGGAAAATCATTTGCGGCGTATTTTAATGATGGTACATTATTTCAAACTTAAAGAAAATACTTAGGTTCACTACAAGATGGTTACTATAGAATATATTATGTGTAACACTTACAGTTCGTTTATAGGGTACTCAAAGGGATTCTGATATATTATGATCTATGGAGGGAAATCGTTTGCTGTGTATTTTAATGATGTTACAGAAATAATGAAATGCATATGAGTTCCTGAGGTGCACTAAAACATGCTTTCTGTAGAATAAGAAGTGCAAATAATTTATTTTTCATTTAGAGGATAACACAAAAGAATTCAGTTATATAATTATCTACGAAGAAAAACTGTTGCAGAACATTTTAATTATGCTGCACTATTTCAAATATGGTGAAATTTATATACCTTTTTGAAAGATAATTGCTCTAGAATATGATGTGCACAGCATTTATACTTCATTTATAGGGACACACAAAATATTTCTGTTATACTACTGTATACGAAATATTGTCTATTAGAGATGATTAGTGGAAGTGTGCTTCCAGTTATGGTATGTTTTTTTAAGCTTCCCTATATTTTTCAATACATTCTATACATCATATACAGGATTAAACAAGAAAAATTGGAAGAATTACTGAGGATGAACGTCAATTGTTTAAAGATGCCATCTAATTCGAGTTATGCGTTTTCAAGATCAACTATATTTAGTATACTGATAACTGTGTTTCTTGAATTTTAATAAAATCATATACAGGACTAATAAAAAATGCATACGTGGTCACTTATGAATAATAGTAATACGGCAAAATAAATTACCCTGTAAGAGCAATTTCAGTAGTTTTAAGCATGTTTCGGCCTAAATTAAATTTTAACCTAATATGTGGCGTGTATAAAAGTCTGTAAGTAATATACAGGTCTGTGCAAAATAATTCAAGTGCGTTTTCGTCTATTGGTAGAAATTTTGAAGGTGAATTTTTAAATGTGTTATGAATTTCCCTATATAAAAATCTCTAGATCATATGCAGGACTGCATAAAATAATTGGAATACCTTTCCGACTAATGTAGGTAATTCCTGAAATCTGTTTTTCAAAAGTATTATACGTTTTCTAAAATTTTTACTTCTTTTCTTTATTACACAGCGAAGTTTTGTTAAATTATTCTGAAAGTGTTTGAAAGTGTTTCATAATGTATACTTGAAGCTACATTGTATATTACTTGGTATGTATAAATTCGATATATCATATACATGGTTGTACAAAAAAGTACATTTCCGGTACTGATGGAAATTGCTGAAAGGGAATTTTCGCCTGTGTTTCCTAACTGAACAAAATTTTGCATAATTTTTTTAGTACACATACAATAGCTCATATACAAATTTCACCAGTAGATTTTGAACTCTTTTGCTACTTGAGATGGTAATTGACGAATTTGAGCTTTCAAATGATTTACGTGTTTTCCAAATTATTTAGTTAGATTTTGCTTAGTTAGATTTTGTTTAGATTTAGATTTGGTTTGTTAGATTTTATTTAGTTACATTTTAGTTAGATTTTTTAGTTTTTTTTTAACTACAAAGGAAGAGATTTCGGGGTTAACGTCTTTCTCAGCATATATAAGAACTGATAAGATGCATACACAATCCCTTGTGATAGGATAAAAATATAATGTTTAAAGTCCAAAGTAAAGAAAAGAACATATTTTTTTTTTTTTACCTTTCAACTGTTTCAAGGCTTCACAATAGGAGCCTCTATTTGAACACAAAATTAATGAAAGAAAAGTTAGAAGCATTATCAACAAAGCTGCATTTCTCTGCTACTGCTCTTTTCCCCTCTTTTCTTTTTCTTTTTTCTGAAGATTGAAGGGGATGCTGCTTTATGAAAACTTAAAATATATAAAAGTTAAATTTTCATCGTTGCTTGTGATTTTCTTTATGTCGATTTTTATGTGGCACATTTTTACTAACACTATTTTATAGAGATGAATCACAACATAATGTTTCATTTTTTGTCTAACTATATTTTATTTTGATTATCTACCCTATATAATATAAAATCCTAATGAAATGAATTTATGAAACTATTTTATGAAACGACTGAATTAACTAATATATGTTGTCGAATATTTCACAGCTATTCCTCCTAGAATATGGAGGAATGTTTCGTGATCAAATTAATACAAGTTTTCCGCATTGATCCGAGGATGTCAAAAATGATCTTCGAATTTTAAAATTTGAATTAGGTTTCGAGATATTAATTGTTTTTCTAATTTTAATCACATTTCTGTACTGATGGCTAATAAATTACTCCATTTTTGTGTATAAAATATCGGGAAATCTAGATTTCTTTTTTGTCGTCATTTTCAAATTGAAATTGAAAATTGAAATTATCTTATATTTGAATATATAGGAAAAACAATATTTTGATTGAATTATGTATTTCAAGAAAATATGAAAATATATTTTCATATATTCAATCTTCAGGAATCAGTTTATTTTAGAAAACGAAAAATCGTCTGTCATCTTGAACATTGATATAAATTCCATGGACTTAAAATAAGTATAACGTAAATAATAACGTAAATGTCGAAAGATAAGAGACAGCACACGCATTATGCCAAGTGAGCAATAAACGCTTGCCTATAGGAACCGGCTGCCTAGTTAAGCGAATCTCTTAACGCAGCATTTAGCAATTCTTCACAATAAACTCCTCACCTTTTGCTGAGGGAAAAGTTTCACGATGTGCTTAAAGATGCGTGTATTGTCCGTGTCTGATTGAGCCTTAAAACTAACGGTTTAGCAATTATCTATTTGTCACATAATCACATAATAATATCACTAATTATAATTACAATATATATAAAAAGCTTAAAAGATACAAAGAGAAACACATAAGGCTTATACAAACCTTTTAATTATCGATATATGTTTCAGCGCACATTGAGCGCATTTTCAAGATATATAACGATAAACAAAAATATTCTTTTTTACATATATGATCTCGCGATTTATGTTTTTAAGTTTATTTTAAAAAAATTGCGAGAATATTTTTGTTTATCGATATATATCTTGAAAATGGCGTCGTATGAGCGTTGAAACACATGTCGATCATTAAAAGGTTTTTATAAGCCTTTTGTGTTTCTCTTTGAATCACTTGAGCATTTTATCTATATTTTATCTATTTGTCATCAATAAGAAGTGATATCCTCTATTCTTCGATTAATACTGATTTTATGTGTTGATTTTTACATGTGAATTTCATTATTCACATATATTCTCAATTTATATAATGCTCTTTTTTTTGAGGTCGATTAAAGGTGTAATCTTGTACAATGTTTTGTTTCCAATAGACTTTGAGGGGCTTAAATAGAAGTGCCGTATTATAAAAGGCACTAGAAATGGGATATATTTTCACTGTTTGAAATGGGCTTCATCGTGTCTCCAAATTGAGATTCGTTACTGTTGATAGGCGCGCTATTTATATTTCATAACAAAATTTCATGAAGTAATCACCATTTTCGATCGAATGGAAAGAACGTGACAGGACTGTTATATTTATTCGACTCGCATTTTGTGGAGCAAGATTTTAAAGGATTAATTCCATTTTTCGGAGAAAACTCTCTTAATCTAGGCGATACTTCAGAAAGATTTACAAGAAAATTGGAAAACAATATTGAATTTGGGAAGCCATTTCGAATTTTCCGAATACTAGTTATACATTAATAACTAATAATACAAGCCACAAAAGGAACAAAGAAATTATTTTTAACTGGTCCGCATTTAAGATATTTACGCCCCGGTGTAATAATTTATTTTACACCCTTTTCTTCCAGCCAAAATTCAACATTTCTATTTATTTACATACTACCAATAATGAGTTGTGGAATTATTTACTTTAATTTCAAACTGTATTGATGTAGTTAAGTTTAATTGAACACCAATACATAAAACAATTGTACAAGATAAAAAGTATAAATTTTTCTCAACACAAAAATATACGATTACAAAATAATTTCTGCTTTTCCACGCATGAAAAATTTCAAACAACCTCATTCATATTTTTGAGAAAGGTATATATTTTTTTCGTATCAATGTGATATCTTTTCGACTGAAACCAATTGCCATATGATGACCACCTTTTTTGTAAGTTTCATGTAATGAAAATAGGGTTAAAACATCGAATATGACAATATGTTCCGAAATATATTTTATTTTTTTTTATAGGAAAAAGAAAAACTTTATTTGATTGTTTGGAACCTGATTGTTTCTAAATGTTATGAGGTGCACCCATCTCAAGGTGAAGAAATGCACTAATGGTACTATTTTAATGGCAAGATGTGTATCTAATAAAGTTTCATAATGATAAAGGCACTTAAAAATATTAACATCTGTTGACTACTAAATACATTTTGCGTTATAGCGTCGTTGCACGTGTTTCATATACATTAAAATGGCCCTGATCACAAGCCCCGATCATGACTAATTGAGGCCCTGGGCAAAGATAAATTATAGGAACTCCATTCGAATCGTTGCTACATTACTCAAATAAAACTGATGGTCAGTCATATGTGTAATGCATAAACAATATTTTCATACCTTGGATTTTAAATAGGAGAAATACTTAGCTCCGTCAATTCTGAATTAAATACCTTAATTAATAAAAATACTCTTTTTCTTATTAGAACAGTACAGAACTCTTTCATATAACTTTAGCAACTTTTTATATTACTTTAAGATGAATTTAATAGCTTCAACTTATGGAAGAGTATTACTCTAACATGTAAATATGAGTTAATCAAGTAGCTTTTTTTTTTTTTTTTTTTTTTCATCTTTTTAAGTTGTACAACACACAACATAATGTCAAATCAAATAGATTCCACTTCACAAGTAGAAAGTGTTTTTTCAATAAATCTAAAAAGATGGCAATTTAGCTAAAGGTGAAAGTATGGAATTTCGCTTAGTCGTCACTGACCGGTATGTTGATTTTTTTTAGTAGCCAGTTACTGGCTAATAAGAATAATTTCTTTAGCAGCCAGTAAGTACATTTATGTCACTGAATATTTAATTTTTTAAAAATATGACTTTACAGTAAAAAAGTAATTTATGTACTAAATAAAAATATTTTAATATATATTTTTTGAATGAAATTGAGATATTTATTTCCAATCTTATTTTAAAATTTAAAATAAGTTAACAGCAAAGTTATACACAACAGGCTTATGTAGCTAACTACATAAGTCACACTAAGCCTAGGTACTTGTGTAGCTAACTACATAAGTACCTTATTAAAAAATATATATTTGTCTAGAATTGAGATCTGACAATAATAAAATAGGTATGCTTATGCACTAAATAATAACCCACAGCATGATATGCATTACACATGCACTGTTGTCAACAGGCCAAAATCTCCAGAAATTCAGGAATTGTGTATATTTCGGCAGTTAGTTTCGGAAAAAATTGCAAATTTCGTCGTTCGGGAGTGTAAAAATCATGAATTTCGTCAATCTCGTGCTTAAAAATCACGAATTTCGTCGATCGGGCGCAGAAAAATCACGAATTTCGTCATTTGGGAGCGTAAAAAATAATGAATTTCGTCGATCGAACACGTAAAACTCATGAATTTCGTCGATTATGCGCGGGAAAATCACGAATTTCTTCGAACAGGAGCGTAAAATTCACGAATTTCGTCGAACGGATGCATAAAAATCATGCATTTCGTCGAACGGGTGCGTAAAAATCATGAATTTCGTCGATTACGCACGTACAACGAATGCATTTCGTCGATCTGGCGTGGGAAAATCATGAATATCGTCGATCGGGCGCAGAAAAATCACGAATTTCGTCGATCGGGCGCGCAAAAATCATGAACTTCGTCATTCGAGAGCGTAAAAATCATGAATTTTGTTGATCAAACGCGTAAAAATAATTAATTTCGTCGATTATGCGCGGGAAAATCATGAATTTCTTCGAATGAACGCGTAAACATCGCGAATTTCACCGAACGGGTGCGTAAAAATAATGAATTTAGTCGAACCGGCGCGTAAAAATCATGATTATCGTCGAATGCGCACGGGAAAATCATGAATTTCGTCGATCAGGAGCGTGAAAATCATAAATATCGTCTAACGGGTGCGGGAAAATCATGAAATTCGTTGAACAGGCACGGAAAAATCGCGAACTTTAGGGGAAAAAGGTAATCGAGAAATCCTGCATTTGGCTGGTTCCTTCCATATATTTAATCGTCAGTTTTTCAAGTTTAATCAACGAGTGGCGACTGGCGAGTGCTTATTTTCATCTTTAAATTTAGCTAATAAAGCATATAGCTATTGTTTGCTTGCGGCCAAAGCGAAGTGGTGCTTTGCTACCGAGTGGTTGAGGTTAGCTTTGCGAAAGCACTGAGCTCTGTGAGTTTGAAAATAAAATTTGTTTTTTAGAAAGTTTAGTAAAATCTTTTAAAAATGAAATTTGTATTTGAAATTTTTCAGAGTTGGAATTGGGGGGGGAGGGGGGAAGTAAATATTTTAAATTAATATACGGATTTGGGGGCCCCTTGAGGTCGGGGGCCCCTGGGCAAAGTCCCGGTTTGCCCATTTAAGGGCCTGCCTGATCATTAACAATTACCTACTTAATCCGCTTGGGAGGATTTTCTGCCAGTTTACATTTTCAGGATTTGTATTGTTATTTACAAATAGTAGTAGTTATTACCTTATTTAAAGTCAGAAATTTTCGATTCAATTTTCGATTATTATCTGAAAATAGGGGTATTTCACACATAAAACTTATGAACCCTATTTTTTGTACTTATGTCAGATAGATACAATGTAAAAACAACACTGATTATCTTTGCAATTTATTAGTAATTAACTCACTATTACTCTTAGTTTTTGTTTTCTGCATAAAGTCTATTAGTACTAAATCTCGTTTTGCCCCATGGACTTTTACTTCATTTGGCAGTACTGTTAACCCCTGGCAAGTTTTGATGCCATGGAAAAAAAAAAAAAAAAAAAAAAAAAAAAAAAACGATAATTCAACAATACATGACAAATATGTCCTCCAGCAGTAATAATAGATGACGAAGGAAAGAATTGTATGTTTAAGTACAAAAAATAAGAATCTCAATGAATAATACTCGGAACAAGTGGGTTAACGAGAACCCGCGGGACTTTTGCACTTTGCCATTTTTTTTTTTTAAATCTGAAAAGCCGATAAAATCGTTTGTGAATATATTACCTCTTTACCATAAAGAAACAAAGTATATGTTTATATACTAATAGAATATTCACATGTAAGATTTTTTATCTTATTTAATACTCGTAGTTTTCGTTTTCGTATTTTATATTCAAGTTTAAATTTTATAAATCGTTAAACATAAAAGAATAAAAAGTAAAAAGAGATGGGAAGATATGACTCATTTTTGACCCCACGGTATTGTTAATGTTTTTTTTTTCCCTCTCTCTTTCTTCTGAGATGTTTTCATTGCAATGATATAATTTAGGATCTACATTTATTCTTTTCTGATTATTATTATTATTATTATTTTGAAAATTACTTTAATGTGTTGTACAAGATGAAAAACACATTTCTTAAACATATTTTAATGTATTTGAACCTTTTTTTATATTATTTTGATTTACTTTCGGTAAAACGTTTTTACAACACCAGCCTGATTTCTTGATAGGTTTTATTTTACTTTTCAAACGAGGTGATTCAAACCGGACCTCCCGGTTTCTAGAACATGGGCGAAAAACATTTTTTTATTTTAATTGAAATCTGTAATGGAATTTTACATTTATATATTTTTTCATTGCCCACTAACAACATAAAAAACATTTTTAATTTAAAAATAACAATAATGTTTCCAAACAAAGTTTTAAAATTTATTAAAAGCGATACTTCCGTAATAGCCGCATACCCAGAGTTAATAGCCGAAGAAATCGCCAAAGATCTCGCTACTTACAGCAAGCCATTTTGGTTCTTAATACTTTTAGCGGTTTAAGAGCGTAGTTCGATTGCGTGTTTGTTAAAAAAGTATTTAATTTATATTATTTCATTTATTTACTAGCTTACACGCCTGGTGTTGCCCGGTCCCATAAATATATAAATAAATAAATAAATAAAAAATAGCACGAAATGAAAAAAAAAATCAGAAAATTAGAATAAAATATCACTGCACGAATTCCGAATAAACTTTATTGAAAAGAGAACAGAATTTACTGTATTGGGCTAGAAAATTGAAACCGGATTCATTTTACTAATGTCGAAAAATAGTAAATCGAAAAAAAAACAAAAAAAAACTGAAAGTTCCATGAAAAATTTGCGATTTTTTCAACCCATTCTATATATAAAGCATACATACTTAATATTATTATTTACTCCTTCAAAATTGATTATTATGTTTTACATTGGTTTTATTAATATTCTCCAACATAGTTTAAAAGTGTTTATGAATTTGGATTGTCTGTCTGTCTGTCACTGCTCTAACTCGCGTAAATATATTCGGATTGTCATGCAATTGATATATGTTATTGAGGTTTACTATGGCATGTTTAGTATTGAAAAGGAAGCATTTATAGTTTTTTTACTGGGACACTCAAAAGAATTTCGTTTCACTACGGTCTATGGGGGAAAATAATTTAAGTTTATTTTAATGATGTTACACAATTTCAAACATATTGAAATTGATATATATCACTGATGTGCATTACAAAGTGTTTACTATGGAATATGTTGTGCATAGTACTTATAGTTCCTTTACAGGGACACCCAAAAGAATTCCGTTACATTACGGTCTATGGAGAAAAATCGTTTGCTGTTTATTTTAATAACGTTTCACCATTTCAAACATATTGAAATTGATATATATCACAAAGGTACATCACAAGAGGCTTACTATAGAATATTGTTCGTATAGCATTCATCGTTCATTTACAGGGGTACACAAAAGAATTCGGTATTGTCTGTTGAAAATAATTGCTGGAAGTGCGGTTTCAGTTGCTGAACGCGTTTTTAAATGTAACTCATTTTTTGTATATTATTTGGTGTGTAGAAATTCTATAGATCATATACAGGACAGCACAGAAGTTCTCGAGTAAATTTATTTTAATAGAAATTCCAGAAAGGGAATTTTAAACTGTGTTACGAGTTTCTTAACTAAACTAAAATTTAGCATTCTATGTAGTACATATAAAAATTTATAGATCGCATACAGGGCTGCACGATATTTTACCGAATATTGTTGATAATTCCTGAAATTGGGTTTTAACTATGTTATGCGTTTTTCAAATTGTTTATTTATTATTTGTTTATTAATTGTTTATTAATTATATATCATCTTTCACCTTATTAAACGTTAAAGATTTGTAGAATTATTTTGAAAGTGTTGGAAAGTGTTACATAATCTATGTTTGACGCATGATTTTTCTTTCTTGTTTCCATTGAAGTGGGCGTGTTTTCCTTTTAACGTGTCATATACGTACCCTAAATAGATTGATTAAACTGAAATAATATAATGATTTATAATTAGATTAATATAACAGAATAGTTGGTATAACTAAGTATAATGAATTTGGAAATAGCAGAACGTTCAAAGGCTATCACGATAATAGAAACTCGGTGAGATAAGAAGTTTTTAAAGGAAGATAACAATTCGAAAAAAGAAAATCCGTTAGATATGAATTATGGAAATAAACATAAAAGTTTCAAAAAGGTGTTATGTTTCCGCTTCAAAAAGAAAACAAAAGAAGGGTGAGAATAAGATATATCCACTTTACAGTGGAAATTTTACTTAGATACATTACATTCTTTTTCTTTTATTTAATACTTTGTAATGTTTTTATTTTATTTTTAAACATGGATAAAATATAACAGATACTTACCAAAACTGTATTTTTGCTTAAAAACAGTGCTTGAAAGGATATTGAACAGCTCAACATTTAAAATTAAACTTTTAAAATTTCACTTTAATAATTTATTTTTTTAATATTCCTGATATCCAATGAATAAATAAATGTTATAATAAAGAAGGATTTGCAGAGGTGTCTTTCTGAGTAATACAAAAAAAGTAAGTAGGTAAAATTTACTTACCTTCATTTTTCAGCCGATCCATGCAGATGTAGAATAATCCGATAGTTTTGTCTTGAGTAATTCACGAAAATATTATCCAGGTAGTAGGTGCACACAGTAATAAGTTTTCATGTGGTATTTCATTATATAGATTCATAATTGTAGCTGCTTAATATATATATAACATATAATTATCATTTATTGAATAGTGATTAATTGACTTGCTTATTTTAATTTAATTAATTAATTATACTTTAAATATTATAAAAGTTACATTTTATATTAGGAATACAGATTTAATTATACTTTTAAGTTTAAATTTAACAATATAAGGAGCATGCATAATTTTGTCCCTTTTGATGTGAAAAATATAATCTAAAATGAATAATAATGTTAAGCGTTTCTAGTTCATTAAAGAGTTCTTCTACGTCATTTGAAAAAACACTTTATTAGTTCATCAGAGTACATGACGCGAGAGGGAAAAATTTGATTACACCGTATTTCTTCTTTTGACAGAAGTATGGAACTTCCACTCATATAAAGTAATTAATAGTTCAAGATCTTGCGTTTCTTCCACTTTAAATGATTGATTCGAAAGAGATTATTCTCGATTATTCCCCAACAATAAATGATATCCAAATAATGATATTGATATTCAAATGATGATACTGATATAAAGATAATATAAACACGCTATTTGCATTTTTTAAAAAAACGTGATAAGTTTGACTGCAGTGTTTAGTGAATATCTTGAAAGCAATTTTTTCCAATATTTTATAATTATAAGAAAAATATAACAGCATTATTATGATGTAATCAAACGTTATTTAGAAATGCAATTCATTATCTTTATTCTTCAATACAAACTAAATGCTGATACACTGCAAAAATAAAAGTGTTGATTTTACAGTATAATACTGGCACCCCAGCCGCCAGTATTATTCCGTAAAATTAACAGAAATAAATAGTAAAATAAGCAGTAATACGCTACTGCGCATGCGCGGTAGCGTATTACTGCTCGTGAATTATGCTGTGATGTGAATAATGTTCGTGAATAATGTTCGTGAATTATGCTGAAGTGACTAATAGTTAAACTTCAAACCTATTGTATACATACATTTCATTCCTGGTATATAGAATATCAGAAGAAAGATGTTCACAAATTTAAGAGATGATAGAATACACTAATTTAATTTTGTGTATAGGAATATGTGGGCACATCATATGTGAGCCTTTGAGGTGTAAATACAAGTCTTTTAGTCACTCTTGGCTATTCGTCATATCATAAAATTATAAAGAGGAAATCTTTGACAATGTAAGACTTTTAGTCGCTTTTGGCCAATTTTGGTACCTTTTTAACGAAAACACTGATTACGCTCATAGTCCACCCCCCCCCCCCCCCCCTTACATGGAGGCCCGGGGGAACTGCCCTTCGTGACATGCAATTGAATGAATTTGAGCAATGAATCCAAACTGATGAAAAAATGGGCATCTCTTGCATCAAATTGCCGAAGGTAATTTTTCTAATGATAATGTCTAGTGTTGATCGTGTAATTTTCGTGTAACTTTGACTGTACAAAAAAGTTGCTGAAACTCAAATGAGAGGTTCTCTCGTACTCAGGAGAATTTACCGGACTTGGTTGCACCAAAATATATTTTATTCCACCCAGTACAAAACAATCTGAATGATAAAAACTTCATTCTCTTCAAACTTTAATAAATTTGAACAATGAACCCAAATTGATAAAAAAAAATGGCTAGCTGTAGCATCAGATAACTGAAATGTGATTTTTCAAATGATAATGTTTCATGTTGCTTGTACAGCTTTCGTGTAACTTTGACTCGTGTTGCATTGACTGTAAAACAAAAGCTACTGAAACTTGAATGAGAAGTTCTCTCGCACTCAGAGGAACTGATCAGACTTGGTTGCACCAGAGTATCATCCATCCGCTCGGTACAAAACTATCTGAAAGATAGAAACTTCAAAAACTACAGAAAACTAACGAAATTGAGTTGCTGAATAAATCACTTTTAAGCACAAACCATTCTATCGACGAAAAATAGAACTTCATACAAAATGTTAGTAAAAGGTTATAAATTTGTTTATTTTTGTTATGTATTCATTTATTCTGTCTATTTTATGCAAAAAAAAGTAATATGCGTATTAGATAACTGCAGTATAATAATGTTTTAGTTATTTCTGTAAAAAATAATTTCTTGCTATCATTTTTGTGTGCGCAGATAAAAACAATTTGCACTAACAAGGAATGTCTCCTTAAAAGTATATTTGAAAAAAAACTTGAAAGGAATGTTCTTCTAATGTGGGTGGAGCTGTTTGTAAAAAACATTCTGCAGAATATTCATTATTCGTTGGTAAAAAATATTAAAAATTTTGTTATTTGGTGGTATACCGTTGATTGGCATGATTATTTTGACGCATGACAACATTCATATTTTATAGTATAAGCTTATACAAAAGAGCATTAAACTATTTCATTCTTAAAATTTAAATTCAGTAAGCGTTGCAAATTCAACCACTTGCATTTGGTGAGTACCAGTATTTTTCGATCAATCGTTTTTACGGTAAAAACTCAATAGTTTATTGTTGTTTTACAGATTTTCTTTTAAGATTCCGCAGTTAAATTTTACTAATCTTATGTATTAGGTACAAATGGAGAATCATCAGCATTTTTTACAAAATATTATAAGTATGCGCTTTATAGAGACTTTCCTTGTAAGACAATAAATATGGCAGTAAGTGGATAAGACCAATATTATATTCCTGCTGGAAAGTGAGATTATACTAATTAAGGTTATGAAATGATTTCATTTATGCGCTAAGGTTTCGTAAAAATCATTAAGTTTATATTAAGAACATTGACTTTTCATTAAATTTTGTTTTAAAAACTAGCACAAAATTAATTTTGAAGCTTTGCTTCGAAGAAGAAAAAAATGTAATTAAGACCGAGTTAGTTTGAAAACCATCAGAAATAAGATTTTATGGATATCAGTCGTTAAATAAAAGAGTTTTACTCTTATCGACATATATTTGAATTTTTTTTAATTCTCTCTTAGCTATTTCCGTAAAAATACATTTTTAAATTTTACTTTTTGAAAAATAATTCAGAAATTCAAACTTGCCACATAGTTATATTCCATTTACAACTTTCTATTTTTTTCTGCCACATCAAAATGAAGAAGGGGGAAAGAAAGAAGATAGATCATTTTCTATATAATGCCTCATTTTTCATAACTTGTCCTCCATCTTATGTTTTCCCATTTATCACAATGAGCGTCAGTAAATTACTCTGAATCGTCTTCGTCTCCGTTAATTAAGAGGCATGAAGAAAACTTTTACTTTATTAATGGTTTCTTTTTATTGATAGACCGACAATCAATCTTTATATAATTAGAATAGAGTCGTTCTGTTTCTAGCATTTATCCCAAGCTGATTTGTAATTATACATTGTGGAAAGTGTACAAGTGAGGCAGCCTCTTAATTTGTGAACGGATGTAGGTAGCACGTGATGTCTACACATAAAACAAATGACCATACTCTACAAAAGGAGACCATTTAGAGCGCGTCCTAGCGGCAAAATGTGTAACTTAGCGATCCTATCTCGAAAATCGTTGCAGATATGAGAAAAAGAAAACTAAAAAGTTGTTCAGTGTCGTCGATGTATTAAGAAATAATATTCCACGAGCATGCATTCCATGAGCCTAAATTGAAAGCGAAAAGTTAATTTAAATTTGCCCGATTACCACGTGTGTAAACAAAATCTGGGAATTGAAATTAAACAATATGATTAAAAGACAGAGGAAATATAACGTCATTATCTGTGCTCGAATTCTCCACCGTCTGTGTAGGCTGCAAATCGCTAGTTCTTGCCGTGACAATGATGCATATCGTCCCAAGTTACATTCGCACTTTTCTCCATTATTCATACTCATGGGGTGTAATTTCCTACTAAATTCACGACGTTTAACAACTTTTTAATAGACATTTTCCACATATCTTTAGTATGTATTGAAAAAGTTCACTGCTAGAGGCGCGGCGAATGGCTTCATTGTGTACTAACTTACTCATTTACTTATGTGTAGATAGTACTTTTTTAAGTGTAGCTACCTAGTAAATTACATTTCTGTGTAACTTATACGCTTTCCACCCTATATATATATATATATATCAGTCAAAAGGAAACATTCTACTCTTGTTTTATAAAAATATAGATGCACCAATGGATGCTTTAAAGTTCATGATTTATAATGCAAATCCACGTGATATACTGAACATTATGCGCTTTTTACACATAAAAACCATACGAGAAATGCTAATTTATTGGTATCAAAATATTTTAATCTTGCTTAGTATCATTTAAAAATACAAAAAAAAAAAAAAAAAATCAATTACGTTAAATAAGTATAAAAAAAAATGTTTCAAATAATCTTAAAAATCAAAATTAAATGAAAATAATGTCTGTTGTTGGCGAAGCATTTCCTTTATGTACGATTATCCATGTATAATTATGAAATTGTGCTACACGTATCATTAAAAAAATACCTCAACGCTTGAAAATATACAATTCCCCTTTAAGCATGACGTAATTTTTACCAGTAAATGCTTTTCGTATGTAATAATATATATTTTTTAAAGACTTTTCTCATTTGCAATATTCTTTTGTGTAAATATATATAATTGAAAATACGTAAAATGTTTAGAAATAATATTATTAGGATTTTTAACTTTTGGCAACAGCAAATAAAAAACGACTAAATATACAAGTAAAAATATGAATTAATTCTCGATTCGCACAATAGAATTTTGTATAAAAGATTGGATTTTGCACACCACAATATAAGTCAAGTATGTGCCCACAAAAGATAGTTAAATTGCTATACATAATTTTTGATCCTATAAAACTTAAGTAGCTGAATTATCTTGATCGATTTCAATATCGAAGAGCACTTAAAATAAATCTTCGATTTATAAAACTGTTTGTCTCAGCATTTTTATCATGCATTTCGCTATAAAACTCCAAGTTTTCATGTTTTTATATTCAATCGTCTTTGCAATATAAGCTGAGAAAGTGAAAAGGACATGTTCGATTAAAAAACGACAGCAGCAGCGACGGTGTTGATATATATATATTTAAGAATAGAGAGGGTCTAATATATTAATTGAAATAGCGAACTTCCATACTAACAATGCTGAAGATGAAGTACGTTGCATTTCTTTGAATATCTCAAATATCACTTTCAGAATAAAGGAAAAACAGAGGAAAACAGCGCCATTTGTTGGGTATGAAAATCCAAAATTGGACCAACATATAGAGTAACTCCGGGACAGTCGCTGCAACCGGGATAGATGCCACAACCCTTGTATTTCTTGTAATTATCTATAAATTACAGTCAGACGCACAGTATGGTTGCGCAATAAGATTACTTTAACCAGTGTATAGCGTGAATCCCATTTCGATTTTTACTTGTAGCTGTACAATCGTTATTTTGAGGTAAGGGCATGATTTCTCTATACAAACTTTTAAACACGTTATGCTTAAATACTTTTTATACGCTAATTACTAAATGCATGCATGATTTCGAAGTCAAAGCTAAGTGTAAAGTCTGTATAGAGTATGGTTACGCTATTTTCCTTCGCGAGGACAGGCAACTGTGATGTGCGACGTCTGTACCGTACAAAATAGGATACACGCCGCGCTGCGATCCGGTATACATGCTGCAGTTTCTTTTGTACGAGATGCCGCGATCAATAAAATTCAGTTCATCAGACATAGATGAATGTTCAAACAGTATGAAGTTTACTGCATCTAAGGAGAAAAGGGGAAAAATAAAAAGTAAAAAAGTCAAAGAAAGATGCAAGTCAAGATGATAATAATGAAAAGTTGAATCACAAATGTGATGCAGACGTTCTTTGCAAGGAATGTGTAGGAAATTGCTCCAAAATTAACAGGAAGTGTGATTAGCTTCGTTGCATCATGTGTCAAATGTGGTTACATGAAGACTATATTATTTTCGACACTTTTTGTGTAGATTGCGGCAGAAGAAACAGGTCTATTAACAAATAAAACAATGTAAACACAATTTTATCTTTTTCTTTCCCTCTCAAGTACACTGATGTTACGTTGTTGCTGAAATAACAATTAAAATCTAATCTTTAAAAAATAAGTAGCTAATTTTAGTAGTGAACAAAGTAGACAGACTAATATTGATTTGAACCTACTAGTACGTTTCATTGTACTCATTTAGCTTCTTTTTGTTCTTACATAGTTAATTATAGTCCAGATATGAATATTTGTTTGAATATTTTTTATTTATAATTTCATTCTATTCTTATGCCAAGCGCGGCATAACTGCAGCACAAGTGCGTCGTCTCACCCTGAATGTACGGGTGACGCGCTGCAGTATAATATTTTAGAAAAGTTCAAAAAAATATATTAATTATTTTTTTGTATTATTTTTGTCTTAGTACACATGTTGTATATTTAACATTAAATAGCACTGCACAGCATGTTTTTTTTAGTTTATGTTCACAATGCGATTTTATACACAAATTAAAAAAATATATATATGCGTCATCTCATCCGGAATTACTCTATATTTATATTAATCTCAAATATAAATTTTGGTGCCTTTCTCGGACAAAGCGAAAACTGCACCAGCGTAGTATTTTTAAGAAACTTACATATTAAGTTCAGTGTAGTTCCATCCAATAGATGCAGAAATATAGCTATCATGCAAATCGTACAAAACGTAGCCAAATTGCATCAGCATACTTTTTCTTAAGCAACTTATTAAGTTTAGTGTAGTTCCATCCCATAGATGCAGAAATATAGTTAACATCAAAATTGTACAAAACACAGCATAGCAGCATCACTTGTGGCATAATGTACACCAAAATCTAATTGCCATCAACTTATGCCAAGGTCTATCTAAGTGTGAGGCTTCAGGAAAATTTGTGCATTAGATTTTGTATTACAAAGCTCAAACAATACATGTAACATACAGACAGAAAGACAGTCACCGGTCAAAAACAACGAAATCATGTTCAGAACATCCTTAAATGTGTAAATCCATTAAGCCCTTAATTTTCGCGCCCGTGATATTCACAGGCTGTGTATTCTACTTTTTTTTTTTCAGATTGTTTGATTGATTGTATTTTAAAATAGTGAAATTGGCTTTATTCTCGCATCATTTTATCAGCCATTAAATAAGGTGAATATTTCTACTTCAAAAAAGTGGTCGCAATCAAACAATTTGGATTTTTAAAAAAGTAGCCTACACAAAAATATAGCGACGCTTAATGGGTTAAAAAGGTAAGTCGAATATTTCCACGAATCCAATACTTTCTATTTATGAATATAGAGGGAAATAAAAATGAAGGATCTTTGTAATTCTTCTCTATATTTTTATGCTATCTCTTAAACATTGAGATGTAATCTAAAAGCATTGTGTAAAAAAAAAAAACAATAATAATAATAATAATAAAAACAATGGCACTCCGGGAGTGCCGACAGAAGTGAAAACTTGAACAATTACGTGTGTATTTTTTGAATCTTCAGGAAACGTTTTATAGCGCAGGAAATACTTTTAAATGAAGTGCTTTTTTAATCATTATTATAAACTACTACTACAAAATTTATATTACAATTTTCATTTAATGCGCTATTGTACATGAAAAATAATGCATATTATTTTACATACAAAAATTGCAATCTATTGCTTAAAACGTAAATTTACAAATAAATGAAATATAAAATTTAATTAATTGGTACTCTTTGAAATGAATACCAATGAAACTTATGAATTTTCATCCACAATTTAAACAACTCTCAATACATTCATCATTTCTTCCATGAGATATAGTTTCATATCTTTTGTAATAACATTTATCTGCAAAATAGGGTTCCCGCTTCCTATCACTCCAAAAATGATGACTTCTTTGCTGCCTGTCTTGTTTACGGTATTCGTGAACATTATGCTTTTTTCTATCTTCATACTGCGCGTATTGTTTGCGGTATCTATAATTTCTATCAACAAACTTTACTTTTTTATAAAATGATTTCACTTCATTTCCGTATCGGTAACCACGTTTCTTAAAACTTTCGTGAAATATTTCATTATTTTCATTTTTTTATATTACTTCCGTCTATTTTTCTCGTGCTCGTTAAATTATAATATTTTCCGTGTTTTGTTATTTCATTTTCATCTTTTGATTTGGTCTCGCGTGTTGAGTCACTTTTATCTGTTTTCACCGCGCGTGCTAAATTTATCTTGAAATTATTTTCTGAATTATTTTTATTCATAATACCAATCATTTCGCTTTCTGCACGTGAACTATTTCTTTTTGATACTTTCGCTTCATTGTATGAATTGGCAACATATACAGAGGTGTCGGTAACAGTGTCGCGAATTCAATAGTTTTTTCCCATCTCAAAAATGCCCAACGCGCCTAAAAAAGTTTTCACTTCAATAAAAGAAAGAAAGAAAGAAAGAAAAGAAAAAAAGGGAAAAAAAGAAACAACTTGGAATATTTAAATAAGTTGTAACAAGCATTATATTTCCCTTTTATTTTGTGAAAATCAGATTTATTTTAGGTTGCGAAAATTTATCTGTCCAATTACTTTCCAAAGCCAGATTTGTCCTAACAATACATAAGGGATTTCTTTGACGACCAATTAGGAAAAAAAAACAATAGATTTAAGAGTTAAGACGAAAATATTTCCCAGAAAGGAATTATTAGTATACCGTTTTCTTTACTTGACAGAAAACGTATAAGTATTGTTCTTCAACTGTGACAGAATATGCTTCATTATTTCGGTCTAATTCTTGTATTTTTTTGTATACCATCAGTTCCGTATTCACTGGCAAGTGCAAAAAGATAAAGATAAAAAAAAAACCTAAAGAAAAATTCAGAAAATGCTAGTCATCTGATTAATTCAATACATGAACAGCTGTTAAAAGAAGCAAAAGCAAAAAGCAAAACGCAAAAAGCAAAAATAAATTTAAATATTTATACCAAGCATTGTATGTTTCTATTTTGTGTGGATAGCATTTATTTTAGGTTGTAAATGTTTATGTATCCAATTACTTCCCAAAACCAGATTTACCCTAGCATTTTATAAGGGAATGTTTTTTTTTTTTTTACTATCAATTAGGAAAGATAATAGGTTTGAGATTAAAAGCGAAAATATTTTTGAGACTTGAATAATTGTTTTCTCCTTCCTTTACTCGTTAGAAAACTTATAATCATTTCTCTAAGTTGTGACAGAATATGCTTCATTATTTCGGTCTAATTCGTATATTTTTTGTATACCATCGATAGTACCCACTGGCAAGTAGAAAAAAATATACAGTAGAAATAGATATATATATATATACAGTATACTCTAGCCACCTGATTACTTCAGTATATCAACAGCTGTTATAAGAAGAAATAAAATGGAAAACAGCTTTGAATATACAGGGTGATTATAAAAAAAACTATCCCAATATATGAGTCCTTAACTCTCACACCGTTCACAGAAACTGACTGAAATTTTGGTTTTAAGTATTTTGAGGTAGAAAGAAAGAAAGAAAGAAAGCATCATACAGCTCATACAGCTCATACAACTCAAGAATCGTGTGAAAAACAACAGTTAAACTCTAACAGTTACGGTTACAGTGACAAAATTTTGAAAATTTCAAATGGCAACACCTATTTTTTTATTGGAATGTGATCTTCATAGTGAAAAACCATGAAAAGCGTTGGAACAGTACCTGTAACACGGAAATTGCCGGCGCTAGAGAGACTAAGAAGAATAGTGAAAACAACCAATAAAGGACAGATAAGCAACAGAAAGTAAAACATTTTATTATTCAGTGCTATCCACCATCTGCCGCATGCAACGTGTCTTCGTGTGTGACTTGGAAAATTTGTGAAACACAATAAAATGTTTTGTTTTCTGTTGATTCTCTGTCCTTATTCGTTGTTTTCACTTTTCTTCTTAGTCTGTCTAGCGCCGGCAATTTTCGTGCTACAGGTACCGTTCTAACGCTTTTTATGGTTTTTCACTATGAAGATCACATTCCAATAAAAAAAAATAGGTGTTGCCATTTGAAATTTTCAAAATTTTGTCACTGTAACCGTAACTGTTAGAGTTTAACTGTTTTTTTTCATACGATTCTTGAGCGCATACCTCAAAATACTTAAAACCAAAATTTCAGTCAGTTTCTGTGAACGGTGTGACAGCTAAGGACTCATATATCGGGATAGTTTTTTCATAATTACCCTGTGTATACAAAAATAGATGCAAAATAAAGAAAAAATATATAACAAGTATATATTTTTCTTTATTTTTTACAGTTCAGATTTATTATGGGTCGTAAATGTTTAAATGCCCAATTACATTCCAAACTAGATTTTTTTCTAACAATACACAAGGGATTTTGTTTAAGATCTATTAGGAAAAGCAACAGGTTTAAGGCAAAAACATTTTCGAAAAATTAAATAATTAGTTTACCGCTACCTTGATCGGAAACGTGTACATATTTTCAATAAGTTGTGACAGAATATGTTTCATTATTTTGGTCTAATCCTTATATATTTGGCTTACCATGAATTATGTACCCACAAGCATGTGAGAAAGAAGATAAAGGAAAGAAAAGACTCTAGAAAATAAAGCAGCGAATTCTCGCTATCTAATTAATCCAATTTATCAACAGCTGATAAAAGAAGAAATAAAATACGAAAACAACTTTGAATATTTATAACAAGCATATATTTTCCATTTTATTTTGTGCGGTTCAGATTTATTTTACATAGTAAAAGTTTATTTGTCCAATTACTTTCCAGAACCAGATTTTTCCTAACAATACATAAGGGATTTCTTTTACGATCAATTAGGAAAAGACAATAGTTTTCAGAGTAAAGGCGAAAATATTTGCGAGAAATGAATAATTAGTTTACAGCTTCCTTTACTTGGCAGAAAACGTATAATTATTTTCCCTGAGTTGTGACAGGATAGGCTTCATTATTTTGTTTCGAATGTCTAAAGGAAGTAAGGCTTTCGTTCTAAATATCACTTGCTACCGAAAATTAAGAAAAGAGAATTTTTAATCGTATTGCAATCATTTATGGATGGATGTTTTCATTCTTAGTATATAATTATTTTTTAAAAATTCTCATGACTATAATGAAACTTATCTATTAAAAAAAATTCTTATTTTGATCATATTTTCTATATGCATAATTTATTTGTTTGTTTGTTAAACTATTAAAAATGTTGTATCAGGCTGAACCAAATTTTGGTTGCAGTAGCTGCTGCAATAAGATGATAAAACCAATTTATTTTGATTTTATACATTAAGTGAACCATGGAAAGGTACAAATATTGAATCAGATATATTTTTTTAATCATAGTTTAATTATTTTAAAAAGTTAACATTAATATTCACCAAATATATTTCGCAATCTTATGGTTGCAGTTATGGAAAACCAATATTTCTTTTAACTTATTACCAAAATTTTGGAAATGTAGAACAAGTCAAATGTTTAAAGTTTTTTACATAAATATTTGAAATGAATAAAACATGATAAACATGCCATTCATTAAAAAATAATCAGGCAGTGAGATTTAGCGTTAGTTTTCTACTGAATGTTATAGCGATCTTCAGACATTCCAACACATTTTTGTCCTTATAGCCTCTTCATTGGGGCACAATTGAGTCACTCTGGGTCCCTTGGCACAGTATTCTTTTGGAGTCACTCCAACTACCACTATAAATAAGCTTAAAGCTTACTATCTTTTTTCTTGGCTACTGCAGTTAAAGTTTGAACAAAATATTGTGGAAGCTTGAAGCTTTTTCTGCTATTTTAATTCAAGTCTAAATTTTAAAGCACAATAGACCTAGCTGACTGATTGGAAAATAAAGACACATGTTAAATTAATATATATATATATATGATACCTTTCAGTGTTTCTCCTAAATTCAGTAAATATTTTATAAATAATTATATACAAGTAATTTTGAAACAAAAAAAAATTACGCGACTTTAAGTGACTGTTTATTAATAAACGGTTTGTTTGCAATGGTGCAAAAAAGTCATGTTGTTAACATTGCCTACTTTTTTATTTACTTATTGTGTGCCAGTTGGTGTATTTTAGCGAGAATAATTTGGCACAGAAGAACATTTTTTATGACAACCCCATTCAATTTAATCTATGTTTTTACCATTTGAGTGTATTTATAAATAAATGGCCGGTGGTATACGCACGTGGCGATTTAGGTCTCTGATTAGAACGTTTTGTCCAAACTGTTGCAATCCACATTCCAGAACATGGAAGTACTTGCCTGAAAAAATTCTTTTAAAAGACAAGGGTCAGTTTCCCTAGCATTAATTCCCTAAATTTGTAAAAAATAGCCTAATTGCCCTGATTTCGAAGGTCAATTGCGTTAGCAAAAGAGGTTATGAACTTAAACCAGAACCTCTATAGAGGAAAATGTAAGAACAACCTCGTTCTAAAAGAATCTAAAAAATACATAGCATTAGGTATTGCCGTAATCGTTATAATGCATGTATGACCACTTTTTGCCCATAAAAAAAGTCTGAATACAGCAGTTTCGTTGTATTGAAAGTTCAAAATCACGTAAAATTTGATAATGCCGCGATTACTATGTGTACGTACTCCGAGACCATAAAAAATCAACAAAAAAGCATCATAAACAAAGAAAACTACAACGAAATAGGTGCGCTTGAGTTATACCTAGACAATGTATCTATATTGACCGAATTTGGGGGAGAAGACACGAAGTCAATTGGATTCTTTGAGCACAAAATAGAAGTAGACGGCGTGAAATGAACTGATGGTTTTCATGTAGTGTGAACGATCTGAACTGTGAGATATTGTTAGACGTAAATGCAGTATCAGGATGCGATTTATCACTCTCAGAAGAAGGCGTCAAAACAAAACATCTCGCCAAGAAAGAAAACGCCAAGGGCGAAACCACCGTATATTGCAGATATGTTAGAGCGTTGAATAATTAAATGTATAACCAACAATACAAGTGACAATACAAATGCAACAATGAATATAACGGAAAGGTCTCGCGAGGAATAATCAAATGCAATGAGTAAAATAAAAATGAACGGAAGAAACAAGGTATTACGATTAGTGCGGATAAGTGATCTATCTGAAAGAATGACGCGAAGGACGTGCATGTAAAAAAGAAAAATGAAAACGAAATAATAAAAATGGGAAACGTCATAAACCAAGAAACACGAGAGAAGAAATCAATATTGAAAAAAGAAATTAAAATGAAAAAAGATTTAGTAGAAGTTTTAAGAAACGTGATCATAATTACTCAAATGAAGTAAGAAAATGTTATTCGAAAGACAATTTTGTCAATAGACGTCGCAGATATCATGGCGATCGGAGAAGCTTTGTATATGACAGCAAAGAGAAACAGAAAGGGAAGATTTGAACGAGAAAATGTTGAATTTCGTAAAAGAGATTGTGAAGCATTAGATGATAGAGGAGCCAATAAAAAAATATTTTGAAGATACAAGAAGGGGATGTGAAGCAGTTCAACATAAAAAGAATGGAATCGAGAACTTACAAATCTGGAGAGTTTGTAGCTGTTCAGAGAACGTAGTATAGGGCCAGTATGAAACCACGAAATACTTTTTTAGGTCCTTATAGAGTTACCACAGTATCGTACAGCACGTCGTATCAAACCACCGATACTACGTGAGAAGAGAGGAAGAACATGATGGACTAATGCCAAGCATCTACATCCGCCGAGTATATGAAGTCCGGGCCGATGAATTAAATGTTGTGTGTTATGTGATGTTTCGTTATGTGTAGAGTCGTTTATATAGAATTCTGTGCATAAAGTGAAACTGTCTTAAGTGTGGAGTTTAAGCCCTAAATATATATTTAACTGTATGAGCAAAATTTGAAAATCTATTCCGTTGTATCACCGGGCTGTCAGGATGACCGAAAGTGGGATTGGAAATAATGCCCATCTGTAAATTGATATCCTCAACAATACAAGATAAAATACTAAAGGGTTCAATTAATAGATACACGATATCATATAGGAAGAAAAATTATAACAAAAGGAGCGTGGAGAAATCGCAAAATTATTATGAGACGATCTTCTCATGGAAGGTGAATTTAAAAAAGAATGTGAGGGAAATGCATTGTCCCATAGTTTTTACCTCGACTTGAAGGTTGGAAATTTGATATATACCAAATAAAGGATTTGAGCAAGAATTCTGGGTGAGTCCCAGTATTTATGTTTACGAAGGTGTTATATTATCAATGTACACGAAGTGTTGGGATCTCATCATCATATTATAAATGTTGTATAAAATTGAAAAGTGAAGAGATATATTCATTTATAGTTATAAGCCAAGTAAGCGACTGTAAGATTTTAAGATAATACAGATATAGCAAAACTCTGAAAGATCATAAATTTGAAAATTTAAAGACTTGTAAAATTTTTATAGTACTTTATAATAATTTTTTCTGTATTTTATTTCGAAACATAATTTATTTTATTCCCTGTATTTCAAACCATACTTAAACAATATGCAAGTTCAATCAATTCATTGAAAATAAATTATAAACGAATTCATGAATATGAACATCTTCTAGTTCCTGCAGGTTTTGTTTTAAAGAAGACACCTGCACGTTCATGGACTTGAACATCTTCTTGTTCATCTCAAGAAACAAGGGCCAGAGGCGGGAAGAATCAATCAATTAAGCTGAAAAACAAAATATAAGTGGAAGGGCATTTACGAATTCACGAATATGCACATGTCCTTATTCATACTTCGATACCAGAGCCGGGGGAGGGAGCAAAACCCTTAACTAAGACAAGGATTAAAACAAAAGAAAATGAACAAGGGTATAAATGCACACATACACACCTTCTTGCTCACGGAACAAGAACCAGGGCCAGGGTACAAGCCTGAAACGCACAACAGAATAAAACACACCGGTAATGGTTATTATACACAATTAAGCACAAAATAAAATTAAAAAGAGCACTTTGCGAACGTGCACAAAATTTCTTTCTCATGTGGTTGAACAACAGCCGGGGAGAAAAGCAAAATAACCAATAGTAGGTGAATGATCAAATACAGAAGTAAATAAGGTGGAGCACAAATCCATTGTGCATCTTCTTGCTCATTCAAGAAGAACCTGCGGGAAGCAAAACTTTCCAAATATGCTAAACCTAAAAATGATTAAACATAGAAGAAAATAAAACACGGTACAAATGCAAACATGCACACCTTCTGACTCATATGGAACGATAGCTGGGGGAAGCAAAACTTTAACAATAAAAACAATTAAACTCAGCAAAAAAAAAAGATTATTTTGTAGGGTTTGGATCGACTTGACTTCAAATGGAATTTTCAGGTTCGAGTCGGGTTGCGTGTTGACGGAAATTGTTTTGTCCTGTTCGGATCGGGTTACGGTTCGATGGATTTATTTTGTCGGGTTCGGATCGGGTTTAGAATTTTCTTACAGGTTCAGATCGAGTTGCATGTTGACGACGGAAATTGTTTTATCGTGTTCGGATCGGGTTACGGTTCAATGGATTTTTTTTTGTCAGATTCAGATCGAGTTTGCTGGTTGATTTGAAATGGAATTTTCAAGTTCGAATCGGGTACAACACGATATTTGGACAAACAGCTGGTCAAAATCAGGCTGTTTGAGAAACAAGTGATAATTTTTCAATTAGCCTAACGCTATCTAGGCTGCTTGCAGTAAACCTAAGAAATATCAGGCTGACTGAGAAATAAATTGTCATATTCCAATTAGTAATAAACCTGTAAAACATCAGGCTTATTGGAGAAAGGAAGATGATTCTCCAATTAGCCGAGCTCTTTGCAAAGAGCTGGATCTCCCAATTAGTCAACGACATATATAATGCTTAAATTGGTCCCCGGTTATAGATATTTTTGACATGCCTGTTGTAAATGAATGCATCACAATTCAATTTCAAATGATAAAAAAAAAACTTTACAATGCCTTTTTTTCTAAAACGAAACCTAATCACAAAAATTCGAATTTTTAAAAAATAAATTATCAAAATACTTATTTAATTGTTTTTATGTTGCTCGTAAAAAAAATAAAAACAGAAACATATACTATATTAATAAAATAAATTATATTGCAGAATATCAAAGACTATTAGAATGCCTTTCTGACTTTTAAACTAGTAGACATTTTAAGTAAAATCATGTTAAATTTCTAAAACTTTTTTCGTTTACTTTAAAGGTATAAAATTTAATCACACATTTTTCCTAATAACAAACTTACTGAATAAAATTGTTATAAAATGAAGTTAAAACAGTTTTCTTGCTTGGTTATTTTGCTTGGAAGAAAAAAGGCTTAAACTTAAAAATGGGAAAACTTTTCGTGGAATAAATGAATTGTTTACGCCTTCGTTTACATGATAGAAAATTCTTGATTAGCTGAGTTGGATCACAATAAATTGAGTTTTATAATATCATTTTAAGATGTGAGAAGGGAATTATTTTTTTTTCTTTAAAATTTCTGACGACACTTTTAAGCACAAAGTAATTTGAATATATTTATCGAGTAAAATATTTTTTGCGACGATAATAGTGTTTTATTTAAGACGATATTTTATGTGCAAAAAAATAAATAAAAATAAAATAAAAATAAGTTTATAAAAAAGGGGGGGGACCTCATACATTTTAATCGTCATGTTGTCGAAGATAAAAAATGAAAAAATTCCTTCGATTGGGAATTCTTTAAATTTATTTTATAAAATACGCTTTGGGTATTATCTCCACATTGAAATAGTGACAAATTTTAAAAGTTTCAGTGCTGACATCGAAATTGAATATCATATTACGATTCTACAGTAAATTGTAACTTTTGATACCAAAAGGGAAGCTATTCCGTCAAGAAGTTTACAAATTATAAAAATAGAAATTTTAATCTTCTAAAATTAAATTAATTTTTAATATTTTCATTCATATCTCCTGTAATACTTTGTTTCCCTTTTTTTCTGTCGGGTTAATATTAACCAAACATAATTATGTGATTTTCATAATTATAATTTTTTGTATATATAAAATGTGTACGATGAAATTAATATTCGGAACAATTATAACATATTTAACAGACATTGATTACTAGTATGCAAAAGTTGATCTTGATCTTATAAGTTGTTACCGAGTTCTTCGTAAATGTAGAAAGTAGCGAGTTTCAATTTAAGATCAGCCTTAATGCATGTACTTCATTTAAACAAAATTAAGCAACATAAAACTTTCTATTCATGCTTTTTTACACAAAAAAGACAAATACGTCATACACTTTCTTCATAAATCGCATTACGTATCATAATCAAATATATATGGTGATGAAGAAATATGCATAATTCCTCTGTTATTTATTTTCAGCAATTACATTTGAGTTTCACCATAAATTATTTGAATGCATAAACTCCGAAACTCTTCCAGTCACTAATCATAAAATATTGACACGGGAAAATTGATTATTCAATTTTCCATCTGAATCCTCAATAGGAGTCATTTATCTTCATATCCGACAGCTTAGTGGAAAATGTTGTCGATGATAAAATTTATTTCGAGTACAGGTTTCATTTAAAAATTTGAAACTTCTTTCTAAATTACATTTTCATCAGATTTTTTTTTGTAAATATTAGCGGATTTTAAAACAGATTTATTGATTGCTAAGCTAAAATTGAAGAAAAATTTAAATTATCAGATTCGATAATTTGAATCATGTTATACTTAAAACGGTTATTACTCGACTGCAAAATTCAGACCAGAAAAAAACTACAGCGTTTTTGTTTAATAGTATTTTTTATAAATTTTTAGGTGCATCTCACGAAGAATTTGCATTTACTTCAAAGAAAAATCGAGTAAAGTTCTTTAGCAAACTCTCGTTAATGCGTATCCGCTTAAAACGTACCTCCGGTTTAATGAAGACAATTTTGTTTTCCCCATTATTTTCTAGTTGCAATCAATTCCAAGGACATCATTTAATGCGCATTGCTCATCGGGCATTTTTTTCTCAAATTGATAGGGCAGAATCGAAATTGCTTTTTTTTTTTCCGAAATTCATTATTTTTTCAAAAACAACTTTGGCGTAACTTGATTATTATTAGATTATTATTACTTGATTATTATTAGATTAATAAATTGTCAGTGACAGTGATGAAAACAAGGAAAACCTTCCATTAATAAGTTCAAAAATTGCTTTGAAAAATTGGTACTATAATAGACAGTCGTCTATTCATAGCACCAATCAAAATGTGCTGTAACAGACCGAATTTTTGAATGGGTCGCAAAATTTGAAAATGGTGTGGTAAAAATATAATTTGTTCAACTATTCCAAAGAAAAGTGAGATATTACTTTAATTAAAGTAAAATTATGTAAGTACAGCCAATGTCTTTGCATACTTTGTTTGTTCTGAGTAAATGATTATTTGTATTAACATATTATTAACTGTATTTTTTTTCTATAATTACTAAATTAAAGAATGAGTTTTTGTAGCATAAAGTTAGTTGTTTAATTTCAGCCATGAACTGAATTTATTCAACGCAAGGGATTATTTTACAACACTGAAATGCTTACATCGTTTAATATGAACTTTAGTTTGGACGAAAAATGGTCGCCCTCCTAATTCCGCTTTAACATTACTGTATTTATACAATTACAGGCCTATTACAGAATAACTGATATTATATTTTCCCATTAATCATGATTATCCTTATATATTTGAGAAAAATGTACGACGCGACATCTAAATAAAACGTATCAACTCAATAAAGTGTAAAAATTCACAGGCCATGCTAAGTACATGGTCCACGATGATATACGATATTAGTATCAGTACAAGTTCCGTAGAAGTCGGAAGGATTTTTATGCAAGGCTTAAGTAACTGGTTATCTTTATTCAATGAGGAAATCAAAAGTGTTTTACCGTCATATGAAGTCTGTAGAATAGGTAAACGGTAGTATTTTTCTTTGTGTTAATCCGTTCTACAAGTATCTGGTAGTTATTTTGGTGTATATTTCAAAATTTATTATAATTTCGTTATCGTCTTCACATCCAAGTGTCATTATTATTGTGGTCAAATTCTTTTATGATTTACTCCCACACACATATATCTATGGTTAGAGAAAAAAATGGTGTGCTCCAATTGCTCTGAATGAGACGAAATGTAAAACAGAGTTAACTCAAATGATGCGCTTATTATTTGACGCGTTGCGTATATTAGGGGCGAACTCGAGAAACAGCAGTTTCACCTCTTTGCGACCAGCGTACTACTTTACCACAGGTATTTCTAAACGGAAATTTTTGACAAATTTAATCGCAAAGGTTTTGTGATATAATTATGATCAATTTGTAATTAAAAGTAAATTTCAGAAAATCAGAGGTAAACTGAACTCTTGTAAAGGACTGTACTAGTTACTATACAGTCTTCCATGTTGTGTTTAAAGAAAAAAATCGCCCTTTGTCGAGTTCGCCTCTAATGTCCGCAACGCCTCATTTGTTAAATAAAAATTTTCTGTGCGAAAATTAGTCGAAATACGCCGCAGTAACATTCAAATAAGTACACAGTAAGCTGATACAATTTAATGCCCAGTATGCTTTACAATATGTTTAATACGTTTACAATAAATGATCAGTATTCATCTCAAAACTAACAACAACAACAACAAAAAAATAATAAACTAGGCTGGCGTATTATTTTTCGTATTAGAACACTAGGGTCACGTGATGATCTTTTTTTTTCTCATCTGTAATAGTGCATTCGAAGATCACGTGACTCAAGCGGTCTGTAAAACAGACACGTGTAACCCACCGTGGCAGCCCGTCTTTTTCGTTAGCCTCTGTTCATCTTCATTGTCAACAAAGAACAATAATATCAAAATCATATTTTTTTTTATATCTAGACATCTAAAAAACATGCCTACGAATGCTTTATCCCATAGATAGCATAGATTTATTTAACGATGAATTTTTGTATTGCGCATTTTATTTAACATATGGTTAACGCATCGAGCAGAAAAGATTCTTTCAGAGCCCTCTGAATTGGATAACAACTTACTTTTAGCTAAGCCTGTATTTTAATTTCGAAGCTTTCTAAATGCAAAGTTGCTAATATATAAATATAAATATGTACCCATATGTTTTATTACACGAATTGTTGGAATAACAATATATTTAAGCATTTTTATTAGATAAGTTTAAGGTAAGCACTTTTTCTTTGTAAATCAAAACCAGATTGTGAATTCTCTATAATTAAATTATATTGGTTTGTTTAATATGCGGTAATCTAAATATTATTTTTAAGCAATTGAAAAAAATATTTTTAAAACACTTCTGGAAAAAAAATGTAAACATCACCAAATATTGCCGCAAATCGTCGTATATAAAAGATTACCCGTACCAAATCGAATGACAATATCTACTATTAAATTGTATGCATGCATTAAAATTTGAAAGCCGTCTACATTTTAACATGTAAATATCTTGTTTTAATAATATATTTTATTCTATGTTTACTTTTATACCCAGATGCCAAATTTCAAGTCAGTTGGAAGAAAAGTTTTGGATTAAAGATGTAATTACCGCTTAAAGTGAAAAAACATTACACAAAAGGCTTGAAAATTCCTTTTAGTGTAAAGATGACATGTTTCGTTCATGTTGCGCTCTAACGGAGATTTCTTCCAGATCAAAATGATAAGTAAACTATTTTCGCAAAGTTTTTGAAATTGATAAACAGAAATCACGAGATAACATGTATAACGCAAGCAGGTGCTGAAATTGGTCAAACTGGAAACGGGAAAATTATGATTTGATTGCTTTTTTAATTTGTGAATCATCGCGTGCCAAATTTTCTCGTTTGGCAAATATATTTCTTTCGATTCATGGATAATGGATGGGAAATAAACTCTTGATAGAAAGCTGTTTTTACTATTCTTGAAATTAATCTGCAAAGTCTCTATTCAATGTAGTCTGGCCAAAGCTGTAGTTTTTCTGTCATATTTGATATCTGCCATATGTTATTTTATTTTCGTTTTAAATTTTCTGTTTGTCATTCCTATACAGTACTTTTGAAAGCCTTTTGTGCAATGTTTTTATCACTTTAAGTAACATTAACAAGTGATTTTATTATATTATTTGTAAAAGTTTTGGAATTAAAATTATTCGAAGTTTTGTCCTTCCAACGTTAAATTACTTTAATATTTTTGCACTTATATATCATAAAATTATAATCTTAACATATAACTTAAAAGCAAAATTATAAAATCTTTTTGAGTTGTACTTTACCAATATGTAATAATATTTTTTGTCATGTTCTTAAATCAAAAGTTATGAGGTAAGGAAACCCCGACAATTTATGGACACCCTGTATAAATGTTTTCCATTTAATAAGACATTTTCAGATAGTCGAAACGTCATAGTTCACAAACAATATTAGATTTTTCTGTTTTTATTGAACGATTAATTATTTCCACACATCGTCCACAGGGGAAAAACAAGAACGAAAAATCATGCGTCAAGCATAGTTTATGAAACATTTTTCAAAACATTTAGAATACAGTAACAAAACTTCATCATTTAAGGTGAAAGTTGATGGTTAAATAAACAAATGAAACGCAATCTTCCTCTCGTGGAGATCCATGGCCGTTAAGCATAGGAACTTTTCTCCACGGAGGGAAATGTTTATTGAAAATTCATATTAATTAAATAAATAAACAATTTGGAAAACGCATAACACATTTGAAAAATTAATTTCAGCAGCAACCATAAATAGGCGGAAAAATATCGGAATAATTTTGTTCAGCCTTGTATATAATCCATAGATTTTTATGTATACAGAGGGTGTTTGCACATTTTTTAGATGATTTTCATAGTAATTACAGAACTATTTTAAATAAAGTATTTGTGTTTTAAATGTTCAATTTCATAATCCTTATTCTGAAATATCTTTCTGCACCGTAAATTCTATGACAATAATGGCTTTTGTAGCTTAGGAAGAGGTATTTTGGCCCATTCCTCCTGAACAGCTTTCCAAAGTCCATGAAGGGTTGCCGGTCGACGTTTGGATACCGTGTTTTTTAAAAGTTCAAAATCGCAAAAAACTATGGGTGATGCATCGGGAGATTTAGCATGTATATCAGTAAAGGGTAGAGTCCTGATACGCATTTCTCCTTCCATTTTTTCAAGGAAATTAACAGTGGATTGTGATACGTAATATTTTTTAATAACATAGTTTGATAATATATATAATATAGTTCGTGTTCAATAATGAATTTATATAATCAATATAATGAATAAATATAATCTAGTTTAATAATCAACTCAGACTTAATAGCTACACAGTTAAGTCTTATCTATAATGTAATTTAATATAATATAATATAATTCCGTATTAGGCAGATATTGCATATATCAGTTGCTTGCTTTATCTTGATGCAGTTCAAAAGACTGATGGCACTAAGTGTAAAATGATTTTGTTTTATGCTTGAAGATTGGGAGTAAAGTATATTTCTGATAGTATGTAGAGTTGATCTTAACATTTTTCTCCAGCCTCCTTACTTTTAATTTGCCATTATGTACAAAGCCAGCCACAATACTAAATCATTTGTTAAAACTTTCTTTAGATGCATTGAACCATGTTATACGATTTTTTTCTCCTCTTATATGATAATAACTAGATATCTATTTATTAAAATGATTTAAATAGATCCAAGCTTCAACTATTGTAAAAACATTTTCCCATTTTTCTCTGGATAAATGATTCTCATAAAGAAATCTGCATCGTGTTCTACGTTCGGCGATATGTCGTGCAGAAAGACGATGACAATTATGTTGTTTGGTTTTTTTTAAAATTCAAATCAGTTTTTGCGATTTTGTTAACAGTTGAGACTGAGCATTTTAACGATTTAGCAACAGTCCTTTGACATGCGGTATATTCTTTTATTATAAAAGATCTTTCCTTTTCAATATTCGAATAATTCCTTTTTGTTCTTGGATACAAATTGGAAACAATTTTTTTGACTTGAAGCCAGACATTCACGTTTTCTCTCTGTCTTATTTACAATATTACCTAATATGGTCTTAGATATAGAAATACCATGCCTTTCACAGCATTTTTTGATAACCGAATACGAATAATTCCCTTCGGAAAGTACAGAAATATAGCGTTCCATCCATCGGTTCTTTAAAAGCGCCATTTTTCATGTAAACAAAAATTACTGTTGCCAGACGAGACGATTTTTTTTTTACACCAAAACAAACTCGTCCAATAAAACGTGCGGACATCCTCTGTACTACATAATACGCTAACATTTAGTGCAGTTAGGAAACGCATAGAACAGTTGAAAATTCTCCTTCAGCAATTTCTATCAATAAACGGAAATGTAGTCGAGATATTGTGTGCAGTACTGTATATGATGTATAGAATTTATACACAATAAGTAATATGCAAAAAATTAGTTAAATTTAAAAATGTATACCACAACTGAAAACGCATTTCCGAAATTATTGTTCATAGACAGTACTGTAACCGAATTATTTTGTGTGTCCCTGTAAATGAACGATAAATACAATACACACCATATTCTACAGTAAATATGTTGTAGTAAACCTCAGTATCAATTTCAATATGTTTGAAATAGTGTTATATCATCAAAATACATCGCAAACAATTTTTCCCTATCGACCATAATGTAACGGAATTCTTTTGAATGTCCCTGTAAACGAACTGTAAATGCTGCACACCTAATTTTCAATGCCGAACATGCCATAGTTAAAAATCAATAACATATATCAATTGCATGGCAATCCGAGTATATTTACGCGAGTTAGAGTATAAAAAAATGGCAGACAGGCAACAGGCACACAGAAGGCAGACAGACCTACTGAATTTAAAATGCTTTTCATCTATATTCTAAAGTATGAGAAAAACAAACAGAATATATCGATACAATTCTATAAAATAAATTATTAGTTTTGGTATAGGTTTAATTCTATTTAGAAAACACAGTTACAAGAACGTTTGTGGAGCCTCATATTAAGTTAATTACGCGTTTCTTTTAAAATTGCGTTTGTTTAAAGAGAATGAAGCAATTAACGTTTCGGAAAACTTTTGTGAGATAATTTTTTGCATATTGCATAAACCAAAAAAATCTCATTTTAATTTACGTGTATACGAAATATTACATGGTAAAACTTCTTATCATTACAACAAAACATAGCATACAATAAAATATAAAAATTTATATTTGGAATGTCACTTCTTGAAAATTTCTTGAAAATTCTAATTACACGCCAAACAATAAGTTATGTTGTTTTTTTAAGTTATAATAAATTTAATTTTAGTTATTTTTTTCTTCACGCTGCGTTTAACTAAATTTCAATGCTTCTTTCGAAAATTAGTTCTAACACTTGCATTTTCTTAATATTATTATCAAGAACAAAATTGAAAAAAAAAAACGAATACTTAAGATGTTTTTGTTTAAAATTTTAAAAACATTATAAAATTCCGTAAGTAGAAAGAAACGAGTTATTAATGGTTTCTAAATTTAGAATTTATAATTAAATTTTCGTTCATTCATCTATAAAATAAATAAATGAAAGACATTTTTGATAAATTGCAGTTAGGTGCAAGGTCTTTAGAACAAAATGAAAATTTAATTTTAGAGAAGATGAAGTCTTTGTTTATAAATGACCAAGGAATAAATTTTCTTTAAAGATAATTAACAAAAAGTTGAGTTTTCATTTGATACAGGCATTGATTGCTGTTTTAAAAAAATGCAGCAAAGTTTATTCTAAGTATTAAATATTCTTTTCATTTTGTAGTATTCATGGTGTACATCTTGTTCTAAACTAATTAATTAAAAATCTTAACAAGAGCTCTGTTGAATGTATTTGTGCTTTTTAAAATATTTATAATTTGAGAAATTAAATAAATTTATATTTTATTATAACTTAAAGATTGCATTTATATTTAATTACGAAATATATATTTTTTAATTTATGTTTAATTTTATTATTTTTAATTTATATTATATATATAAATTGGTAATAGTAATATATATATATATATATATATATTACTTTTACAAATTTATTTTACATATTTACTAGTTAAATAGTTTACTTATATTATTTAATTTATATAGTTTACTATTTTTAATTTAATAAATTTGTGTATTGAGAATAAAGTTTGGGCACAGATTTCAGTGAGATAATTCATTGCATATTTTTTTTAACTGTAAAATTTTGTTTTATTTTACATGCATGTAAAGTACTTAATTAAAAAAATTATGATTATATAAAAATCGTAGTCTGTAATAAAGTATGCAAAGTTTACTTAAGTATTTTAATATAAGTTTAATTGATTTTATTTTAAATTAAATTTCATGCCGATAAAGAGAGTTACATTGTTTAATTAAGTTAGCATAAATTTTAATTTGAATTCTCCTTCCTGTCACTCTGCGTGTAATTATGCTTCAATGCTTCTTTTTTAAAATTACTTTGAAATATTCAACATATACACATAGATATTCATTTAAAAAAAATTCAATATGAAGAATCAGAATGTTATATAATCAAGAATAAAAATATATTTAAAAATGAACTAAAAGGTATTATTCATTCGGATTTTTTTTTTTAAACTTTGCTAAGCCATTTAAAAAATACATTTATATGTATCAAAATATTTTTATGGTTTGTACTTAGATGCATAAAAACCAGATAAAATTCAGTAAGTATAATGAAATGAATTTTTGTGTTTATCTATTTATTACAAAAATTAAAAGAAACTTTTTCTGATATGTTGAAACTAGGTGCAAGGTTTTTGGAACAAAAGGTGTAACAGTAATTTTAGAGAAAACGTTGTTCATAAATTTATACGGAATTAATTTTCTTTAAAGATAGTTTACAAAGAGTTAAGTTTTCATACTGATACATCCATTGTTATTATTATTTTTTAAATTTACAAAATTATTTTCAAATTACTAAATGTTTATTTATTTTCTTAGCATCCATAGTGTATGCTTTCTTCTAAATATTAGATATTTAAAAATATTATCAAATGTTTAAAAGTATTTTGTTAGACGAACTTATGCTTTTAAAAAGTAATCGTTTGAAAAATTAAATACATCTATACCTTAACCCTTAATATCAATTAAAAAAATACATTTATAGGTAATTTCTAAGTTATTTTAATTTACTGTTAACATTCCTTTTATATTGTATGCTAGTTACATAGATTACTAATATTATTTATTTTGTATAGTTTACTAATTTCAGTTTATTAAGTTAGTTTAATGAGAATAAAGTTATTAACTTCTGGGCATAGATTTCAGGAAGGTATTTCGTTGTATACAAATTTTATTTTATTTTACAAAATATTTAAAGTAAACTTTAAAGTATTTAAATTGCAAAGATTATTATGATTGTATAGGAATCATAATGTGTAATAAAATACACAAATTTTAAATTGAAATTACATTAATTTTCCTTTAAATTTTAATAACATGCCAAACACTAAGTTTCGTTTTCTACTTACATTAGAATAAAAGTTAATGTTAATTCTTCTTCTTTTTACGCTGTGTTTAACTTAATACCTTAAAATAAACCTTAATGTTTCTTCTGAAATTTAGCTTCCAGTACCAACACACACACACATACACATACACAAACGCTCACACGCACACATACACACACACACACACACACACACATATGAAATTTCAAAAATTTAATATGAAAATAATCAAAATATTATTTAATCACGTACGAAAATATTTTTAATAGAGAGGTATATGCATAACGTCATAAAAACGTATAAAATTCACTAAGTAGAAAGGAATGAAGTATTATTAGTTTCTAAATTTAGAACTCATATTAAAAAGTTTCTTGTTCATTCATCTATCACAGAATTAGAAAATATTTTTCATAAATTGCATCTAGGTGCAACGTCCTTAAAACAAAAATTAAAATTTAATTTTAGAGCAAATTATGTTTTCGTCGATAAATGCCTGCAAAATTAATTTTTCTTAAAGATAAGTTAAAAAGAGTAAAGTTTTTATATTAATAGAGTATTTGTTATTATTTTTTTAATGTAACAAAATTGTTCAAAAGTATTAAATCTTATTTTCTCTTTGTATCATTCATAACATGAATTCTAAATTTTAGATATTTCAAAATATTAACAATTGCTTTGAAGTATTTTGTTGAAAGCATAAATATATTCAACAGAACATATTTATGCTTTTTCTGACATATCATCTGCTACATATTGATAACAATTGTTGTTTTAAAAATTATAGCAAAAGTATTAAAGCTTATTTTTCGTTTTTTAGCATTCGTGATATATTGTTTCTTCTAAATTTTAGATATTTAAAAATATCAACATTTATTTTGAAGCATTTTATCGAAAGCATAAATATATTTAACAAAACAGATTTATGTTTTTTCTGACATATCATCTCTACTTATTCATAACATTTGTTGTTTTAAAAGTTATAGCAAAATTACTTTAAAGTATTAAATCGTATTTTCTCTTTGTAGCAATAATAAGATATATATGACTTGCTGCACTGTTAAAAATTTGCAGCAAACTGTCCAGTCATTTGCCCGTTTTTGTAAAAACCGGTTACATAATCGTATTTTAACTCTATTCTGACCATCATATAGGGAATAATATGGCCAGATTAGCGGCAAATTATGGTTATGTAACCGTTTTCTATAAAAACGGTCAAATGACTGGACAGTTTGCTGCAAATTTTTAACAGTGTGTAAATTCTTTTAAAAAACTCCAATATATATATATTGCCATATTGGAGATTTACTGGTTTTTTTTTTCTCCTTGCCAGGTAGAGAACTTTTAACAATATAGTTAAATGCGTTTTATTTATTTATTTATTTATTTATTTATTTATTTATTTATTTTTTTGCAAGATATTAGATCCAATACGTGAGGTTAACATATTGGAAATGTTTGGTTATTTTTAGCTATCAGTGTGTGAAATCTAATTTTATTTTTCAGAGTAAATAATATTTAGCAAGATGTTAGTTCCATTAAGTGCGTGTAGCCATTTTGGTATTTCTTTTAAACTTGCATAGTTATTTATAAAATGAAAATCTAATTTTATTTTTCAGGGTTAATAATATTTTGCAAGATGTTAGTTCCAATAAGTGCGTGTAGTTATATTGGTAAATCTTTTAAGCTTGCATATAATTATTTATAAAATGAAAATTTAATTTGACTTCTACAATAATATTTGAGATTTTATGGGTTTATTTATGTTTTGTTAAAATTATATTACACAATAAATATAAATTATTTAAATGTTGACATATGTAAAAATAAATAGATAAAATAATTTTATACTGGAAAATTTACTTAATCTAAATAATTAATAGTTATTTAGATATTGTTTTAATCTTTAAATAGATGGCAGCACCATATAATGATTTAAAAAAAACTATTACTATTATTCTTTAGTATTATTTTTTAGTTATTGTTCATTATTATAAAACCAGATGGCAGCACCATATTTATATTACACAATAAATATAAATTATTTAAATGTTGACATATGTAAAAATAAATAGATAAAATAATTTTATACTGGAAAATTTACTTAATCTAAATAATTAATAGTTATTTAGATATTGTTTTAATCTTTAAATAGATGGCAGCACCATATAATGATTTAAAAAAAACTATTACTATTATTCTTTAGTATTATTCTTTAGTTATTGTTCATTATTATAAAACCAGATGGCAGCACCATATAAATTTTCACAATTTTTTTTTCTCTTTTACCTGAAAACTTGGAATACAAGTGAAATTTTTAAATATTCCAATAATATAATATATATATTAAAATTATTTAAGTTAAAAAATATTTTTAGTAAATGAATTTATAGTTTTTATATTATTTATTTGTATTTTTATATTTTAAATTAGAAATAGTTAAAATCACAATGGTTAAATTAATAACTGCTACTTTTAGAAAATTAACTGTAATTTTAACTTGTACGTTTGAATTCACTTATTCACTTTACCATGTGCTTAGCACAAAACATTTTTGGCTTCGGATTCTGGACAAATTGATGTTGTAATGTATAGATTTTCTTTGTCTTCCTTTGTATTTATTTGTTTATAAATGGATTTATTTTCTTCCGATTGATTTGTAGTGTTCTGTTTCCAAAGGTATCCTTTTTTTTTCAATTTCTTTCCAATGATTGTTAGGGCTTGGAATTGTCACAAAATTTTGGCTTTAAGCTTGTGACAATTACAGAAAACAACCATTCTTTGCTTATAATGTGGTTTCCCAGCCCTTGAAAAAGTAAATTACATTATAAGCTTACATTTGTGTTTTTTTTAAAACTTATGTTTCACTTTTTGAATAAATACTTCATTTGTTAGGACTATGTTTTATAATGTGTAATTTGACATAGCTATTTGGGGTAATAATTTCATTGCATTTGGTCAGTTACTTCTGTTTCAATGGATAATTTTTGCAATAAGTTTATATATATATATATATATATATAATTATAATATCTATGAATTTCAAAAAACATATCAAGTTCTATTCTACTTAAATCTCCAAAGAGATAATAAATGATACTGTGTATACAGAATACCACATAGCTAATAATTAACATGTGCAAACATAATATTACCATAGCTGATGCTTCAATGGTAATTGGCCAAATTTTACTCATACCAAAAGAATATTGAAAAAAGAAATAGAGAGAAAGGGGAAAAAAAAATTATAAATTGGAGTTGCAATTAAGTAAACACAAATGGATTAACAAATTAAATATGAACCATACACAATGGAAAATTGGACCACATGAGAATTAAATATGAATTGGATATGGAAAAACACATGCACATGTACTCATCAGCCTGGATGCACCCACATGTGTTTTAAATAATAATTCAGTGTTTCATAATTCCACTGGCATAATGCTAAGATCAGTAGAATCATCCAGGTACACTGAATTATTACCAGACAACAATTGGAAATATTAAAATTTGGAAATATTTAAATAGGAAATAAAAAACCATTAAGAAAATACAATATATTTCACTCACATCGATTATCCAAAAAACTGTAATTAACACCTCACTAAATTACCACGAGATAACAGTTTTGAAATAATAAAATTGGAAATATGAACGCGTAAAGTGTAGATAAAATATTTTACTCACAATAATTATACAGAATCCTTAAAATGTCACAACGTCTACATAATATTCACATCCACATGGCAATGCATCATACATGTTAACTAAGTCGAGTTGAGAGAAATGATTTGTAAGACAAGTTGAGAGCACACTTTTTTTAAAACACAACCCCATAAATGACACCCAATCACAAAATGATTCAAAAACACTCAAAATAATTCTGGTTTTAATACACTTATAACAAATTTATATCCGTGAATATATATTACTCCATCCAATTTTAATTCCTGAAAGTAAAATTAATATACAATCAATAGCTCCCTCTATAGTTAAATTAAATATAATATTAACAATATTATCTACAACTACCTGAAAGGTAAAGTGTCGCCATCTATTGGTATTATAATAGTTCATAATTAATATTTAGTTAAATATCCACTTTATTAGTTACATACTCACTTCATTAGATTTATTTATATAAATAAACTTTAAAAAACAATACTAACTTGTAGTTTTACTTAAAATTCAAATAAAATATAATACTACTATATGAATAAATCTACACAGAATTAATTCAACTTGCACAGCATTTCAGATATTCTTAACAAGAATATATTATGTAAAAGAGATATTATTTTAATTCAAATTATTTTTGCTGCCAGCTGTGTTAATCCACTGATATTATAGACATTTATTAAATAATTAATGTTTTATTTTTACTA
Organism: Maratus michaelseni; assembly: GCA_963931845.1. Taxonomy (NCBI): domain Eukaryota; kingdom Metazoa; phylum Arthropoda; class Arachnida; order Araneae; family Salticidae; genus Maratus; species Maratus michaelseni. The sequence continues at coordinate 313,560,467 of OZ007589.1, read as the reverse complement.
CTACTTAAATATATATTAGACTTGTTTTTAAATAATTAATGTTTAATTTATACTACATTGTAAATATATTTTATATTTATAGATTAATTTAAATATCTAATTAAATAATTCATAAACAATTCAAAATATCTCAAAATTTATAATGTTGATAATTAATAGTATTACTACTGTTTTTCAATCAAATTAATGCAATGCAGTAATTAAAATACTTGTTAATTTTAATTATTCATAGACAAAAATAAAAACTATATATATTTATTTTTATATATATTGCAAATAGATATATATATATGAGTTATAATCACCAATGTTATCATTGTATAATTTAATTTGTTATTGTATAAGTTAATTTATAAATGTATGAAAACTGCACATCAATAATACCTTAAACAGAGGTGATCGGCAACGCACAATCACAACTATACAAAGTATAAATAATGTTCAATCAAATATTAAATTTCCTATTATGTTATAATTGTAATTATGTATGTTATATTTGTAATTTTCTACATAAAGTGTATATAATGTTCAAACAAATATTAAATATTAAATTTCCTAATATGTTATAATTGTAATAATGTATGTTATAATTATTATTTTCTATATCTTTTGTTATATGTTATCGCACACTAAAACAATAATTTATTACATACCATGTTTATATTTAAATTATATAATAAATGTTATTTAAAAGAGTTGATGATTGAATTTATCATAAAAATAGGATATCCATATATTTTTGCTTGATCTCGAATATATCTAATATTTTTGTTTTTATTTATATCTGAGCATAAGTATTTTATACGATGTAGATAATTGATAATTATATTTTTATAAACAGATTTATGTAAACATGAAGCATAATTGGTAAAAATATTTACTTTAAATGGGAAATCAAATCTCTTATCATAAATATCAAAAATTAATTTATAATTATTAGTAATATTAATTTTTAAGTCAAGAAAGTTTATATTATTATTAATTAAATCATTTTCGCTTAATTTAAGCTGAGTAGGATAAAAATTGAGTGGTGATGTGCAATTTTTTTCATTGAAATAAAATATGATAATGTCATCAATATAGCGATAAAATACATAATCATTGTTCGGACTTATATTTCTTTCATAATAATATAAGTAAAGGTCAGAGAGAATACTAGATGCGGTTCCGCCCTGCGGAATTCCCTGGCATTGTTTATAGATAATATTGTCATATATAATGTAATTATTATGCAATGTAAAATTTAGTAAAGTTTTAAAAAAATTTACTGAAATATGTTCTTTTAATTTTAATTGAGATTTAAATTCTTTAAATAATATACACATTGTTTTATGTAAGTCTTTTATATCAATGTTATTAAATAAATCATTAAAATCCAATGTTTTTATGAATTTTACCGGATTGATATTATGTATTTTATTAATGAGTTGAAAACTATTTTTTAGGCAATGTTGGTTATTATGTTTTAGCGTTATATCATATATCTGCTTTAAAATATTAAGTAGTAAATTGCTTGCATTTTTATTATATGTGTTACAACCGATGGTAACAGTGCGAAATTTTATATATATATATATATATATATATATATATATATATATATATATTGTTGTTGAACATATCTGAGTTTTTAAAAAAAGAATCGCTTAAAAAGCAATATAAATTTATATCATAAGCTTTGATGATAGCAACATAAAACAGAACATTTACAGAATTTCTAAATTAATTATATTTTTAACATTGAGATTGCTTTTTATATAATATACGAAGTAAAATATTTTACTAATTTGACTGTGTTTAACGAAAACAAAGTTATTAACATTTGGACATAAATTTCAGGGAGATAATTCATTATATATTTTTAAAAGCAAAAATATTTTATTTTATTTTATATGCATGAAAAGTGTTTAATTGTAAAGATCATTATAATGATATAGAAATCATAAAGTGCAATAAAATACACAATTTGTTTTTCAAAAATTTTAACAATTCATTAATTTGACTTTAAAATGTCAATTACATGTCAAGTAGTGTGTTACATTATTTAATTAAGTTGGGATAAAATTTTACGATAATTCTTCTTATTTTCATGTTGCGCTTAACTATATAGCAACGTTTTTTTTCTTTTATTTAGTTTCCAATATTCGGTATATAATTATTTATCAAAATTTTAATATAATGAAACAAAATAGCATTAAATCAAGTATAAAAATATTTTAAAGGAATATGTAAGAGGTTTTTATTAAACTTATAAAAAACGTCCAAAATTTAGTAAGTAAAAATAAACGATTTATTAATGTTTTCTAAATTTAGAAATTATATGTTGAAATTTCTTATTCATTAACCCATTAAAGATCGAATTATTTTTCTCAATAAAATACACATATTGTGGTTCATATCACTTTTATATTATAGAAAAGTAAGAGTTACTTTATCATAGTGTTTCTTGCATCAAATAAAGCGAATATTTATCCTAAAAACAAACTGGTGTTATCTTAAAACCTGGTGTAAGAAACATAATATTGCAAAAACATTTAGTCAGTCTTTTATGGGTTAATCTATGGCAAAATTACATGAACGATATTTTTGATAAAATGCATTGTGGTGCAAGGTCTTTATGAAAAAAAAAAAAAAAAAGAAAAAGTTAATTTTTCAACAAATGTTGATATTTGCATAAAGGTAACTTTAAAATTTAAGTATTCATATTAATACAGATTTTGTTATGTTTTTAAAGGTTCCAAAATTTCTTTCAAAGGATTAGATCTTATTTTCTCTGTGTTATATTTATTGTATATGTTTTCTTCTAAATATTAGATATTTAAAAATATTAACAAATGCTTCGAAGTTTTGTGTTGAACATATATGTATCATCCGGAAAAATAAATCATCCCTTGATAACTGTGCCTCAAAGCATCGTATGAAGATATGACTGGTATCAATCAATTAATAAAAACGTTTACTAATTACTGCTATTCTTATTTTTTTTGCTTAGGAGGTTATTTACATACATAAATTGTACCAAACTTGAATATTTTCAATACTAACACCTAATTTTGACATCATATTTTAATTTTTCAGTAAATTTTACTTTAGCATACTGAAGGGCGAGTTATTTGGTCAAGTAGTTAAGGAATTATGCATGTTTAAAGATTAAAAATACTAATGTTAAATTCATTTTTAATCGTTTCAAAACAGATTGCATTGTACAGTTTTTTAAACATAACTCAAACACTATTTCGCGTAAAAGCTATAAATTTGGATTCGCATATTTAAAGATTATAAAAATTGATTTATGTTAAAAAAAAAACCAATAGTTTAGAATTAATATATATAGTATTTCGAAAAATAATTTTCAAAAATATGTAATTTCAAAATTAACTTTCGAAAAAAAAAAATGTATTGTAACTTTTATTTTATGTTCTTTCCTTTTTCTTTTCTTTTCTTTTCCTTTTTTTTTTTTTTTTTTTTTTTTTTTTTTAACAGAAATTGATTTCCAATAGCTTCAAATAGGCAAATTCAAAATTATAGCTCATTTCGCTAAGTAGTTTTTGAGAAATGCTTAAAAAACTATCCACATTGCAATATGTTTTGCAACGATTAACAATGAATTTAATATTAGTAGTTTCAATCTTTTATTTGTATAATTACTAAACTACCGAATGACTTGCCATTTCGTGACTTTGCCTATCTAAAGCAAAATGTATCGAGAATCTAAATATGATGTCAAAATTAGGCGTTCGTATTGAAATTTTTTTAACTTTGGTCCAGTTTCTATATTGAAATGACCCTTTGAGCAAAATTTAAGTGTAGTATTAATTTGTGGGTGTTATTGCTAATCGATTGGTACCACTTATATTTTTTTTATGATGCTATTTAGCAGCGTTATTAGGCGGTAAATTTTTTTTTCTAGAACTGTAAGAGTCACTGCAGGTAAAATATTCATAAAATGAAGTATTTTTTACGTCTAAATTTTAAAAAAATAGTGACAAATAAATGTGCACTTTGTTTTCATAAGATATACATTTGAATATTCTGGACGAACTTAAAATTTATTTTGTTTCTATTATTTACAGATTTAATAATTTAATTAGTGTGTAATTAGACCTTCTTTTACGAGTTATTTTGTCGCAGTGATGGAGTAAAGCGAATTGATCGTGTGGTAAAGTGGTTATAAATTATACCACAGACATATTCTAGATGAAAATAATTGAAATTGAATTTCAACTGACAAGGAGACCGCCAAACATGATGCGCACAGATTTTGATGATTTTAAAGTATGTTGTAGGGATCATACCCCTAACTATTCAGGTCAAAGGTTTCCTTCAAATGGGCTTTAGTTTTCGAGAAATTTCGGGTTAAAGTTCAGCATGCATTTCAAATACCATTACTTCGCAATCCTGGATATGGTCTCCGTGGTGTCGTGGTAGCGTTCGCGATTTGAGAGCTGCAGATGGGTGTTCTGTCCTCTCCTGTGACTTTTACCTTTTTTTAACAAATTTTATATATTTGATGCGTTATAAGTTGTATGCAGAATTATGAATTCTGCATCTTTGAACTTTTTGATATTTTCCAAATAAATTCCATTTACATTTTCGAATATTGCGGGAAAATTTATAGTTTTTGCGCAATTTTTATTCGAATATTTCTGCTGACGAAAATCCAAACTAATTTATGTCTTGATATCTCGTCTTTTTAAAATGATTATTGTTTACATTTATGTATATTTACATATTTATTTATTGTATTTATGAAATAATACATTTTTTTTTAATTTACATTTTCTATTAAAAAAAATTTAAATGATTAAGAAAAAATTAACAAAATAATATATCCTTTTAATATTTGATTTGTTATAAATATATTGAAATATGTTAACTGCTGAAATGCTAAAATATTTATCATCCCCGACATCGACATTTTTAGTTTATTAAATATGGAACTAATTGTATTATACCTATCGCAAAAATATTCTAAACAATTTTCGCATTAAAAATCGCCTTTAAATAATTGTTTTAACAATATTGGAAGAATATATAAATTAGCATATTATATATTCTTTAAATATTTAAATTGTGATAAATATATTTAAAAATGCATTAAATTTGTAAAAGAAATTATTTCAAACGTGGTATTTGTCTGCAAAGGAAGCGAAACGAAATTGATAAAAAGAAAATTTTATTTATTCTGATATTACCGTAAAAGTCGTTGCAGACGATTTTTTTTTCAGATATTTTTTATATGTATTGTAATTTACAAACGATTTTTTATTTCTAGTTGAATTTTTCTGTATGGCATCGACTTGTTAGACTGAAAAAAAATTAATTGTAATAGATTATTTTTTATTTGTGCAAATCAAAAATGACGGTGAGTTTGAAATTTACAGTTAAATGTATTTAAATAACATAAAAAAAATATATATAACTGGCTAAAACTTGGATATAATCGTTATTGCTTTAATATTTTATTACTCCTTTCTAGATATGTTTTTGGAATTAGTTAGTTTGGAATTTCGTCAATAGAAATAATATTAATTTCAAAACTGCACAAGAAAAAAAAAAAAAAAAAAAAAAAAAAAAAAAAAAAAAAAAAAAAAAAAAAAACGTAAATTTATACGTAATATCCGAAAATGTAAATGGAATTTATTAGGAAAATATCAAAAAGTTCAAAGATGCAGAATTCATAATTCTGCATACAACTTATAACTCGACAAATATATAAAATTTGTTATAAAAGGTAAAAGTCACAGGAGAGGACAGAACACCCATTTGCGACTCTCAAATCGCGAACGATACCACGGAACCACTGAGACCTTGTCCGGGATCGCGAAGTAATAGCATTTGAAATGCATGCTGAACTTTAATCCGAAATTTCTCGAAAACTAAAGCCCATTTGAAGGAAACCTTTGACCTGAATAGTTAGGGGTATGATCCCTACAACATACTTTAAAATCATCAAAATCTGTGCGCACATCATGTTTGGAGGTCTCCTTGTAAGATTTAGTTTATTTAAAAGAATGAAAAATGCTCTCCATTAACAAAAGTTGAATCCTCAAACACCTTAACAATGCTATTAGATTTAATTGGATCAACATTGTCAATGTTTAGAAATACATATTTTTGGCCAGTTTTCGTGTCAAATTTAAGTTTGTTCATGACATCTACAGGCTTGTCATAATTAAGGTGCATGTGTTTGCAGGGCTTTCTATAAGATAAACTATTTGGAATAGTTTTAAAAGCAGTAGTATTTATACTATTTAGAGAATGCGGAAACGAGTTTTGCAATAAAAATGATTAGTTTGAATATTTAGCAATAGATGGCGCTTACATGTTAGGGATGCTTTATTAGCAAATATTAACAAAACCATCTCATTTTAAATGAATATCTTTTGAGACGACTATATTCTTTCATAGCAGCGCTATAATTACTACTATTTTGATAAAAAACACTTTATTAACAGAGCGCGTTTTTTTTAGCAAAAACGTTAATGCTCTTAAGGCTCTTCGTGGCTAAAACCTTAATCTAGAATCATAAAGAATTTGCGATTTTTTTTTAAGTTAGCTGGTAGGAAATTCTTTTATTTTCTTAAAAAAGAAAATATATATATAACCATAAATGAAACATTACCATAACACCAACTTAAACTATGAAATAATGATTAAGTATGTAATAATTAGTTGTCAATGAAAGTATTCCCCAACACACTGAATATGGATACCTAAAACTTATTTAAAAGAATAAGAAATTAAATTAAAAATTGAATAAATGGATATATCGTGTATGGTATCGTTTGAAAGATCTTGTAACACCGAACTCAAAAATATATTTCTTTTAATTTTGGTATTATATTTGAAGAGATATTGTCAAAAAGGTACTGGAGGAATGTGTCCCTCCCCTCCTATTTCCGACTCTATTGAAACTAAAATTATGAAAAAATTAGAGGTAGTAGTAGTTTGTTACTTAATACATAAATAGTAATAAATAAATTTATTGTACGGAACCTTTTGAGCGTGAGTTATACACGCACGTGACCGATTATTTATTTATTTATTTATTTGTTTATTTTGAAACTTCTTTCCTTATGTTCTAAACAGTATAAATACCAAATCTTTTAAAAATATTCCAAATAGTTTAGCTTGTAGAGGCCTTCAAACACATGCACTTTAATTATGGTCCCCTGTACTTTATCTATGATTTGTCCACTGAAATGCTATTGAGATTTTTTTTCCAACGTATTCTACAGCTACCCATGTATCAGTTTTCGCACCTTCTGCGTGCATTTTTGCCAATTTTATTTATGCTTTGAGTAGACAAAGTTTTAAGCGCAGAATTTTTCGTGGTCTTTTTATCTTTTCCTACCTTTCTTGTTCTTCGGTGTTTAGTCGTTGTGCTACTGTTTTTTACAGTCAAAATTTCATCTATTTTTTCACTCTGTACTAAATTACTTTTTTTTTATAAGAACCATCGCAGTAGAAGGAAATTGTGATGGCAGAATGTATTGAAAACAAAATCTGGAGAAAAAGCTACACAATCGGCAAAAACCACTCTTTCGATTCATTTTATAAATTTAACAGCATTTCCACTCAGTTTTATTTATTTTGTAAATGCTCTCAAAAACAAATATAATTTTAAGTGAAGTAACAGCAACTATTACATATTTCCATGTCATTTCTAATAAAAAGATTGATAAATAAACAAATTATATGTAAAAAATGGTTAAAAATATATAAAACCATATCTAGAATATTATGTTAAGTAAACTGGTAGTAAATAAGTAATGTTTATAAGTAGAAGTTCTTTATTTTTCCCTTTCATTCACAGGATTTTGCTAAACCGAACATTTAATTTTACTTGTTTTATATGCATTATATTTTTTTATTATTTCTTACATTAATCCCGTGAGTAAGTTTAAAATAATATCCCATTTTTAAGTTTAGAAACAAGTACTACATAAGATTTTGAAAGGTGCACAAGTAATACTAAATACTATCCATATGCATTTCCTAAGCCTTACGCTATAACCACTTTATTCTGCATATGAATAAATAAATAAATATATTTATTTATAAATTTGTTGCTAGAATCGTTTGCTATAAGAGAGTTATAATAAGTTTTCATTTTCTTGTAAAAACAGATCGAAATAAGAACATTCTACAATTTGTAAAAAACGCTCTGTTCGAATGAAATGAAAACCGATGACTTTATAAATTTAATAATGATGATGCTACGATTTTTTTCTTTCTTAAATTTATCTACATCACTATGGGTAATGCGTTTCAATGCATTATGGGTACTATGGGCAATGTATTCTATAACAAAATTAACATTTTAAGTGAAAAAACAACACCTATTAACTATTTTCTTAAATGGCAAGATTGTTTTTATCTGCCTTGACCAATTAATATCCATGCATCCCTCCTTAAAGAAAATAATTATTTCAGTAATGGATTTACACTTTAGGTCTTGGAAATAACATTTTAAAATGCTCTAAATCTGTAATTTCCAGATTAATCATTTTTAACTATTAGCATTTTATTTTTATAAAGTTTACTAATTTGTTTCAATCATTTTCCATAATATCTAGATGAAAATTTGAAATTTACATTTATTTCTACCCAACGCCTATGCACGTTAAAAAAAGACAGATTTTCTTAATCAAGGAAGGTATAATATAGCCACAAAAGGAAATATAGAGTAACCTCGGCCTAATTACTAACGATTCAGAAAATAGTTTATCTTTAGAAACTCCAGAACCAATATATTTTCGATATTTAAAAAAGCAATTCTAAAAACAAAGTTTCTTTTACTGTTACTGATTTTCGGAATCGTTTCCGAGTAGTTTTTATGGTGTATTAATCCGTTTTCTCAATCTGAAATATAGGATTTTCGGATGCTATCCATTCTCAGGTAAACATTTTCACGTTCAACCGACTTTTTTTAAGGACAAACATGATAAATTAACAGCATTCACATTAAAATTAATATTATTTTGTTACTCTTGCATGTATAAATTCAATTACGCAGCTCAAGATATTTGATTAAGAATAAATAGCATCCTAAAACCCAATATTTTTGTTTAAGAGCCTACATCAGTAGTGCGAAAAAACGCACAGACTAATGTTAAGTCTATGGGCAGATTTTCTCGTTCACATTTTAATATTTTTAAATGATTTTTAAATGATTTTTAAATGATTTTTTTTTTTTTTTTTTTTTTTTTTTTGGCATAGGATAGCTGAGGTTGATTTCTAACGTCGTTAGTTTTTACTTTTTCGATTTTGGTTCCAATTTTTTTATATAACGTTACTTTCACTCTCAGGACAGGTTTCAACCGGTTCCTAAATTGAAAATGTCCGTTTATATAAAAAAAAAAAAACTGTAACCAAAATCAAAAAAGTAAAAACTAACAACGTTAGAGATGGACCTCAGTTATCCGATGCAAAAAAAAGGAAAAAAAATCATTTAAAAATATTAAAATGCAAGCGAGAAATCTGACAAGAACATCCCCATAGACTTAACATTAGCTTGAGCGTTTCTTCGCGTCTTAAGAAAACTGATTAATGCACTATAAAAACAACTCGGAAAGGTTTCAGGAAATCAGAAGCAGCAAAAGAAACTTTGGTTTTATAAATGATCCTTTAAATTTCGAAGATATATTGGTTTGAGAATTTTGTAATGTTAAAGAACGCTTTCCGGAATCATGGGTCACTCGGAAAAGGTTATTGTATATTTTCGTTCGTAATTATATTTTTGAAGATTAAGAAAGATTTGTCGTATCTTACATTGTGGGTTAATCATGAGGATTTCTAGAAATCCTTAGTAAATGATCTTTCTCCGAGAACTTACTATTTTACTATCCTTTGGCAACAGTAGCGTAACTAGGTACAGATGCTCTGGACACCTCTAAGGCTCTTCTCAAATCCAAACTGGTTGCTTTCTGAAAGATTCACGAAATCATTTTTAATGCTAGATGAATGAAATGTAACGGTGTTCTTACATTGTAAAAAATGACCAATGTTTCTTATTTTATGAAAATATACTATAACCACGAACGAAAATATAATATAATCTTCTGAGTTATCCGAAATTCCGAATAGCGTGTTCCATTGTCTTTGGAATCCCCAGAAACCAATACATTTCCAAAACTTAAATAATTATTTATAAAAACAAAGTATTTTTCGCTGCCCGTATTTTTCAGAAACGTTTCCGAAGTGTTTTTTTTTTATAGTGTATTAATTAGTGTCCTCAGCCTGAAGTACCTGTTTTTCAAATTTCATCAATTCTCAAGTAAACGTTTTCAGCCGCATAAGTTAATTTATACATGAAAGAGTAAAGAAAGAATTTTAATTTTAATGTTATTGTTAACGCTGTTAATTTTGCATGTTTGTCTGTTAAACATATTTTTTGAGCATGAAAATGTTTACTTGAGAATTGATAGCATGTGAAAAACAGGTATTCCAGGCTGAGGACACTAATTAATACACTGTAAAAACCCTTCGGAAACGTTTCTGAAAAATACGGCAGCGAAAAATACTTTGTTTTTATAAATAATTCTTTAAATTTTGGAAATGTATTGGTTTCTGGGGATTCCAAAGACAATGGAACACGCTATTCAGAATTTCGGACAACTCAGAAGATTATATTATATTTTCGTTCGTGGTTATAGTATATTTACATAAAATAAGAAACATTGGTCATTTTTTACAGTGTACTCATAAACCATAAAACCGAATAGCTTTTACCGTTTGTGATATAACAGGATAGTTCTAAATATGCTGTCAAATATGACGTTTCGCACCAAAGTTTTAGGCGGGACACTCCGAGAAATATTATGAAATCGCTTATAACTAGAGATGTAGTGACTTATCGAAAAACGAAAAATACTATTCGATTCCACATCACTTCAACATTCAAGTATGTTAGTTTCATGCTTTTACGTTTAAAAATGAGCAAGTGAAGCGTTCAGAAATTTTTTGCTGTTGAGCGGGGGGAAATATTTTTTCGAGAAACCACTTTAAACTGATAAATAGGAAAATAATTTCTTCTTTTGTATATGTTTGTTTCTATCACACACATATATAGTGTATATATATATGTGTGTGCATATATATATATATATATATATATATATATATCGCATATAGGTATATATATGAAACAAATTAAAAAAAAATTTTCGTCGTTGACCTCATTAAAACTATAATTCTGTGTAAATCCCATTATTCTAAATTATTTTCTCGTTCCAGTATTTCGATTGTCAAAAATTAAATCTAGCTAAAAATAGTTTATTCCAAATTCATTCCCTTAAAAAAATGGCGCTGATCGATGTTCTATTAAATTTACGCACTTTTATTTCTTTAAATAAAATGCATCCTAGAATTTAATTCTTCTAAAAAACACCAATCTCCCAGCTGAAAATATTTTACTTTTTTGAAATAACAACCTATGTATTTTTATTTATTTTATTTTTATTTCCCCATGTTTCCTGACAAAATAATATTACTTCTCAAATTATGAAAGACTTTAGTCTCAATGTAAAAATTATCTTGGCATCTTGCCATACTTGATAAAACCTATGTATTCCTTTTTTCTTTGCTTCTCTTCTTATTTATTCGAAGGGATTAGATTTCACGAGATTGTTCTAGAACATTTGTTTGCCGCGCTTTTTCCAGCTTACGGTAAAATCGCTTCTATATTAACGCGCCGAAAGAATTAATCCGAGAGCGCTGATTGGTCGAGAGACTTTTTAGTAAACATGTATTCTGGAGCGTTCAGAAAATGATATACGGCGTTTTTCCCGCGTTTGGGTCAGAAGGTTCCAGGATTCGGTGGTGTATGCAACCCCGACATGTACTCTCTAATCATAGAACATTCTCCTTGGCTGCCGATAGATTCTAAAAAACAACTGCCTTTTTAAGAGCAAAGATGTCTTCTTATTAGTTAAATTTAAATCATCAAGTTTCGCCACGGTATTAAAATCAGCACGTATGGATTGAGCATCATAATGAGTAAAGCCTAGCCAGTTTGTCTTTGAGTTTCGAATAAAAGTGAAAAGAAATGGACTGTCTCTAATTTGCATTCTTTTACGTACACTATGAAGGAGTTCTCGATGCCTGACTGCTAAATCCTTGGTGGAAGCCCTTGCCTTGAGTATGATTCTACAAAAAATGTGGTGATACACGTTAAATCGTGACATATATATACAGTGAAACTTCCCTTTAACGAAGTTTTCTACTTAACGAAATTTTCTGCAGAACTTTGACTTTGAACTCCATTAGCATGTAAATTAATCTCCACATTACGAAAAATATATTCTATATAACGAAGTTTATTCCACTTTTGTACGTGTACAGAATTCGAATTAAGCGATTGCTCTTCGAAGGATATGCAAATTTATTTCAGCAGATTCGATTGTATGAAAATGAACACATTTAAATAATTTCCATTCTGCTTGGTGCTAAATAAAACAATTTTTTTTTCACACTAAGAAAAACGCTTGTTATCACTATTCTCCCACTCCGAGACTCCACCGCTGACGGTTGGAGGAAGTCAAAATCCCCTTTTTACCTTCGATGATATAGAAGATGAGGTGTCGCAATGGCGTCAGATGCATTGAAACAAAAAATATCTATTAGAGTCAGACAGGTACCATTCTGTTCTTCCATTGCTAATAGACAATTGCTTTGTACATCCAAAAGAACGTGCTTCAAAATACAAATCGAAGAACATCAAAGTTATTTTTGTTCCTGCCAATACAGCTAAACTTCAATCATTAGTCTAAGGAATAATAAAAAATCTTGAAGTACATTATCGAAAAAGACAGAAAAAAGCCGATGTAGTGAAAACATTAGTTTGAGATTCTGTGTATCAGAGCTGATGAAAGCTTGCGCCAAAGCTTGGGAATGTGACGTGATTTCATCGACCGTACACAACTGTTTTGTAAAAGACGGCTTCATAATTAAAACTGAATCAAATGCTTCATAATCCAATACCTGTTTGTCATATCTCAAGAAAAAATTTCATGAATTTAAGTTAATTTCTATTTAACGAATTTTCTTCATAACGAAGTTTTTAAGTGTAACGAAGAGACTTCGTTAAATGAAAGTTCCACTGTATATATTTTAAATTATACATTTTTCCCATTTAATTTACTTATTTCCACCTTACAATACTTTTTCTCTTACTTGAAAAGTACACTATTCCATGCCTGGTAGCTTCATTTTTCGTTATCAAAATGCATTCCATTTTATAATATTATTTTTCTTTCATAAGCCTATTTTTTTATTTTACAGGAAACGTGTTTTAATATTTTTCCCGCCATTTCCAGTATCTTATTACATCATTTTTTTCATATCCGGTCCAATAGTGCGGATACTCTCGCCGATTGGCTGGCGCCTAGAGCTGCACTGTGGTCTTACCTTGTCTCTGTGTTCTTACCCACCCATCAATAAAAGATAGACGATCTCAGAAGATAATTTATTTCGCTGGTTCCTTTTCTTTAAATTCTGCGCACGTCATCTTCGTCGTCATCTGTAATATTTCGGTTATCTTGGAGTTGGATTTAATTTAACCTAATTTAATGGAATTTAACATACTTTAACTTAATAATGTCTTGGGTATTGCTTGTCAACTTTAGATGCCCTGAAGTCATATATACTTCAGATTTTGGAACTTTTCTTCGAACTGTGTCTCCATCGCAATAAAAATATTCAACTTAAATCATGGCTAATCTTTGAACTACGGGAAGATCTTTTCAGATAAAATTCCTAGCCTACACTGCTGTAATCATGCGACTACCAATCTAATTATTAGAATCTGCTTTTTTACTAAGAACCTAATAACGACATTTTAGTTGGATGGCTACTGAGATCTCCCGCAATTATCTATTTAAATCTAACTTTAAACAAAAATACAGAACTCCCAATTCTTCGACTGCTGCATATAGCATCACTACCAAAAAGAAATCGGTGAGATCTACAATTACTATAAATGTGCTTTATCAAAAGTTAATTACTACGCACACACACACGCACATATTTAAACATATATAAACACGCCCATGCGACTGCCAAATTGTCGCCAAGTCCGACAATAGTTTGCGAAATATCGCCACATTTCATGTCAGAAGTAATTATTCATTAAATGCATAACTTTGAAAGAGTAATGCATTTACACAGAGATGAAATTCATAAATATACTAATTAAAAAATGTATTACGTAACTGTTTTAAAAGTTCAGCTTTTTTATTGAATCTCTTTGTTTAAGTGAATTTACTTGAAAATTTGTGAGGGCTTTTGAATATTTATTCAAGGATATAACTCAGAATTTTTAGAGTATAAGTATGATATGGTATATGAGAAAAAACGGAGACTTATAAAAAATAATACTGGATGAAAAAGATATACCTTTCACATCTTATAAAACGCGAAACTTGAAACATACTCCTGTCAAGTAAGCTCAGAATACGATGTTATTTTATAAACGATAATGATTATATCCACGTTTCTTGATTGAATTTTTTGTGGAACACAATTTCCTCTCTTTATTTTCGTTTCATGGAGAAATACCATTTCGGTCATCTCATACACCAAGTAACTCTAAAGATTTTCTTTGTGTGATTTTTTAAAAATGTTTTTTTGTTATTTATACCCAATTTTGAGCTAGAAGAAAAAAATGTATTTGATTGATTGAATGATTACAAAACATTTGTAAAAGATGTAAGACTTTAATTTTAAAAGGCGAAAATCATTCCATTTTAATGAGAAACTTTCTGCAAAAATTTTTAAACATTTTAAAAGTATTTTCCGCTCTATTACTGAGAATATGAAAAATCAAAGTTATGAAGTTATCCAATTGAAGAAACAAATATTGAGACCAAATACATATTTTTCTATGTAACTTCGTTTTAAAATAACGCATAATTTCCAATATATAATCTGGTCTTTAATATCCCACTCATTCACGCTATGAATATCTAATACAATAAGATATAAACTCTCGTTAGAAATAAAATCTATAGCCGTGCTTTTTATGTATTTTATATTTACTGTTTTGGTTTCTATATAACACTAAAGCAGTGCATCTCCCAACGTTTTAGTGGCCACGTCCCACAGCAGCATCTTTAAAATTCCCAGCGTACACATGCCATGCCCCCCCTACACACACACACACACATACAAACACACTTTATAGCTCTTATTATTTAAAAAGTGAACTCTATTCGTATGGAGGAAACCTAACAGAACCTTAACAATAACTATTCATTTCATATTTTTTAAATTATCAAGTTGGTAAATTTTCTGTACATTTTTTTAAAGACATAGATCTATGAATGGAATGAGGCTATACACTTTTGCCTTTATGCCAAAACGAGTTTTGTTGTCCCTTTCCAACTTACCTCGGTGTTAAACAAAAGTATTATACAATCTGCATTTTTATCTTCACAAAATGCTTGAAAAGACTCTCACATTTAGCATTAAAATTAATAACATTGACACATTTTATAATTCCCTTTAGTACCGCATTAAGAGTAAATGGAAAAGCTTTGGATACTAATGTTTTTTTTATGTTATAACAACACACAAGAAGCATTTCAAGATTCTCATTTTTATCAATTTTAAGTGGCAATTATTCCCCATCAAAACACATTTATCTTTTTTTTTACTTTCCCATTATCGTTAATTGACTTCATTATCTAATTTTAAAATTCAAAATGTACATATTATGTAATCATTAACTGTGTAGGAGGCCTGCACTAGGGCCATATATATTTACGTTTTACCAGTTGTTTCTTTTTCTGATGCTATTTTATAATTATTACTTATACATGAAAAAAACAGCTGTTCAAATATTTTTAATGACTGTTGATATGATTATTCTACTTTTTATTCTCTTTTAAACTTTTTATTAAGAACATTTTTTTTTAATTAACAAACATCTTGTTTTTTATTTTAAATTTTACATGTATTTACTTTAATTTTTAGTCTACAAGATTACTTTTGCCAAAATAAATAAATAAATAAATAAAAATAAAATAAAATAAAACAGCAAATGGGTGAGTAACAAATTTCGAGTACGCCCCACGTTGGGAACCACTGCCATTAAAGTAGTTAAACTATGAGAACTATTAAAGAAAAATAGCAATAGTTCCTATATTTTAGTGGTGTGTAAACTTGCATTATACCTAAATGCGTTTTCCCAGTCTCAAATTTCCTTCCTTTTACTTAACCATCATACGTAGTATAGGGTAAGTCTTGTAATCGTTTTGAAAATCGAAATTTTTTATGACGGATTTACACGTTTCAGACACTGGAGAGTCCAAAAAACATATTTTTAGAAAAAAAATTGCCGTCCGTCTGTGTGTCTGTATGTCTGTGTGTATGTGTGTCTGTGTGTCTGTAAACCCTCTATCTCCCGAAAAAATTGAGATAGAGACTTGAAATTTGGTATGTACTTAGTAAGTAATAATGGGAAGAAGCTTATTCAATTTCAGTAACCTCGGTTAACCGGAACTATCTTTTTCGGACTCTCGAAATATTCGTTCTGCTAAAAGGTATATAAAATTTTTCGAAATTGTTTATTTTAAGGAGTGAATATAAAAGACAATAAAAAAACAAATTTTGCATAAAGCATGAAGTCGATCCTATAATGAGTTGCCGAGATATTTGTAATCCTATATTTCACACTCTTCGATTTTTCATGACCCTGTATTTCATCCAAATTTCAATTCAAAGATATATTTTAATTGGAAATGAGACGCTTAATCAGATGCGATAAACCTCTGGTTAATAGGATTATTGTTTTTGGAGTTATAAGGATGTTTCTTTTAAGCAATTCAGTAATCGAACCTTTAAAGTTTATGACGTCATCAAGTTACGATTTTATTCGAATTGCAATGCATTTTACAAGTAGTTTACACATGTTTTATTTTAATATTTTACATTATGCATATCCATGATGGGTAAGTATTACGGTGGCCCCCAACGACTAGTTTTAAATTACTATGAATCATATAACTTAATTGTACAAAGTTTTAATTGAAATATACAGAGGTTGGATGACGTCTCTTAGGAAATTTAGAGGTAGAGTTTTAAATAGTAATGAAAAAAAAATGAGTTTTGAAAAATAACGCTGTATGCACATATCATTTGCATCTAAGAGAGTTTCTAATATATACTAAAAATACCGCTCTTGGAACATTCTCTTGTCACTTAAACTTAGAACACGGCACCATTTAATAAGCTATAATGATTACACACACGTTTTATTTTCTCATTTTTTACCTTTTTTTCACACAATTTCCTCTCTTTATTATTTTCGTTTCATGAAGAAGGAAATTCTATTTCAGTCATCTTATACATCAAGTAACTCGACAGATTTCTTTTGCATAAATCTTAAAAAAAAATCGCTTTGTTAGTTATATCCTATTTTTAGCTATAGTAGAAAAGGTTGGTTGGTTGGTTGATTTATGACGGCCAATTATCTACTCTTGGGATATAGGCCCTAAGGGGGAGTGCCCTCCGTGGGGGTCTTTCTAAGGGATCCTAACCCGTATTTACGGCAAGGTTCGAAGAAAACCACGGAAAACTCCGAACGGTTAGGTCGACGAGCGCGACAGGGGTTTGAGCCCAGCACCTCCCGTCTACCAGCTTTGAGAGCAGAACCTCTCAGCCACTGGTGGGGCTATAGTAGAAAAGGTATTTAGTTGGTTGAATTATTACAAAATGTTTACAAAAGATAAAAGCCTTTTACGTTGTAAAACGGCAAGCATTCGATTATTAGAAGAGTTTTTGTAAATATTTTAAGTATTTGAGAGCATTTATTAGTTTTAATATACTACCAGAATATAAAAATCATAATTATGAATTTTATCACTTTGAAAAACAGATAATGAAGCAAATTATAAGAAATATGCCTTTATGTGTGGTAACTTCGTTTCAAATGATGCACTACTAAATATGAAAAATATTCGTTTAACATATCAATCTTTCACCTATGAATATATTTCATAATGAAAAGAAATTTACTGTTACGAAAATATCTATTGCTGAGCTATTCATGCGTATTCTTCGATTTTTCTTTCTATATTCGCCTATAGAAAACCGAAGTATAAGTATGAGAAGAATATTTTCTTTATCATATTATTTCTTTATTTCTTAAATTATATTTCCTCGCTGAAAACTGTGCAACGGATAAGCTAATTATGCAAGGTTTTGAATCAAAGTTGTAAAGTTTGTCTACAGTCTCTCTGTATACTCTTAAGAAAGGTATGCGACATATTTTCGAATGATATTTAAAAATGGTAAGTAAACCAAACAGAACTATATGAACAAGAAAGAAAAATCCTGAAATCAAGTATAGATTATGAAACACTTTCCAACAGTAAGAGACTATTATTAAGAAATTTCATTTTTTCATACAATATATACATGAGATTTCTAAATAACCAATTCAAAAAACACATAATTCATTAAAAATCCATTTTAAGCAATTGCTGTTCATATGCGATAATGCGTGCGAATTCTGGCATGTAGTCAAGTATATTATATATAATGAGGTAAGTTTAAAATTCAAACCACAACGGAAAAGCACTTGCAGCAATGATCGATCAAAGTCAGTCCTATAATCAAATTCTTTTGTACGTCTCTGTAAATGCACAATATATGCTATGCACTCCATAATCAATAGAAAGCATGTTGTTGTGCTTATCATGGTTCCTTTTAAATTTCATTTTATTTGAAGTATCATAACATCATTAAAATGCAACGCAACTGATTTTTCTTCATAGATCATAAAGTTCTTATGTAGGTCTCTGTAAACGAACTATAAATTATACTTATTCTGTACTACTAAGAAATCATGTAGTGGTTTATGTCAGTGATTCTCATATCACTCTCATTATGTTTCAAATATCGTAAAATCATTAAATGCACCGTAAATGACTTTTTTCCATAGACTATCATGTAATAGAATTCTTTTGAGTGTTCATGCAAACGAACTACAAATTCTTTACACTTCATTTTCAATTCACCTCAATAAAAAATAAAAATTACATGGCAATCCGACAATATTTACGAGAGTTAGAGTACGGCCAAACAGACAGGCAAATATACAGACAGACAACCCGAATTCATAAAACTAAAATACATTTAATATTTGTGTGCTACAAATATTTAAAGTAGAAGTTTATAAAGAAAAGCTTTTATATGCCGGTAGATATTTGAAAGAATAAA
The DNA here is from genome assembly GCA_963931845.1 of Maratus michaelseni. NCBI lineage: Eukaryota > Metazoa > Arthropoda > Arachnida > Araneae > Salticidae > Maratus > Maratus michaelseni. The sequence goes on along the minus strand of OZ007589.1, from coordinate 313,541,240 downwards.
TTTGATAATTGTTTTGAATCTTAATCTTTAATTTGATCCGATTATCGCATGGGATCGTGTTACTTGTATTTTGGGCACGAAATATTCAGGATTAAAATTTCCTACAACATCATTTAATATATTTGTGAAGATAATTTACTATGAAAAATATATAAATGACATCTCCTTTTATTTTTATGCAATTAAACCTGCACTATAAAGAAATATTCCGTTGCTTACCAGTATAATTTCGGATTTTTATGAATTCTTTTTTTTTTTTTTCCGAGGAAAGTGATTTTATAATGAGTCAAAAAATATTGTGAACATGAAAATGAGAGAATCCTTAACAGATAATGCTAAATTTTTATTTTCTCTAAAAATGTTGGATATTATTATTATTATTATTATTATTATTATTATTATTATTATTATTATTCTGCAAAAAAAAAAAAATAAATAAATAAGGAAATTATAGTTACAAAATCAGAAATTCTAAAATAAATGTACAACATAAATAAATAAATAAATACATCTCAAAGCCTTAGCAAAACTGACAAACTAAAAAGAGTTTTAGCATTATTATCTGTGAAAGATATCCTTAAATTCATATACGTTTGGACTTATTCATAATATTCTTTCGTCGGGGAATAAGAAATTCGTAAAAGTTTGGAAATTGTACTGTAAATCAAAGGATTTTTTTTTCAGCGTATCTATTAATTTATGAGTTCTCCATTCTAGGTAATTTAAGTGAGCTTCGCAAAACCACGAGATAACTGTAAATTTTTGTTTCTTATATAAACCTTATTTTTAAATGTCAAATTTATTGAAGTTACGTGATATGTCATAAATATTTAAATTTTTCATTATTTTTTTAACTGGCAATTTGTTATAGTGTAGTAAGAGGCCAAAAGTATAAGATTTAAAAGTATTATATAGAATTAACAGAAGTTGTACTATAAGTAAAAACTATTTCGAGTAACGGGAAAATTCGTTCGAATTCAGTATTATTTACCTGAAGATGTTATGTATACAGATTGCAGGAAATCCAATACCAATAACCATTTGCACAAATTATGAATTTATAAAATGTCCACTATCTTTTACTAGCGGTTAGGCCGTTTAAAGATAATGACAATTGTTTTTCAAATTAACTAGCCAACAAAAGTGCAAGGACAAAATAACGGGACAATACCTTGGGCACAAAAATATTTTAGTTAGGTCCTGGCGACTACGGAAGTTTTTAATATTTTAAATAATGGGACAATGATTTATAAACCATTATATGCAACATTCTACTGAAAGAATGCTTTTAGAATGCTATACAAAGCTGTAAAATAGCGATAAAATAATTTATGTAAGGAAGTGCTTATTGTTTAAAACATAATATAAAAAGGTCCACCGAAATGTATATATCAATTAATTTTTTCTCGGAGAATAACGACAAATGCAATGCAAAGTGAATAAAAGAATCCTACATCTAACATATTTTTCTCTCTTTCATTTACTTTTGTAAGCATAATCACAACTTATAATTTAAATTTTCCGACAACACATAAAATACAGCAAATGTTTTTAGAAAAAAATCTCTTCACTTAACTTTAAAAATAGACTTTTTTTTTTTCAAAATTTTCAAATTTTATTATTATTTTTTTTAATTCTACGCTATGTGTATTATTTTTTTTACGTATTTTCTATTATGAGATAATAATTTATAAATCTGAAAATCTGAAAGCCTACAAAAGAATACGTATAGAATGATTTATAAGACTATAAAGTACCCCAAAAATAATTTAATAATAAAGTGCATACTGTGTATAACAGTATATAACTCAACCAAAATATACAGTTCTGTTAAATTTTTCTTGAAAAATATCGAACAAACGCATCGAAACGCAACGAAAAAAAAAAAAAAAAAAAAAAAAAAAAAAGAAAAGAAAAGAAACCTGCACCTAACATAATTTTCTCCCTTTGATTCACTTTTAGTAGCACACTCACAATTTATAACTTAAAATTTTCCGGCAATAAATAAAATATGAGAGACGTTTTCTTTAGAAATGTGGCTTCACTTGACTTCAAAAAGTTCACTTTTAGAAATTTCTCAAATATTACTTTCTTACATTTGTATGATCTGTATTTATTGTAAGTATTAGTTTTCGTTTTAAATAGATGAGTGATGTTAAAATATATGAATTATATATATATATATTACTGTACAAATCTTTAAACTATATTAGGACGTAAAATTGGAAAATTTATTTCGGCCAAATACAATAAAATAATTTTATTAAAAAAAATGTTTAAATATAGTGTACGATAAAACTTTATTCGAAATTGCTGCGTTGCATTTTCTAAATTATTTCAAGTTAGATTTCAAATGAATTCGGCTCATCTAAGAAAAAAAATACTTTAGCAGTAAATTTAATTTACATAAAATGAAACAACAAAATCATATTCGTGGAAACGCAAAGTATGGAAAACAATTTCTTGCTTATTACTTTATATATATATTTCAAAATTTCTTATAAATATTTTTTGTACATTCACACGCATCTGTACAAACAAACAAAAAAAAATGAATTAGGATTAAGATTTTACTGCTTACGATGATTATAAGACAATAATTCTTCAGTAATCACCACTATAAAAAGCTACAAAAGATAAACCAATGGGGTAGAATGGTGTAAGATTGCGCATTTGTCATAACAACATAATGGTGTGAAGCAAGTTGCTAATTTCAATTGTGTTTCAGTTGCGGACGAAGCTGGTTTGTGCTACTGAAAAAAAAAAATGTGATTGCATATAAACAGACAAAACAGGTGAGTTCAAAATTTCTAACTATTCCTGATCTTTCTTTAACGCTTTCCAACATAGTTGAAAAGTGTTTATTCATTCGATTTGCCTGCCCGTCTATCTGTCTGTGCGTACTCACTCTAATAGATATAGTCCGATTGCCATGTAATTTTCATATGTTATTGAAATTCCCAATAGAAATTTCGGTATTGAAAATGAAGTGTGCAACAATATAGATCGTTTACAGGGTCACACAAAAGAATCCCGTTACATTTTTGTATATAGGGAAAAATCTGTTGCGGTGCATTTTAATCATGTTATGATAATTCAAACATAATGGAATTGATATGAATCATTTAGGTGGCCTACCACATATTTTATGTAGTGTATCGGAAAATGAGCTTTCATAGTTTGTTTACAGGGATGCACAAGATTCTGTTACATTATGATCTATGGGGAAATCGCGTTTGTAGTACATTTTAATATGATATACATTCGCTGCATAAGGTTTAAGGGCATAAGGTCAATTTGGCGCCATGTTGCATAAATAAACGATGTTACGATACTTCAACATAATGAAATCGATTGTTGATCACTGAGGTATACTACAACACGTTTTCTATAGATTATAGAGCACATAGAATTTATTGTTCTTTTACAGAGACACCTTAAAAGATTCGGTTAGAGGATGGTCTATGAACGCCAATGGCTGGAAGCACGTTTTGAGCTATGGTGTGTGTGTATTTTTAAACTTAACTAATTTTTAGTATATTACGTGGTATGTAGAATTTATATGGATCATATGAAAGTCTGCATGAAAGATTTCGAAAACATTATCGGATATGGACGCAGAAATTACTGAAAATGGATTTTTAGTGCGTTAAATGTTTTTTAAATTGTTTATTTTGTGATATTTCATTTCAATGTCTGAAAAAATGAATTTCCGTAACAATATTTTATTAGTGTTGGAAAGTGTTTTTAATCTATGTCGAATGTATGATTTTTTAAAACTTAATTTCAATGTGATAATGTTTCAAAACTTTACATGCTTCTAATAATTTCGTAATTGTTTTGAATAACAGAATTAGGAAAGAGTTCGGAAGGATTGAGAAAAAAAAACCTGGTGTATAAAGTGCATAATAACAGAAAGGTTTGAAATCATGAAAAAATATATTTGTATTATTATTATTATTTATATAATGTTTCAATTTTGAACTATATCCTACAGTTGGGACATTAGGAAAATTCCTAAAATTACGGTAGTATGAGGCGTAAACGTTGAGACGCGCATACCGCCGATACTTGCGAAAGGCAAAACTTTAAACTCACCCATCTATAAACCCTGTTTTTTAGCTGTTTTGTACGATAACTTTGAACAATTAACAGATTTACATTTTTCTCTTAAATAAAGTAAATTATATTCTCTACAAACTATGATTGAAGAACAGACAAGCAAACATTTGTTTTTCAAGTTATAACCAAAAACTAGTCATTTGGGGGGGGGGGGGGCACCGTAATACTTTCTCATCATGGATATGCATAATATAAAATATGAAAATAAGACATGTGTAAACTATTTATAAAATGCATTGCAATTCGAATAAAATCGTGGCTTGATGACGTTATAAACTTTAAATGCTCTATAACTCCAAAATGGATAATCATATTAACTAACGGTTTACTGCGTCGGATGAAACGTCTCATTTCCAATTAAAATATATCTTTGAATTGAAATTTGAATGAAATACAGGGTCATGAAAAATCGAAGAGTGTGGACAATGTAATTACAAATATCTCGGCAACTCATTATCCGATCAACTTCATTCTTGATGCAAAATTTATGTATTTTTATTGTATTTTACATTCCTTCCTTAAAATAAACAATTTCGAAACTTTTTATATACTTTTTATCAGAACAAATATTTTGAGAGTCGGGAAAAAATAGTTCCGGATAATCGAAGTTACTGAAATTCAATAAGCTTCTTCCCATTATTACATACTAAGTATATACCAAAGTTCAAGTCTTTATCTCAATTTGTTCGGGAGTTGGACGCGTTTATAGACACACACACAGACAGACGGACGGCAGTTTTTTTTTTCTAAAAATATGTTTTTCGGAATCTCCAGTGTCTGAAACGTGTAAATCCGTCAAAAATTTTTTTCGATTTTCAAAATGATTACAAGACTTACTCTATACTACGTAATGATGGGTAAGTAATATGATGACTTTTATGGATTTTTAATTTTTTTATTATAATATTTGAATTTTTTTACAATATTTTTTCTTTGTTTCGGGTATAATTGAGAGACAAGCAGAATATAGATAAAATATAAAAGAGAAATATAGAATCTGGACTTAAAATCGTACAAAACTAGTTTTGCAGGATTACTTTATTAACTAACATTTTTTACTAACATTTTTTTAAATTGTTTTTTACAATATAGCTAACATTTATGATTTCTATGAAACATTAATAAATAAATTCAAAAGCAAATAATAATCTGACTCAGTTAAAGGCTTACCACGCTTCAATTAAACTTCAATCAATTTTATTCGTATTAAACTGCTCTGTGTCCGACGACGGCGCAGGCAACTCAAATGTTGCACAAAATTAAAATTGTGAAAGTGTGTCACATATACCACCTTGTGATTTTTTGTTGATTATTCTTAATAGCTTAATTATTATTCTCAAATGTTTATGGTAGTTTGTTGTTTGATTATTAAGGTTTAATAACAAACACAAATAATTTTGATATATTCCTTATTTATTCTTTTACAGACAGTCATCAAAAATCATTTTTACACCACTTTATCATACTACAGACAAAACTCATAAACAAAGAACAAAGCCTCCCTTTTTAAGTATGCGACTTTTTTCAATACAGTAAACAACATTCGCACATGAATTCAATTAATATGAATAGCTAAATAAAACCTAATATATGACCCTCTATATAAGTGTTTACATTCGTGATAATGAAGCTAGGAGTAACATTTGTCTAAAAATGTGCTGAATATCCATAGTAAAAGATTAAAACGATTCAAACTAAGAGACTTGCATAGAATTTGTGTCAACTCTATATACAGGGCGTCCCAAAAAGGTACATACTCGATTTTAAATTGTTACCTGTTGAAGATCGATATGGAAAAGTGTAGCACGTGTTTTGAGGAACCGCTGTTTTGCTCGCTTTGTTCATCTCAGATGATTCTTCCCCAAGCGCCACTTTTGAAATGATGCATGTTGTCAGGGAAACGCGAAAACCTTTTTCTTCTAAACATTATTCTAGCCAACTGTATAATCAAAATTCCCGAAATAGTAACTTTATTTTTCGACTTTTGGCCAGATTTTCGAGATTTTCCCCCACTGTGCGACGGATGGGATTCCACAGCCACACTATGTCACCTTAGTTGAAGTCATGTCCAGTTGCTTTCGTGTCGTACTGGGTCTTCATCTTCTCGGATTACAGGCCGATTCGGTTCCTCGCCAGACGATGGATCTCCTCAATCCGTGCCTGGAGTTCATCAACATATTTCATGCGATGAATGAGCATCTTGAGGACGGCCGAACAGAAGATACGCAGACAGACGAAGATCACGACCAAAAAGCATTTGAGATAGGGAATAGCAGGTGGTCTCATGAACGGCACTCCTGTAGGCTAGCAGGAAAAAATGGCAATTTCCTGTCCCAGTTCCGTTGATCTCTAGACACCAGGAGGGAGAGGCTATTCAGAATGGTTCGGTTAAACCTCTCCACCATGCCGTCTGAATGAGGATGTAGAAGTGTAGTCCGAGTTTTATCCATGCCGAGTAGTTTCTTTAAACACAGCAGAGTCAAAGTTCCTTCCTTGATCAGAGTGAATTTGAAGAGGAACTCCATATCTGGAAACACAGTGTTGAATCAGTACCTCTGCTACAGTTAGTGCCTCCTGATTAGATATGGCGTAGCGTCAGGCCACTTGGTGTCTTACATTATAGTCCATGACAACGAGGATATATTAGTTGCCATCAGATGTTATGCGAAGAGGACCCAGGATGTCCAGGGCAATTCGTTCAAAAGGCGCTCCTACATAATAACGCTGCAACTGGCCTCGGGTGCGCCTCCCTGGACCTTTACGTGCTACACAGGTGTCACAAGTTCGACACCATTTCTTTACATCACGGCGGACATTGTTGGAGTAAAAGCGCTTTCGAACCTTTTGCAGGGGTTTTCATTACACCAAAATGACCTCCTGTGGGACTACCATGTAGTTCTTGAAAACTATTTACATTATTTTTAAGTACAAACACTGACTATTTACAAAATCCTTAACAATATTAATGAAATAGTCCAGCCATTAATTTTTTTAAAGTTACATATATAAAATTTTATATGAACTCTCTGGACTTTTTACATTTACAAGATCATTACAAAACATTGCATGCTTTTATCTTAAAATTGAACGATTTTTGCTTAATTAAATATTGATCATGGATTATTGGTGACATACAGCAAATCAGAAATGCAAATCTGTGAGATTTTGCAAGGAAAAGAAAACAGGAATGATAATACGAATGCTATACTGTTCTCTCTAGGCCATTTTATACGGGCGCAGCGCCCTGCCCTTTTTAAAATTAATAAAATGCATCCACCCCTTTTTATAAAAAAATGAAGTGAATCCTAACTTGTACTTGTAACTCTTGTAAAAAAAATTTCCTGTACCGCAGTATTTCTAAATCCGTGTGCCCAAGATATATAAATATGTGCAAACATTATGTAACTTCTTCATTTATTTAGGGAAAGCATCGTAAATTATTCAATCATTTGTAATTTAATTGTATTTTTAAACTTTCTCATTCATAAAATCATTCAAAAGTAATATTACTTTATCATACCTAAAAATTACATTTTTTTCTTTCTTTCTTTCTTTTTTTCTTTTTATTGTTGTTAAACACAATAATACATTTTCTCTTGCCATTTTCTAATCAACCAGTACGTCTTTTCTGTTTCAGTCGCCTATTTTAATGACTAGCACTATCTCTTTTTTTTTTTTCAAGAGCAAACATTATATATGCAGTTGACCTTAAACAAAAAAAAATCGATTCTTGCAACATTATTAATGGCGAAGAACTCCAAAATATTTGCAGAATCATAATTAAAAGAACTCAGCTATATATTGAAGATGAGAAAAAATACTTTGAGAAAAATTTGAAATTTTGTTTTTCTTCTTTAATGACGTTTTTTTTTTTTAAAAATTCTCTTTTTATGATATTTTCTCTGCCTGTATAATCCTTTATTTAGATTTATTTGTGATGCATTTTTTTCACGAAAATTTTATTTTATTTTTCACATTTTACTTTTGAACTTAATAAAGCCATCGTCTATTTGTGAATGGTTCTCATTTTTACTGATCAAATGATATTTTAAATGACATGAAAATGTGGTATGTCAGAATTTTTCCTTTATTATAATTCAGTTAAATTTTCGATACAGGTATGTAAATCTTTGCAATGATCTTCTTGGAGAAAATAAAACTTTTTCTGTTTGACCAGTTTTGTCTAGGTAGTTCATATAAACATTTAAAAAGTGTAACTTTTTGAAAATTAACGAAAGGACTATTAAGTCGTATTTCCTTCCTTATCTTCAACGCTTTTGTATTTTACAATGGCTACTTATCTTCAATAAGTAAAGTATTAAAGCGCATTTCAACATATTTGGGACAGACTGTTATATATGTTATTTTCACTGCATTTTTTTAATTTCAATATAATTTGCTTTAAATGTTAATTATATTAATTCAATTTCATTAATTCTATTTTTTTATGTTCTCATTCATTTTTTATTGTTTCAGCACTAAACATTAAAAAATAGTCCGGGTGCTAGGTATGAAAAAACTGCAAATCGTGATAAGGATATCCCGATTGGTCAGTATCTACTTTATATTAATTCAATGAGAGGGAGGGTATGGAAATCTTTGTAATGATCTTCTTGGAAAAAATACAACTTTTACTATTTGCTTAGGTAGTTCATATAAAAATTAAAAATGTCTTAACTTTTAGAGCGGGAGGCATTGTGTAAAGTCACAGGAATTCAAGAAGGTGGTTGTAATTCAAAAAGACCTTATTTTCTAGAATTTTATGCAATATTCTTACTATTTATCATATAAAAGTGTGTTTGATGTAAATTTCGATATTTTTAAGTCAAAAAAGTCATTTGTAATACTTTCTAAAATAGTTGAAATTGTTTATGAATTCAGTTTGTGTGACCATCTCTGCCTGTCTGGTTGTGCATTAACTCGTGTAAATATACTCGGATAGCCATGTAATTTTTATATGTTATTTTTGTATATGGTAACAAGTTTGGTATCGAAAATGAAGTGCGTACAATTTATAGATCGTTTACAGGCGCACTGAAAGGAATTCCGTTACATTATGGTCTATGGGAGAAAATCGTTTGCAATGTATTTTAATGATGTTAAACTTTTTAAACCATTTTGAAATTGATATACGTCACTATGGTGCAGCACAAGATAATTACTATCGAATATGATGTGCATAGCATTTATCGTTTATTTACAAGGGCTCACAAAAGAAAACAGTTACAGTACTGTCTATGACCGCTACTACTGTCTATGTGCGTTTTTAATTATAGTAATGGTTTTTTTAAATTTGACTAGGTATGAAAAAACTGCAAATTGTGTTAAGAATATTGTATTTGATAAGAGTGCAGCTTATAAATATACAATGTAATTATGATAGGCAGGCACCATCCAAAGTGAGGTGAATTCAATAAGGCGGCTATAATACAAAATGCCATCACATATTTCACTTTCTTATTGCATATCATACGTGAGAGTGTTGTGTTCGGTATAATTTTTTAGGTTTTGTTTTGTTTTAAAAGTACTTGTAAGTTTATATTTATATGTTAAATTTGGTCTAATATGTTGTGTTTATGTTATGTTCCAGGTTTGAGAATGTGGAGCTTAAAATACTAAATATGGCAAAGAGTCTACGACTTTCTGTGAGTAACTTGTGTAAAGAGAATTCAAAAAGTATTGATTTTGACAATTTATATACTGTGCCAAAACCTAAGTGATGACCTAAGTTTTATCTGTCCTGAAAATAATGATAACGTGGCTTCACACAACGCTGGATATGCAACACTTGCAAAACACTTACACAACTTTGACAGTATTAATGCCTTAACACATGGATATTAATACAATGATGTTTCATTGCAGACTGTAGTGGGATAGAAGATACGTTTTTAAAAAAGACAAACTAAGTGGCACAAAAAGTTTGCATTAAAATACAATTAGACAATGTTTGAAAGAGCCAATAAAACAGACACTTTATGAAGGCAGTAATAAAGAATTGCCATCAACATTGCATGGATGTCGAAATCGATTATCAAGTTCTACAGTCTCTGGTTTCTTCATCTTTGCATCTATTGCAAACAAGAACTTGGATGTAGCTTCAGAGCACATTTTAATAGTTGGTTCTTTTGAATGTAGGAATGCTGGTGGCACTAAAGCAGATTCTTCGGGCAGATTCGGTACATTTCGCTTTTTGGAGGCGATTGTGTTAGAAGTCATGGCTTTTAAAATAATCCTTACGTTTCCTAAACAATCAGGTGTTAGATGATATACTTGATCCATGAAAGAAATTCTCCCAGGTTGAACTACTTGGATCGTGGTCTGTGTTGTCATATACCGCAATCGTGAAAATATCTTGTCGTAGTTTTCACGGACACAACCTTTTCTTTTTGGAACTTAAAATTTATACCTTCACACATTGCTGCCAAAAGTTCCATCACACGATCATATGATATGACCATACGAGATTGAAAGTTCAAGTGAATGGAGCTTCTCAACGATTTATTTTTTCGTATTTTACGAAGTATTGCAAGAACCACGTAAACCGGAAAGGGGATTTTTCTGGTCAAGTAACATTTTCATTGGTATATTTGCTCGATATAAGAGCATATTTACGATAGCCAACAGGGAACACAGAAAAGACTTGCACTGGGATTGATTAGCAAAATCACCGTTGAACGCGTAAGTATGTTTAAACACATCTTTTCTTACCATTTTCACAACATGTAATAAAGCAAGTGTATCTTCATCGTTATCACACCTTTATATGCTTGCAGCATTGCATCACCAACAGTTTTTTAATATGCTAAAATATACTCTCTACCAGATATGTAAGCCGTCATGTATGGGAACTGTGCAAGAATCCTCTGCCGTACACGTGAAGTGTATACATTAGGCATACATCATCTGTTCCAATAAGCTGAGTTAATCTCTTTTTATATATTTTTGTCAGGAAATTTATTTTTAAAACTGGTGGAGTGTCATTTGAATCTTTCATTCGTTTTTCCATGAAATTTACCAACCTTGACATATTTGAACAGTATTGCTTTCTTTCGACATTTTATTTCTCTAAGGCTTGTTGTACATGTACACGTACAGTCCTGCTAGACATTTTGCGAGGTATTTTTATTCTTCAACAATCATGTCACCGTTTCTCAATTTCGCAATTAGAACACTATTTTCTAGTTTGATGGCACATTTTCTCACATTTTGGTCTATACATGCGGCGTAGTCACGTTAAATAGCTGATCCTTATTTATTGTATAGCCATCGCAAAAGAAGCACATGTCCATACGATGTTAATGGCAAGTCTTCATTCTTGCCTTCAGAAAGTTTCGTTTTTAGCTCTTTTAAACACCGTGTTATTATATTTGGATGCACACATTTTGCGTCATTTACATTGTCTTTTTAAAACTGTATTTTTTATTTCCTTATACTCTTCATCAAACATCATTGTATTAATATTCACGGATAAGGCATTAATACTGTCAAAAATGCATATGTTTTTTGCAAGTGTTGCATATCTAACGTTGCGTGAAGCCCCATTAGCATCATTTGCAGAACAGATAAAATTTTCATTACTTCGTTCTTGGTACAGTATACAAATTGACCAATCCACACTTTTTGATTTCACCTCACGCAAGTAACTCTCACAAGGAAGGTCTCCATAAGCGCATACTCAGAAAATTTTGAAAAAATTACAGAATATTCTTCTCATAAGGATATATACGTTTATGAAAAAATTTGCTGTGTAACCTCGATATAACGTTCATGAAAAAATTATGAAATTTTCGTGTTTTGGCGATTTTTCGCTGAGTTGGCGACACAATGAAATTTACAAAAAATACACATTTACGATAAATACTCTTTTAGGAAAAACGTTTTTTATTCTTTATACTGAACTAGTTTAAGTAAATTTAACTTCAATAAATTCACTTTTATAACTATGGTTCATAGCCATATACATTTATATGTACATCTACAGAAAATTAACGATCTTATTCTACGGTTCCGAACAACATTTAAATTGATTAAAAATGCTTCAAACTAAAAATTGTCCAATTCTGAGCACTGTCAATTTGACCTCCATATTGTTAGTGCCGGAGACAACAAGAGAAAAGTCTTGTATCATGGAAACAGCGACTTGCTCAAAATCGAAACATATAATGAGTGGGTTCGTAATCGGACAGTTACTGTTAAAATACACTTAAAACTTATCGAGTCGGCGAAACCGTGTAAAATGAAGTAACTTCAGACATACTTAACTTGTATCTATATTGTATAAGCTTATAGAAAAAATATTAAACTATTTATTCATTGAAATTTAAATTCATAAAATACTACGTATTTAAACACTCATTTAACCAGAAATTTTCAAATACATTAAAATCGCTTGCATTTGGCTACGAAAAAGTGTTGCTCGCCAAATACTCGAAAGTATTTTATTTTTTATAGATTTTGTACTGGGATTCCGCAGCTCAATTTGATTGATCCTTTATTACGTACATGAGTAGTTCCATTAGTATTTTTTTCGAAATCACAATTCGTTATTTCACAATTTTGTTATAATAACTGCAACCTATTAACCCGTAACATATGATGTGTTTGGAACAATAGTGGGTGCAGTCCATATGGTTAAAGTTGTATTGGCAAATGAAGATTTTGTTTTATTTTTTAAATTAGATCAATTTTTAATGACTTAAAAAAAATATTTTCCGTTCAATATTAGATAGTATTTATTTGTTTTTTCTATTGGTAATGATATGACATTTTTCTTATATGGATGATCCACTCTTAATTTTCCAATATTTTCATACCAGGTGTCGCAGTTGATCGGAAAATTTGAATATAGTCATTTCTGCTTAATCGCCTACTATATTCAAACAGAAATCATTTGCGACTTACTTATATTGTGGAATATTACCCATGATAAAGTGTTTCACAATATAAGTTTCCATTTTCTTTTTGTAATGTTATTATCTTCTGTTCCCCCCCCCCTTTTTTTAATCCGTGCTTTTAGAAATATAGGATATTTTTTATCGTATTCTAATTATTGGTTAATTTATATCGTGTTGGTTGTTTTGTGATTTAATAGTTGTACTATTAATTGCAAAATGTTTTATTATATATATATATATATATATATATATATATATATATATATATATATATATATATATATATATATATATATATATATATATATATATATATATATGTATATACAGGGTGATTCATAAGTAAGCATACAACTTCTAGATGCTGTAAAACCGGAACAGTTTAAGGCGCTTTCCACTAATGTAAGCCATAAGATAGGTGTACTCATAAAGTTTTTACCCGCTGCTCTGCGAAGTGACATAGGCGATAGTTAGCGTGTCACGCAAATATCAGTAGAAATGGCAGTGGAGAAAGCATTTTGTGTTCTTGAATTGAGCAAAACGAAATCTGTCACCACTGTGCAATGGCATTTTCGAACACGATTTGGAAAAGAACTTCTAACCAGAAAAACAGTTACAGATATTCTATTTGTGCACCCTTAGTCACATGACACACATGAAACCGTTAATCCATTTCTCTCCATTTTGCATTAAAAAAATTTAAACCACTCATAAATGGATTATGTTTATGTTGTACGAAGGTTAATATGTTTTATTCGTTCAGAATGCTTATCCTAAAAGAAGTGAACATCGAACATCAACAGTTGGAGATTTATTTCATGCTGATATTTGTGGACCTTTTCAAAATGTAACTCACACAGGCAATCTCTATTTCTTAACACTTATAGATGACAAGTCACGATTTCTAACTGTTTATTTACTGAAGCAGAAAAGTGAAACAGCTGTAAAAGTTGAAGAATTTTTGAGTTATGGGAAAACTATATTTGAACGTACTTCGAAGATATTGAGAAGTGACAGAGGAGGGAAATTCGTGAACGAAAGACTCATAAATTACATGATTAAGGAAGGAATTAAACATCAGTTATCAGTACCACATTCTGCTCAACAGAACGGAGTTTCAGAAAGAAGGCATCGTTAATTGATTGAAATGTCAAAATGTATGCTGGAAGAATCAAAATGGGATAAAAAGTTTTGGGGAGTTGCAATAGTGACATCGTGCTACCTGCAAAATCGTTTGTCCACAAATGCCTGTGAGAAAACACCTTTTGAAATATGGCATGGACATAAATCAACAGTAAAGCATTAAAAAAGCTTTACTTGTAAAGTTAATTATTATAGTGCACCTGTGTTGAGAAGAAAACTGGATAACAGAGTTGAAGAAAGAATTTTTCTTGGTTATGAAGAAAAAATTAAAGGTTATATTATCCTTGATGAAGAAACAAACTAAGTAATCATATCAAGAAATGTAATTTGTCACAATGAAGAATAAAACTGAGCTGCGCCGCCAGTCGCCAGAGTGGGACACGTCACGTGCGTCAACCGTCGCACCCAGATCCTGAGGGACCTATAACGCGCTCGACCAGGAGAGGTCTCCCGTAAGCGTGGCGACCGGTCGGAGCACCGCCACTTGCGAATCACTCTGATTGGTGAAATATTAACTAATGTTCATGAATCAGGTGATTGAAATAAATACAACAAAACTATTTTAAACTTAAATAATGATCATGAAATAGAACCTTTAGATGGAGGTGGAGATTTAGAAGAAAATTAAAATGTAATAATAAGACATTCAGAACGCTCCAATACATGTGTACCATCCATAAGATATATTACAGCTTATAAAACATCTGTTAAAATTGTTCATGACCTATGTCATGGGGTGAAATGAAAAATTTACCTGAAGATGAACAAAATAAATGGTGTATAATCATCATCGTTATGCTAGGAGGATGGAAGTAGTAATTAATCACCACAACTAAAATAAGAACACATTTTCAATTTGATAAACGCGCACCATTTTATTTACAACGCAGCCACTAGCTTCGGCGATCGAAAACTAAAATATGTATTTACAGGTAAAGTAATAATGAACAAAAGCGCCATCTCTTGGCATCTTTCCATATAACGTTGTAACAAATAGATTAAAGCTACAAATGAGGAAATTAAATCAATTGAAGAAAGAAATGTTTGGGAACTTGCAGATTTACCTCAAAACTTAAATGGGTTTTTAAACTTATACAAGATCAAAACGGAAATTTTTCACACTAAAGCTTAACTTGTGGCAAAAGGATTTACCCAGAACCCCGGAGAAGATTTTAAGAAACATATTCTCCTGTCACGAACAATGTAACCTTTCGAGTCCTCTTAACAGTGGCGAATGCCAAGAATATGTAGATTAAGCACTTAGATGTAAAAACAGATTTTTTAAAGGCTATATAGATGAAGAATTATATATACGACAACCAGAAGGATATATTATTGAAGGTAAAGAGGTTAAAGTGTACAAATTAAAGAAAGCTCTATATGGTTTCAAAAAAACAATCGGAGGCCAAAGCTTGGAATGAAAAGGTAAATTCAGTTTTAACATTAAATGGTTATGTACGTAGTAAAGTGGATCAGTGTTTCTACATGAAAAAAGAAAAAAAAATGGTTGGAGCTGTATTATTTGTATGTTGATGATATACTTATTTGTATATTAGATGAAGAAACTCAAATTAACATAATGTAAATATTTAAAGAATCGTTTGATATATCTGATTTAGGACAGGTGCCATATTATTTAGTAGTTCAAGTTGAACGATTAGAAGATCGGTGTATTGTAATAAACCAGAAAACAAAAATTATTCACTTTTCAAGAAATATGGATTAAATGAAGTTAAAGATGCAAATATTCCTATAAGTCCAGAATTAAAAAAAATTAATATTCATCAAGACAACTAGGCACAAACAACAAGTATAGAGAAGTAATTGGACCTCTTTTATATATTTCTAATACCTCAAGACTAGATATTTCAATAGCAGTTGCAATCTTATCAAGACGTGTCAGCAAACCAAATGAAAATGATTGGAATGCAGTTAAACAAGTTATGAGATATCTTAAAGTAACCTCCGAGTTTAAATAAAAATTTGGAAAAGATATATCATATTTTGAAGGTTTTGTTGATGCTGATTGGGTGGAAATGCTTCAGAGAGAAAGTCAACAACCAGATATATAATTATGCTGGGAAATTCATCTATAATACGGTTTAGTAGAAAATAACACCCAGTTTCACTATGCTCTACTGAAGCTGAATTTATTGCTTTTTGTGAAGCCTGCGAAAAAGGTGCGTGGTTGTAACAATAATTGTGTGAAATTAAGGATATTCAGAAAAGACAGTTTACGATTTACGAAAACAATCAAGGATGTATTTCTATGATTAAAAACGAGCGTGTCAGTCAAAGATCTAAACACAAAGATGTTCATTGCTGTTTTATACGTGAATTGTATAAAGAAGGTGTGTTTGATATAAAGTACTGTGAATCTCATAATATGACTACAGATATGTTTATAAAGCAAGTGGGAAAGATTAAGTTTAAAGACATGGTAATAAAATAATTTTTAATGCGGGAGCTTGAGGGGGAAGTATTGAACTATGTATTCACATGCAACCTGACTTATAAATGTTTATTTAAATTGCATAGTTTGGCAACTGTCTTTAAATTCTGTTTCTATTTTGTAGTAGTTTATATTTTGACTTGTAATATGTAGGTTATTCATGTTACTTGATAGTATTTCTATTAAATATATTTTTCCTAATTTACTACGATTCTTACTCTGTTTCACTTTAAGTAGCATATTTTACAAGGGGAGGATGCCAAGGGTTCAGCTTTCGCTTTATAAGAGTATAAGTGCAATCCCGGGGAAAAGAAGTGTATTTTACAATTTAGACAGTAGTTAATTTTTAGTAGTTTTATTTAACAGAATCTGGGTGCATTGAGGTGTTTTATTGACAGCCGGATTTGCATATATATGCTTCATACTATGCATGGAGCTCCATCTATCGATAATTTTTGAACAATTTTTTTTCATATTAAAACAAAATCCGATCTCCCTCTAATCCAGCCGTACTCAACCTTTTTTTTCTCGCGAGCCGCAAACATATGTTTGTGACATTAGGCGGGCCGCAACACACTTGTATAGTAATGTAAAAATTATATAGATTTCTATTGCAAGTGCTGCGAAGATTGTTGTTTTGAAATAGTGGTATAAAACATTTTGCTGCCAATTTTTTCTGCTAGAGATATTTAACTCTAATAAGCCTTATTAGCTATATCATAAGTATAAAACGTAACAACAATGCAACACTTCCAAATCCTCAAAATATTAATAATAATAATAATAATAAATAAATAAAAATAAAACGAATTTTTTTCTAATAAATCAGTTTTTTTCTCTATGCAAAAAAAAAATAATAATAATAATAATAATGTAGAAATATAGAGGGCAAATTAAATTAATTTGGAATAATGTTTGTTTAATGTTCAGGATTAAAAAATGTATACACTACTATAGCACAAGTAAAACTCAAGAGAGTAAAAAGAGCTTTAACTAAGGAAACGTCATTTAAGATATTTTAAAGTAATTTTAAATTAGTAATTATAAATAACAGGAAATTGTCTTCCCATGAAAATATATAAAAGATCAGGGAAAATTAAAAAAAAAATTATACATATCTCAATTAATTTTATATATAGGGGCCGCACATAAAAGGTCACCGGGCCACATGCGCCCCGGAGGCCGCAAGTTGAGTATGGTTGCTCTAATCCCATTCCTGCAAACCGCAATTTTTTAGCATGATTTGTGTCTTTTTAATGAATTTTTAAAGTTTTAATGACCTTATGGTGTACCTAGTATATATATATATATATCTGAAACGAAGCGTGTTGCTCCGTCGGTGGGTCCTTGATCGCCGGGCCGGTGGCTGCGCGGACTGATGGCGGCTCCGTATTTACGTCAAAGCGCTCATTCTGATTCCCTTGCATGCTCTTGTAGTCCTGGGCCGTGAGCGGGATTCGGTTACATTCCGAGTGAATGTATGTCTGTTTAAAGGAAGACACCGTCTATTACGGAACCTGGTTTATTTCTTTTTCTTACATGCATCCTTTTAAACCAGGCCCATATTGGCGTGAGAGCTGCTTTTTAAGTCTGTCTGGACATCGAAGGTTCGTCCATCGCGAGGCAATTCCGAGAGAGCAGATTGGCGTGGATTTGTTTAGATGAGGGAAATCGTAAAAAATTCGCTCCTGATAGCCGTGTAATGGTATAAATATGAGGTTTTTGCATTATTTCTGCTAGAGGTCGTCTAAGTCAAAAGAGGCGTATTTTTAATTTTAATTGGCCGCGAGCTGAGTGATTGATTGTGCGGAATAAAGGCGTTGGCTCCATCGGCCGATCGGATGCCGCAAGACTTTAAAATTGCGTTAGCGTCAGCACAAATATTCTTATGAAGAGTCAGAAAACGATCTTTGAAAGTTATAAGATGCGATGCAGGAAAACTAATTTAACAGGGGCGACGGCATTTTCAATCAATTGAAACACAATTATTAAAGCATTTAAAAGTTTTGATTTAAACTTCTATTTTTTAAAACGGTAATTTAAAATTTTAAAAGGGGCAAAAAGGGATTTTGCATTTTAAAAAGGGGTTTAGCTTTTATCCTTTCATATCCCCCCCCACTAAAACAAGAGCCACAGGGCTCGCCTGCAAGACCTGTGGGTCTTATCTCGTGAATTTAACCCATGTTTTTTTTTTTTTTTTTTTTTTTTTTTTTTTTTTAGATTCTTATTTTCTCCAGCTCTCAAGTAATTTCTCCAGCTCTTCAGTATTTACTTCAGCTCTCAAGTCAATTGGACCTATTTTTACATTTATATATCAAATTTACATAAAAATATTGGTTACACTAAAATAATGGAATTCTTTCAATGGTGCTGCAGCAAAACAATAATGTGTCTCGAGACGACATATCTTGATTATAACAGTTGTCATAACATAACTGTGTTTGTAGTGTTTCCCTTTCTTTCCAGTTTTTGTTTTAAAGTTTTTGATATAGTTGTTGGGAAACATCCTTTTGTGTATAATTGCAAATTGCAACCATAAACTATATAGTATATTAAAATATTCACAGGTAAACATACTGAAAACTATACAACATATGCAAATGTAAAAAATATTCAATAATAGACAATGTTCAAATGTAAAAAAAAATATTCACAAATACAAAATATTAAAATGTAAAATATATTCACAAATACAAATTATTCAAAAATATAAAATATTCAATAATACAAAATATGCACTAATACTATCAACAAAATACAGGGTGATTATAAAGAAACTTTGCCAACATCTGCACTTCTAGCGCCCGTTCTATTTAACCGATCAAGATGAAATTTTAAATATAGTTGTTTGAAGGTATGCGCTCGAGATTCTGTGAATGGCAATACAGTGGTGCTCACGGTTACGGTTATAGTTACAGAAACTCGAAAATTTCGAATGGCAACGCCTACTTTTTCCTGTCTCAAAATGTTCAGCGCATGCGAAAACCCTAAATAGCGTTGAAACGGTACCGATATGTCCAAAAACCGACGTGTTATAGACATACAAACCGTTCTTTAAGGCGCACCGAGCAATAATGCATTCGACAGAGACAAGAAACTGCTGAATGATGAGAACACATATCAGACAAAAGAAAACCTTTATTGGCATCAAACATTTTCCACATGGGTGCCATCACAAGCAATTACGCATTGCATGCGGGAGACGACGGACAATACCGCTGAACGCAACATGACGCGAGGAATGTTTCTAATCTCACGCCGTATAGAATCCTGCAAACCCGACAATGTTTGCGGATTGCACAGGTAAACTCTGGATTTGAGATATCCCCAAAACCAGAAATCCATAGGCGTCAGATCTGGGGATCGCGCAGGCCACGGAATAGGATAATGGCGTGAGATGATGCGATCACCAAAATGCTGATCTAGGAGCCTTTTAACTGACCTCGCTATATGTGGAGGTGCACCATCTTGCATCCAAACAACGTCATTGAGTGCATTCCGCCGACGCAACTCCGGTAGTACAGAATTTTTCAGCATGGCTGCATACCGAGAGCCTGTTACAGAACATGTTGCAGGACCCGCTGGGGTCGTTTCCTCAAAGAAGAACGGGCCGAGAACAAATGTAGCTGTAATGCCGCACCACACAGTCACTTTGGCGTCAAATAATGGTACTGGTGCCACAGCGTGAGGATTCGTCTCTCCCCAGTGCACACAATTCTTTGTGTTAATGTTGCCATGTAAGGTGAAATGCGCCTCGTCCGTCCATAGTATGCGAAGTGGCCAGTCGTTATCAGCATCATATCGTAATAAAAATTCATTTGCGAAGTCCAGACGTTGTTGTGGGTCACCCGGCTGCAACATCTGGACGCGCTGAAATCGATAGGGAAACATGTGAAGTACTGAGCGCAAGAGCTTGCGGACCGTTGTGTTCGGAATATCCAACAAGCGCGATAATCCTCTTGCAGTTTCTGTGTGCCCTGTAGTCACTGTATGATGCACTTCCATGACAACGTCCTCAGAAACTGTTGGCCGTCCGGAGCGCGGTTTGTCACAGGTGCAGCCTGTATCTTCGAATTTGCGCACTAAATCACGCACAGCTTGCAGAGTACATGGCCCACGTCGTTGTCGATGATTGCGGCGATACACACGCAAGGCTTCCGCAGCGTTCATCCCATTTAGATAATAGAGTTTGATCAATTCACCGCGAACTTTCCCAGGAAGAGTCATATCGTCGGCATGTGCGAGTTCATGAATGACGACTTCGCATACCCGCTTGGTATTTTATAGGCTTCCTCCGCTGAATATCTGGCGAACGGCGTTCTGTGATTGGTATCTTGCCTGTGTCATATGCAAAGTTACTGCGTGCGCACAGATCGTGTTTTGTTGGCCGGTTTTCAGAACTCTTCTTTGTGTATGCATAACACGTTTGTTTTTGGACATATCGGTACCGTTTCAACGCTATTTAGGGTTTTCGCATGCGCTGAACATTTTGAGACAGGAAAAAGTAGGCGTTGCCATTCGAAATTTTCGAGTTTCTGTAACTATAACCGTAACCGTGAGCACCACTGTATTGCCATTCACAGAATCTCGAGCGCATACCTTCAAACAACTATATTTAAAATTTCATCTTGATCGGTTAAATAGAACGGCCGCTAGAAGTGCAGATGTTGGCAAAGTTTCTTTATAATCACCCTGTATATTGTATCTCAAATGCAATTTGAAAAGCTTGCATTTCTAGAAATATTGAATTTTCACACTGAGATAAAATAACAGTAAAATATCCTAAAATACTAATAACAAAAACAAATTATATTTCTTCGTATACCTTTCCGTTTTGTTAGGGACTTAGCTACTTCTATGATGCAGCCTTAGGTTTATATCCATGAAAAAACAACACTAAGTTGTTTAAAAAAAAGAAAACTACAGCTAATAAAAACTAAATATACACTTGCTATAATTTTCACCATGCGCAGGGTCAGTGCGATATGGGTTTTAATACTCTGAGGGGAATATCACCCAAAAATGTGCCACTCGCACGACAGGAAAAGAAAAGTGGGTAATCGATATTCACCTGCAGAGGGGAAGCGAAGCAGTTTTGCCAGATTCTCCGTTCAACCTGGAAAGAGAATCTGGGAAAACAGTCCGGCTAAAGATGGGTGGCCACGGAGCGGAGGACCCCTTCATGTGTCATCAATTCGTCATTATAATATTTAAAAAAAAAATAATAAAAATTCTAACAGTACTTTTAAACTGTCACCATCATTCTACACTGCTGGGGAGATAGGTTACACGCCCAGCTGGGTCCTCATCCAAATGCTACAAGTAAGGGGGACGATAGGAAAGCAAAAATTAAAAAAATTGACAGCTGAAAGAGATAGATGGGGTTTATTCATGGCTGAGTTTAAGATTTTGAGGAGGGTGGTAGTATCTTAACTTGGAGGAATGGACAATTTCGGAATTTCTCTTAAAATGTGGGCTGGGTTTATCAATTTCA
The DNA here is from genome assembly GCA_963931845.1 of Maratus michaelseni. NCBI lineage: Eukaryota > Metazoa > Arthropoda > Arachnida > Araneae > Salticidae > Maratus > Maratus michaelseni. The sequence continues at coordinate 313,519,132 of OZ007589.1, read as the reverse complement.
AAGGATACATCAGAAAGTTGTTTTAAAATGGTGTATGGGCCAGAATATGGTGCAGTCAATTTACGGGTATTCGGATAGTGAAATTCTTCATACATCACAATGTCACCAACTTTAAACTTTACAGGAAGGAAACGAGCATCATAACGGACTTTATTCTTTTTATGGTAAGCAATTGTTCTCTCTTTAGCCAATTTTCTAGCTTCTTCCACAGGGGGATAGTAACTATTATTTGGTAAAGGGGGATCATATGGTAAATTTCCTAAAAATAAATAGCTAGGGGTGAATTGGGTTACAGAATGAGGGGTGTTATTATATTCATATAAGACTTCATCTAAAAGCTTAGTCCAGGGTATTTTCTTGGATGTGGAATTGACTTTACATTTTAATCTAGTGACAATAGTCTGATTTAGTCGTTCAATTTTCCCATTCGTTTCCGGGTGATGGCTGCTCGTCAATCTGTGTTTTATATTGTAATTACGAAGAAATCTCCTAAACCTGGAAGCTGTAAATGCTCCATTTCTGTCGGTTAACAATCTATCTGGTACTTGTATCTGAAATAATTGTTTCAAAATGTTTGTATAAGTTTCGGTAGTTACACTTTTTGAAGGAAAACCCCACACATAGCGAGTTGCATGGTCAACGACTAAATGCAAATATTTTTTTGTAGAATTGTAATAATTAAATCCGCCAACAGAGTCTACTGCCAAACATTCAAAAGGTATCTCTGTTGGGGGCATTAATTGCAATAAGCCAAATCTTTTTTGTCTACATTTTTTGTTTATCTGACAAGTGTGGCAGTGTTTTACAAAATTTTCAATGTCCTGATTAAAGTTAGGCCAATAATATTGCGGAGAGATTAAATTTATCATTTTATAAATTCCAGGGTGGCCAAATTGTGTGTGGGTTTTTTCTAATAGGGGTAAACGTAAAGACATGGGGACCACAATCTTATACAAACCTTTCTTTTTAATAACAACAACATCATTTATCTCAGTGTACTTTTTACCATCAATTGTTACATTTTCTTTCTTCTGATTGTCTCTTACTTCATTCAAGTCAAGGAGATGTATAATATGGGGTAAATTTTCTGAAACAGGTTGTCTAGATAGCATATCAGCTTCAACATTAGTGGAGCCTTTCTGGTATTTAATTTCATAGTCAAACATACTAAGTTTTAGGGACCAGCGGAAAAGACGTCCTCTTAAATTTTTAACACTTTTGAGCCAGGTAAGTGCCGCATGATCTGTATGTATGACAAATTTTTGACCGTGTAAATAATGATAAAATTTATCTAAAGCATCCACAATCGCCAAACATTCTAACTCCGTAATTGCATAATTTTTTTCATAATCGCGAAGATTTCTAGAGTGATATGCTATAGGATGTAATGTTCCTTTTTCATCAACTTGTTTCACTACACATCCCACTCCATGACTTGATGCGTCTACAAACAAATGACAAGGTGTTTTGGGATCAAACAACTTTAAGATTGGTTTTTCAATTAAAGCATTTTTTAATTTTTCAAAAGAATTTTGACAATTTTGGTCCCACACATAAGGGACATTTTTCTTCAACAAATTGTTGAGAGGGTATCGAATGTTAGCATACTTTGGAATAAATTTGTGATAAACATTTATAGATCCCAAAAAACGTTGTAATTCTTTTACATTCGTTGGTGGTGTTAATTTCTTAATCGTCTCTATATTAGGGTTGTCAGGTGTGATACAACCGTTCGAAACTTCATATCCTAGAAAATTAATTTTGGATTTCACAAAATTACACTTTGACAATTTGAGTTTAAGGTTTTCTTGAACACATATATTAAATAATGTCTCTAAATGACATAAATGTTCCTCTTCATTTTGGGAGAATACAATAACATCATCAAAGTAACTACAGGCAAAGTCAATTTTGTATTTATTAAGAATTCTACGGAGGGTACGGTTAAACCAAGCAGGTGAGTTTTTCCATCCAAACGGTAAACGATTCCACTCATATAATCCAAAGGTGGTGGCAAATGCCAGCTTCTCAGTGTCTCGAGGGTGGATAGGAATGTGCCAATATCCACTAGCTAAATCAAGAGTGGAAAAAATTTTAGCATGCGCCAATTTATCTAACAGGGTGTCGATTCGAGGTAAGGGTTCTGCATCTGTTTTTGTAATGGCATTTAATTTTCGGAAGTCAATACATAACCGGGTTTTCTTCCCTTCTTCACGTTTATACACCAAAGTTACGGGTGATGAATAAGGGGAATAGCTTTCTTTAATGATACCGGCTCGCAATAAATTTTGAATTTGTTCTTTAATTTCCTCTTCTTCCTTAGGGGAAGTGCGATATGCTCTTAAAGAAACGGGGAGATCTGATGTTAACTGTATTCTCTGGGGTTCCATGTTTACACAGCCTATATCATATTTATCTTTGGCGAAAATACAGACATATTTGGCTAGAAGAGCAGGTAATTGTTCTCTGACAGACTGAACATTTTGCACATGGTCAGTGGTCTCGAACAACTCCGGCTCAAAATTTTCTTCGAATATCTCTGCATTTTCAATTGCTGGCTGGTTAGTATATACTTCTGATAAATGTAAAGTATGGTGAGACGCATTTGTTGGAATATGGTCCATGAGAGGTACTTTCTTATTATCTTGAGTTATTTGCATTTTAACACAGTCAATATTTAATTTAAACAGTTTGCAATGGGGTAGCCCAATCAAAGCATAAGGTAACTGATTGTTAATTATAAAAAGTTCAATTCTCTTAGAGATACGTCCTAATTGCAAACTAACAAGGCATTTTTCTTTCAAAGCAAGAACACCTTGTGTTTGGGTGACTGGTATACTCTGCTGAACTTTACATATTTTTAGGTTAAGTTTATGGGCTAAATGACAAGGAATAACACTAATCGAACTCCCAGTATCGATCAAACAAGGTAGTGAGTCTTCATTTTTTACATAAGTAACTTTATGACAATCTCTATTTGATTTTTTATAGCTAGCTTTTTCTTTTTGTATATGTCCGGACATAAGAAATCGTCATTGATTACTAGATGTATTTTGGGATGACTCATTAGCGCTATGATCTTGGTTGGGGTTCGGCAAAGTCATATTGTGACTAGGGGTTGGTACTGCTAACACTTGTTGTCGAAAAGGGCAGTTTCCCACCCAATGATACGCATTTGGTATTCCGATATTAAGACAAACTTTGCATGGATAGGGCGGCAAAGTGGTCTGGTGGTGTACATTAGGTCGTGGTGGAACATTTGAAGTCGGTCTAAACGTATTTTGGGGATTTCTGGCTTGATTTGATGGAAAAGGTCGAATGGGGTGTGTTTGATAGGGAACTCTGTAGTTCCACTGCCTGTTAAAATTCTGTCCATTCTCATATGGAGGTCGGTTTGGTCGCCATTGGCGATACTGATTGGGGTTTTGGGGGCTTGCTTCAAATTTGCTCTCATTTCCCTTTCTGTCCAGTTGCAGTTTGCTAATTCTGAAAACTAATTCACGCCATGCATGTGTAGTTGAGGGGTTGCCTGCAATAACTAACTTCTGCATTTCTAATGGCAAGCCCTCCGTTAACCCTTCCAGGATAAGTTTCTGCTCTAAACCTAAGGTTCGGCCTACTTTAGTCTTTTTTTGATAATATTCGTTCAAGTCCTCTCCAACTTTATATCTAATACGTGAAAAATCAGTGAGAGAAAGGGTATCTGGAATTTCGTAGTGTTCATTAAACAAAGTGACAAATTCGGACCAATGAAGTACATTTAGACAATTATTAATGTACAACGTAAGTGCACTGTCCTTTAAATACTTCTGTATGTGCCTAATTTTCCAGCACTCGTCTTTTCCCTGTCCTATACAGACACTCTCGAAATAGGCTAACCATGGTATCCAAGACATTCCATCTTGCGGAGAAAACGCAACGATATCGGGGTCTACTGACATTTTTGGGTTGGCGGATACTGAAGTGTGACCAGACCCAGCTTGAGCTGACAGGGTCTGTCCACCTAACATTGTTACACCAGATGTCTCTGGTGCACCTCCAGATTCCTGACTAGACTTCTGATTATTTTTCTCTTCAGGATTATTAACGGGATTATCATCTTTGCTCGAAATTTGATTTTTTTCTTTTTCGGGGTCACCTGATTTGTCTGTTAAATCCTCTACTTCTTTGGGAGGTGTTGGGTTACTCATGATAGATATAAATACTAAATATCACTGAATTACACAGAAATATAATACACAATTAAAGCACATAAGAATAAAAATGAAAAAATCTTTCAAACTATTTAAAATTTGTAACACTATATCTGTAAATATCTGTTAAAATCATCTTTTTAAAATTAAAATCCACCTTAATAATTTTTTTTTTTCAATAACTTGAATTCAATAAAAAAAAATTTAAATAACCTCACTAACTATAAAGTACGTTGCATATAAATCATCTTTAAAAAGTTTAACACTTAATAATAAAAATATTATAATAATAATAAAATTTTCACTTCTGCTAAAATATTTTCAAACTGTCTAGAAAAATGATTTTAATATGAGGTTTAGTTAATGTTATTTTTCATTAAAATCGTAATTATCAGTTCAACACAACTAAAGAATTTTCATAAAAATCACCATTCTTACTCTTTCATCTCTTTAAAATTACGTTAAACACAATACATAAACAATTATATATTTGAACTTAAATAGCTGACTTAAAAATAATTAAAATTTTCACACAAGTAATAGCATAATAAAATAATCCTCTTTAATTTATTTTTGGCATGCATAAAAAATTAAATAAAAAGTTTGAGAACCACTGCCTCTCACTAAAAAGATCTTTAAAAAAAAAAAAATTTTTTTTTTTTTTTCTGTACGTTAATATCAAAAGTACATACCTTTATACGGCTTTGCTTTAAATAAATCCATGAAAAATTTACCTCTTACTTTTTTTTTTTTTTCACCGCGACGCGAAACAATAATAAATTAATTTCACTGAAATATTTATCTCTATATCTTCTTGCACTGCCCACAAAAATACTTTTTCCCGTAGTCACGTGGTTTTTGTTTTTGCTGAGCGCAGTTCTGATTTATTTTTCTAAATAGTCCAGAAACCAGAAACCGAAACATCTGAGTGACGAGTTCATTTCTTTACCGGCGCGCTCTTGAAAATTGAAAACAGCTGTGTAGTTGACCTACTTTTCATCCGATAAAACACTTCGATTCTTGCCGGCAGAATGAAATACTGCACAAGATTGAGAATGAAGAGAAAAGTTAATGATTCACTTTCCTTTTGACGAAGGGAGATCAAGTACTTTTGAGTTCTTGGGATAAATTCCGTAAGTCTTTCACCGTATGCTGTAAGAATTTTTCACGGAGGTATTCGCTGTGATTGACGGGCGTAGATTACGTAACTGTTTAGTTTTTGGGATTTTCCCGTTGAGATGAACTCTCCTACTCGACTTCTGAAACGAAGCGTGTTGCTCCGTCGGTGGGTCCTTGATCGCCGGGCCGGTGGCTGCGCGGACTGATGGCGGCTCCGTATTTACGTCAAAGCGCTCATTCTGATTCCCTTGCATGCTCTTGTAGTCCTGGGCCCTGAGCGGGATTCGGTTAAATTCCGAGTGAATGTATGTCTGTTTAAAGGAAGACACCGTCTATTACGGAACCTGGTTTATTTCTTTTTCTTACATGCATCCTTTTAAACCAGGCCCATATTGGCGTGAGAGCTGCTTTTTAAGTCTGTCTGGACATCGAAGGTTCGTCCATCGCGAGGCAATTCCGAGAGAGCAGATTGGCGTGGATTTGTTTAGATGAGGGAAATCGTAAAAAATTCGCTCCTGATAGCCGTGTAATGGTATAAATATGAGGTTTTTGCATTATTTCTGCTAGAGGTCGTCTAAGTCAAAAGAGGCGTATTTTTAATTTTAATTGGCCGCGAGCTGAGTGATTGATTGTGCGGAATAAAGGCGTTGGCTCCATCGGCCGATCGGATGCCGCAAGACTTTAAAATTGCGTTAGCGTCAGCACAAATATTCTTATGAAGAGTCAGAAAACGATCTTTGAAAGTTATAAGATGCGATGCAGGAAAACTAATTTAACAGGGGCGACGGCAGTTTCAATCAATTGAAACACAATTATTAAAGCATTTAAAAGTTTTGATTTAAATTTCTATTTTTTAAAACGGTAATTTAAAATTTTAAAAGGGGCAAAAAGGGATTTTGCATTTTAAAAAGGGGTTTAGCTTTTATCCTTTCATATATATATATATATATATATAAAATTGAAAAAATGTGAAAATTGAGAAAATGCGTCTGGAAATGGACAAACTGACACAAGAAAGAAACACTCCAGAAAATTATTTATTGCACAGAATAGGTACAACACAGCTCGTGATGTCCAGAGAAAACAAATATTTTACAACATTTGTTCAAAGTGTCGACCGCGGACATTATTACACAGAGTACATCTATGGAGAAACGACTGGCGGACATGCTCGAAGTTTCCTGGAGTTTCCTGGATTTCTCCTGCAGCAGTCACAATACGCACTACTACTTCTTCTGGCATTTCTACTGGCATCTCATAAATGAGGGATTTCATCTGTATCCATTCAAAAGGAATGGGTACAGATGATCCAAAGGATTAAGGTGAAGGTATCCAAAGGATTAAGGTGAAGGTATCCAAAGGATTAAGGTAAAGGTATCCAAAGGGTTAAGGTCCGACGAGCGTGGTGGGTCTGTTGTTTGGCCTCCACGCTCGCTGGACCTTAATCCTTTGGATTTCTTCTTCTGGGGACAGATGAAATCCCTCATTTAGAAGATGCCAGTAGAAACGCCACAAGAAGTAGTAGTGCGTATTGTGACCTCTGCAGGAGAAATCCAGGAAACTCCCGGCATCTTCGAGCATGTCCGCCATCGTTCCTCCGTAGATTTACTCTGTGTAATAATGTCCGCGGTCGACATTTTGAACAATTGTTGTAAAATATTTGTTTTCTCTGGACATCACGAGCTGTGTTGTACCTATTCTGTGCAATAAATAATTTTCTGGAGTGTTTCTTTCTTGTCTCAGTTTGTCCATTTCCAGATGCATTTTCTCAATTTTCATCCTTTAAACGTCATTTGCGACCATATGTTTGTTCCATTGCATTTTTTGTTCGTCTTCATGAGTACTATCATCCCTCTAAGTTTGTTGAAGCATTTAAGATACACCCTGTACATATATATATATATATATACATATATATATATACAATGAGTCGGGTCGGGTTCGAATTGAATTGACTTTAAACTTTCCGGATTTGGGTTGTTTCTTAAGGATTGGGTTCTTGTATGTGTAATTTTTTAAAGAATGATCATATGAGCGAAAAAAGACTATTCCTTAAACAGGAATGAGTAAATATATGTATTTATTTTCCTTATAATAGATAAAATTGATATTAGAAGTATGATTGTAGACTATTTTTCCAAAAGTACATTAAAATATAACATTTTTTTTCGAATTTTGGGTTGAAAGACCGAGTTTACTTGAAATAAAATTTTCTCATTCGAGTCAGGTATAGCTAAACAAGTGTATGACTTTATTTCAAACTTAACTACCAAATTAGAATACATTTACATTATTAATTTAATTGTTTTTCACTAAAATTACAACTATCTTCAAAGGTTGAAAACGTTATGTTATTTTAAGATTTTTGCATTTGCATATCATGTTACATGTAAACTGTTCACATTTTGTTACTTTTAGAACAATTCTTTAAAAAATATTTGTTTCTGAATTCAAAGTCAGACAAAATCCAAGACATGATTTTGCTCGAAATGTATTAAAATTTATTCATCTTTGGAAAGTAATTACCAAAGCAACGAAAATTTATCTAAAAAAGTAAAAACAAAAAGAAAAAAAGACAGAATCTAATCTAAAAGAAGTTTCCAAGTACTTCGCTTATATGAGATGCATTAGCGATGCATCAATGTAGCTGAGAAGCCAAATAAGAAAAAAAAATCACGGATTCAAAAATCAACTTAATCCAGAAGATAAACGGAGCTGAATGTTTTTATTTCAAAGGATTACATCATAAGTGAAAAAGAAAACTTTAATGTTTGTCATATTTTTTTACATTATTATTTGAAAATTTAAAAGAATATTTTTCTCCAACAAGTTTTCAGTTCTCATAAAAATGAAACAGATTCGATTTTTTAAATTATCTTTAAGAATTTGTGTAAATTTTAATGTATGAAAAGTAATGATTAAAAAAAAATCGACGTTCCTTTTCTTTGATTTTTCTTGAACTGAAATTTTGCTGGGATAAGATTAGAAGCACAAACTATTTTAAAATGTAAACTGTTCCGATACAACTTGACTTTTAGGGCATTTTTGGGATTTTATTTTGTGTGTTTGTTTAAATAATGCATATAGAAATACGTGGTTTATGAGATTGATCTATGAATATTGTCACATAAAAACGTTCATATTTTAATCGATTGAAATTCCACCAAATTTCACTGCGTGCACAATAAATCGGTGTAAGTGATGGCGCTCATATTAATCAATTGAATTAAAAAGTCACACGGGATATTGTAATACATTAAGTTTAAATTAGTTATATGCCAAACCTAAAATTAATAAAATAAATAAAAATTTTAGAAAATTGCGGGTATTTGAAGTTTGAGGTAAATTTTTGGCATTTATTTTTCATTTTCAAAACTGTTTAAAAAAGTTAAATAATAATTAAAAAATTGAAGGTTAATCCTACAGTAGTAAAATAACCCTGTTTAATCTATATAAATGAAAATGTAAACGTTTGTTTGTTCAAAATCTTAAATCTCAGAAATTTCTTCCCTGATTGCTCTGAAATTTTGACACAACGTTACATTCGATACGCGCGTGTTTTTTATATACCTACTATACACCCTCCCCCAATTCCCCACCCCCGGGGGCACTTTTTAAACTTTTTCCGGCACCCATCATGTGATATATCATTAGAAACCTTGGTCCTTAGCCCTTGGACTAATCTTTCATATCATGGACTTCGCTTTCCCCTCCCCCAATTTGCCCCGGGGGCACTTTTTAATTTTTCTGACACCCATCATGTGATATATCATTAGAAAGCCTTTTGACAACACTTTTATGTTATACACCTCCCGTTCTCCCCCCACCCCCCACCCGACTTTGTCCACCGGGCCATTTTCTGAAATATTTCGTTAGTATTTTTTCTTTGTTATTTAGTTTGGGTTTTTCCCCTTTTTAACGTTTTGTAATTTTATAGATCATAGGTGGTTTGTTCCATATTTGCCTTTGCTATCATAAACATACAAAGCGCACATAAACGTGGAATACTGTAATTTCGTTAAATCGATCAAATACATTTTAAAGTATGTGAATAAAGGCAGTGACATGGCAGTTTTTGGCGTGTAACCAGAAAGAAATAATATGAATGCGGTCATACATATGGATGAAATCTCACAGTATCAGGGTGGAAGATACATAAGCAGCAATGAAGCTGTATGGCGTTTTCTTTCATTTCCCATACATGAACAAAGTCCAGCTATTGTTCATTTAACTGCATATCTAGAAAATTGACAACGCGTTTATTTCACAGCTGCAAATGTGCAACAAATAGCCCTGAATCCGCCGGCTACAACGTTAACTGCTTTCTTCACGTTATATCAAAATGACGAGTTTGCGAAAACACTGCTGTATTTGGAAGTGCCTACGTATTACACATGGAATGTGAGAAGAAAATAATTTGAACTACTCAAACGAGGAGAGTGAGTCGGCGGACAACATGGCATATTCAAAGAACCTATGATTTGGCAGACCGTGCATCCCAATCAAGATGAATGCTTCTTCCTTTGCATGCTGTTGGTAAATGTTCCCGGTCCAACGTCTTTCCAGAAATTTATAATTGTCAACGGTGTTACACATGCCACTTTCCGTTCTGCATGTCAATCTCTGAATTGGAGAACAACTGACACTGGGATGTATGCATTAATGACGCGTGCAACACGCCACATCCAAATCAAATCTGTGCATTGTTTGTAATCATATTGACCGCCTGCTCTCTTTCATCGCCAACAGAGTTATGGGAGATATATAAATCGTACATGGCTGAAGATATTTTCTGTCGAAATTCAAATATGAACATGGATTTCACAGCATAAATCTACAACTAAGCGTTGATAATGATTGACAATTTGTGCTTAGAAATCGCGAACAAAGTTCTCAATCAATAGGGAATGCCATCACCGAATCAGTCTGCTGTTGCTTCGTTCGATGTAGAATTGCGTCGTGAACAAAATTACAACACGGGTGATCTTTTGCAATCAAATATTGCAATCAAAAAAAGTGTGCAATCAAATATTGCTAAGCGAACGCTTGAGCAAAAAGGCATTTGCGATCAAATAATACAAACTGTCAATTTATATGCACCAGGAGGAACTGGTAAAACATTCCTAATTTGATTGATTCTGGCAGCAATTCGATTCCAAAATGACATAGCATTTGCTCTTGTGTCGTCCGGAATAGCTGCGACATTGCTACCAGGTGGAAGAACTGCTTATTCCGCTTTGAAATTTTCGTTAAACATGCAATTCATTGAAACTCCCACGTGAAACATTTCCAAAACATCCGGCATGGTAAAACTATTGCAGAAATGCGAACTTATTGTTTGGGATGAAAGCACAATGACGCACAAAAAATCGCTCGATGCTCTTGATCGATTATTGCAAGATTTACGTGGAAACACCAGACCGCTTGAGAACGCATTAATATTGCTTCCAGGAGATTTCAGGCAAACATTACCTGTAATTTTTCGATCGACAACAGTGGACAAAATAAATGCTTGCCTGAAATACTCTACTTTGTGACGACATGTAAAGACGTTAAAATTAGTTTAAAATATTCATATCCAGCTGCAAAACAATCGAGAAGCTGAGATATTCTCACACCAATTGCTGGAAATCGGGAACGGAGAGGTACCAGTTGATCTGACCTCAGGGCGAATTTCATTGCCTCTTAACTTCTGCAATTTAGTGACGTCAAAAAAATAATTGGTTGAAAAAGTAATTCCCAATATTCATACAAATTATAATAATCTTGATTGGCTGAGTGAACGATCTATTCTTGCGGCCAAGAACAAAGAAATCTACGAATTTAACAATATTGCTCAGTCTAGCATTCAAAGCGAAGCAGTCATATACAAGTCTATCGACAGCGTTGTGGAAGCAGATGGAGCGGTTAATTATCCAGCAGAATTTTTGAATTCACTCTATCTGCCACGGATGCCACCGCAGGTACTGCAATTGAAAATGGCGTGCCAACTTTCATGTTTCAAAATATCAACCAGCGAAAGCTTTGCAACGGCACGCGGCTTGCAGTAAAAACGTTAATAATCAAAGTCGTAGAAGTAACAATCTTGATAGGATCTTTCAAAGGTGAAAATATCCTGATTCATCGCATTCCTATGATTCCAACGGATATACCATTTCAATTTAAGAGATTGTAATTCCCAATTCGATTGGTGTTTGCAATCACCATCAACAAAGCTCAGGGCCAATCTTTAGAATTGTGCGGTTTAGATCTAGACACGAATTGCTTCTCACATGAACAATTATATGTTGCGTGTTCTAGAGTCGGCAAACCAGACAATCTCTATACCTGCACAGACAATGGAACAACAGAAAATATTGTATACACACGAGCATTGTGAAATTAAACATATTAGAACCGGGCGTTTTCTCTTTTCTCCCTCTTTTCTTTCTGATCCATTTAACCTGTCTAAGCCACAGCAACGCATGACCGGGTACAGCTAGTTTAAAAAAAAATTGTCGATCGCTTTAGCGGTTTAAATTCAAGAACTTAAATAATTCACAATAACTTGTTTCAAGAAAAATGCATTTAAATTTTTTATCAGCTCTTTTGTCAGCCTGACACCAGTCCGTTAAACTGGTTGTCATTACCTAAATATTGGGTTGAACAAACAACGGTTTTGAGGGCATATTCTAGAGTCACTTTAACCCTCTAATGCCCATGGTAGCATATATGCTACCATCAATGTTGCAAATTTAGTGGATTTTTTTATTCAGATATTCCGAATTCATAACAGAAAATTGGAATAGAAATCTTTGATTTATTCAACAACAGACATCTCGAGATAAAAAAGAAACGAAAATTAATAGTTGTAACTTCTGTTATGAATTCGGATTTTTTTTAATTTGTAGTTTCTAGAATGTATTCTACCATAGGCATTAGAGGTTTAAAGATTCAAAAAATAAAAAAAATAAAAAATTTTGGAAAGTTTTCCGGGAAAATCTCCCCGTAACATGATACTAAAGCAAATTCCGTTACACATGGATAATTATCCATTTATAAACTATGAAAATTTCAAATCCTTTCATTCGGTGATTGCGAAGTTATCTTGTCATAATTGGAATCCCAAGGTGAAAGAGTTTCAAACGTTTCAATTCAAAAGAAATGTATAGAAATGCATTCATTCCTTGTGTGATATTTTTGAAATAAAAAAGCACTGAAATATAAATTTGGAATATCGAAAATTTCAAATCCTTTCATTCAGTGATTGCAAAGTTATCTTGCATGCAACGTCATAATAAGAATTCCAGGGTAAAATCAAATGTTTCAATTCAAAGGAAATGTGTAGAAATGCATTCATTCTTTGTGTCGTATTTTTGAAATAAAAAAGCACTGAAACATAAATTTGGAATAGCAAAAATTAAAAATCCTTTCATTCACTGATTGAGACGTTATCTTGCACGCAATGTCATAATTGGAATCCCAAGGTAAAAGTGTTTCAAATGTTTCAATTCAAAGGAAATGTATAGAAATGCATTCATTATACACTCATTCTTTGTGTGATATTTTTGAAATAAAAAAAGCACTGAAACATAAATTTGGAATAACGAAAATTTCAAATCCTTTCATTCAGTGATTGCAAAGTTATCTTGCATGCAACGTCATAATTGGAATCCCAGGGTAAAATCGGTTCAAATGTTTCAATTCAAAGGAAATGTGTAGAAATGCATTCATTCTTTGTGTCGTATTTTTGAAATAAAAAAGCACTGAAACATAAATTTGGAATAGCAAAAATTAAAAATCCTTTCATTCAGTGATTGCAAAGTTATCTTTCATGCAACGTCATAATTGGAATCCCAGGGTAAAATCGGTTCAAATGTTTCAATTCAAAGGAAATGTGTAGAAATGCATTCATTCTTTGTGTCGTATTTTTGAAATAAAAAAGCACTGAAACATAAATTTGGAATAGCAAAAATTAAAAATCCTTTCATTCACTGATTGAGACGTTATCTTGCACGCAATGCCATAATTGGAATCCCAAGGTAAAAGTGTTTCAAATGTTTCAATTCAAAGGAAATGTATAGAAATGCATTCATTATGCATTCATTCTTTGTGTGATATTTTTGAAATTAAAAAAAACACTGGCACATAAATTTGGAATATCGAAAATTTCAAATCCTTTCATCCAGTGTTTGCGAAGTTATCTGGCACGCAATGTCATAATTGAAATCCCAAGGTAAAAAGTTGCAAATGTTTCAATTCAAAGGAAATGTATAGGAATGTATGCATTTTTTGTATGTTATTTTTTAAATAAAAAACACTGAAACATAAAGCTGGAATATCAAAATGTTCAGAACTACAATGACTTTCATTTAATATAAAAACTGAAATTCTGATTTTTTACGCGTTATGGTAATTCCAGGACTGAAAATCTCGAAAATATCATGTTTCTAATCATTGACTTAAAAATTTACTAAGAGGTTCTTGAATAAAATTATTCAAGCCGTATGTAAATATATGATAAATAGATCATTAAAAAAAAATCGGTATTTTTTTATCTATTTTTTAACACTTTCCAACAAAGTTGAAAATTGTTTATCACATCTGTTCGTCAGGCCGTCTATCCGCGCTCTAACTCTGGTAAATATAGTCGGATTGCCATGTAAGTTTTTAATGATATTTAGGTTTAGTATAGAATGTTCGGCACTGTAAATGAAGTGTATAGCATTTATAGTTATTTTACAGAGACGCACAAAATAATTTCGTTACATTATGGTAGATGGGAGGAAATCATTTATGGCACATTTTATGGATGTTACAATAGTTTAAAAAAAATTGGGATTGATTTGAATTACGGATATGGACTACAGAATGCTTTTTCAGGAGTATAGAAAAAGTAGCATTTATAAATCGTTTACAGAGAGGCACAAAAGAATTCCAGTCCATTATGATCTATGAGAAAAAATTGGTTGCGGTGCATTTTAGTAATGTTAAAATACATTACGCATAGTAAAATTATAAAGGAGCACTGAGGTGCACTACAACATGTCTGCCATAGATTATGGAGTGCGTAGCATTTATCGTTCATTTACAGAGATTCACTAAAGAATTCGGTTACAGAACTGACTATGGTTGATTATCCCTAGAAGTTTATTTTCCGGTGCGGCATGTACTTTCAAACTTATCTAGTTTTTACTGTATTACGTGGTGTGTATAAATGCTATAGATCATATACAGGGCTGCTGCACGAAAGAATTTGCACATGGATATTGAATTGTCGCATTTGGACAGCAATTGCGAAAAATGGATTTTTACTACGTTGTGTGTTCTTTAAATTGCTTTTAGATATTATGTTTCATTGTATGAAGAAATAAATTTTTTTAATAATATTTTGTCAATGTTGGAAAGTGTTTCATAATCTATGCCTGATGTATGATTTTTCCCTCTTGTTTTTCATGTTGTACCCTGAGTGGTTGTCTAAGGAGCACTTAAAACCTATATCCATTTATCTCAAAATGTATTTTTTCATCATACTTAAATTAATATATATCTAAATTTCCATAAAAGATAAAGTTGTGAGACTATTATTTTCTTCCGAATTTTTAGTTTTAAATATGAAATAACGAGCTATACATTGCAAATATGAGTCTCGTAATAAAAAGTACTCATAAAAAATTAATTTTCTTTAAATTAATATTTATGTAAATCCTGAGGAGTAATTTATTCTCTTATTATAATATATTTTTTTTTATGTATTCGAAAATAATTTAAAAAAAAACATGCAAACTATTCTTTCAGATAATATGTATCAGTTTTTAAATATAGCTAAAATAAAAAAATTTGGAATTTTGGAAACATAATTTTAAACCTTTTTAATATGAATTTACATTTGAAATATAATAAATGTATTATAAATGTACATTGCAAGGAAAGAAAAAAAGATTTTAAAATGTTTATAAATAAATAAAACAAAATAATATGTTTCAGACCACACTAAAGGTGCGCTGTCTCGTGAAATATTACCAATCGACATATCTTCTTACCTTTAAAAATTCTCAATTAAAGCTACGTCTACAGCATTATGTTTAATGGACAAAAGAAATGCAAAGGAATTTCCTGTAGTCACTTTATGTGCCAAGACCGAATTTCCCATGGGAGGAGACAGAAGGGAAGAAATGAAGCTAGCTCATTAATAAGCAAATTAGACCGATGAACAAATTGAGAATTTGAATAAGAAGGGGGGGGGATTTAACTTAGGTTTTACAAAGCCAGTCGATTCCTTTAAAGAAAGAGCATAAATGGAAATTAATCTAACGGCCGCAATGCTTGATCAAAGATGAAATTACAGAAGAGTATTAACTTCAGTGAAATATTGTATTATCATCTTAAAGTACTCAACGTTATCGATTTAAAAAATATATATTATTATTATTTTCTTTATGTTTTAAAAATATATCAAATGAATCTGCGCATAGAGTTTTTTTTTTTTTTTTTAATTACCGACTGCGCCAAATGTTCGTTAAAACTTTAAAAATTCGTTAAGAAGAAACAAATCACGCTGAAAAATTGCGGTTTGCGCAGGGGTTAGAGGGAGATCGGATTTTTTTAATAACAAAAAAAGTTGTGGTTAAACAAATTACCGATAGATGGCGCTGGAATCCATAATATGAAGCAGATGTATGCAAATTAGGCTTATAGTAAAATACCTCGTCTTCAGTCGTTTTGCCGTGCAAAATTTTCGCAATGCGCCAGTTGCCGATTCCTCGTTCTTGAAAAAGAGTTTAACCATCTGAGATTGATCTGGTAATGATAGCATACTGCTAGCATCGAATGAAGAATCTGCGCACAGTGATTTATTGACAATCTGATTTGCATAAATATGCTTCAAATTATGCGTGAAACGCCATCCATCGGTAATTTTTGAACAAAAATTTTTTTGTTATTAAAAAAAAAAATCGATCTCTCTCTAATCCCATTCCTGCAAACCGCAATTTTTTAGCATCATTTGTTTCTTTTTAATGAATTTTTAAAGTTTTAACGAACTTTTGACAAACAAAAAGACGAACAAAAAGTGAGATATATATTGTGATTTTTTATGTGATACTAAATCAATCAGTATTCTGTTTAAATGTTTTAATAAAACAAATACTGAAGTGAGTATAAAAGTGAATAATTTTGATAAAAGTTGTTACTATATAAAAATAGTTTTTTTCTTTTTAAAAACATGTATGTTTCAAATTTCATAATTTTTGAAAAAAAAAAAATGAATTTCGTATGCTTTTAAGAAAGACTTTTTCGAACCTTGAAACAATGGATTCAACAAATCTATTTCTTTGGTGATAAATTATTTTCTCTACAAATTCTTTTCTATATCAAAGGAAAGGTGAGGACCACCATTTGCAAGAGGTTTCAATATTCCAATCGAAACAATTCTTAACTTTAAAGGTTCTCAATTAAATTAAAGCAAAGTCCAGAGCATTACGCTTAATGGACAAAAGAATGATAAGGAAATCCCCTGTAGTCACTTTATGTATTAAGGCCGAATTTCCACTTGGGAGGATGCAAAAGGAAAAAACATGAAGGTAACTCAGTAACAAACAAATTAGGAATTGAAATAAGAAGGTGAAATTTAACTTAGTCTATACAAGGCCGATTTAAAGAAGGAATGTAAATGGAAATTAATTTAATAACCTAATTGCTTGATCAAAGATGAAATTATAGAAGAGTATTAAGTTCAGTGAAAAGTATTATCCTAAGGTAGTCAGCTTTATCGATTTATAAAAAATAATATCTTTGCGATTTAAAAAAAAAATATTTAAAATAAACCTGTTGCAGATTAAAAATAATAATAATAATAATAAACACAAAAATACGATACACATTGTGATTTTTGTCATGTGATAGTTAAATCATTAACATACATTTTTTAATGTTTCAATAAAACTAATATTTAATTGGGGGAAGAACTGCATTTTTATGTTGAAAATAGCCACCGTTTCCACTTTGTAAGAATGTCTCTTTTATTGCTCTTTAAAACATGTAATTCAATATCACCCTCCACTAAAAAAATAAAAAATAAATAAAAATAATAAAATAAATTTAAAAAAAATTGAATTTTTGATAATTTCAAGAAAGTGTTTTTTCGAACATTGAAACAACTGATACATAAAATCGAATTCTTTGGTAATAATAATTTTTCTCTATAAATTATTTTCTATAAAAGGGTAATGGAGGGACCTAACCTAACATCATGTACATAAGGTTTATATATTCAAATCGAAGAAAATCTTACCTTTTGAGATTGACGGTTAAACTAAACCTCTTGCATTTTGCTTAGTTAACAAAAGAATGGAAGCAAAATTTTCTGTGCCAATGCCAGATTTCTCTAGACAGAAAGGGAAAAAATGCTAGTAGCTCATTAATAAGCAAATTAGACTGATAAAGAAATTGAGGATTTGAATAATAAGGAGGGAAGAAAATTATATAAAGCCGATTAATTCCTTTAAAGAATAGAAATTAATCTCGCAGTTCAATTTTTTGAAAAAAAATACTATTTAAAAGTTTGATAATTTTAGGAAATATATATTTTTTTAATCTAAAAAAAAATGATTTATTACATCGATTTTTTGTAGAGAATTATGTTTATTTTTTCTATAAATTATCTGCTACAAAAATTGAGGGGGAGAGACCTAATTTTATTTACAAGGAGTTTATTTATTGCGTTTGAAGTAACTTTTGTTCTATAAGATTATCGATTAAAACTAAATGTCTTACATTTTGCTTATTGAACAAAAGAATGGCAAAAGAAATTTCGTTAATTTTACGTGCCAAAGCTAAATTATTCCCTCTTGGATTAGACAGAAGGGGTAAAATGCAGGAAGCTCATTAATAAACAATTTAGAATGATGAAGCAATTGCGGATTTTAATAATAAAGGGCAGGATTTACTTCAGGTTATACAAAGGCGGTCGGTTACTTTAAAGAAGGAACACAAATGGAAATTAATCTAATGGCACCATTGCTTCATCAAAGATTAAATTGCGATAGAATATTAATTGCAGTGAAAGATCGTAATAGCATCTGAAAGTTGTAAACATGATTTGCAAAAATTATTTTGCTTGCTTCTATTTAAAAAAAAATAGATATAAAACATTGAATCTTGAAATAGATTTTTCTCTTTTTGGAAAATAAATACAAAAAATGCGATACATATTGTGATTTTTTTTCTTGTGATACTTAAATCATTAGTGCATTTTTTAAAAGGTCTTAATAAAGATACAATTGAATTGAGGGAAAACAGCATTTCCATATTAAAAGTAGTCACCATTATCATTTTTAAATAATGGACCTTTCTCTGCCTTTAAAACATGTAAAATCTAATGTTGAAAATTTGATATATTTAAAAAATTATAATTTTGAATTTCTGATACCGTAACTGCACCAGTAGTGGACAGTGTATGAGTTGTAAATATATCAAACCTTGAACGTAAATAATAGTCTTTGAAAGTAATACAGCGTTGCACTGTATGCGGGATTGTGGCTAGAGCCCTCTACCGTTAAGGCTTTGATTTACTGACATTTCAAGCCATTAGTTCCGGAGCTAGGTCAACAATTTATCAGTTCATCTCAAACAATGAATTCGTGTGGTTATCTTATGGTGACTTCGTGTAGTTTCGAATAAGAAAAAAAAAGAGTTTGTTTTATTTATTTATTTATAATAATAAAAAAACAAAACAGGTTATTATTATTATTTATTAAACAAGGTTTAATAAATTTTCCTGCACTTTTTGCTTTCATATATGACTAAAATTAATATGCATTTATTGCGTTTATTTTTGAATTTTTCATCAACCAGATTACATTTCGTAAGGGTGTCCACTTCTTGTGTCTTCAAATATTACCATAACCAATAGTGGACAACCCTTTCCAATACTTGTTCATATGGTTTTTTGTTTACAGAACATTTTAAAAAACTTTCCAAAATAGTTGAAAAGTGCTTAAGACTTCGCATCGTATGTCTGTCTGTCTGTCAGTCATCTTCCTAACTTTCGGAAACATGATTGAATTACCATGTATTCTGCATATGTTATTGAGGTTAACACTGAAATGGTGTAGTTTCTGCCATTTAATCCCCACGTTTCTATTCGTGTAATTTCTTTAGCAATCAGTCAGCAGATAAAAGTAATAAAATATACAAGTAATATATATACTGATTTATTCAACTGACAAATACAGTTATGTAAAATACCATTGTTTTTATAAAGAAAATTAATTTTATTTGATTTTTATAAGTTATAATATTAGCTGGGGACAGAAATTTTACGACGCCAGTTAAGGGTTAACAAGATTATGTTCACTATTGAACATGGGGTGTGTAGAATTTATAGTTTATATACAGGGACGCACAAACTAATTTTGTTACATTATGGTCTATGGGGAGAAATATTTGCAGTGTATTTTAATGATTCTACACTACTTCAAACCTAATGAAATCGATATGCATTGCTGAAGTTCACTAACACATGCTTTCAATAAAATATGGAGTGATGTCTTCAAAAGCCTAGACAAAACCTTAGATCGTACTCGTTAAGAGAAGTTCGTTAATAAGGTGATTAGCATAACGGGAGATCCCAGCGAGACCACAATGTTGGGAACTCCACTTCCTAATTGTACGCTGTTAAAAATTTTGTCTTGGGTTGAACCAATTTTTGGTGCTGCAGTAGCTGTAACCATAAGAATGTGCAATCTCGCTCCAACATTTGGAGCTCCATTTTATCCAGAGCTCCAAATGTTATAATGAGATTTCACCATCATATAGTTGCAGCTACTGCAGCACCAAAAATTGGTTCAAACAAGGACTACATTTTTAACAGTTTAATAACGACAATCAATACAATGGGGCCTTAAATTATGTTTTTTTGCCTTTTACAGTGGAACTCCAGATATACGTTACCTAAGTTGTACGTTTCCCTCACTTATACGTTTCAATTCAGAGGTCCCGACCACTTGCCATTAAAAATTAGCTGAGTTATTCGTTTTGAATTACACATTTCCCTCAGTTATACGTTACGTTTTTGCGTCCCCGGACGAATTTATTTTTCATTTATCCATTTTGAAACCGGAAATTCTGACGACGCGGCCGAGGAGTCTGATTTGAAAGATCCCACTCAAACTTCAGAGCTGATGTGAAAGCTTTTGACGTAGTAAATCGGTTCGTCAGTAGTAAAAGCAATAACCATAAGGCGGCTGCATTATTAACAGAAATGCAAAATTTGCTGTTCAGTGTCGGCTCTGCCGAAAAGAAACAACCGAAGATTAGTGATTATTTCAACAAGATTCAATAAACTACTGAAATGTCTTTTGATAAATGATTTATATGCCAAGGTGATTCACACAATTTCTTTTAAGTACTCTATGTGCATTAAAAATAATTTTAATAAAGCTTTTAAGATAAAATAAGTTCATGTGTACTTCTCTTATTTAATTTTTTTTCTTCTCATTTCCATTTCCAAAAATTTATGTCATGGGTGCAGTACTACTTAGGAAACTCCTGTTTTCAATATAAAAGGTAGCAAACACCTCAGCGGATCAAAGTTTTCACGATATATTTTAAAAATTGCTACATTAAACCATTAATTGAGTTGTACGTTTTACTGAGTTATACGTTTCGTTTGTCCGGTCCCGGGCAAAACGTATAACTGGAGCTCCACTGTATTTGACTTTTTCTGCAAGAATTCCAACGTATCCACTACTGCATTTTGGGTATCCACTACAAGCGCATTTTTAGCTCTTTGAGAAAAAAAAATGTGCGAGGAAAATGTTTAAAGTAGCAACTTTTGCAGCACAGTCGTATGCAGAAATAAGAGTTAAAATTAAAATATGAAACACACATATACAGACACACACTTGCTTTTGTCGCAATCACTAAGACCCTAAAAATAGTAAAAAATTTCCTTAATGTGCCCATTACTGATATAATTTTCTTAATTCTAAAAATGCGCTTTTTATGTACCTCAAAACAATTTATTCATCAAATGGCACTCTTTGATGATAATTATAAAAATATTTTTATACATAACTTCTTTGCCATAATAAAGGGAGAGGAAGGGATTTAACTTCATATACAACAGTTTTAAATATTACGAAGGAAATAATTCACATATTGAAGATTATCGAGTAAAATTAAATCTTTTGTATTTTACTTAGGGGACAAAAGAATGGTAAAGGAATTTCCTGTAGTCATCTTATGTGCCAAGGGCAAATTTCCCGCGGGAGGAGACAGAAGAGAAGAAATGAAGATAGCTCATTAATCAACACCTTGATGAAGCAGTGTAGATTTGAATAATAAGTTATTGTTATAGTTTCCTTAATTCCAAAAAAATAATTTCATGTACTTCGAAACATTTGATTCATAAAATGGCACTCTGATGATAATTATAAAAATATTTTTATATATAAATTCTTTGCCATATTAAAGGGAGAGGAAGGGATTTAACTTCGTTTACAAGAGGTTTAAATATTGCAAAGGAAATAATTCATATATTTGAGATTATCGATTAAAATTAAATCTTTTGTATTTTACTTAGGGGACAAAAGAATGGTAAAGAAATTTCCTGTAGTCATCTTATGTGCCAAGGGCAAATTTCCCGCAGGAGGAGACAGAAAGGAAGATATGGAGGTAGCTCATTAATCAACACCTTGATGAAGCAGTGTAGATTTGAATAATAAGTTATTGCTATAGTTTCCTTAATTCCAAAAAAATAATTTCATGTACTTCGAAACATTTGATTCATCAAATGGCACTCTTTGATGATAATTATAAAAATATTTTTATATATAAATTCTTTGCCATATTAAAGGGAGAGGAAGGGATTTAACTTCGTTTACAAGAGGTTTAAATATTGCAAAGGAAATAATTCATATATTTGAGATTATCGATTAAAATTAAATCTTTTGTATTTTACTTAGGGGACAAAAGAATGGTAAAGAAATTTCCTGTAGTCATCTTATGTGCCAAGGGCAAATTTCCCGCAGGAGGAGACAGAAAGGAAGATATGAAGGTAGCTCATTAATCAACACCTTGATGAAGCAGTGTAGGTTTGAATAATAAGTTATTGCTATAGTTTCCTTAATTCCAAAAAAATAATTTCATGTACTTCGAAACATTTGATTCATCAAATGGCACTCTTTGATGATAATTATAAAAATATTTTTATATATAAATTCTTTGCCATATTAAAGGGAGAGGAAGGGATTTAACTTCGTTTACAAGAGGTTTAAATATTGCAAAGGAAATAATTCATATATTTGAGATTATCGATTAAAATTAAATCTTTTGTATTTTACTTAGGGGACAAAAGAATGGTAAAGAAATGTCCTGTAGTCATGTTATGTGCCAAGGGCAAATTTCCCGCAGGAGGAGACAGAAAGGAAGATATGGAGGTAGCTCATTAATCAACACCTTGATGAAGCAGTGTAGATTTGAATAATAAGTTATTGCTATAGTTTCCTTAATTCCAAAAAAATAATTTCATGTACTTCGAAACATTTGATTCATCAAATGGCACTCTTTGATGATAATTATAAAAATATTTTTATATATAAATTCTTTGCCATATTAAAGGGAGAGGAAGGGATTTAACTTCGTTTACAAGAGGTTTAAATATTGCAAAGGAAATAATTCATATATTTGAGATTATCGATTAAAATTAAATCTTTTGTATTTTACTTAGGGGACAAAAGAATGGTAAAGAAATTTCCTGTAGTCATCTTATGTGCCAAGGGCAAATTTCCCGCAGGAGGAGACAGAAAGGAAGATATGGAGGTAGCTCATTAATAAACACCTAAGAATGATGAAGAAATTGAGAATTTGAGTAAAAAGAGGGGGGCGGGATTTAACTTACATTTTACAAAGCCGATCGATTTCTTTAAAGGCGGATAATAGATGGAAATTAATGCAACAGCTGTAACGATCAAAGATGACATTAGAAAATATTAATAAGCTTCTTGAAAGATTGTAATCATCTTAAGGTAGTCAAAGTTATCGATTTGTAATTTCTTTTTTTATATTTTTAAAATGTTAAATGAATATGAAAGTACATTTTTTTAAAGAAAAAAAGGCTCGTTACATATGTGATTTATTCCACGAGATAACATAGATCATTAGTGTCCTTTGGTTAGTTATTGATGACAGTCATAATTATTTTTTACCGACTAAGTCCTATTTATTTAACAAAGAATTTTTTATCGCGTTAGAGATGTGTAGGACCACTCCCCCCCCCCCCCCCGAAAAAAAGATAAATAAAAGTTGAAATTTCTATCGCTTATATATAATTTCTAAACATGGTATTGCTTCAATTTTTTCATCAGCAAATGGGTGAAAAATGTACTTTCGAATGAGTTGGAAAATTGTAGCTCAATTTTGTGACTTTTTATGATTTTAAAAATAGTTTTCAAGCATGATTGTGTTTTTAAATCTATCCCAACAGAAAGCACTTGTTTGCCAGAATAATGTGACGTAATTAGTTCCAGAGTTACCACAATCGGCAATTGATTGCTCACACCAAATTGAAACGAAATATGAATCAGATTAACCCATATGATACCGCATTTTGGCATTAAACAAAAATCTGTCAACGAAAAGAGAGATTTTCATTTTATATTCTACATAAAATTAATATCAAGTTATGTTAAATTAGTTTAAAGACACGTTGCTTTGAAATATGTTCGGAAGTGTATTTTAATTTTTTGGTCACTTACTCTTTAATACTACGCTTTGAATTTTTCTTTTCAATGGTACGGGTAATGGTGCAGACTATTTGACAGAACCTGGAATACTTAACTAATCTGATGGAATTTTCTGAAATTTTGGCAAAATTACTAAACTGCATTGCACTTGGAAAAAAAAAAGAAAGAAAGAGGGAGAAATTCAACTCGAATCAGTCTGTTTTGGTCACAGTACTTTCGGAGATGAACCTCCAGAAATAAAAACTGTAGGGGAAGTCAGCTAAATTTCTTAAAAGTTTTAACTATTTCAAACATTATTATTATTATTATTATTATTATTATTATTATTATTATTATTATTAGTGTTATTATGTTTAAACATGTGTTTGAAGTAGTTAAAAATATGTCATGTTTAAAGATGTGTTTTTAACTTATATATTATTTTTAAACTTTTACATTTATTTTCAATAAATATGCATAGTTGTTTACTGTTGCAATTTTTTGGCTCTATTTTTCTCCATTTAGTAATATCATAATATCCATCTTTTTTAACTGCAAAAATCTGGGCTGAAATTAGCCAAATATTACTATTCCGAAATAGTGATGACAAAAATCATGCTAGTTGGATGGTTAGTGTATTATAAAACTACATGCATGAAAAGGCTTTAATAAGCTTTTAAATATTTAAAAGTAATTTGGGAATAAACTTTAAAATTCTCATATTGGATAATTTAAAAAAAATAATATACATCTCTACCCTTATAATTTGTATAATCCGTTGTCCCACATAATATCGGTATTGGTACAAAGTGTAAAGAACGAAATAAAAAAATGTTACTAAATTTACTTTTGATATTTAGTGCTGGCGCTTTATTGAGTCAAATTGTCAGAACCAATTAATCGGAATCTATTGTATATGTAATAACAGAAATCATAATATATATATCTATATATATATCGATTTCTTTTAAAATACTTTGTGTATTAGTTATATTATTTCTTTTAAAATTTATTTATTTATTTGTATTTCGAAAAAATTTCAAAAAAAAAAAAATACTTCGATTATATAAATACGAATACATTTCACCAATAGAAAATAATAAGTTTTTTTTAAAGCGTGAAATTGATTAGGTGTTAATCATACTTCAATCGTTATACTCATAACGTTTAAAAGTAATAAATATTTCGATGATAATTATGTGATATAATTAGCCATACTAATGTAATTAATACATTAGACACAAATAAATGAAATATTACTTTATGGCGCTAAAAACAAACCTAATTATGCAGAAAAGGAAATTTTATAATTCTATAGAATTTTGTAGATTTTTATAATGCTGCAATTACTAGAAAAATAAAGATTTTTTTAAAAGTAAATTTCTATTTTGATCGAAGTTATTTTTAAAATTACGTATACAATTTTCATTGTTAGTGTAAACTATTAATGAAAAGAATTAAAATAATGGCGTTACATATCTTCATTTTCTTCTTATAA
The DNA here is from genome assembly GCA_963931845.1 of Maratus michaelseni. NCBI lineage: Eukaryota > Metazoa > Arthropoda > Arachnida > Araneae > Salticidae > Maratus > Maratus michaelseni. The sequence continues at coordinate 313,493,618 of OZ007589.1, read as the reverse complement.
AATGATTCTTTTTATTTAAAATATTCTAGTTGGAGAAATTTTTCTTCTTTCAGAACAAAAGCTCAACTGCAACAGTTTTACTACATTTGAGAAAAAATTGCTACAGTTTTGCTTTTTAAATAAAAGCAGTATTTTTAAATGTTCAAAATTATAAAAGTAAATTCACTATACTGAATATATTTATTTATCAGATGGTTGAGATATATTTTATAAATAAGCAATTTTTGCGCTTAGTAATTGGTTGTCTGCCGGAGAAAAAGAAACCATTCATCAAATAATAATAATTTTCTTCTTAATTGACTGAAATGGGATTGGTTGAGATTAATTTATTGAGACTGATTGTGATAAATGGGGAAATATAAGATCGATGACAAATTATGACAACTGAAGTCAACTATAAAGAATGATGTACCTCGCATTCTCTCTTTGGCGTCATTTTACAGGCTATAATAAATAGAAAGTTATGAATAAAGTTGGACACTAAATAAAAATTTTAAAATTTTGCCGATAAAAGAAAATAAAAAATATCTTTCTATTAGGTATTTCTCGAAAAATTGTAAACTGTAATATACAGGGTGTCTCACTTAGAAAGTAAATCCTGAAAAAGTTGGTTTTAGAGAAAAATACAATACATTGTAAACTGAAATGCCTAAAATTTAGATATTGGTGTGTCTAAAACGAATGATTTAATTTCATAATGCTTTACAATGTCTTATTTTCAATGTTGTCATGAAACGGCTTTCTCAGTTTTTGCTTCTCTTATCCACTGAACACCTCGTGTGCCCATTCATTTCAGTCTGAACATTGTATCCATCCTTCACAACCTGTTGAGTGAAGAAACGATTCGTTGTAGAATTAAATGCAAAAAAATGGGTACCCGGTTTTGCCCCAACATACAACTAAAACCTTAACACGGTCATTCACCTGGATAGCTGAACGTACACACTTCTACTTGGCATCGAAATATCGCCCGAAAACTATAGAAAACAGTGGCTTACTTATCTAATAGTCCAGTAGAAATAGCGCAAAAAAGGGCTTTGCCTTACAAAAATTCGGGTAACTCTCATTTTTGGATATGTTGCATAGGTTGACCCTCTAATAATAAAACCAAGATTTCGACCTTCTAGACCTTGTGCGTTTTTCACAATATCGAAAAAACCAATATTTTTCGGCTCTTTTTTCGATTTTTCTTAAATAACTCAGTTTTAGTGCATTTTACAGAAAAGGCATTTTTACCATTTTCTAGAAGATAAAATTCTCTACAACATGCACCATTCATATTTGTAAATTGTCCAAATAGGGGGGGAGATACGGAGCCGGGAAAATAGGGTAAAATTTCCAAAAAGTGCAAAAATCCACAAATGATGTTAGTTTTTGCTTAATAACCCATTTTTAGTGCGTTTTAGAGACAAAAGTGTCATAATAAAAGAATTTGTAAAGCATGAGGTAGTCTATAAGTTTCATTTATGAGATTATTAAATATCTATAATAGATTCTAAAAATCCGAACAACACGATTTATGTTTAAAACAAGACAACACCGCCTGACAAGTCACTAATTTAAAAACGAGCTTTTATTTTTTATATTGATTAAACGATGTGGTTAATTAATTATAGTATGTACAATAAAAGGTAACTGTTAAATATTTGAGGGGGGGGGGGCGAAGTTAACCAAAAAAACCTAGTCGGTAGTTATAGGCGCGGCAAAGAGGTTGGGCCAAGAACTCAAAGTCGAAAATAAAATTAATAGCTGGGAAAAATGTAAAAAAAATTCTTGAAAGATAAATTATTTATAATTTAGAAATTTTAAGAGGGAAAAGGAGTATCTACAGCCGAAACTAAGGGAGGTGGGAGCAAAAGGAGCATGTGGCCCGAGCGCTAGAATGGAAGGAGAAGAGGGCACACAATGAAGATTTGGTTTGTCATGTTTGTATTAATTTGTCCACATATTTTCGTTAGTTACTCAAAGTTTACATTGATGGTAAATGTATCTCATGTTGCGAATGCTAGTCCCAACAGAAAGAATACCAACAATTATACTTGATAAGACAGAAATCTGTATAAATGGGAATTGTTTTCCGGGGTTTTGAATTCAGTTTTAAGTTTTAAAATAAATAAAATATTAGAAACTAATAAAATTTTCTGAGTAAATTTAATTTACAGAGGAGGGGGAGGGGACGAAAAATCCATGTTTGTCCAGTGTGAAAAAAAAAGCAAGTATCATCCCTAGGAGTGTCGAATAAGAATAACTGTTAAAAGTGAAGGAAGGTATGTGCAAAAGTACCAAGTCGATGTTTTACTCTGCTTTAACCCCCCTAACAAGTGACATAATATTGGGAACGAAAAGAGTGGAGGTAGTTGATGGAGGATAACTTCTACACAAAAGTCGTTGGGATTGCAACGAATGTTTCTTTGCCATTTTCGCGAAATATGTGAGGAAGTACAGCATCATCACAGTGAAAATGCTGTCGTTGTCTTTGATGATTATCCTGAACATAATAATAAAAAAAAAGTATTAAAGGTGCAGAAAGAGCTCATCGCTGGAAGATTCATACTTCTGCTGAGGTTAAGTTCAATGAGACCATGTTTCCACAGATGCCACAAAAGAAATTGTTGGGGAATGAAAAAAACTAAGAACTTTTTATTTCTAGGCTTCGAAATGAATTAAAAAAAGCACAAATGATCACTAAGCAGGCCACTGAAGATGCAGATGTGCTAATAGTGAACACAGCTATATCCTTAACCCGCGAGTACGATGTTGTCATTGTCAATGGTGAAGACATTGACCTTCTTGTTCCTGTGGCTTCTCTAGCTCCAGAGAATGTTTATTTCCAAAGGGCCGGGAGAGGGAAACTGATTGATGCTCTCTACTCCAACAAGTGTTTCAAGCTTAAGGAAGTTGCACAAAATATTCTTTTTCTTCATGCAATAAGTGGTTGCGAAACCACTTCTGCGCCCTACAGCCATGGAAAAATGAAATATTGCAGAATTCTTCAGAACCCATCCCTGAACAAAAAAGTTCAAATCTTTGCAGTGAGGCACATACTTGTTGACGCCACAGAAGCTGTACTTCTTGCACTGTATGGAGGTGATCCCAGCCAAAATTTGAATGTATTGCGGTATGTCAGCTTCGCTAAAGCAGCTAACAATATTAGATTAAATTTAGCGAACTTACCACCTACTCGCTATGCGTTCCGAACATACCTAGAAGTTCACACATGGCTGGGAAACGAAAAGGATCCTCTAGAATGGGGCTGGAACTGGGATGGTCATGGGCTCATTCCACTCAAAATGATGAATGATCCAGCCCCTCAAACTTTACTCATCCCCCCCCCTCAAACTTTTCATATCTTGCCATTGTAAAAAAGGTTGCAGCACGAAATGTAGTTGTAGAAATGCAGGCTTGAAGTCCTCAGTTATAAGTGTGAAGTGCCACAACCAACTATGTGGTAACGCTCCTGATATTATACTAGACCTTGAGGACTTTGATGACCTAGAACAACTAATCGAGTAAAGTACAGAGACAGACGATGAAGTATCCGAGACGATGATATCATTACTATGGTCAAGCAGCATAAAAAGGAAACATGTATGACAAAGTCCCTATACTTACTATATATTTGTTGATTAATGTCTTGTACATTCTATAATTAATTAACCACATCGTGTTTTCAATATCAAAAATAAAAGCTCATTTTTTAAATTAATAACTTGTCAGGTGGTATTTTCCTGTTTTAACCATAAATCGTGTTGTTCTGATTTTTAGAGTCTATTATAGATATTTAATAATCTCATAAATTAAACTTATAGACTACCTCATGCTTTACAAATTCTTTTATTATGACACTTTTATCTCTAAAACGCACTAAAAGTGGGTTATTAAGCAAAAACTAACGTCATTTGTGGATTTTTGCACCTTTTGGAAATTTTACCCTATTTTCCCTGCTCCGTATCTCACCCATATTTGGACAATTTACAAATATGAATGGTGCATGTTGTAGAAAATTTTATCCTCTACAAAATGGTAAAAGTGCTTTTTCTGTAAAAAGCACTAAAACTGAGTTATTTAAGAAAAATCGAAAAAAGGGCTGAAAAATATTGGTTTTTTCGATTTTGTGAAAAACGCACAAGGTCTAGAAGGTCGTAAACTTGGTTTTTATATTCGAGGGTCAACCTTTACAACATACCCAAAAATCAGAGTTACCCGAATTTTTGCAAGGTAAAATGCTATTTCTACTGGACTATAAATTGATCTGTCAGCTTGGATTTATTTAAAGAGCAGAAAATGCGGTGAAAAATTAAAAATTTTGAGGTGAATTTCTTTCCAATAGCACTGCAGAGATTCAAAGATTAACTCACTTCAGAAGTCGGTGGCACACAGCTAGGAGACGCTAAGGAATGTTGTTAAGACTGATGCTGTCTTACAGGGTACAGGTCTTACATGCTGTCTTACAGGTCTTACAGGATGTGCCACAGGATAGCACCCATCAGCGAGAAAACAAGGTACCCGGTTTGACTAAGTTTATTTAACAAAGTTTATTTAACAGATTCTAGAATGAGGTTTTATCTCATGCACTTTTTTATATAGTACTATTAACAAAATGCCAATATAACTATCATTGTTGGAGAGATTTAAGATTGAAATTATAAAATTTACAGGGCGTTACTAGAACCTATAATTATTCTCTCCTCCAGACAGAAACACACCAAGTATGTTAGCGGCAATTTGATGGCATGGGTGATCGTACAACCTGGGATAGATTTTCTTTATATTAAATTAAAAGTTGAACTGCGTTGTGTGATTTCGAAGTATATCTTATCCTTATGGTTGACCATCAAGCCCGCTTTAAATTCCTGCTTAAAGTAGTAATTTTAAATAAACATATGGTAATCTAAATAAACATCACACCGTAACTAATAATAAATATAGAGTCTAAATTAAGATTAAAATAAAGAGGTTTTATTTACAGAAGACATACAATAATAAAGACATAAAATAAAGAGTAAAATAATTGTAAAAGGAATATGAATTATATGTACAAAATTTATAAGATAATGCAATTTATTTACTGGTTTTGGTAAGTTATTATTTAATTATTTAAAATTAAGTATGGTACCTTTAACCTTAATGGTACACATTTAAGATAATATTTTTTATACCACGTTTTATAATATTGGAATTTAATAAGTTTATAATTAAATTTAAATTTACAAACATCCCTGATCATGGGATGGTAAGAGAAATGTTATCTCTTCAACTTTAATTATTTAGTATAGAATAAATTTTCATTGTAGCTGGGTAAACAGTGAAATGTACCTGGATCTGACCTAAGAGCACGGCAGTTGTCTGTAGAGTACAGCACATGGGTATCCTTATCTCCAGAGCATATTTTAAATAAATTTTAACTAAATTAATTATAAAGTTAGGCCATTTACATGTTAGAGCCTAGAAAAAAAAGTTAACTTGTCGAACGCATTGCCTCAGCAATGATACAAAAAAAAAGATGTTCTTCTTTCAAAATCTTAGATATAAGTGTTTTTTAAGTTCCAAAAAAATTTTGTTCTGAGATTTTTTTACCCCCAGAGGGGTGAAAAAGTCTCCTCCTCCTCCTTTCTTGTCGTTCTGGATCCAATGATGTTCCTTGGGGTTGATTTCCATGCCCTCCTGGAGCATTTGCACTGGTCGGCACGTAGATCCGATTACTGCAACGTTTCTTATTCGTGCTAGCTATATTCCACCTCTTAAAAGATCATTCGTAACTGTCCTCTTCTCAGTTTATGGGAATCGACGGTCAGATGTTTCTCTTTTCAAATTTTATGACTTTCTTAGATTGTCCGTCATAAATTGTTTATCGTCTACACAATTGCTGTAACGTCAAATCCGTCGCCAGTCTGTGTTTTATTACTTGTTTACTTGCATAAACAAGACCACCCATACTGCTGCAGCTGTTTCGACTAGTTCCTAGTGGGAACGGATATCTTTTGCATGAAATATGCAATATGCGGTATATACCTATATTTTAGGATCTATCCAGCAATCATGTTTATTGACAAACATGTCACAATCAAATAAAATGAAAAACAGTTTTGAATAATACATACTTAACAGTTTAGTTATTAAGTCCAATTGATTCAAAAATTAGTTGCATTTCATGGATTATTTTATGCAGTACTATAAACAAAATGCCGACAGAACTATTACACTTACTTGTAAGACTGTCATAATCAGATAGAAAGAGAATTCTTCTATCTTTTTAAAAAAAAACCTTGATTTATCCTCAAAGCTTATGTTAAGTGATTTGAAAAACTGTTACAATGATTTAGAGAGAGATGGTCTTGCATTTTTAAAAAATAAAATTTCTTGATATATCTTGAAAGCTCATGTTAAGAGACTGAAAATTATTCATCCTCGAAACATAAACCGGCGGGCAGTACAAAAGTCTTGTTTACGAAGCTTGAGGATATAAAATTAATTCGAATTACTACTAAGGTAATACAAATTAAAATCTCAAAACTTCATATTCCGCAAAAGTTTCATCACATCAAAATAAATTATTAATTAAAACCTCTGCGGAGAACTCGCAATAAAAACGAACTTTTAGTCTAAACTAGAACGAGTATGAATTTTGAAGAAAACAAGTCTAAAATACTTAGACTATGGAAATACTTAGGAAATATAGAAATGTCTCTTTGAAACATATCCTTAATATTTAGAGATTTTTATTATTTCATTTATGCCATGATCATAGTAAGACACTCATGTTTCTTAAATTAAGCCATCTACAGGATGTCCACAAAGTCTCTTCACAATTTCAATTTTTTATTATAATCACAAATTGACAGATACCTGTATGGAAAGTAGTACAACAGTAGGAATATTTATTGGTTTTTTGCATCAATTAATAAACGTCTATATATGCAGCATTGGTTGCACGAAGAACGTCAAGGCAACATTCGTCGAGGTTATTCTCTCACACTCCTTTTCGTTCACTCCCTGCTTTATCCAAAATTGAACCGGCTTTTATGTATTTTTTGAGGCATTCCCGAATTGATGGACGTGGGATAAGAAATTCAAGGATACCTTTTCAGTATTGGATAAAAGTATGAATTTTCAGCAAGGAGTGGGCTAAAAGTGGTATCAGAGGAAAACGTTGCCGATTATCGTCTTGGCGTGCTTCGTGAAACCAATGCTGCACGTATAGAGGTTTATTAATTGATACAAAACAAGTCCTCAATATATACGTCTAATATTGTACTATACTTTCTACATGTTTCTGTTCATTTGCGTTTGTAATAAGAGCTTGAAATTGTAAAGATACCTTACCGACATCCTGCATTATGTGTGAAGTTTCACAATTAGACATTTCGGTATCGTTACTTTTGAGACACATTTTTGTCTGAATTTAAGACGCCTTTATTTGCAGCGTAGGAAAGAAGCCATTCATCGAATAATAATTTTTTTCTTAACAAATTTCGATGAAATTGGTTAAAATTATTTTACTGAGAGAGATTGTGATAAATGGAGAAATACAAGATCAAAGAGACAACATGACAACTGAAGCTAACAATAAAAATGAACGAAAAATCATGCGTCAAGCATAGATTATGAAACACTTTCCAACACAGTCAGAAAACTGTAATAAAACTTCACCGTTAAAAAAGGTGAAAAAATATATGTAAGTAAACAGTTTAGAAAACATATAACACATTGAAAAATACAGTTTTCGAAATTACTTTCCAATGTCAAAAACGCAGTCGAGTTATTTTGTGCAGCCCTGTATATGAGCAATAGATGTGGATATATGGCATGATAATATTTAGTTCAGTTAAAATATTCACATTCATCAATTTTCTCCAATCGATAGAAATGCTCTCGAAATCTTTTGTATCCCTGTATATTATATGAAGACTTTTGTACACACCGCATATTAAGCTAAAAGGCAACTTAAAACTCATTCGCAGCAATTACCAACCGTAAACGACCATGTACTTTTTTTGCGTAGCCCTGTATATGAATTTATTTATATTCCACAAACTTCTATTCGTCTACTAAATATAGTTCAGCAGGAAAATATGTAACACAATTTAAAATTACCTTTAAGCAATTCACTCCCATAGTCTATAATAGTTACGAATTCCCTTGTATAGTCCTGTATATGATCAGCCGAGTTTATAAACACACACGTACTATGAAAACATTTAGTTAAACTTAAAAACGCAAACCAAAGTTGAAAACGCACTTATAGATTGTAAATATCGCACATGTACTGTAACCGCTATCTTTAGTGTGTCCCTGTAAATAAATGCAATGCACACAACAGAGCAATTTATAGTGCACCGAAGTAATACATATAATGTTCATTATGTTTGAAATAGGGATATATCGCTAAATCACACTGCAAACGACTTTTCCCCATAGAACGAGGTGTAACAGAATTCTTTTGTTTGACCCCTGTAAATTAAAAAAATGCTTTGCACCCCATGTTCTACAAAAAGCATGTTTTGATGCGCTACATAATTATATATCAATTTCATTCAAATCAACAATTATTTCCGATTGACTGTAATGTAACGGAATACTTTTGACTGTCCCTGTAAAAAACTATAAGTGCTACACACTTCGGTTGAAATAGGAAAACGACAATAACATACAAAAATTTTAGGGCAATCCAAGTGTATTTACGCAAGTTAGAGCACGGACAGACAGAAGACAAACCGAAGTCATAAACACTTTTCAACTAGGTAGGAAAGTGTTAAAAATGATCGATTTTATATTCTTTCTCTTCCGATATTTTAAAGTCTCTAACAAATAGAAAATTATAAATAAAGTTAACAATATATAAAATTTTCAAAATTTTATTGAAAAAATCCATATATTTAAAGCTGTTTGCTAAAAATGTCAAATAATTCCATCGAATTTCGACCGTATACGCATGCGTCAAAAAAGGACCGGCCAATGAGGCCGAGGGTCTATTCCTGTCTCCAAACGTATTTGGGATCAAGATCAACTCCTGTTGTTTTGATGGCTTTTTCCGCGTTGCGTTAAACCTAGGAAGATATTTATATAAAAAACTGTGGAGTGTTTAGAAGGTATTTATTTTATTTATTGTTGTATTTATTGTAATTTGAATGAATACTTAGGTATCCATTTCGGATTTACTGTGTAACATGAATTTAGGTTCATTTAACGTTCGCGAAATCAAATCATTTTGTTTATATAGTACAGAAAATAATTCTTCAATCGTAAATAAAAATATAGTAGAACATGTAATACAAAACTGGACCACTTATATTCCGTTTATGATCGGATATGAATCTTATGGTGTTCCGATTGCTAATGAAAACGATTATGTAAATATAATGTCAAAAGACAGTACGCACGGCAGTAATATTTTTATTATTATTTGTTCGAAAAAAGCGAATCTGAGCGTCTGAATATAAATTATAAAATATTATTTCTGTATTTAGCAACTAAATATTTAATAAATATGCAGGAATGTGACTAGCTTTATGTGAATGTATAATATATATAAGTCTGAACTTTAGAATTATTTTTTAACAGAAATATACTATCTCTATTCGATTTAAAAGTTTTGTCATTATATAAGTGTGCTATTTTATTTGTAAAGAGTATGTATGCATTATATTGTTTGTATGTATACAAATCTTTAGAATCTCTTAATATTTGAATAATGTTTACATTATATTTGTTTGTATGTATACAAACAATATATGTATAAAAAGAAGTATGTATACAAACAATGTATCATGTAACAATATTAATATTTACATCGTATTGTTTGTATGTATACAAATCTTGAATGTTTTAATTTATTACATTCATTTTTTACCAGTTTGCATGTCCGTTCATGGGCGATTCATATGAAACTCATAATTTGTCACAAATTGGTGATTTTATTGATTTAGTGCTTTGCCCAAGAATGTGAAAAAAAAAACTTTTTGACATCGGGTGAAATGAATGAAGTTATTTCGGTTTTTCTTTTGTATATAAAAAATGTTATATATAAAAAAATCCTGGCCATTAATCACATTGTTTTTTGTATATTTAAAGACGATTACTTATTCTTTGTAATTATTTTTTTGTTGGGGTTTTTGAGCAAAATAATATTACTTCATAGCTAGAACCAGTTCCGCTAATCATTAATATTTACTTAATCCTTTGACCGCTGAGCAAATGGGCAAATTTGTAATGTTTTTTCTGTTATTTTTTTTAAATGTCAAAAAAAGATAAATTTTCAAACTTGGTATAAAAAACTTAGGTACTTCTCTATTATCCCATCGTCCACTTTTCATAACAAAATACTATCGCCAAACTGTATGATTAAATGCCAAAAATGCAGTCCCATTTACTTGATGTCGGAAGCATTATACGTGTTTGTTATGTCATCAAGTGGTCTTTAATTCAACATTTGCGCGTATTAATGACAACGTTCTCCCGTTTATTTGGCGTTACAGTTTGGCGATAGTTTTTTGTGATGAAAAGTGGTCGATGAGATAATAGAGAAGTACCAAAACTTAATTACGTATATGAGTAGATTCCTTGACAGTATTAATCATTACTCAATATTTTAAAACTGCATCATATTTGTAGAATTATATTAATTTAAACAATGCTTCTATTGAAGTGTGAAGAAGCACATACTTCTATGAAGAACCATATATTTACATAATCGTTTTCATTAGCAATCGGAACACCATAAGATTCATCCCCGATAAAAAACGGACTATAAGTGGTCCAATTTTGTATTACGTGTTCTACGATATTTTACGTACATTTGAATAATTATTTTCTGTACTATATAAACAAAATGATAGAGATCTAAAACCACAATTTCCATCGGGATTGATTTCACGAATGTTAAATGAGCCTAAATTCATTTTTAAACAGTAAATCCGAAATGGACACCTAAGTATTCATACAAATTATAATAAATAAAATAAATACCTTCTGAACACTCCACAGTGAGTTCTATATAAATATCTTTCTAGGTTTAATGCAACGTGCAAGAAAAAAAAACAGGAGATGATCCCTGTTAAGAAATGAAGTGAAATGAAACTAGTAGCACGCGCTGTGCGTGATATGAAAAGTGTAAATTTTGTTGTTAGAAGAATATTTTAGAGAATGTATGTGAGTTTTTTGTTTTATCTCGATGTAACATGTAAGATGTACTCGTGTAGATGGAATTAAATGTACTTTTATAATGCAAATGGATCTTTTTATGAGTTCTGAAGTTGGACTCTTATTCATTAACGCCCAGCATCGTGTAGATGCAGCCCATGAAAAGTTATAAGAAGGTTAGTATAAATATTCTATGCTAAGCCTACTTTCGAATTCTAACATAAAAATTTGGTACCCTCGGCGGGACGGGTGTTTTTGAATTTGAATTGATTAATTTGAGAAGATGAATTTAAATATCTTAAAAACACAAAGAAAAGGATTAAGAACTACTTTTACTGTCACAGCTAATAAAATTGAGTCTGAATTGACTAATGAAATAAGTGAATTCAAAGAGCTTTCCATTTTGAAATCTCAACTCATAGACAAATTCCAGCGATTGGATACTAACCAAAGCCAAATTTCGGAAATTCTTTTGAAAGATGAAGATGAAAAATTATATACAGAGGATTTTGGAGGCGCGGAAGAATATAGAGAAAAATACGTAGAATTATTTTCACGTATTGACGAAAAGATGCAGTTTTCTAAATCTCCTAGTGAAAATGAAAGACGAAAGTTCAAGTTGCCGAAAATTGAGCTGAAGAGATTTAATGGTGAGCCAAAGAATTTTTTATCCTTCTGGAGTCAGTTTAAGAAAATACATGAAGACGACTCTATTGCGGAAGAAGATAAAATGCAATATTTATTGCAATCCATGGAACCCAAGTCAAGGGCCGAGCGATTAATATCAAGTTATCCAGCGACAGCTGAAAATTATCCGAAAGCAATTGAGCAATTGAAAGAAAGATTTGGACGTGATGATCTACTTGTGCAGATATATGTAAGAGAGTTGTTAACCCTCGTAATGAGAAATGCGACTGCGGGAAAAACGAAAGTTGATTTGGCCTCTTTATATGACGAACTAGAAAGTAAACTCCGAGCCTTAGAAAGCCTGGGTCGAACTCAAGAAAAGTATGGAGACTTTTTGACGCCTTTGGTCGAAAGCTGCTTGCCGGAAGAAATTCTGTTAACTTGGGAAAGAAACAGAAATCATGATACATCTGCAAGTAAGAATTCACGAACTTTAGAGCAATTGATGAACTTTCTTCGCCAAGAAGTCCAAGGAGACGAAATAGTTTCTCTGGCGAGAAAAGGTTTTGGCTCGATTAATGTCAGAAAAAGAGACACTTTATCTGAAATTTCCGATAAATCTGAACTAGCCACCGCATCGGCACTGGTGAGTACGGAAAACCAAGGTAAGAAAAACAATTGTATTTTTTGTGAAAAATTTCACTCGAGTGAAAAGTGTTTTACTGCTAGAAAGATGTCAATGGCTGATAAACAAAAATTGTTGTTAAGAAAAGGTGCATGTTTTTCATGCTTACAAATAGTTGGTCATTTAAGTAAAAATTGTAATATTAAACGTAAGTTAAGATGTACCCATTGTAATAAACCTCATTTTGAGATAATGTGTCAACAACAAAATAGAAAATATGATGTAAATGATAAATTGAAATCAGAAAATTCTCTTTCTAATTGTAATAGAAATGAAGTTGTGTATATGCAAACGCTTGGCGTGCGCATTAGGTCGCAAGGTCGCCAAAAGATTGTACGCGCGCTTTTAGATACTGCTAGCCAAAGTAGCTATGTTAGTCAGAGAATAACGAGATTATTAAAAATGCGTCCTATAAGAAAAGAAACAATTATTCACGCATTGTTCGGGGGGGATGAAACGAAGCCCAAACGACATAATGTATTTTCTGTGGAACTAAGTGAATTAGAAGGAGATAATGCGTTTAGTTTTGAAGCATTTTCCGAAAGAAAAATTTGCGGATTTGTCCCTAGAATTAAAGATTATAGAATATTAAATGAGCTGAAAATAAATAAAATTAATCTAACTGATAATTTTTGTAAGGAAACTGAAATTGATCTTTTGATAGGGGCGGATATGATAGGGAAATTATTGACAGGTAATTTACTTCAATTAAACTGCGACTTGACTGCCATAGAAACCAAGCTCGGTTGGACAGTTATGGGAAAACAAAAGTGTAGCAAGAAACATAACATTTTGACATCGCTGTCTATGTATGTTAGAAATGTTCCTTTGAACGAATTGTGGGAACTTGAAACTATAGGAATTTCTGACCCCATTCAGAGTCTAGAAAAGGGGGGAGATTTTGATTTAAACGATTTTAAGGATAAAATGAAAATTCTTCCCGATGGCAGATATGATATAGGCCTTCCATGGAAATGTGACTCTAAGAACTTAGGCGATAATAAAGTTTTAGCTTGGAAGAGATATGAAAAAATGATTAATAAATTGAAATGTGGGGGGTTTCTCACTGAATATCAAGAAGTATTCAGGGAATGGGAAAATTTGAATATTGTTGAACGTGTCCCTGAAAACGAATTGAGTAATAATTGTCATTATTTACCGCACAGGCCTGTAATCAGGTTAGATAAGGAAACCACAAAAATACGACCTGTATTCGACGCGTCTGCTTCTGAGAAAGGAAAACCCTCCTTAAATGAATGCTTATATAAAGGCATTAATCTTATAGAATTAATACCTGATATTCTTGATCGCTTTAGAATGTATCCTATCGGTATAACTGCAGATATAGAAAAAGCTTATTTGATGTTATCTATCATGCCTAAAGATAGAGATTTTCTTAGATTCTTTTTTCCATGTAATGAAGGACAATTAGTTTATAGACATTGTAGAGTTGTATTTGGTGTCTCTTCTAGCTCTTATTTATTAAGTGCATCCATAATGCATCTTTTAGAAAACAGTCCTCCTGAATTTAAAGAAACTGCTGAAAAATTGAAATGTTCATTTTATGTAGATAATTGTGTATCAGGTGTTTCTAACATTGGTGAAGCTGAAATGTTTATTGAAAATGCGAAATCACTGATGTCTAAAGGATGTTTCAATTTGCACTGTTTTGAAAGCAATGTAGCTTGCAAGAATATCGATAAGCATGTTGGGGATACTTCTGTTCTGGGGATCATTTGGAATTTAACTAATGATTCTTTGAAATGTTGTTTAGATTTAGAAGCATTAACGTGCGAAAGGAAAATTACTAAGAGATTAATCTTAAGCATTGTACAAAGGATTTTTGATCCTATCGGCTTATTGTCTCCTACTACATTGCTTCCAAAACTATTGCTACAAGCTTCATGGAAACAAAAAATTCCATGGGATCATGAATTACCTGGTAATATTGTAAACGTGTTCTTGAAATGGTTGGAGAACATTGATGTTTTAAAAGAAGTAGCTTTACCTCGATATTTGGAGATTAATGCTTCATCTGAACTTTATGTTTTTGTTGATGCGAGTAAAGGGGCATGTGCATCGTGCGTCTTCGTTAGATCAACAGTTGGTTCCGAAGTAAAGGTTACACTTGTTAGAGCGAAGTCTAGGGTTGCTCCTCTCAAAACTTTGAGTATACCGCGTTTAGAATTAATAGCTTGCTGTATAGGTGCTCGACTCACGAATTCTGTCATCAAAGCAATCAATTTGCCAGATCTAAAAATCACATTTTGGTCAGATTCTACTACTGCACTTTGGTGGATAAAAGAACATGGGAATTGGTCAATTTTCGTGAGCAACAGGGTTAAAGAGATTCGGCAATTGACCAGAACAGAGTCATGGAAGCACGTTCCCGGAAATTTAAACATAGGTGATATACTATCACGCGGGTGTTATCCCCAACGAATGCTTAGTTCGCGATGGTGGGAAGGTCCTAAATGGTTAAAGGAAAATCCTGAGTGCTGGCCGATCGGCGCGATTGACTGTCAACCTAAAGAGGTAGATTTAGAAAGAAAGAAAGTTAAAATTATGAATGTTGATCTAGCTAGAGACGCACCCCCTTGGCTCTTAAATAATATATCTAATTATGATAAGATGATAAGAGTATTTTCTTGGATTTTGAGATTTGTAAATAACTGTCGGAAAATATCTAATAAATGTGAAGATTTCAATATTTCTCAAAATGAAATTGGAAATTCTGAAAAATATTTAATCCGTTTAGTTCAAATGTCTTATTTGTATGATAAAAGGTCTCTGAATGATATTGTTACGTTCAAAGATGATGATGGAATTTTAAGAGTAAGAACTAAAATAACTGGGAGAAATGATCAAGAATCGTTTTTGTATCCAATATTGTTGCCCGATAAATGTGAATTCACTAAGCTATTGATTAGATCTGTACACCAAAGGAATTGTCATGCAGGAATAAGAATAATGCAATCTTTAATAAGAGAAAGATTTTGGGTTATTAGAGCTAGAAGAGCTATTAAGAATGTATTGTTTGACTGTATTGTATGCAAACGTTTCAAAGAAAAATCCTTGTCGAGCGAACCGACACCTTTGCCACCAGATCGCGTGACGGATTGTGCTGTCTTTGAAATTATTGGAGCAGACGTAGCGGGGCCTCTATTCCTAAAAAATGGCGAGAAAGTTTGGATAGCATTACTTACTTGTGCAGTTTATCGCGCACTTCACCTTGAATTAGTTAACTCACTATCTTCTGATGCTTTTCTGCTAGCACTTAGGCGTTTTATATCTAGACGTGGGAGGCCCAGCACTATTTATTGTGATAACGGAACGAATTTTAGGGGAGCTTCCAATGAACTTTCTAAATTGAATTGGGATAAAATCTTAAGAGAATCTATGACGCATAAAATTGTTTGGAAATTTATACCTCCCACCGCAGCTTGGTGGGGAGGCTGGTGGGAAAGGTTGGTTCGCATTGTAAAAGAATTGTTAATACATACTCTAGGCAAATCAGTATTAACTTATGAAGAATTGAATACACTTGTATGTGACTGTGAATCTATAATTAATTGCAGACCTCTAACCTATATCTCGGAGGACCCACTGGAGCTAGTTCCTCTAACGCCCGCTATGTTTCTCACTGAAAATCGATGTTTTAGCAATTCGGATATTGTCGAATTAGATTCGCGAAGTTTAAGGAAAAGACTGAATTATAGAGCTAAACTTCTTACCGATTTTAGGCAACGTTTCAGGAAGGAATACCTCAGTGAATTAGTCCAAAAACATACTGAAAAACATACACGTGAGCCGCGAGTGGGAGAGGTAGTCTTGATTGGGGATGATAACAAAAAGCGTTTATTTTGGCCTTTAGCTAAAGTCATTCAGTTAATTCCTGGAAGGGATAGTAAGGTTCGCACGGTTAAGTTAAAAACTCAGCACAGCACTATTTTACGTCCAGTGCAGCGCATCTTCCCTTTGGAAGTATATTCAAATGAAACGAATGAAATTGCATTTAAGAGGTCGGGTGAAGAGAAATCTAGTTCCAGTGGATATTTCAATCATGAAAATGTATCTTCTCCTGATAGTGTCATAATCAAGAAATATACCTCTTCTGGAAGATGTGTAAAGGCTCCACAGAAGTTGGATCTTTTTAATAACAATTGTTATGTATTTGAAACTCTCCCCAAGTTTCAAAGGGGGGAGGATGTTAAGAAATGAAGTGAAATGAAACTAGTAGCACGCGCTGTGCGTGATATGAAAAGTGTAAATTTTGTTGTTAGAAGAATATTTTAGAGAATGTATGTGAGTTTTTTGTTTTATCTCGATGTAACATGTAAGATGTACTCGTGTAGATGGAATTAAATGTACTTTTATAATGCAAATGGATCTTTTTATGAGTTCTGAAGTTGGACTCTTATTCATTAACGCCCAGCATCGTGTAGATGCAGCCCATGAAAAGTTATAAGAAGGTTAGTATAAATATTCTATGCTAAGCCTACTTTCGAATTCTAACAATCCCAAACACGTTTCTAGAGACAGTAATAGACCCTCATTTTAATGGCCGGTGTTTTTTTTTTACGCATGCGTATTGGGTCGAATATTGTTGAAAAATGATTTTGAAGAAAAAATCGGTAAATTCACAAAATGGTTTCAAAATTCTTTGAGTGACAGCGGGAAAAAAAATTTCATTTTACATTCAATCATCGCAATTGGCGAGTGTGACTATTAAGTTTAGCCAGTACTGGATACTACTAGATATAATGATTATGAACCATGATTTTTCTGTTATTGGGCGAGATTCATGTTTTTTCAGCAATTCTTTGACGAAATTCGTGTTTTTTCAGCGATCCTTTGAAGAATTTTGCATTTTTCTCGCGATCCTTAACGAAATTCGCATTTTCCAGCGATTCTTTGATAAAATACATTTTATTCCGCAATTTTTAGACGAAATTTAGTAAAAAAGCGTGATCTTTTGGTGAAATTTCCTTTTTTGTGATTCTTTGACAAAATTTGCTTATCTTTCACAATTCTTTTGCATAATTCACGTTTTTTCTGTGGTCTTTTAATGAAAGTCATGTTTTCCCATGATCCTTTGATGAAATTAGTGTTTTTTTCTCAATCATTTGACGAAATCTGTGATTTTTTCAAAACGCGAAGATTGGTTAGATGTTTTTAGTCTGCAGGTGCCCTAAAAAGTCTGACGCCCGTTGCTGCATCGCACACATTCTTCCATGGGGCATCGAACGAAGGAAATTCATCCTAAAGAATCATTGTTTCATTTCTGACATTTCTAGAAAGAAACAACGTTCAATTTATTGGCTGAATTGTAAAGGGCGAAATGGTGTCAGACATTAGCGGAAATAAAGTGCGCAATTTGTTCGTTTATGGAAAAAATTGTGAAATTCGTTAATCGATAAATTGCGAAATTTGTCAATCGATAGAGGAAAAATCACAAAATTCATTAATCGACGGAAAATTCATCAACTGTTTTGAAATTTGTCGAGCGACAGCAGAGAAAAAAATCTTTTTCCATTCAGTCATTGCAATTGGTGAGTGTGACTATTATGTTTGACCAGTGGTGGCAATAAAGTCCATTGCAAAATTTTCAGTATTACTCGCTGTTTGGCAAGTGCTAATTTTGTCCTATACTTCAAAACCCTTTTGATCATCACATCAGTGTGCAGGACAGTTTTTTTAGGTAGACCATTTGATGAATTTCGTGATTTTTCCGTTATCAATTGACCAATTTTGCTGCTATTGATTGTTGAATTTTATAATTTATCAACTATTGATTAGCGAATTTCATGATTTTTTCCATGAACGTTTGACGAATTACGCAAAAAAATTAAGAATATCGTTAAATTGTCTTGGGTAAAAAAAATTTACTATTGTCAAATGCCTTCGAGAAAAAAGTTGCAAGTTGAAACGCCTGTGACCTCTTTTTCATGTTATGCATTTCTGGGAGTCCATCCCCCCACTCCTCCCAAGTGGGACACTTTTCTAAATTTTGCACACACCCCTCATGTGATACATCGCTGGAAAAGTCTTTGACCGCTTATTCATGTTATGCATCTCCGGGGTCCATCCCGCCACTCCCCCCTCTAAGGGGGGGTCATATATTGTTGGAAAGGTCTGTGACTGCTTAATCATATTATGCATCTCTGATGTCCATCTCCCTACTTTGCCCCCCCCCCCTCAAAGGGTACTTTCTAAATTTTGCGCACAACCCTCATGTTATATATCATTGGAAAGGTCTGTGACCACTTAATCATATTGTGCATCTCCGATATGTCCATCTCCCCACTTGCCCCCCCCCCCAAGGGGTACTTTCTAAATTTTGCACACAACCCTCATGTTATATATCATTGGAAAGGTCTGTGACCACTTAATCATATTATGCACCTCCGATGTCCATCTCCCCACTTTGCCCCCCTCCCCCCAAGGGATACTTTCTGAATTTTGTTGACACCCCTCATGTCGTATATTGTTGGAAAGGTCCGTGACTGCTTAATCATATTATGCATCTCCGATGTTCATCTCCCCACTTTGCCCCCCCCCCCAACGTACTTTCTAAATTTTGCACACAACCCTCATGTTATATATCATTGGCAAGGTCTGTGACCACTTAATCATATTATGCATCTTCGATGTCCATCTTCCCACTTGCCCCCCCCCCTAAGTGGTACTTTCTAAATTTTGCTCACAACCCTCATGTTATATATCATTGGAAAGGTCTGTGACCACTTAATCATATTATGCATCTCCGATGTCCATCTCCCCACTTTGCCCCCTCCCAAGGGATACTTTCTGAATTTTGTTGACACCCCTCATGTCGTATATTGTTGGAAAGGTCCGTGACTGCTTAATCATATTATGCATCTCCGATGTTCATCTCCCCCCCAACGTACTTTCTAAATTTTACACACAACCCTCATGTTATATATCATTTGAAAGGTCTGTGACCACTTAATCATATTATGCATCTCCAATGTCAATCTGCCCACTTTGCCCCCCCCCAAGGGATACTTTCTAAATTTTGTTGACACCCCTCATGTCACATATTGTTGGAAAGGTCTGTTACTGCTTAATCATATTATGCATCTCCGATGTCCATCTCCCCACTTTGCCCCCCCCCACAAGGTGTATATTTCTAAATTTTGTTGACACCCCTCATGTCATATTGTTGGAAAGGTCTGTGACTGCTTAATCATATGCATCTTCGGGGTCCATCCCGCCACTCCCCCCCCCTTAAGGGGGGCACTTTTCTAAATTTTGGACACAACCCTCATGTGATATATCGATGGAAATATCTGTGACCACTTAATCATATTATGCATCTCCAATGCCCATCTCCCCACTTTGCCCTTCCCCCCAAGAGGTACTTTCTAAATTTTGCACACAACCTCATGTGATATATCGATGGAAATGTCTGTGATCGCTTAATCATATTATGCTCCCCACTATGAAATTTGTCAAGTTAAAGCAACTATAAAATGTAATTTTATGGTACTATCAAGTTGTTTGCCGTCAAATTTTGACGGGTTCCATCTAGTAAGTTTGAAAATTATAAAATATATTCCTATTAGATATTTATCGAAAAATTTTAAACTGTAATATACAAATTGCACCACTAAGAAAGTAGTACCGGAAAGTGTTAGTTTTAGTGCATCAGGAAATAAAACTAAATAATTACATGTCATACCTATAAGTTTAAGAAATGAGGTTGTCATAGAAGGTGCTGTAAATGTCCTACCTGAATTTTGTAACACCTGAACGCGATATTGCATGTTGCTGAAAGTGACTGAATAAAATGCATTTCCATATTTTATTATTACATTTTTGGATGGCTCAGGAAGGACATTTCTAAGCACCTCATGTTACAACCTCATTTCTTAAACATATAGGTATGAGAGGTAACAGTTTTGTTTTATTTCCTATTGTACTGTAATTTTTCGGTATTATATTCTAATTAAGATATACTTTATTTTTTAACACTTTCCAACATAGTAAAAAGTGTTTAATGAATTCGGTTTGTCTGCCCGTCCGCCTGTTCTTGCTCTAACTCACTTAAATATATTCAGACTGCCATGTATTTTATATTTGTTATTGAAGTTTACCATGGCATGTTCAGTAATAAAAATAAAGTGTGTACCATTTATGACTAGTTTACAGGGACACTCAAAAGTATTCCGTTACTTTATATCAATGGGGAAAAATCATTTTCAATGCCTTTTAATAATATTAAATTATTTCAAACATATTGAAATTCATATATGTTGGTAATATATCAGAAAAGTAATCTCCATAAATTGTTTTCAGTGACAGATTTACTTTCATTTAAAAAACTCATCACGATAAAAAGTGTTTAACCCAATTTCAAAAAGGAAGTGAAATCTATGATGCAACATGAAGTGGTTTTTACAAACTCATGAATGTGAACAAGGAAGTAAGAAATAAAAATACGTATGAATGACGTACGCTTAACTTTACGTCATTTCTGACGAACCAAAGAACTGGAAAATAACATCGCATAAAAAAGGACTAAAAACTCCTTCTTTCTGATATATAGAACTTTAATAGATTCTTTTTCTCGCGCGTTGGAAACGAACATGTAATTTCGTTCTCCCTTAAACTCAATTAAAATTAATATAATGTTTAAATTTAAATATATGTAACTATTAAATATAAGTAATGATATTAAATACTTTAAACTAAGTAACGAATATTGTTTTATTCAATAATCTAATTTTACACAATTATACTACAAATAGCAATCTCATAATGGATATAAAAGAAGTGTGTGCCAATTTACCTTGGATACTCCAATAAATTATACAACTTATGAGTGTGCAGTGTACAGCTTCAATAAATGGATTAATCAATGTGGATACTCTTGCGACCTGGCATGCGGGATAAAGTGAATATGAATGCTGAAAAAAGGAGGTAAGCAAACTATCTTACCCATATTTTACAAAAGTACAAATGTTTATTTATATACCCTAATTGCTTTAGAGCGCGCTAAAGTTACTGGCTACCTTCAAAATTAACTAACAAGATTATGAGTACAGAAATATTCTAAAGTATGTAAAGGGTAAAAATATATATAAAAAAAAATTGTGTCCTAGAATCCTCGAATACTTAAAAGAAAATAAATTAATTTTAGATATATTCTGAAATAGAAAAAAATGGCAACCTTCAAAGAAGGTAGTATAATTGAAAAATTAAATTCCAGTAACTACGCAAACTGGAAATTCAAGGTGGAAATGCACTTGATAAGAGGAGAGCTCTTTGAAGTTGTCACAGACGACCCACCTAATCCAATGACGCCCGATTGGTCGAAGAAAGACAAAAAGGCAAGGGCTCTTATTAATTTAAGTATTGAGGATAACCAAATCATTCACATTAAGCATTTACAAAATGCACGAGACACATGGAATACGTTAAAAAGAATACATGAGAGATCAAATCTCTCTAGTAAACTCTTCCTCCTTAGGAGACTTTACGGAACAAAATTATCAGAAGGAGGCAATCTGATTACTCATATAACAAAAATATTAGAAATAATTGATAAGTTATCAGTCATAGGCGAAGAAATTAAAACAAATCTTATTTCAGCATTACTGCTCTGCTCTTTGCCATCTTCTTATGACACCCTCATAACCGCATTAGAAGCCAGGCAGGAAGACGAATTAACTCAGAATTCATAAAAAGCAAATTGACAGATGAATTCAGTAAAAGAAATGAACATTCGAATACCAGTGATAATTCAAATAAAGGCTTTAGAGCTGAAAGAAAAATTAAAACCACAGGTTTTAAAAAGGAAGAAAATACTGCACGATCTGTCGTATGAAAAATCACAACACCATAAATTGCTGGCACAACAAAAATAAAACAACTAATTTTAAACAAAACATCAGAAAAAACTTTTCTTCTTCATTAGTATTTCAAAAAGACGAAAACAAGTTAAGAAGCGCGGACTCAAATAATTCGAACAACCCAAATAATAGCACAGCTTTTTTCGGAACCGAAGAAAAGAAAAATTGCGCATTTATAGCGAACAAATCGCAAAATAACGCATGGATCATAGATTCTGGCTCACCTACAAAATCGACTGCCGACAAAAGCGAACGAGTAAACTCCATATGAGTTATGGTCAAACAGAAGACCAAATCTAAATTACTTAAGAGTATTTGGCTGCTAAGCTTATGCATATGTTAATAAGCAAAAAAGGCAGAAATTAGATAATAAAGCAGTAGAAGGGATCTTTGTGGGATACGATAATTATTCCAAACGATATCGTATGTACACGAGCGGCAAAGATATTACTATAGCCAGAACAGTGAAATTTTTAGAAAACTATCCGAGAAATTCAAATAAAGAAAAAAGGCTAGAACTAAATATAGATGAAAACACTAGTGCCGAAAACGAAAAGTCAGAAAACCCAAATCTGATAAAAATCGAAATTTCTAATGAAAATAATACTCAGAATGAATCTGAACTAAATCAAACCGAACCGAGAAGATCAGATAGAATAAATAAAGGGGTTCCCCCAGATAAACTAATTTATTTGGTTAAAGATGAACATATAAATGAACCTAAAGATTGGCAGGAAATAATAAACATGGAAAACCCAGTAGAAAAAGAAAACTGGATCAAAGCGACACAGGAGGAGATAGAATCTCACAACCAAAATAAAACTTGGACATTAGTTGACCCCCCGCCAGATAGAAAAATAATAGGTTCAAAATGGCTATTCAAAACAAAATTAGACGATAAAGGAAAAATACAAAAATACAAAGCCAGATTAGTAGCCAAAGGCTATTCGCAAAATTTTGGTATTGATTATTATGAAACATTTGCTCCAGTGGTTTCACATACTACCATTAGAACATTTTTGGCAGCCGCCGCCTATCATAAACTAAACATAAACCATGTTGACATTAAAACTGCATTTTTGTATGGAAATTTAGATGAGGATATATATATATCTCAGCCGGAAGGCTATGTTAAACCAAATCATGAAAACAAAGTGTGCAAATTAAATAAGGCTATATACGGCTTAAAACAAGCTGCTAGAGGCATACAAAAATTTCAGAATCATTAGAAAAGTTATATTTCAAACAATCAAATTCAGATACGTGTTTATTTATATGTAATACAAAAGACAGTAAAGCATATATAATCGTTTATGTAGACGATATATTGATATCTGCAAAAGAAAACGAAATTAAAGAAATTATACAGAAACTTAAAACTGAATATGAACTAAAGGATTTAGGTCAATTAAACTACTACCTAGGGATTAAAATTGAAAAAACAAACGAAGAATATAAACTAAATCAAAAAATTTAAATTGAAGAATTAGTGCAAAACCTTACAAAACGCCCATGGAAACAGGCTACTTAAATTATGATAACGATGAAATACCATTGCCAAACAACATAGATTACAGAAAGGCAATTGGTTCTCTTTTATATATCTCAACTGTCACAAGACCAGATATTTCAGCTGCGGTCAACATCCTAAGTAGAAAAAATGAGAATCCTTCACAGAAGGATTGGAAGGCAACTAAAAGAGTGATTTCCTATTTAAATCACACTAAAAACTTTAAATTAGAAATAAATACAACACACCAACCTATATTAGAGGCATATTGTGAATCGGACTGGGTTGGAGACATACAAACTAGAAAGTCAACCAGCGGAAACCTATTTTTGTTAGGGAAAAATCCAATTTTATGGATAAGCAAAAAACAATCATGCATTGCCATGTCAAGTGCTGAAGCTGAGTATATTTCAACTGCTAATGCGTCGCGAGAAATTATGTGGCTAATAAGACTCTTACAAGAATTTAATTTGGAACAGTCGTTACCCATAACTATGCATGAGGACAATCAGTCCTGCATAAAAATGATTGAATCAGAAAAGTATACTCGTCGCACGAAACACATAGACATTCGATATCATTCTATTAAGCACTTAAAGGACAATGGTACAATTAATCTAAAATACTGTGAATCAAAGAACATGATAGCGGACATCTTAACTAAGCCCACTCCCAAAGAAATTTTTGAAGTTCACAGAAGAAATTTAATTTTAAGAAATCAAATTCCAGAGATTAAGGAGGAGATTGTTGGTAATATATCAGAAAAATAATCTCCATAAATTGATTTCAGTGACAGATTTACTTTCATTTAAAAAACTCATCACGATAAAAAGTGTTTAAACTAATTTCAAAGGGGAAGTGAAATCTATGATGCAACATGAAGTGGTTTTTACAAACTCATGAATGTGAACAAGGGAGTAAGAAATAAAAATACGTATGAATGACGTACGCTTAACTTTACGTCATTTCTGACGAATCAAAGAACTGGAAAATGACATCGCATAAAAAGGACTAAAAACTCCTTCTTTCTGATATAATAGATTCTTTTTCTCGCGCGTTGGAAACGAACATGTAATTTCGTTCTCCCTTAAACTCAATTAAAATTAATATAATGTTTAAATTTAAATATATGTAACTATTAAATATAAATAATGATATTAAATACTTTAAACTAAGTAACGAATATTGTTTTATTCAATAATCTAATTTTACATAATATTATACTACAAATAGCAATCTCATAATGGATATAAAAGAAGTGTGTGCCAATTTACGTTGGATACTCCAATAAATTATACAACTTATGAGTGTGCAGTGTACAGCTTCAATAAATGGATTAATCAATGTGGATACTCTTGCGACCTGGCATGCGGGATAAAGTGAATATGAATGCTGAAAAAAGGAGGTAAGCAAACTATATTACCTATATTTTACAAAAGTACAAATGTTTATTTATATACCCTAATTGCTTTAGAGCGCGCTAAAGTTACTGGCTACCTTCAAAATTAACTAACAATATACATTACTGAGGTGGGAGACATATTTTCTATAGAGTGTAGAACAAGTAAAAATTATAGTTTGTTTACAGTGACATTCAAAAGTATTCCGTTACAATACGGTGAATGAGAGAAAATCGCTTTTAGTGCATTTTAATAATGTTACTATGTTTCAAACATAACGAAATTGATATGCAGGTTTGATTTGGCAACATGCTTTCTACTGAGTGTAGAGTAAGTAGCACCTATAGTTCTTTTACAGGGACGCACAAAATAATTATCTTACATTATGATCTATTGAAAAAAATTCGTTTGGAATGTATTTTAATTTTGTTACACTTCTTCAAACATAATGAAGTTGATATAAATTACTGAAGTGCACCACAACATGTTTTCTATAGATTATTGTGTACGTAGACTTTATAGTTTATTTACAAAGACTCTCAAAAGAATTTAATAAAAGGCCTGTGCTATAAGCCATAAATGCTGCATTTGGGTTTTCAGCTGTGATATGTATGTTAAAAAACTAATTTTCAGTGTATTACGAAGTGTGTAGATCTATACAGGGCTGTACGAAAGAGTTTGTCCACGTTACCTGCTATGGACAACAATTGCTACAAATAAATTTTTACACGTTTTTTATTATTATTATTTAGATATCTCCTTTTATTGAAGCAAAAAGAGAATTTCTTAACAATATTTCGGTAGTGTTGGAGAATATTTATGACGTGATGCATGACGTGATTAATTTATAACGTAATTTTTTGTTCTTGTTTGAAGTAATGAATGGGATGGGGAATGTTTTGAGAAAATAATAAAGTATCTTTCAGTGCTATCAATGTTTTTAATTTGCTTTATAATTTGATGTCTGAGTCTTTGAAAAACAAATATAAGTTTTCAAAATCAAAGCTGTTTTCTAGTACAAATTTCTGTTTTGTAGTACAATTACTGTACAGAAATTCTGTGGTATATTTATTCTCATTCGCTCTTACGTTTATTTGATGATGATTCAGAATAGCTTTAACATCTTAAAGAAAAATAATATGAACAACTTCGTTGATTTTTCTCTTAAAATATATTAATAATTTATTTTTACTAAATAAAACGTTTACCATTTAACTCAAATAAACTACATGTAAAAACACATTTTCTGCAAATATCAGAATAGAGTTTGCTTAAGGTACAGGTGAATTTGATACTATTTTCTTTATGCTTTGCGCAAAACCCAATATTCATTGTTAATTTCTTTTTTATTTAAACGTTTTAAAAGTCATGAACATAAATTTCAAAATGACATCAATATATTCACATATTTTAATATTTTAAAAAACTCAATATCTTTTAAAACCCAATATTCATTGTTAAAATTTCTTTTTTATTTAAATATTTTAAAAGCCATGAACATAAATTTTAAAATGCCATCAATATATTCACATATTTTATTATTTTGAAAAACTCAATATCTTTTAAAACCCAATATTCATTGTTAATTTCTTTTTTATTTAAACGTTTTAAAAGCCATGAACATAATTTTTAAAACGCCATCAATATATTCACATATTTTATGATTTTGAAAAACTCAATATCTTTTAAAACCCTATAGTCATTGTTAATTTCTTTTTTATTCAAACGTTTTCAAAGCCATGAACATAAATTTTAAAATGCCATCAATATATTCACATATTTTATTATTTTGAAAAACTCAATAACTTTTAAAACAGTGTTTTTTCTTTTTTCTCCCTCTTAGACATACATTTTCATTCACAATATTTTTTAGTCATTTTCTAAAAGTATAACGGGGTTTAAGCAAAGAAAAAAAAATGTATCGATACCAGGTGAAAGTTCTATTCCAAAATAGATATATCTTGTTCTCACCCGATTTTTATTTTCCTGAAAAAAAGGAAGAGGGGGGGGGGCAATCTTTGTCTTTGTATGTTTCTTTCCATTATTTATATCTCACGCTGTTCTTTTTTTCATTCACTACTTTCTTACTTAAAAGCTTTTTCCTTTGTTGATTTATATATTTTATTTTCTGTCATAAGGCAAGGCAAAGGTTATTTCTTTGGTCTTAAAATCCGAAAATTAAGTTTATGAATTTTAAAATGGAATTTTTACGAATAAAAAGACAGTAAAATCTATTGGAATAGAAATTACACAAATGTACAATTAAGGGATATGGTAAAATTATTTCTGTTTAAATATATCTAAATATATCAGTTCATGTTTTTTACGTTTTTTTTTTTTTTTTTTTTTTTTTTTTTTTTGCAGTTTTGATTTAAAATTTGCTGCATTATGACACCATCACGAAGTCACTTTTATCTAAACATGTTTTAAAATTTCAGATATATTCCTATTCTTCTATAAATCTAATAAAGTTTTATTTATGGTAAACATTTTCCTGTTCAACATGCATAATTTACAGACAAACGTGGTACATTAACAGCATTAACTTTAACATTAAAATTAATATTATTTTGTTACTCATGCATGTACAAGGTCAGTTAAGTTGCTTAAAATGTTTAATTGAGAATTGATACCGTCCTAAAAACCTATAATCGGGTTTGAAAAGACTGATTAACACACAAGAAAAACTACTCGGAAACGTTTCCGATAAGTGGCAGGAAAAGAAACGTTGTTTTAATAAATGCGTCTTTAAATATCGAAAATATATTAGTTTCTGAAGTTTCTAAAGATAAAGAACGCATTTTGGAATCGTGTGTAACTCGGAAAAGGTTATTGCAAATTTTCGTACGCGGTTATATTATATTTTCGTAGATTAAGAAGCATTTATCTTTTTTTGCAGTGTTTAAAATCATGAAAAACAATGAACGATTTACAGATACGTGAAATTAAACATTGAAAATCTGTAAAGCCACCGCTATGCATTATGAAGTTAATGCAATAATCACCAGCATTTTATTCACTTGACGATCTCAATAACTAGCTCAGAACAATTTTAAATGGGATTTATTGTAACATAACCATTAGTAAAAAAATATTTTTTTTAACAAAAATATGTTTTTAATCGAATACAACTGCTGCTAATAAAATGCAATTTTTATAAGTTATATTTCCCAAATAAAAACTACAGTCATTGATTAAAAACATTCTTTGGTTATAAACATCAATTACTATTAGTAAATGATATTCATTGACTGAGAACGACCGCGATTAACTGAGGGAAGTTGTTATAAATATAATGACCTATAAACATATTACGATAATAAGATATAACGCAGAGAAACACATTTTGGTTAAAACTAAATACATTGTAAAGTGGTTCCTTCTCTACAAAGTAAAACACACACACACAAATGTTTTTGAATCAACGACAATACACTGGCCTCCAAAAGTACAACCGTTTTTTTTTTGCGTCTAATTTGCAAATGAATGAATATAGAAACAACAAATTTGGAAGAAATGTGCGCTAAACTGTTATTTATTAAATGCGACATAGAAATTTACTTAAGTTAAACGTATAAATGAAATTGCAACAAAAAAGCACTCATGGTGGAAAATTCCATTCTTGGAGAAATCAGTACATCGCAGTATTATGCAGTAAAATGTGACAGAAACATTAAAAAACTGGTTCTAATACAGAATGTGTCCACCCCGGACTTGAATGCATTGGCGGCATCAACTTTCCATGCTTTCAATTAAATTGTCGGACACCGAAATAGGTAACGCTGACCAGACTTGGAGTAAGCCTTGTTCCAGCTCATTTAATGACCTTGGAGGAGGACTTAAAGCCGCAACCTGTCTTCCAAGATAGTCCCAAAGATGTTCTATTGGATTCAAGTCTGGAGAGTGAGCTGACGATTCCATTCTCTCCAAACCGTGATCCTCAAGATAATCCTCAACAACCACAGCTCGGTGTGGTCTCGCATTATCACCATTAGAATGAAACCATTGCCAATAGCACCAGCATATGTGCGCACATATGAATCAAGGATCTCATCCCGATATCTTGCACCAGTCACAGTTCCTCCATGGAACACATGCAGGTCAGTGTGGCCTCCGAGTGAGATCCCTGCCCAAACCATGATTCCACCGTTTCTGTACCTGTGTGTTTCGCCAGTGTTTGATTGATGGTATGGAGTGCATTCTTGTCTCCAGATCAGAAGACGTCCCGAGTCGTTCTCCAGTGTGAATCTGGACTCGTCTGTAACGAGTACAGAAGCCCACTGTTGTCTGGTCCAGGAAACATGTTCTCTTGCCCAACATAAGCGGGCCCTTCTCTGTCGTCTGTTTAGGGGGACATACACAATTGGTCGCCTTGCATAGAGACCTGCATTGTGAAGACATCTTCGCACCGTAGTAGCGGAGATTCTTCTCCCTGATGCTGCAAAGTGGTCTGCAATGAGTTGCGGCACAGTAGTACGTCTTCTCCTTCGGGCCGAAAGAGCTAGAAACCGGTCTTCTGCAGGTGTTTTAACACATGGGCGGCCTGGAACATGTCTTCTGGACACAGAATCTTCGGATTCATACTAATCCCAGAGTCGTTGGACTACACTGCGAGACACATTGAGCCGTCTAGCAGTATCGGCCTGTGACAACCCCATTTCCATGCCTCCTATCGCCCGCCACCTTAATGAATAGGGCAAACGACTTCTTCTAGACATTTCTAGACTCTACTGGCTGTGGTGAACAAAACTGACAACAATAGTTCGAATACAACAAAACTTACACGCGGAATTACGAAAGCTTCGTAATTGCATATTTTTCTCTTATTCACAAATACCTATTCTTTTCTATAAAATAAAAGTGGTAGCTGTAATTTTTGCATAAGTTTTTTTAAAGCTTATTATTGTCATTCATATAAACTATGAAGTTTAATCTGACTGCCATCTTTTGTCTGGTGAGCTTCGAAAAACATGTTGTACCTTAACTTTTGGAGGCCAGTGTATAATATAGCCGCGTGCGAAAATATACTATAACCTCTTTCAAAGTTACCCATGATTCCAAAAAGTGTTCTTTATACTTAGAAACATTAGACACCAACAGATTTTCGAGATTTGAAGAAGCATTTATAAAAACAAAGTTTCTTTTGATCCCACTGATTTTCGTAAATGTTTACGAATAGTTTTTAGTATATTAATCAATTTTCTCAAATCAGAATATCGTTTTTTTGGATGCTATCAATTTTAAATGGAACATTGTCAGCTTCATATCTGAATTTATACATCCAAGAGTAACAAGATAACATTAATTTTAATGTTACTGTTAATCTTGTCTATTTTTTCATTTTTGTATGTATAACACGTTTGTTGAACACGAATATGCTTACTTGAGAATTGATAAGCACGCATGCGCGGAAGCGTATTACTGCTTATTTTACTGTTTATTACTGTTAATTTTACGGTATAATACTGCCAGCTTGGATGACAGTATTATACTCTAAAATCAAGAAAAACAAATTTCAGTGCAGCATACGAAAAACCTAAATTCCGGGTTGAGGAAACTGATTACTACATTATAAAACTACTCAGAAACATTTCCAAAAAATCATTGGTAGCAAAAGAAGCTTTGTTTATATAAACTCTTTTTTAAATATTGAAAATATATTGGTTTCCAAGATTTTTAAAAATAAAGAACGCGTTTTGGAATCGTGACTAATTCGGAAAAAGTTATTGTATATTTCTGTTTATGGTTATGTTATATTTTCCTAGATTAAAAAAATATTTGAGCACGTTTACATTGTAAATTAGTAAATGGAAATTGTTGCTACAAGAGTTTTTTCATCAGAAAGAAACTGCAATTACTAAAGAACAACTATTTTTAACAAAAACAAGTAGCAACTGATCTTGAAAAGCAGCAGCTACATTTATCAGATGCATTTAAATATATTACCACGTTTATACTTTCTTTTCATTTAAAATAAAACCGTTATTATTCTTTATCTACATGTTATAAAAATTGCATACTTATTATCTATATAAAAAGACAGTTTTAAAGATAAATAAAAGCAGAACATGCATAGAAACAATAGTATATATATCTAGCACATATTAGAAAATGGGTTTAATTTTCTGCTATCAAAAATATTTATAGAAAAATCCAACATAAAACAACAAATGATAATTAAAATTTATTGTTTTGAAATGGAAAACAGGTAAAATTAAAAATAAATTTTTCTTGCATAAAATAATAATATGTTTTGATAAAATAATTTCATGAAATATTTTAATTACCTGCAGAATAGTGATAGCTTTTTTCTATGTGAGTAAAATGGGTTTAGAGAATTTTTTCAGTTAGTCGTAATACTGGTAAAAGAAAATTTATTTATAATCTTTGGAAATTATAATTATTAATTTCGGAGACAAATGTATAGCGCGTGTAAAACTAAAATGTGATTCTTTATAATGGAGGGATATGTATAATGATTCGTCTGATTACATTGACAATAATTTCGTTGAAAATAACGATAGAAAGAAATCACTTGAACACAATACAGAAGAAAGTTTTTAAACTTTTTTTTCCTGTACTTTATAATTGTTTTATGTTAATGTTACACTTCTTGATCAAGCCGACAATATCTAAGCATCCGCTTCACGCCATACGTGGAGAAGCGTATTTGTAGTTACTGATGGCCTACATCTGTAGCAAAGTCATAGAATGAGCCATATCATATATTCTAATACGAGCAAATCTTGTGTGTGGTTATATATGCAAATTTTATCTTAAAAACAGCTCTAACGATTTTGACGAAATTTCGTATCCTACCATTTTGGGGCACCAGAAAACCATTGGGCTAGGTCACATGTTCGAGAAAATTCGATTAGTGGGTCATTTTGGATCATTTTGGGTCATGGTCTATTTAATTGTATCTAAAAAACGGTTAAAACGATTTTGACGAAATTTTGTATCCGACCATTTTCGGGCACGAGAAGACTATTTGGCTGGGTCTTATGTTCGAGAACTTTCGATTAGTGGGTCATTTTTGGGTCAACGCGGGTTAAATTAATTTTATCTAAAAAACGGCTCTAACGATTTTGATTAAATTTTGTATCCTACGAGTTTCGGACACGCGAAAATCATTGGGCTAGGTCACATGTTCGGGAAAATTCGATTAGTGGATCATTTCTGGGTCATTGTGGGTCAAGAGCTAAAAAGCGGCTCAATTTACACTAAATTTTGCATCCAATGGTTTTCGAGCACGATAAGACTGTTAGGCTAGGTCACATGTTCAAGAAAATTCAATTAGTGGGTCATTTTGGTCATGGGTCATCATGGGTCAAGCTATTTTATCTTAAAAACGGTTCAGAGGATTCGAAATAAATTTAGCACCCTACAGGTTTAGGGAACAAGAAGACTATTAGGCTAGGTCACATGTTCGAGAAATTTCGATTAGTGGGGCATTTTGGTCATGGGTCATTATCGGTCAAGCTATTTTATCTTAAAAACTATTTATACTAAATTTTGCATCCTATGGTTTTCCGGCGCGAGAAGAGTGTTGGGCAAAGTCACATGTTCAAGAAAATTCAATTAGCGGGTCATTTTGGTCATGGGTCATCATGGGTCAAGCTATTTTATCTTAAAAACGGTTCAGAGGATTCGAAATAAATTTAGCACCCTACAGGTTTAGGGAACAAGACTATTATGCTAGGTCACATGTTCGAGAAATTTCGATTAGTGCGGCATTTTGGTCATGGGTCATTATGGGTCAAGCTATTTTATCTTAAAAACTATTTATACTAAATTTTGCATCCTATGGTTTTCCGGCACGAGAAGAGTGTTGGGCAAAGTCACATGTTCGAGAAAATTCAATTAGTGGGTCATTTTGGTCATGGGTCATGATATTTGAACTCAAATTTAATTTTGACCGAGCATAGCTCGGTCTTCCCTGCTCGTCTCATACATATCCAAGTAGCAGCCTGCAATTGTTGACCTAACGAAGAAAAAAATGTCCGTATAACTTTGCATTTGAAATAGTACAGAAAACATTGATTTTAGGTTCCTAAATAGCACACAACGTGAATAAAAACGATATAGCTGGATTTTCAACGTTTTAAAAAGTTCTGTTCTTCTACCGGTGACCAAGAGGAGTGACATAGTACAACTATAAAGTACGCAAACAAAACGTTCAATTTTGTTATGTTGAAATTGCTTCTTCCTATTGTATTTACAACGAATTAATTGTCCTTTGTAATCAGGGCAACCACTTTGAAAAAACCTGTTTACTAACACAATGTAATGGAAGTTAAAAAGAATTATCTTGCGTGAATTTTTAAGAAGTAGTTTTTCTGAATGGTGCTTTGTAAATATGTATATACTGATTAAATGTTAACCCAGATTTCAGTAGTTTTATTTCTAGCTTTACCTAGTGGCCAGTTATTATTATTATTATTATTGTTATTATTATTTGAACGAGTACAAAAAGCACCTTTAATAGTTTTTACAAATATAGAACGAGTTAAACGAGTATAGAACGAGTTCAATATTTACGAGTAAAACGTTAACGACACATTTAAAAAAATAATAAATTCCATTGCATTTTAAAGTTATTTATTGCATCTTATTGTTAAAATATATTAATCTTATCTACTTTATAGTAAAAATAACTGGTTATAATGTTTGTTTGTTTATTGCGAACATACATCTGACTTGTGTGCTTGACATCAAGTGCCCGCTTATAAGTCATCGTCAATATACAGGGACGAGATAGCCACAAGGAAATTTATAACACCAGAAAGTTACATCCGGCAGCTCCACAAAGTGTGTGCGATGGAGCTGGCGGGAGTCGAACCCACCGACCTGACTCCTACGCTCTCAAGCGATTAGCGGAATGGTGTCTTAACCACTCGGCGACGCAGGCCCCCTGGTTATAATAACAATTTGATGTTTTTAACATGAGAATGGATGTATGGATCTTATTTTATACAAGTCAAATATAACTTTTTGAAAAATTAAATCAAATACATACTACATTTTTTTGCTTAATTTTAAAATAAGAATTATTATAATTAAATTTTTTACAAGTTATTAAACAGAATTTCTGGTTGGAATTATCTATAGATTACAGGTCTCTGATTAATTTAAAAAAAAATAGTTATTTATGTTTTTAAGAAAAGTGTATTAGAAAAACTGTTTTACATAGAAAGGTATTAAATACTTTACGATGAAATATTTGCTATAGAATTTTGTGATATGAAGGAAAGAAGAGCAGCATCCGTTTGAACGTTATGCATGAACATACAGTCGTGGAAAAAAACTGAACAATCCCCACTAACTCTGCAACAAAATATCGTAGAAGAAAGTTACTGGTATTAAACGATTGGAAATAAAGTCTAATTTTAAATGATATATATAATTTTTCCTTATGGGCCATCTACATAACAAAACAAACCCGAACTTCAAATGGCAAGACCCAATTTTGACCCAATTTTGAAAATCTTCAGTTCAAACTAAGCTTAGATACCAAATTTCCTGAAATTCTTACGATTAGTTTCTGAGAAATTAATTATTTTAAAATGAGGATATTTTAGGGGATGTCTCCAAATTGAAGTTCGGTACTCGATTGTTGAAATACTACAGAGTGACTAAGTCACTTCTGTTAATGTATTATTTCTTTTCAATATAACCATTTTACTCACTTAATATGTTTCGGTTATTGTTATATTCGGCTATTGTAAAATCCTTTTCAATATTAATTTTATAATGTTTATAAAAGTTGAATTACCGATTTTGAAATGTACGAGGGTCGATCCAGAAATAAGGTTCCCAAAGAGCTCCAGCCGCACGGGAAGGTGCGACGCGAAATACGGCAACGGGTCTTGTGTGCGGCTGTTCCTGCACTCACGATTCCCCCAGCCGCGCTTCACTGCGCCGCTCATTCTTGGCTCAGCAGCCGTCCAAGATGGAGGTTTCCATTGTTCATCCCGCCAAGTGCGAGATTCGTACCGCAATTCGCTTTTTGCACGCCAAAGGGACTCCACCCATCCAGAACCGACAGGGGGGACGACTGACAGCTGGTGTAACGCTGCTTCACGACAACGTCCGACCTCACGTCTCCCGTTAAACCCAGGAACTTTTGGCACAATTTGGGTGGACTGTCATGCCCCACCCACCTTGCAGTCCGGACCTCGCACGTACTGATTATCACTTGTTCCCCAAGTTAAAGGAACACTTGGGTGGCCAACGCTTCCGGAGAGACGATGCCGTCAAAGAAGATGTGAAACCTTTCCTCAATAGTTGGCGGCGGAGTTCTACGACATTGGGATACAGAAATTGGAGCACCGTCTACAAAAATGCGTAGAAAAAGATGGCGATTATGTAAAGAAATAGAGCAAACTTTCTTCTTTCCAACGATGCAAATTTCTATAAGAATAAACAATGTTGTCTATTTGTAAATTTGATGGGAACCTTATTTCTGGATCGACCCTCGTATAAGATTTTTTGTCAGTTCAACTTTTTATAACGATAATTAAGTAAGTTTATAAAAAAAAGAATATAAAGCGCATAAAAATATTTGATTACTTATAAATATATTTTATGCAGCAGCTGTAATTTTAGTGTACAAAATCTATTAAGTATATATCTCAGGGCTGCCAGTGGCGTCTATTTTTTAATGATATTGTCTGCCACTGTTTTGAAATAATCATAATCTACCACGAAGGTTATTGTTTGGAAATAGTGGTAGACAAAATAATAAAAATATATTAGCCAGTGGCTCCTTCATACTTTTGTAGCTTTTAATATGGATTAATATTCGTATAACTATTTTATTTTCGTTGCAGAAAATATCTTTTCATGTCTACTTTAACGTGGCATGCTGACGAAGCAACCCTGTAAATGCATTTAATGTCTTATAAGAAATTAGAAAAATTACATCTTAACATTAAAGCGTCAGTCGTATACTTTATTAATATACTTATTATTATAGATTTTATCTAACTTTTAGTTTTTTAGGTGCGTTCGTAATTACATAAATACGTAGCACTTATAGTCGTGGTCTGGTCCGTCCGTCTGTCCGCCCGTCTGCATATAACAGCGCAAAAAGTACATAACCGAATGGTTTGAAATTTAATATACATAATCGTTGCAGAATTTTGTCGAGTCATTTTAAATTTTATGAAAATTGAATCAAAACTTAAAAAAAATAATAATAAAAGTTTTCTTCATTCATTTAAATCCTATCATACGTAATCTATATAATAAAAACGTAAGTCATGTGACTGAGGAAAACATATACGGGCTGGCCATTTCCTTTTTTATATGCCAGGAGGATATTTTCATTCAAAATTATTTTTTCGAATAAAATTGCATAAAAGTTACATTTTTAGAAAGATCGTTCAAAAAAATTGTTTGTTTGAGAGATGAGTTACCTTCAAATATGTATATATTCAGAGATAACTTCATTTGAAATTAGGTTGACAACTGTATCTCAATCCATTAAAGTAAATAAACACAAGAGATTTGTTCATAATGAGTCATAAAAATTTAAAACCATGGAAGTAATCATTCGCAAAGTAAGATGTCCATGGTGAATTTTGCAGCGATGTCTGGTGTCAAAAACAAAATTCGCATCTGTAAACGTGGCATACGTAATAAGAGAAAAGAAAGCTATGCTCATTTCACACATAACAGACGATATAAATCATTTCACCGAAATAAAAAGTTTTTTTTTTTTTTTACATTGGAAAACTAGTTATAGTAAGAATGCACCTCATTTGTCACATTTAACGTACAATTTCCAACTTGTACTGTTATGCAACTGATAATTCAACATTCGTCATTCAAGACAGTTTAGTTGAAATTTATAAACATTATTTTAACTAAAATCTGAAGCAAAGATTAATGAATTAATGATGCCTTTACAAAACTAATGAATCGATATTACGGATACAAAAACTACAAGTGAAATTAAAGCGCACTGTTGTGTTTTACTGATGTATGTATACTCGAAAGGAAATATAACTTATGCACACTTCTCTATCCTTACGAAAAATACATCACTTTATTTTCTTCATCCTTTGACATGCATAATTCATAGCCTTCCCAGTTTTTAGGGTTAAGTTTTCCACTTTTAGCTTAATCTTCAATTCTGTGCACTTTAGATAGTGTGAAATAGTTCTTTTAGTGAGATATTAAATGGCTTGACTAGATAAAAAAAAATTATATAAAGGGGAAAACATAACTTTGTAATAAACCAAATTAAACGTTTTTTTGCACTAATATGAAAAAATATAAAATTCTAAACAAAAATCTTACTATTTTATTACAATACATGTTCGAATGGCTTTTAATGCCAAAGTTACATTTTATGTCGAAATTTTACAAATTATTTCATTGTAAATTAAAGCTTAAAAATACAAAATATAAACGGGCAGACTTTAGCGATAGTTTAAATCTATACAGACTCTTTTGATAGATTTATAAATATAATGATAAGAATAATAATGATTCTTTAACTTTTATATAACTTGTATTTTCTATTGTTATGTTCGTCCCTTTGCAGACACATGACGGTGAAACTACTGAATGCATTTTAAAAATACATCTTTCTCTCGAGAAAAGTTTGTGACATACGAATTACTTTCCGAATTAGTCTTCTTACATCCAATTACACGCATTCGGAGTATATTTACGTGAGTTAGAGACAGACAGACAGAAAACTGAAATTTATGAAAAACACTTTTCAACATGTTGGAAAATGTTAAAAAAAAAGTTTTCTTTATAATCATAATTTAAATGTGCCAACGGAAATTTAACTGTTGGTTCAAGTATGCCATGAAAAATAAATATACAGGTTTAGTAGGAAAGAATCATCCGACTACAAAATTTGACATTTTCCATAATTACAAACAGGAAATTATAATTAATATGTCATTGTAAAGAAAAAAAGTTAAATGTTTAGTGTATCTTCATAAAAGGTTTACGGATCGTTCTTTTTTGCCAAAAGAACAGTGAGTGGTATTACCTACCTCGATATGTTGGAAATGTGGCTTTTCCCTCAGTTAAAGTTAAGATACGCGAAATTTTATTTTTCAACAAGATGATGCACCACCCCATTGGCATTTGGAGATTCGTAAATTTCTAAACAGAGAACTACTACACCATTGAATTGGTCGCAGGGCAGCCGATGATTTCGTCCTACACAGCTACCCTGCTAGGTCACCTGTCTTAACCACTTGCAACTTTGCGACTTTCTTTGGGGATTTGTGAAAGATGTTGTGTTCATATCACTTTTGCCTTCAAATTTGCTCGAACTTAAACAACGCATTTGTGATTCTTTACAAACAGTTAATAGTGAAACATTAGAACGTGTTTGGCAAGAATTGGCAAATCGCAATGGTATTATACGGGTGACTAAAGGAAGTCCTATCAAACACTTGTGAAAAAAAAATCAAAATTTTTTTAATAACATATTAATTATAATTTTCCGATTGTAATTATGGAAAATGTTAAACTTTGTAATCGGATGATCTTTTGTGATAATCCTGTATATCAAAAAGTGCTTTATACATACATAAATGTATGTATACGCAAATGAACTTAAGATCATGTTGCCCTCTACTCTGCTGCCATACGTAGTATTTGAAAAATGCTGATATGCAATGAGAAAAGAGAAATCTTCGAGTTTAATTCTGCGTATTTCTTCGTAAAAAACTCTTTAAGCAGAAATTCTAAATTACTTTTATCAATGAGATGAAAGAAAAGGATTTCTCGTTTCAACTTTTATGCAGTCAATTAGTTAATGATAAGATGATATATTAAAGGAAAGCAAATTGAATTTTCTTTTAAAATGCTATGAAATTCGATTAAAAAGCGAAAATATTAAAAGTTAAACTCGACTATTTAACTGATGAGTGCTTAAAATTACCTTTTAACTGAAAATGCTTAAGATTTGAAATAAGAGTTATTTAATTATGTTATGCAGTAATGTGGAAATTTTACCTTAAACTAAATTTACATTATCTTAATTGAAAAATGCACTTTTGAAATGTTTACTTTCATCTGTAAAAATTGGCTTAATTCATTAGAAGGTAAATAGGAGGTGAAACAATAAGCTACTTTTTTCAGATGTTTATGAATGTAACATTATGTTTATACAGTTAGCTAGTCTGGTGTATAACTAATACTGGTTATATCGAGTGTCTAAATTTCACCATATTCCATTAATTGTCAATACTCTCAATGAAATATCAATATTAGTTACATATCAGCTTTCCTTTGAAAATATTTGCTATGGAATGCCATTATTAGAGAAACAATGTTTTTATAAAGAAATGTGGGAAAAGAAATAACAAAATATTAAAAGTCAGTATTAAACAAATTAACAAAAGTATACACCGCAATGTTGGTGAAAATACTATAGAGCACCCACAATTTTTAAATACCAGTATTTTATAATTTTCTTAGATTGTTTTGTATATTTTGCAAAAACCAACCAAGAAGGTTATTTCTATTGCAAATGTTGTTAGAGCTTTACCCAACATGAACATTTCTCAGAAAAAAATTATCCAAAAGTCGGACCATTTGGGAACCTTGAAAAATCCCAATGTTGGAGAAATAATATGAAAATATAAATACCCCAATTTTGAGAAATATCTAATTCAAATATTGCCGGGACTAGCTAAGATATAACCAAAATATAGCCAATAAAATCCATATTAGTCCAATTTTGCTGTACTACTAAGTACTGTATCACATTTTTTGTAATAAGTCGTAAAAATTTTTCTTTATATCAGAACTTAATTTTCCCATTCAATTCACATAAACTTATTAAACGTTCATT
Organism: Maratus michaelseni; assembly: GCA_963931845.1. Taxonomy (NCBI): domain Eukaryota; kingdom Metazoa; phylum Arthropoda; class Arachnida; order Araneae; family Salticidae; genus Maratus; species Maratus michaelseni. Next base: position 313,453,546 of record OZ007589.1, on the reverse strand, counting down.
GTTCATATTGGTCTAACATTATTTTGGTTACATAAACTTGAAAATTTATCAAAATAAATTAATACTTTTTTTAATAACAGTAAACGTAATTTGAAAACAGCAGTCTTTTCTTTTAAATATACACTAAAACACTTTTTATTTTGCTTAAAAGACGTCTTTTAGACGTCTTATAGAAGTTGTCTTTTCTTTCATTATATTTAGAATTCAGACATTACATGTTACGATGCAACGAACTTTTCTCAAAAATGAATTTTTTTAAAAGCTTAGTTGTTAAACAAAAATAACTTCCTGGTGAATGCTTTAAAATTGCCTCTTGAATGCACGTGCTAAGCTTCAAAACGAGAGTATTTAATTACGTGGTACAATTTTGTGGATAAAAGTTTAGTGAAGTATATTTTGCATTCTCTTAAGGGGGCAGAGTACTTTTAAATGAGCAAACATCCACTTTGTCAAAAAGTATGTTATGAAGGCAAATAAAGAAAATAATATAACTAAACTCTTGTCAAATGTATTTTTCTCAAAGAAAATTTTTTGAAGTCTATACAATTTAAAAATGCTCCATGCATTTTAATTTTCGTTCAACTATCTCAATATGTCTAAGAGTCAATCTGAACACATACCACAGAAAGTATGTGCATCCGATTTGGAATGTTGGTTTACAGAATCCTCAAATTAGAAATAAAGTATATCAACGCATGGAATTTTAATAAAAATTCAGTTTTTTGCCAGTTTCTTATTTTTTAAGTAATCGTCTGTTGGATTATAAAATGGATACAAATTTTTTAAATAAATACTTTATAAGTAATAAAATAAATAAAATAAAAAACTCCCCAGTTAAACGGAGGGCATTGAGCTCACAGTCTATTCACACTAATTGTATATTATACTCTTATTTCAAAAAATTTGAAATAAACCCCTCGAAAAATAAAGAAATCGACAATATATAAAAGGGGATCATACCCCCTTATAATTAACCTAAGAACACCCAAAACTATTAAGGGAAGAGCCTTATTACAATGAACTTATATACAAAATTTGAAGCAAATCGAATAATTCTGCATGGAAAATCCATTTATCTAAATTAAGGGGGGATTAGACCCCCGTATCCCTCTTTATTCTTTACCAATGGACCCCCAAAACTAATCAGGAAGCTCCTTACCACAATGAACCTATATTCAAAATTGAAAGGAAATCGGAAAATTCTCTATGAAAAATCCATTTATCTAAATTTAGGGGGGGTTACCCACGTTTCCCCCCTTTATACTTAACCAGTGAACCCCCCAAACTAATCAGGAAAGCATCTTTACCACAATAAACCTATATACAAACATTAAAGGAAATCGGAAAATTCTGCATGAAAAACCCATTTATCTGAATTAAGGGTGGGTAACCCCCCCTTTTCCCCCTTTATACTTAACCAGTGAACCATCCCTTCAAACTAATCAGGGAAGCGCCCCTTATCACAATGAACCCATATACAAAATTTGAAGAAAATCGGATAATTCTACCTGAAAACCCCATTTATCTAAATTGAGGGGGGTTATCCCCCCGTTTTCCCCTTTATACTTAACCAATGAACCCTCAAAACTAATCAGGTAAGTGCCTTTTCACAATGAACCTAAAAACAAAATTTGAAGCAAAACGGTTATTTCTATCAAGAGTTATCGCGTTACGTACATACATACGCACATACAGAACAGGCGGGCACATTAGCTCTCAGGCTTTGATAGCCTGTGAGCTAAAAATAATGTCGAAAATATTTAGAAATTTAAATGCGGAGAGCATTCTAAATTCCTTTTTTAGAAAAACTCATTAATAGTATTAAAATTTTTAATTTTTCAGTGAATTGATTTTTTTTTTACATTTATTGATTTTATGGTACAGAACACATCTTTGAAGAATTTCTTGCTGATAACATAAATAAATAAAATTATTTTTTTTTAAGTCTGTTTCTCCTGAATAAAAAAAAACAGAGATGTTTACTTATACATACATAAAAAAATGTCTTAATTCGATAGATCAGTGTTCCTTAACTTTTTTTTATCAGTGACCACTAAAGTTTCTGTGAGAATCCATATTCTTTTTTTAAATAAAATTATTAGAAGTCTGTTTTTTATTGTTTATAAGAAGAAAATTTCTTCCATAACGTAATATATTAAATTATTCAAATGATAAAATTATCTATTTATTTCAGAAATATATTAAAAGTTCTGCCAATGTTTTGATTGTCGGCATTCTTGTTTACGAAATTTTGTTTTCTGGAGCGTCTGGTATAGGTAAGAATTCCTGGTACAATTTCCAAAGAAAAGAAACTTCTATTTTCTTTATTGTTAATTTCATTTATTGTTTTTTTGTTTTTTGTTTTTTTTGCGCGGGAATGAAAAGTAACGGTAGTAAAGTTTTAACAATTCCTGATATCTCTAATGTATATATTTTTATTTTATACTTCACAAATGTACCATGAAGCTGATATAGTAGTTTTATTAGTTGTGAATTTCGGAAAAGTATCAGTTTAAATTGCATTTTACTCTGCTTTTACCAATCTGCATCTGTCATTGTTAATAGCACTTGAATATCATTGAAAGAAATGAAAAAGATTTTGTTCTATAATTGTCTCAAAATATAGCTTCTTTAGGCTGAGATTGGTGAATAGAGAAAATTAAATTTAAATTAAATGTTGTTAGAATCGAATAATAATCCTAAGAATGGCAAGAGATGCTGCAGCTTCCAATTTAAAAAGCACTACAAAAGGCTAACTTGGCTGCAACGTTTTCTTCACGAAATTTTGATCTTCCCCGAAAAGGTAGCGGGAATCTCCCGGATCAGCATCTGTTTTCCACCTATTGACCTCTCAGCGAAAGGTCTCTTAAAATCACTGATGTACATACGAATATATAGCATGTACACATTCCTGTAATTTTGTGTTTACTAACTTGGCTGCAACGTTTTCTCCACGAAATTTTTATCTTTCCCGAAAAGGTAGGGGGAATCTCCCGGCTCATTATCTGACTATCGCTTATTGACCTTTCAGCGAAAGGACTCTTAAAATCACTGATGGACATACGAATGTATAGCACCTACATATTACAGTAATTTTGTGTTTTCTAACATTTTCCGGGAATACCTTCTAGTGAAACAACCTTGCAAAAGCAATTGATCACAATACTTTTGATGGAAAATTTGAAATGCCGCAGGGAATATTTCGTTTCTTTAAGAAATTATGAGAGTTTGAGACTTTAAAAATACTTTTCTTTCTTTCCTTTTTCTTTCTTATATTTTATTTTATTTTATTTTTTCATTTTCTGTATGTTTTTTTTTTTTTTTTTTTTTTTTTATACACGTATATTGTTTATACAGATTCTTGCCTCACAGTTAACGAGCGAGCGGTGCTTGTCTCCAAACTTTAAACATGATTTTCACAAAACAATGTTTTTCAAGGCGGTACCCAAAATATCTCGGCAATGTATGAACCTATTTCCTTCCTTTACATGAAAGCTTCTATGTTTCTCTAAAAAACTTAATTCGTTCTTTTTTTATAAAGCTTTTGTTGTTGTTGTTGAAAACTGATATATTAAGTTTTATAGTCCACCATTTTATTATGACAGCAAAATTACAATATACTGTCGGTCTAAAAAATAAGCAAAATAAAAATATTTTTAACGAACTTTTTAACACTTTCCAACATAGTTGAAAAGTGTTTATGAATTAGGTTTATCTGTCTTAATGTTTGTCTGTCCGTCTACCCGTGCTCTAATTCTCGTAAACATACTCGGATTGCTACGTAATTTGTATATGCTACTGATGTTACTATAGAAAGTATAGAATAATCGGTATCGAAAATGAAATGTTTATAGTTTATTTACAGGGTCGCACAAAATAATTCCTTTACTTTATGATTTATGGGGAAATATCGTTTATGGTGCATTTTATTTATGTAACGATATTTCAAAAATAATGAGATTGATATTGAACTACAGCATTTGAATAATGTTACGATACTTCCAACGTAATAAAATAAAAAAGGATCACTGAGGTGCATTACAAAACATTTTCTCCTTATTATGAAGTGCGTAGTATTTAACGTTCATTTACAGAGACGTACAAAAGAACTCGGTTACAAGACTGACTACGATCGAGAATTGCTGGAAGTGCATTTTACCCTGTAATATGGAATTTTAAACTTATTTGATTTTTACTGTTCTGCATTGTGTGTATAAATTCTATAGATCCTATATAGGGCTGCAGTACAGATTTCGCACAGCGTGCTTACGAAAAACAGTTGCTGAAAATACTTTTTACTGAGTTATGTGATATTTAAATTGCTTATTTAGCTATCTCAGTTCATTGTATGAAAAAATAAAATGTCTTAACAATAGTTTGTTACTGTTGGAATGTTTTCCCAATCTGTGCCTGATTCATGTTTTTTCTTTCTTTTGGTATATTAGCTTCAGATGTGGAACATCTCAAAGAAATCTTGAGAACCACGGTTCGGCCAAAGAATATTTATCCGTATCTATGTATATTCTTTGGTTCGGCGACATAGAAAAAAAGCGAGTCAAAAATGCGTATTATCAATAAAAAAATTGATAAATACATGGTTTTCAAAAGCTCGTAACATTTTAATTTTATTTTTGTGCAGAAACCTACATTTTTCTACCGCAATCCTAGTCGTCGAAACAACTGCATAAAATATGCGTATTTTTCAATTTAAAAAACTTTCATGACTTCTTAATCGAGAAAAGAAAATAATTGTTCAGAAAACTAATCTTTATTTAAAATAAAAATGACATACATTTACATAAAATGTAAGAAAACATTGTTAAAAAAGAAAAATATGTGTTATAGTTTCACATTTTCCTCTACTGAATATTTTTTATTCATCTAGTAAAGTAATTCTGAGGTAAATTATAATAATAATGAAAAATATGTGTATATACATACTATTTTAATGGAAAACAACACACTCTCTCGGCAAAAGTTCACTTTGTTATTCTCTGGTTTTATCTAATTTAGTAAATGCAATGAAGAGAAATCTGCATATCTCTGAGGAATTTAAATGGAATGTACAATTCTGTTATATTCTGTTTATTTGAAATGAAACATTTTGCTAAAAGTGAATAACTTTGCGTTACTTGAAAAAGCAAATAATGTTGAAATACGAATTTTATACCGAAACTTCATATTAAATCATCTAGGAAAATCTACCAATAGTTGTTGCGTGTAAAAAAAAAATGTTAATTTTACAGTATATTACTGGCATTCCAGCTGCCAGTATTATGCCGTAAAATTAACAGTAATAAACAGTAAAATAAGCAGTAATACGCTGCCGCGCATGCGCGGCAGCGTATTACTAATGGACATTTCCAATTAAATTTTCAGCAGGGCTGAAACTGCGCGTAAATTTAATAACACTGACAAAGTATGTGAATTAATTTTCACTTTACTGAACAACGCACAACAAACAGAGTAAAAAATGTGTCCAGACTGGGGATCGAACTCAGTTACCCTAGTATAGCGCACCAAGTGCTTTACCATTTAAGCCATCTGGACGACATCCAGTCTGGTATTTTTCATTTATACGTTGGCAAGGCAGCTTCGCAGCGCAAGATGGAATGTCATACATGAGACGAATGAGGGGCGTACATGAGACGAATAAATTCCCAGCATCGAATAATATCTGAATTTCCAATTAAATTTTCAGCAGGACTGAAACTGCGCGTAAATTTAATAAAATTTGCGGTTCAGTAAACATACAGTTTCAATCCTGCTGAAAATTTAATTTCAAGGTAATTTTATTTAAAAAACGACTCAAACGATTTTGACTTAATTTTGTATCGTACTATTTTGGATTGCGAGAAGACCATTGGTCTAAGTCACATGTTAAAAAAAAAATTGATTAGTGGGTCATTTTTGGGTCACTACGGGTCAAGCTAATTTTATCTAAAAAACGGCTTTAACCGTTTTGACTAAATTTTGTATTCTGCTATTTTGGATTATCAGAAGGACATTTGGCTGCGTCCCATGTTCGAGGAAATTGGATTAGTGGGTCATTTTGGGTCACTACGGGTCAAGCTAATGTTAGGTAAATATTGGTTCCAACGATTTTTACTAAATTTTGTAAACTACCGTTTTGGGTTACTAGCCTACTACCATTTGTCTATGTCACTTGTTCGAGAAAATTCGATTAGTGCGTCATTTTTGGGTCATTACGGGTCAATGCATTTTATTGTGAATAAAGGTTCAAACAAGTTGTAAATAATATAATAAAATCACTTATTAACTTTATATTAAAGTGTAATTACTGTTTTAAGTGATAAAAACATAATAAAAAAGGCTTTGAGAGAATATTTTATTTATCATTTTGATCTGAAGAAGTCGCAGTTTGAGCTTATGAAACATATGTCATCTGTATATTAAAAGGTATTTTAAAGTCTTTTATGTTATGTTTTTATCATTTTAAGCAGTAATTACACTTTAATTTATTAAGTTGTTGAACATTTAACAGTAAAAAAAAGTCGCAAAGTTGGCAAATTTTCGCCAAATATTGTCAAATTTGGCGAAACGTTTACAGTTTTTGGCGAGAAAATCGACTTTTAAGATTAGCAATGCTAAAACAGATGCTTGGCGCCAAATTAAAGAATGTCGCCAAGTTTGCGACTTTTTGCCAAATTTTGACGACATTTGGCAAAACGTTCGCTTTCAGAATTCGAAGGAATTTTCTAGAAATTCCTTTAGGTGCTGAGATGCATGATTCAGTCGGCGATTCTAGTTGAAAACTAAGCTAATTTTAACGGAGTGTAGTACGGTCTTACCCGCTGGTAAAGATTTAACAAAAGTATATAAACTATGCCCCTTTCCCGGATTTGATCCAAGGAACTCAAACAAATTGTCAAAAGTGTATTAAACCATATGAAAACTCAAACTGGCATAATTTTTAAAATGTAGACGACTTCTATTTGAAAAATTGCATTCATTTTCTGAGAGAAGACATATTCTGAACCTAATGACATCTTTGGTGTGATTTTATCGTAAACGATCTGCGAAGACAGGCAGGTGTGTCGTTTTTTAAAACACTTTCACGGTATTTGTTTTTAATAAATTTGAATGGTTGCAGGATATTTAATGAATAATTATACTACTATACAGAAGTCAGCTTTTGTCCATCCCCCATCACATGTGTATTATGCAACATTGAGAAGAGAATAAAATTTGCAAAATGACCAAGTATATTGGTATATGAATTTATTAAGTAAACTTGCGTAATTAAAAGAAGTATAGGGCATTTACTAAACTTATAGTATTTAACATGGGTTACCCCACAACTACATCCGCTAATGTCTTTAGCTGCACTGACATAATGAATCATTTAAATTGGTTATGTGGGAATGTGAACGACTCATTGATTGAAGAATTGTTTATTAGTGCCGTGTGGATGACTCATTTATTTATCCCATGTGGATTAATCTTTGTATTTTAAACTTGCAGACCATTTCTATTATGTGCCAAAAATGACATAATAGGGATTTCTAAGGTTTTATAACTAGAAAACATGGCCTGATAGAGCATTTTAGGTAGATTTTGTAAGAAATACTACCTATTACATTCTCCCCTAAGTTGGAATTTTTGAAAAAAATTTGCAGATCTACGCCGATCATGACTCCCAGAACCCAAAACCACCCCCAGTTCAAAACTTTATCTATCTATCTATCTATCTATCTATCTATCTATCTATGTCACTTTTTATGGACACGATAACTAACATAATTCTGCACAAATATCTTCCAAACTAATACATAAAATCAAGGGGCATAAAATCTCGGTCAAGTTCGTTAGTGGGCAAAATCGAACCAAGGGGGCGGAAATGGAGGGCTTTATGAGAAAACAGAAAAAAACCCATAATTTCTTAATTATGATACGTATATACGAATCCGTTTAAAGTTATTATTACTTCTAGGAAAAGGACCGAAATTTTCATGTATGACAGATTTTTGATATTATTAAAAATGGCCCCAAGGGGGGTTTCAGAAGAAAAAATTCATAACTTCGTCAATTCAGAAGATATCAAATCCGCTTAAATTTATTATAAATCCTCTTAATATTATCTAAAACTTTTATACTGACAAGTTTTTTATTGGACCAACCGTTATAGCAAAAAAAAAAAAAAAAAATTAAAAACAAAAACAATCCTTGACGGCTCCGCCCGGAAACAACTTAGGATCCGAAGTGGGCGTTCCCGCATCATGGCAAAAAGGTCTTTTCTTCCGCAATTCCCAACAAACAGGCACCCCACGGTCTGCGTCTTCGAAATCTACCTGTGCCTGTAGGCCGAGTCGTCAGGGATTTTTTTAATACAATTTATGTCTCAGCATTACAAATATTTTATAAAAAACTCATTGGGTTTACCTGTTCCGAAAATCTTGCAGAACAGTGTTATACGTTTAACAAGATACTTTCATATTCCATATAAATTGGTTTTTATATATTTGACGACATTCATAATTAGATAAACATAATTTTATATCTATTTATTTTAGCTTAACAAATAGATTTCTGCAAAGAATCTACTTTTTTTTTTCTTTTAGGAAAATATGTGAAGATTTTTATGTTCTGATTAATTAAACAGTTTTAATATCATTAGATCTTGGAATGAATGAAAGAGATACATTTTTTAGATAGATTGATTATTAATTTACCAATGATAAAAAACATTATTAGTTTTTTCATGCTTCCTAATCACTTTACTATCTAATATTAAATAAACACACAGAAAAATGAATTTAAAGTTTGAAACTGGTAAAAAGCCTTTTTCGCATATTTACAATCATCGGATCTTTATTTAACTTTGCCTCATTATTTTAGGTATGTCTAAATACATTCTAAATAAAATAAAATTAGGAAATTGATATTTTCGTCATATTTCACCAAATGAAGGGTTCCACGTGCTTTTAAAATAAAATAAATAGCGAGAGCATTATAAATATACAATGCGTTTTGTTTTCATACTTTATATTGTATATTTATAACGCTCTGGCTAGTTGGTTTTCTGATTTACATTTTTATTAATTTTTTGCATTCATTCACAATAAAAAGCTAACTGTGAAATAAATACATTGCATTACGACTTAGAAATGTTATCTGTTATTTTTCTAGGTTTTGTTTATCTAATTATGATTATTTCCTTTGTTTAAATAGGGCGAATAACTTTTCCTGATATGTTTACAGAGTCATTTTCTAGTTTACAAAAAACCGCGAAACGAATTTATAATAATATTTTTATACTCGTATTATTTCTAGTGACTAATGGAAATAGGAAACAAACGGTTAAAATCGTGACGGATAAAATAAGTTTTAATGTACAGTTAATGTATTTGAAGAGTATTGTAAATGAAGGTTCGAGGAATAAAAAACAGTTCAGTGAGTGGAAATTGATTTAGAGACATTGACAAATCAAAGCTGAGAATCACGTGCTTCTTCAGTGGCAACGATTTACTTCCTGCGAATATTATATGAATTGACTTTGATGTGCCTAAAACTGATAACCTACTGTGAAAGTAAAATATTCAAAAATTCATTTTCGTGAAAAAGTGGACTGAAGTACTTCTTTTCCGGAGCCCTTCAAATAGTTTCGTGATTCCCGGTTTCCTTTAACTTTTGAGAAAATAGATGAAGATTTTTTTAAAGGAAAACTTGTTTCAATATGGGCAAACCAAGTTCGAAAAAATTTAGTAGGATTTTTTATGTAACACTGATCTTGCATTAAATGTTTTTGTAATGACATTTAACAATCGACAGCAGCAAAGAAAGCTTTTTCTTCTTCTTAAAACATATTCGTGAATTCAACGAATATCGATCAATTGCTAGTTAAATACAATATTTATTTGCATATATCTGGTAAAGTTCTTTATATAACGCCAATAGGGTCATTCATTACGAAAAGCTAAGTTCATGACTAGAGATTAGATCCCCAAAAGTTAAATTTTAAATAATACAGCATTTAAATAACAAGCAGGGCAGACTGTGTTATAAAATAAATCTATTGACATGATTAATGATATATATTTTTTTTATCCCTTTCGTAATACCTTACATGCTTAGATAAAAATAAATATTTTATGAAAACGAAATTCTCTTTATTCTATGTTGCATGCATTCTTTATTTGTACATTCCCTTTGTTCTGAAGAAACTAATGCTGATGGAACCGTACCCGAGGGCCAAAAATATTGCGAAGACACTAGATAAAAGCCTTTCTCTTAGTCTAGTAAAAAAAAAAAAAAAGCTCTCGATTCTATTCGCTCATCTCATATGGATGTCACGAGGGAAGGAAAAGTGTGAGAAGCTATCTAAAAATTGAATTATAGGATATACCTTTCGTTAGGAATAAAAGATGTATTTTAAGGCTCCTTTGTAAATATTTGGCTTAGACAATGTAAGACAATTCGGAAAATTTAAGGTTGTATGCCAAAATTGACAGAGTATATGCGTAAAAAAGTGTTTGTTACTTGACATGTTGATAAAATCAATAAAAGAATCATGTTTTAAAAACTATTTTGATATCATTTCGCTTCAGAAATGTTTTATTCCTTTTAAGCTTCAAGATGTATTTTGTATTGTTTCACATAAATTGCAGAAAAAAAAGTAATACACCTTATAACAAATTGCTCGAATTGAGGACTTAAAATCAATTCAGTAATTAGTTTAATACCTCTCATCTACTAAAAAATGTCAAAATGCTTTAAACTACACATCATTTGTTCTTTAGAATAAAACTTTTGAAATGTTCAGCGTATTAAGCAACTTTATGGGCTAAAAGTTAAGAAGGATTTCTATTTTATTTCAGTCTCTGTCAAGATAATTTTAATGTAAGCAAAAATATATATAATCTTTCCTGAAAGTGATCCAACTTAAATGCACCATTATACTACCTGAAAAAGAGCTCAGTGATTCACAACTTGTGTATCATGACACGCAGGTCTAGTTGTGACTTAAATGAAAATATTACAAGAGATTTCCACCTATGTTTTGAAAATTGTAAATTGTTTTCTGACACAGAATGTCTATAATTCCGATTTATGGATGTTATTAAAACATAACTAGATGGAACCCGTCAAAATTTGACGGCAAAAAACTTGATAGTACCATAAAAATAAAATTCATAGCTGCTTTAAAATGTTTGAAACTTTTGCAGAATAATTCAAATAAATAAAAAAACCCACTTTGAATTAAAGCTAGGTTGAAGAACAGCAATTGGCTAAGTTTCACTGGCACATGTACTCACGGAATTTCTTTCATCTGACACATTTAGCGCTGTTGTGGAAGTAAATGGTAAGTGCCCCCTTGGGGAGGGGGAAATGGCGGGATGGACTAAGGAGATGCATAACATGAATAAGCAGTCAAAGACCTTTCAAACGATATGTAACATGAGGGGTGTGTGCAAAATTTTAAAAAGTACCCCCTTGGGGGGGGGGGTAAAGTAGGGGATGGACACGGAACATGCATAATATGATTAAGTGGTCACAGACCTTTCCAACGATATATAACATGAGGGTTGTGTGCAAAATTTAGAAAAGTACCTCTTTGGGGGGGGGCAAAGCGGGGAGATGGACATCAGAGATATGCATATGATTAAGCAGTCACAGACCTTTCCAACGATATATGACATGAGGGTTGTCTGCAAAATTTAGAAAAGTACCCCCTTGGAGGAGGGGGGGGCAAAGTGGGGAAATGGACATTGGAGATATGCATATGATTAAGCAGTCACAGACCTTTCCAACGATATATGACATGAGGGTTGTCTGCAAAATTTAGAAAAGTACCCCCTTGGGGGAGGGGGGGGGAAGTGGCGGGATGGACCCCGGAGATGCATAACATGAATAAGCAGTCAAAGACCTTTCCAACAATACGTAACATGAAGGGATTGTGCAAAATTTACAAAAGTACCCCCTTGGGGGGAGCAAAGTGGGGTGATGGACACCGGAGATGCATAATATGATTAAGCGGTCACAGACCTTTTTAACGATATATAACATGAGTGGTATGTGCAAAATTTAGAAAAGTGCCCCAATTGGCGGGGGGGGGGAGGGGATGGACCACACAGATGCATAACATGAAAAGGCAGTCACAGGCCTTTCGAACGATATATCATATGAGTGGTGTCAACAAAGAAAAGTCTCCGCCCCGTGTAGGCAAAACATACTCCCCCCGCCGCCATAATTATTGATGCGGACTCATTTTTTAAATTCGTTCGCACCCCTCTTCTCCCGCAAAATGTTGTGAATTTTAAAAACTCCACTTACGAATTTTTTTATAGCAAAAGCACTTATGTCCGTCGTCTGCATGCAGAGTTTTGTGCTTACAGACGCCAGACACAACAACACACACACAGACAGACGTTTACCGACATTAATAGTATAGATGATACTCAGTGCCTACACATTTCACCCTTTATAATTCAGCCAATGAGTTGACGGTTGTTCATTTCCAGAAACGAAACAATAATTCTTTAGGATGAATTTTGTTTGTTTGATACACCGTGGCAGAATGCGTGCAATGCAGCGACAGGCGTCACAAACTTTTTAGGGCACCTGCAGACTAAAAACATATAATCAATCTTCGCGGGAAAAAAATCCTAAATTTCGTCAAATGATCACAGGAAAAACACTAATTTCATCAAAGGATCATGTAAAACGTGAATTTTGTTAAAAGGCCACAGAAAAACGCGATTTACACAAAAGATGAGCAAATTTTGTCAAAGAATCGCAAAACAGGAAATTTCACCCAAAGATAGCGCTTTCTTGCCAAACTTCATCTAAAAATTGCGGAATAAAATGTATTTTATCAAAAAATCGCTGGAAAACGCACATTTTGTTAAAGTATCGCGAGAAAAATGCGAATTTCTTCAAAGATTGCTGAAAAAACGCGAATTTCATCGAAGGATTGCTGAAAATTCATGAATCTTATCAAAAGGCAGCAGAGAAAATGTGATTATTATCAAAGCATTGCGAAAAAAGAAAATTTCGTCCAAGGATCACAGAAAAACGCAAAGTTCATAAAAGAATCGTGGAAAATAACGCAAATTTCGTGAAAAAAAAAATCGCAGAAAAAACACAAATTTCGTCAAATTATCGCTGAAAAAAAAACACGAATTACGTCATAGGATAGCTGAAAAAACTATGAATCTTGACAAAAAAAAGATACAGAAAAAAATGCGAATTTCATTAAAGAATCACGAAAAAAAAATGCGAATTTTGTTAAAGGATTGCGCAAAGAATGTGAATTTTTTGAAAGGTTCGTGTGAAAAATGAAACTGTCTGTATTAAAAAAAGCACACACACAAACATCGTATTAAAAACAGCACACACACAAACATCTATACAAACCTCAATACACACAAACATATTATAGGCAGGGCTTGAAATTCAATTTTTCCAAAGACGGGAGTCTCCCTACCAACATTTTTAAATGGAGGGGAGTTGTAATGTTTGGGAGGGAGAAAAAAATCTTTAAACCCCACTATTATTTTATGTGCTATTTAAAGAATTACATTAATGCAGACATGACAAAATACCATTTAAAAAATTAAGTCAACTGAGAATGATTATGTAAAATGTTTATTTTTATTATAAAAAAGGGAAGAAAGTTAAGTTTTATATATGCAGTGTATTTTTCAAGTTCCATTAAATGTGTTAGGGACCCTTAACAATTAGGTTGTTAAATAAATTTCTGACTTTAGATTTTACTTGATTGAGATTCACCGATCGATCGTGGAAAAGACGCAAAGTTCATCAATCTGTCGCGGAAAAAACGCTAAGTTCGTCGATCTGTCACCAAAAAACGCAAAGTTCGTTGATCAGTCGTGGGAAAAAAGCAAATTTCGTCGATCGATTGCAGAATAAACACAAAGTTCGTCGATCTGTCCCCAAAAAACGCAAGGTTCGTCGATCAGTCGCTTAAAAAACGCAATGTTCGTCTATCTGTCGCAGAAAAAACGCAAAGTTCGTTGATCAGTCGCAGAAAAAAATGCAACGTTCGTTGATCTGTCGCAGAAAAAACGCAAAGTTCGTCGATCAGTTGCGGAAAAAAGCAAATTTCGTCGATCGATTGCGGAATAAATGCAAAGTTCGTCGATCAGTCAGGGAAGAATGAAAAATTTCGTCGATCGATTGCGGAATAAACGCAAAGTTCGTCGATATGTCCCCAAAAAACGCAAGGTTCGTCGATCAGTCGCTTAAAAAACGCAATGTTCGTCGATCTGTCGCAGAAAAAACTCAAAGTTCGTTGATCTGTCACGAAAAAAACCACAAAGTTCGTCGATCAGTCGCGGAAAAAACACAAAGTCCGTCAATCGGTTGCGGGGAAAAAAAATCACGAAATTTATCGTTCGGTTGCAGGTAAATTAAATAATGCAAATTTCTCCAAAAATGCTGAAATTTTTTGGGCGGGAGGCTCCCGCTCATGATCTTTTTTGGGCGGGATTTCAAAATTTTCCGCACGAATCCCGCCTTGAAATTCAAGCCCTGATAAGTATAGTTTTAATCTGAAATAATATACTGAACTTGAACTAACTTTTGAAAAATCGGGTTAACCCAAATCCAACTTGCAGAAATCTACACTCAGTCTGAAATCGACTCGAACCATAAAGACAGTTAACCCAACTTGCAACAAAATTAATTATTTTCTGTGAATTTTCTGATATTTTCTTTTCTCAGAAATGCTGTAGTCATTTTGTCCCCCAATTTTGCCCTTTACAATTCAGCCAATGAGTGGAGGGGGCCAAAGGAGCGTTCCTTATCACAAACAAAAGATGAGATACGTTCGTTTGATGTCGTTGTTGAAAATTTATGGATTTCTATTATTAAAGTAATTTTTTCATTTTACCGTATTTATTTTCTTTTTGTGTTGTATGTATTTTGCTACTTTGAATTTTTTTAAACTAACCATTTTTTTTTTGGAGAGTGAGAGAGAGAGATTTAGTAATTTGGTGACACGAAGTTCAGCAAATTCTTAAAATCCACAAATCGTTTCCAATGTAAACAATGAAATTTACAATTAAGTTGCAAGTGCAAAATTTCAGTTTTTTAAAATTTTCATGTCATTCTGTACACATTTTAATATGTCATTCTGATCATTATACATATTTAGTTATGCATTATTAATTATTTACTTGACCTTTACTTTTAATATTTTAAATATTTCAAACTTACAGCTGAATGTAATTATTAAAACATTTGAAATACTGCATTCGAAAAATGAAATTTCATCTTAGAAACTCGACAATTAAAAAATTTAAAGTAGAAAAGTACTTATGATATAAAAAGAAGAAAAAAAAATACACCAGAATGTATCTGTATTACGAAAGCGGGAGAAATGATTTTCTGTGCTATACGAAAAGATATCCAAATAACTCAATCATGAACATAGAAATAGGTATCGGTTTTTATGTTCAGGTGCACTCAATCCAAACTTGAAACTTTTAAAATGGTCATTGGATGAATGAAATTCATCTCCGCCTTTCACATCCAGAAAACTTGCTGTGTCGCCAATTATGTTTATATTATATATATATATAAAAAAATAATAATTCAGGCACTTTTCCGTTATACGGACACCATTGTCGCCAAACATACATACATACATACATTTTGGCATAGTATCCGTATAACAGAAAAGTACTAAAGTTCATGGTTTAAAATCACAATAAAATATCATGAAATTTATTGATTAGTTGTGGGAAAACATCGGGGAAATAATGTGTTTTTCGTGAATTTTTTGTTTTGTTAACAATGTGGTTAGAGAGACAGGGAGAAATCCAGAAAACTTGTTGTGTCGCCAATTATGTTTATATTTTGTATATATATATATATATATATATATATATATATATATATATATATATATATATATATATATATATATATATATATATATATATATATAATAATAATTCAGGCACTTTTCCGTTATACGTACACCATTGTCGCCAAACATACATACATACATTTACATACATACATACATTTTGGCATAGTGTCCGTATAACAGAAAAGTACTAAAGTTCATGGTTTAAAATCGCAATAAAATATCATGAAATTTATTGATTAGTTGTGGGAAAATATCAGGGAAATAATGTGTTTTTGTGAAATTTTTTGTTTTGTGTTGTTGTGTTTAATTGTAAGCATTCATTATAATTTTCAGTGCATTATTAAATTGAAATTTTTGTTTAAAATATGTAAACAAAACAGTGACCAGAAACCTGCACAATTTCTAATATAGATAGATAGATGCATGCATGTAGTACTTTTAATTATTTGGTAAAAATACTGTGATCGTCACTGAGAAAACCTGAATTTAACCTAAAAGTAATTGTCGAGTGTTTAAGCTGAAATTTCATTTTACGAATACAGTATTTCAAATGTTTTAATAATTACATTTAGCTGTAAGTTTGAAATATTAAAAGTAAAGGCCAAGTAAATAATTAATAATGCATAACTAAAAGTAATTGTCGAGTGTTTAAGCTGAAATTTCATTTTACGAATACAGTATTTCAAATGTTTTAATAGTTACATTCAGCTGTAAGTTTGAAATATTAAAAGTAAAGGCCAAGTAAATAATTAATAATGCACAACTAAATATGTATAATGATGAGATTTTTTTTTCTTGAATTATTCAGTGAAACTCGTCTTATAAATGTACGCAAATAATTCACATCAAAATCTTAAAATAACAAAGTTTTCTTTCGTGTTTAGCTATGCTTAATAACCAAAAAAATGTGATTAATACAAAAATTAATTTGGTAAAAATACTGTGATCGTCGTTGAGAAAACCTGAATTTAATCATATCACACAGAATTACATATTAAAAGTTTAAAATTAGTTTGTTTACATCGGAAACGATTCGCGGAATTTCGTGCCACGAAATCTCTCTCTCTCTCAAAAAAAGGGTTAGTTATAAAAAATTCAAAGTAGTAAAATACATACGACTTAAAAAGAAAATAAATACGGTAAAATGAAAAAATACCTTAATAAAAGAAATCTATAAAAAGTTTCAACAACGGAACAACCAAATGGAACACATACGCTTCTAGAGAGAGGAAAAAGCCTTCACCTCATTGGCTGGAACATCGCGTCTGAAGATAGTAAAAGCCTCTAGCTGATTAGCTGAATGCTCGCGCATGCGTATAAATAGCATTTTTGCACGAAAAACTAAAAAGCAGGTTAGCTTTAAGTATATGGATGAATGTTACATTATTTCTAAAAAATAAACAAATTATTTATATTTATAGAATCAGTGTACGGTACATATAAATATACCGATGAGAAACCTTACTGTCATATAAACATGGATTTAAAAAATCATCTTGTTGAATAACGCAACATTCAAGAATAACATCTATGGGCGGGGTTTGGTTTTAAAAAGTCGAGAACAAGCGTCATAAATGGTGTTATAATTAACTCTTTACGTACGTCTCGATTTTGACAATTTCCGGTTCTGAAATAAAGAGTGTATTTTTAAAAGTTTTTTTTCTATTTAGATATATTATTTTATCGCATCTTTATCGACAATTTTAATACAAAATTTTAAAATAGGGTTATAATAGTCGCCTGTGTGATTATTATTTTTTATTATTTTGTTTACCACTATTTATAAACCTAACCTCCGTGGTAAATATCTACTTTTAGTAGAAATCTAGGACAGAGATTATTGTTTGATTATAGTCGTAGACAAAATAATAAAAATACAGATGCCCCTAGCAACCCTTTGTCGGAGATATTCACATGTGATTCGTAATAATGGATGAGCTTTATAACCCGCGGAAATCGTGTAGCCGTACACAGAGTGTAATGTTTTATGTTAAATTTGTCAGGCTGACAACATTTCACGTATCTACTCTTATTACCATTGGAGAATTGATAACAATTACACAATGTCCGTTCTTTATTATTATCTAAGTTTTCTCTGAAAATTATGATTATAGATAGTTTTTAATATGACTACTAGTTAATTATCAGCATGACAAAGTTTATAAATATTTCAATCTGTAGTCTGTACTGAACACAACTGTGATATTTGCAATAAAGTGATGCAACAAGGAAAAATTTCCTGAGCAGGATAAAATTATTTGTACTGCTAATTTCCAACATAACAAATACAAAACTTAATTACATTTCATTTAAATAACCACAGAGAAACATCTCCAATGCATTAAAATAAACGTAATCAAATAAATGAAAGCTTGTTATTTTTTTATCCAATTAATTAAAAGTTTGTTTTAAAAAAATCTTACATATTCTTCATTTGCAAGAGAGTCTAAAACATTCTGCACGCTGATATGTTAAGTTGTTTAGAAAATAATCCCTTCTGTATGCAAATTTTTCTCTTTGTTACACAAAGTCTGATTTATTTAATTTAGTGAAAGCAGAATAAATGATCCTCAAAGTCTCTTGAAAATTAATATGAGTCATTTTTATATATTATTAATCCGAAATGAGAAAGGTTAAGAAAGTAAGATTTAATGGTACTTGTCTATTATTCCGTCTGCCTGTTTCTATTAAAAAAAGAAAAAACTGTCGCCAAACAATAGGATTTAACGCCAATAATACAGAAGTGTAGCGTCACGTTTGATTAAAATTCAGCGCTAGCATGCGATGTATTCCATTTTTATTTATTTTGTGGAAAGGTCAATTTAATGTTTTTAATGTATAAGTTAACTGCTTTTTCTTTGTTTTCTTACGCTTTTTGAGAAAAAAAAAGTGATAAATAAGCTGGGATCTTCCATCTACAGACGTTAATGTGATAAACTATTCTCAAGATTTTGAGATTCCTCCCTAACAAAGTGTATATTAATGGGCATGATATGAGACTCTATTTCCAAACGGATAACGAATAGCGATGTGGTGCTAAATGTTGTGATGATCGAATATCTGTTAAAAAAGAAACGTGGTTCGACGGTTCCAAAATTCAGTTTTAACTGCATTAAGGTTTATTTATGGCTGATCAGATGAATTGCCATCAACCGAATGTGAAGGAAATGAAGGAGGGGTTCGATCAAGCGCGGATGGTGTCTCAAGAAGATTAAAAATGATAAGATAAAAATCTCTTACCTTTTCTGAAGGTGCATCTCAATTCGACGAGTTAATCCAGGTAAAGGTAATCCAGGGGTTAAATCCAAGGTGTTAGTAAATTGATCGTACAGAACACATCACTGTTGTTATTAACATCACTATGACACTGAAAAACTAATTATTTAATTAGATGAGTCAGAGTAAATAGACTGGTTGTTCCATTTAAGATACTATAATTGAATACGAAACTTTTACATATACTTTACAGCTTACATTTAAACATTAATAGCGGTTATTTCACATTATAATGGAGCTAGCATCTGCTCCTGTTTACGCGGTTATATTTTGGTAGAGGACTGAAGAAATTAAAGTCATAATAAAAAGTTCAGAGTTTTTCATTACATCATTGGAAATTACGCATACGTCAGTGGAAAATACACATTGCAGGGTTTCAGCGTAAGAACGCAATTGGAATAATAAAGTTTCATCTACTGCTATAATTATTGTTCTAAAGTATTCAATCTATTTCGTATAATAACAGTTTATCAATTTAGAAGAGCTCCCGAACATTTATTCGAAGTTGAGTGGTCATAAATATCACTCTGCAATTCATTATGCGTTGAAAGAAATGTTGAAGGTCTTTCCTTCTTTCCCCTTTGCAAGAGGAAATGAAAGAGTGGTTTTTCTGTAAATAAATTTCTCGGATGAGGTTAATATTTATAACAGGAAAACCATTTGGATTTAAACAAGAGTACAGAGATTAATTGGAATAGTTCTTTCCGAAAAGTTTGTACCTAACCTTCTAGAAAGATGTTCCGAGAAAATCGGAGGCACTAAAAAGATTGTAGTAATTCACAAACGTCTTTTTACAAAGTGAAAAAAAAATCAATCAAATATATTTTTTTAATTTTCCGTGGTGTACTTTCACGACACTCTTCCGTATTCGGGGTACAAGGAGGAGGCATTCAGCCACGGTTATTGGCCAAAAATTGCGAACGTGTAACGAATGTGATGTAACGATTATGCATTTTTAGTGTTAAATCTTAATATTTGGTGACTGGTATCATTTTTTTATATAAAAAGCGGTCGACGGGATAATATACAAGTAACTATTTAATTTAGCGACCTTTAATTAGAAAATATTCTTGAATACATAAATTGTATTAGGAATTTTTAATACTTAGTTGCAAAAGATCAGTATGACAATAAGTGCAACGGCATAGCTGTTAAATCTTCTGATTTTTAAGTACCTCTCGGTCGAAATATTAATCTTTGTTTTGCTTAATTACAACTTTTTGTCATTAAATAAATTGACTATTTCTATATGGAAATAGTTGGTCTCAAAAATAAAAATGTTTTCAATTATGCGACAGTAATTTTGAAAATAAGTTGGTTGAAATGCGATAGCAATTACAATACACAGCATTATTATAACAATACTGTTAATACTGTGATCCAAGTTATAAAAGAAAATGTACCTGTAACTCAATAATCAAAATTTTACTCACCAGGATTTTACTCACCAGTATTGCACCAGGTGGCGCCGTAGGCGGTTTCATTGAGTAGTGCATGGCTACTTTACTATACCTAGACACTACTTTTATGAATATAGCAGCAGCCGTTCCGAAGTTAAGAGGGTGGCAAGGGACTTTAGTGGGCATACTGCATATATAAAACACTGAGAATTATTAGTATAAACATTTAGGGGTTATAATATATGTGAAGACAAACAATTTTTGTATAAAAAACCTGGATCGCATTTAACATATCCATGCAAACATTCATACTACAAACTGAATACGGATTTTCGTTCATAATTTTACAAAAGACGCGATATTCTGCAAACTTTTCCAAATTTTAACTCTGTCTTGTCAGAAATATAATGACAGAACTTTTTAACATAAAAAAACTTACTTCTTAAATTAAAAAAAAAAAATCATATTAGAGGTGAAATTGCAGATTATTTTTTCACAATTCTATATAAAAAACAGTTCATTTTCCTTCTTTTCGAGTTCCAGATTCGGGTTGACTTCAAATAGAATTTTTAGGTGGCATATAACCCGATCCTGCAGAAATTTCCTATGTTCTGAGACCCATCATCATAAAAATTCTTTTCTCTAAGTAAGTCCATCATACATTCTGTGAAATAGTCTTACATCACATTAATAGTCCTCCCTCACCCCTCCTGAAAAACAGGAACTTTCGAAAAATTCCTCCTTATATTTTGTTAGGTCCTGACACTCTTGATCATGAAAAAATTCATTTCTAAAGCTCTGATAGATTCTACGATGTGTTTTCTATTTTCATGAACGGCAGAGATACAGATGAATTTCGAAAAATTCCTTTTTAACACTTTTCAACATAGTTGAAAAGTGTTTATGAATTCGGATTGTCTGTCTGCCTGTCTATCGTCTGTCCGGGCTTTAACTTGCGTAAATATTCTTGGATTGTCATGCAATTAATATATGTTACTGAGGTTTACTATGGCATGTTATGTATTGAAAATGAAGTATGTAGCACTTATGCTTCGTGTACAGGGGCACTCAAAAGAATGTCGTTATAGTATGGTCTATGGGAAAAGTCATTTTCAGTGTATTTCAATGATGCTACACTATTTCAAGTATATTGAAATAGATATACATTGAAGTGCACAACAAGATGTTCACTGTCGAATATAGCACTTATAATTAGTTTACAGGACAAAACAAAAAAATTCCGTTATATTATGGTCTATATGTGGAAAAATCGTTACCGGTGCATTTTAATCATGTTACACTATTACAAACATATTGAAATTGATATCATTTTCTAAGGTGCACTAAAACATACTTTCGGTAAACTATGGAGTGTAAAGTATTTATCATTCATTTACAGGGCCACATAAAAGTATTCGGTTACATAATGGTTTACGGGGAAAAACTGTTTGCATCGTATTTTAATTATGTTACACTATTTGATATATAATGAAATTGATATACATTATTGAGGTTTACTACATGATACTTCTTGTATAATATGTTGTGCACAGCATTTATCGTTAATTTACAGGGGCGCACAAAAGTCTTCGCATATAGTACTGTATCCGAAGTATTATCTATAAGCGATAATTTCTGGAAGTGCGGTTTCAGTTAGGTATGTGCTTAACTAAATTTTACAAACTATGTGGTATGTATAAATGCTATACATCATATACAGAGCTACACAAAAGTATTCGTAAGCATGCATTACAATGTATCAGAGTAAATTGCTTAAAGGGTTTTTTTAATCGAGTTATGCATGTTAATCGTGAAATACATTTTTGTATACTAAGAGATGTTTGTTGAATAAAAAAATTATCATATACAGACCCACGCAAAGAGCTGGATACATGGCCGCCTCTGTATGATAATTTCTGGTAAGCGTAATTTCAATAATTTTCAGCGTGTTTTTGGCTTAATTAAACTTTAGCTTAATATGTGGCATGTATATAAATCTTACTGTGGTATACAGCACTGTACAAAATAATTCAAATGTGTTTCTGTCTATTGGTAGAAACTGTTGAAGGTGAATTTTCAACTGTGTTATGTGTTTTTTTTATTCTAAACTAAATTGCAGTATACTATGTAGAGTATATACAAATCTACAGATTATATACAAGACTGCACAAAAGAATGGAAGTACATTTCTGTTTATGGCCTGTAATTTCTGAAATCTGGTTTTCAGATGATATTTTCTTTTTTTAAATGTTTACTTAGGTATTTTATTTACCTTATGAAACAACGAAGGTTTGTTACAGTATTGATTTAGTGTTGGAAGTTGTTTCATAATCTATGGTTGATGCATGATTTTTCTTTCTTGTTGTAACTAACATAAATTCCGAGAAACAACATCATTCAAAATTTCCCCACTACAATTCTGATAGTTTCCGAGAAAAAAATTAACTTGCACCACTAGAGCATCAGTTGCGAATTTCCGAATAATCCCTTCCTTCTGACTACGTTCCGAGACCCAACAACGTGGAAATTTACATTTACAACTTCTTAATAAATTGTGAGACATAAATTTACCTTCCGATTATCTAATCCTTCCTTCTTCTGATAGAGAATTATCAAAAAATTCCTTTATATACTTTGCCTCTGTCCCAAGAAAAATGTGCAAAATGTTACTCTATTAAACTCTGCTATAAGTCACCACGGGCCGAAATTTTTAGTATCGGGTTTGTGGCCCACCCTGTTGTAAAAACTAAAAGTTCTGTCTGCCCCGTTTATTTGTTCGTTGTTTATAGACCGGCCAGGCACGATAAAAAATCAATGAAAACTTGCCTGACCCGACCGAGTCCGACTCAAAAAGAAAAAATAAATAATTAAAAAAAAGGTCAACATTGCTTTACCAACATTATCCGATAATTGAAGTTCTTTTAAAAGACTATTGCATATATATTTATGCGAAAATATTGACGTACAGAATTTTTCAGATTATATGCTCATAAGCTATTCGATGTGGAATTACAACATTAATGATCATTTTTAGACAATTGCACTAAAATGAAGAATCAGTAAAAATAAATAAATGTATAGATAAATAATAATATTGTTTAGAAAGAAATAAAAATATCGTTAAGATATCATAACTTGGGAACTATATTTAAAAACAATATTTTTGAATATATTTTTTAAACTGTTTTTCTTTAATGTTTTCAATCAAAAATAAATTTCTAAAGATTAGATCAACAAATGTATACAATACCACCCCTATATATAAAAAAAAATAAAAAATAAAATGTTGCCCGATTTGGTCCGGTACGTCCAAGTCTAATGAAAGAAAATCGGTCTGATCCTTTGCAGAAATAAACAGATTTAATAAATGTATACAATATCTGTATTCATTTTTCTAATCATCTTTATTATCAGCACACATTCGATAATAATTTTGTATAGTGATAAATGTATACAATATCATTATACAGCTTTAACAAATTTATACAATATCACTATTATTTTTGAAAAAGAAAAAATAATCGTATCGATTCGGCTCAGCCTGCCTGAGTCTAATGAAAGGAAATCGAATCGAAAGGAAGGCAGAAATAAACAGCTTTAAAAAACAAAAGTGTGGCCGTAATCTTCTCCCCTCCCCCCTCAAACCTCAATCAGCAGCAAACTGTTCCGATTGTGGAATAATCTTTCAATTACCAATCACTACAGTAACATTTTCAAATGCTAAATTTTCCAACTGTGGATTTTAGCTTCCCAGTGAGACAATCGATTGTAAAACACTCGATTGTAGAATTTAGGAATTAATCGATGACTATCTCAATTGTAATTTTCTACGATGATGATTGTACTGTATTGTTGTTTTATCGAGCAACCGCCCATCACCAATACAAAGTAAAATAAGTATGTTAAAAAATATCATTAAAATATCTTCATTTTTGGTAAAGTTATAAAGGAGAATATTGGTTCAGCTTGGAGTGAGACACGCTGTATTTTTGACAGAATAATTGGATTCCGATTGTGGAATAATCCTTCAATCACCCGTCACAACAATAACAATTCCAATTGCTAAATTTTCCAATTGTGGATTTTAGCTTCCCAGTGAGACAATCGATTGTAAAACACTCGATTGTAAAATTTGGGAATTAATCGATGACTGTCTTAATTGATATTTTCTAGGAAGGCGATTATACTGTATTGTCGAATTATCGAGCAATCGCCCATCACTAACACAAAGTAAAGTAAGTTTGATTAAAATATCATTAAAGTATCTTCATTTTTGATAAATCTATGAAGGAAAATATTGGTTCAGCTTAAGTGAGACACGCTGTATTTTTGACAGAATAATTAGATTGCAACCTTCATTTCCTATGCAAAAAATATTTGCTTTGACCTGAATTATCAAAACCAAATGTTTGTACTAACAATTTTGCAACAGTCTGTAAATATGCGAGTGTGAACACTATATATAATACTAGTATCCATCTAGTTTGGATAATATTGGACACCTTGTACGTTTCGTCATAATCTTTTTCTTTCTAATCTCATAGAAAATTTAAATTACAATGTTAAAAATAACGACTTAAAGAAAATGTTCAGTAGTATTCTTGTATTTCATTATATATTCCTGTGAGACTGTTCAAAGTGGAGATAATTTCCTTTCCGAATTTTGCAAAATGGCCTGTCTGCACTTAAATCGCCAGGTTTCAGCTACACCTGTTTTACACACTCTATAATTTATTGGAGGTGTAGAGACAAGTATTAATTTTTAACAACGTAATAGAGTTTCCTGATTCATTAAAGTATTAAGAAGAGGTCAGAATAGATGATAATAGATTAGGCGATTTCATTAGAGGTATATCCTAATATTTTTAGATTGGGCAGCACATTAAATTAGGGTTTTCCAGATAAATTATTTCCAATTCGCGTGCGTGAAGTCATAAGGGTCGAAACTTAGATGGGTAATTTGTAAGTGTCTTTAAATATATTAACCTGCATTCTATAGTAAAACTATAACACTATAATCATAAGGGGAGGTGGTGGGGTTCAAAAATACCATTTATTTTAATTTAAATGGGAATTATAATTTAAAAAATATAAACAACTGTAAAAATAAATCTGTTTCTATTCTTTTTAGATGCAAATGCATTTTTCGTTCTCATTTTTTAACACTTTCCAACATAGTTGAAAAGTGTTTATGAATTTTGTTTGTCTGGCCGTCTGTCTGGCCGTTTGTCTGCGGTCTAATTCGCGTAAATATACTCGGATTGACATGTAATTGATATATATTATTGTGCTTTGCCATGGTATGTTGAAAATGAACTGTGTAGCATTTATAATTCGTTTACAGGAGTACTCAAAATAATTCATTTACATTAAGGTCTATAGAGAAAGATGTTTTGCAGTGTATTCTGATGAAGTAGAATTATTTCAAACATATTTATATTGATAAACATCGCTGAGGTGTATTATAAGTGTAATGTGTTAAATGAATTTTATAAAAATAAATAAATAAATAAATAAATTATACGTACTTTAACGTATAGCCAGTGTATAAAGTGTCAAGAAAGAAAATTAGCAGTTTTTCTTTAACCATAACATACAATTCATGCAAAGCTTTGCTTTCAAAAGCGCTAAAACGATCTATAATAAAAAAGATAGAGTTTGTGTGCCTGTCTCTGTGTACGTCTGTGTAGTGTGTTTTGAAAAGACTGCTGCGTTCAGAGCTACAATATTTGTCAGGAAGGTACCTGTATGTCTGAAGTTATGCACCTCAAAGTTAGTTTTTGCATTTTTAGTGTATTTTTTTTATTTAATTTGTATGCAATTTTCAACCCTTTTTTTTTCGCGTTTCTCTGCGATTGCCCCATATTAGTAAAAGGAATCAGGTTTCTGTATTTTAGCCCAGTATAGTAAATTTTGTTCAATTTTCGATAAAGTTTATTCAGAATTCGTACAGTGATTTTTCAAAGAGATTTTTAGAGTTTATTTGCTTTTTGTGGTGATATATATATATATATATATATATATATATATATAACCATAAATGAAACATTATCATAACAGCAACTGATACAATGAAATAATAGTTAAGTATGTAATAATTAGATGACAATGAAAGATTCCCCAGCACACTGAATATGGAAACAAAAACATATTAAAAGAATAAGAAATTAAATTAAAAATTGAATAAATGAAATTAAATGAATGAAATGAATTGAAATGTGTGGAATTTAGACAGAATTATCAAGTCCCAAATGCCTAAATACCACAAATAAAATGAAATGAGATGTTTCATCATCATATTAGCCATTCATTGCTGAAGAATATGATTTTGGGACTACATCTCATAAACAATGAATCAAAACTGTGATAAAATAAAAAATAAAATACAATATTAAAAAGGAAAGAAGCCAAACTTAATTTTAGATGTTACTTTTGCTCCTCCTATATACAGATGGGTGACAAAATAATACGAACACTCATGAAAAATGGTGAAAAGAGCAATATCTAGAAAAATACATGAGGAATTAACCTGAAACTGCAGGTGTGTAAACAGTATAGTATATGTTATATATTACCGTGAAGATTTTTTCCCGAAACCCCATAGGGGACTGTCAACAAATTAAAAAACAACGAATATCTTTTGAATAACCCTGTAAAAATTAATGCAGCAAAAGCGTTCAAACTCGAGATTATTAATAAGTGGCTTATTGTAATATACTGTGTGCATTTTTATGAAGATAGCATGTATACTCGTAAAGAAATTAAGGTTTTTATAAAAACAGTCCCAAATTTCTCCTAGTTTTTTGCTTATAATTTGCAGAGTCTTTAATATAAAAAAAAGTTCTTTTTCAGAAAATATGACAAACAACATTGTACATAACACTCTGCAGTCAGAATTAAAAAATAATAAAAATTGGATGAAAAATGAGCAGGTTTACTAAAAAATTTTTCACTGCGCATGCGCGAATGCAATCAAAATCTAATATGCATAATGTATTAACTAAGTATATAGAGCAACTTTTGTGAAAGTCTCAAAATCATAGCTTGAAAATTCTGTAAATTATCGTCGATAGAATAAGCTCGAAATCCGTTGTTCCCAAAAAGAAGCAAAAAGATGAGGGGTTGTATCAAATATCTGTTGATTAGTGCCAAGATAGCGTACACAGTATTGCACGTATATTTGGATACAACCCCTCATATTTTTGCTTCCTTTTGGTAATAACGGATTTCGAGCTTATTCTATCGACGATAATTTACAGAATTTTCAAGCTATGCTTTTGAGACTTTCACAAAAGTTGCTCTCTATACTTAGCTAATACATTATGCATATTATATTTTGATTGTATTCGCGCATGCGCAGTGAAACATTTTTTAGTAAATCTGCTCATTTTTCATCCAATTATTATTATTTTTTAATTCTGACTGCAGAGTATTATGTACAATTTTGTTTGTCATATTTTCTGAAAAGAACTTTTTTTATATTAAAAACTCTGCAAATTATAAGCAAAAAACTAGGCAAAATATGGGACTGTTTTTATAAAAACATTAATTTCTCTACGAGTATACATGGTATCCTCATAAAAATGAACACAGTATATTACAATAAGCCACTTATTAATAATCTCGAGTTTGAACGCTTTCGCTACATTAGTTTTTACATGGTTATCCAAAAGATATTCGTTCTTTTTCAATTTGTTGACAGTCCCCTATGGTGTTTCGGGAAAAAAATCTTCACAGAAATATATAACTTATACTATACTGTTTACACACCTGCAGTTTCAGGTTAATTCCTCATGTATTTTTCTAGATATTGCTCTTTTCACCATTTTTCATGAGTGTTCGTATTATTTTGTCACCCATCTGTATATATTTCGCATAGACTGCTCTCTTGTCTTTCAAAGGGGTATTTTCCTGTGAGTATGGTTTCTTGCTAGTTACTTCTATCGAGAGGCATTAAGTTCAGTGGTATTTTACATCGCTTCATACTTTAAATTAATAGTTTTAAAATTACAATGTTATTGAACAATCATTAATTTATCCAGTGCTTCTAAAAAAAAATTGCTTTCTTCATAAAGTGTATATATAAAAAGGCGAAGATAGAACGCCAAAAAGGGAAATTTCTATATTTTCTGGCAACTCTGTACTTTTAATGAAATGCAGTTTGAAGAAAATTAAAACTTTGTGCACTTTTATAGCGAATTGCCTGCTAAGTCATTCTATAAGGAGACATACAGGGTTAACAAAAAATATGTCACCATTTCAAAGGAATCAGAAGCATGTTCCACTGCTCCGATTGTGACGCATAAATTAAAATTACATATAACTGAAATAAATGACGAAATTAAAATTACATATAATTAAAATGATGCGCTTGCCATTTATAAAATTAAATTTTTGTGTTAATTTTTTTTTAAGTGTCGCTGCCGTACTCAAACAAATATTCATTAAACTTATACAATTTTAATGTCATATATGCCTTCAGATAAATATATCTAATATGCTACAATAAATGCTCAATATATCATTTATTGTAAACATTCTTCTGTAATCGCAAAACCATGCATTCGATCGCTGAATGCCGCAAACCTGGCCGAATATCTTGAAAGTAATGAAAAATACGTTCTTTCATATAGCACGTTGTTAATAATGAAAAAGGCATATTGAGCATTTATTTAAGCATATTAAGCATTTATGTGAAGGCATATTCCGTATAAAAATGTATAAAACTAACGTACAGTTATTTGATTACTACAGCGCGACCTCTTGGTAAATATTTGTACTGTTTTTTATTTAAGAAAGGGCAAGCGCACCATTTGTATTAATGGTAGCTTTAATTTTGTGAGCAGTAAGATCGCAGTCCAGAGCTTTCTTGAAACTAGTAACTTATTCCTTGCCAATCCTACTGTCATTGAGAATATCAAATCTGAACTTAAAATAAGTAGAAATTTCAAGTTTGGTTGATTACAAGAAACTATATAACTAATTTTCGGCTCAAATTATTTGTATAGTTGCTAAGAAATAATTATCAAATTTTATTGGATGCATCTAAAAAAACTACAGCAACGATATCTGATATTATAGTACACTTAATCAAGAATGCAATTTTGGATAATACTTTTAAACATATTTTGGAAAATAATACAATTTATAAAACAGTACAATTAAAAAACACTATAGGTTTTTTAAATACTATTTTTTGAAAACTATTGTTGTTCGTTTACAACAGTTATTCGAAAAAAAGAAAGTAAGTAATTAAATGAACTGAAACTAATTAAATAAAGAGAAGGTACACAGCAAAAAAAGTGTTGATTTTACAGTATAATACTGGCACCCCAGCTATCAGTATTATACCGTAAAATTAACAGTAATAAACAGTAAAATAAGCAGCTATACGCTAACACGCATGCGCGGCAGCGTATTATTGCTTATTTTACTGTTTATTACTGTTAATTTTACGGTATAATACTGGCAGCTGGGATGCCAGTATTATACTGTAAAATCTACATTTTTTTTTTTAAGTGTATGCATATACAATGAGCTACAAATTAAATAAGTTTTCCTATAACTTATTATATTTATTGACAAATTAAAATACGAATAGTCTAACTTTATTTACAGCTGAATATTTTTACAGTGTAGAGCAAATTTTAAACACCTTATTAAAAAATAAAAATTTTAAATAAGCCTTTCATACAATTATCATGCATTTAATTTACGAGGTTTTATAATAAACATAAAAAATAAGTTCATTTCATTATTTCGTGGAAGAAAAATTTAATAAAAACATTTCAATAACAAAGTAATTTTAATATCTCTCTTGAGATAAATATTATTACTTTATTCTAAAATTTAATGCATTCATTTTTTTTTTATTCTCTAAACTTAAAGCAAAGATCAATATTATTTTTACTTATTTTCAAAAATTTTATAAGATGTGCTTTATTTGATTATGTTAATAACATTTCATGGTTTATAGCTTAGAAACGTGGATTATTAGTTAGTATTTTAACTATAACATCATATCATAGATAAAATACTTTTATTGTTACAAAATATTTAATTTTGTATAAATTTACTTAACGTCCAGAGGTTATAAATTTCATTATTGATAATTAGATATTTTTTCAAGCATAATTCGTATTACTGACTCCTTATTTAGAAGAATAAACACAAAATACATTTACACTAAGCTAATTAGAATAGAAATGCAGGGCGCATATTTTTTCCACATATAAATTGCAGTAAATGTTATGATCTGCTTGCATATACACTACATAACACTCCATCACTCCGATATTATAGAAGAAGTTTTGAAAGGTCTAGGAAACGTATAATATTGTCCCTAATATTTTTATTCTGTCCCTTGATCATAGTTTATTTTCTTAATTTTGCACGTTTTGCCTTGAAACCTTTAAAGAGTTGTAAAAAAAAATATAACTAACCACAGACCCTCTGGAGAAGAAATTCTAAAGAAATAATAGAAGGCTTTTGTTGTACAGGTAGGCCTGTGCGCAGCCTAATGAACAACCACAACAAAAAGTTTTGAAAGGACACAGAAACGCCTAATGCTCTCTTTAGGATTTTTGTTAAATTACTAGATCATATTTTCATTTGTTAATTTGTACGCTTTACTTTGAAATATTTAAAGAGTTAAAAAAAATTACAACTGTCCACATAGCCTCTGGAGAAGAAAATTCTAAAGAAATAATTCATGGCTTTTGTCGTACAGGTAGGTCTGTGCGCAGCCTAATGAACAACCACAACAAAAGTTTTGAAATGACACAGAAACGTCTAATACTTTCTTTAGGATTTTTGTTCCATCACTTGATCATATTTTCTTTTGTTAATTTGTACGTTTTACCTTGAAATCTTTAAAGAGTTAAAAAAAAAATTACAATTGACCACATAGCCTCTGGAGAAGAGAATTCTAAAGAAATAATTCATGGCTTTTGTCGTACAGGTAGGTCTGTGCGCAGCCTAATGAACAACCACAACAAAAGTTTTGAAATGACACAGAAACGTCTAATACTTTCTTTAGGATTTTTGTTCCATCACTTGATCATATTTTCTTTTGTTAATTTGTACGTTTTACCTTGAAATCTTTAAAGAGTTAAAAAAAAATTACAATTGACCACATAGCCTCTGGAGAAGAAAATTCTAAAGAAATAATTCATGGCTTTTGTCGCACAGGTAGGTCTGTGCGCAGCCTAATGAACAACCACAACAAAAGTTTTGAAATAACACAGAAACGTCTAATACTTTCTTTAGGATTTTTGTTCCATCACTTGATCATATTTTCTTTTGTTAATTTGTACGTTTTACCTTGAAATCTTTAAAGAGTTAAAAAAAAAATTACAATTGACCACATAGCCTCTGGAGAAGAAAATTCTAAAGAAATAATTCATGTCTTTTGTCGTACAGGTAGGTCTGTGCGCAGCCTAATGAACAACCACAACAAAAGTTTTGAAATGACACAGAAACGTCTAATACTTTCTTTAGGATTTTTGTTCCATCACTTGATCATATTTTCTTTTGTTAATTTGTACGTTTTACCTTGAAATCTTTAAAGAGTTAAAAAAAAATTACAATTGACCACATAGCCTCTGGAGAAGAAAATTCTAAAGAAATAATTCATGGCTTTTGTCGTACAGGTAGGTCTGTGCGCAGCCTAATGAACAACAACAACAAAAGTTTTGAAATGACACAGAAACGTCTAATACTTTCTTTAGGATTTTTGTTCCATCACTTGATCATATTTTCTTTTGTTAATTTGTACGTTTTACCTTGAAATCTTTAAAGAGTTTAAAAAAAAATTACAATTGACCACATAGCCCCTGGAGAAGAAAATTCTAAAGAAATAATTCATGGCTTTTGTCGTACAGGTAGGTCTGTGCGCAGCCTAATGAACAACCACAACAAAAGTTTTGAAATGACACAGAAACGTCTAATACTTTCTTTAGGATTTTTGTTCCATCACTTGATCATATTTTCTTTTGTTAATTTGTACGTTTTACCTTGAAATCTTTAAAGAGTTAAAAAAAAATTACAATTGACCACATAGCCTCTGGAGAAGAAAATTCCAAAGAAATAATTCATGGCTTTTGTCGTACAGGTAGGTCTGTGCGCAGCCTAATGAACAACCACAACAAAAGTTTTGAAATGACACAGAAACGTCTAATACTTTCTTTAGGATTTTTGTTCCATCACTTGATCATATTTTCTTTTGTTAATTTGTACGTTTTACCTTGAAATCTTTAAAGAGTTAAAAAAAAATTACAATTGACCACATAGCCTCTGGAGAAGAAAATTAAAAAAAAATAATTTATGGCTTTTGTCGTGCAGGTAGATCTGTGCGCAGCCTAATATATATATATATATATATATATATATATATATATTGTACAGCCGGTAAAAGAAAAGCAGCAACAACAAAATACCCCATACATTTTAGTTACGAAATTGCCCGATAAAAATTTAAATAACCTTTCGACTGGAAATTGTGTATTCTTTTAACTTATGTTAATAAAATAAGATTAGCCATCTTCATACTGTAATTGTACCAAACTCTCCAATTTTCAATACGAACACCTAATTTTGGCATCATACTTGGATGGTTATGTAAATTTTGGTATCCTTAGGCTACCAAAAGGGAAGACATTCAATCAAATAGTTTAGAAATGATGAATGTTTAAAGTTTGTAACTTCTGATATTTAATTCATTTGTAATCACTGCAAATTAAATTGCAATGAGGGTAGTTTTTTAAACATAACTCGAAAAGAACAAGGTGGAATGTGGTGATAGTTTAGATTTGCATATCCGAGTCTTCTAGAAATAGATTTATATTAAAAAAGTCATAGGTTACAAGTCATATTTTTTTTAATTCGAAAGTATACATTTCTTTTAAAATTAATTTTCGAAAAAAAAAATGTGAATCGTAACATATGAATTTTGTTAGAGAAATCGATTTCTAGCAGCTTTGTACACTGCAAAAAAATTACTGGCAGCTGCGATGTCAGTATTATACTGTAAAATCAACATTTTTTTTTTTTTTTTTTTGCAGTGTATAGGCGAATGTAAAATTGCAACTCAATCCACCGAGTAGTTTTCGAGTTATGGTTTAAAAAACTGCCTCATTGCAATCTGTTTTGCAACGATTACAAACGAATTTAACATTATGAGTTCCAAACTTTAAACTTTCATAATCCCTAAACTGCTTGACCAAATGTCTTCCCGTTCAGTATCCTGAGGTAAAATTAATCGAAAAAGCCAAATAGGATGTTATAGTTAGATGTTTGTATTGAAAATTTCAGAATTTGGTACAATTGCATTATGAAGACCACCCTAAGTTTATTTTCTTTAACATACATTAAAAAAAGACGTAATTTCTAGTCAAATAGCAATTTTCATTTTTCTTTTCTCTGACAATTTGAAGATTGAAATATATGAGGTGTTCTCATTTTTTTTTTTTTTTTTTTTTTTTTTGGCCGACTGTATAAAGACATAGCGAGAGAGAGAAGAGAAATAGAGAATAGACAAACAGGGGAGATATTTTTTAAAAAGAGTACATATTTATATTCACTAAAACAAGATATTATAATAATGATTTTTTATGTGAAAAATATTTTAACCTATAAATGTGAGATTTACAAAAAATAAGTTAAAATGTTATATGTAAAACACTTTCCAAAATTTAACTAGAATTTACGAGTTGCTAATTTTCATAATGTGATTTTCGATTGACCATTATATAATAACAGAAATTCTCGAGTTCTAATAAATTATCTTTGCTACAAAATCAGTCTCGTAAAACAGATTATGAAAACAGTATAACTATATTATTTATTTTATATATTTGTCTGGATAATTCTAAATGTTTTATAAATTTATTTTTGTTTTTAATAACATAAGGTAAAAGTGCTTTATACTTCTAACACATTATTACCTGTCGCATTTTGATATTTTATATAATCATAAGGCAATACTTATTAATATTCAAATTAAACAAATGCAATTATGTTTCATAGAATAAATTTACTAATTAGATTACGACTATTTCACCAGGAAATTTTACGGATTTTTCTGGTGTGAATAATATGAGAAATAAATTTGTAATTGGTTTTTACATTCATTATTCGTTGTAATTTATTGTACAATACTTTTTGTTAAAACCAGGCAAGAATAATTATAATTCTGATAACAAAAATTCCTCCAACAAAGCTTATCGATTTGTCTTTGTCCGCAAAAAGTTAACAGAACTAGGTAATTAGTTGGGCACATTGAAAGATAGTTATAATTAATTAGTTGTTTAAAACATTTTTTTAATTAAACTAGTAATAGTTTATCAAAAATTTATAATAAACAGTACTTTATGTGTCTATTTATAGAATATTCAAAGTGATGTAGCATTATGCGGAAATTTTATATTTCGTGGAGAAAATAAACAAATAAATATTGGATTCCAGACAAAAAAAAAAAAAAAAAAAAAAAAGATTTGCGTTTAATTTACGCTAAATTAATTGAAATAATTTACTTTGTTTTTATATCGGCTAATTGTACTTTTAGTTAAACACTGCCGCTTTGTTGTGGACGAGAATAATGTGAATAAATTTATCTAAAAACTTTTTTCGCGAACTTGACTGCCAAATAAAAGACTAAAAAATGCACAAAGTTCATTTAAAAATTAATTTAAATGATGGTGATAAAGATTTTCCTTTTTAAGTTAATTTTTAAAAAAGCAGCTTCTGTCATATGCCTTTGTGTGTATATGCTTGTTAGTGTGTAAATACCTTATTTTTCGATGTATAAGTCGACCCTTTATTTTTAACTCAAAAATGGATTTTTGTGTCTATTTGGTGTATAAGTTGATCCCTTAATTTACTCAATTTATTATCTTTTTTTTAATTTATTATTGAATGTATTGAAACTTCAGATTGGATACGAATTTGAAAACGTATAGAAATTTTCTCAGAACTTTGTGAATATAAGGGGATGAAGAGCATTTGGATTTTCAGATTGATAATTTTCAAGATCAGTGGTATGTGAAAGTTAAATCCTTTTTCGTATTGATATTTTTTGCTTACAAAAATTCAAAATTATAGTGATATATAAGGTGATTGCTCTCGTCGTTGATCAACCAATTATTTATCCTATCCAATAAAATCATTTAAGAACGTTTATACTGCGTAATATACACTACTTAACGCGTATGATCAACTTCTTTATAATAGTTAATTAATTAACAGCAACTATTAACTAATTATCAACTATTAGCGAAACTTGACTTTTTACACTTAGAACACAACCAGGAATTAACGATACACCGTAGACGAATTTGCTATACACAATTTTATTCAACATTAAAAAATCAAAATCTTTATTTGAACACAATTTTATGGTGAGCAGGGCAAACGAGGGGATCTCTTGAAACCGAAATTATTTTTAATTGTTCAAATACCGGTGCAATAACCCTACTTTTATTTATTTAGTTCATTTTATAGTTATATATATTTATAGAAAATAACAGCAATAATTTTTAATTACTGTGCAATATATCTCAGAAAATGATAAATTTTCTAGGTCATAATGATCGATATGTGAAAAGATTGATCGTGTAGCTATCCCTACAGTTACAAATCACGATCATCAGATGTCTGAGTTTATATCCGATGTGTAAGGTGACCTCTCAATTTTCTTTGCGCCTTGGTGGTTAAAATGCAACTTCTCTCTCCCGCAATTGTCTCATAAACTCCAGAAAGGATTTGAATGAAATCTTTTACACTACAATTCTAGTTCACCAAGGAAAATGTTAAGCTAAAATCAGTCATCGTATAGTATATAGTTTTTTTTTACACCAAAACTGAGTTTAAAAAAAAATCATGATTGCCTAATGTTAGTCAAACATGAGTGATGCTGAAAACTAGAGTGTCTTTATAAATAAAAGTTTGGCCACTTACGAGCAATAAGATACCGCTTGTCAAACTTGTTCAGACAAGTATTGCAATGTTATGAGGAGAGGATTATCAGAGTTTGGACAAAAAAAATCAGTCAGAGTAAGCCATCTGTGCATCTGTCGCTGCTCTTATTTATAAAGGCACTCTACTGGAAGCAACATAGATTGAAATGAATTTGGATAAATAGATAATTTTTATTAATACATGCCGTTTTTAATTTTAAACAGCCTGGATATGTACTTAGATGTAATTTAGACTGTATATTCTCAAAATATATATTTAGCAATTGTTTATTAATACAGATGCAGATTTTCTATTAAAAGAAATTTAGACACCTAAATTAAAAGGTCAGTAAAATTATCATTTGTATTGCTCATCATATGCAAAGAAATTTAAATGGAATTATCATTTTTTTCTTTATCTTGATACGTTCTCTGTTAGTTTTATTCCTTAAATTCAGTGTTATAATTTTTCGCCAATTTCTGATACAATATTGATATTTTTACTTTTTTATTTTCTTACTAGTTTAATAAATATGATGCTTGAAGACTTAAGAAACTTTAAACTTCAGAAATAAGTGTGACATTACTATCAGTTGGAAATTCAAACACAGAAAATCCCTTTAAAAATAGAATTATTCATTATAACTGATCTAATAACTCATGAAATATATGGATGTGAAATATAATATTTGAAAGCTTGATAATTAGTTTATGTAAACTGTGTGAAAGTGAATCACGTTGTTAATATTTTCTATTTAATAATTTAAATCTTATTTAAAAATTGAATTAATTATTCGGACTGTGAAGAATGTTTACAAGTATTTTTTTTTCTTTAAACAGATAACTTACAATAATTTATCCTATTTAATAGGCTAACTTGTATTTAAAAGGAGAAAGCCCAGACAGGCATGTGTTTTTGCTGCATGTGCTCAAAATACATTTGGCTTTTTTAATGTGTGCTTAAAAATTCCCATGCAGTTTTTCTACAAAATAAAATTTTTGTTTCAGAAATAAAAGCCTGCAAAAATGTTAGTAATACACTTCGTCATGCCTAATTGATATTTGTTTTTTAAACGTTGATACGTAAGTTTTAATTTCATTCAAGTCTAATTCAGTGTTCTATTTTTTCACCTATTTTAAGCACACTATTGGTATTATTAATTTTTTTAATTTTCCAATTAAACATATTATTGGATAAATATATATGAGATGCGATGACTTAAAAAACATTTGTAACAAACCTTAAAAATGAATTATTATAACTGAAGGAAAAAACTTGAAGAGATTTTAAAGGGAACAAAAATGTATCATAATATCTCCTAAAGAGGATATTTTAAAATAATTTATATGTAAAAGGCACAAGAATGCATAAGCCTGAGGAACTTTAGTTTTTTATACATACATACCATTAATTACATCTGCATACATAATCAAATTTTCTCAAAAATGGGCATGAAATTTCACTTTCTAACTATTCATAATATATGGATTTTAAATATATGTTTGATATGTTTGAAAGCTTAAAACATACTTTGAAGAAACTGTACAAATGTGTACCTCATTGTTAATATTTTCTGTTAAGAAATTTAAATATTAACTTTGTTTTAAAATTGAATTAATCATTCTGGCTGTAAAGAATGGTTACAATGGCTCTTAAAAAAGGGTAATATACAATAATTTACCAAAAGAAGAAATTTCATTTAGTAGGATAATTTGTATGTTAAAGGGGAAAGATCAGACATATGGGAGTTAACAAGATTAAACAAAGATGCGAGCACTTTAATTTTGTAAGTCTTTGGCTTCACTAGGGCATTCTGAAGCCAAAGATTAAAAAAACCCTTACAGGTTGCTTTGTCTTGAGGAAATCTATTTGTATGCAAATGTTTCTCTTTGTTATTTTTTTGCTCTTATTTTATTTAATTTAGTGAAAGCAGCGAAGAGAAAGCGCTAGTCTCTGAGGATTAATCAGTATGTCCTAATGTCGAATTCATTTTCTTTCCATAAAATCGAAATGAAATTTTTGAGAAAAATAAATTAATATCAGCTATATCCAACAACATGCTGCACTTAAATTAATATTATTTGAAGTGAAAATTCTTCTGTTTTAGTTATTGATGAAGACTAAATATTTTTCATTATATTTATTGAAATTAGAAATTTTGAGAGATTTGAATTAATATCAGCGGTATAAAATAGCATGATGTACTTACATGAAATATTCGATTATTTAGGTGTTTTCAATAACTTACTATACATTATTATATTGCTTAAAAGTATAAAGCATTATTTATCTAGAGATTTAAAAAATATTCAATATAAAATTTTTGTACTTTTATAGATTTTGTCCAATTAATGCTGTGTTTAAGGAGCTATGTATCAATGTTGAGCGTAATCGATTACTTTTGTAATCAGATTAAAGTAATCGTAATTTCAAGTAATAATTATTACACCACAATACCTTTAATTATGATTACTAGTAATTATCAATCATGATTACAGTAATTCTTAATCATGATTAAGTAGATTATAAGAATCTGAAAGGAAATTTGTGAATAAATTTTTAGTTACCGTTTCTTATAATTCGGACAATGGAGGGTATGCGCGTTTTAAAAGACATTCAGTAGCTCTATTCTTTACACAAATGTCTATCTAAATAAAACTTGTTTGGATTACAGATAAAATTCGCTGAAAAATATTGAAATAAAAATTAAATTATTCCCATTTTCCGATAATTTTCTTTTACAAAAATTACGTTTACAATCACCTTCCTCTTCCCCGAAAAATACATCGTTCATCGTCAGCTATTCCGCACAGCCACTTTGAAATATGAGGTTGAATACATTATTCTTAAATGTATAACCTCTCTTAATGATTTTACATTTTATCTTAAATATTTGAAAAATATACTTTTCACTCACTATACCAATTAATATTTAACTATTGTTCATACAAATTTTTAAGAGGAAGTCCATGCGGAATTATGTTTACAATATGCGCTTTTTCAAATAAATTGATTTTGTTTGTAAGACCCTGCATTGTTTTGTTCATATCTCAGGTTGCCAAAGAAATGAGACGGAGCTGTTTTCCGAACTTTACAATAATCATTTATAACCTAATCATGTAATCATGTTTAGGATTGCAAATTATTAATCTATAATCATTTAAAATGTTTTTTAATTAATCTTTTAATCTGTAATCTTGATTAATGATTACAAAATGTAATTGTAATCTGTAATTGTTAATATGATTATACAAGGGGCCGTCGGAAAATAAGTTTCCCCTTGCGACTGTAGACAGAGGTGTGTATGAAAGACAAAAAATGTAATGAGACATTAAAGATGAAACATAACTTTATTTTTCCGCATAAGTACCAAGTACATTGAGACATTTGTCATACCGCTTTATAAGCTTCAAAAAGCCCTCCAGGAAAAAATCAGGGCTTTGCATACGGATGAAGCGTTGAACGGCTATGGGCGAAAGACGACACAGCAGGTGAACGCGAACGTGTAAGACACCGATACACCATTGGGTAAAGATCAACCACAATAACAGCGCTATCTGCAAGAACGCCATCTGCTTGATCGCAGTCGACCTCTACCCAATGGTGTATCGGTGCCTTGCACGTTCGCGTTCACCTGCTGTGTCGTCTGCAACAGCGCCATCTGCGCAGGCACTGCAAGAGCGCCATCTGCTTGATCGCGGTCGACCTCTACCCAATGGTGTATAGGTATCTTGCACGTTCGCGTTCACCTGCTGTGTCGTCTTTCGCCCATAGCCGTTCAACACTTCGTCCGTATGCAAAGCCCTGATTTTTTCACGGAGGGCTTTTTGAAGCTTATAAAGCGGTATGAAAAATGTCTCAATGTACTTGGTACTTATGTGGAAAAATAAAGTTATGTATTATCTTTAATTTCTCATTACAGTTTTTGTCTTTCATACACATCTTTGTCCACAGTCGCCAGGGAAACTTATTTTCCGACTGCCCCTCGTATTTTTCCCAACACTGCTATACGTGCATTTGGATTGCAAGAGTCAAAATACAGTTGGAATTTTCATTAAATGTTTCATAACAACAAAATACTTCTAATATTTGAGTATCACCATTTTCGAATAGACACATTCACTGTATTTACAAACTTAAATTTTCGATTAGATAAGTCTTTCAGTCTCGGTTAAAACTCTATGGAATAAATATGGGGAACACTTGCAAGAGCTGCATATTCTGGTGGAAAGCAATACAATTCCACAAGTAAACTCAAACAAACATTTTTTTTTCGGTGGCGTACTATCGGCATGCACTACTTGACGAAAATCACTAATTCATAAAAAAAATTATGAAGTGATTCGGAAAAAAGAGGAAAAATTGCCTAACAAAAGAAATTTTATAGATGTATTTCATTGGGTGGATTACTCATTTTGCAATACTCATTTTTCATATATTGCTTTCAGTTTTGTAACTATATTTTCTAAAACTTTTTGGTCATGATAATTTGTTTTTATATGAGTTTGTTGAAATTACTACTTAATATTCTAATGTAATAACAAAATATAAATCTTAAAATTTTGGGGTGGAGCAATCATTTTTCAACGTATTTCACAAACTATTCTCATCTTATAAATAAAACTATGAGGGAAAAAGTCAATCGAACCTATGCAAATCTGACGTCACAGGTCTCATAATTTATCAACTCAAATTCAGTAAAATGGCTGAATTAATTGCTTTTAAACTTTGTACACACACTGTAAAAAAAAAGCAGTAAATTGTCCAGTTATTCGATCAGTTTTATAGATAATCGTTACTTAACTGCAATCTTAATCGATCCTGAGTAATGCTGATAAAAATATGTTGCAAACTGTCCAGTACTTCAAAAGTTTAACGGTTGAATGACTGGAGAGTTTGAAGCAGATTTTTAACAGTGAATGAGACCACTTTAAAGTGTAATGAATTAACCGTTATTTGCAAAAATAGTTGAATGACTGGACAGTTTGAAGCAGATCTTTAAGAGCGCGGGTGGATTATAACCGAGAAATGAGCATGGACTATTTTTGTGTCATTTAAGCATATAGATTTTCGATATTTTTAAAATTTCCTTATTTGAATGCAGGAAAATTGACATCTTTCATACAAAATGTTTTTTATTTTAAATATTCTGATGCCATAGAAAATGAGCAAAATAAATTACGTATCTTCCACTCATTTCCCGTTTATAAGTATAAAATCATTGCACTGTATAGTGAAAAAGTTTGTATTTGTTTAAAAATACATTTTTTATCATATTGTTCGGATCTTTATTACAATAAAACAACAAAATATTTAATGTTAGAACTTATAAAATGAAAATAGGATGGAACGAATTCATTAAATGCGAATATAGTGCATTGCGTCTAATACATGTTTTTCATTGAACATGACGTCATTTCTACCTGATGAAAATTTTCCACAAAACTTTCATTAGGTATTGGAAGTTTTAAAAATGAGGTGAAACGTGGCGCTATGCTGCTTAAGTATCTAAAAAACGTTTAGATCATCAAATGATTCACCACCAGATTCACCCCATCCCGGTTTCGATAACATTCAGCTTAGCATCATCAGTG
This sequence comes from Maratus michaelseni, assembly GCA_963931845.1. Lineage (NCBI taxonomy): Eukaryota > Metazoa > Arthropoda > Arachnida > Araneae > Salticidae > Maratus > Maratus michaelseni. The sequence continues at coordinate 313,411,463 of OZ007589.1, read as the reverse complement.
GTATATTGAAAGTGTTTGCACATTACAGACGCCAATCTGCAATCGGCAGACATGATTATGGAGCTAATTGATGTATTTTAGCGAGTACAGTTTGGTGTATGATTATAATAAGATTTCTTTTGTGTATGCGTGTAGCAAACATTTAATGGTAGCCTAAATGATTCCTCAAATTTAGTGTCAACATCGGGAGTGGACGAATAACTGCAATAAAACTGTACATTATCACTCCACTTAAACTGCACGGAAATCAGGAAAGTCAAATGAAAATATTGAATTACATAGAAAGAGAGAGAAAGCGAAGTTTATATGAACAATAAAATGTATAAGCAAATTTAAAGGAAAATAATACAAAAATGCAAAGCAATTCAGATGAAAATTGAAAGGCATGGTGAGCTAGGGGAAAAAATTAGGATACCATTAATAATTATAGAAAAACATTACAATAATTAATTTAATTTTCAGTAAACCACACTCTCTAAAATACGCTGTAAAGAATCCATCTATACATGATTAATAGAAACACCTAATCCTCTTAAAGCGTGAGAACAGATTCTTCCAAGGTGATCCAAGAAATGTGTTTCCAAAGCGGGTAGCCTTTTATGATCAAGAATCGATCATAACCAATCTTCCTTTTAAAAGGCGCCGGCCAGAACAAAGCCACTGAACTCTACGTGTGATGTAAAAAATTCGAGAACAGAGTGTTGTTACTGTCCGAAAGTGAAACAATCAGATATGACGGAGTCAACCAATGATGATAGAGTTTGAGAATGATATCATTTTCTTACCTTCGGATAGGGCGGGTTAAGTTCCTCCTGAATTTAATTTCATAAAGAGAATGAGATGACTCTAGGAGATTCAGTTCCAGAAAAGTTTTGGTAAATAGTAACATCTGGGTTTTGGAGCTGGGTGATTTCCAGAGAAATTTTGGGAATGTGTAAGAGATCGGGTTTGAGCTGGAAGAGTTAAGAATTAGGAACTCTGATAGGTATATGAGGTATCTCACCTAAAATACTTACTGAGAAATAGTCTCATGAAACGACCTCGATAAAAATTGTGAATACTTTGTAAAGGAATCAATTTTAAAATTAATTGTGTTCGCCCTATTTAAGAACTTTTGATGAACGGTACGGTTATTTTTCACCAGGACAATATTAACATTAACATTAATAGTCTGCATCTATTTTAGAAAATTTCTTATTGAACACTGGACTTCTAAACTGAGAGCTAATGCCAAAGAGATAAAAGACTTATTCCTATAAACTCTCATCGCCTTTCATGAAAACTGTCAATATAAGTTGAAGGACTCCCAATATTTCTTTTTTATTTGTTATTATTACTTTAGTTAATCCAGAAACATTAATTATTTTCAAAAAATTTGATTATTATTTAAATGGAAGCAGTTGCATGTCACTCGCGACTAATCAGTCTATTATTGATATGCGATTATTTAAAACGCCAATTGACTATAAACCCGATTATGAACTTTTCCTAATTAAAACATTAACATTAAATAACATTAAAATGACAAAAAAGAAATAAAAAATAAATCTGCAATTCACAACCGCCATTACTGTTTCAAATTGATATTTTCTTCTATAGGCCTATGAGAAATTAGCATGGCATATATAACTTCACGTCACCAGCAGCCATTATGTGACGTCATCTTTCGCTGGCGTATAATAAAATTTTAAAAACATCGAAATTGTGAACGACATTTCCGCTGTAAGTTCATGAGTTCATGATGCTATTGCACAAGCCAAGTAATACTGAAAGTTTCAGTAATACACGGAAATTGATGAAATTCATTATATTGGGGCATATGTTCAAGTATAGAAATACTTATAGTATAGTTAGTACAGCGCCGAGTCTAACCGCGAGTAGGCGGCATAATGTATGCAATTTCTGGAGTTACCATGTATTTTTCTTACAGTAACCCAATAAATAACATTTTTACCATATGTGTAGTGTTCGTTGTATTTTGATGTGATTAATACGTACAACCATTTGTTTCATTAGTAGCTATGGAATTATTTTCTCTGTAATATATATTGGGTCTATGCATAATTCTGTAGCGAAAAACGGGTAAATTTCAAACGCAAAATATTTATGAAAAAACAATTTTAATCAATCAAATATGTTCCATTCTGTTCAATAACTTTCTGCCATCTATCTACGACCTTCATTATTTCTCTTTCATAGAAATCCTAAGATTTTTGGGCAAAGAAGTCATCCAAGTAGTTTTTGAGGACGCCCAGAGAACTGAAGTTCTTGTTATTTAAATTGTTCTGTAGGGCCCGAAACAAGTGATAGTCTAAAGGTGTAAGATCTGGACTATACGATGAGTGAAACAAAACATCTAATCTAAGCCGCTATAACTTTTCCCGGGTAATCAGAGAAAATAATACCATGCGGTGGTAGAACACAACACTCTTTCTGGTCGCCAATTCGGGCTGCTTCTGTTTGATTGCTCGCTTTAATTTGTCCAGTTGTAAGCAGTAATTGGTCGAATCAATCATTTGGTTGGGTGGTAGCAGCTCATAATAGACGATTCCCTTCCTATACCACAAGATGCAGAGCATGATTCAGAGCATGAAAGGTGTAATTCAACCTTTGCGACCGTCTGAGCAGTATTTCCACGCTTTGACCACGAACTTTTTCGACTGACATTATTGTAATCAATCCATTTTTCATCACCAGTGATCATCCGCTTCAAAAATGGTTTGTTTGTATGGCATTTGAGCAGCGAGTAACAAGAACTTCAGTTCTCTGGGCGTCCTCAAAAACTACTTGGATGACTTCTTTGCCCAAAAATCTTAGGATTTCTATGAAAGAGGAATAATGAAGGTCGTGGATAATGGCAGAAAGTTATGGAACAGAATGGAACATATTTGATTGATTAAAATTGTTTTTTTTCTAAATATTTTGCGTTTGAAATTTACTCGATTTTCGCTATGGAATTATGCATAGACCCAATATTAAAACCTAAATAATATGATAAATTATAACTCAAATTATTTGAGAAATCGTTATCGAAATAAAAATATCTACTTTTTTGAGTGTAAAATTAAAATTATTTTTCTAAATATACCAATATTTTTTCTTCATGCTTCTAAAAGTTTGTGATTTTTTTTCATAACGTACAGAAAATAAAGCTTTATTGCTAAAAGTAGCCATTTTAATCTTCCAAACAAACTGATATCATGAATTCAAAAATAACAAAGTAAACAAGCAAACAAAAATACAGTGCCCTTTTCTTAGGGAGCCATACTCAAAAGTGGATATTTCTTATCATCCTCTCTTCACGCTTCTCTCTTTCTAAAAAGACATGCTTTGCTCTTTTTCTTTTACTTATTTCACGATATCCATAATTCATAGGCTTTTACTTTTTTGGAATTAATTTTCTGACTTTTAGCTTAACATTTATTTCTCTACTCTTGGGGATTTTCAAAGAATGTGAACAAGCAATTTTGTGGAAGGTATGGTAGAGCATCGGGAATTTTGTTCGATATAAAAGAAAATCCAGGAAAATTTTATAACGAAAAGGATTAATTTGTCTGTTGAAAGTTTTTATTTTTATTTTTTTCCAACGTTTATGATGGAAAACTTTACAATTCGTTATAAGGCAAATCACAACTCTTTCTGGTTAATTTTTCCGTAGATTAGTAAAGATAAAATAGTTAGAGCATTTCTTATTGAAAATGATCAGTTCAACATGTATAAATATGTTATAGATTTATATAAAAAGTTTTAGTTACAGCATTGTCAATAGGTGGTAAATAGGAATTAATAAATTGGGCTATTTTTCAACAAAAAGAAATTTTAGCAAAATGCTTTAACCCTTTGAGGGGCGGTGATATATATTATATACCACCTAATTTTAATCCAATTCAAACCAGAAACTTTTAATTAAATTTTACTTTTTCAATTTTGACGAGACAAAGTTGAAAAATTGCTTATTCTTATTTTGAACTAAATTCTTTCCTAAATTCCGGTGGGAATTCAACGTTACAGGAGCACAAGTGCTTGCCCCTGAAAGGGTTAAAACTTCTACTGGCACTTCCAAAAAGTATTTAAGGGTACTCTCAATTTGACTCAATCACAATATTAAAAAAAATTGAAGTTGGTTTAGCGGTATTTCTTTTTTTTTTAACATTAGATTTACAAAATCTTTAGCCCCCCCCCCCTAAAAAAAACCCCTGTAAATAAATAAATAAATCTATACTAATAAAATAAAGTTTCGTTCTGTGTGTGTTTGTGTGTGTCTGTGACTGTCTGTCAGTTGGTGATAGCTAGGAAAGTCTAGGGCACCTAGAAGTCTGAAAATTTTGGACAGGAAGTCCAATGGTTCTTCTGGTGCATCTGAGTCTCAAAATTCTAATATTTTAATAATTAACCAAAATATTAATTAAAAACTTATCAATAACTTATCTCCTTCTTTGCGAGCCAGCTTTCAGCACTCGCGCATGTCCAGAACCCTATTTACGACAGCAAACGAGAATGAAAAACCATTTAAATGAAGAATGCTTTTGTTTCGCAATTCTGTTTTAACTTCTATCAACTAAACCATTTGGGTTATTTTAAAACGAAAAATATATTCTGAAATAACGTACGCTTACGTCTCAAATGCCACAATCAATTCGAGAAAAAGAGACTGATGTTAACGCTTTGAAAAACATTTTTGAAAAAGGGTCGTGAAATGAATGTCGGCTGGTGAATGTTTTCCCCCTTACGACAACGCCCCTCAAGAACGCAATTTTAGAGATACAGTCAAACCAAACAAATGGTCTTAAAGCTAAAATCTTCTTCTAATCGGTGTAATTAGAGTTTTTCAAAATACGAATCTTAATCCTTTCAAAAATAGTGGCGAACGCAGGTCATTTCGCGCCTCACGAGACTTTTTTTTCTTACGCTAAAAGTTACTAAATATTCGTATTTCGACACAATATTTTTAGAGCGTTTTAGTACACCAGATTTACATCACCTACAATAATTTCGAAACATTCTGACGAGAAAAAATACCAAAAAAAAAAAAAAAAATCTGAGAAATTTTTGACGAAACCCCATAATAACGAGGTATTTCTATGCGGTCACGCTCAGCTTCGAGTAACGTTTTCACTATTTAATATACATATATTTTCACATAATTTTATAGATCACTTGGAAACAGCTATATTTATAAACGACTAAAATTTCAGAGAGTTCGGACGACAAAAACTATTTTTTTATGTTAACGAACACGCGCGAACCCCCCCCCCCCCCCCAAAAAAAAAAAAAAAAAGTGAGAAGAAAACATATTTATTTTAGAACCGGGTAACAATATTTCTGACGTAATTTTTACATGGGATGTAAAACCGTTATATTTATAACCATTAAAATTTTCAAAGCGTTTGGACAGAAAAAGATATTTTTTTTAAACCATGAAACGACCCTACGTTAGAAAAAGAAGAAAATGCTTTTTACGAGTACTTTTATCACTAATTATCAGTATTTTTTCGCGATTTTGTTATTAAAAAAATAGATTCATACAAAATTGGGTTAAAAATATAAAATATAAATTTGGGGATCATTTAAGGTTTTATCACGGGCCCTGGCAACGCCGGGCGGGTCAGCTAGTATATATATATATATATATATATATATATATATATATATATATATATATATATATATATATATATACCTTTAAAATCACAAAATAACATACAAGTTCTGATAACAAAAGTAACCGAATCTCTTAAAGATCACGTGTAATAAGGATCAGGGTCCATAAGCCGTGTTTTTGGCCCATGTAATGGACCAAAATTCAATTTTGTTATACTGACTTAATTATTTAATTTTTTAATATTAGAAGGTTTATCCTGTACGATTTCAACAATAGTTTTTGCATTTTGTTCGGATTTATATGACTTACACAAGCTCAAAGTTCGTATTATTCTTAGTTTTTTGATGAAAAATACGCAAGTTTTCCTAATTTTACCTCAATTATTTATGTGAGCGCAATCGTGCAACACTTTCTTCTTTAGATATATTATAAAATACGTCAAAATGTATAATATATGTAAAAATAAAAGTGTTGCAAAGCGGCACTCATAGTAAAATATTAAAAAATATATTAAAAATTGATGTAAAATTAGGAGAAATTGCGTATTTTTCATCAAAACTACGAACAGTACGAACTTTCAGCTGGTGTAAGTTATATAAAATTGCAAAATATATTTTTGAAATCGTACAAGATAAACCTTCTAACATTAAAAAGTGAAATAATTAAGTCAGTATAACAAAATAGAATTTTAGTCTTATTTCATGGGCCAAAAACACGGCTTATGGACTGTGATCCTTTTTTACATAATTGTTATAGTAAATATATATATATAAAGAGAAAAGACACACATATATGTACACAGTAAAAACTCCATAACGCACATTCCCAAATAGCGAACAATTCTTTTCAATCCACAACACATACATATTTGTATACTTATATACCTGAAAAGAGGAAACGTTCGAATAGTGGACAAATTCCGCAGTCCCGAGGTAGTTACTATTGAGAAAGTTTATATATACATGTACTTTTAAAACGATATTTAACTTTCATTGAATTAGAATACGATTACTATATCGCAAATGTAAATTTTTCTAAGAATACATTTAACGAATGACAGTATAATACATGAAAATTAGATTGTACACTAATAATGTTGGATAAAATTCTATAATCGATGCGTGATGTATAGTATTTACTAGTCTACATAATTGTTAAATGTATAGTTAATATATAACTAGATTCGTGAATTAATAACATTGCTTTTAGTCGCCATAATCCGTTATAACATAAATAGCTAACCTGATGCTACAATAAAATTGTTTATGTGAAAGAATTAATCATCATTATATTATGGAAACTTTAGATATTTCAGACCTGGCATGCAGCTATAATTAAGTCGGAAAAGAAAAACAAAACTCTTTTCCGGAATGCTTTTCCGGTAGCGTATGAATTTAATTTTCTGAACAGTTATTTTAAGCGTTTATTGGAAAAATATTCAAATATACTATAAGAGTACATAAGGAAAACACACAAAAACGGGTAAATAAGTAGCATTATTTTAAGAAGAATCCGTTTAGTATGTAAATTTTTTTCTTTGTTATACATATTAATTTAACTTTTATTATTTAGAAAATGCAGAATAGTAAAGTCCTAAAGACTTTTAGGAATTAATAAGTGACCCTAAACGAGTAAGCCTGAAAATAATACGAATAATTCAGTATAATATACACTAAAATTTCTTAATAACAGACACCTCGGAACCACAGAATTTCTGCGCTATTCAGAGGTAAAAACATATAAAAAATATGTGTTCGGGATTGAAAATGTGTTCGCTAAATTGAGGTGTTCGTTATTCGTGAGTGTCCATTATGAAGGTTTGATTTATATACTTTTAGAGTATATTAACTACTAATTTTCAAATAAATTAGCATGTTTTATACTTTTAGTATATATTTAGTATATATTATTTTTCAAATAATTAAAATATATGAAACAATTGTCTGATGTTAAAGTAAAATTGCTTTGAGAAGATAATTTATCAACGTAACCTATGACAAAGTTAATTATATTTTTAATTTTGAATAAGACCGATTTGAATGCATTTAAAATTATATATATATATATATATATATATATATATTAATTCAATATATTATGTATCATTCAATAAATATACACAGGGTTTGTCCGTAAAGTAATGAGACTGGGTCTGGTAAATATTATTTATTGATCCGATCGGTAGATATTGTTAAAATTCTTCAAAATAGTCTCTTTGAGCGTCGATACACCGCTGCACACGCGATTCCCACGCTGCAAAGGCTCCCTGGAATTCAACTGCCGTAACCTTTTTTAGAGACTCTGTGACAGCCCGTTGGATGGTGGGAACATCTTCGAAACGATGACATTTAAAGCTTCTCTTGAGCTTTGGGAACAGGAAAAAGTCTCCCGGATTCAAATCAAGGCTGCGACAAGGTTGCAACCCCTATCCGGACCAGGTAGGTGGTCACAACGAAGGCGGTGTGGGCCGGAGTGTTGTCATGGTGAAGATTCCATCGATCGGCAATCTCCAGTCGTTTCCGTTTAACGGCTCTATGCACTCATAGGACGGCCGGAGTACAGGAGATTTTTTACTTTGGCCACATTTTCGCACAAACTACTCGTTGAAAGGAGTTCAGTTCGCTCCATGTCTTCAACAGTCTTCCGTCCGTTCTTGAACTCACTTCACCACCGGAAAACCTGGGCCTTCGACAGGGCATGGTCTTTGTAAGTCTTCTTAATCAAGGCAAGTGTCTCAGAAGCGGTTTTACCCAGGTGAAAGCAAAATTTTATCGCGCAGCGCTGTTCCAGAGAAAGTTTCATTTTTGACTTTTTCTGCCGTGACAAAAACTCAAAAACAGCTTTTGTGTCACGCGTTGTTCCCACTGCGTCACCTCGGATGCGACTGCCAGCCGGTGCGTTGCTTAGCTTAAACCCCTCACCACAAATCCCGCTGCTAGAGAGCGCGCTGCTGGCGATTGGAGCGCCGCACGGCTAGCAGTCTCATTACTTAACGGATAAACCCTGTATACATACACACACACGCACACACACACATATATATATATATATATAAAGGGTGTCCAGAAACATTGACCTCGGTTTTTATTCCTTAAATATTGATCATAAGCATATATTATAAATTAAAAAGTTCAACGTATGACAGGGTCTAGAATTTTATAAAATTTTCAGGGGGTTAAATTTAAAAAAATACAAAATTTAAAGAAATACAAAATTAAAATTTTTATTTGGCCCCTGTACACAAAAAAAGCGCAATGAGTAAAATGTGCCCCATACACTAATAAGGTTATGTACAATATTTCCGCATTTTATCGTAAAATGTTGCAGAGATATGAAAATACATAAATGCTGACTTAAACGAATTTTCGATACCTTGATATGCGTTCACAAAGGGGAAAAATCATGTCGGATGATCGCGTTTCAGGGGTTGTATGCAAATTACGAATGAAAACAATGATTGCATAAATAAATAATAATTGGGATATTTATTGATACAAAAGTATCTAAACTGTGTAGATATAATAACTGTACGCAAAGATTACATAGCTTGTTCAAAAGGTTCTCCCTCGATACCAATACAGAGCTGCATTTGTCTGATAATACTCCTGTGCATTCGATCAAGTTCCTGTTCGGTGATGTCACAACCACCATCTTGAATGAGTTGTTGCAATTTAGCTTAATTTAAAGGAGGTGACAAATAAACTGCTGTGTGTAAACGACCCCACAAATAAAAATCCATAGACGTTAAATCAGGCGATATCGGGGGAAATTCGATTGGCCCATGCAAACCAATCCACTTGTCTGGAAACTAGTTATTAACTAGTTTTTTACAACCTTATTTTGGTGAGCTGGAGATCCGTCCTTGTTGAAACCAAACATGTGGATGTACTGTTAGGGCAGTTCATCCATAAAATCAGGAATAACCACATTCAGAATATCATTATATAACATATCTGTCTCCCGTCAACGTACCATCATACAGTATGGGTCCAAGCAAGTGATTTCTGAAAATACCACACCATACATTCACAGAAAATTGCTTCTGATGATGCTCCTGATGATATCACGTACCACGAATGAATTTGTGTCAGACCAAAAATGCTCATTTTGAGGATTTATGCAACCATCTTGTTTAAAACAGCATTCGTCCATCCAAATTATGTTTTTCAGAAAAAATGCATTTGCGTCTTCCTGATTAAGAGTCCAATTACAAAAATCTAGACGACTTTGACGACTTTTGTTGGCGTCTGTCCTTGCACACCATGAATGCTAAATGGATGTCATTTATTCCATCTCAGTATTCTCCACACTGTTTTACGTGGTACGTTCATTTCTGAAGCAGTGGTACAAACACTACAATGTTAATGACTTCAAAAGTAAGCCAAAATATCAATTTCTTCATCAGTTGAATGAAGTCTGGCCCTGTCTGGTCTACCTATGGGATGTACGCTTCCTCTTTCACGCATTTGTTGCACTAATCGGGAAATAAATCTTCCAGGAGGATGTCGAGAATTGAGAAATATACGCTGAAATTCCCGTGCAGTTTCGTTACCATTGCGATTGCGTAAACTGTACACGTACTGCATTAGCGTTTCAAAAAGTTCTTCGTTGCTGTATTGTGACATACTGTCTGTACAGACTAATTACACTCTCAAAATGTAGCAGAAATGTGATATATTTAATATTCATTTAGACTGTCCGGCTGCGCGCGTTGCGCTTACATAAGTGACGTTATTGACCAATGGCAGAGCACAAACAATTTTCTCGTGTAATGAGCCGTCTATTTCAATTATGTGACGCACCGATCAGAGGCAGATATTTACATATGCAAACATGTCTAATCTGTTTTAATGTTCATTGACTGCGCTTTTTCCAAGTTTTATTCTGCAAGTCATCATTTAAAACTTTAAGATATTTTTCAGAAAGCAAGTTTAGCGAATTAAAAAATATATATATGGATTAGAGCCATATATTATTTGCTTATGATGCATTTCTGCGTCTCGTTATCTTGCATTCTAGCTGTAAACATTTACATTTTAATTTATGATTAACCCTTAACAATTTTTGTTTAAACATATCTCTGCACCTTTTTATGATAAAATGCTGAAATTCTGTAAATGACCTTATTAGTGTATGGGGCACATTTTACTCATTGAGAAATTTCTTGTACGGGGGTAATATAAAAAATTTAATTTTGTATTTCTCAAAATTTAATCCCCTGAAAATTTTAATCGATTTCATAAAATTCTGTATCTTTTTTTTACGTAACTTTGTAATTTATAATATATGTCTATGATCAATATTTAAGGAATAAAAACCGAGTTCAATGTTTTTGGGACACTTTGCATATATATAAATAAGCAATCCATTCAATGTTAGGAACTCTGAGAATTGGTAATTGATACTAAAATAGTATATATTAAAAAGATAAATAATATATCATAATATTATATATACTTTTAGAATATATTTAATATTATATTGCAAATAACTAATCTATGAAACAACTGTCTGATGCTAGTAAAATTGCTTTGGAAATATAATTTATCAACGTAACATATTACAGAGTTAACTATATTTTAAATTTTGAATAAAAACGATTTTAATGCATTTAATAAAATAGGATTTTTCTACATACTTAGGACGCAATAATAAGTAACTTATAAAAATATATTCTTCCAATAAATTGTTCCATATGAGTATATAATGTTTTGAAAAAAATATATATATTCAAGAATTTCCTTGATAGAGATTATCATATGTGTTTTTACGAGCTTATATAAAAATAGTACACATAAAATGGATAAATTTGCTGTCTTTCTATTGCCGTTTTATTTAATTTACTATAAGCAGGATGGAGACATTTTCATGTCTTTCGGGAATTAATAAGGCAGATTTGATGCAATATTCATTTTGACAGTGTTTGTTTGGAATGCCGACTGTTGTGGAAATCAAATTAATTTTAGCTGCATTAAAAAGGAAATAATGTCGTTTATAGAAACTTAATTACATTTATGCAATACAATAAACCAAGATAAGTTTTATCATGTGTTATTACATTGGCACCTAATAAGAAATGGCAAATTATACAAAGGTTTATAAAAATGCGTGAAAATTCGATATTCTGCCTCGAATATAGTTAATTAGAAATATTTTTTGGGTAGGAAAACATTTGTTTATCTGCTGTTTTCTATAACTTAATATTTATGGTCATTTTGACTATGTTACGAATTATTTTAGTGTACATATTAAACATTATTTACGTAAATTGGTGATACCCTTTAAACGTTAGACCCGTGTTTTTCCGTTTCATGTAATCATGTTAAAATGGCTGTAGACAAAAATATTTTTAACATTATACTTTTTTGAACCTATATAGAATGAGGAGTTATAAAAGATATTATAGCATCAAACAGCGATTAAAAAATATATATATTCTGGGATTTACAAGCATATTTATAGAAATATTGGAAAATCTTCAAACGGTGAAAGGGTTAAAGTTTTAGTTTCTTAGACTTTCATAACGTAGTAAAATAGTCTGATGCATGAAAGTTTTAAACATAGTTTGTACGAAATATTAAAATCACAGCCATATACTATTTGCTAAGTATCATAACAATGTTATACGAAAAAATTTATTATTCTTTTAAATTTTCAATACGGACAATTTTAATGCATAAAATAAAGTCAAATAATTCTAATAAGCACAAAACGAAATATCAACTAATAAAATATGATTGCATATAACTGTAATATTTTGAGCAGGAGTTTGTTGGAAAAAATATAGGCACATTCTTTTTAATGGACACCTATAAGAAAATTGACATGAAAATGCTAAATATGCGCATTGTTTTGTGAAGAATCGATTCCATATGCAAATGTTTCTCTTTGTTTCTCATATTAGTCACTTTATTTAATTTAGAAAATGTAGGCTAGAGAAATCTAAAAGACTCTGCGGAATTAATGAGCAAACTTGATGCAATATTCATTTTGATACTGTTTATTTCAAATGCAGAAATTTATGGAAATCAAATTAATTTGAGCAGTATTAAGATGGAAATTGTTTTAGATGTACAAATTCAAGTAATTACGCAATAAGATAAAACAAGATATGTTTGTGAAAATATTATTCACGAAATAAAGTGAGATTGCGAGTTCGACTTAGGTATAAATATAAGAAGTACCTAAAACATTTTAGGAATAGCAATATTTTCTTGTATAAATAAATTTCATATTTAGTTTCTTAAGGCTGCTCGTCAGTAAACTTCCCGATTCCACGCGCTAATGTTATTCCTATTGGCTTAGGATGTATTCGTATTTTTAAAATATCTGCTCGGTAAATTAATATTTTTAACTTCTGTTTTCTTTGTACGGTTCTTAATGAATGTCTCTTTTTTCTTTGTTATCATTTTTTTTTCTAAAATATATATTGAATTTTATATGAAATGTTAAAATCTTATTCAGTTTCGCTAAGATTTTAACACATAAAAATATAAATTAAGCACATAGTTTAGAAATATTTTGATAACTAAGAAAAAAAAAGAGACATTCTTTAAAAACAATACACAGAAAACAGAAGTTAAAAATATTAATTTCCAGGGGAGATATTTAAAAAATACGAAAGCATCCTACTCCCATAGGAATAACATCAGCAAGGGGAATCGGGAAGTTTACTGACGAGCAGCCTTAAAGAGATTTATTGTTTTACCACGAATCTCTTAATTTTTAAATATGGTTGCTTATTTCACATAGTATTAGTAAAAAGTGATTATTTTGTGTAGTAATAAAAATTTGTATTAAAAACTTTTGTATTAGAAGCATATTTATTTTTGTTTAAGATCTCATTCACACTCAATACAATTTTTACTGTTTTTTTTTATTATTATTATAAGTAAAATACATAAAAGGTAACACTTTCTCATTTTCCCTAAATATACAAAATCGAAAAATCACATACAAAGGCATATCTTTTGGAAATATCCATGTAGTATTTTCTGAGGTTTTAGTTCATTGATTTTAATATAATTACGAAATTCATTAAATAAAAAGATAGTCTAATTTTGACTATCTGTTAATTAATGTTTACTAAAAAATACGCAACTTTTGAGAAATATATGATCCCGAATTCACTGTAAAAACTTTAAGGGTTGGTACAGCACACTGTATCAATCATTTATTGTATAGGGAACCAGAGTCAGAAATTCATTTATTTAGTCACAATTACAGGACGTTTTTCTCCGATCCTAAGTCGCGTTTTTGTTTATAACTTTAATAGTAGTGAAGATACTTTAATGAAAGCCTTACAGTATACTTACAATTCATACAAAGATGAGTCTGTTGTGAATTTTGTTAAAATATCTTCACTGCTATTAAAGTTATGAACGAAAACGCGACTTCGGATTGGAGTGAGACGCCTGTATTTTTGACTATATAAACAGATTTCCGACCCTGCTTCCCTGTACAAGAAATGATTCTTACAGTGTCTTGTACCAACCCTTAAAGTTTGTACTACGAATCCAAAATGGCGGTTAAATGTATTTCAATATTTCCTCTAGGTGTTTCTAATAGTAAAATAATCAATTCATTTAAATCTTCTGATTGATGATTTATGCTGTACTTTAAGAAATCACACACAGAGAATGCACTCTAAAAGATTTTATCGAGATGCACTCAAACAGCAAGTATAATAATTTGATTTTACTTGATAAACCATATTTATTAGAATGTCTGTTTGAGTTGTGTGTCAAAATTAGATATAAAGTTAGAATTAAAACTGGCTTTTGACATCACTTTAAAGGAGTAGTTTTTATGATATTTGATGTAATGAACAAAATATTGATTGTACTTTTGAATTAACAAATATTATAATTCCAGTGAACCAGGAAGATTAAGACTGCTCTTAAAACCAAATTGGTTATTTTCTCACCACATTTCCCAACATAATTTTATTCGCAAAATGCGCAATTATTTGCAAAATTCGCAAAATTTTATTCGCAAATGCTAAACATTTGCAGGTATTCTTATTCATGTATCAAGAAATAGAACAGCAATTTCCATTCTGCTGTAGCGGAAACAGATTTTAACTAGTCGGATTTGTCAATCCCAAAACTTTCTTCTATCTCGCACAGGTTTCGCATACACTAAAAAGAATCAGCACCCATTTATATCAAGGTCTAACTGAAACTCAAGTTTTATTAAATTCCGTGCATTAGTTCTTGAGATAGGACTATCGCTAAAATCGTGTAAATCCTGCAAGATGCTGCATAGAAGCGCCATCTGCTGGGCAATTTTTACCAAAAACTAATAAGCATCAATTTATATCAGCGACTAACTGAATATAAAGTTTTATCAAATTCCGAGCATTAGTTCTTGAGATAGAGCTATTGCGGAAATCGCGAAAAATGCTGCATAGCAGCGGCACCTGCCGGGCGATTTTTACCAAAAACTAATCAGCACCAATTTATGTCAGGGACTAACTGAATCTAAAGTTTTATTAAATTCCGAGCATTAGTTCTTGAGATAGAGCGCCCACAAAATTTTTGTCACATACAGACAGACAGACAGACAGAGTCACAGACAGACATTTTCTAAAAACAGTCAAATCGTGTTCAGAACCTTCTAAAACGTATAAATCCGTCCAAAACTGGAAGTCGAAAATTTTCATGAATCCAATATTTTTTTCTTATAAAGATAGAAGAAAGTAATAAATATGGTGTCAAATTTAAAATTTCAACCAAATTTCGAAACACGACACTCACGGAAAAGCCCTCATAGAGAGAAATCAATTACTCTTGTAGGTGTAACACATTGAAAAAAAAGAAAAGAGTGAGGCATAAGAAGGATTTTATACGGCAATCAAATCCCATAGTATTGTATAAAATTCACTTACATTGTAATAGTCACAAATTTCTTGCATTTACAGCTAAAATTGACTTTTGTAATGTATCAGAAAGATTACTATTGTTGGGCAAAGAAAATAAAAACTTAGAACAATCTAAGCCTCGAAACATCTCTGACGACGAATGAGTCTGAAGTTACCGTGCTGTGTGAGGTCTTGCATTGTAAACTAGAATCTATCGAATTAAAAATTTTCGTTTTTTTTTTCGGAACGTACTTTGTTATTTGGTCACGTTTCCCCTCACGCCACACTGCATCAAACTCCAGACCACTGACCACGCACTTGCCCGCCAGGCTGAGCGTCTAGCTGAATGAGTTATGATCCTGGCAGTATGACGATATTCGCTTGATCACCACATGGCGGTGATCTACATGACAAGAGCCCTGGTCACCATGACCATGGAAACAAGAATAATGGTCGTGACTGTAGCACTTCAGAGGGATTTTTCTTTAATTACTGCTTTGTACGGTAAAAGCCTAATGTCCTGAACTGAAATTTATTTATTTATTTTTAATAAACCTGCTAAGCAGGGCTTGTAGAGCTTAATCGTCCCTGCTTGACTGAATTTGAATTTGAATTTTTGTTGACAAATTAGCTTTGTTCAATTGGCGCTGTACATATATTGCGTCAAACTGAGTATGGGATACGCAAACGCATATGTCCGTATGGTTTATCTTCTCCGGACGTCATGTCTGTCCTTGTCCGTTGCATCATAAGACCAGAACAGTCTGCAAATGTGTATCTTTCGGTTTCGGTCCATTATTGCTGTTCTATTTTGATGTATAACTTTATACAGAATTAGTTTTTGATTGATTGATATCATAAACTGGGGTAAAATCAATATCATACAGAGTTGCCAAGTCTCCGGCTTTTTGAACACCAGTAATTTTTTTGAGAAAAGGTTGTTCTTTTAAATCGCAAAATGCTCCGATTCAATAAAACAAAATTTTCTGTACTAAATTACTGGTATCCAAAAAGCCGGAGACTTGGCAGGTCTGTATCATATCTCATTATGCGAAAACAGCGATATCATAAAATGTAGTAAAATTTATATTATATATTATTTTGTGAAAGCAGTGGTATATTACATCTTATATAATCTGAGAAATCCAAAACACTTTCGTGTTATTGCCGAATTTCGATACCCAAAATGTCTACAAAAATATTTCTTAAGTGTTCGATGAAACTTAGTGCTTCATCACTGTATTTCGATACGATAAAAAGAAAAAAAATCACGATAAACATCAGTAAGAAATTATTTAATCAATCAACATTTCATTCAATTATATTAGCTATTCTTTCTAAAAAATGAAGATAAAAAAACTAAACACAAAATTATTGCATAATTCCAGTTACACATTTGCATTATTGAAATCTACAAAATTTAAATATGAAAAAAAAATCATTATTAAGAAAATATATAATTAATGTTACATATTTTTAATATTAATAAACGATAAAAGTAAAACATTCCATATGTGAATCACTATTCTAAAAAATTTAAAATAAGAAATAAATAGCTGACATGTAATATTTTGCATTCAGACGAAAAAAAAAAAAAAAAACCCACAAACTACATTTTTTCTCCCTTTAATCTCTGAGATAAGGCATCCAACAAAGAGGAGTATTGTAAGGAATTTAAATTGCAGCTGATTTGCTCTGAAGAGAAATTCTATTGAATTTCTATTAAATGTCTGAATTAATGATCATAATAATATGAAAACTGGATTGGAAATAAATCCCAAACGAAGAATAATGATGTATGCATTTGTGTATGAATCAAAATGTACTATGAGGATATGAAATACTTATAGGAAAAAAGTATTATTTGAATTCATAATTACAAATTTTGATATTCCAAGTTATTGAGTAAATATGGCTTAAAAACCTTGTTATACGGGATAAATATAATTTTTCTAGCTTTATAAAAGTTTAAAACTATTGAAATATTTTATTTTATTGAGGAGGAAATAAGAAAAGTAACTTTCGTCCGTAAAAGATTGGTTAAACATATGAAGTGTACCAGGGGTGAAAGGAATATTTTATTTCTTTCTACTTTATTTCCAAAAAAGATAAACAAATATTCTCTATATTACGTTTTTAACAATTTTAAGGCATTTTCAGAAATAACTGTTAATATAGCGCTTCTAATTTTAGATTTGTTGCAGCAGTTGCCCGATTTTAAAGCATGTATATTTTAACCGGCTTGAGCCGCAATAGATTTTGTCATCCGATTGTTTGATATGTTCTTCAAAGTTAGGGGGGAGGGGGGCGTACACTGAAACAAAATACTATTTTGTTTCGCTTTAAACAAATACATATAAAATAATACTAAATATATATTTTTTAAAACACTGACTTAGATACATTATAACAAAATTTATTTAAATATCCAACAGGACTGAAACTACGCCTTAAATATTTAAATAGCACTGCAAAGGATTGAATTTTCTTTTCACTTTGCTTAACAGCGTACAACCAACTTGAGTGAAAAATGTGTCCTGACCGGAGATCGAACCCAGATACCTTGGTATAGTGCACCAAGTGCTTTACCAACTAAGCCATCCGGATGACATCCAGTCTCGCACTTCTTTCACTAATATACGTTGGCAAGGCTGCAACTCAATTGATTTCAAATAAATTCGCTTTCTTGCCATTAAGCTGCCACTGCCCGACAAACTTTTTTGCTTTGAAAACATCGAAAATTGCACGTGTAAACACCGATTATATTAACAAATAGATGCAAAGCGGACTTTTAACACATTCTCCAAGCTTGCAAGTTTTTTTCAATCACTAATGTTAATTAATATCCATTCACTATAATAAATGATAAAATTATGTTATTCATTCTAGTTAGCTCTGCTTCTGTCGTGTATTTTTCCTTACATCAAGTAGATTCAAGATAACTTTAAAAATCGGTTAAGCACAATCGATTAAAATTCTTTCATTCAGATTTCAGATAAAAATTTAGCATGTTGAAAATTTTACTTTCGTGAAATTTGCTAAAATATTTAACGGGAAAAAGAAGAAACCATTAAACATACTTTCAAATATTATTCTGTATTTCCGTCGTTTTATTACTTTTTATTTGTATTATTTACACAATTCTAAACTTTTGATTAATGAAAAGATTTTTTTTTCACAATTGAATGAAAAAAAAAAAAAACTTCTTAAATTTTAATCATTGAGACTTTTGCTTAGGGTATGAGAATTTCGCCTTATATTGTTTTTCTTTTGTAAACAGTGGTAAATTAAAATGTATGACACGACCCATCACATATAACAAAAAAAAAAAGCTTTTATATAATTAGATATAATATATTTTTTAGGTACGTCTCTATTATCTCGTCGACCACTTTTCATTACAAAAATTATCGCCAAATAGTAAGATTAAACGCCAAAAATGCAGTCCCATTTACTTGATGTCAGAAGCATTATACGTGTTAGTTATGTCATCAAGTGGTTTTTAATTCGACATTTGCGTGTATTTTTCATTATGTTTTACTGATTTATTAGTTATTTCATTAATGAAAATAACAATTGCGTCATTAAATTCTTATATTTTATTTATTTATTTATTTTGATATCCCAATGGCAACGTTCTCCCGTTTATTTGGTGTCACAGTTTGGCGATAGTTTTTTGTTATGAAAAGTGGTCGATGGGATAATAGAGAAGTACCATATTTTTTATAATATTATTACTTCTTTTCCATTTTAAAATAATTTCATTTCTTTACTTATTTTTCTGTAAAATATAACTCTGAATAAAAGTGAAGAATTACTTTATATTTGCCACTCACAAGACTTATACAAATGTAGTCTTCTGTATAAAAAGAGTGAATTTATTTATCTATTAGAGATAGAAGACATTGTACATTGCAAAAGTGTTTACTATAAGGCATGAAATCAGCTTATGTTAACCAAATAGCCTTTCCATTATATTTCAAGAAGTTGCACGTTTTAAATATTTATACCTTCCCTTGCACAAAATTGTCCAAATAGAAAATCTTTTCCTTCGTTGCAACAATATCATATCAAAAAGCTGCATATCTGTAGGGGATATCAGGGAGGGATGAGACAATTTTAACACAAATATTTTTTACAAATTATGTTTCACTAGTACAAAATGGAAAAATTCAGAAAAACATCTTGAAACATTTTAACATATTTTTAAAATATAAATTTGATGACAATAATTAAAATTTTAGATTAATAAACTAGTTAAATTAATAAGAAAAATGTCTCATCCCTCCCTCATCTGAGGGACATTTTTAAAAATGAAAATTCATATTTAATTTTCAAAAGTGTGGTGAAAAAATGACAAAGACAGTGAGACATTTACATTTCTAAGGTTTATTGTAAATCACAACATTTATTTTATCTTATATTATACTTGTAAAATCCAAATCAAATGAAAAATATACTTGTGCCCGATCAGTGCCGCCAATTAATTTTTGTGAATGTATTGTAACATAATTAAACCAAAGAACTGCTGATGCAACATGGACATTAGTTAAGCTACGTCTCAGTACACATATCTTTTACAACAATTACAGAAAGCTGCACACATAAAGCTTATATTGTTGGTTAGGGTTTGTAGTTTGTCAGGACGCCCATCACTTTTCTGGGCAAGTTATTTAAGTTCACGGCACAAGGGCCGAAGACACCTTACTTTCTCTCAAGGGAGAAATCCACGAGCTTGTTCGCTCTGCTGAAACATAATTCTGAATCCTTTCTATAACCCCTCACGAGTTGATTATATCTAGTGAGAGAAATTTCAAGTAGTTTCGAGAGCTTAACATTCCCAGGATGAGCAGATGGCGGTTTTTGAAGTAGCTGAAAGATATTGAACATATAGACTCAAGTAGCTTGAATTTATTGTAACATTAATGTCTGTATAACGTCAGATCGAAGGAATGATCCAAAATTTATATCTCCTTGAGAAGGCGATTACTCTTGAGTTTTCTAGCACTTGCATCTGGAACCAATCTTGCGGCATCCATTGAAGGAAATAATTCTTAACATATGATACACAACTTAAGTCTTCCAATTAGTGAGTTAGACTTGTTTTAAATGAAACTTGTTAGAGTTCTGTTAATGAGGAGTCGTCACAGTAGCTTTGCAATTATGTCTTGTTCATCAATGATGGAAAGATGAAACTTTCATTTTCATTTCTCCTCAATAGTATATTAAAGCACAAATCTCCCTCATCTTTGCTTTCAACTCTTCCAACAAAGTGAATAAAAGATTTTATTTGTTAAAAATCTAGCTAAAACAAAATCAGTTAAACCTATATTTGGTTCTTTTTTTACACCAATCTCTTTCTTGTATATTTTCAAGCTCATTTACAGTGATATTAACACTTTCATCAGAAGCGTCAAAATAATAAATTTGCAAAATGATAAATTTTATCTGTTACACTATTCAATTCCAAAACAAGATAGTATTATAAATATAAAATACCAAAAAATTCCATGTAATTAAACATAAGTATTTGGATAGAGATATCATTTTGTAGGGATGAGACAAGTCCCATCCCTCCCTGAGTCATAGTGTCCCATTCCTCCCTTAGAGCATCATTTAAAAAAAGGGTTTTAGAACAAGCACGTAGCTTTTAGGCTTAACTTAACTATTCAATAAAATATATAATGTTGAGTTTACAAAACATTAAAAACGATTAAGGCAGCAACAAAGAATGAGACTGAAAATTTACATTAAAAATCTGAGTAGTTAGTTACTTTTGATATTGTAAAAAAGTCTTTTTAATTGACAAACTCATAGGTGCTTGCAACTAAAAAGATTTAGAGCAACAAATATGATCCAATGATTACTCCATCTGGTGGAAGAGTCAAAAATTAAAAATAAAGCTTATTTTAAGCATTATTGCAGATGTCCCATCCCTCTTATACTGTCTCATCCCTCCCTAATCCTATTTAAAATTAACTGAATTGTAATTAAGGGGGAAAAGCTGGCTTATATCATTTTTTGCACCATTTAAAATGCTATTCATCTATGAAAATAGGAAGCATATACAAATTGATGATGGCGTTTTTTATATAAAAAAAATATATTAACATATTACTTTTAAATGCTAAAGGTGTAAAATTAACAACTATAATATAAATTAAAATAACTTTTATTAGTTGTTTTACATGTTTCGACTCTTTCCGAGTCATTTTCAAAAACAAAATGAGAATATTCTAAAGCTGCACGGGCTTTGAAGTTATTATTTTGATGTATTTTTTTAAAAATTACGCTCGTTATCTATTGTTTTTTACTTGATTGTTTATTTTCAAATCTTTGATCATGGAGTAATTCTAGCCACAGTTTCGGTAAATTAAAAGGTGCCGCATCGTTACATATTGTATTTTTGCGCGTGAGTATCTTTATGGTTTCTCTTATTATGGATGGATAGTATAGACTGGAGGGAAATATTATTTTACTTTCACTGAAATTTATTTGGATGGTTTCTTCTTGATATAATCTTGCCAGGGCTGTAGTTTTTCTATTGTATTTAATATCAGCTATATAGCTGCTATATAGCAGCTTTAGAATATTCTCATTTTTGTTTTTGAAAATGACTCGGAAAGAGTCGAAACATGTAAAACAACTAATAAAAGTTATTTTAATTTATATTATAGTTGTTAATTTTACACTTTTAGCATTTAAAAGTAATATACCATTACAAGGTGTTATATTTTATTATATTGTTATATTAACATATGTAAAAAAAATACATCACAAATATATATATATATATATATATATATATATAAAGTTTAACACAGGTAAAAATCACGTAAGTGGTTTGGGGTTGATAATTTTTTCTTTATTTTTAATACTTTAAAAATATTCTGTGAAAATTTCAAGTTGATCCAATGGATAGTTTTAGAGACATCCTTTAATTACCAATGGAATTTCATAATATTGACGGCATGTAGCTGACGACAGCTGTTACTAACCAGTTTATACCCGTATATTGAATAAACCGAAATGTACTCTTATGTATTGTACTAGAATCTATTTTACAATAACCATTAACATAGAGCATAACATATTACCTGAATCATAAAAGTGTAAAACTGTAAATGCATTTTTCTCAAAACTACATTTTCAAACACGGTGACCACTATATTTTAAAAACCACTCGACAGATTAAAATGAAATCAGTATTTCTAAGAGAGCGTTCAACAATCAAGCAGATAATTTGATCATTAAATAATATTTTGATTTGAAATTTTCGTGAAGCTTACTTAAAATGTAGTGTAAAAACTTGGTATTGTATGCAAAAAAAAAAAAAAAAAAAAAAAAAAAAAACATTATACAACACTAAGATGACAACACTAACTAAGAATACACTGAGAATACAACACTAGCACTATGAGCGACTGATGAAAAGTAACAATAAAGAAGTAACAGCAACAATGGTATTAACTCCATGAAATAAATCCATGAACTGCAAGCACGAATACAAGTTCATGATATACAAGAGTGAAAATTCACGAGATGAACGCTCAACGAGTGTTCCACATAGACCGGGAGACAGCAGCACAGACAATCACCTCATCGAGTTCACGGCTGAAATTCCAGAATTAGTTAAAAGTCGATTCACATATTAAAACGCAATCGGTCTTCCAAGTCATATCTTGGTGGAAAACACGTGAAAACCCGATTTTAACGGTTGGCTCGTAGGTTAACCATTGTGTTTTCCTGCACCCAAAAGTATGAAAACATGGAGAACTGGGTGCAGGAAAACACAATGGTAAACCTACGAGTCAACCGCTAAAATCGGGTTTTCACGTGTTTTCCACCAAGATATGACTTGGCAGATCGATTGCGTTTTAATATGTGAATCGGGATTTAACTAATTCTGGAATTTCAGCCGTGAACTCGATGAGGTGATTGTCTGTGCTGCCGCCTCCCGGTCTAACAGATTTTAGCCACAGTTGTTGATTGCTGTTCGACGGAAGGCTCAGAGAAGCTTCCAAAAGTATGTATTTAGAGGATGACTGAAAGTTACTATTGTTTAGTAATAATAATAAAATTGCATTATGAATATCCAGTTGTATATTTTATTGTTTATTAAACCTGTTTGTTCGTATTTGTACTTGAAGAATCCAAACTATAGTGAAGTTATACATTATTCACCTTATTCCCACATATAGATAACTAAAAGTGATAAGAGCACACTTAAATGCTTATAAGTATACTTTAATAAACAAATCTTCATGTTTCGTATGCACAATTGGCAACATATTCAAGATCAATATTGACAAATAAAACTTTTTCCGGAAAAATTTGGAAAATGAACATTTTATTTTCAGTTCAAATGTTCGTTTTTCAAATTTTTACGGAAATAGTTTATTTATCAATATTGATCTTGAAAATATCGCCGACTGTGCGTACGAAACATGTAGATTTATTTATTAAACGATATTTAGAAAACTTTCAAGCGTACTGTTATCACTTTTAGCATAGATATTTTATTTCAATGATAATAAGTGGTTTTCTTATACAAATATACAACATTATACGACAGTTAAAAATTACTTTTTCACATCTTTCACTACCCTAATCTCATAAAGGGACAAAAGCAGTTTTATATTCTAAAAACACAGTTAATAATAATAATAATAATAATAAATCAATTCACAAAGTATTTTCAAAGTATTTTCTTTCAATTCCAATATATAATGAGAATTCTTCTAATAAGGCATAAGTAAATATTTTGAAACTCTTCGATAGTAATATTGTTGCAAGCATCTATTACTATTTTTAAGGACAACTTCTTATGACTCTCTGATCGTCTTTTTTCCCCTAAATTTTGCAATATGTCACATACTTCCATTTTTAATAAGATATATGGTTCCCATTCAAAATGTTTGCTATTCTAATTAAGTGAAACGCATTTAATTTCAATTATACAGATATACAATTTTTAATTATCTTACTGCAATAAAAGAAAATTTTTCTAGTTGATGGTTTGGTGTTGAGGCAGGGGGTTGCATAAAATTTTAAACAGTATAACTTTTTGAAAACGAATGTAAGGATTTTTTCATTTCTTTAATCTTATTTCCTACCTTATTGGAATTTGCATCGTCTACTTGTCTGCATCTAATAAAAAATTAAAACACGTTTCGACTTTTTCTAGATCTAGTCTATATTTAATTACGATTTTATAAACGTAAGTAAATCATTAAAGTTCATAAATATACCTATTATATTTATTATTTTCAGTGTTAATGTCACTCACAAAACATCTGAAAAAATGCTTCATTTTTTAAAAAATTATTTACTAACCAGCAAGCAAGATATTCGTTCAATAACATAAAGTTGTGCTTTGAGTTAAGTGCCTTATAACCCAAGGAATTTACTTCATTTTATCTGACTCGGTAAATTGTTTTAGAACAGCAATTTGTTTGGAAAAAAGTAGAGCTATTTGCATGTGGGAAGACACATGCAAACAAAATCATTTAATTTTTTTCCATAATTGTTTTCCAAACCGTTTTTAACGAAAACACGTATTTGTTAAATGTACATTCAACAATATATTAATGGCTTTTTTACTTTTATTTATTTATTTTTTAGCCGTTATACGTTATACTTCAAGCACTACACATTACATCTGTAACTTTTCAATTAGTCAATAGTTTCAATATTTAAAATTTGAAACAGTAAAGAAGACTGGTTCGTTTTATATATATATATACATATAAAATTTTCCCTGAACGCAAATAGTAAGTTTAAAATTGAATGCATTTTATAAATATAAAATACTTTTTTAATTAATTTCAATGTTTTCCAAAAGTTATTTTAAGAATTTCAATTGTAGGTCTGCAGAAATGTATCTTAATTGCAATTTATTTTAAATAATGCATAGTGACATATAAATCTGAAATCTCACAATGGATTTTCGTTTTTGTGTTTCCAAAACTTTTTTACGCAATTTTGATAAAGTGTGCATTCACATTATGTTTACTGTACTTTTATTTTGTAAATAATTTATAGTTTTACAATATTTACTTTTTAATTTGTGGCAAGAAGAAAAAAACGAAGTTCTGCTGTGCTTTCCCATTGTATCAAAGAGTCTTAATTTCCTAATCTATAATAACAATATGTGAAAGAACTCTTTTGTCTACCTGTGAGCGCATAACATTTTCGAGTAGTTTTTTAGTTGCATTAATCAGTTTTCTCACAATGGAATATCAGTTTTTCGGATGTTATTAATTCTTAATTAAATATTTTTTGCTGCGTAATTCAATTTATACATCATCCATGAGTAACAAAATAACATTGATTTTAATATTAATGTTGCTGTTAATTTATCATGTTTGTCTGTAAAATATATTTGTTGAGCATGAAAAAGTTTACTTGACTTTTAATGGCAACCGAAAAAACTATATTCCAGGTTAAGAAAACTGATTAATACACTATGAAAACTACCAGGAAACGTTTCCAAAAATCAGTGGCAGCAAAAGAAACTTTGTTTTTATAAATATTTCCTTCAAAAATATATTGGTTTTTCAGGTTTCTAAAGATAAAGAATACTTTTCGGAATCCTGAGAAACTCGGAAGGATTTAGATACATTTGCCTTTTTCTACAGTAAATACAGCCAAACAATTTCTAGAAAATTTAAAATAGAACGTACAAAATTACAATTTAGGCGATTTTTTTTTCTTTCTTTAAAATTAGAAGATTTTTTTTCTTTTCTTTACTTGTGAATTTGTGCGACGTACGAAACACCAAAAATCGGTTAGTAATAAAATTGATTTTACATTTTTCCATATAACAGAAATGGCCGTAGTCACAAAATATGGAAAAGTACGAATGACACTATATTTAAAAAAAATGTTTGGAAAGTATATTGCTTATTTTCCTATAGTTGAAACATTACAATTGTTTCTTATACGATTATGTGATATTGGAATTCGCTTTCTTTATTGACATTAGATTTTTATTAAATGTTGATTGCTTGGTGTAATTTTGTTTATCGGTTAAACGAAAACTTATTAATTAAAAAAAACATATATATACCTTTACATTGTTAATGAATTTTTGAAAATTACTCCTCTTCATTCATAGGAGGTCCGCAGCAATTTTTTTATCACAGCAAAATCTCTTTTTTGGCGTCCATGATCTTCAACCAAACAAGCCTTATCTTCCAACTAACATATCAGTCACGTCCTTTACATTTTTAAGCACTTGAAGCACAGTAAAACGTAAATGAATTCGAGTATATAAAACACAAAAAAGTATTAAATTATGAATTTTTGCCTTTGAGCTATTTAAATTGTTATAACATTTAGTTTTATGGTTACAAGTTTTTAAAAAGTAATTACTAATAAAAGACTTATAGATAAGCAAAAGTAAACGATAAGTAGCAGTAATTGGTAGATATTAAATTTGGTGTAAACCTAAAACATATTAATGATATATCATTTTTGCGTCTTCATAGTTTCGGCTTTACGTGCAGTAGCCGGTTTGCCCCGCACAGGTAAGGACTGCTCCTGTCTGCATTGTTTTCTTTTCGGATATCATGGCATATGGCCTCCATTAAAGATTTCTTCTCATTCTTTTATTTATTGTCAGGAAATGCAAGTAGATAAGTAAAAGTGCATCATAAAATAATGTTTAACACCTGTGTCCATTTACATTTTACGCATCATTTGCATTTAGCATTATTGCTTATTGCTACCCCATTACTCTGAGATTTCTCATTATTACATATAGCAGTTTTGAAGATATTTTCGCGCAATATCAAAATTTGCATCCGGAAGAGAAATCCTTTGTGCTTTATACTACTTTTAATGATCGGACGAACCAAAAAATTTATATACGGAGAGCTGATATGCATTCAATAGGCCGTTGGTCCATCATTCACTGTTATGACAGTTTCAACCATTTTAGGAAGACCTTCCTCTAGGTTGCGATATCCTATATTGACATTTGTTATTTTTCAATCCTTCTGCAAAATGCAGAAAATGTCCATGTCCATGGTGGTTGTAGTGCGTTGTTGATAGGCCCTCAACCAGCATTACAGTTCATCCCAATTATTTTCAATAGGGTTGATTGAATTCAGATGTATTGAACGGGCAATCGAGCTGTTGAACCACTTCATCTCCTCATATCACTCTTTGATAGCGCGCGCTTCCCATAATATGGCAAATAATGTTGAAGCAGAAGCAATTTTCTTTAAAGATTTGATTGATAGACTTTGGCAGTCAGAGTTCAAGGCACTAACACAATAGGATCAAATACAAACCATCCTAAACCAGCTTACGCTGTAATTCATTTACCGCCAAATTTCAGAGGAGAAACATTACATTCCTGCAAATAATATTCCGGTACTCTACACTGTTAACAATTTACAGCAAACTACCGAGTCATTAGACCGTTTTTATAGAAATAACGGTTACATAACCATAATTTAACTTTATTATGACCATAAAATTGTCAATAATACTGTCAGGTGCACTTAATAACATGGTCAAGTAACCGTTATCTTTAAAAACGGTCCAATGACAGAACAGTTTGCTGCATATTTTTAACAGTGTAGAGGTTTACAAGAGTCTATCGCATTTCAACGACATGTAACATGATTCCACCATTATGCTCTTCCACTGATGATGTGTTTTGTACCACTGAAAATTATTTTCATCCATTTCGATTTATGTCAATCATCTTATAAGCTGCAAATTACCTATGGAATCTGAGTGGAAACGCCTCTCGATTTATTTTGGTGTCATTCTCACTTATAGGATAAATTCTTGTGGCTAGAGATATCAATGACAAATATTTTTTTTGCGACGTCTCAGATCGATATTGAGATTTTATCAGTCTCTTCAGTTCTATTTCACTACGATGTCATTAATTGTCGCTCGTCAGATCTGGAACTTTCCAAATAGCTCAAGTATAGAAAGACAGAATCGGTAGGCTCTAATGGTCACGCCCCGTTGAACCCAATACATTTTCATATGACCAAAATATATGGAGTTATGATAGTTTGAATTTTATAAAATTTCATCCTTTTCCATCACTAAAAACATGTCTTTTCCTTTTCAGTGATGTTTGATGGAGACTACAATTTGAATTTATTTTATAATTCAAAGTAAACTTCTTAAACTTTAATAGTGTAGGAATTAGGTAGTGGTCAGCGATAAGAGGTGACACTGTTTACCCATCTTTATAATAATTCTATCACTTAAATCTATTTTTGTATTTTTCAACATTTGCATTTCAAGGTTGTTTTTTTAACACTTTTCAACATTGTTGAAAAATGTTTATGAATTCGGTTTGTCTGTCTGCTGTTTGTCCGTGCTCTAACTCACGTAAATATACCCCAATTGCCATGCGATTGATGTATATTATTGAGATTTACTACGGTACGTTCGGTATTGAAAATGAAGTGACATTTCCAGTTCGTTTACACACTCTCAAAAATGAATACTCAGATTTCAAGAAATTTTCTTCGTTTTTGACGAAACGGTTTCCTGGGAAATGCTCCGAGTAAATATTTCGTCAAATCGAGTAAATTTGCATCCTCAAAATTACGAAGAAATGAGTTTCGTCAAATTATTTCTTTGAAAGTTCCAAAAAAAGGTTGGTCCTGCCCTCTATCGGAGTTTTTAGAAGCATCTTTAATTGACTTGTTGAAAAAAAGCGTCCTTCGATGGGGTTCGAACGCGCGACTTTTAGCTTGACAGCCCAGCGCTCTTACCACTTAGCCAGCGGGACTTCGGAATTATTTGATTTTAAAAGTATTTACGGGATGTTGATGTGTGTTTATATTTTTAGAAAGCAGATTGTATTTTTATAACTTCTGCATGTTTTAATTAATAAGGCTAGATTATTATTATGGTTTTTCTATGGTTAATAAATAATTAGAATATGGCTTGATTAATATAATTTATTAGAGAAATTTCCTTTGTTCAATGAATGATTAAAATATGGTCTAGTTATTTTGTCGATCAGAAATAATTAATTTTGAAGTGCATATTTTGGAGGCGAATTCATCAATTTTAGCGGATAAGATTACTGTTTATAGAGGGGAAGGGGTCAGTTATACCTATTTTAAATTTGATTGTTATATGAATCTATTTCTTAAATAAAAAGAGCTCCTAAAATTTAGATTTTTTTTTTTTTTTACCATTGGGAAAATAGTGTTGCTTTCGGTCGAAAATAGACCAAATGATGTTCGCATTTTACTATTTTAACCGTTTTTAACGAAATTCTGTAACTTTAGAAGAATTTTTTAAGCGTTTTTAATAAAATTCTGTAACTTTAGAAAAATTTATCTTTGAATAGACAATAGAAATGCATAAAATCGTTACAAAAAGGATAGACGCAAATTATCAGATATGACAAATAAAGTAGAAATTTGGTACTTTCGTGTTATAGCGGCCCCTAAGGATGAAATAGTTGTGTTTCTGTTTTCAGTAATATATTGTAAATTTAGTACTTTTGTGTTTTTTTTTTGTGTTTTTTTTTTTTT
This sequence comes from Maratus michaelseni, assembly GCA_963931845.1. Taxonomy (NCBI): domain Eukaryota; kingdom Metazoa; phylum Arthropoda; class Arachnida; order Araneae; family Salticidae; genus Maratus; species Maratus michaelseni. The sequence goes on along the minus strand of OZ007589.1, from coordinate 313,381,471 downwards.
TTTTGAACGGTTTTGTAACAACAAAAATAATCTGCCCGGGAATGGGGAAACATTTTTGTCAAATATTTGAGATTTTTCATTTCATTAAAAATCACTTAATTTTGAGACGACGAAGTGATTGTCAAAAATGTTGAAATATAGCTCAAGAATTGCGGAATCGTCAAAAGTGAGAGTTTTTTTTTTTGACAGCGAGGAAACAGTTTTGTCAGATATTTGAGGATTCACGTTTCATAAAAAACCACGTGACTCTGTGACGAAATGATTGTCAAAAATAACGAAATGAGGTCTGAGGATTGCAGAATCGTCAAAATTGAGTGTTTTATTTCTGAGAGTGCAGGGACACTCAAAAGAATTCCGTTACATTACAGTCTATGGAGAAAAATCGTTTGCGGGTATTTTAATGATGTTACACTATTTCAAACATATTGAATATGATAAACATCATTTAGGTGAGCTACAAAAAGCTTACTATAGAATATGGTGTACATAGTAGTCATCGATTATTTACGAGGACATACAAAATAATTCGGTTACAGTACTGTCTATGAACGATAATAGATGACAGTGCGTTTTCAATTGTGGTTGCGTTTTTAAATTTAACTAATTGTTTTGCATATTGCTTAGTGTGTATATATTCTATAGATCCTATACAGGGCTGCGCAAAATATCTTCAGTACATTCCCGTTTATTGACCGTTGTGAGGGGGAATTTTCAACAGTGCCATGCGTTTATTAAATGAATTAAATTTTAGAATTCTATGTAATATATATAGAAATCTATAGAGCATTACACAAAATAATTCGTATGTTTTCCTGACTAGTGATGGTAATTTCTGAAATTGGGTTTTCAAAAAGTATTATGCGATTTGCAAATTGTTTATTTAAGCATAATCTTTCACCTTATTAACTGGTGATGATTTATTAGAGTATTCTGATTGTGTTGGAAAATGTTTCATGAACTTACGCTCGTCGCATGATTTTCTGTTCTTTTTATAATTTCAATTTACTTCTTTTATTCAAACATTTTATTCAATTTATGCATGTAATTCCATTTCAGTTATATATATGTGTGCGTATGCACTTTATATACACACTAATTTAAAACCCGAATGAATTAAAATAAAATTAAAGGAATCTTGATTTAACTAATTAAACCAGATGTTTATTTTTTGTAATAATTCTACAGCGGTCGCTTTCCATTTAATTACAAGCAATTCCAAAAGCAAGAAAAGAAAAACATGAAATTGTACGTCTTTCTACTGAACTTTTTAAAAATTAACCCATTTTGTATGCAAATTGTTTTCTTTGTTACTCTTAAGACTGATTTCATTTATATTTGTGGAAGCAATTTTACTGAAATTTGCAAAGAGCCGAGGGATTAATGTTTTTTTTTTTTTTTTTTTTTTTTTTGTGTGTAATTTCATTTTTATTATGTTTACACAAAAAAGAAAAGTGTACAAAAATTGAATTAATTTTAACTAATGAAATATAAAAGAACACAAGTATTCGAAAATAAATTAATTAGATGCATATATATGTAATCTATTATGTGTAAACATTACAGTCAAATCTCGATTAACTGCCTTCTTTGAAAATAAGCGCTTTTTTATGATTTTGAATTTTTTCCTTGCGTCAAATATAGGTTTTTTTAAAACTTTCACTCTTGTGAACAAAGTTTACTTCTTGATTCAATGAAAATTAATTGCTATATTTACAAACATTTTTTTTAATAAATGAGCCATTCATTTCCAAAGTGGGGATAGTCTGTTTTATCTTATTTCTAGATATTTAATGGTTTGCATTTGAATAGGGTTTTTAAATATTCGTAAGCAGTAATAGACTTGTTTTATAATTTTTGTGCTCTTATTTCGTGTACATCTAATATGCAATAATGGTTATCCGTGATATCTAAAAAAAAATCACGTTTTTGATATGCGTTAATGGATTTGCCTCCATTTCAAAAGAAATTATTTTTCGAATGCGTTGATTTTCTTTGAACAGAATATAATAATAATAATAATAATAATAATAATATTTTATTTTATTTACTTATTTATTTTATTTCAAAATTAAATTTCATTCTTCTTTAGAAAAGTTAGAATAAAACAAAAAATAAATGTAATTTTATAGGAAAAATTTAGAAAAAAAAATATTCAGTAATAAATTTTATGCATATAATTATATTTCTTAATGTAGATAGTGAAAATTTTTAAAGTATTCATGAGATGAAATTCTGATTGTGCTTGTTCATATTATGCAGATGAAATTCTCATTGTGCTTGTTCATATTATGCAGATGACATTCTGATTGTGCTTGTTCATATTATGCAACATAAAAAACAATTCTGTTCAAAGTGAACTGTCCTCACTTTCAAAATCAACTCATTTGAAATATCGTTGACCGAATAAAATACCAATAACACATTTATACTGATATTGAAAGATATTTATTGCGAATTGATTAAAAATATAAACTTTATGTTAATTTGTAATAAGATTTAGCTTTAACTATTATATTTATTGCGAATTGATTAAAAATATACAATGTATGTTAATTTGTAATAATATTTAGCTTAAACTATTATATTTATAGCGAATTGATGAAAAATATAAATTGTATGTTAATTTGTAATAACATTTAGCTTAAACTGTTATATTTATTGCGAATTGATTTAAATTATAAATTGTATGTTAATTTGTAATAAGAATTAGATAAACTACTATATTTATTGCAAATTGATTAAAATATAAATTTTATGTTAATTTGTAATAAGATTTAGTTTAAACGATTATACTTATTGCAAATTGATTAAAAATATAAATTTCATGTTAATTTGTAATAAGATTTAGCTTAAACTATCTTTTTTTCACAAAATGGATTTGCCCAACTTTTAAAATAATTGGTTTAATTGGTTATTAATAAGAATTTTTTGTTATTTCTTTTTTCTTTTCTTTTTTATCACTTCTTATATCAATTAATAGAAAAAAATATGAACTTATTATTAATCTCGAATAGAAGACATCAAATATGACTGATTTTAATATCTTATTAATTTTTACTATAAACGTTCTTGTTAAATTTAACTGGTTTTGAAATTGCAAAAGGGGGGGGGGGATAATCAGGGTTTTGGGGTAACTAAATTTATAATAGTAATATATATATATATTTTAATGTTTTCGAATGAAACAAATGAATTTTTGTATTAAATAACTGAATATGAAATGTACGGTGGACTATGGAAATTATCTATCGGAAAAGTGTCGAAAACTGTTAATTTTATGTTCGTAAACATTCTTTCAAATTTCTATATGTAAAATGTTACACATATATTTTGAAGGCGTACATTTTTTAATACAAATATTTAATCAATTTTCTAAGAATATTCACATAAAAGAAATAAAGCTTAAAGAAGGCAATAAATTGAAAAACTCTTTTAAACTATCTATATTCACAAATTTAGTACAATCATTTTATTGCAAACCTTTAAAAGTGAACATTCTTTGAAATCTGAATTGCTCAACTGTCTCTTATATTTCCATTCTTACAAATGAAAAGATTTATTTTCGGGTGTTTTTTCCTTTTTTCAAACTATAACTTTCAAATGCAGCTTATGTAATTTTACATAAAAATAAGAGTTTGATGCTGTGAGCTGTCTGTAAGGATAAAAATGAAATTTATGTTTCAATTTACAACTTTTGTTAATTGTTGTTTATTTAGTATAACTTTAAACTGTAGCCAACAATTAATTCTGTGTTAAGAAATATTTAACAAAGTTTTCGTTCCCATAAATTAAGAAATACTTACCATGTAAATAGTAACCTAAGTTCAAGCCCAGGGCAGTAACTAAAATTCGGAGAAAATTGTTTTTGATTTTGATAGTATGGCAAATTTTAAATGTAGAATTCATAAGCATTTTCTATCGTAAACGAAAAAACGTTTTGTGAGAACACTGATAGTAATTAAGTAATTATCACCAGTTGATTACACGAAATGATATGTTGAGCTTTTCAAATGTTATAAATTTCATGATATTCTTCAGAATTTATTCCAGAATTTGATCATTTTACCCCAATAGAAACAATAGTTATGTTAAAACGATTAAATCCTTTAAAATGACTCCAATTATTATGAAGAATATAAACTTTCTAAGGATTCTGCATTCACTTAAAATTCCATTGGGAGCGTCCCACTTATACCATGATTTGATTTTTAAAAGCCTTTTGTTATGCACGAATTTTTTTTTCATTTACTCAATACATATACAATAAATATCATGTAAAATCCCGTTAATTATATAAAAACTGAAGATGTACGCTGTATAGTGTAAACTTGAATTTATTCAAGACCAAATTTTTTTAAATAAGTAAAATGAAGTATTTTTTCTAAGAACTTTTTTGAGACGTAGAAGAATATTTCGTATATTACATTTGGAATTGATAGTGCATAATACAAATATGTGCCTAGTGGTGAAAAAATTATTTTTTCGAAATATTCCTTTTTTAGTGTTAGTCGTATGCTACTTTATATATAATTATTAGAAGTATCTTTAACCGCCTGACCGCCGAGCAAAAGGGCAAATTTCTAATGTTGTTTTCTCCGTATTTTTTTAAAAATGCTGAAAAAAAGATGAATTATTAAACTTGATATAAAAACTTAATTACGTATATGAGTATAAACCTTGAGAGTATCAATCATTACTCAATATTCTCGCATTATATTTGTAGAAATATATAAAATTAAACAATGTTATTGTTGCAGTGAAACCTGCAGGATAGTGAACGGATATATCAGTTCACTTGCGGTGAGAAGGTTAATAAATCTATGATAAATGCTTTGCGCAATGTATCGTGTTTCATCTGCATTCAATTCGTGTCTTCATATTTCATTCAGAATTTGAAATTTTTAAGTTTGTGCAGGGCCTGATTGTAAAAATCCGGGACTCTGGGTCAAATGGAGGCTTTGTGGCCTCTTTCCCATCACAAATTACAATAATGTTTATATCTAATTTGGGGACCCTCTATTCTGAGGGACATTGAACAAATGCCCGGTTTGCCCAGGAATGCTTTGAGCAATGTATCATTTTTAATGTGAATTCAATACGTGTCTTTATATTTCATTCAGAAATGAAATTTTTAAGTTTGTTGTGCCCTTTTTAAAAAATCAGGCACCCTGGGGGCAAATATAGGCTTTCAGTCTTCTTTCCCACTATAATTTACAGTAATTGTTACATCTTATTTGGTATTGAACAAATGTTCTGGTTTGCCCAGTATGGTAGTACCCAGACTATTGTGATTTTAAAATAGGTTTAAATAGCAAATAAAATCTTTTGACTTGCACCATTTGCCAAAACTGTACCTTTAGTAGCAAGAAGAAGAGGGGAAAATATGCTAAGGTTCGAGTTTAGTTTATAGTAATAATTGGGAGGGCTCTGAAAGAATAGTGAGCTTTGGTTCCTCACAATGTCATATTAGCCTAGTACAAATTTATAGAATTTTATTCATGTTAGATGATTTGTGAATGAAAACATACCTCACATAGTTTAAAGCTATTTATGAGGCTAACATATATTACATACTAAAAGACTTCAATCGAAAGTGAAGATTATCTGGCTGAAAAAACAAAGTGTTGCAATGTGGGTCGGAAAAGCGATTTAAAAATCATTTTTTGTTTCAAAGTGTCTACAATACATTAAATTTATCCTCTATTAATGCAGTAGAAGAGACTCTAAAAAATCTGCCATCTAAGTAATTTATAATACAAAAGTATATTTATACAAAATATGCATGAGTGTTATGTTTGATCTTTTACAAAATATCATATAAAACACAGAAGTAATGAAATGCATATTATTGTACGAGTTATGCCTAAATAACAAACGCTTATATTTAAAATTGGTTTATTTTTCAATAATTTATATATCACTAAGTTATCATTTAAAAATAATGCCGATCTTTTTTGGCATAGAAAACTGAAATATGCAGTAAAATTATGGTAGTTCAATTTTATTATGAGATTATTTTTTTTTACCTACTATACAGAGGAATTTCTCAGCATTCTTGATGAAATAAAATTATTGAACACAATTTAACAACAAATGGGATTAGCTCTTCACCAGATCTGTGTATGTTTTTCAAACTAAGCCATGCCAAATAAACGAATAAGATTAGTTCATTATTTTCGGTGTATAAATGATCTAAAATATGGTACTGTGTAATAGTACTGAAAAATAATGGCACGATAATAGCTATAAATAATAAGATAACGAATAGTTTTGTTCTATGCAAAATAACTAATCAATACGAAAAGAATATTCAAAATTATGCGTGGAAAATTCCAAGTTAAAGATCTCGAAGAAAAATCTCTATCTTAATGGTCTCCGAAAAAATAGTTTAAGTACATTTCCGTATGCCATGCATCATTTTAAACATGTTGCAAGCAGGTTTTATTTTAAAATAGGAATGTATTATGGAAATCTCCAAATCGAGATGGATTTTTTGATTTCACCGAAATTTCATTTTCGTTTTAAGCGAGAGATAAAAGAAAATGAAAGATGAACACTCGATTTACTTTAAATGACTTTAAAAAAAATTGACTATATAGGTCTTGAAAGCACAGAGCATTTATGGCCTTAATTTGTGTCCAAGTCCTTTAAGAAATGCTTTTTAGTCAAAAGTTCCCATTTATTTTTGAAGAATGGGATGAGAAAACAAAGACTTTGCTTTTAAAAGTTCATGCTTCCGATTTTCTTACGATAAGATTTCCTATTAAAAGAATGAAAAATGAACTTTTTCTTATGTGCGTGTGCAGATTGCTTAAGATTTATGTTGAAAATGGGAAAAAATACCAAGCAATTTAAAAGTCGAAAAGAATTTTTGAATGGTAATAGGCAATTTTGTGCAAAAGTATTATGTTAACATTTGCGCATATTCTTTTATGTTTCGGAAACTTTCGGCCTGAGACTAAAGAAATATGAAATAAAAGTACATTATGAAACTTCTTATTTTAAATACAATTGATATAAAACAATCCACGTTTATAAACAAAATGCATTCTTTGGCAATGTTTATGCTATTCTTGCAGGGCTTTCTGTTATTTAAAATATGCACACACAAGAAAAAAAAGGAAAGAAAGAAAAATATTTATATAAAAAACTGTGGTCCACCTACTGGTATTGTAATGCAATTAAATGTTCATATTTTAGAAAACTAATAAAATTTTAACTTAAAAAAATATAATTACAAAGTATCATGTATAAATCATGTATAAATCATCCTGAAAAATTCAAGATGATTTATGCATGTTCTACTTCTTTTTATAATCTACCAATAGAAGGTATAGCGATTCTTGATGCACAGCGCACAAACGAGTGGCTACTACTTGTTGCAAAACTATAAACCCAATTATCTTTAAACAAAACTTTTATGTTTGGACTCAAAAGTATATCGGCAGATGAACAGATTTTCTTGCTTATTTTAAAAGTGAAAGCCTTATATATTGAAAACTTGGAAGCTTAACACTAGTGTTGGCCAATGGTTTTTCAATTTTTTTAATTCGTACGTTTTTTATAAATAATAATTAAAGAAAAATATATTTTTCGTTAAAAACTTATACTTTAAGGTTCATAGTTCGCCATCCTGTTAAAGATGCGAGAAAAAAAAAGAAAAAAAGAAAAAAAAAAAAACACCGAACAGTGTGCCGAAACGACAAGTTTTCACGACATAGGTGAAAATTGTATGTTTTCTAAGTAATATTCTGGGCCTATTTTATTTTTTTTTAATTAGTTGGATTTTGATACCTATGTAATGTTTTTTGAAGCTTTTATAATTTTCAATATTTTCGTCTAATAAGGTCAAGATCTCGCTATATTCCGCAAAATTGTTAGTACATTCTTCTTCTGAAGGCATTTGAGAAGATATAAATCTTGGATTACTCGCCATCAGGTGCGGCTTCAGCAATTACCGGTGTTTGATTGAATATGAAAATCCCCATAAAATCACATTCTTCTGAACTAAAATCATTATTATTATTTTTTAAATATCTGAACAAATCTCGAAAAAACCATTATAGTTGCACTTTTTTGTATTTTCAATGGCATCGATGAATTCTACATGAAAAATTACATAACCAGGCATATTGAAACATAAGTTTGGAGCTTTCGCGCATTATGTTTCACTGGTTTATAAGAAACCACTAAGAAAAACTTTGGGTAGTGCGGAAATCTACACGCCGCGAAGTATCAAGTAAAAGCTAGTACAAAAGCCGCATTTTTCAATAAAAGAAATATAAATATATTTTTTCAAAGTTTAAAATTTGTGTTTTTTAAATGAAAGAAATTGCAGATTTCTACATTTTTCTCGACGCCAAAACGGCGTCATAAAATACGATTATATTTCAAACCGAAAAACTACGATAACCTCTTAAGATGCTTATCCATTGTCAACAATTGCTACTTATCTCTTATAATTATTCTGTGATCATTATCTAATACTTCATCAGGGTGGCTAGTGGTCAGGAAAAAATACAGTAAAAAAAGTGATTTACACCATATAAAAAAATTCATGTTGATTATTTCATTGAATAATCAAGATGAATTTTTCTATAAGAATATACTGGTGTATAATACTTTTTTTGACTGCATTTTGGACTGACCACTAGCCACCCTGTTCATCGTTAGAAGCTTGAGGTTTATTTTAATCTTTTATAACCAATATTAAAATATAAGCGAAATTTAGATCGAAAAGCTAGTTCATTAGTTTAATAAAATAAATATTACAAAATCAATAGATTATCTTTTTTAGCTCCCAATTGTTATCATATTAAACTGAGAAGCTTTATTAAATGTGAGATAATATTATTTTAACTTGCATATATATTATTTTTGTGAAGAAGGACGTCTTATTTAATTTAATTTCTGAACTATCCTACGGGAATAATTATTTAATAAAAGAGCAAAAGAAAGAAAGCAAACTGATATTCAAATTTAGTCTTTAATTAATAAAATTATGGTAAATATTCGCTTTAAAGGAAGATAATTAAGATTGCAGTCGTTATTAAATATTCCAATCATTTTCATAAAGTAAAAAAAAAAAAAAAAAAAAAAAAAAAAAAAAAAAAAAAAGAACAAATCTTTTAAAGTATTAATTTAACAGCGTGCTATAACAAATATACATTAAATATAAATTTATACTCATTTTATTTATTCATTTGTCTATTGGACACATTAAAATTAGTGAGAAATAAACAATTGTTTTAAGAAATACATATAATTTCAACTTATCCCCTGAGAATGGCGCAACATAAAATTTAATTAAAAAGTATCAATGACAACATTAAGTACAGAAAATTTGCAAAAGCAGTTTATAAATATTCTGAAAGACGGTATGGAGGATAATTCGATAATGTATCATCATATAATAGATCCGAATCTGGTTTATATTTATCAGTATCAAATAAAATAAATATAGTTGAGCTGAATACATCTGTGTGACAATTTATACTAATTTACTATATTTACTTTTCTTAAAATACAACTATATTTACCTTATTTAATACTGCTAAACCTATTTATAAGTGCTTGAATCAGTTGGGATGCGAATTGTCATTATTTTCACTACTTCACATCACAACATAATAATAGACTTTTTAACTAAAATTTATAGTAACTTAAATAATAAAAATACGAAAAAAAAAAAACATTCTTTTTAAATTCACCAAAACATGTTTATTTTTTACAATTCCATGAAATATTTTTTTTCAGTTTCCATATCAACTAGTTAAATTAAATTTCAATAAAAATAACGAGTTCCTTATGACTATGGAGGCTACATTACTCCCTCCCCAGAAACTTATAGTTACGGTACAGATATAATATTAAATAAAATAAAAAACAGTGTCTAATCAGTCTCTACAACGTTTTGGAAATCTTACATGTTTACCAGAAGGTGTAATGTTTCTTGATGATCTTTATCAGGCAAATTTGTTCCTTCAGTTTTGATTATTGATTGCACAGGCAGCTTGTTATTGGGCAGAGGTATTTGTTTATCCGGTACTTCGTGATCAGGAATGTTCTCATCTATCGTTAGCAAATATGCAGGTTTTAATCTATCTATCGATATGTTTATGTATTTGCCCTTGATTTTTACAGTATAATACTTTTCATATCTTTTGACAATTGGGAAAGATCTATCATAAACAGGTTCGAGTGGTTTTTTAACTCTATTAATGCGTATGAAAACATGGGTAGTGGTGTGCAAATCTTTATGAAAAACATTTTTGAGAAGGTTTTTGGTTTGAGAAGGTTTTAATTGGTCCATTTGTTCCTGCAATTCTTTAGCAAATGTTTCCGTCTCCATAAAAGTTCTTGGTTCTTCGAAAAATTCTTCCGGTAGCCTGATAGATTTGCCATAGACTATTTGTGCAACGGTAAAATTTTTATCTCCACGCAAAGCAGATCGCAATCCTAACAGTACTGTTGGTAGTGACTGTGTCCATTTAATCGAATTGTGCGCTCTAATTGCTGCTTTTAAAGTGCGATGGACTCGTTCTATTTTGCCATTACACCCTGGATGATAGGCTGTTGTTGGGTTTATTTTAAAACCACAAATAGCACTTAAATTTTAGAAAATCTCCGATCTAAATTGCCTTCCTTGATCTGTGATTTGGAATGCCAAAGCGTGAAACCCATTGGTAATAAAATGCTCGAGCAACTGTTACTGCCGTCACATTTTATAGATGAACAACTTCTATACAGGTTAAACAGAATAGTTTTCCCTCTGAAAGTGTAAGTGGACCTATTATGTCAATATGAACGACACTGAAGTTTTCAACTGTTTCATCGTAAGTGGCAAACGGAGAGTGGGTGTGTCTGGCAATTATGTTTTTTCGACAATCAATACAAGATTTTGCCCATTGATTTACATCCTTCCCAATGTTCGTCCAAATAAATTTTGAAGCTACTTGTATGACTATTGATTTCATACCAAGGTGAGCTAAAATGTGGATTTTTTGAAATACTTGCTTTCTAAAGTCTTCAGGTATAAATGGACGAATTTTTGAAGTTGAAATATCACACCAACGAAGTTTACCAGAATCCATAAGATATTGTTTGAAATTCAAAGATGGGTTTAAACGTAGTTTGTTCAGTTCTTCATTGTTAATCTGTGCGTCAGAAATTTTGTCATAATCTATCACAGAGATCCATTCTATTCTGGGTAATGAATCTGCAACTATATTGGCTTTTCCACTAACGTGACAAATATATGTTGAAAGCTGTGATATATATTATAGAAGCAAAATAAACTTGAGTCATGAAAATGACTTGATGTAGAGCTGATGAAAAACAGTAATTTAACAATAGATCGGTCAGTTTATAGGAAAAATATGCGGTCAAATAATACTATTTCCAGAGATGCTTCATCACCTTTAAGTTATAAACTAGCTGCATATAGGTTTTACATCCGTAGAGCATTTTCAGTGTGTACTGATAGTTATATCAATGAGGAGCTTGACAGAGTTAAAATTATAACAAATGAAAATGGTTTTTCAGAGAGGTTAGTTAATAAGTTAATTCAATATCAGGGTAACAAACAAAAAGAATTAACAGGAAAACCAACTAAATTTTGCAAGTTTCAATATATTCCGAAAATTTTTGAAAAATTAAAATATAATTTAAAGAAATATGAAATAAATTTGGTAGCATCCCCTCCAGTTAAATTGAATGCGTTACTACATAAGAAGATTGATCCCATACCGATTGAAGATTTAGCAGGAATTTATAGAATCCCAGTTACTATGGAAATAGTTGAAAATAGGATGAAATCTTATAAAGTTAAAGACTACATTGGTTTGACTTTAAGGAAATTTAAAATTCGGTTAAAAGAACATATTGCAGATGTCAAATACAATAGAAGTAAAACGGCACTTTCCAGATTAAAACAAGAGCAGTAGTCGATTAAAATAGATTTTGATAACGCTAAAATTATTAAACCCACATCCTCTTTTTATCAAGCAATAATAAGTGAATCCATAGAAATTTTAACCAGGAAAGTTAAACATGCAATGATTCAGTTTCTTACAATATCCCTAAATTATGGTATAAGCGTTTGCAGATAGTTCAAGAATGAATAAGATTGGCACATCCCTCCCTATGCTTCCCACCCCTAATGACCTGTTTATAATGGTTTGACCTTGTCTTCAGCAGACATTGATGTTTTTACAGTGTTTCAGACTATTTGTGTTTTTTGTGTGTATCTGTGTGTTGATGTTTTAACCCTGATGATGAGCCAGAACGGCTCGAAAGCGCTAGGTTTATAATGTGAAATACAGTTTTGTATATTTTAAAACACCTAAAGTAAAAGTTTTTAATAATTGATGCATATATGTTTTTTGTGACAGTTTGTGTTGTTTTTAAACAATTATGTGATATATATTGCAAATGACGCAACTTTCTAGGTAAAATCTATTCATTTTTTCCTTTTTTTTTTTTTTTTTTGCTGAAAAACGAGTGCTAAGGGCTTATGGTCCGTGTAAATTTTAAATTATCTTCCTTCTAGCATGTGTTTAAAATGCTTTACAGAAAGATATATTGCCAGTAATTCTCTATCATAGGTACTATAACTTTTCTGAGGATTATTCATTTTTATTTTGAGAAAAAAGCTAAATGTTTCCAACAGCCTGCTTCAAATTGTTGCAACACGGAACCAATGGCAAAGTCAGAAGCGTCGCAATAAAGAGATAATGGGATCTCAGGATTGGGATAGCTTAATAAAGCAGCATTTGCTAAATCTTATTTGTTCAAATTTTTCTTTTGTTTTATGCGTCCACGGAATTTTTCTTTTAACTTTCTTTTTGGCCCTTTTTAAATATTCATAAAGTGGTGTTTAATTTTCAGCAGCATTTATTATATACCTTCTATAAAAATTAAGTAGACCTAGGAAAGTACGCAATTCGTGTGTTATTTCCGGTAATTTATAATTTAGGATGGCATTTACTTTTTCTGGAAGGGGTTTAGAACCTTCAGGAGTAAAATCACGTATCCTAAAAATTGTAACTGGTTTAAAACGAAAACGGATTTTGCAATATTTAAACGAAAATTATATTGATCCAATCTTGAAAAAACTAATTTTAGGTGTTTTGCGTGTTCATCTTCCGTTGAAGAAGCTATTAAAATGTCGTCTAAACATGGGAAAACAAAATCTAATCCAAAAAAACATTCCTTTAATGAAACTTTGAAACATAGATGGAGCGTTCCGTAATCCAAAATTCATGACATTAAATTCGTATAAACCAAATGGTGTTATGATTGCTGTTTTTTCTTTATCCTCTTCAGCAATTGGAATTTGAAAATAGGCCTTAAATAAATCAATTTTTGAAAATATTTTATTTCTCTTCAATATATGTTTCAAAATCTTCTAATCTGGGAATAGGATAACGATCGGGAATGGTTTGAGCATTTAGGCGTCTATAATCCACGCACAACCGTAAAGTCCCATCTTTCTTGAAGACTAAATGAAGTGGACTAGCCCATGGTAATTTCTAAGGCCTAATTATATCATTATCTAGCATAAACCTGAATTCTTGCTTTGTTAAATTTAATTTTTTTCGAGTCTAATTGGTGAGCTTTCAAAAAAAATAAGTGGGTCTTTAGTAGCAATTTAATGCTTTACGTTGTGTTTGGAGTTGCTAATTAAACGATTGGGTTTCGTTAAATGGGGATATTCTAATAACAAATGTGCATATTGAGAATTTTTGTCAGTTGTACTTATGCTATCATTATTTGATATACATATAACATCACTTTGAATAGAAATGTTTGTAATATCCTCTATTAAATTTTTATTATACATATCAATAAGCAATTTAAACTTATTAAGAAAATCTGCGCCTAAAATAACTTTATCTACTTTGGATATTATGAAAGGAAATTGAAATTGCCTAAATCTAGCGATAAAATTTTGAAACCAAATGTAGGAATAATTGTACCATTTGTAGCATATATTTTAAAAGAATTACATGTTTTATGGCTGGATGAAGCAGGAATTATTCATAAATCAGCTCCACTGTCCACAAGAATGCGGAAACCGGTTATTTTATCTTTTACAAATACACGGTAATTACGACAATCTTTAAATTCTTCAGCAGCAGAATTTGCCTCTAAATCTACTGCTGATTGGGAGTTTTCCTATGCTTTCCAGCTGCAAGGACTTTGGCATTTATTAGGATAACACCGATTACCAAACTTAAAATGGTAATAACAATATTTCCCTTCTGGATTAAGTCGCCTTTTTTATTGACTTCGGCTTTTATTTCGTTTTGAACTAAATTGTAGAAACTCACTTCTTGATTGCCTTTGAATTTTTAGTGCTGAAATTCGGTTTTCCAACATAGTAATTTTCTCGATCACTTTACTCATAACAACGTATCTAAACTCGCAGAATAAATTTCTGTTGAGGAGCTCATCTCAAAAATTTTATCTGCCATTAATGACAAATCAATCGTGCGTTTCCGACAGTCTGGCCATCTCGTTCTCCTAATCTTAATCGTGCAATTTTTGACTGTGGGGACGCTTAAAAAATCTTGTTTATCGAGGGCGTCAGGACTTGAAAGAAGGTGTCATTCTGCATGTGAGAAGCATTTCAGTCGACTAGTTAAGATCCGCAGTTAAACAAGCTGACAAAAGACTGCAGATTTTAAATCTTGAAGAAGGGAACCATATTGTGCAGCATTCCTTGCGTCGATAAGGTCCTTGTCACGTGAATGTTTGGTACGTTCACATGTGTTTTTGTATCTTTTCAACATATGCCCAGTTGTACAGCGCCATCTATTGGTGATTTCTTGAAATAATGTTTTTCGCTTAATCAGTTTCCCCCATGTCTTGAATAGTATGTGTTCAAAATTTGAAGCTTATACACTGAGCAGTTCAATAAATAGAGAGGTCGGAGTAAGAACGTTTTAATTCTGCCCACTCTGTATAATGGCCACCCTGTTTTAAATACTTTTATTTATTCTTGAGTAATCTCTATATTTCCCATACGCAAAAGGCTTTCATTAGCGCTTTAACCCTTTAATTTCAATTATGTTAAATGTTTTTGTATTGATTAGTTAGAAGTTTATTTCACTTTTTTTAAACACCTACAGTGTGGTTTTCAACCGATGTGCCGTTAGAAGATCTGAAACGTATTGCGAAACTTTCAGTCCAAATCTATGAGGATTTTACATGTTAACAGAAATATCTTGTAGAATGAAATGCAATATTCTGAATTACGTAATTTAAATCGAAGAGATTTCGTGTAGTAAATTTGGGTTTTGTCTACTCCCTATAGAAAATGCAATAGAAATATTTGAACTGGTGAAAATATGTAAACGGGATAAAACTTTTATTGAACAAACTTTACAAATTTCGAAGAATATAATATTCATCCACCTACACAAATTCTGTAGTTCAGATGTGAAATGTCTTTGACTTTTTCTATATGTACGCCATATTTAAACATTACATAAGAAAATGAGTTACCTAAAATAAGATATTGTAGAGACTTTCAATGACAAAAACTTAATTTGCAAAGAATATGCAGGAATATGCCTATCCATAAAAAAATTCGATCTTACAAAGAGTCGACTATAGCTCAGCTATATAATTAAGTATTAATGCATAAAAAAGACAAAATTGCAAAATGCGTTTTGTGAAGTGTTATTACTTTCTTCTATCTATACCAGAAGGAAGTACTGGATTCGTGAACATTTTCAACTTCCGGTTATTCGAAGGATTTATGCGTTTTAGAACGCCCTGAACACGATTTGACTTATTTTAGAAAATGTCTGCCCGTGAGTCTCTGTGTCTGTTTGTTAGTCTCTGTGTGTGTTTGTCAGTCACTGCGTGTCTCTGTCAGTCTGAAATGACACAAATTTTGTGGGCGCTTTAACTCATGAACTACTGCGTAGAATAGAATGAAATTTCATATGAAGTTCTATCCTTATGTGTAGAGCGGCTGATTAGTTTTTGTGTAAAATCTCCCAAGAGAGAGAACCGCAAATTGATGATTCGTTCGATTTATGTGACGCTTATATCTCCAGTTTATGTGCGCAGAGTTCCACAAAATATCAAATTAGACGCCTTCTGATAGGAATAGATTGTCATTCAATTTTGTCTAGAGGTGCCAAAATTCGATGATTTGTATGAAATATGCTTATATTGCCAGTTTAAATGTACAGAATTCAAAGAAACTTCACGCTTAGCATTCTGAATATAGGAATAGATTGTGTAAAAAAAGCTATTTGCGGAATCGATGCAATTTCTTATACTATTTAAATCATTTAATTGATATGATTTATATTGTGATGGCATAACTTATTAGTTTATTATAGTTTCGTTACTAATTACAATAAGCTGTTTAGCGTTGTTTCTTCGCTAAGGATACAATTTTGCATGTATTGATAAATTAAAGAAAAATTCGTATGTTTTTTTAATCACCATAATTAAAGTGTGCAGCGGAAGTTTAACCATGTGCTGAAATGTGCTGTGAGATTAAAAATGTTTACCTTTGGTTATACATCAGCTAACGAAAGTTTTAGTTAACGAAATGTATCTTCGCTGATTTTCTATATCGGCTAACGAATAAGGATTTGGCAAACTAATGGTTTATAAGACACACACACTACTATTACAGAGCGGTGTTGCATTTTTGGAAGGGAAATCACGTTTCGGTTAATCAAATTTTCAGATAATGAATATGGTTGATGTGGTTAACTAAATATTTTCTTTAGTCCAGGTATAACTGTATATATGAATATATGTGGAGAATACTTTCAAATAAAATAAAATATCAAAGTGGTTTATAGCGAAAAATATATCAGCTAACTATAATTTTTAGATATGATTTAAAAATATTTTTCGATATTTTTCTGTCAAAAAACGCATATAATGTCATTAATGCCATTACTATAAGAAAGCAGAAAAATTTTCACCCCAAAACTTCTGTAAGACATCAACTGTAATTCTTTTTTCTTTTCTTCTTTTTTTGTTTAAATTTATAGACTCGCTGACTATAAGCAGGATTTACCCTAGAGATTGACAAAAGTTATTTTCGATGTCTGTTTTTTTTTCTTTTCTTTGTTTGTTTGTTTGTTTGTTTGTTTTTTTCGAAATGAGATTTATTCCATGCCAGAGGAAAATTCAGTCAATAATATTTAATATATTATAAGCATATATTATTGCCCTGTATTTATTCACAAAGTATTCGCGGAACAAATGAAACTAAAATAACTAAAGTATATAAAAAAAAGTTAACAGAATGCATATGCAATGATCTGTATAGTTCATTAAAAATATCCATAAAAAAGGTTATAAAATTTAAAATCTATAAACAGATTTATCAAATTAATGCGGTCTAATAAGGATGAAATTTTCACAACATACTTTTCACTACCAGGGAATACACTCCAAGCTATCCGGATCACAGAATATATTGCCTGGTGTACAGTACATAAGTGAAAATAGATTTTAATTGAAATTTTACACTTAATATACTAGGGGCCGAGTTTACGAGCTACACTCGCTAACCCCAGTTCAGGCACCGCAAGATCTAAAAATACGCTAGTTTACTCTGTTTTAAAAATATCACCAAAGATTAAATTGTAATTAAACGACCAGTGGCGATATTCTGTAATCGGGTTGTAATTAATATTCGTTTGATTGAGGGATTTTTCCTCCATTTACTGCTTTTAACGCGTAATAATTTAATTATTATTTTAAAGTTTTCTTTCTCTTCTGTATGCACGTGTTTTTTTCCCTTTTTTTTTTTTTTGTTTTTTTTTTTTTTTTTGTTTTTTTTTTTTTTTTTGTTTGTTAAGGAAATAATATTATTTGCGCTTTTTTAAAATTTGGCAAAATAAAAAAATAACTTTTCAAAATATTAATAAATATCTGCTGAAATAATGAAATTTTAAATAAAAATTTTAAAAAACTCAAAAAATTAGTCCAAATTAAAAAAGGATTGCACACTGCAAACCGGAAACTCGTCAAGTATGTTCCTGCGAAAGAGGGTTAAATTGCCAAGCATAGTTTTTGATCCTATAAAACTTTTTAACTCAACTATTTTGACCAACTTCTACATTCAACAGCGCTTAAAATAAATCTTCGATTTAAAATCTGTCTGTCTCAATGCATTAATCGAACATTTCTCTATAAAATTACCAATTTTCACATTTTTATATGCGATAGTTTTCTTAATCTAAACAGAGAAAGACCTCCGGTCACAAAAAATTGTTTTATGGCAGCGACAACAGCAGCGTTAGTTACTTTAAAAAATAGAGATTATTGCCAATATTTCTTTAGATTATCGAGAAAAAATATTTATTGCTGAAATATATTTTTAAAAAATTCCTCCTTGAAAATTATTTAAAAAATCGTAAAAATTGAGTCACAGTTTTCAAACAAATTTTAATTTTCTTCTATTCCATGATGTAAAAATATACAATATTTAGAAGCGAATGAATGTGCGGTAAAATTGAACGCGAATGTGTAAGGTAGTTGTAATCATCATTAAGACATCAGTGTAAGTGACAGCCATGCTTTTGCTTTATAATATAATTTTAAAATTACATTTTTGAACAAAATACATTGGGATGTCGATTATCCGTGAGTGGATTGACCGCGATTGCTGAGTATGCGACAAACTTTAATTTCATTAGAAATTCATGTTTCTACCTTATTGTACGTTACAACTTTTGTTTTAATCTAAAAATCTCCCAAGAATTTCTGCGTGCGTAATGATCTAAAAATTAACAATGGATTTATCCGAAAGATCCAGTACAGCAAGGATGGTGGTAGTGACGTTGCATACATGTCACATCACATCTCTGAGCAAAATAACACCCCGTAGTGACGTCAAATTATGACTAAATGTACGTGATGTCTATGACCAAAATACTAGAACGCAGTGACATTAAACTGGGACTAAAATGTGTCATGAAATCTGTGGCCAAAGTGCTAACACGCGGTGACGTCATATTGTGGCTAAAATGTGAACGTCTTTGAAAACCTTTAAAAAAATTACAAGAAAATTCTAGAATATCTAGCATATAATAAAAACTTTCTATATATATATATATATATATATAATAAAGATGATATTTATGTCAGACACAAATGTGATCAAAGTTCTTATATATTCTTTTATTAATTTATATTTATTCTACAAATTGATTTTAGAAACGATATCCGTTTTCTTTCTAAGTCAATTTAATCATAACTTTTAGAATTATTGTATTTAAACGAGCCTATTATAACTTCTATTTTCGTGGGGCAGTATAAGTAATTTGGTGGTTCTTTTTCTTTTTATGAAATCCATGTAACATTTAAAAATAATTTTTTTCTATTTTGTGTTTAAATTATTAAAATTATTGACGAAAAATTGTTATGTGTTTTATATTAAATGTGCAAATATCAAAATTATTACAAGTCAGACTATAGAGTAATGACGCACTCGCTAGTTTGAAACAACAAATCTGAGAAAAGTACAAATTAGTATAGCGATTCAAACTAACGAATGTGCTTTTTGCGAATAAAAACAATCAAATGATATATCTCGATGTTTGATTAAGTAGAATGCAAAACAGTCGAGGAAAAATATAACATGCTATTTCCGACAGGCGCTGATTTTGAATACACGATTGAAACAGTTTTCTTGCCTTCTTAAAAAGTGGTTATTTTCACATTCGATAGTTTGGCATGGTAGCGATGATATGTCTAGAAATATTTTAACATTAATAAATTATCATATGTGTTCTAATGAAAATTGCTGATTAGATGAAATAATACCCTTTTCTGGGTATTTGTATATATACAGAGTTGCCAACTTTGCTGATTTTAGAGTTCCGACTATTTTCGTACAGAGCATTTTGCTTTATTTATTAACGGTTAAATAAAACAAAATTGAAAAAAAAATAATAATAATAAATAAATAAATAAATAAATAAATAAAAAGTTCATACAGTTCAGTATATACAGGGTGCCCTGAAATAGACTAAGTGTTTTTTAAAAATGAATAATTTGTAAACAGTGACGCCAGGAAAAGCACTTGGTGCGCTATACCAAGGTATCCGGGTCCGATCCCCGGCCTGTACTTTTTCGCTCTGTTGGTTGTACGCTGTGTAGCATAGTGAAAAAATTCACATCCTTTGTCAGTGACATCTATTTAAAAAATTCTTGTAAGAGTATAGTATGATGTCAGAAATTTTTATATCGTGGTTATTCGTTTTAGTTCTAGCATTGAGCGATAGGTGGCGCTGAAATTAGTAAGCGACCCATTGAGGCTGAAACAGAAATCACATAGCGAAGTGCTAATCCTACGTATGTTAAACATGTGGAGTAAACCTTATTCTATTATTCTATCCTGAGAACGTGAATTAATTTTGCTACATCTACTCATCGTTAAAAAATATTCAAGGACGTATAGATATGTAATGTAAAACGTTGCAGGAAATTTGAAAGAAAAATAATTTTTATACACTCTGAAAAACATCCGTGAATTGAATAAATTTTTCCGTTGCCTTTTTTCGTTAAAACACGAAAATCTCCGCTTCGCCTCCCCCAAAATACGGAAAACTCACCAATCTAACATAAAATATATGTGTGAAATTCTCTGATCTAAGTCTGCAATTTCTTCAAACCACAGGGATGTACCGACAACTGTGCTGCGTGTTACTTTTCCGTATTAGAAACGGAATTTTTACGTGTGTGTTTTTCCTTTAAAACATGGCGTTCGGAGTTTTCGTGGTTTTCTTCGAGCCGAGGATTTATCCATGCGTAAATACGGGTTAGGTTCCCTTAGAAAGACCCCCACGAAGGGCACTCCCCCCGGGCCTATATCCCAAGTGTAGATAATTGGCCGTCAATAATCAACCCAACCCTTTAAAACACGGAAAATTTTAGAAACGAAGGTCAAGTTTCCCTGAAATTCCCCAGTCACAAGACAGAAATTTCTTCAAATAACAGAAAAATATCTTCCAATGACAGGGGTGTTCCTGCAACTTGCTGTCTGTGTTTTTTACGGTTTTTGACGAAATTTATTTTGAGAGTGTAAGCATTATTCCGTTTATTCCATGATTTTATATCTATGGAATTTTATTTTCACGGATTTAACTTAGATTTTTTTTGCATGATTTCAAGTAGTGGTACTTAATACACATAAATAAGACTTATAAATAAGACTTTAATATTTGTACATTCGCACATCATATGTGGTCAATGTCGGCAAAAAAATATACTTCGTCGAACATCAAGAAGAAAAGACTACGAAAAGCGCATTTTTAAATTAAAATAAATACAAACTTGGTTTTGAAATTTCAAAATATATGTTTTATTATGCAAAAACCTACATATTATACCTCATTCCTAGACGTAAAAAAAAAAATATCTTCATAAAATATGCTCGTTTTTCAGCCTGAAAAATTCCCACGCCTCCTGAAACAAAAACGACATATAAGTATATTTAACTGTACAACATTATTCCAATTAGTACATTAGAAAATTAATATTACACTCTTGTTATACATTGCATAAAATATTCTGTCTAAAAAAATGAAAAATAAAAAACCTTATTACATCTGATTATTGAAGGTGTATAAAATTTAAAATATGTAACAAGCCACATATTACATTGTACGTATACTAAAATAAATTAAAATAAAGTTGTGCAGTGAATAAATTTATTCATTTTTTCTTTCAAGTGGAGAAAATTTTAATTAGAAAATATTCTAAAAACGTATTCCAATTTGCTAAAGAATGGTGGAAATGAACAAAAAAGTTTTGGATTTTAACATGTTTCTTAAAATGAAGAAAAACAATAGAAAAGGGGAGATAAGAATGCAGCCTCATTAAAATAAATGAATAATTAAGCTCGAAACAATTGAATAGTGTTTTAGAACGTGTGGGATTTTTCCAAATGTTTCCGAAAACGAAAAAGCTTATTATATAGATAAAGAACGAGTTAACTGTTCTTTTTTAAACTGAATTTGCTCTTCATAAAATATGAATGCTTTTATCAAAGCTTTTAAAATTAGAGATAAAAAATTCATTGAAGTTGGTAATTCTTTGGTTTTTTTTTTATCGTGTAATTTTTCTTCCAGAGCTATAAAGGAACATGATTCCAAGTACATTATGGGAAGAATTATTTAACAATTCTGTTTGTGTAATAATATCAGAATAATTTATCAAAACTGTGTATGTGGTTCCTTAATAAAGATATAAATAACAAAGATACTGAGAAAATATAGGGTTTTTGCTCTTTATACGTTTGTATATTAATAATAAGGGAATTATTTTATAACTCAGCATTCAAAATAGGTTAAAATACAATAATTGTTATTCATTTAGAGAAAGTAGGGCAGTAGTTAGACAGAAAAATCTAATTTACGTTTACACGTTATTAAATTTGTTGACTTATCAATAGTTAATGTGAAATTTTACTTGTGAAAGGCAATCAGTATTCAAAAAGTTTGAAAATGAAGACCATTTAAATTTTTATATTTGTATGTAATAGCAGATCAATTATTACAAGGCATACATATTTAAGTTTCAACCATTCAAAGCTGCATATAGCCATAACCATAATCATTCATCAAAAAGTTATGAAACCTGAAATGCGATTAACTGAAAAGGTGGGAAAGATGTTTAGTAGTAAAAATACAGTTACAAATATTACTACCAGCAGGCGTTTAATGGTAAAACTGTAACACGAATGCAAATTTTAGAAAATACATAACTTTTCTACTTGCACATAATGAAAATAATGCACTTAAACAGTCACAAAATAACTGCTTTCATTCGCATGGCTCTTCCACGATAAATGAAGTCAAGTTTGCGAGATCTTGCTTCACTGGTGATGTTGATTATAAAAAAGATGAGTATGTGCGAGAAGCTATGAGAAATTTTCAAGATTTAGAAAAACTTTGCAGACATTCCAAACGAATAAAAAAGTATTCAGAAATTCGTAGAAGCGAGGGCACCGGATATTCATTTGGGAAAAAGGAAGACAATCAATTTCTGCAGAGGTAATTAAAGATGTTGCTCTCATGGTGGAAGAGGTGAAAAAGTTTTTAACTGTGAATTATTATGGAGAATGCAAATGATATTATGCGCTCTAAAAAGTCAATGTGAGAGATAAAATAAATGTAAAAGATTTAATAATAATGCACTATTTTATTTAAAAATGAGTATCAGCACGGAAGAGCAATCATAATAAATAAATATATAATTATAAAAAGTGAAATTTACCTCCAAAAATTCATTAAACAATTATTTTTAAGAATTTAATTCTGTTCATTAGATATTTATGTTTCACCAATGTTGTTGTGGGAAAAGAATTTTTTAATAAAAGTTTTAGAAGCTCTTTTTATCACACATTTTAACGAATATTGTATTTTAATAACACAAATAAATCTGACATGTGTTATTATATCAAATTTAGCATTATCAAGTGCATTCCATTTATCATGAAAAATTTAAAGCAACCGCTGAAGCATTCTCAAATAAAAAATAGAAAAGAAAAATCTGAAGTAAAAGAAGGGGGTGTGTTTTGATCCCATGCCGTCGAGTATTAAATCCACTGCTCTAATCACTCAGCCATGAAACTTCACTCGCCCATGTGACAAAACATTTTAAAAAGATTTAACAATATTTTATAGAATTTTAAATTAGTTTATAATGTATCAGTGTTCCTTCAAGGCTTTATTCTAAAGGTATCTTCTACCTTTGGTCTTCTACTAATCGGCATTGTACTAGGCAAATCGGTGATCCGAACATCTGGTTGTCTCCTTGTTATATTTACTGCAGTTGAAAAGTTGATTTTCGCATGCGAAATATTAATTTCTAATAAGTCTTGATGTATCGGATGTCAAAAACCTATATATCGATATATATATCAAGATTCTAACATCGATATCAAATATCAACATTTTAAAGCCGGTTATATTGCTATTTTCAATATATCGGTATTTTACTGCCATCCCTATTCAAAACAATTTACCGCTAGTGCGCATGTTTATGTACCCGTGTTGCCTAGATGCAAGTATTACCACAAGCAGGTATGGAATGTATTTAGTTTAAACAGGATTCCTTTCTATTTTGATTAATAAATCTCATGGTATCAATTTTCTTTAATTATGTTGTTATTGTATTTAATATCATTGTTATTAATAATCTTTATTAATTATTTTTATTTATTAACGTTATTATCAATAATTGTTTTTACAGATCTTATATTTAAGAAAGTTTCATTTATACACACGGGGTAAAAAATTAGAATCCTCATGGATAAATGATATTAGTTAAGTTTTAAGAAGATAGATGATGGCACTGTATGAAACAGACCAAAAAATTATAAGAGGATCAAGAAAAACGTATTGTAAATTATTTATGATAGTCGATCTGTTTAATGTTTGTTGCCATTTTGTATGTTGTAGAATGTAAAAATGTCAAAGTAAAAATGTAACCAACTGACAGAAAGGGATAATTGGTTGTGTGCGTTCAAAAGAGCAAAATGTAACAGAAGTGGCTAAATTTACCAACGTATCACATAGTATAATAAAACGTGCTTTCACTCAGTGGAAAATAACACAATCGACATTGAATCAGTGTGCGAACAGCGGTCGAAAGAAAATACCCACTGATCGGGATCACCGAATGTTGTCACGTCAAGTGCTGACAAATGAATTCGAAACTAGACGGTAATTGCTGAAAAACATTAATGCTGGACTACACATCACAATTTATGAGCGAATTGTGCAGAGAAAAATCCAGAATATGAATATATGGAACAGAACGTTACGGATTTTACTCATTCTTCACATTAACACAAAAAGGTAAATCTTCACTGGGTTAAATTTCCTAAAAACTGGACCGTGGAGGACTGGGAATGAGTCATATGAACTGATGAGTCTTGCTTTTGCCTCTACTGTAATGATTCCAAACATAGAGTGCATTCAGTCGGATTGAAGCTTCTTGCGTGGATTGTGTTCAAGGAGTGGTAAAACACTGTTAAAAATTTGCAGCAAACTTTCCAGCCATTCGACCGTTTTATGAAAAAACGGTTATACAATTGCCAACTCTATTCTGACCATAATATGAGCAATAAAATGGTCTGAATAGAATTAAATTACGGTAAGATAACCGTTTTCTATAAAAACGGTCGAATGACTGCACAGTTTGCTACAAATTTTTAACAGTGGAGCACAAAGTGGATGTGTGGTGTTCTAGGGATGTTTCAACTATTCTGAATTTGTTCCCCTTGTCGAAATTACTAAGACATTAATGATGATATTAGTTCGAGTACATTCAAATTTTGTATGGACAGGTATTACCTTTCTCATAGAATCGTTGCGTGAATCTACTTATGAACAAAACATTGTTCCAGGATGATAACTGCCGTGTACACCGAGTCAAAATTGTTGCGGATTAGTTTGACGTGCATCCCAAAGAACTCACTGGCCAAAAAGTCCAGATGAAAATCTATGATATTATCTAGAACACCAAACAAAGTGCAATGATAGATATCCTAGCAATCTCAGAAGGTCTCTGGCTACAACTGATGACAGAGAGGTTTGGGTGTTTTTTCGGTGTGAAAAAATCGCTGTAGACACCGATTCATAGGAACATTGGATGCTCAAATTGATGTAAACATCCTCCACAAGCTCATTCATTGAATGCCACACCGCATTTCAACTATTATTTGCACAAAAGGTGGGCCAATAAAGAATTTATTTATATTGATTGCTTGAGTCCATTTTTTTGTCCAGTGTGTGTATATCTATACTAATAAAAGAAAGTTTCGCTCTGTGTGTCTGTGTGTGTGTGTGTGTGTGTGTGTGTCTGTTGGTGATGGCTAGGAAAATTTAGCGCACCTAGCAGTCTATAAATTTAGATTTAGGTAGTCCAAACCCTCTCCTGGTATACCTGAGCGTCAGAATTTTAATATTTTAATTACGTTCTGAAATATTAATTAAAATGCACAAAGAACTCTCCTTAAAAAAACGCTTTTATTACCTTGGGTTGGTTGGTTCACTGGTTGGTTGCATCGATTCTTCACAGAAGTAATTAAATAAACCAGAGTAGCGATGCATACATAAGAATTTCTAACTAAATAGTGTCAATTTGGATTGAAGTTATCAGCGTAGAGAAGCCATGCAAATGTCGCGCCTCCTGTATATGACAAATTGCACATACGTCCCACTGATTGAAATATTTTCCAGGCATATTTTTCTTCATGACAATTAGTCGGGTTTAAGTTTTTTTTTTACATGACATTTATTATTATGATGGAGATTGTTAATACAGAAAACTTTATTTAACAGATTCTTTTTTATATTTGCGGGAATGAAGAGGGACAAGGGTCTAATTACATTTAAGCTTCAAGGTGTATTTCTAGAAAGCAGTTAATAGAATTTCCGAATAATAGTTTAAGCCAAATTTCAAATTAAGTTCATAGCTTAACCAAATGAATCAATCATTAAAGATGTATTGTGATCCTCCTAATTAGTTATTTGCTGAAGGCCACTTGAATAACCCCCCCCCCCCCTCCCGGCCCGTCCTTAAAGGTTTCTTTCTCTAACTCTGCTCCGTTTCCATATCTCAGCAACCATCTTTCCGATTTCAACGCAAGTGATTTCAAACATTATAATTAATTTAATAGTCACCCTTAATAACATTAAACTAAATTTATGAGTAGCGGTTACCACTATTTACGAATAACAGTTTAAGCCAAATTTGTAATTAAATTCAAAGCTTAAGGAAACGAACGAATTTTGAAAGATGCATAGTGGTCCTCCTAATTAGTCATTTTGCTGAAGGGCACTTGAACATCCCCTCCCCTCCCCGGGACCTCCTTCAAGGTTTTTCTCTAACTATGCTCCATTTCCATATCTCAGCAACTATTTTTCCGATTTCAACGCAAGTGGTTCCAAACATTATAATTAACTTAATAGTCACTCTTTATAACATTAAACTAAATTTATGAGTAGCGGTTACCACTATTTTCGAATAATAGTTTAAACCAAATTTGTAATTACTTTCCTAGCTTAAGCAAACGAACGAATTTTGAAAGATGCATAGTGGTCCTCCTAATTAGTCATTTGTTGAAGGGCACTTGAACATCGCCTCCACCCCGGGATCTCATCTCCTTCAAGGTTTTTTCTCTAACTATGCTCCGTTTCCTTTTTTCTCTAACTATGCTCCGTTTCCATATCTCAGCAACTATCTTTCCGATTTCAACGCAAGTGATTCCAAACATTATAATTAACTTAATAGTCAGTCTTTATAACATTAAACTAAATTTATGAGTAGCGGTTACCACTATTTCCGAATAATTGAGTAAGCCAAATTTGTAATTAAGTTCCTAGCTTAAGCAAACGAACGAATTTCGAAAGATGCATAGTGCTCCTCTTAATTAGTCATTTGCTGAAGGGTACTGGAACAACCCTCCCCCCCCCGGCCCCTCCTTCAAGGTTTTTCTCTAACTATGCCCCGTTTCTATATATCAGCAACTATCTTTCCGATTTCAACGCAAGTGATTCCAAACATTATATTTAACTTAATAGTCACTCTTTATAACATTAAACTAAATTTATGAGTAGCGGTTACCACTATTTACGAATAATAGTTTAAGCCAAATTTGTAATTAAGTTCAAAGATTAAGCAAACGAACGAATTTTGAAAGATGCATAGTGGTCCTCCTAATTAGTCATTTGTTGAAGGGCACTTGAACATCTTCTCCACCCCGGGATCTCCTTCAAGGTTTTTTCTCTAACTATGCTCCGTTTCCTTTTTTCTCTAACTATGCTCCGTTTCCTTTTTTCTCTAACTATGCTCCGTTTCCATATCTCAGCAACTATCTTTCCGATTTCAACGCAAGTGATTCCAAACATTATAATTAACTTAATAGTCACTCTTTATAACATTAAACTAAATTTATGAGTAGCGGTTACCACTATTTCCGAATAATTGGGTAAGCCAAATTTGTAATTAAGTTCCTAGCTTAAGCAAACGGACGAATTTCGAAAGATGCATAGTGCTCCTCTTAATTAGTCATTTGCTGAAGGGTACTTGAACAACCCTCCCCCCCCGGCCCCTCCTTCAAGGTTTTTCTCTAACTATGCCCCCGTTTCTATATATCAGCAACTATCTTTCCGATTTCAACGCAAGTGATTCCAAACATTATATTTAACTTAATAGTCACCCTTTATAGCATTAAATTAAATTTATGAGTAGCGGTTACCACTATTTACAAATAAGAGTTTAAACCAACTTTGTAATTAAGTTCCTAGCTTAACAAAACGAACGAATTTTTATTCATGCATAGTGGGCCTCCTAATTAATCATTTCCTGAAGGACACTCGAACATCCCCTCCCCTCGGCACCTCACTCAAGGTTATTTTCTCTAACTGTGCCTTATTGCAATAACTGGGCTAATAATGTTCCAATCTTCTCGAAACCAGCTCAATTTTGTTGTGCGCCTACTGTACAGTAACGTAGGCATCGGAGACCTGTCTCAGAAGTTCGTTCGGAAAGAGGTTTGTTTAGAACAGAATGCTCCCCTGGCGGTGGTAGGGGGAAATAAAAGATTTTCTAGAGCGTACGAGCATGCCGGGTATACGGTTCCGAAGCCATCGTAGACCGTGGCCAGAGTTCCGTTTTTTAAGAGATTTAAGTTTATTACAAAGGCTCGGGCAACGCCGGGCGGGTCAGCTATTTTAAATATATTTTGTAATTATGTTATTAACAATTTGTTATAAATCTTAGATTAATTCAAATTAATTCAAGTTAAAATGCTTATTAGAAATGATAAACAATTTTAACCCGATTTAGTTATACAAAAGTTTTTTTGTCAGTTAATTGAGGTAAGTGTATTTTACCACAGACAATAATATAGGAAAATCAAAAGTAAGTGTTTATACTCAAATTTTTACGAGTCCTTTTTTATTCTGGTACGACTAACCCTCTAAGCGTGTGGAACGTAATATTCCGTTCACTAAGCTCCAGGTTTCACTGCAATATATGCGATGTTGAAAATAATATAATTCTATAAGATTTAATAAATTTTCAAAATATTGAAGAATGATTAATACTCTCAAGGGTTACATTCATTATTGTAATTAAGTTTTATTTATAATGCTGAAAGAATCATATTTTTTTATCATTTAAAACAAAATGCAGAGAAAACAACATTACAATTTTACCCTTTTTCAAAACACTCAGAGGGTTAAAGAATTGAATCCTACTTGTCGCTATTCAGAAAAAATGAACAGCTTTCTACTTCAAAACGCGAAGTTCTCTTGAGACTGGATATATTGAGGTTGACAGACTTGGTGCATGTATCGTTCCTTGCCAAAACGTCGCCAATCAGTTAGGAATTCTGCAATTTACCCTTTATCCAGCGCTCCCAGCGTTCCTACATTTTTCTACACTTTCTACAACTATTTCAAATCAAAACACTTCGTAGTAAATGCCTTTACCATCTGAAATAGAAGTGCAGAATGATGATTATCGTTTTAAAATAGTGGTCGCAAACTGAGAAAATTTTAGGAACACTGCGAGCCCTGCTTTATCGCTTTAATATTGTCTCATACATGAAAAAAAAATTAAACTTGAAAATTTCAAATTGTGTATAAATGTTGTAGAGTTATTCATTTGTTTCATTTTCTGCTTTTATTATACACTAGAAAGAAATTTCTAGCGTAAAAACCAACTTTTCTTTATTGTAACTGTTTGTCCTAAACGAAATGCATATAAACATATAGATATAAAACAATGTTCAAAATTTATGTTTTTCAATTAAAAGATAGTATTAGCTTGTTCAGTTTTCGCTATTGTGCATACTCAAACTCATTTTATATATTTTTATTTATTTTTTGTCATCTCTTTTTAGAATATAGAAAAATTTCTGGAAACTGATCCTGGGGATAACAATTAAACTTTGCTCATGCTAGGGAAGACAAAGTTCTTTTACATAAACATACATAAAAGAAGCTTCAGAAAAAAAATATATCTGATATACTGTGAGTTTTTCTTAGACCATTACATGTTTCGTTATAACAGAGATATATTGTTATGTATTATTTCCTGGATTTACTTCTATTACAAAAGTAAATCTGTTAAAAAAGTCAGAACAGTGTTTGGAGTTAAAAAATTCTAGTTATAGTTGTAGTACAAACATAATATTAAAAACTCTTTTAATAACATTTTTCAAGAAATGAACCATAATAAAATTTCTAACTGTTATAGACTGTTGAAGTTTAAAGGTTTAGATATGAGCTATTTACATTATGCAGTTATATACTAGATACATAGAAAGGAAAAGATTTATTGTTAAATTTGATTTCCAGCGTTGAAAATATATTTAAGGCGTAATTTATTTATTTAAAAACTAATAATTTCAAATAAAAGATTTTTGTTAAAACTTTACTGTTTTATTTAATTGCTACCTTTGAATTCTTCAATGTATTACATCTATTTATATATTTTAATGTTATTATGAAAAGTAATAACAATCGAAGCAAAAATATCTTCTAAGTAATAAAATTAAAAACATTAAAACTATTATTTCATTTAACACCTTAAATTAAATTTTTTATACGAAAGCCTTGAATTAAACGTATCCCACTGTAGACATCACACAACACCCAGATTCAGAAAAAAGGGAAAATTATTTTACATTTGACTATTTTAACAATACACCGCGTTAGGATTAGATTAAAAAGTAAATGCTCAACAAATTCAGAAAATTTTAGTTGCTATTATAATTATGGAGTGTCGATCTATGTCAGTTATGCAAAATTGTGTGGAATTCTGTAAAAAAAAAATCCATTCTTTACATTTTAGAATACAGATTAAAGTACTGGTGCAATTAAAGATAACCTATTTAAAAACTCATTAATTTCATTTAGAAAGCATTTACTTTAAAAGGATTTCTTGAAAAATTTATTTTCAGCCAACACATTTCCTCTCTTCGATATTATACAAGTACGAAATTGAGATACATACCATAATTAATTAGTAATTCTTTATATCATTCATCCTCTTTTCCTATTTACTCACATTCTTTATTAGCATTATTTTTTTTAAAAGTATATTCCCATAGGAAAACTCATATCTTCATTAAACGTGTATAGTCATTATTTTTTAAGGTTCTTCGCGGATTTGGAAACGCAATATTATCATTTCTTATACGACGAAAATAATATGTTTCATGTTTCTTGGTTTTACTTTTCTCACACATGAATAAATATACATTCACATATGAGTGTTTATGTGTGTTAATTTTTACATAAAGGAAAAATTCTTAAACAAATCTTGTATTGTAACCTACAATTAAAAATTAATAGCTAGTCACTTCACAAGAAGGTGTCATATCACCAATCATTTAAAAAAAAATAATTTACACCTGAAAGATAAAAAAACTGAGTAAAAGCCTATTAGCAACAAAAAAAAATTAAGCACTTTGTCAGATTTAGAACTATATTTGTATTCGTTTTTAAATCTGATACGAATTACGAGTGACAAACACACTTCTCTCTTTATCGACATTATTTCAAAAAATGTTTTCTTCCTTTATGATTTGAAAAAGCATATGCAAAAAGAATTTCTCGCCGTTTGTGATTTTTTTTATATTAGTTTTTTTAAACGTCTTACATTCATCATAGAAAGTTATTTTGTTTCATCTGATGCTTGAAACTACAAAAATAAGCGTTTCTAAATTTATTCAGGTAGCATCATCTGTGAAATGTGTTTTAAAAAAAAGAAAATGAAAACGAAGAATCCAAGACCATTTCAGCTGGGTGAATATCCTTAAACGAGCCACAAAGGAGTAATTTTATGAGATATATTTTTTTTGTATCCTTTTGACAACATCTTTCTAGGTTTTACTACAGTAGTCTTTCTAGAAATGTTAAAATATCCTTATTTTTCTTTCATTTCAATTTTTTTTTTTTTTATAAAAACAAATCTCATTGCTTTTACGTACCTTGATGTTTTCAGCATGCTACTTTAAAAAATGCTCTCTTTCTTCCATCTATGGAAATATTGTTGTTAAATTTATAATTTTAGATAGATCTAAGTAAAGAAATTGACTAAACAAGCAGGGAAACTTTCAAATATATATTATTTAAAAGATATGACAAAAGTGCACTTGAATATCTAAAAAATTAATTCTGAGAAAAGGAGGAAAAAGGATTTATACATATGTTCTTGTTATTGCTTGTTTATGAATTTAGAGGCCTACTAGTATAATGGTTTATATAGCTTTAAACTTTAATGGTTTCTATATTGTGAAACTATGGAAATAAGCTATTTTCGGAATCGCCTGAGTATTTTATTTTGTAAGCGCACAATTGAAAATTTAAAAAATTGAAACATGTTATGCCATTTGTGCCATGAGTTACAAAGGAAGATAAATAACATAAAAATATAATTTTTAGTCTATTCTTTTAGACAACATTTTTCTGGTTTTTAATCTGATATCATTTAAAAAGCATTAAAACTTTCTTAATTTTCTTCCATTCGAATATTTCATAAAAACAAATCTCACTGTTTTTACTTTTCTTTACGTCTTGCACTACACGATGACGTAAGCTTTCCTTCATCAAGGTGAGTTAGGAAAGTGGAACACTTTGAACTTTTTTTCGCACTTTGGTGCTTGCTTTGGAGATCCTAGCTAGGTAGAAAAAATTCCGTATAAAAATTGGGCTGATGTGTTTAACCCTTTCAGTGCGGAATTTTTTTTTGGGAGGTTAATGCCCTGTGCGGAATATTTTGACCAAAAAAGCGATTTATTCAAAAACAACAGGAAACTCCGTGAACCCCTAGTTTGGCGCAGCTTGTCCCCAATGGGACCTTGCGCCATTAAACCTTATACAACCAACCAACCAACCGTGAACCCCTAGGCGACTTTTGTCGACGCTGATACGGCTGATGTAGTCTACAGCACCCAACTCCTGGATGTCGACATTTGTCGACTCCCGCACTCGGACCCTTATGTCGACTTTTGTCGATTCCCGCACGAAAAAGGGTTAAATAGTTTATAGTTTATAAAAAAGTTATAGTTTATTGATTTTTTGAGTATTTTAGAGCTTTTATAAGTACGCCGTACTTTTTCTCACTGAAATTATCTTCTCGCTTATCTTATAATGCATATAACTTTATGTTGGTATTCCTTCATTAAACTTGGTTGTTATTTAATGACATTTCTAAATTTTTTTACACTACACAATGTGTCCACCCTTATCGTGCCCGAATATTAATTTCAAAACTGTTAGCTTTAGAGGTATACTTTGAATTGCAAAAACTTTTAGAGGTTGTTTTTCATCATATTAAAAGTCACTTACGTCAAAATAATTGTTTTTGTAACTGCTACAAAAATTAACTTTTTATATAATCTCTGGATCATAAAGGTTATAACCTATAATATATCCTGTGAGAAAAACTTTCTCCATGTCCCATGCTATCCTGTACCATAAAGTGGTAAGTTTTGTCGAACAAAAATATGACTTTTATTATTGTACTTGTTAGAGCATTAGAGCATGTAGCAAGCTATTTTAAACATAACTTATAGGAACCAGGGCCGTGTATAAATGTTTTTATTTCATAACTTAAAAAAATGTAAATGGCTGTAAATGGATTTTGATGTGATGAAGAACAACATATGAAACATTTTTATAACTGATAAAATACCTCTAAAGCTAATAGATTAGGCATTACATATTGGAGAACAATAAGAGTGGAAAACCTGTATAGAATAAAACTTTTTAGTGATATCGTTATCAACAATAGATTTAATGAAGGAACAGCAAATGTACAGTCATGTGACAATTTATAACACAAACGAGAAGATGATTTAAGTGAAAAAAATAACATAAAAATACTCAAAAATGCGATCAATTAAAAAAAATTTCTCTATCCATATCAGTCCAAATTTCATAGAGGATTTCATATACGTATTGAGAATATTCAAACCACTAACGTATGATAAGCATCGACTGTACCACTTATGTATATTTCATTGTAAGAAGCCTAAAAACAACCGTATTTTTAAAAAAAATCTGGTTCTTTCTGTACTTTTAATCTTTTACACGATATACATTTTACACTGGTAGACAAAACTTAAAGACCGCTGTTATTTTCAACTATTACAGTGAGAAATAGGTCCGTAGCAACGTGTGTAAATTTGCATTAATGGATGTACCCTGTTTTGTGAAACTTATGAAATTTTATATTTACGTATTTGTCAGTCACGTGACAACAGAGATAATACTTTTCAGGCAAACGGCGTGTACTGTGACCTGTCGCTAGATGTAAAAATCGAAGGAGAAAGAGTGATGTTAGAACACTGAAACTTTAAACGTGCCTTCCAGGCATCATTTAGGTGATTTTACTCGTAGAAGAATAATCGAAAAGCTGGAAGAAGGGTGCCAAATGAGGGATGTTGCCCGTGAATTTAACATTGCGCACAGTATAGTTTCTAGGCTATGCGTAGCATTTAAAACGTGTGGAATGTACACTAAGCCCACGGGAGTAAGTCGTCCTAGCAGTACAACGTCCCAAGACGTTCGGTATATTGTTATCTCGGCAAAAAAGTACCAACGCAGCAGAACTCGTCAATTGGCAAATCAATTTTATGCTGCCACAGGAATTCAAATATCCCGTAAAATAGTTGCAAGACGTTTGAAAAAGGGTGGACTATACGCCCAAAGACCTGTTGTGTGTGTCCCACTCTCGAGACGTCACTGTAGCGCCGGTTTACAGTGGTGCCGTATGCACCGCAATTGGACTGATAGCTACCATGTTCTATTCAGATGAGAGTAGATTCAGTCTATCATCTGATTGTAGACATAAACTGATATTGCGCGAGGTTGTCAGTGCTTACTCTCGCGAAAATATTCTGGAAAGATATCTATATGCGACTTCCAGTATCATGGTGTGGGCAGGCATCATGGTCAATGGTCGCACGAATCTCTATTTGTTTGACCAAGGTCCATGACCGGCCAAAGGTACACTGAAGACATTCTGCTGCCACATATTCGACTTTTTAGAGGTGCTGTCAACGAAATGTTTCGTTTTCTGGGTGATAACGCAACTTGTCATCGCATACAGGATGTACAAGATTGTCTAGACGCCGAAGATATCCATCGTGTAGCCTGGACAGCACATTCCTCTGGCCTGAATATCCTTAAAAATGCATGGTATACCTTTGGGAGACGTATTGCTGTTCCAGAATTTTCTCACTATTGCAAGGAAACCCTCATCGGGGAAGTGAAAAAAGAATGGGTCAACTTGCTAACACAGCTACTGCATCATGTTGTTCTGAGCCTTTCCAAGCAGTGTTGAAAGTTGCCTCGCATTACACGGTGGCCACATCTCTTGCTGACATGGCACTGATGATTGTTTATAGTAAGTATTTTGCTTATTTTTGTACAGTCATGTATTCGGTCAATATGCACGTTTCAGAAAAACAATCTCTTCTAACACCCTGTATACATCCTTTCAACAAAATTTATATATTAAATTCTATTGAACATACTGTCAATACTATAGTTTGCCTCTTTATTCACAATCACACGTAGATTTTCATTTATAAGTCCAGTTCTTCTTGGTCCTTACTTTTCGTCCACCAGTGTACTAGTAAGTATTTACCTAATATTAGATACGTAAAAAATATAGAGGTCTAAATTTATTCAGATAGCATCATCTGTGAGACGTATATTTTTTAAAAAGGAAAAAGAAGAAGCTCTTTCAGTTGGATGAATATCCTTAAATGAGTCACAGAGGAGTAATCTTAAAGGAGCAATTTTTCTGTGTGTCTTTTTGACAATATATTTTCCCGTTTTATTCCAGTAGTTTTTATAGAAATATTAAAATTCCCCTACGTTTCTTCCATTTGAAATTTTCATAAAACAATTCCATCATTTTTACTTTCTGTTTTGTTTGTCTTATAGAATGTGTTACATATATGAATTAAAATGCGCATATCAATGTAGTATATGTATGTGCATTTGTATGTATAAGTGGATGAAATATATATATTCTTTTAACTTCTTCAGTTATGTTGTTAAAAACTAATTTAAAATGCGGAAAAATATATTTTCTGTAAAACTAACTAAATAAAAATGTTCTGATTTATAATTTTTGAAATAACTTTAGTTTTCAAATAAAAATAACGTAAATATAATACAAATAATGGGGCTTTCTTAAGCATAGATAGCAATAAAAAAATATTAGCCGCATTTTTTATTTCGAAATCTTTTAAGGAATTAATGATGCTACATTACATTAACTTTTCCCTCCATAAAAAAATGTGAAAGCATATTTTTTACATGAAGAAATTGTCTTCAATATATATATTCTTAACCCTTCTTTGCATTGTGATGGAAATTTCCATCACTGTTTATTTAACTTTTAATAAATAAATCAACTTCTTCGCGGCAACTATATTTATATAGAAATATTAATCTAGTAAATTTCCGTGAACTATATTGCTGAACAAACTTAAAAATCTATCTTAAAATTTCTGGTGTCTAATATTTAATATATGTATAAAAAAACAATTGTAAAAGAAAAACTCATGCAAAGAAGGGTTAAGTTTATTTTATTTTATTGTTTTACATAAAAATTTCTTTAGTCATAGAAGAAAAAAAGTGGAATGGTATTTTTTGATAAAATTGTATTCAATTTGAAAACGAGCAATTTATATTGCAATGGTAGCATTTAAAAAAATATTATGTATGTATGTATATGTATGTATGTATTATGTATGTATGTAAGTATTATCTATGTATGTATGTATGTATGTAAGTATTATCTATGTATGTATGTATGTATGTAAGTATTATGTATGTATGTATAAGTGAATTAAACATATATATTCATTTCATTTCTTTACTTATGTAGTTAAAAATTAATGTAAATTATGGGCGAAATATGTTTTCTTTAAAAATTAAATAAAATAAAATGATTTGATTTATAAGTTTTAAAATGGCTTCAATTTTGAAATAAAAATAATATAAATATAATAAAAATTGCTTTCATAAGCATAGATAACAATAAAAATATTAGACGCATTTTTCATTTCGAAATATTTTAGAGAATTAATGATGTTACCTATTCCCTCTATAAAAAGTATGAAAGCATATTTTTGACATGAAGAAATTTTCTTCAAGAAATATATTATGGAGTTTATTTTATTTTATTGTTTCACATAAAACTTTCTTTAGTCATATGAAGAAAAAAATGAAATGGTATTTTGTGATAAAATTGTATTTAACTCGAAAATGAGCAATTTATATTGCATTTGTAGCATTTAAAAAGTTATTAAAATGTCATTTAAAGTTTGTTAATGAATACAATTAAATAAATTTTCAGAGTTAGTAAAAAAAGTATAAATAAATAAATTCATCTTTAAATATTTATGTTGTTTTAATTAAAAAAAAATAATTTTGCTACAAAAATTTAAAATATCCATGTCTTTTTATTTCTGTTAAAAAAAAAAGCGTCCTCAACAAGTTTCTTCTCAGCTTTGCATATTTAGCCCAAATTTATTTATTTTACTGAAAATATTACTTTACATTATTGTTGCAAATGCAATGTTTATTGTTTATTGCTTTGTTAGATTAAAAAAATTACATTCTTGAAATAATTTTTAAATAAACTATATGTACAGTCTTCAAATAAATTTCATTTTGAAGTAAATTTTTGTTCTGTTCCATGGAGTAAAGATTAAAATTTTGCAGTGTGAAAGCGAGAATAATGCAATCAAAACGAAATCGATAACGCATGTAGTTTTAGGCTGTATTTAGACAAAACATTTTAAAAAATCGGCTTCAAAAAGTCATAAATTATTTATCTGGTATTTCTTTTCTAAAGGTTTTGTGGTCATAAACAAAAGAAATGAAAGTTTCGACAGAAGAAAGAGGAGGTGATAAACATGTCTGGGAGTTTCTTGCGTGGAACATTCCTCTCTTGCAGCGCTACAGATGATTTGCCGCATTAAAAAAAACCCCGACAAATAAACCACTGTGGAAGAATGCAGTCTGATCCCACCTTCACTATTGTGCTTAGCGTTAGCGTTAATGCCGGACACCTTTGTACATTATGTGACAAATTGTATATGTACGCCGGCCGACTGAACTCCAGAAAAGAGGGAGCAAATGGAAAATTATTCGACGTGACTTATCTGATAAGCCGAAAACTTATTATAAATAAAAGCACTTGACTCCCAATCATTTGCTTTTAGTGGTTTTTGTTTAGTCATTAAAAATAAAGAAAATATAGTTAAATTTCAAAATATTAGGTGGGGGCAGGGGTCTCCTCTTTTTAGCGGCGACCATTGCATTGTGCGACTGTATAATGTTTTAGCACTTTTGTTATTTTTTTTTTTAATAATTTCAAAATTTAATGTCAAACTAAACAGCAACAAAATGGTTAGGAAGATGAGTATAATTTCAATTGAATCTAGATTTTCTGCCAAACATATACCATTTACGAAACATTCAAACGCTACAAAAATATTACTACACACTCGTCATATTATGTTTTCATATCACTGGATTATTTTCTGGTGGATATGTCATCGCTCAAATGAATGCTTATCAAAATTCAATCCTTTTTAGTTGGCTGACTGACAGAATGCATTTATGAAAGGGATGGTTCGTCAGTTTTCTTGACGATGGATTCACGAGTTTGTCGTTCTTATATTCATCTTCTCCATAACCAACATCGTTTCTTCATTGGCTGATCGAATTCGTATAGCGTGCTATTGGATTAAAAATATACATACGATATGATTTGGTTGAAGACATGAATTGTGGATGATGCAGAATGTTATATTTTGTATGAATGAAATCCTTTTATAGCTTAGAGTTTCTCAAAAGTATGTCGTGACACACAAGTGTGAAGTATGACTGTCATAGGTATAAGCCGAGACTATCTTTTGAAATATGAATATAGCTTATATTAAAATTTAATTTACCGTCCAACTCTTTTATTACTGAAAAAGGTTATATCCCCAAACTCTTTAGTTTTAGTTTATTGAAAACAATAAAAATAATATTTAAAGGTCTGTTCATTAAAAATAAAATGACCATGCTTTATATATACACTGAAATCTAAATATATAGAATTTTCAATGTGATAATTTTTCAACAGTCAAGATTTTTGTATTTATTAAAGTTTTGAAACTACCTTTAAACTATATGACAGACCAGATCAAAGGTGAATAAATATTACTTAGCCATTAATTAATATGTACAAGTATTTAAAAGTTTCCTAGATTTTAAAACAAAGAACTGTGTTGTTTTACTTTTAAAAAACTTAAAATTCTATGTTACTTATATGCATTTTAAATTAATTATAATTTATTTTGATATTTAATCTCCTTTATGGGATGTTCATCAGAGAACAAAATCAAAATCCAAAAACCTTCAAATTTCGTTTTTGTGAAATAAAATCTTTGTTTCTTTACCTTTTACTTGAACGCAAATCAAGTATTTAACACCTAACACCATCAGTAAGCTTAAATAAAAGTTTTGAAAGTACTAATTTTCAGGCAGTTTCTTATAAGCGAATAAATGATTTTAATATTTAACTATTCTGTGATTTATATAATGTCACTTTTTTTGTAATAAGCGTTTTTTTTTACATATTCTGGTAATTTTAAGCAAAAATTTTGGTTTACGGTAGAACATTTAGTGCAATCACAAATTATGTTATCCATGAAAGAAAAACTCGAAAAACAATTTTAAAGCAGTTTAAAATATAATCGTCTTATAAAATCCAATTATATATATTTTTAAAACATGCGTTTATGTGTTTCAAAGCGTTTGAGTTAAACTTCTTTAAATGTTCCAAGTATAAGTTGTAAGCTCTGTAAAAGTACGGGTTTGTATGTGGCTTGCATTATATGTTATTTGTATATGTAGTTAATTTTGATAGCAATAACAATTGAAAATCTATCTGAATCTCGGATGGATTCAATTAATGAAATCATTTAGAATCAAGTATGACAAATATGAGAGCTAAAATTAGCACATAATGTTGAATATAACATTCTTCGTTGGTAATTAACTTTATAAATTTATTGTTCTCTGCCAAACGAAGTGGACAGAATAACAAATAGAAGCCTTAAAAAAAGAGAAAGTTATTTTATCATCTATTCCTTAACAAGTTTAAACAAACAATATAAAAGAATTATATTCATTCATTAAAAAATATTTATATCTGTGGTTTTATGTTTAAAACTTTGTACATATTACCTCTCTCACATTACTTTTTCATTCTTGTTAAAGATTGTTATTGTGGATATAAAATGATATTTACCGTTCTTGTCCATTTATCTATACAAATATTACAAATATCCATTTTTTAAAGTCTATTTCAAGATTAATAATACCTGTCACAGTGATTTATATTTATGAATGCAAAATAAAAACATGAGAAAAATATTTTATATATATATAATGGAACTTTAAATTCATATTATCAAATTTATCAAAACTTTTGTAAAAAAAAATTCTTTATGCAAAATATGAACCGTTGTTAATGTAATATAAATTTTCATACGAGTATAATATATACATCTAGAAATATATTGATGTATTTTTTGGTGATGCAATTTTTGTTAGGATATTGAATAAAGTATTGATGGAAGGAATACTTTCCCTTTTAAGCGATAAGACAAAAAAAAAAGGATGTTTGAACATTTTCACTTGGAAAATGAAATAATTCAAATAAATTGTGGTATGTCAATTTATTTTCTAATATTACCTTCTATTCCATTTTGAGAATCAAGGAGTTTGGAGAATTGTTCCGAAACGTCCTGGAAAAAAAAACGAAAATTTAATTCTTTTCTTTAAAAACTGATAATGTGATTCTTTTCTGAACTTTTCAAAAGGACACTGATAATAGTTTCATTTCTTTTCAATTTAGGAAATGGTAAGGTTGTTTCCACCTTTGCAATTGCATTTTCTCAAACTGTCCCAAATAAAATAATATTAATAATAATATTTAGTTTTGTAACGTCTTATATGAATTTTCAATATCCAACAGAGCAGAAATATGTTTGGAAAATTTTAAATCGAATATGTTATTGAAAAGTGTAAAATGTTATTACTTGTTCATCATACTTTTCTCGAGCATAAAAAAAAATATTATGTATTTTAAAAAATATCTACTAATTAGTGAAATTTTAAGGAATTTTAATTGTATGTTATGATGTCTAATAAGATATTACTGTTTTTAAAATGAAATTTTGTTTCAGAATATTTCAGGTATATCAGCAAAGCTAAATTCACTAAGAAAAATGTTATTTAACAAATTTTGTGTTATTTTTAGTGGCGAACGAATAAAAATGGAAGCCGTTCTGGGAATGTTTAAAAGCCATAAAGCGTGGAACGATGCATTTCTTCACTGTAAGCATACTCTCAGATAGAGTAATATACAGGGTGTTTATAAAGTCCCGGACCCATTTTGATGTTTAATAACTCATAAAATAATAAAGATAGATTAAAATTAATAACATAAATAGTTAGATAGACTCAAAAAGTTTCATGATCCTTGTCAATGAACTTCCACGTGTGCTCCCTTCGTCGCACGGAGAATATCAAGTCGATTTTCAATTTCACGCCAGGTAGCTATGAACCACCATAAAATCTGTGCTTTCTCTTGTGGTTTATGCATTCTCCTTAATATCCGCTCGAATAAAACATCACATACAAAAGTAACATAGAACAAACACATCAAAAGCACATCAAACACATTGCAATAGTTGCCAAAAACAGAAGAGAGAAAAATGCAATTAATAAGCAGACGATATTTAGACTGGAAAATGAAATTATCTGAAATTAACCACACGCGCAGACGATATTTACAAAAGTAAAGGTATTCAAATCTGAAAAGGAAAATATATGAGTTATTCCATCAATAAATGCCATAAGTTTGTTTATATCTTCATTATTTTATGAGTTATTAAACATCAAAATGGGTCCGGGACTTTATAAACACACTGTATATTTCAGTGATTGGTTACAACTGTAGATACTTTGAGTAGGAGACTTTGAAGTATATACTCCCTTATATTTAAAACTGCATATAACATTGTTACAAATTTTTCAGTGATGCACGTGAGCGACATGCGACAGCCTATTGGTACGTATCTCAT
Organism: Maratus michaelseni; assembly: GCA_963931845.1. NCBI lineage: Eukaryota > Metazoa > Arthropoda > Arachnida > Araneae > Salticidae > Maratus > Maratus michaelseni. The sequence continues at coordinate 313,339,281 of OZ007589.1, read as the reverse complement.
TGGTGGGAGTTGCAAATGTTCGACTTTGAACGTAGATGCGGAGTTGAACAGGTTCGCCTATCATTGGCAGAGAGGGATTTCTGAACTTTTCATGCCTATGGAAATTTCGATGTACATCGCTTAGTAGAGATTTATGCAAATATTTTGAATTTCAGAAACAATCAGAATTAGCTTATCTGATATTAGCATGCTCGTGAGTTCAGGGCTGTTTATTTGAGAATTTCAAGGGCTGTTTTGGAATATTATTTCGATACAGTGCATCCTTTTGCACAGTTTTAGAGCTTCCAAGCTGTAGGTTTGAGACGTTTGACAATTTGTGAAATATGTTTATGTTACTGTGAACCCCTTTGTTCTCTGACATGTTCTCAAAAAACATATATTATTTCTCTTACCTACATTCAATCACACGAATCTCGAAGTAGTAACAATATATAATGTAAATAAGCATATCATATTTTAAATACATAATTTGTTATTTCTACCCACATTTTCTCTCTTCAAAAAATTTATAGGGAAGAAGTTTCTCTAATTAGAAAGCAACACCACCCAAACAGCACACACCCATCTATAAGACATCTACAAGCTGTAAACCCAAGAAAACCGACACATCTATAAGAAGTCTACAAATATCCATGATACACCCTTTTCACCTCTTATGGAGATGTTATGTGTGATCTCTCTGAGTTCTATTAGACGTCCAAGATATCCAGGTAGTCTATGAGACCACGTCTATAAGACATCCAAGCATAGATCACTTTTCGACATGCAATATGTCTTATAGCCGTGCTTAAGACTTGGATTGTAGATATCCAGGGACATCTGATATGCGTTTATAAGACGTCTAATGCATGTCTATTTATTGATACTCAGTACTTCTTATAGATATACTTAAGATATCCAAGAAATTTCATCAGAAATACAGCCTTAGGGCAAAAGTATTGAGCACCCCCATATTTATAATATATTTGGTAAAAATAATAGATGGATACAAATATTAAATTGTATACAATTAAGAATTTTCTTTAAAAAAATAAAATTTTTATTTTTTTTCAAAGATAGCAAACGCATAACTCATCTTTTAATGAAGCTATTTTCTTTAAAAAACCTTTTTTTAAATTAAATTTTGTTGTTCTGTTAAGCCAGTTAATAAATAATCAAGAAAATAATTATTGTAAGAAAAGACAAAATGAACTTAGTCTTCAAAAACGAAAATAAAGAAAGCTTATGTAAAAAAAAAAAAAAATACATTTATATGTAATTTTTATTATTTTATTTTTTAACATGTGTTAATAACAAAAATAAATTTTAAGAAATATTTATGCTGCTGAAGAGATCTTGGCATTTCAGGCAAGAAATATTTCAATTTCCATGATGATCTGTTAACTTATGACATAACAATGAAACTTCCAGAAAACAAAGTAATTTATAGTTTTGAAAAAGTAGGTGTTTAAAGAAAATGACTTCATTAAATGACGAGTTGCTTGTTAACTGTCTTTTTTTTTTTTTTTTTACAAACCATAAACTTAAAAAGAAAATTCCTAAATTATATGCAGTTAAATATTTGTATATAACTATTCTTTTACAAATATATTAAAAATATGGGGGTGCTGAATACTTTCAGCCAAGACTGTATTTCCAATGAAATGACATTGTTTCCTTGCATGTCTTAAGTATATCTATATGAAAATTAGAATAATTCTTGCAGAAAATGTTAAAATATAATGGAATTTGTCTTCAACAATGAAAATAGAGAAATCTTATTTTTAAAATATACTTTAAATTTATATGTTACTTTTATTATTTTAACTTTTAATATCTGTTAATAAAAATTATACAAGTTTTAGGAAATATTTTCATTGATGAAGATAAGTGATTTATATACTTTGGCTTTTCCGGTAAGAGTTATTCTAATTGTCATGATTACCTATGAACTTGCATAGCATAACAACTGCTATACTATGAAAGTTTCAATTCTGAAACTTACTGAAAAACAAAGCAGTTTAGTTTTTTAAAAAACTCATTTTTTTAAAGCAAATTGTTTAATTAAAAGTCGAGTTGTTAGTTTGCTGTCATTTTAATTGTAATAACTTAACCATTAAAGACACAGACAGCAGTTGTGAATTCTAAAATAATTGTGTCACTTGCGCTTCATTTACTCTCTTCCTAAACATCCTTCAATGTTGAAGTTCAAAATTTGTTCTACTTTTTCATTATTTTTATCAGTAAGTGTCCACTGATGTACAAAATACACCGCCATTGAATTTTTATAAACTATTATATTTTCTTTTTTAATTAAACACTTTTTTTATATAAATGCGATATCTATTACTTGAATACTATTACTAAACATCAGACACTACGACTAATATTCAGGCCCCTGCTGGCACTTAGGAATACGTGCCCTTGCACCCTCTGCCTGAACCACCCTTAATGATGGCACATGATTTAATATGAAAGTGCCAACATAACCCTCTGTCCACCGCCCTTTCAAGACATCCAGCATGGGCCTGCTAACACTTTGAAATAAGTTATGATAAAAATACGAGGGTGCTTAATAATTTTGGTAAAGACAACTGTAGATAAAAATACTAAATGTTTCATTCCAATAATATCAGTATATTATTCCCCCCCCCCCCCAAAAAAAAAAAAAAAAAAAACGAATATTTTGCAATGTTCTGCAACGAACCTTCAACTGATCACAAATGTTCTGTGGGAATAAAAAAAATAAAACACAGAGATTTTCTTGTATATGTAGGAGTGCGATTTCATCTTGTATAGAAATGCTAAAGACATTTCGTAAAACGCTAACACACACAAAAACCAAAGAAATGACGAATTTCACAATTTTACTCCGATCGAATGACGAATTTCGCTTTTTTTCCCCCTCGTAATAGACGATTTTTGCAATATTTTTGAGATTTTTCTCTCTGGTAACTGGCGAATTTCACTTTTTTTCTCAGAACCAATCATCGAACTCCGCAATTTTTTTCCCACGACTAATTCGAGAATTGCGAGATATTTTCCAACACTTCACTGATGAATTTCGCATTTTTTTTATCTGCGACTGATTGGCGAATTTTAAATATTTTTGATATTTTCTTTTCACTGACTGGCAAATTTGTTCAGCTCTTTCTTAGGACCAATGGGCAAAAATTGCATTTTTTTTTTTTATTTATTCAAGCGACTAATATCCGAATGTCTCATTTTTTTTTTTAATCCACAACTGATTGTTAACTTTTGCGATATTTTCTTTATTGATCGATAAATGTTGCGGATTTTCTTGTGACAGAATGGAAAAAATTGTGGGTTTTTACAAGACTGATTGACGAATTTTGTGATTTTTTTTTTCTGACAATCCACCGATTAATTTAGTTTTTTAACCTGCGACTGATAGGCAAATTTTGCATTATTTTCTTTTTATCAATTGGAAAATTTTGTCGCTTTATCTTGGAATTGATTGAAAAAAATCGAGGGATTTCCCAAAACTGATCAACTAATTTAGTGGGGTTTTTTTTCAGCTGTAACTGATAGCCAAATTTTGCAATATTTTCTTTCTGCCGATTGGAAAATTTTGCAGTTTTTTCTTGTGACCAATTGGAGAAAATTGAGTTTTTTTTTCGCTACTGATTGACGAATTTCCCATTTTTCTCGACGATTTACTGACAAATTTCATGGTTTTTACCCACAACCGATTGAGAAATTTTTGCGCTTTTTCTTGGCAAAAAACATGAAATTTCAATCAAAAATCATTCGGTTGATAAACATATTTCACATTTTTTGACCCGCGACTGATAGGTGAATTTTGCAATATCTTCTTTCTACAGGATGGCAAATTTTGTCACTTTTTTGCGACCGATTGGTAAAAGTTGCCGGGTTTTTATGTGACTGACCAGTGAATTTCAGATTTTTTTCCGATGATCCACTGACAAAATTCATGTTTTTTTTTTAAACTGCAGCAGCTGAAGAACTTCACGATTTTCCCCCATGATCGACTGACAAATTGTGTGAGCTTTTCCTGCGACCAATTAATGAATTTCACAATCTTTTTCAACGAACGATTGATGAAGTTTTTCTGGTGATTGACAGACAAATTTAGTGCTTTTTCAAATGAATGAATAGTGAATTGTGTTGAAAATGAGAATTTGAAATGTTCTGCAGAGAAGTTCATTATTCTGCGATGTATGTCGCACTCTTAAGCATATTCTGCTTTGGGGACTAATGCCATATTTATATTGGAATATTTTTATCAAAGCATCGACTAATTTTTTTTAATATTTCGAATGAAATATGTCTGTTGTAATTCACTAAAATCTCATAGCTAAATTAAAAAACCTACCATATTTACTCCTGCATAATGCACACATTTTTACAAAAATTTCAGGTCTAAAATCCAGTATACACATACATGATACACTGAATATTTCTAATTGTATACATCAAACCATACACATTTTCACAAAGTATATATACATATTGCAGAAACTTTATTTTATGATATTTTAATAAGAGAGCAAAATATATATGAGCACATACAAAAGTAATTTAGATTTGAGAAAAGATTGTAAATCATGATTTCTACAGATTTTTTTTTTTTAAGTTAAAATAACATGGTACACATTATACACAAGTAAATATGGTATTTAAAATCAGTTTGATAATTTTATCTTGTGAGAAATTTCTAAATCCTCCAGTATTTTGCAACAAGAGGCTAATAGATTTGTTATTTCTCCCATATTATTTAAATTTAACAAATCTTTCTTGCAGAGGATAAAGACTTTTGGTAGATAAATTTTTCTTGGGAAAAAAAGAAATCTTTGTGATAAATGTCACACATACATTACACATCATGCATAAAATCTTTAATTTTTCATACCAATATTTTAGAATATTTTTTTCTTTATTTTATAATATAATTTCTTCAATTAAATTAGGCAAAGGATTCCATTTGTAAATACTAGTAATCAGATTCAAAATTATGTGTGGGACGCTCGTCGCAAAGTTGTTAACACAAATTAATAAATTTCTTATTCTGTTTATTTTGTTCTATTTTGATAAAATTATTAGACAAATGTTTTAAAATCTATTTTGCATATTGAACTAATTTTAAATTTTTTTAATCAGTACAAAAATGTTACTCCAATTAACTCACTGTATGAAAGAACCACTCAGAATTATTTTTTAGTCAATGTCTGCCTACATCAAAAACTTATTTCAATTATGTGAGCTTCAGATACAAAGGGAAATTTACAAATTGACTGCTACCTCAATTTTGCATTTTTAGAAAAACAAGAAAAATTTTAAGTTTTAAATATTGCAACATGATTTAGATTAATACTAAAAATTATTGCATGCTTTCTCATTATCATATCATTTTTGAAACATGTCAGCTCTACTACTCAATAAAAGTTTTAATAAAAATGTAAGTCTTTTTTTTCCTTATCAGCAATATTAGTAACTAGGTGGTACAGAATATAACTATAACAGAAAAAGGAAAAAAAAAAGAAGTGACTTTATTTTATTTGAAAAAAAAAATCTTTGGAACAGGACAAAATTCTTATTATTCTACTCCATTATCACTGCAATAGTAAGAGCTGATTTCTTCGAGCAGCACCTATAATAAAATAATAACACTGTTTTACTACATAACATTTTACGAATCACACAAAATGACATTTTGTTATATGAAAACTGAATTAATCTTCAATGAAGCAATTGTAAGCCCCCCTCCTCCTTAATTTTTTGCATGTGATTTCTAGTGATGGGCATAATGAATGATTTTGATATTTGAATGAATCATTCAGGCATGCACAAAAGCATAGTTGTCAAGGCTCTTAAAATTCTTTTTGTTTTACAAAAGTTCTGGTTTTAATTGATCAAAAATAGCAAGAAAGTAAACAGCAATGCTTTTGTGTATGCCGGGATGATTCATTTCAATAACAATCATTCTTCATTCATTATGTCCTTCGCTATTGTTATTCTTAATTTTTAGGGTTACGTACTTAAAAAATAAAAACGGAACCATTGTATATTGAAATACAAACAAGATAAACAAATATTGAAATGCAAACAAGAAATTTCAAACTAACACTCCCATAGGATTAACATTAACCCATGTGACTAGCACAGACTCTTGACTATGGAAGATTTGGAATCAAATGATTTTTCCATTATCCCGTCGACCACTTTTCAAGAAAAATTAATTATCACCAAACAGTAATGCCAAATAAACAAATGGAAGAATGTTGCAATTGGAATATCAAAATAAATACAATAAAAAAATCTGGAAAAGCCCCACTCACCTAAGTGTCAACTATCAGTAAATTTAAACACAAAAAAATTACAATATAAATGAAAATAGAAAAAAAAAATCTTGGATATTCATTTATTTACATTATTTTTCTTAATTATCCTTCTCGGCTGGTGAATATAACGTCAGTTGAAATTGATGTATTGCACTTAACTATGCAACATAACATTTTTTCAATGCATTTTCTCTTTTAATATCATGGTGCAGCAGTTTAAGGACACAATTATTATTTTAAATAACGAAATAACTACTAAATCAGTTCATTTTAAAGATTATATTTAATTAAACAATAACAAAACATCACCATCAAAAATGAAAAATTCTTACATATACTGCTTTTTACTTTTAAAATTGTTGTGGATTAAAACTTAATAATTTATATTATTAATAAATGAAATTAGCATATATAATACTTGAGAGCATCCATATTTAGTTAGTAATCAGTATTCTAATGTCTTATAAAAATATATTTCAATATGTTTTTTTTTTACTAAACAATTATAAAACTCATGCCAGATAAGTCCATATGATGAGATTAAATTATGGAATGATCAACGTTGAAAGAGGAATTAGGATGAATATATAATATTTGAGGAGATTTTAGTAGATGTAAGTGTATAAAAAAAGAGAGAACAGTTAAAAAAATAAATAAATAAAACTTGTTGAAATGAAAAGCAAATGTTATTCATATTACTGTTTTTAACAGTGGAAAATGGTAATTTTATTAAATTGTTGTATGTATGATTTTTAAAGATATGAGAAATATTAAAACTTGCCTATCAATAGCCCCAGTAACTAATTTGTGTGTGTATCAATCTACAGCAAAACAAAATATATCTATGACGCAACAATGTCTACTATCACAAGAAATAATAGTAACCCATTAAATAAGCAAAATTTTCAATTACAAAGAAAATACAGTAAGAAGATAACAGTAATCCAATGACAAAGTAAAATTTTGCTCTTTTTTTTTTTTTTTTTTTTTTTTTTTTTTTTTTTTTTTTTTTTAAGTACAGTATATTTTAAGCTATTAGATTAATCTTCAAAAATCTGCAATGCCCACTGTCATGTTGCATTATTTCTACTAGTGGGTTAATAGCCTTTAAAATTAGTTGAGTAATAAAATATGTAATTAAACAACTGTTGTCCTATTTAATTATTTAAAGAAGTAAAACTGAAAAAAAAGTGTAAATTAAATTAATCATAATAAAAAAAGCTTTTATTTTAAAAATATAGCAATAGTTAAGCACTAAGTATGCCTTGTTAAAATTTAGGTAACATATTTACAATTCTGACTCAAATCACCAGTCTGCTATGTGTTATTCCAATATTAATGTCTTCATTATTGAGAAATTAAGTTATTTATTAAATCCTAACTCAATAAAATGTCTTTTAAATTAGTTAAAAAATACTTAAGAATCTACAGTTTATAAATAAATTGCTTCAACATATAAAAGCCAATTTTGACAAAAAAAGGCCAATTTAGGCCAAAAAACGCCGGTTAAAACCAATAAAAGCCGCTGGCCTCTTGGCCTGGCTTTTATTAATTTTAGCCGGCTTTTTTGCAACCCTGCTTATCAAGTTATAAGTGCTTCCGGTCATGTGGCGACACTTTTTCGCACTTTACTGCCAACCACCTTGGTAATTTGGTTGAAAATGCCGACTTTGACAATCTTTTGTAAAAGATCTGCCTTTACTAAAAAATTGAAATCGTGTTTAGATTACATAGTTTCTGAATAAAAACACCTACCAATTTCATGCATTTGTAAGCAAAAATGAATTAAAAAATCTGTCATAAAGTAGCCTGTTTGGATTTGAGAACAGCCTTAATGGTGCCAAGTTGCACTTATTAAAATACATCAATTGGTTGCAAACCAAATTACAGAACTTTCCACTACATCACACATACATATGAATACATCGATGATACATAATTAATACATACATGATTTCACAAATAAATGAGTGAAACGCTTAGCAAAGTGCTGGCATGCAGTTAATACGAAAGTACAGAAACAAAAATACATGCAAAATATAGAAATCTCATGCTTATACATGTTTTGAAGATACGACATGATGAACTTTAAATGTTTGTTTTCTATGCTTAAAAATTTACAAAATCCTTTAAAGTTAATAATCTTAACTTTAGCAGCTTCTCCTGCTACACCATAGTTACGGATTAAGAAATACATAAAAAAACAAGTCAGTTTTATCTTTATTTTTTAAAACTCAGAAATTCATGTATATAACTTATTTTTTTTCTGTTTTTTTTACTCTTGGTTCTCAAATGATCTGCTCAACAACACGAAACTTTCTGACTCATTTTTAAACACAAAAGCATAAAATTGGCAGGTCTGATCATGGAAGGGATTTGGAATCTAAATGAGTTTTCCATTTTTTTAAATCAATAAATCACTTATCGAGTTATAAGTGATTTGTGTCATGTGATGACATGTTTCTGGCCTTTTTTGTGCTGCAGCATTGGAAATTTGAAAAATGGAAAACGTCTTTCAATTACAAAATTTCTGAATAAGAATACCTGTAAATTTCATGCGTTTCTGAACAAAAAAAGAATTAAAAAAATAAGTCATAAAGTGAGCCGTTTGGATTTGGACCTTAAGAGAAAAAAAATATTTTTGATGTGTTACATTATACATTAAATATTATGTTAAAAAAAATTAGGTCTTGTACTGTTATTTTCCAAAGTACAAACTTCTAAGATTTATAAATTATACATTAGTAAATAAATTGCCATTTATATCTCTCTTCCCACTCTGCTCCAAAAAATTTGAGTAAAAACATAAGATCTGATATTTAAAATTAATCTAGAATTTCATAATGCAATCTAGTGTAAATTTTGCAATCTCACAACAAACTAATTATTCTAAAAAACAAGGCATTTTTTAATAAAAAATATACTAACCAAATATTCATGCAAGTCTTCCTGTCTTCAAATGTTTGTGATGGTGTGTTTCAACTGGGAGTCTAAAAAGATTCAAAGAAAGTTTCATTAGTATTCAGCAACATCTATTATAGTTAAAATGTGACTGTTTATATTTCACACCAACTTTTCTCAAAATGATTAATTATGGGTTTTTCTTTTTTTTTTGGAACAATTATTCGCAAAGATCCAAGGATGTCAAACTCAAGAAATTTCAAATTTTAAATCAGTTTGAGTTATTAAATTTTAATCAATAAGAAATTTCTTTAAAAAAAAAATTATTATGCATGCTAAACATCTTGAATCAGCCATACTCATCCTTTTATTACCGCGGGCCGCAAACGTATATTTGCGACGTTAGGTGGGCCGCAACACATAATTTTATAGTAATGTAAATATATAGATTTCTATAGCAAATGCCCCCCCGTTTTTTCCCATCTCAAAAAATGCCCAACACGCCTAAAGAAGTATTCACTTCAAAAATATAATTTAAGTAACATTTATTACAAGGACAAAGCCATTTTATAACATTAAAATAAAATACAGGAGCAAAAACAGAAAAAGAAAATCCATCCAGAAGATTAAACAATCCTTTTTTCATCAGGGGTGGGACTCTCATAACTTATTTCTATCCTTCCTCTGAGATTAAATCCTAGAAGGAGCAACAGTTTGGTTTATTTACGTTTATTTTTATTGCGAGAATGAAATCGAAGTTGCCAAGAAAGCGATCACCGCCAAAACAGACAGTTTCTAAAGCGCCAAATCCGAGCTGATCCTGGGACTGGCTTTTCAACAATATAACAAAGGAATGTACTCTCTAGTAGATTCTTTCTCTGAGGTCTCGGATCGCACATAAAAGGTCGCCAGGCCACATGCCCGCTTGTTGAGTATGGCTGTCTTGAATAGTTTAGTTTTAATACCTTCTGAGTCCCTTCAGTACTGTTTTGATTTTTTTGTCTCTTCCTTTCACTCCGATTTTTCAGATTTGTGAGACCTGAAGTATGCCGAAATTACAAATTTATTCTTTTATTTAAATTTTTGAGTCAAAAACCTCAAATGCTACATTGATTTGTAAAATTTTAAATTAAATATCACACATATTACATGAAACAGTACAACATTACATGCAATGTTTAAAAAGTCTTTTACTGTATATCAATAATTAATATTTAGTAAAATATTACTGATACGTGCAAATTTTAACTTAATTTTGCGATATTTACCAGCATCCTATTGGCGAATTGAGCAGTTTTTTCCTGGCAACAAATTGACGAATTTCACGTTTACTTCCTGTAACCAACTGACAAATTTCGTGATCATTTTCCTCCTACCAATTGACAAATTTTGCTTTTTTTTGGCGACCGATAAACGAATTTCTCAAATTTTTTCTGCACCTTACAAATGAAACCGGCATGTTTCTTTTTTTTTTTCTTTTTCACACACGACATATTGAAGAATTTCACGTTTATTTCTTGTAACCAACTGATGAATTTCGAAAATGTTTTCCTGCGATTGATTGAAGAAATTTGTGATATTTTCCTGCTACCAATTGACAAATTTTGCTTTCTTTTTGGCGACCGATAAGCGAATTTCTCAAATTTTTTCCCACACCTTACAGGTGAAACTCACATGTTTTTTTGTTTTTTTTTACACGTGACTATTGATGAATTTCACGTTTATTTCCTGTAACTGTAATCAACTGACAAATTTCGCGATTGTTTTCCTGCAATCCATTGAAGAAATTTGTGATATTTTCCTGCTACCAATTGACAAATTTTGCTTTCTTTTGGCGACCGATAAACGAATTTCTCATTTTTTTTCTGCACCTTACAGGTGAAACTCACATGTTTCTTTTTCTTTTTTTTTTTTACACGTGACATATTGACGAATTTCACGTTTATTTACTGTAACCAACTGACGAATTTCATGATTCCTTTCCTGCAATCGATTGAAGAAATTTGTGATCTTTTTCTGCTACTAATTGACAAATTTTGCCTTTTCTTGGTGACAGATAAGCGAATTTCCCATTTTTTTTTCACGCACCTTACAGGTGAAACTTGCATGTTTCTTTTCTTTTTTTTTTTTACATGCGATTGTGGTCAAATTTCATGATTGTTTTCACGACTCATCGGCAAATTTTGCTATTTACCTGCAATAGCTTAACAAAATTTATAATTTTCCCCCAACGAGTACAAATATTGGGAAATTTTTGTGCGATATTTTCCCGTAACCTTTTGGTGAAATTCGCGACAGTAAATTTTTGCAAACCCAAAATAATCAGGGCACTTTTCCAGCTATATAAAAATGTGCAGAGCGCATTTACAACTATAAAAAAAACCAGGCAGAGCGCTGCACCCTCTTGAAAACGCCTTGGGAAAACACTACAAGGGTCGATCCAGACAAAATTTGGAGCCTAATTAGGCCCCCTTCACAAAATTCCTTTTAACAAAATTTCCCCCTTTCATAAAAACTTACTATTTAGGGGAGACTGGTACACAGTGGACTACTTTTTCAGTTAAATTTTTTTTCTCTTTAACGGGCAAACCGGGTGCATCCCTGCATGAAAATATTTTTGAATATTCCTTATACCTTTATACATTCATCATAATTTTCTCATAACATAGTTTTCAATACATTTTTCAAAATAAAAATTTTTATATGCACCCGTAAATTGGACCAGTGTGCCCCAGAAATGGAGCACACTGGTCCACCCACCGGGACACAGTGGACCGCTGTTAGGCATTATCTGAAATGCAATATAAATCTATTTTTCATTAATCTAATTCTTTTTTATTTCCCCTTTATCCGCAAAATAACATAGTAATATAAATTTACAAGTAACATTTTGAAAAAAAAAAAAAATATTATTATATTTTGAAAATAACAACAGATTAATACAGGAACAATTGCAATTTAGTGGAAGTTATAACTTAAGTACAAAAAAATCAGCGCACATTAAAATTTGCAAATCAAATTCCAAAATACTTATGAGTAAGATTGAGCCTGGAATTTTCCTGAAATACTTTCGGGTCTGGGAGCAATATTATTAAATCATTGACATCAACAATAGATTCATCTACAGTTTTGGGAAAAATAAACTGATTTCCATTCAATTTGCATCTCATGAATCTTACTTGAATAGAATCATCACCAATTAGACTACAGTTATATTTATCACAGGCAGTAAATACAAAACAAAATATTTCTTACTATGTTAAATAAATTGTTATTTTTCTTTGTTTACTTTATTTTACAATTAAATAACTTCTTTTAAACAATATGTCTTTATAGAAAATAAGCAATTATTAAATATTTTGAACATTCTGCATTACATGAGCAGAGTGGATTGTGGACCACTGTGCCCCATGTTGAAATTCAATAAATAATCATATTAATATTGTTTATAGCTTTCTTTTAAACATATTAACTTTAAAGTTAAATAAAAACAAGTATCTTAGCTTTGCAAAAAGCTGCTTTATAGGATTTATCTACAACCTTTAATTACTAAAAAAATTAAAATATAATGTTGAAAAATTTTACTTTTAGAAGATCAAAACAACCAATTAGGATAAAATAGTTCAATCTGAGCTAAACATATTTTCTGAACGTTATAAATAATCAGTACAGTGCTGTTGTCTATTAGGATAGAAGAGAAGCTTAAAATTTTTTTAAATAAACAAAATATTAAGGGGTTGGTCCACTATGCCCATAGGTCCAGTGTGTACCAGTCTCCCCTATTATTTATTATTCTTTGACTTTTAAAATGTGTAATTTGCAAACAAACAAGTTCACCAGAGAGGAAAACTTCAGCAAAAGTATTTTAAAAAGTTTGTTAATAAACGCTTGGATCGAATTTGAGTAGCTGGATTTCGACTTTCATTACAAAATGTTATTTTTCACAAAAATATAATAAAATTTTACAAAAATAACCTTTACTTTTCACAAAATGGGCCCTGCAAAAAAAAAAAAAAAAAAAAAAAAAAAAAAAAAAAAACCTGCATTGACCCCTGCACTATAACAGTTAATTTTCTTGTTACTTTAAAAAAATAAGCAAATAAATAATGTAAAATTTATTTAAATATGAATCTATTTCTTAATTTTTCTGAATATTTTTATTTATTGACAGTTAAAAATAAAAGTTATCTAGGGTTTTAAAAATATTTTAAAAAGCATTTTCTTTAGATATTGAACAGTATGACTAAATACTACATACTGAATATTCGGCGCATCCCTAATGGTTAATACACAAGTACCAAAAGATTAGTATCAAAGTGATTTGAAAAAATATACTCAAGCATAAATATCATATAATACACAATTAAAATATATATATATCTTTTACTGGGTATGTAAAAAAAAAAAAAAAAAAAAAAATGTGTCGGAACACAAGTTAAACAATGACAACAAATGAAGAAAAAAATGTAAAATTTAATACATATAGGATCAGAATTTTAATTGTTATACAATGTTCACTCTAGAAAGAAAAGGGCAGGTTGTTAGAAAATAATAACAGCACAAATGAAGCAGAAAACAGTCATTGTTCAGTGAAAATGGGCATTACTTCAAGAAAAAAAAATTATTGTGTTGAGTAACGATAAAAAAAAAAGGAATAGACGAGATACTGTCACGCACTGAAGTTTGGTGACTTTTTGATTGGCCTGCTTTCCAAGCCCATGCCAAACCAATAATTTAAATACAAGCATAGTAGCCAACTTAGGGGATTTTTTCCTTTAAAAAGGAAAAAATCCCTTAAGTTTGGCAACTATTTTCCTTTTTATAACTGATTAAAGAAATAAACTGTGTGAGTGTAAGACATCATAGCCAAAAACAGTACAACATTTATTTAATAATCTCCTGTTTTTATTAAAGAAAGAAGGAAGGTCTATGATTTTTTGCAAGCTTTTGGATACATTAATTTAGAAATACTCTGGTATTGGGGAAGATTTTAACAAGAGACCTCTGGATATAATTAAGGATGCATTTCGATATTTTAAAAAGGGTACGGTGCATTTTGCTAATTTTAGAGCAGGCAGGATGCTGCGCCCTTAAATATTGGTCTAGAAGGGACACTAAATTATAAATAAATACATGGGAAAAAAAGTAATTTTTTAAACAAGAATTACATTATTTATAGTATTAGTTTTAGTCTTAGCAAAATTTTATATATAGTTATTTTAGTGTAATTCTAAATTATATGATAAATAATACACGAAACTGTTAACCCCTTTAAGGGCAAAGTATTTCAGTTGCAAACATGTTCAAAACTTTTTTTTTTACCCTTTGAAATCTGAATTTGTCAAATAAATTCATTTAAAAATAAATAATAGCTATTTTTTCCGTTCATGTACATCGTAAAATCTAAATATTATTCGAAAGTTCTGATAAATATTATGGTTTAGTGCATAAATAATCTAACACTGGCGTTCAAAGGATTCAGTGGGGTCAGGATTCATAATGGTGATAAACAAAACAATATGTAGTTCATTAACACTCAATTACTACTAAAAACAATTACATTATTGCTTTCGTTGTACCTGTGAGATTATATTTCTGCATTTATACAATTTATACAGCGACATTTCGGATGTATTTTTCCTTTTAAACACAATATATATATGACTGATGAAACTTATCGTAACATTAAGCCTAAATCTTGTAATATATGTAAGATACAAGAATTTAGTAATTAAGTGTTATATAAACTACACAGGAAAGTAAATAAAGAAATGAATAACTTACCTTTTACAAAAGTTGTCAGTATAATTACATCCAAGATTGCCGCTGTATACAAAATAAACAACAGCCCCAGCCGCGGCGAGAGTGTCTTCAAACGACCTTTGACTTTCCGTTCCCGCATGCGCGCAGTTGCATTGAAGTAGGAGTACTTTTTCCATAAGATGAGCATAATACGTGTTATTCGCAAATCCATTGGATGAATCGAAAAGTATTTCCATTGGAGGTTGAAAAAAGCATTTCCTTTAGACGTCGAAAAAGTGATAGATATAATACGTCTATTGCAGGTCATAGACGTCTAATAGAAATCTAAATGAGAAATGGCTTATAGACATCTATTTGTTTAATGCTATGCATATCTAAAAGATGTCATGGACGTTATAGATGTATTTAGACTATAAATCGACATCTTATAGATAGAGTGTGCTGTCTGGGCACTCACTGAGATAGAGAGCAACCACGTTACAAGACACCATTACAAGTAGCTTTCCATAGATAAATTGATTATTTTTCCACTTTGTCGTTTTATCTATTACGTCTCAAACAACATCGTCAAATACTTAAATATTTTATGACGGTTTTAACAAATTTTAATGCTTCGATATCATCTTGGCTCAGAACATGAATATACATCTGAAATGTGTTCTTTAAAAGTTCTCTTTGATGATGAAACTGATAATTCTAAAAATAAGTATACCTTATAATTTTAAAAAATATCATAACTTTTTCTTGCGTTATCTTTAAAAAACATATTCATTTCTGAAACATCACACACGTATAGGTAGATATAGAATTATACAGTTAAAAAATAATATCCTACATTATTTAAATAATTCAAAATGCATTTTTAAAATTTCAGTATTCAATATCAATAATAATTCCTCAACAAAAAGAAGAAAAACATCATTATGTTTTTCTTTTTTTTTTCTCCGACATCTGTAAAACTTATTAAAAAATAAAGAATTAGAGACTAAAGCTATTTTTCTCGATAAATGTACATAATGAGTCACGACTGAGTAATCTTACGAGAACAAATTTTCTTCGATGTCTTTGTTAGTTATATATTTATTCTAATATTGCTTTAAATTGCTCTAAGCATTGCTTTGATATTCTCTTTATTTCTAAGACAGTGAGTCATTTTATGGAGAAAATATTTTTGCTTTTGAATTTTTACTCTAAAATATACAGTAAAATGTGCATAATGCATTCAAATAGCGAGAAATTATCTCAGCATTCTGAATAAAAGACTTAGTATTAAATATTTGTCTTTCAGTAAATGCGATGTGTATTTCATCATATTTTGCTTTCCTTAAAAAAGAAAATCAACCAAATTTTGTAAAAACTTCATTAAATAGAATGTAGTTGACTGAAAGACTCTGATGTATTCTGATTAGTTCGATGCAAACTTTATTCGGAAATATTTTAACCCATTCACGACGAGAATCTTTTACACTTTTTTAAATTCTTATACACCAGTTGACACCAGTTTTTTCATGCTGTATTTTTTAATTATTTAATCTGCCAAAATTTCAGATTATATAAGGGGAAAAATTTCCGTGCTAAAATACTGGTTTCGAAATTTAAATATTTCGTGCGCTTTAAGTGGCAAGTTTTCTTGCCAACATGCGTTAATGAGTTAACTAATAATAAGAGCAACTATTTTTCTACCTTTCTAGAGAGGAATCCTTTCTCGTTTCCTTGAGATTGTTTCTAGGTATGTATTTTTAATATAGTACGTTGTAGAATATTATTTACCGTATTCTAAAAAATATTTGCATAACTTATTTTTACGTCTAAAATAACATTTTTTCAATTGTTAAATATAGAAATAATTGTATTAAGAATACATCTCAAAAAGATAACACAAGATCTTGGAATGCATTACATACAACTGAAGTGATCTTTTATGTTGAAAGAAGCAAAGATTAATTGTGTCTATCCTAGTTTTAAGTAACTAATTGTATATAAGGTATTACTTTCAAGTGACTGGAGGAATATTTAGCCAATTGCCAACTAATAAGTATTAATGTTATAACAAGAACGAATAATTCATGGGATATGATTATACATAAACTGTAGAGAGTTATTAATTGCTTGCTGATTCAACTGCAACTGACGCTATTTCAGCAGTAAATGAATTAATTGTGACCTTTTAACTTTCTTGGACCATAATAATAATAATAAACTATTGCATAAAAATATGAAAACTGGTAGTTTTATAGAGAAATGTATATTAAACATATTGAAACAGACAGTTTATAAATAGAATTATTTTAAGCCCTATTATAAAGTTGAAATTGGTCAATATAGTTCAGTTTTATATGATCAAAAACTATGCATAGCCATTTGACCATGTTTTGCTGGCCTGTCTATACTTGACTAGATTATGGTGTACTGTGTCTAATCATTTTTTTAAATGTGTCTATTTTTTCAACTTTTATTTCCATATTTTATTCCAAACTTCATTATCTGAATACAGATTTAAATTATAATTTTAAATAGCCATTTTTAATCTACTGTTTCCAGATTTTCAAACGGCCAAATAATATTTCCAAACACTTTTCAATTGAAAAATATATTTAGGCGTAAATATTGGAAAAGAAAGAAAACTGTAAAATTATTAAATTGTTACGTTCCAAAAGCAGTGAATGGTGAAAATTACATCTTATTTAGAATATATATTTAAAAAGTTATATTTATAACCATTTTCTTATAGCGTCTAAAGGAAAACTTTTCTTCTAGACGTTAAGAAAGTCCGGGAGGCAGCGACATTTTATTTTACTTAATAATTTTCTACAAGCTGATTGTCAAATATATAATTTACGTCTTTAAACAATCATGAGAACAGCCTTCAGCTGTGGCGACAACGGTGAATGCGGTCTTGAGAACCAAAAAATTCCCCTCTGTCAAATTTAAATGAATGACAAACCGATTATAGAAGATTGCTACTGGTCGTGATAATATCATTCAAACTTCCGTAAGCTGGTTTATCTTTTTAAAACAAGGCAAATTAGCTTGTTATTAGAATCTACATGGTCTGGATGGTGGTTGGTTAGCGTGCCTCACAGGGGACAGAGCCCACTTGTATAATAAAAATTCCTAATTAATTAAAAAATATCTTATGTACTACAGTTGTTAAAAACTAACGTTAATTTAATTATTATTTAAATGTGTCAGAATTTTTCTACGCTCCAATATTCAGTGTTATAATTAATTAGAAAGAAATATATAGCTATCATTATTAATATTATCATTATTATATCACTTCGCAACATCTGTAAAAATGATAAGAAGAAAAGAAGTAGAGGCTAAAGTCATTTTATCTGGATAAATGGTCTTGAATGAGTCACAAAGGAGCAATCTTATGAGAGCAGTTTTTCTTCGATGTCTTCATTCGCAACGTCTTTTATTATAACAGTATTTTCAAGAATTTTTCATTATTTTTGCGTCAACGTACTTTTTTTTTTCTCTGAGGAAACAAGTTTTGCTTTTTAACACTTTCCAACATAGTTGAAAAGTGTTTATGAATTCGGTTTGTCTGTCCATGCTCTAATTGGCGTAAATATACTCGGATTGCCATGCAATTTATATATCTTATTGAGGTTTACTATGGCAAGATCGATATAGAAAATGAAGTGTAGCACTTATATTCCTTTACAGCGACACTCAAAAGTATTCCTGTACATTACGTCCTATGGGGAAAATCATTTGCAGTTTATTTTAATGATGTTTCACCATTTCAAACATATTGAAATGTATATATCTCTTTGAGGTGGAGGCTTTGAAAAGGAGCTTACTATAGAATATGGTGTGTATAGCAATTATAGTTCCTTTACATGGACACTCAAAACAATTCCGTTACATCAAGATCTAAAGGAGAAAATCATCGTTTACGGTTTATTTTAATAATGTTTCACTATTTCAAACATATTAAAATTGATATATAACTGAGGTGCACTACAAGAGGCTCAGAATATTCTGTGCTTAGCATTCATCGTTCATTTACAGGGACATGCAGAAGAATTCGGTTAAAGTACTGTCTTTTTACAATAATTGCTAGAAGAGCTTTTTCAGTTGCAGTACGTGTTTTTTTATTTAACTAATCTTTTGCCTATTACTTGGTGTGTATAAATTCTATAGATCATATACAGAGCATCACAAAAGTAGCTCAGTACATTTCCGTTTATAGACAGAAATTCCAGAAGGGGAATTTTAAAAGGTGCTTTGCGTTTCCTAATTGAACTAAAATTTAATTCTATTTAGCATATATACAAATCTATAGATCATATATAGGGCTGCACAAAATAATTGGGATATTTTTCGGAATATTGTTCGTAATTCCTAAAATTGGGGTTTTCACATGTTTTATGCTTTTTTCGAAATTGTTTACCCAGACACACGCCCGGGACTGCATTTATACTCTAAAACGAAAGCGGAGTTCCCGGGCGGTCATCCCTTGTCATCCGTTGTTTACTTAGACATAATCTTTCACCGTATTAAAAGGTAAAGATTTGTAAAAGTATTTTGGAACTGTTGGAAATTTTTACATAATCTATGCTGGATGCATGATTTTTTGTTCTTTTTTTTTAGTTTTACTTTAAAATAAATAGTAAAATGCATATGCATCTTTATGATATAAAAACGCCTAAAAATTATCTCTGCATTTTTAATGAATGGCTTAATCTTTGCAACTTGTAAATATCATGCGGTGCGGCGTAATGAAGCATTTTGAATGCTCAGAAGCTATAGTAAGTAACAAAGGGGAATAAATTACCTTTAAATATGCTTATAGAGCTTGGTTTAAAATAAATATTTTTACATTTGATGAAAATGGAACAACTGCTTTCCCTAACATGACATTCCAACTTAATAGCCTAAAAACTAAAATGAATCAAACAATTATTAAAACCAGCAAGAAAAATGAAGGGCAATGACTTATTCCTCAGAGTTGATAATATACTAGAAAGAAACTTTAACAGAAGGTATTATATAATCTCTAGTAATGTAGAAAATGTTAGTTAAAAATTGAAAGATCTAAAGGAAAGACAGAAGAGTCCCGAAATGTTGGCATCTTCATGATATAAAAACTTCTAGAAATTATCTCTGCATTTTTCATGAATGGCTTAGTCTTTGCAACTTGTTATAAATATCATGTTGCGCGGCGTAATGAAGCATTTTGAATGCTCAGAAGCTATAGTAAGTAACAAAGGGGAATAAATTACCTTTAAATATGCTTATAGAGTTTGGTTTAAAATAAGTCTCTTTAGATTTGATGACAATGGAAAAATTGCTTTCCCTAACGTGACATTCCAACTTAATAGCCTAAAAACTTATTGATTTTATGGTATAATACTGGCATACCATCTGCCTGCATTATACCGTAAAAACAGTAATAAACAGTAAAACAAGCAGTAATACGCTGCCATGCATTACTGCTCGTTGTAAAAATCTTCTAAATTGCAATTTTATTGGAATTGTTGGGAATAGGAGCTTGAAATTTGACAGGGCTGTTACTTTTAAGACAAAAATGGTCGCACAGAACAGTTGTTAAAAATATTGAAATTTAAAAGTGTGAAAGCACGAAAAGCATTATAAAAACGTTCCAAATTACGATTTATTTGGCACTGTTAAGGCTAGAAATTTGAAATTTGGCATGGCTGTTATTCTAGAGGCGTTTGCCCAGAACAGTTTTCTGAAAATGAGAAATTTAAAAGGATCGCAGGAGAAAACAAAGCTCTAAAATTGTGATTTATATGGTACAGTTGGTATAAGAACTTGATATTTGGCATGGTGGTTACTTTTAAAATGCAAAGCTAAGGATTTCTAAAAAAAAAATCGAAATTTACAAGGGTTACATGATCGGAAAACGTTCTAAAAACGTTCTAAATTATTATTTAATTGGATTTTTTCGAGTTAAAAACTTGAAATTTAGTGTAGTGGTAACTTTTAAAGTGCAGAAGCTCGGTATAAACAGTTTATTAAAAATTCGAAATCTAAAGGTGTAAAATGAGCGGAAAACGTTCGAAATTATGGTTTATTCAGAATTGTTAGGTATAGCAACTTAAAATTTGGCACGTCTGTTATATTTTTTAGACGTAAATGCTCGCACAGGACAGATTTAACTAAATTCAAAATAAAAAAAGGTCCAGAATCAAAAAACGTTCTAAAATTGCGATTTTGCTGATCCTGCTTGTCTAGAAACTTGAAATTTGGCATGGTGGCTATTTTTAAGATTTCAGTGCTCACTAAGAACGGTTTCTAAAAACAATCGAAGATTCAAAAGGTGAGATGTGCGGAAAATATTCTGAAAACCTTCTAAAGTATGATTTAACTGAAACTGTTAGGGATAGAAACTTGAAATTTTACATGGCTATTACGTAATAGGCATAAATTCATCTACAGAGCAGTTTTTAAATATTTACAAATTTTAAGGTGTGAAGAAACAAAAAAAGTTCTAAAATTGCGATTTCTGTGATATAGTTGTTATAGCAGTTTGTTTAACTAGAAGTTTGGAATTTGGCATAATGGTGACTTTGAAAATGTAAATACTCGCTTAGTGCAGTTTCTAAAAATTTCTAAATTTCTTATGAAAAATTGATTGACCGGAAAATCTTCAAAATACGTTCTGAATTACCATTTATTTGGATTTAATTTTAGTTTTTTTTTTCATTCATTTAAATCTCATGTTCGCCATGCAGTATAAGAATGAAGTTTTCTCAAAATGTAGCAGCTTAATGGGATATTAAATATTTGAATTTTTGAATTATCCATAGCAGTATAATTTTCTCTAATAAAAATAGACCCACGAATACCACTTGTTATATTTCAACAATTACGGGAGCAAAGCCGCGGGGTTTGCTAGTACATAATAAAGCAACTGTTAGACACCTGTTTTACAAACGCTACATGCATGCAAGAGATCAAACCATGTCTCTGTTATTAACCAAACCTTATGTATTAGAAATTACTATAGATATAACTTAATGCTATTAGTAGCTTACTATTTTCTTCCTTTAATTCTTTTTTTTTTCTTTCTTTCTTTCTTTTTTTTTTTTTTTTTTTTTTTTTTTGCAAAATCTTGGAAGAATTATAATTTTTAGATTGAAGTCTCTTGCAACTTTACGAAGTGATCAGCCATTCTGTATAACTTCTTTGGAAACGTCGTCAGTGAATGTTTGTTGGGCAGTTGTTCTCCTATTAATTCATAGTCCATTCATTTATCTAGTCCTCATAACCATTCCTAAAAGAAATATGTAGACTATGAACAATATGTTGCAAATTAAATTCATGTAATCAAATTTATAGTTACAAATTTTAAAGATTATTACAATTGGGGTTAGTTGTTACAAGTAACAACCTGCTCCAATATGTTGCTGTAACATCCAACACCGTATGCTTCTTTTTCCTTTATCCATAACCTATTTCGACAAGTATATTCACAAGTTTAAACTTCACTAGCCGCAAAATATTTCTGGAAAACGAAACAGTTTAACCGTGTATGTATCGTATTTTATCCCCATACTTTATGAGCAAATAAACATTGAATTGCTTATTGAAATATTACTCAAGTACTCTAAAAATCAAAAAGCATTCTAACCTCAAAACAGACGCAGCAAATAGCTAAGAACAACAATATGAAGTACTAATGGATGCTTCCTTGGTGTTTACACAGTTAAGTACTGCCATTCAACGATTTTTTGGAAAATTCTTGTAACAACCAACGCCGGTCTACTTTACTATGTGGTATATATACGAATCTATAAGTAATGTACAGAACTGCACAAAATAATTGAAAAATACTTTGCTGACTATGTATGGTAATTACAGAAATTGAGATTTTCAAATGTGTTATGCGTTTTCTAAATTGTATATTTAGATATATTCGTTCTTCATATAAAAGACCTAATTTTTTACATTATTCTGAAAGCGTTGGGAAGTATTTCATAATGTATGGGTGACGCATGATTTTTCTTTCTTGTTTTACATTGGTTATTGATTGGTTTTTACATTCTTGTTTTACATGACATCTTACATTGAAAATCTTGAAAAAAATATTCTAAATGCATTTTGTAAAAGGCAACATTTATTAAAATACATTTTTTAAACAGACCTTTAAAATAAACATACTTTAAGCTAAAAGAACAATAAACTTAACTTTCGTATTTTATTTTTTTTATTTGAACTGCATTCGATATTTTCAAAGAAAAATATAAATGTTGCTGACAAATACATTTGAAAACTAATATCCTTAAGAAAAACTGCACACACTAAAGAATTTTCTTTTTTTTTCGACATAAAAGAATTTATTATTATAAAGAATTTTGCCTTTTACTTTTAAACCAAATGAAGATTAATGTAATTTTGTCAAATATTGGTTTACAACCGATAAATTTCTTCTTCAAACTTCTAAAGTTAAAAATAAATGTTTGCTGAAAATCTATTATAATTTGGAAAAATTTGGAGAAACTTGTACACTAAAACTGTCGATAAAAACGTTTACATTGATAACATTTCCTACTAAACTCTCTTGTATGAAAATATGAAGATAGATGATTCCCTTTGACAAACCGGGTGGAAAATTTAATTATCTTTTCCCTAGTCAATCATTTATAAGTGACTATATGAAAGGTTTTTCGTTCTATGATTGCAAATATTTTCTTTGGGGGGTATATACCATAGCGGTCCGCAATGAGGGAGCGCTCCTCTCTAGATTTTCCCTTTTCATTCCCTAACTTTTCTTTTTAATAGGCCATTTTGAAAACAAAAACTTATTTTTATTTAAATAACTTAAAATAATTAGTATTTAGTTTAGTACAAAAAATGCAATAAAAGTGAGAAAAATATTTAAAAGATCATAATGAACAGGGGAAAGTATATTCAACTGGGTGAATTATATTCGGTGGTTGGAGTATTTTCACTCTGTTGGAAAAAATCTCAACTGTGATACTCCAACCACTGAATATAATTCATCCAGTTGAATATACTTTCCCCTGTTCATTATGACCTAATTGCATGGTATACAGGAGTTTCCGTGCTGTTTCAAGATTCATCATGTAAATGCTATAGTTATAGCTCAGATGAATGAAATTAGCGCTGTAGTTCGCAGCCTTGTCCAACAAATAAGAGTGATATATGCCAGACCAGGATATCGTCAGGGATAGCTCCGTGGGGAGAGCGTTGGTCCGGCAAACCAAAGTACCTAGGTTCGAATCCTGGTCCCGGCATATTTTCACTCTGTTGGAAAAAATCTCAACTGTGATACTCCAACCACTGAATATTTAAAAGATGTTTTTTTAGCGTGGAAAGGATAACGCATTTTAAAATATCAAACAAACTAGTGAATCAACATCAATTTCAGTTAGCAGCAGATAGAAAATTCAGAATAATTATAATTATTTGAATAGTGAATAATACCTCCAGGAGTTCTAATGGCACAGCATATCACTGATAATGCTAATTAACCTATTGCAACGAGCTTTTCGTACACAGTATTGTAGTGTTTATCACAGATATGTTGGAATAGAAATCTTTGTGTAATTTAATCGCAGAAATTCTGTGATGAAAAAATAAAAATTAACTATTTGAAAATAATGGTGTGAAAAATTAAGGATTGTACACACCCGGAGTCGCGTGAAATTCGTCGTGAAAGGATTAATATCAATTACAATGACTTTCCGTATTGCTGCATTTATAGCTGTTGTCGGAAAACTTTAAAATTAAAATTATATATTTTACCAGCATGACAAAATTCATGACAAAATTCACGATTATAAACTGATTTCTAAACATACTTTACAAACTTATGTTATGATAATTTAACTTTTAATAAGGTGGGAAGACTGCAAATAAACAGGTTGTTTTTTTGTAAAAGGAATAGCAGGGAGTTGTGAAAGTATTCGGCAACCATTCAAGAATTCTGATCAATATGTCACACATCGAAATACAAACATTCAGCTCAATTCATAAAGAAAAACATCACAGAGATTCAAAACACAGTCTCTATTCCAACAGGAAAATTAAATTGCAATATCACAGTTCTGCTGATGCTACTGCAGAGTTGTTAGATACTTTGACGTTCCTTCCAAGTTATCTCGAATGAAGTCGTCTTTCTATTTAAATACAACAAAACCTTTTGGAGATTGAGATGTGTTTTTAAAGTGTTTTGTGTTGTTAACAAATTGTCTTTTACCTCAATGGAACGGTATAAGTGTAGCAGCCAGGTGCAAGCGATTGAGCAAAAATGCTTAGGATTTTAATTTTCTGTTTCAAACGGAAAGAAAATCCTCTCAAAGTGCGTTCTCTGGGTGCATTATATCACTGCACATCTCTTTTTGTAGGATCTGAATGTAATTATTTTCCTAAATTTCCTATTAATTGTTTAATGATAGTTGTAATAGCAAACTTTTCTCCAAAATCTATCAATCGAAGTGTACGGTTTTATACACAAGTTCTTACTTTACTGAGTCCGAATTAGTAAAAACACATCACAGAAATAACAGGGTAAAAGCTTGGAAGTACAAATGTTCTAAATGAAATGTTTATGACCATTCGTGATTTTTGAAGAAATGCAATCTGCAAATAATATAAAGTGTTTATTGTTTGTCAAAATCTTTAGTTTTTATATAATTATTTTTTTTCTATTATCATTTTTCGTAGAAATATCACTAAACAAAGCTGGAATATAAACAGCTCTTTATTCTTGGTTTTGCAATCCCCGAAAAACCTCAGCATTCTCTACTAACTCTGCCAAAAATCGAGATATAATAATAAAAAAAAATACCTGACGGCTCGGCCTAAGGCACAGGTAGATTTCGATGACGCAGACCGTGGAGCGCCTGCTTATTGGGAATTGCAGAAGAAAGAACTATTTACCATGATGCGGCAGTTGGGAGCACCCACTTCGAAACATAAATTTTTGGCCCTTTTCCTACAAGTAATAATAACTTTACTCGGAATCGATATCTATCAAAATTAAGAAGTTATAGAGTTTTTTTTCTGTTTTCACTAAAAGCCTCGCCCCCCCCACCTCCCCTTGGTTCGATTTTGCCCATTAACGGACTTGACCGAGATTTTATGCCGCTTGATTTTATGTATCTGCCTGGAAGAGTTTTGTGCAGAATTATGGAAGTTATCGTGTCCATAAAAAAGTGATATAGATAGATAGATTGATAAAGTTTTGAACTAGGGGTGGTTTTGGGTTTTATTGAAATGATTGGTGTAGATCTGGAAAAAATTTTCAGAAATTCCAACTTAGGAGAGAATGTAATAGGTAGTATTTCTTACGAAATATACCTAAAAATGTAATAGTACAATTCAATTAGTACTCTACTAATTAATGCTATACTTAAATTTTGCTTAGGTAGTCAACATATAGAAATCGCTCCAAACTGTGGAATTTCCAATCATATTTAGACTATTCGGTAAATTTTACTTTCGGATTCCAAACGGAAAGTCATTCCGTCAAGTAGTTTAGAAATTATGCAGGTTTAGAGTTTGGAGATTCGAATGTTAAATTCATTTTTAATCGCTACAAAAAAAACTTTGCAATGCGAGTATTTTTTTAAGGATAACTAACAAATTACGTGGAGGAATGAGCTGTAATTTTGGATTTGCCTGTTTGATGCTTGTAGAAATCGTTTTCAGTTAAAAAATTATATGTTACAATTCATAATTTTTTTTCGAAAATCAATTTCAAAATATATACATTTTTGCAAAAAATAAATAAATAAATAAATAAAATAAATAAATAAATAAATAAAAAATGTAACCTATGAATTTTTTAATAGTATTTTGTAGAAATTTCCTGTATGCAAATCTAAAATTTAGTATTGTGTTGCGTCCTATGCCAAGTTTTTTTTTTTCATTTAAATTTATTAAAAAATAAATATTAAAGTGTAAAACGATGCAATGAAAGGTACTTATTCTGTTAAAACTAATACAATTCTTTTGGGTATAATATTCGGTAAAAAAAATAATAATAAAAAAAAATCTCAGGTTTAATTACGCACGAAAACTTAATTTCCTTGTCTTGTAAATTTTTCTAGCGAAACTTCTTTAAAACAAAACTGAATACTTCAGTGATTACACAATTGGCAACATTCTGTTTTATGTTTCTAAGTGCTTTAATATACAGGGCTTATATGAACTGATTGTCAGAACTGTATGGGATGATAATACCTGAGAAGGAAGATAAACATATTTCTGCGCAATTTACTTATTTGATGAAACATATAAGGTACCTACGGCCAATATTCATTCCGCTTTTTCTATAAGTTAAATAATTGTATCCTGAAATAGAAATTTTACTTAATAAATGAAAAGAAATAATGCCCCATAGAAAGAAGATACATTTTATCAGAACAATTTTCTGATTCAAAACACGTGGTTTAACTCGAAGGAAATCCGATGGTTGAGGGCTGTAATGGTATCTCACTTGAAGCCGAACGCGATTTTCGTTCATAACTGTTATTTTAGAGAAGACTTTAGTGGAATAACTGCTTTCTTTGAAATTCGTGGCATAAAGGGAATCGCTTCAATTGCACGCAGTGTTCGTACGGGGTCCTTGAATTTTCAGGAAAACTACCAGTATTTTCTTATAGAAAAACTCGGCTTATGTAATCGGCGAGTTTTACAAGAAAATAATGGTAATTTCCTTGAACATTCCAGGACTCCGTACGAACCCTGTTCACAGTAATTTGACCAGTGACACCGTATACAGTGTCCAGATACCTTCCAAATTTTGAATTCTCTAGTTCAGTATTTCGACGTAGATAATAGTAATTTCATAGTTGCCAAGCTTCTGATTTATTTTAAAGTGGCATAAACATGTTTTGAATCAGAAAATATAGTTATCTCTTCCAATGGGGGTCTTATTTGACCCCATTATTTTTGTTTTGAAGTTTTTTATATTTAGAGCCAGCACAAAACAGTAAAACTAAATAAATAAAATCAAATGGTCATTTCGCAGGAAGAAGCTACATTTAATAAAATTACATTTCTGGTTCAAATCATGCAAACCTAGAATGTTCGTCAAAATTTAAAATCCGGCACTTAATAAAATCTGCCTTGTTTCGATGTGGTACGTATTTCATTTATTTTATAATATTCATGTATCATATTCATATATAAATAAAACTTCTGATTCAGAATATATTTATTTGACTTGAAAAAAAGCGGACGTTTGGCATCTCCGTACCGTGTATTTTTCATTAATTGAATAAATTGCGAGTTTTTAAACAAAAAGTATTTGTTTTGACATGTATTATCACCTTTTACAATTAAGACACACTGTATAATTAAAATGATATCAATCTTTCTCTTTGATCATTGAAAATGTTCATTTGTATCATGTAGTGTAAAATTTCAAATTTAAACTTAATTTATTTTCATTTTTCTTTGTGGATAAAGTGCTTTCTTACAAAAACGAAAAAAAGGAAAAAAGGAACAGGATTTGTTATTGTTTAAGCATTGATTTTTTAGAATATTTGACTTTTGGAGCACATCTTTGCACCATATCTTGACACTTTACAGCATACCTTTTTAATTCATCACGAAGAGAAATAGTATCTGAATATTATCTGAATAGGGTTAAAAAAGGAAAAGTATTTTTTTAAATATTACTTCAAATTTACAAAATTTTCTTTTTTTATTTCATCGTTCTTCAAAAAAAGTGTCACTCAAAGTACACTTTACCTGTTTAAACAGTTTGACAGACATCATAAAGTGGTCACAAATAGTAAATAAATGACCGTATATTTACTTGGAATTTTTTTATTTTCTATATTCAGTACATATTACTAATAAAAAAATGCTATTAAAATCATTTAAATAGAGTAACCCCTCATTATAACAGCCCTCGATATACCGCTTATTCGGATATATCCAACTATTTCCGTGTCTGCCGAGAAGATAAGTAATAACAAGTTCTACATTGGCCACAGTGTTTAATTAACTGCATATGTAGATAAAAATAAGTAAATTCTGTATTGTTAATTCATTGCGAAAATTATAATATGGCTGTAAACTAATGTTTTGAACACACATATATAGCATTTACTTGTAGATTATCACCTTTCTTAATATTTCAATGCCTTCAGTTATAAATGTCACATTCGGATATATCGCGCTTTTTTGTTCTTTCCCGACAAGTGCGCGGCACAAACTGTAGCAACTATATATACTGTTTAATGGAATGTATATTATACAAAATACAGCGATAGCTGAAAATAATGCTGAGAATAACTTCATTACAAAAATAAATGAACGAAAAAAAAAAAGAATTTTCTATACTTGGGGGAAAATAAATTCTTTAAATCCTAAATATAGTTTTAGCAAAGCAGAAAACTATTTTTGCAATACATATTCATAACAAAAATGGATTCTACAACAATCGGATAGAATAACAAAAGATCCTTTTTCCTACGATTTTAATGAAATATTTATGAATTAAAAACGAAAATATCATTTCCATCTGACGTCTGGAAATGAAATAACGAAGCTCATTTTCTTGTTATTCAACATGTAAATAGTTTCGAAATTTCTACTACATAAAAGAAGCCATAAATATTTCATATTTGCGGAAATATTTCTACGTTCACAGCACAAATCTTTTATATTTTTCCCTCACCACACAAAAGAAAATCCCTTAAAATTGCTTAGGAAAATATTACATTAGAGAATAATTAGAGGGAATTTTTTCACATCCTGAAATAAATATTACTTATATAAAATAAGAAAAATAATTGAATGTTTGTTCTTAAAGTTTTCACTTCTAAATATGTTTCCGTTTTTCAGTTTTTCATTTGTCATAAATCATAAATATGTAAGCGAGTTAAAGGTTCTTTTCTGGAAAAAGTTACTGTTTATATTTTCCTTAAAAGACAACACTGATGGGGCACGAGTTATATTTTGAAGAGTTTATTTCTTACTTTACTGTTCTTTTGGTGAGATTAATCAGATAATTGCTCACGTGAAATTAAAATGATGAAAATAAGACAAGCGTGAATTAAGATAGAATAGGAATAGTTCCAGGACATACGATATAATTTTTAAGTAAAAACTATGGTCCGTTCGTAGAGCAATTTTGATTTTATTTCAATAATGATAGTTTTGCAATTTAGTTTGCTCATTATAGTTCGTATTAGTTATAGCAGTTGTAATGGCCACAGTATTGACTCTAAATCTCACGAGAGACTCGATAAGAGTACAGATGCATCGATGAGAAAAACTTGTAGAAGATGATACACTGATATGGACTAAAATAAAAATTTTAAACTAAATTGAAGTCTCTAGAAAAGATGTCTTGTAACGTTGATTCACTTCGCTCGTATTATTATGCCACTGTTCCAGATGATGAAGACATGACATAAACTGAAAATTCATTACTTCAATTAGAATAATGCATAGAAGAGCCAAAGGTAAGTCTCAATCAATTATTAATGTCAATGAAACTAGACGTTTTTCCTTAGAAATAAATAGTAGTAAAATTAAATTACCAGAAATTCCAATTCCTCAATTAATAAGAAAGTATGAGAAAAGGAATATGTTTAAAATTGAGTTTAATAATATTGTTACAAATAGTCAGAAGTTCAAAAATTACATTACTTTCATACTTTATTTTAAAAAATGACGCTAAATTGTTTAATTTAAACTTCAGAAGATACGTGTGATTCACTGTTTTGAGCCTTAGAAAATAGATTTGAAAATAAAAGAATTATACTCAATAGTCATAAAAATACTATATTAGAATTTGGAAGAATTATCCATAAGTGTTGTAAATAAAAAATTAACACCGTTAGTAGATGCTGTAAGTAAAAATATCAGCAATTTAAATAACTTAAAATTTGAAAAAAAAATCTTTCTGTCAGTTTGTTTACTATTATAATGTAGAGAAACTTGACAGGGACAGAAGAAAGCAATTTGAGTTGTCTATAAACACTTCAGCAGTCTCAAACTTTGATAATTTAATGGCTTTTATAGGAAAAAAAAGTCTAACTCTCAAAAGTATCTAAAAACGTATCTGTACGTAAAAACGTATCTATAAGATCAAAACCCCCCAAGTTTCATAAAATCAGAAGTTTGATAGTTAATTTGAATACTTCTAAAAAAACTGCAATTTGTGAACCTACTGAGGACTCTCTTCTTTTTAAATGTGATAAATTTATGGAATTCAATAAACGATCTGCTTTCGTGAAGCGATACAAGTTATGTCTGAATTGTTGTTCTCCAAACCATTTAGCTTTAAAATGTGGGTCAAAATTACATTACACTCTTATGCATAGAGTAAATCATTTGTTATTAATAATAAATATCATCAGCGAAAAACAAACAAACAGGAATTCGACACCGCCTGCGCCTATTGTGGTCAAAAATCCTTTAAAATTGTTTTAGTGAGTTGAAAAAAGTTTAATTTTATCTACTGCGATAATTAGCGTTAAAAGCAGCAAAGGAAATTTTATTGAAGTTAGAAGCCTCTTGGATTCTTGCTGCTAAGTTAATTGCATATCAGTTGACTTTGCAAGGCAATTTTTTAAAGGGTTTTCCTGCTGTATCTGGGCTGAATGGCACAGCTACGATACTTAATTAAAAATTGAATGTATGATAGCAAATAAAGACAGCTATTTCACAAGGGTTGAACAAAGGGTTTTTTGTTGATCCTATAACTTTCGTAGATAATTTCACTTACGACTATAAACGTAGCTATTGCTGATTTACCCACAAATATCTCGATAGCTTTAGGGCAAAATTTAATGTACCAGAAAAAATAGACTTTTTGTTGGTGCAAAACTTTTTTTTTATTTTATTAAAATTGTGTCGAATTTGTTGCGCATCACAAAACTTATTATTTTAAGAAACCATGTTGCGTTATGTAGTTAGTTTGTAATGAGCATTTTTGTAAATAATGCCTCACTCGATTCACAATATTGTGATCTACTCTCTTAAAACAAGAAAATAGAACAATCCTTACAAAATTTTTGGGAAATTGAAAATATTAATAATTCCAAAAATCGAAATGAAGAAAAATGCTTAACTTCTGTATAGTAAGTGTAGGGTTTCACCCATAAAAGCATTATAAATTCCTCACCTGGAATTGTGTTCTTCACTTCTATTACCACATTGATGAATAAAGGTCTACCATAACTGAACGTTCAGATAGAAAATGCAGTCATCTGCTTGGAGAGACTCCACGATCTCTTTTATATGGATTAGAAAACTCCAACATTTGTGAAAAACTTTTGTAAGCAATAAAAGGACTTAAGAACTCGTATGAATGGTAACACGAATCCTCTGAAAATAATCCAGATCATGTCCTATCTCGATAACTGGATGCTAAAGACTTTTTAACGTGTAACCTTTCGTGGTGTGTTCCGAACGTTCTTCATGGTGAAAGTCGGCACGTAGAAAAACATCAGGTGGAGGTGGA
Organism: Maratus michaelseni; assembly: GCA_963931845.1. Classification (NCBI taxonomy): domain Eukaryota; kingdom Metazoa; phylum Arthropoda; class Arachnida; order Araneae; family Salticidae; genus Maratus; species Maratus michaelseni. The sequence goes on along the minus strand of OZ007589.1, from coordinate 313,306,878 downwards.
CAATAACAATGACTATGCAAACAAACTCAAATCAGTACAGGACTATAATCAATCAGTTAGCGCTGATGATTCCATATTTAAATATTTACATATTTTGTCTAATTATTATATAAAACTTATTCGTATTACTAGTTATATTTTTACATTTGTATATGATTGTCGAATTGTGTCATTCATTCCTACCCTTAAAAAATTCTTTGCTAACAGAGACAAAATCTCAACTATCATGGCAGATAATGGAACAATCTTTGTAGGTACAAATACTGAGTTGAAGAAATTACATGCCATGATATGTAAACCTGGCTACGCATTGGCTGAATATTTGGCCTTTGATGCTGTTACTCGGAAATTCCTCCCTGTTCCCTCACCCAATTTTGGTGCACTATGGGGAACTGGGTTAAAACATATAAGTACCATCTTAAAAGAATATTAGGTAATTCCGGACTCACACTCTAGGAATTTTGGACTTTAACTGCAGAAGTAGAAGTAATTTTAAATATGTTACGGTTTGCCTTGACATTGGCTATAGCGTGCCTCCTTGGTGCATTCTTATCTAATTTTGGTGTACAATTAGTTTTTTTTTTTCGATGATCAGAGCGGACCTATGGTGAATTCGCTGGATCAACCTATCCGTAGGAAATGCAAGCTGTATGTATATTAACTCGTGTTTATAAATGTTTTTGAACCCTAGAACTACGGGAATTTTGCTCAACCTATGATTAAAAACATTTCACATTAGAATTCTTATTTAAAACTATTTAACTTATTTATTTACTGTGGTTCTCTGTGGTTTAAACTGCTTTTTTTAAAACAGAGGTAGATTTGCGCTCTTTCTGCTTTAATTTGCTTTTATTGTGAACGATTATCCTTTAGAAACAGTTAAATATCTTTTCTCTTCACCTATTTACTCATTTTTCTACGAAACTATCTTATTTTAATGCTTTAATCTTCAGCCTACTACTTTTTTCCTCCTATTTCGACTCTTAAATTGCATGTTATATTTGACTGACTGCTTTACGCAAGCTAAATTTGATTGACTGGCTAACTTTATTCTGATTGGCTGATGAAGTTCACGATCAAATCCTCTGCTTTTCTTTCATTTTACAGTGAATTTTTGTTAGTTTAATGCTCTTTTTTTCATGGCTCCTTTAAGATGTGATATACAAATACCCATATACAGGGAGAAGAGTTCTTAACAACTAGGACTTCTCTCGAAATAATCTACTGTTTCTGTTTCTGTGGGTTATAGATAATTTATTTTATGAAACAAATTCTGGTTTGAATTGTCATTTTGAATATACTTGTCGGGTCCATTGGAGTCTGGTAGGCGGACGATTAAGGCAAGATTTCGTTTCGTACTTTTTATTGAACCAGCAACCACTACATATTTGAAATTATCAAACAGTTTTAATATTTTATTTATGAATTCTTTCGCCTCTTTTTATTTTTAAACAGGAGTACTTTAAAAATTAAGTTTTAAAATATTTTTAAATTTTAAGTTTAATTTAATTGGAAAGACATGATCAAATTTCATAAATATATTTGTCAGATAATATGGTCTTACATCCTTACAAAAATATACAACAAATGTGTTATCCTACATTTATACATGTCTAGATTATTTTCTGTCGGAAATATATTAAGTCAAATTTAATGCTTTTAATGGTTCAAACTGTCATGTTTACATCTCAATAAAATGCATGGTTGAAGTGGTTTGCCGATTCACTTTACATAGATATATTCAAAAATCTGTCACTATTGCTTCCACTCTATAAAACATCAAATTTTCGTTGACAGCAAGAAGTCCAAAGCGCCATTTGAGTGTCAAAAGCAGAAATAACGCTATTGATACATAATGTGATATTTTCGGATGATCTAGAATTATTCAATTCATTGAATGAATGCTCGCAATAGACTATTTTAAACTGATTGCCGACTATTTTATAATGTCGACTTATTTAAACTATTTTAAACGCATTGTTTGCCAATTTTGTCACTGTTCGTTTTCTTGTGTACTCAAAATTCGGAAATTAATTTTCGTGTAAGCACTTAAAACAGTTCAGTGATCTTCTTGAATATTTTTGTGTGTCTTGAAACAAAATTGTACAATTTGTTGATTGTTAGACTTATATAGATTGCAAAATTGTGAAATTTTCTGAATATTAAAATAGTTTCTTTAAGCCACGCTTTTAGCTCTTTATGGGATAATGGAATGACTCTTAATGAGATTATCTAAGTGAAATAACTTGTGCTTTTCTCTCTACTAATCTTATGTAAAAAAGCACAAAGTCATATCTCATTTCTTTTTCAATAAATGCTTGTATCTATTAAGCTTAAATTTATTTTTATATCCCACATGTTATAAGTTAAACTTTATATAACGAAATGACAAAAAGGCTTTACTGAAAGTTTAAATGATAGAAAAATAATTTTGAATAAAAAGATATTTAAATTATACAAGTTAATTTAGAACAATTGTTACATAATTTGAAGGGTAGAGAATAGTGCAACGAGCAATTTTCGTAGTATAAACTAGAGTCGCAATCCATTTATTCAGTCAAAAATACAGGATGTCACACTTGAATATGAAAATATTTTTTTTTTGACAACTTTAAAAATAACAAAGATATTTTTACAAAATTTGGAGCTTTGCGTAAAATGTAAAGATATCATAGGAAGGGGTGAAAGTGGTCACCATCCGCCTTTAACCAGATGCGTCATAATTCCATGTGTATTTGACATTATACATGATGCCACCGAATTACTGTGTTCTTCCAGTATTTTACTTGATATCTTCGCATTTCACATAAAATAAGGCAAGTCTGTTGAACATTTCTTAACAATACCTTCATTATTGTTAAAGTTATAAACAGAAATCCGGTTTCGGTTTGAAATCGAACACTTTGTCTAAATGGATTGCGACCGTAGTTTTCTATACAAAAGTTGTTTTTTTTTGTAGAGTGCTCGTGCTAGAGTAAATACTCTAGACTTCATACACAATAAATTGTTCTAGAATACAATTTACTGAACAGTTGTTCCGAACATTCGGTAAAAATCTAAGTATTATTATTAAGGTAAATGCAGATAATACCAGAAGTAAAAGATATCTTGATATTATACTAATTAAACTAATATACTTGTGTGTGTGGTCATCACTTTAATCTATATTATTTTAAGATATTAATTTACCTAGTGCTGTTAGACACCAATCCTTACGAAGTACACTGCATTTCTTTAACTTCGAGTTTCAGTGATCAGAGAATAAACAAGTTGGAAATTGTACATCAAACGTGACAAATGAGGTGCGTTCGTACTATAACTAGTTTTATAAATATTCAGATCTTGGTGCAATAACCGTTGCACTCTTATGCAAAAATACTTGAATATAAACTTTGTGCAGATTTTCATATTATAGATATTAATTTTATTTTATGAAATTAAGTTTTAATAATCCTTCTATATTAAAAAAAAAAGTAATCTGGAACTGAGCCAAAAACGATTTAGAAATGGATCAATCAAATTATGCGTAGATATTCCGGGTTATTCTCATCGCTTTTTTACTAGGGACTTTTTTGAGAAGCTATTACTTTTTTTTCTAGCCATTCTACGGATTCGAAAATCATACCACCAGACGCGAAATATAACAAGCTTTCAGAAATTAAAAAAATTATCACGGTCGGACAATGAAAACTCAAAAAATCCTTAAAAATCGAGTAAAAAATCTTTTATTGAAAAAGTCATTTTTTTATATTGTTGCCAATTTCTAAATAAGCGCAAAGGATTATGTTTTATCTCAAATAAAAAATGTATTTGCGCGAGACTATTAAAAACAATAATGAAAGTTTAAAATAATAATTAAATGATCACGTGTCGAAAGCAGGAAATAAAGAAAATTACGTCATAAAAATTGTGTTTACACATGAACATTAAAAATAAAAAAGATGAATTATATGAAAAAGTATTATAACCAGCTAAATGAAAAAGCATTATAACCTGATTACAGAAGATAGTCGCCGTTCGTGATATCATCATCATCATCATCTTTTTAAAACAGGATACATTACCAGGTTTTAAGAGGCTGTGAAATCAGAACGGGGGTTGGTGAGCGTAGCGAGCAGGGGGCAGAGCCCCCTAGTTTTTACAAACAATAATTAATTACAATTCTGTTACATTAAAATTATATTATGCGCAAATATCAGTAGAAGACAATGTAAAAAAAAAAATCATTGTTATTATTTCAGTGAAATGAAATATATCGTCTGTCATTATGATATGATTAATTTACGTAATAAAATAAGTACATTTTACGTTGACAACATTTCATCTTTTGTTTACATTTACTGAAAATTCCAATGGGAAATTTAAGCCTAGTTATTTAGACTGTTTTCCATTTAATATATATTTTCCCAGAAACATCTATCCAAAAAACTGCCGGTAGATTATATGATTGCTATAATTAAACAATTTCAGTATACAAATTCTGTTTTTAAATTCAGTAATACGCAACTAATAGGACTTCATCTTAAATATGACGTAATCACCATGGTAACCTAGGATCATTACCTATCACGGAATATCATTGAATTAATTACGTATGATAGCAATTAATATAATGAAAAAAACTTTTATTAATCGATTTTCATAAAATTTGAAATGACTCGCCAAAATTCTGCAACGATTATATATATATATTAAATTTCAAACCATTTGATTGGGTAGTTTTTATGCTGTTAAATGCGGACAGATGGACAGACGAGCGGAACCAGATGACAACTATATAGGTGCTACATATTTATATAATTACGAACGCACCTAAAAAAGCACAGTTCAACAGCGCCTCGTGTTGGATATTAAAATATAAAGTTGATAAAACATTTATATATACAAATATATAGCAAAATATTTTTAATTAGTAACTATAAATAAAAAGTTAGGCGCATTTCTACCCAATAGAAACTGAGATACAGCTATTGAATCAACATAAGTTTAAGAAATATTTTACATATTATATTTGGTGAAATTCCTTCGCATAGATATCAAGATGCAGCTATCACAGAACTCGGAATACACACAGCACAGCAGCGCCCCCAGATGAATGAACAAAGGCAAAATTTAATCAATGTGATTTTTAATATGTATATTACATATTAAATTGGGTGAAATTTCATCCGATTGATGCTCAGATATTACTATCAAAGAAATCATGGAAAGATTAGCACATCAATGCCACCTATTGAGCAGGATACACTCAAAACTAATCAGTACCAATTTATGACAAGGAATATGTAAATTGGATTATGTCAACTGAATATGAAATTTCACATACCGTAGATGCCGAGATATAGCTATCACGGAAATCGTGAGTAACGGAGCATTGAGCTCCACATGTTGGACTAGATACATCAAAATCTTATCAGCACCTAAAAATGACGTTTGGTGAAATTCCATCCCATAGACCGAGATATAGCTATCACAGAAAGCATGAAAAATATAGCATAGCAGCGCCACCCGTGGAGCGATATGCCCCAACTTAATCAGTGCCAGTTTTTGCCAAGGTATAACAAAATATGAAGTTTGATGTAAGTATGCGATTTAGTTTTTGAGATTGAATGACCGCAAAGTTTATATCACATAACATATAGAAAGACAGATAGACATATTCCAAAAATAGTCAAATCTAATTCCGGACATCCCAAAAGGTATAATTCCATCAAAAATGGGATGTCGAAAGTTTTCACGATTCCAATACTTTATTTTTATGTATATAGAAGAAGCTAAACAAAATTAAGACTTAAAAATAATTATGTTAGCTTATTTTTGTAGCTAAAATTTACTTTTAATATGTTATCCACTTTATTATTTTTACTTATTTTCACAGATGTAGATTAGCAGGCGTGTAAAGTACAAATCAATTTAATTTAATTTAAATCAGTCTTTAATTCAATCATGCAAAAGTATTTCTAATCACATAATATCCAATAGTCATATATCATAAAGAAAAAGTCACTCTTTTTTTTTCTTTATTGTTGTATTCAGTATGCATTTACAATAGCTCTGCGAACATGGTTCATTATTTGTTCGTTGATTCCACCCCCGTTACGGGGAGAGGTTTTGCTGTATGTAGGTAGGGAACTTCTGCAGGAGATTTTATCACCACTGCCTTACGGTTGGTGCTCCTGCAGGTGATTTAGTCCTTTAGTCATATATCATATAAACAAAAAGTTTTTTAAAGAAAAGTTTCGTTCTTCATTAAATAAATATGTTTTAAAAGAAAGAAATTCTGCATCAGTTGCATATGGAATATTAAAAACTGCAGCAGAAAATTATGTCAACTTTAGTTTGAAAATAAAAATGTTTTTAATACAACATGTGAATGTTCATCTCCCATGTATAGCACGTTAAAAAAATGCAAATATAAGAATTAGCCAACGAAATTATTCTGTTTCATATTGCTATGTTCTTTGATTCAATAAATTGCTATTTTGGAATAAAAGAAATCATTGTCTTATATAAAATTTTATATAAAGTTTTTTTTAAAGTTATATTTTTAGAAAAAAAAACGCCTGTTTAAACATGTTATCATGCATAAACTTGATAATAAGATTATTAGATACTAAACAATTAGCAGGTATTATTAATTTATTAAACATAATTTATGTGTTTCTTTATCTTAGTCTTTATACTATAAATTGAAAGGACATTTTCTAAACTTTTTATTCCAGATTTGAAGATAATTGCATCCGGTAAAAAGAATTATTTTATCATGATAGCACAATATCTTAACAAAAATATGTTTTTTCACAGAACAGATTACTATAAAATGTTTAACTAACATAGTGCATTCTGCTTCACGAATGCTACAAGATATATTTATCAGTGATTTTCACTGGATATTTTTAATTTTCTTATGAATTAACATAGTTTTAATATGTGTTCAATTTTATCTCCTTTTCAATGTTTAACAATCTTCTCGTATACTTTCCATAATTTTCCTTAAATAATATCAAGTATTACTTTCAAATTGCACAAAAACACAGATATTAGTTTAGAATATTTAAGGAGAACTTTGAAACGCTGTTAGCAAAACACTTTTTAATTACATGCCACGTGTAGCAGAAAATCAGAGTTTTCTCAAATACACCAGAATGCTTGAAACGCTTCTTATTTATTCTAGCGCGAAATGCAATCGAATAACTTCTTCGCGCAGGATGTTTTTAGCTATGGTAAAGTTAATCAAGAAAGTAATGTCGTTATTTTGCACATGTGAAAAGAGTAAGTCATGAGTCTTGATTTTTCTGAAGATACTGTGTGGACAGTAAAATTTTTAAACTCAAAACTTCATATAAAATTATAAAATAATAGATTAAATATTAATAGAAAGAAAATATATTTCTATTATTACACGAAATACCCTAAATTTTCTTATTTTATATTATTTATAATTTTTAGAAGGATAATTAAAATGACTTAAAAAAAATCATGTTCTTGAAAGTGATAATGACTATTAAGGAATTTTCCATGCTGTTGATTCAATTAAAATTTAATAGCTCTCTTAAGTTGATGTAAAAATTGGTAGAGTTTAATTTTCCTTTGAGATAAACAGCGTTCAGAAACGAATGAGTAACATATTCTTCTGCAGAATACAATAATTTCTTATCGTAAATCGGGTTGCTTTTATCCTAAATGGCATGAAGTTTTCTACAGTTTGAAAGCAATAAAAAATATGTCGCATTGAAAGAAAAAATAGAAGGTGGTAAAAGTTATATTTGTCGAAGTTTTACGTGTGAAATTTACATGCATTCTATGTGTCAACGTCGTACGATGCTGTACAGCATCGGTTCTCATCACAACACCGTAGTTAAGCAACATCGATCGTTGTTAATAGTTTAGAGAGCGACTCCTAAGAATGCTCTGCTGCTTTTGGCTCCGTTCCGATACCGCAGACCGGCAACTGTTAATGAATTATCAACCGTTTTATTTTGCACTTTATAAGTGTGGGGCTTAAGTCAACTCCAATTTGAAATATTTATAATTCATCAAGTATAATGTAAATTATGTTCTCGTTCCATTATAAAAACTCAGATGGGGTGAACGGAAAACGATGCTGTAGATTACTGGTTCCCATCAGATCAACGAAGTTTTCGGATTGGAACCAACATCGGATATTGTCAGTATTTTAGAGATTAACTTCTGTGAACGCTTCGTTGCTATTGGCACCGTGTCGATACCACAGACAAACACGAAAAATCAGTAGTGTAGAGAGTGAGGTCAGTAGATGAGAGGGAAGTACCGAGCCGGCAGATCCCACTTTCGATAAGGATATAAACTATAGGGAGACCTTGAAATCAGATTTCCATCCCTTGTGGTCATTCGTCAGATGGACGCTGTCCCACTGCCTTGTGCCTTCGAGACCTTGTCTCTCGTTTCAGTAGGCCAGAGAGCATTAGTAGCAACAACAACATTCACCATTCATTCTATAAAATGATTGATATTGAAAATATGTTTTATTTATGTGCTAAAAATTAAAGCTTGATTTCTTTTTAAAACGATATATTAATTAAACCCAACTATAAAAACAATTACCTATTTTTTTTAATAACATCAGAGAAATGTACTATTTAAAACTCCGAATATATTAATGTTTCCGAAATAAACACTGATTCTTTATAACTATTATTTTTTAAAAGTTCCATTTACATTTTTCCAAAGCAAAGATTTAACATCAAAGTTAAAATAAAACGCTTCGTCAATCAAATGGAAAATTTTAAACTGCTATCTATTTATAATTTTAAAACAACATTGTGATTGTTTTGAAATATTGCAGAATTCTTTTGCAGTGCTGTGAAAAGAGCATTTTATCTTCATACCGTGCATGGAAAATCTCTCTTCTTCATATTCCGTTAAAGTCGCCAGCAAGAACAAGATTACAGAAAAGCTGCCTCCAGGCTAAAAATCGTTTTTAGTTTTGGCTTTTCCTTGGTAACAGCTTCAATTTCCATTGTTGTTTCCGTTAATAAGTAAAAAGACGTTTAAAATTTTGAAATAAGTTGATAAAAATGCGATTGAGCGACAGAAATGCTGCAGGGAAGGAACATTTTTGTGCATAAGCTTCAAATGTATTTCGAATATTTTCGGCGTCTTAATAGCTTCACTATTTTATTTTTAATGTTTTTATATCTAGTTTAATGAAAAATGTAGGATTTGAAAATTCATTTACCGTTGAAACGCGATAATATATTTTTAAATGCACACATACTTTGGAAATAGTAATAAAATACAGAATAGAAAATTTAATATTTTCATAAAGTTAAGTACTGATAAAGATAAGTAATGAAGATAAATAACTATGCATTCAAAAATGTTTTATGCTTTGTAAAAACATTTTCGTGCGCAGGATAATCATAAAATATACTTAAAAATTTAATTAAAAATTCCAGAATTTCAGTACTAAACCGTGATTAAAAATCACATCTTGTGAAATTTCTGAATCAACAAGGTCACTGCTACGGTTCATATAATCAACATTTAGGCATCGCCAAAAATAAAGTGGTGCAATTTTGTAGACAAAATTTATTTAAAGTTGCTTTTATGAAATGTCTTTTTTCATCTTGCTTCTAATGCTTCACAAAAGCTTCCTAAAACAACATCATCTGACAGGCAAATTCGAATTTTTCTGTCCCACACACACATATATATATATTAAACTGTTCCGTAGATCTAAAGATATTTTTTGATATTTCAAGTAACCACTTCTATTCCTATTTTTTTTCTTCTCTGAAAAAGGATACCTAGACGATTTAAGAGAAGAGGAACTATTTTGTTGACTTATTTTCACGTATGATATTGTTTTATCAAGCTATGGTATATGATTCTCTTTATAAATCTCCCTCGACAGTTGGATAGAATCACCTGGGAAAGGGGATTGTCTGGAAGAAGATAAACTGGTGTTCTGTAACGAGCAAAAACGTTTCCCCTACATCATCTTCACTTTTTCAGTTTTTATACACACAAGGAATAACTTTTTTTCCTTACAAAAGAAAAGAAGACTAACCTAAGAGTTTACGAAACATTGATATGCGTTATATTCTAAATCTAAAGTAATATGCGTTGTTATAAGGACTGCTGTCAAAATATCCGCATGTATCTTTCGTGTTACACAGTTATTACTTGCGTGGTTTTAAAACCTCATGGAGTAATCGATGAAGATTTATAAATATTAGTGTACGAATATTTTTGTATATTTGTAAAAATCCATTACGTAATATTTTATATGCAAATAATCGGAAGTGCTAGTGAGAGATTATTTTTTGTAGCTCTCTATATTTAGAAAGAAAGTAATCGCCACCGCCACCACTGTCATTTTTTGTGCCTTAAGGTCTTTCTGCTTTAATATTCAGAAAGCTATTGCATATAAAAGTATGGAAATTGGTTGTTTTATACAGAAATGTTCGATAAACACGCTGAAGCAAACAGTTTTTAAATAGAAGAACTATTTTAAGAGATATTTAATATTAAATTCGGCCAAAATAGTCCTATTAAAAAAGTATTATAGGAGAAAAAACTATACACAGGAATTCAATAATATTTTGAAAAGATATAGTTGATAAGCTTGCGGTGAAATTATTTTGTGGTGTAATTATTTTTTAATTTAACTAATCTTTTGAGGGGTTTTTTTTTTCGATTTCTTATTCAACATTTCATTATTTAAATTGAGGTTTATTACATATTTCGAAAAAGGCACCTATTTAAATTGTTGCCAATTTATAAAATAGCGCACATTTTAATATTACCTTTCAATCAAAAAATGTGTTTACATGTGACTATTAAAAATAGAAATACAACTTTAAAATAATAATTAAATGATCATGTGTTTAAAAGCAGGAAATGGAGAAATTACGTCATAAAAATGTACTTGCACATGAATATTAAAAAGAGAAATAAAACTTGAAAATAATAATTAAATTATTAACACGTTCAAAGCATTAAATGGGAGGAGAAAAAACTATACACAGGAATTCAATAATATTTTGAAAAGATATAGTTGATAAGCTTGCGGTGAAATTATTTTGTGGTGTAATTATTTTTTAATTTAACTAATCTTTTGAGGTTTTTTTTTTTCGATTTCTTATTCAACATTTCATTATTTAAATTGAGGTTTATTACATATTTCGAAAAAGGCACCTATTTAAATTGTTGCCAATTTATAACATAGCGCACATTTTAATATTACATTTCAATCAAAAAATGTGTTTACATGTGACTATTAAAAATAGAAATACAACTTTAAAATAATAATTAAATGATCATGTGTTTAAAAGCAGGAAATGGAGAAATTACGTCATAAAAATGTACTTGCACATGAATATTAAAAAGAGAAATAAAACTTGAAAATAATAATTAAATTATTAACACGTTCAAAGCATTAAATGGGGAAACTTACGCCATATTTAAATTGCTAAAATAACAATATTTCCAAGCAGTTTCAATTTAAAAATATATTTACACGAGAGATACATTTATTTCTACAGAATGTTTTACCTATTGTTGCAAATTTTAAAACAGCGTAAATAATAATATTTCCCTTCAATTAAAAACTGTATTTTTACGTTTAATAATAGTAAGAAAACTTTGGTAAAAATTACGTCATATTGGAAATGATACATTTAAAACGTCTTACTGAAAACAAATTTTTATATCAACGTTATAAAATTCCCCGATGCAACGACATTGTTTACTTAGCCATTTTACACAAGTTGATTTTGAAATGTTTAATTGATCTTATTTATTCAATCATGAAAATAGTTAGCCTTTGTGACAGCAGTTGGTTCGGCCTTAAAATCCCCAGTCAAAGGAAAATAAATGGAAACCCGATTACAGGAGTTTGCCACTGGTCGTTTAATTACAATTCAATCTTCCGTAATCGGTTTAGAACCGATCAAAGTAGTGTGTTTTTAGAGTTTGCGGTGTCAGAACGGCGGTTGGCAAGCATAGCTCGTAAAGGGCAGAGCCCCCTAGTACTTAAAAAAATTCTATTATATAATTAATAATCATTATGTACGGATACTAATGTGAGATTATTTGTTGTGTACTTTAAAAAAACATACTGCAATCAGTAAATATTTATAAATGCTACTGCAAAATTTTTTGTATACCTTTGAAAATTGATTAGGTAATAAATAAAAAAATCATAAATAATTCGAGTGTGAAATTTTTTTCGCATAGCTTAAAAAGAAAACCCATTACGTAATTAGTAAGCTTTATAAATACTAGTGCAAAACACGTAATGCAAAATATATAATACACCAAAAAATAAAAAAAGAGCTATAGGTTTAAACGAATGCATCCTTCATCGTCAAACTGAAACAGTGCAAGGTAAAATTTCAAAAGTTTAAATAATATTGCTTCTTTTCGTATCTGCACCATTTTAAATCGAATGAAGGTGGTAATCTGTCTTTGAATTTCAAATGAATAATTGACTAGAACATATTTTAAACAAATGTGTCTTTTTAAAAAATGTGATCGACTTTTGCACTTTAAAACATAAAATCTTATGACTAAAAGTAATAATAATAAGATATGGTCAATGAACTTCCATTAATTTTTCTGGAAGTCCCGTTTTTCCCTTAAACTCTTACAAGGAACCTGAGAATAATTTTAATAAAAGCTGATCAATAATATTTATGAAATCAACCTGACTGAGTATTATTAATATATATAAAGACGATATAAAGAATAGATATAAAGACGATATCATATAGCCATAGATGATTTCATATATTTTGTAATTGGTAGAAAAAAAAAGAATTTTATTATTTAAAATGTAAACGGAAGTTTTATTCTTTAAAATTTAAACGAAAATCTTAATTATTTTTTTAATTTAAACGAAAGTTTTATTTTTCGTTAAAACTGAGAATGTGTATAAAAATTTAATGTAATAAAACTGCCACTGAATAATAATGCTTCTCTATATTTTTTAATTGATTTTCTTTATATTTATTCTTATCTATTAATAACACTCAGTCAGATTGATTCTATAAAAAAGGTTCTGGATAAGTGTTTGCAGTGCGACTTTCTGTGACTATATATATGCTTTCTAGAGAAAAATATCAAATTTAGAGTATGTAATATATAATGTGTAATTTTCTGATTCTTAACGAAATAGAAATATGATTAATTGAAAATTTTATCTCAATATTAAAAGCATTTATAAACAAAATAAACAGACCAATAACTCTACATTTTGTTCTTTAATTTTATTTTTACAGAATACACCAGATATAAAAAAGAAATTATACTACTTAATATTGATACAATATTATTGACTTTATTTCAAAGTCAAATCACTAAATCAACCTCTCTGAATGTAATAAATAATAGAATATTATTCATGTACACTTCTACATGATTAATCAATGCTACAAAATATCGAAGATTTGTAACTGAATGGTATAAAACAAATACAGCACTGGTTCTAACATCGCGAAAATAAACTAAAATGTAAGTGATCTTTTCTCAGCAGTACTCAAAACGCTCTTAAACCGTTTACGAGAATCGTGGACTTTGCAGATAAAACTAAACTAAAACATTTTAATTAAGTAAAAAGCTAAAAAAAGAAACAATGTCTGAGTAATTTGTAAATTATCCGGTTTGACTTTAAAGTCATATAAGTGAGACTGTGGGTTAAATTCGGTCAAATTTTAAACTAGTTTTATGGGGATTTGAAATCTTACTTTGTAACCAAAGATTAAAATGTGTCATGCGAACTACTATGTTTCTTTCCATCTCTTTCTAATTTCTCAGGTACTTTAACCGTTTTATTTTTCATATAAATGCGTAACCGTATTTCAAACACAGAATAATTAACAAAGTTATAATTAACAAACGCAATGTTAAGAGAAAAATTGCTCAATATACGGAAAATATTTGTATAATTTTAGCAATTATTGGTGTAAATCGAATTCACAAATATACTTACATTTAGGAACTGAAATTAAACTAAAGTAATAATTGTTTTTCACTGATTGGCAATGGCATGAAGTATTTTTTCTTACGTATTATTTTCTTTAGAGAAACTTTTCGTACAAAAATTTACATATTTTATTTCAAAACATGCTATACGCATGTAGAAATTATGCATGTTTAATGCATGTTGTTGCGGATGCTTGTTTAATGTCAGTCATACTTTATAGAGCTTTTAAATGAAAATATAAATTACTTGATTTTAACTTAAACCACACTCTAAAAACGACAACTGAGCAAAAAATACTCAAATCTGAGTTTGCTGCATAGTCAAAATGGCTCCGAATCAAAATTACCCAAGTTTGAAACATGTATATACTCATTTTTGAAAACATGCACACACTCGAGAATAAAACATCATGTCCTCATATTTGAGTATGTCCATGTTTCAGAAATGAGTATGAACTGACTTCTATGTGTTCATTTTTGAATATGTCCATGTTTCAAAAATGAGTTTGAACTAATCCTAATCATTTTTGAGTATGTCCAAGTTTCAAAAAGGAGTATGAATTGACCTCTATGTTCTCAGTTTTGAGTGTGTCCATGTTTCAATATTCTGAGTATTTTTGGTATTTTAGAATTGAAAGCATTAGGTCGTCCTATTTGAAACAAATAGTTTCATAACAAAATGAAAACATCGATTTACTCAGATTTGAAAGTGTCATTTTTCTCAGTGCACCCCTTTACCTAAAAAACACCACATATCAGGCGTTATTTACTATTAGGCGTATTGTTATTAGGCGAAGAAGAGAATGCTTGCTTCATTGAAACGAAATTTGCATATAGATGTTTTTTCTTCTTTCTGAAAATTGCTACTTTTGTTTCAAGCCTCTTAATTATACTGTCTCACAAGGTCAAACGCATTTAGAAAAAAAAGGGAATCGCTAAAATTTCTATTAAGAAATATACACTGTCTAAATATTTAATCAAGCTTTATTCCTGTCTATTGAATTAAAGACCTTTTCAACAAAAAGTATAACAAACTAACAAATTTAGAAAACAGTTGTAATTGCAAATATTCATAATCAAATTATATGTTTGACTAAGATTTCATTCTTTTAAATTTTATTTTTTAACTTATTTAATTCTAATGTTTTTAATATTTTTGGAAAAAAAATATTAGAATAACTTATTAACAAAATATGTATCTGGCTAAGACTTTTGTTTTATTCTTTAAGAAAATATGAGATATAAATAAAAATTATGACCCTCCTTATTTCCACAACCATATTGATTTTATTTCAAAAACAAATCGTGGAATTCTCACGCTGATTTTTGATAAATAGCTGAATATTATTCGTGTAAGCTGCTAGAGGAACAAGAAACACTAGCAGTAAAATGATATATTAATGTATATGCCGAAGAAAAAGGAAGAAAATAATAAAGAGGGAAATATTAAGGGAATAGGAAAAAAGAAATATACTCTAATATCATCACTTCTTAGGCTGGGAAAGTGGGTTTGGTACTTCGGGGAGGCTCCATGGAGTTATTGATCACGTGATCCTCATCAATCACAAAACTCTTCTGATCTCTGAGAACGTTAAAGTGTTTTCTCTGATTTCAGCAGTCAATAAGTTACATTATAAGGTAGAAGCAAATGGTGTGTGAATGACCGCTAGAAGAAGTTCGAAATATTTTGCAAATTGGTAGGGAAATATGAACCATTAATAAAAATTATTGGATTTTTCGGAATCCTGCTGAGTTGAAACTCATGAAAATATATTAGTTTTTACATTTTTCACATATTATCGGAAATATGGATAATATATTTAAAAATTAAACTTTGGATACTTTTTCATGGGGAAGAAATGAAAGTTTAATATTTTGAGAAGCAACGACTTGACAGAATAATAAATTATTAGAAAAAGTTAGATTTTAGTCATTTTTGAGGTATAGCATTTTCCTTCATTTTGGAAAAGTTTTGTTTTAATTTAATTAATTGACATTAGCTTTCAAAAAGCAAAAATTAAATTTTCCGATGTTTGATAAATAGTTTGGAACTTAATTTGCATGCTGTTTTTACAAAGTACTTAAAAAAAAGCTTGTTACAAAACGTTCCTTTAAATTGTTCTATAACTAGAATAATAGACTTAAATCCACATTAAAACTTCCTATAATCATGTATATGTTTTAAATACATATGTTTAGGACATGTGCAATTAACTAATAATGAATGATAAAGAAATACGTATTAGAAATGAAACTTTAGAAAACAACAGAGTACAAGACATTACGAGTATTTTTTCTTATTTCATTACTAAAGGCTTTAACGTAAATAAGTGTGTTATTACAAAACGAAAAATTAAACATTTATTAAATTAAACGTTTTAATAAATGTTTAATTGGAAATTCTTACTCTTAATTAGAACAAATTAGTAACTTTTATTTTTCAAAATACGTAGAGGTAAAAAGGCCAGATTATTATTATCTTTTTTAGAGAATGGGCTACATTTTCAATTGCCGCAATTGTAAATAAGACAAAATGCAGAATTGCATTTTGCGGAAAATCTGTACTTTTAAATAGCAAACATATGTACATATTAAAAATTTAAATAATAAATATTTCTAAATCTCATACGCACAAATTACCCATAGATATTTTATACATAGGCTAAAGTGGGACAAGTGCGAACCAAAATTTGCAAAGTAAGATTTTGGAGGGCTGTAAATTATTACCTTTTGCAGGTGTGCAATAATATTTTAAAGCTAAATTTGTGTGTGGGTCTTCCTTTCAAAATACATATGTAAAAACTACTACATAGTAATTATAATTTTTAAATTTTAAATAAAAAAATTCCATCTTATGTCCAAAATGTGTACTTTCTCCGCCGAAACGAAGTGTGTTTGTGGGGAACAATTTTGCTACATTTTATGGTGCAAATATATAGAAGCATATACAGATAACCTTATTAATGAAGTGTATTTTGCTGTTTGAAATTTCAAATACCTTACAAATTCTTTTCGTTATCACATTTTCCACGCCCATGAGTCAAAAGCCTGTCAAAACAAGTAACATTGAAAATACAAAGTAAATTATAGTTTATTTCTATTTAATATGACAAACGAATATTTATTTACATGTGTAAATAAATAATATAAATAATATGAAATAATATGAATTTTTTGTTTGCATTTAGTTTTAAACAACTTTTAAGTTCATTTATTTATTTATTTTTAATTTTCCTTATCAGTCTTTTAAGGCAGATAAATTCTTATCACACAACAACCTTTAAGACAGTAAAAACAAAATTCTTATTACTTAAACAATTTTCCTAACTTTTGAGTTTGTCGGGTTATTCTGTTTTCATTTCTTTACTTTTTTTTTTTTTTTTTTTTTTTTTTTTTTTTTAAACCAAGATTTTATTTTTTTTTCTACGTCTTTCTCATCTTTTTTATATTTTTGAAGCAGATGCCGTTGATGGGCTTCATCTGAAGTTATCACTTCTGATCCATAGAAAATCTTTGTGTTCATTTTTTTACTGCCATTCCGTGGCCTCGAGCCATTTTCAAAAGCAACTATAGGAATTTTGCAACGATCTCGCAATTATTTGTCCTGTTTCAACTTGTTGCTCCTGATTGAGTATTAGGCATTGAAAGAATTTGCGATTCCGTTTGTGAATATATTTTAATTTATTGATCAGGGAGCTCAATTTATGCAGGCACATGATGATAAGGCATTCTGGTGAACACTTCTTGTCAAGAGTGTTTCTTGATAAGCATACCAACATTGAAGTCTTGCTTGGTCAAACATATTTTCTCAAATCAAATATCTATTCAAAGGCTAAATTATTACTTTGCGATAACCTGACTGAATGAAGATTGGATTTAAACCTTTCCATATTAATCATATTATATTTGAAAAATCTCTTTTTTGACAACTTTTTGCAAATGTTGCATTTTTGTCATCTCAATACCCTAACATCACCTGAACCATTTAAAGACTTTATGATACTTAGGTCTAAAGATTGAAGAAGTTGTGATAATGTGGGAGCAGTATTTTACCAGTTATTGAACGTTTTCAGTCATATTCTATAAGATAGTGTTTGCTAGAAGTAAACTTGTATATTATTTAAAAATTACATCGTCTTGGAAGGTAGGCGGATACATTAAACAAAGCTCGAAATGCTCAGGTTAGAGAAACTGCAGACTATGCACATTTACCCCTTCTGAAAACAGAGGTTAAAGACAGACCAATCTCTACATGACCATCTAATTGGGTACGCACTTGCACCTACACGATGTTTTTATAAAGTTGTTGCACAGACAGGCATTTTTGTATTTTTGTAAAAATATAACAAAAATGTACAACATGCTATAAAAATGGAGAAAAAGATCCCAAGTTAAGATTTAGCAGGAAAAAATATGAGAAATTATCACTGAAAGCTAGATGTTTTCAGATAACTTAACATTCAACCCTGTACACCAAGTGAAATCAACGTATGAAATTTGAAACTTTTCATAATGCTTGAACAGCACCAAAAACACACTCAAGTGGCAGTCCTTTAATGAATTTATCACATACAGATTTTACAGGAGGAATATGTAACGGAAATTCCAATTAAAGGATAATCTTCTATTCGGAATCAACTACTCTTCAATCGTCAGATAATAATAAAGTACTTTAAATTTGCAGTAAACAACTTTAATTATCTCGTCGGAAAAACCCATTCATAAACTGTTTTCAACTCAGCTAAGTACATGGAATAAACGCCCACGTGAAAGAATGATTATCACGTGCTATCATGTGCTTTTCCCAGTGACGTCATCCAAGGCTATCAAGAACTGAAAACTCTTTAGACTTTAGTCAGTTGTTGTGTGAATTTCTTTTAATAATGTAGCGTGTGAAAATGTCAGAGCGATGTAAATGCTCTGTTAACTTGTAATCAAGATACCATTAAATGTTTAAATATAATATAAATATAAAAGTGAAGGGTGCTTAATTTAATTAAAACACATGTTAATAAACATTTTAATTTCAGCAAAGTAATAAAGTTTCAGATCGATGGATTACGATAATGTGCGACTACACAACGGAATACAATTATGTGTGAATTAACGGAGACGTAGCGCTCAATTCGGATATACATTTCTTTACGAAGGTTTCAACTTATAATCAGGTAAGCGAAGGCATGCTTACTTAACTCTATTTTTGAATAATTGTTTTTATACAATTAAAGAAACTATTTTACACCTTAAATAAACTGCGCTGCCGATAGATTATGAAAGACTGATAATATGTATTAAATAAAATTTTAAGCACATTAGCTATATGCTGAAAAAACTCGCTTTATAGAAAATAAAAACGAACGCAAAGAAAAGCGATTCGTATAAAATTAAATTAAATATCTTTAAAAATAATTAAAGATAGAAAATAAAAATGGCTACATTTAAAGAAAGCCAATTCATCGAGAAGCTAAATTCGAGCAATTATTCCAACTGGAAATTTAAGCTCGAAATGCTTCTCATTAAAGAAGACTTATTCGAAGTAATAAGTGATCAACCGCCAACTCCTTTAAATGAGGATTGGAATAAAAGAGATAGAAAAGCAAGAGCTTTAATTAATCTAAGCATAGATGACGCACAAATTGTGCATGTAAAAAATTTTACCACAGCCAGGCAAACCTGGGAAGGTCTCAAAAGTACGCATGAAAGAGCAAATCTGAGTAGCAAACTGTATTTATTGAGAAAACTGTACAGTACTAAACTGCCCGAAAACGGTAATATGATAAATCATATAACAAATATTCTACAAATAGTAGATAAATTATCCGCCATAGGCGAGAATATAAATGACTCACACATATCCGCACTATTTCTATGCTCATTACCGCCCAGCTACAACACGCTTATCACAGCATTAGAGGCAAGGCCCGAAGCCGAATTATCCCCAGATTTTATCAGAAGTAAACTCATAGATGAGTATAATCGCAGACAAGAAATGTCTGAACAAAACAACAGCTCTGAAAAGGCATTTAAAACACAAAGAAAACACACTTATAACGACTGCAAAAGAAATTCAAAATATTGCAGTCACTGTAAGATGACAAATCACAGTAATAGCGAGTGCTATCACCTCAAGAGCAGATACACACAGCACAACAAAAACAAACACACATATCAAAATGTGAATAACTTTAATAATAAAAATAAATCTAAACCTTTCTCATCATCACTATGCTATGAAAACACAGAGAATTATAAAGAGAATACTGACTGTCACGATAACGCGAATGATCAGAAAATAAGCTCAAAAACTAATCAATCCGAAGATCGCGTACTAATAACAGAAAAATTAGGAAAACAAAACTGGATACTCGACAGTGGCAGTACCTCACACATTGCAAATGATAAAAGGTTATTTGATAAATTTAACAATTTTGAAAAATCATCAGTCACCATCGCAAACGGCAACAAACTCGAAGCATTTGGTTCAGGCGACGTTTTAATAAAAACGAAATCCCCAAATGGAGAAATAAAACTCACAAGACTACAGGAAGTCCTATACGTCCCAGAACTAGAATCCAATTTAATATCCGTAAGCAAAGCAACTAAAAATGGATGCAAATCAATCTTTGAAAATGACAAATGCGATTTAACGTTCGACGGTGAAATTTATATAAGAGCGAAGAACAAAAATAATTTATACATAATCGAACAAGCAAACCACTTAGAAAATGCAGAAAACTATGCAAACGTCACACTAAGCTGTAATAATAATAAAGAATGTTTAGAAGTATGGCATCGAAGACTAGGACACCGTGATTATGAAGCAATCAAAACAATTGTAAACAAACAGCTAGCTACCGGAATAAAAATTAAAAACTGCAGACACAATAATAGATTATGTGAAACCTGCATCAAATCTAAATTAAACGACGCGCCATATCCAAAATCGGCTACAAATAGAGCAAACAAAGTTCTCGATTTAATACACAGCGACGTCTGTGGACCTATAAGTACACCAACACTAGGAGGAAAGCAATACTTTCTCACATTCATCGACGATTACTCGAGATATACAACTATATACTTACTATCTAAGAAAAGCGAAGTAATTGATAAATTAAAAGAATACATTGCAATGGTAAATAATCAATTCGGTAGAAAACCAAAAGAAATAAGATCCGATAATGGAGGAGAATATAATAGCAACGAAATAGAGAATTATCTAAAGGAAAACGGGATATTACACCAATTCACAATTCCACACAACCCGAGCCAGAACGGCGTGGCAGAAAGGAAGAATAAAAGCCTACTCGATATGACACGTAGCATGCTTTTAGAAGCAAATTTAAATAAACAATTTTGGGGAGAGGCAATACACACAGCGACATATTTACAAAACAGATTGCCAACAAGAGCGAACGACAAAACTCCATACGAACTATGGAAAGGTATCAAACCTGATCTCAAACATTTAAGAACCTTTGGATGTAAAGCATTTGTTTATATTAATAAAATACATCGAGGAAAACTAGATAATAGAGCGCAAGAAGGTATTTTTCTAGGTTACGACACACGTTCCAAAGGATATCGCATACACACAAAAGACAAACAAATAATAATTGCCAGGACTGTAAAATTCATAGAACATGAAATAAAACACTCAAACAACATTGAGGAAGATTCAAATCTCGAAGAAATCTCCACTGATGATAGAAATCAAGAAGAGAAGAATAAAAATTACATTGAAATTGACATTAATGATAAAGAAAAACAACCATGCGAGTCCAAACAAACACAAATAGAACCAAGAAGGTCAAATAGATCTAACAGAGGAGTACCACCAGATAGATTTGTCTGTTTAGTTAAAGACACACAATCAAATGAACCAAAGAATTGGAACGATATCATGGAAATGAAAAATCCACACGATAGGGAAAATTGGCTCAAAGCCACCGAAAACGAAATCAAGTGCCTAGCTAAAAATAAAACTTGGACATTAGTCGATCCGCCACCAGGAAAGAAAGTGATAGGTTCAAAATTGACTTTTAAATTAAAACGCGACAACCTAAACCAAGTGCAAACCTATAAAGCACGACTCGTGGCACAGGGATACAGTCAGAAATTCGGAGTAGATTATGACGAGACCTTTGCTCCAGTTGTCTCTCATACCACAATCCGTGCATTTCTCATAGCAGCATTAAATCATAACCTTAAAGTTAATCATATCGACGTGAATACAGCGTTTTTACACGGAAACCTACAAGAAGAGGTATACATGAAACAGCCGGAAGGCTATATAGCTCCAAATCAACAAAACAAAGTATGTAAATTACAAAAAGCAATTTACGGGCTCAAGCAAGCCGCCAGAGCATGGCACACGAAAATCTCCGAGAGTCTTAAAGCATTAAATTTTGTACAAAGTACATCTGACTCATGTCTTTTTATACGCGAAAATGGTGAAAACTCGACATACATTATAGTTTATGTGGACGATTTGTTAATCGCCGGAAAAAACGAAGATATAATTGAATTAATAAACAATCTCAAAAGGGAATATGAATTGAAAGATTTGGGAGAAGTCAATAACTATCTCGGAATAAATATAAAAAGAGACGATAAAAATTTCTACTTAAACCAAAATTCAAAAATTGAAGAATTGGTAGATAAACTCAATCTTCAAAACGCAAAACCTTACAGCACACCTATGGAAGCAGGTTACAATCGACTCAACGATGATGAAAATCTATTACCTAACAATATTAAATTCAGGCAAGCCACGGGAACATTACTCTACATCTCAACATTAACCAGGCCCGATATTTCAGCAGCGGTCAACATACTCAGCCGTAGAAATGAAACCCCTCGAGAAAAAGACTGGAAAGCAGTCAAAAGAATCGTAACATACTTAAACAACACAAAACACCTCAACCTGACGCTAAGTTCGAAAAATAAGCCTATTCTCGAAGTTTACGCAGATGCAGATTGGGGAGGTGATCCAGAAACTAGACGATCCACCAGCGGAAATATATTTATGTTAGGAAAGTGTCCCATACATTGGACAACGAAAAGACAGACATGCGTTGCTCTGTCATCAGCAGAAGCTGAATACATTTCTGTAAGTAACGCAGCACAGGAAATACTATGGATGATAAAACTCCTGGAAGATTTAAAATTACCACGACAGAAACCCATAACAATATACGAGGACAATCAGCCATGTATAAAAATGGTTGAAAGTGTAAAACATACTCGAAAAAGTAAACATATAGATATCAGATTCCACGCGATAAGACAACTCAAGGAAGATGGAATAATAGATTTAAAGTATTGTCCCACAGAATTTATGACCGCAGATTCACTCACCAAGCCCAACCCCAAACCTGAATTTATTAAACACCGAAACAATCTGAACTTACTTCCTTATCCTACATAGAAGATTAAGGGGGAGTGACGGAAATTCCAATTAAAGGGTAATCTTCTATTCGGAATCAACTACTCTTCAATCGTCAGATAATAATAAAGTACTTTAAATTTGCAGTAAACAACTTTAATTATCTCGTCGGAAAAACCCATTCATAAACTGTTTTCAACTCAGCTAAGTACATGGAATAAACGCCCACGTGAAAGAATGATTATCACGTGCTATCATGTGCTTTTCCCAGTGACGTCATCCAAGGCTATCAAGAACTGAAAACTCTTTAGACTTTAGTCAGTTGTTGTGTGAATTTCTTTTAATAATGTAGCGTGTGAAAATGTCAGAGCGATGTAAATGCTCTGTTAACTTGTAATCAAGATACCATTAAATGTTTAAATATAATATAAATATAAAAGTGAAGGGTGCTTAATTTAATTAAAACACATGTTAATAAACATTTTAATTTCAGCAAAGTAATAAAGTTTCAGATCGATGGATTACGATAATGTGCGACTACACAACGGAATACAATTATGTGTGAATTAACGGAGACGTAGCGCTCAATTCGGATATACATTTCTTTACGAAGGTTTCAACTTATAATCAGGTAAGCGAAGGCATGCTTACTTAACTCTATTTTTGAATAATTGTTTTTATACAATTAAAGAAACTATTTTACACCTTAAATAAACTGCGCTGCCGATAATATGCACTTACCTCCGAAACGCCCTTGCCCCACATTACCGTAAAAAAACTGATATCCACGTAAAAAAAATTAAATATTAAAAATTGCAAGAATTCATCACAAATAAAATATTAACTTTCATGATTTCGTTTTACAATGTAAAATAAAAATATTGTAACGGGAGAAATTTTATTTATTATTGTTGTAGCTGGGTAACGCAGACTCAGTTTAAACGCGTACCATGAAAAGCAAAAATATGTGTATTAATTTATAACAAGGACAAAATTTAAATGCATGCTTTTAAAATTTTGATTTTTTGGGAATTATTTTAATTTTGTAAGTACATATTTTTAATGGTTTGTTACAAATAATTTGCAATAAATGCAACTTTTATATTATAAAGTTAAAGATAATTATTTTAAAATTTCGTTACTTACTAAAATAAAAATTGTGATATTAATTACATTTTTTTAAAATTCTATTCTATAAAAGTTTTATTTTTAAATTTTTTATATTATCTTATGTTTAGATAAGCAAATTTTAATGTTATATAATATTTAGATAACAAAATTTTAGCCTTTGGGCAGGAAATTTTGACACATTGGGACGAATATATCCGTCTTTTCAAAGCTGCCAACTTTTATGTGTTTTTTGTTATCAGAAATTTCAAAAAATTATCTTCGCCTTTTCTTATCGTAGAAATCTGCGATGAAATAAAGAGGTCAAAAAATGTGGTTGAGCAAAAGGTAAAGTATCACCTCGTTAGCACTGTCTCTTAATATTTATCGGATATATACCCACTCTTCAAAACAATGAAATAAGAGAGGATGCATATTTAACGAGCACATTAATCGCAGAATCGTAGATATTATTAATCGTAGAAATCTCTGATTAAATAAAGCGAAGATTATTTTCGAAATGTAGTGGTAACAAAAAAGCATTATAAAAGTGATTTCATGTCAACCTGTCGGTCAACAAATTGTTAATGTTTTGATCGGTTAACTAAAATATAAACATTTGAAACCTTTGTATTAACAAAATACATTGTCAGGATCTAGTTCGTATTTAATCATTTACTACTAAAGTTCGCTTTTATGATTATATCATATTCTGGAAATATTTTTATTTACGTTTACATTAATTTGAAAAAAATGGAAATTTTGAAAATCAAATAAAAGTTACTGCGGACATAAGTCAATTGATAAAAAAAGGGGGAGAGGGGGGGGGGGAATAAAGGTAACTTTTTCAAAATAATTTTGAGTGAAATTACGATGTGCGCTTCTTGAAGTAGTAACAGTATTTTTAAAATACCCATCCCATCTAATTTCGCTGCACTGAAGAGTGGGTATTTATCATTTACCCATAAATATTAAGACACTGCTAACGAGGTGATACTTTTACCAATAATCATATAAATATGGTGTAAAAAATGCATAATAATATTTTTATTCTTTGATATGCTGGTGATGATTGCTTAACCAGATTTTTTTTGACCGACAAATAAATAAGGAAGACCCGCATGTGATGTTAGCAATATCAGAATTAAACAGCGACATGTATTACTTTAGTATAAACGGAAATAGAAATGATAACATTCCTTACATTAGTATTATTCCAGCTTAGTAAGTATTACTTTATTTTTTATTGCATATTTATTCATTAGTACAAATATAATAATAGGATAAGCAATTAATTAATTCATTCATTCACAATTTGGCTAAGCATTTCTTTTATAAATTATTGATATAGTAAAAATTTCTTAAATTTGAACCTGCATGTATTATAAACCTATCTTAACATGTTATGTCCCAAATTACGTATTATTAAAACGTTCACCTTTCAAAGTATTTTGTCGAGAATTGGTGAAAATGTGTCAGAAGATTTCTGCAATCGTTAAATATATTTTTTCTCTTCTATTAAAATTCATAAGCTAATTCAGTATTTATAGGTGTTTTGTAGAATATTTTTTACTTTTCCCAAATCATTTAATTAAAATATTATTTTTAATATTTTATAAAATTAGAAAACGTACAAATAAAGCCTTGCATATAAATATAATTTTGTAACTGAAACATTCCATTCCAGTATTAGAAAAGGCTTAACAGTTCTAATTGGAAAAGAAATTATTTACACTGCAAAAAAAAAGTGTTGATTTTATGCGCAGTAGCGTATTACTGCTTGTTTTACTGTTTATTACTGTTGATTTTACGGTATAATACTGGCAGATGGGATGCAGTGTAAAAAAAGACATCTTAATCTAGGAAAATATAATATAACCACGAACGAAAATATACAATAACCTCTTCTGAGTTACCCAAGATTCCGAAAAGCATTTTTCATGTTTAGAAATTTCAGAAACTAATATATTTTCAAGATTTAATGAAGTGTTTATAAAAACAAAGTTTCTTCTGCTACCTCTGATTTTCGGAAACGTTTTCGAGTAGTTTTTGTAGTGTATTAATTCGTTTTCTTTTCAGATGTTATCAATTCTCCAGTAAACATTTTCACGTTAAACAAACATGTTTTATAGACAAAATCATAAATTAAGAGTATTAACATAATATTAAAATTAATATTATTTTGTTACTCTTGCATGTATGAATTCAGTTACGCAGCTCAAAACGTTTAAATGAGAATTGATAACAACTAATGATATTACGGGTTTCAGAAACGCCTCCGCAAATAAGTGACATCAAAAGAAACTTTGTTTTAGTAAATATTTCTTTAAATATCAAAAATATATTGGTTTTTAAGATTTCTAACGATAAAAGACGCTTTTCGGAATCGTAGGTAACTCGGAAGAGGCTAGTATATGTTTCCGCACGTGGTTGTATTATATGTTTTTAGATTAATTTTTTTTTTCAAAAGTCAGTTTAAAAAAAAATAATTTTTTTAGCGTATTAAAAAGTATTTTTTCTTGTAAAAATATAAAGCATTATTAAACATAAAGCATTGTTATAACATAAAGCTTTATAAAGCATTATTAAACATAATAAAGTAAAGTTTTTAAAACTCAACTTTAATATACCACCAGAGCAGAATGAGTTCAACGGAAATCATTATTATCTCGTAAAAAAAGGAAAAGCGACATTGTTTTCTTAAATAAAGACGGAACATACTCAACTTGTAAACAGAATCTTAATTAACTAATATTTCGTGAGTATAATCTATTGACAAGATAAAAAAATCGTCATATGCAAAAGATTTTGAATTACATTTTATATAAAAATGTACGTTTCATCACAGAAAGTGAATATGGGGACTAGAAATCACTAGAAATTTCAAAGAATAAAGAAAAAGGTTCATTTTGTGTATCAGATCTTTAAAGTCCTAGTTACAAACCACAAACAGTTCAGTTTAAAAATATAATATAGCTACAGTGGGACTAATGGGACACTTGTACCAAATATGCAATTATTATTATTATTACCATCATTATTAAAAAACAGCCACAATTCACCCATGAATTTGATTTGCTTTTACAAGCAATCATCAACAATCTATTATTATTAACAGATAAAGGAAATTGTTTATGATTTTTTTTTGGGGGGGGGGCTTTGAAAATAAAATTCTCGTTACGCCCATGCTGAAATTAATTTAATTTTAAAATATCGAATAATACAAGTATTATTAATACCTTCTCAAATTGTCCCCTTTTACGCAAATACAACTATGGGGACACCCCTAAGAAATTTTGCCTCCGGGTACTAATTCACTCTCAGCGCTTCAGACCGTTATCGTAATGTTTTACAGTAATATAGCGTTAATTAGACGTATCAAATAACGGATAACTATATAAGAATATATATAATAAAACTTTTGTAAATAATAACCATTAAACCACATAAATAATCGACAAAAGAAAAAACGATAATTACAATATAATATACATAAATATATCCAAATATTTAAGATTCTCAAAATTAAAATTATTTACATTGTTTTATCATCTATACACTGCCCAGTTTCGGCAAATCAAAATAAGTTAATCATAAGAATATATATATATATATATATATATATATATATATATATAAGTATATGGTATCTATATTCAGAGTGTTGGGAAACACTATCGTTGTCAATTAATTACATACTATTTCATAATTTCATAGTTTTTGTTGGTGTTACGGTAATGTTTCATTAATGGTTATATATATATATATATATTTATATATATATATTCTATTCGCGATATTATATGTTTTTAAGTAATGTACTGAAAATGATTTTTGTTTCGTCATTATGTAGCTCACTTGAATGGAAACTGTTATGATGTCATATTTTCATTTACTGTTTAATTTCTTTCTTCTTCTTTTTAACACTTTCCAACCTAGTTGAAAAGTGTTTATGACTTCGGTTTGTCTGGCCGTCTGGCCGTCTGCCGTCTGGCCGTCTGGCCGTCTGCCGTCTGCCGTCTGTCCGTGCTCTAACTCCCGTAAATATGCTCGGATTGCTCTGCAATTTTTATATGTTATAGTCATTATCTATAGCATGTTCCCTATTTCAACGGAAGTGTGTAGCACTTATAGTTTTTTTACAGGGACACTCAAAAGAATTCCGTTACATTGCGGTCTATGGGGAAAAATCATTGACGGTTTATTTAAATAATGTTTCACTATTTTAAACGCATTGAAATTTATATATATCACTAAGGTGCATTAGAAGAAGCTTAATATGGAATAGGGTGTGCATAGCACTGATAGTTACTTTACAGGGACAGTCAAAAGAATTCTGTTACATTACGTCTATGGAGAAAAATCGTCTGCGGTTTATTTAAATAATGTTTCCCTATTTTAAACGCATTGAAATTTATATATATCACTAAGGTGTATTTCAAGAGGCTTACTACAGAATAGTGTGTGTACAGCAGTCATTGTTCATTTACAGGGACACACAAAAGAATTCTCTACTGTAAGTTAACAATAATTCCTGGAAGTGCGTTTTAAGTTACTGATCGCGATTTTAATTTTAACTCGCTTTTTGTCTATTATGTGGTGTGTATAAATTCTGTATATCCTATACAGGGAAGTACAAAAGTTCGCGAACACATTTCCGTATTATTTAACTCCAGACGGAGAATTTTAAACTGTGCTACGCGTTTCCTAACTGAACTAAAATTTAACATCCTATGTAGTATATATACAAATCTATAGATCCTATACAGGGCTGAATAAAAGTATTCGGATTACTTAGATGTTATCTTTTAGCTTACTAAACGGTATGATTTGTAAAATTATTTTGGAAGCGTTGGAAAGTGTTACATAATCTATGCTTGACGCATGATTTTTCGTTCTTGTTTTATATTTCTTTGTTTTACACCAACTTAATTTCATCATGACGCATGAACGACATGGTTTATACGTTTGAAGATTGAAATTTTGGCTTGTTGTATTCGAAATACTACTAAAAAAAAATTTTAAATGTCAGATGTTGATTCATATTCATGTTTATTAGTTTCCTAGTTTTGATTTTTCTTCAAGCAATTAAGTTTATATTTAACATTTTATATCGTAGAAATGTCGATTTGCAATCCAAATTACTTAACAATCGCTTAATATGAAAACTTCCTATTAAGCACATACTTATTTAATTAATAAAATAAAATAAATAATTGTTAATGAAAAAGGGTGACCAAAATTATTTAATAAAATAAAAATTAGTTTATAGATTTAACTTTTTCGATTTTAAGCACTCGAAAACTTTGATAATTGTATTAATTTGTATGAATTACGTTGAATAAGTTTTAGAGCTGTGACAAATTTTACTTTAATGTACATACTTCTTTTTAATGTTTGTTTTAATTTTCCTATATTTAAATGGCAGCCATCATTATCTTAACAGTTTTTTTCCTGTTTTAATATTTTTTTCGCAGTTTATAAATATTATACTTCGGTTTTTGATATTTGATCTTATTCTCTCCCTGCTCACTGTTTCTTCTTCTGATGAGTCTGAATTTGGATCGTGTTTGGCTAATTCAATAATACTTTCATAAGTTAAATTATCTCTGTGTGTTTTAAAATATTCATTTGTAACCTGAAATGATTCAAATAATTGCATACGTGTGTGTCATTGTGAACTTCTTTAGTCTGTATAGTGTTTAATGCGTGAATAAAATTTTGGTTCCTATTAAACCAACTCGTCTAAAATATTTAGAAATATTCTTTGAAGAAACTTCAAACTTCTTATCACATGAATTGGAATCTTTAAGGAAAGAATAAAAAAATCATCTTTACACACAAAGACATTTCAGATAAGGTAGTTTGGACAGTTCACTTAAAATATTTTGTTACTACCCTCCCATGTGAAGTTTTTAAAACCCTAGGACAGAGATGGCAAAATTGTGGCACATGACACAACTTCTCTAGGACTCGAAAATTTTTTTATTTGATAATCATTATGCGGATAAAATTAATTTTCTTTTCGTTATAACAAATGTTTTTTTTTTAATACGTACAGTACAGACTAACATAAATAATACCGTTATTTTTGCATAAATTTACGCATTCGATTTTTTTTTTCTCTGCGTGTAACGAAAAGTCTCTATGTAGTATTTTCGACAAGTAGCTACTTTGCCTTTTTATTTAAATTTAAAAGTCTTTATTTCCTCTATTACAAAACATCATCTTTACATACATGAACCAATTTAAGTTAAATAAAGGAGTGCAAATAAATAAAATTACTTTTCTTATTACAGTACGTGCCACTTAAATAAATATTTTCAAATCAAAATTTCGTTAAATTAATTGGCGATTGCAGTATACAGAAAAATCGCTTTTCGATTTTCGTTCTTAAAGATTTAATGGATGAAACGGCAACTGATTCTGTTACAGTGTTTCGCATAAAAAACCCATATTGCAATATTTGTATATTTAAAAGTTGCATGTTGCAATTTTTGTAGATATCGTTTTTGAATTTTCGGCACGCGTACTTAAAAAATTTCACTATTCATGCCCTAGGTGAATCAGTTGCTAAGATTCCAATACAAATATTGCTCGTGAAGATTACTTGACGCAAAGATGCATTATCTAGTATCAGTAATATATGTATCATTCCCCTCAGCATTGAAATTTACTAGCCATTGTTTCAATAAAACTTGCTCTTATCTACGACTTATTATTATATTTATAATCAACATATAAAGGGTTAAATCTTTTAAAACATCTTGGCTTAGCTGATTTTCCATTCACAATCTCTTTTATTCGATCCGTCATTACTTGTCCAAAGTACAAGCGGCGCACATTTTGGTTCATTTTATAGTTTTTTTGCATCCTTTAACAGATCCAATGGAAAATGTTTTATCTGATTTTTAAAAATGCCGCTTTCATCCATATTTTAAGCGTCAGCAGTTTCATATTCAGGAATTAGCGCACTTACCTTTTGACGATCCTTTGTCACAGCATCTTCAACATTATCAGTTATATCAGCATGTAATGAGGGGTGTCCTGGATACTTCTTAAGTTTGCTCATCTAATATTTTTTGCACTCAAATTGTTAGTGTTCATTTTGCTGTCTAGTTTTCTTTCTTCCTTTTTCAATATATCTTCAATTATAGCAGCCCTTTTAACTTGTTTGCAGTTTCCACGTATAAAGACACCTTCCATTTTTCTTGTTTAACAAATTTCAGTTTTTTTTTTGTTTTTTTTTAACATGGATGTCTCTATTCTATGAAATTATATGTTCTAGAAAAATTATATAATTTTCTATAATATAAACACTGTCTTCAGTGCATTGGTTCATGACAATATTTTTTTTTCAAGAAAAAAGAAATAGGACTTGATATATCTCATTGTGACGCATTTGGACTGTCCTCTTTATATTCACAAATGTTTGTTTTTATGAAAGTAAAAATGTAGCTTATATTTTACAAGATGAAATTAAAAAGTTCAAGAGTTCATTAAAAATTTCACGAACTTAACAATTCGACCACTGAATGTATATTGGCAATAGAGGAGTCTTCTAATGAAAATGTAGATCATCTTGAAGGTGGTAAATTTTCTTCAGTTCAGATCTACAGGAATTAGCTTAACTGCGCGCTAATGATAGAAAGTGGCAAGAATGCATTTTGGAACACCTGTCCAAGTTTTGCTGCAAACACAATAAAAAAATAAAAGAGTGTAGTAAGGAGGTGTGGGACTTCCGTTACATTATGGTCTACGAAGAAAAATCATTTGCGGTGCATTTTATTAATGCATTTCAAACATAATTATATTGATATGCATCACTGAGGTGGACTACTAATTTCGCAGAAATACAGACTAAGCAGTAGAGTATAGAATAAGTAGCATTTATAGTTCGTTTACAGGGCGCACAAAAAGATTCCATTATATTATGCTATATAGAGAGAAAATCGTTTCCGGTGCATTTGAGTGATGTTATGAAACTTCAAACATAATGAATTTTAAAAATATTACTGAGGTTTACTACAACATGTTTTCTATAGATTATGGAGTGCGTAGTTGGTTGCTTGGTTGATTTATGACGGCCAATTATCTACTCTTGGGATTTAGGCCCTAGGGGGAGTGCTCTCCGTTCTAAGGGATCCTAACCCGTATTTACGGCAAGGTTCGAAGAAAACCACGGAAAACTCCGAACGGTTAGATCGACGAGCGCGACAGGGGTTTGAACCCAGCACCTCTCATTTACCAGCTTTGGGAGCAGAACCCCAGCTACTGGTGGGGCTTATGGAGTGCGTAGCATTTATCGTTCATTTATGGAGACGCACAAAAATCGGCTACAGGACTGACTATGTTCAATAATTATTGGAATTATCTATTTTTTAGTGAATTACGTGGTGTGTATAAATTCTATAGATCATATACAGGATTGCACGAAAATATTTACTTACAAAGTGACCGGAGATCGATAGCAATTGCTTAAAATGGATCTTTACTGGGTTATGTGTCTTTTAAATTGCTTATTCAGATATCTCATTTCATCGTATGAAAAAATGAAATTTCTTAAAAATATTCTGTCAGTGTTCGAAAGTGTTTCATAATGTATGCCTGTACATGATTTTTTGTTCTTGTGTGAATTAAAATTGAAATTAAATTGCTTCGTTATATATTTTTTAAATATATAAGTCGATTAAATTATTTCCATTTTCGATTTAAGATTAAATGGCTCAAATATTCATATACATAAATGTAAGGTCACTGACACGTAATTGTAAGTATAATTACTACAATACTAATTTATGCTTCGTGTTTAAAATATTGAGGTTATAGATTTTGTAAGGATTTCGAGAAAAATGACATGTATCCAAAATAAATCAGTGAACTTCGAGAAAAACAATATATGTCAAATGCATCAAAAATCATTTAAATATATCTACTTATTCTTACTATAAGAAATTTAAATTTCGTTTAAAATTAAACCATTTAAATACTCTAAAAAAATTCGTCAGAAAACGTAAAAAGTAGTAACAGTAGAGTTGTCGGTCCCACACCCCCTGATTTGACGAAATCTCTGTTTTCATTGGTGGATTTCAGGAGCCTATATTAGTGAAGTTTTCATGATTTGAGGGAAAGTACACTAAAATTCCGTTTAAGAAGTCGAACATTGCTGGCAGCACAATTGCCGCAAAATCAATATGATTTGAAAGAAACGTAGCTTAAATGGGATTATTTCAGAAAATTGTTGGCTTAGATCGGTGAATTTTCAGTGTTTTGAGAGAAAAGGGGTAAATATAAACGAAAAAGTTTCGACAATAAATTGATATAATTAATGGTAAAATACGTGTCAATAGTTGGATATTTTAGAAAGATTTTTTATAAATATTATCATGTCAGCTCATGAGCCGCATTTGTGACAAATTAATATCGGATCATTCATCTCTTATCAACCAGAAACTTTCAACACTTTAAATAACTATCCTATGCAACTTGTCAGAAAACTGATAATTTGATTTCAAATACTTTTGTTACGTGCCTGCAAAAATTTCCGCACTTATCCTATTTTCCAAGTATTTTTTTTTTTTTTATATTCTGAATAAGACCTTGTTTTCTAAATCAGGTTAAATAAGTATTTTGAACTACTTTTTAATTTTATATATATATATATATATATATATATATATATATATATATATATATATATATATATATATATATATATATATAGGTGAATCAAAAAGTAAATTAAACTTATACATTATGGGACTTCGGAAAGAAGCGTTGGAAAATTGTTGGCTTAGATCGGTGAATTTTCAGTGTTTTGAGAGAAAAGGGGTAAATATAAACGAAAAAGTTTCGACAATAAATTGATATAATTAATGGTAAAATACGTGTCAATAGTTGGATATTTTAGAAAGATTTTTTATAAATATTATCATGTCAGCTCATGAGCCGCATTTGTGACAAATTAATATCGGATCATTCATCTCTTATCAACCAGAAACTTTCAACACTTTAAATAACTATCCTATGCAACTTGTCAGAAAACTGATAATTTGATTTCAAATACTTTTGTTACGTGCCTGCAAAAATTTCCGCACTTATCCTATTTTCCAAGTATTTTTTTTTTTATATTCTGAATAAGACCTTGTTTTCTAAATCAGGTTAAATAAGTATTTTGAACTACTTTTTAATTTTATATATATATATATATATATATATATATATATATATATATATATATATATATATATATATATATAGGTGAATCAAAAAGTAAATTAAACTTATACATTATGGGACTTCGGAAAGAAGCGTAGTTTTAGCTTTTTTTTTCCTGCGAACGTGTTTGGTGAGTGGTTTGTAATAGCTTCGTGAATTGGACTCATGCTCCAATTGGTAACTATAGGCTAAACGATTAAAATGCACAGATATTCTTTGTAAAATTCAGGTTTATGCCTCGAATGTCTCGGATCAACTGTTCATTTATGATTTTTTTTTTCAGGAGCGGTAAATCATCCTTAAGGTTTTTTGTTCAGTTGCATATGTGCGTTCATTTTCAAATTGTTTGCACAAACGAGTTTCAAGGAAATATATTGAATTTGTACTGTAAAAGTGCATTACACGATGAATGTCATTGCATGATTTTAAAGCACAAAAATCGCAGTTCTCTAAAATTCTAATTTCGAGCACAAATCCATTTCTTGCATTATCCTGGAACACTCACTAAACACGTGCGCAGAAAAAACACAAATATTAATTACCCCTCCTTCTAAAGCCCCATAATACATTGATCATTCTTACGAAACGAAGTTTCTCTCATTACAATACGTCTCTAACTAGCACAAAGTGTAACTATCTTTGATTCATCCACTATTAAAAATTAATTTTGCTCTTTATTAATTTATGTATTCCTTTTTAAGGTAACGCATTAGCTGGAGATTTGGCAAATAATTATATGGATTCCCTTCTTGGAGAACCACTTCAAAAAGCCATTCAAGATATGAATCTGGATCCTATGCCATTACCTGATTTTACTATACCATTTAAGCATTCGTTTGGTCCGATACCTATTTCTGGACGCTTTGATTACTTCAATGGAATTTTCAGGGGAATATCGAAAATTCGAAGACTTGCGGAATGTGAAGGTCCTGTATTCAGTCTGAATGAAATCAAAATTGAATGTTTATTGAATCTGTTTGGTATGTCCACAGTATATGACTCTACTGCACAAATTGAACAGTTGCCACCCATACCCTATCAAATCACGGCCTACATCAATGAAACACATATAAAGAATGGCATCGTCGGAGAACCAACAAATTTAAAAGGTAACGTGCTGAGAAAAATCAAAAAAATGTTTTTAACATTTTCTAGTTATAGCTGTCCCCATGACTATTAATTTACTATATTTTTATAATATTCCGTAATCAGATTGTACGCCAAGGGCTGGCGTTAAATATGAGTGTTGCTGGTAAGAATGTAATTTAAAGTAAATGTGGATGCCATTAAAGGGTTGTTTCCAAAAATATTCGGTTGCTCCAAACCGCACTCGCTAAATTGCGCCATTTTGCGTGCAGTGATATTACGGAAGATCAATCATATAAATTTATAGAAATAAAAAGACTAAACTTTAACTCAGAACTAAACTTTAACTGAGAATGAAATTACAGAAAGACTCGCTAAACATTGTGTTTAAAAATACATAACAATCAGGTATATTTTACTAATTGAATTTGTAAATATAAAATATTAAAATTGAGCGGAATGATTGTTGTGATAAAATACAAAATTATTTATATTTTTAATGATTATCATTAAGGGTCCTGCTGCTAAATGTCACTGATTTTTCACTTTACACATAAGCGGAATCTTCAATACTTTTGAGAATGCGCTCAAAAAAATTTCCTTGTTACTAGCGGTTTAATCTTTTCCGTTTTAAAGCTACACTGGCGAGAAAAATTAAAGGAACAACCATATAAAGGTGATTTATGTTAATTCTATTGCGGAAACTTTAATGAAAGGCGATTGGTTGGTAACTCAATGTTAACGTTATCAGGTAGTCCAATGGGATTAAC
Organism: Maratus michaelseni; assembly: GCA_963931845.1. NCBI lineage: Eukaryota > Metazoa > Arthropoda > Arachnida > Araneae > Salticidae > Maratus > Maratus michaelseni. Next base: position 313,270,341 of record OZ007589.1, on the reverse strand, counting down.
TTTTGCTACAGAAAATTATGCAATTTTTTTAGCTCGTTCTTTCGGCACGTTTGAAAAGGAGTACACGTGGGTGATTTGAAGTATAATTTCAAGGATTTTACGTGTAGTTGCATAAAATGTTCGCGTGTAGTATGTGGAATATGTCATTCAGAAGACATTTGACCGATTGAGAGAAATGGCGTGCGATAGGGAGAATTGACGAAGGAGAGACACTGACAAGGGTCTTTAAAAACTTAAAATTAGCCAAAAGCGCCATGTCAGTAATCTGGAAACGGTTTAAAGATACTGGTAATGTGCAGAGACAACAAAGTCAAAGTCGAAAACGTGCCACAACAGACCGCTAGGACCGTTATTTGGCAACGATTGCTAAATGAAACAGGCAACTGACGTCAGTTCAGATTTCAAAGGAATTCGCTGCAGCAACAGGAAATCGACTATCCAGATTTACTGTGAGTGACGGGCTGCATAAAAGAGGGCTGTATGCAAAGAAACCCATGATTTGTATTCCACTAAGTCCGGCGACGAAATGCGCCCGGTTAAAGTGGTGCAGAGATCATCGTCATTGGAGTACCAAAAAAATTTCATAAAGCGACAGTAAAATTTTTTGTAACTTTTAGAAATTTTTCGTGTTCTCAAGTGTCATTATGAAAGCTTTATACGTTTTAAAAATTTCAAACTTATTAGAATATAGCGTCTAAAATGAATGTCTAGAAATCTTCTTAATACTTTAGATAAGGTGTTAATTTTTACTTTCTTGTTTTAAAGTAACTGCACCAATAGCCGACACTTACAGAACATTTTTCGCCTATATTAAGTGTACCGTTCTTAGTTTTAGTGACTGGAGAGCAGCGAGTGTTCGATATCACAATTGAATTTTTTTTGTACACGACTGCGCTGCAAAATTACTGCTTTAAATATTTTTCGCAGAGCTTAAAATGCGCTAGTAGTGCGCACGCAAAATCCAGTACTACCTATCTGTCCCAGTAGTAGACAGATTTGAATGCTTCCTGAAATCTTCAAATAATAGAAGAAACAGCTGGAAATATATATTTTAATAACAAGAAAGTATTTGTTATGACATTAATGCGCTAATATAATGAAAAAAAATAGCAAATTTGTATCAAAAGATGAAACAAAGAGTTTGTAAAAGTTTAACACATTTGCTGAATGGCAGATTTAAAAAACAGCGCTTTTTATTGCATTCAATGCGTAAATGGAATTTTAATCACAGCACTGCGTAGTAAACCAAAAAGGCTTAGATTAATAACAACCCCTAAATATTATGCTTACGCGTGACTCAAAAAGTGGCAGCTGTCGTAGGTGGATTTTTCTCACCGTTTGGAAGGTCCCTTGAATTTGGCTGCCACAATTTGCGAATAACAATCTTCGACCTATTTTTCTATAATTAAATAAGGCGAATATTGCTATTTGTAAATATTAAATTTATATAAACATATTTGTCCTTTTATAAAGTGAGAACTTCAGGATTTAGGAAAAAATCTATCTCGTCGTTGTCTGTTTGAATCTCAAGTATCGAGTAAAGTCCCTTTTCTAACAGTTAGCTGTGAATCTCCACTAACCGTTTCAATAGCTTTTCTTCATATATACAGTTCTTCTGTTAAATTCGAAACTATTTGAAACGAAATTGTTGCATTCTTTGGCGAAAATGCATGAAACCATTTGGTCGATTATCCACAAAAATCGATTCTCCAGATTCATTTCCCTCCTTAGCTATCGCAGACTGTTCACAACGTCGTCCCTTGTTACCAGGATTCCATATTTTGACAGGGCTGTCTACTATTGGTTATAGTGATATGTGCAGGACTACACTCAGCAAAAGGAATTGATTAAAACTACAAAACATGTTTTGTTGAGTACGTTTTGGTTGTTTTAGCAAAATTCAAGTAAAATTGAACCATTTTACTTGAATTAACAAAACATTTTTTGCTGGCGATACAAAATTTTTTTTTTGGAATTGAAAAAAAAAAAAAAAAAAAAAAAAAAAATGTTGATTCAAACAAAATTTCTATTGACCTATATTTAAACAAAAAGTTTTGTTGGTTCAACCAAATTTTTGTTGATTCAACAAAACTTTTTTCTGGGTGTAGTAGTGGAAACCCGTAAGCAATGCAAGCAGTCGATGCTAAATTAATAAAGAAACACAATTAATGAATTTTTCAGACCAAATGTAGTCAAGTTAAAACCAAAGGCACTAACAATTGCTTAAACGTAGGCATAAAAGAAGAAAAAAAAAGGAAAAAAGTCTAACCCTTATTAAAACTTTAATAAATCACGATAAGATGACTTCGAAGACGCATTGCTTGAGTTGAAATCACCTCAATGCGGAACTGATGGCTCGAAATCTCTGTACAAGCAATAACATTAGATAGTTGTATTAGGAACCGAACGAGGGGTACAAACCTATGCACGACTTTCAAAACTTTATTTTTTATAGCTATTTAAAAGTGTACATTATAGGTATAGTGTCCACAACTGGTACTGTTACGTTAATTATGAAGATGGTGTTATTTTACAATTTATATTTACAGAAATTTTGAAATAAGTTTCCGTAAATATTTGTAGGTGTCTAATACAAAAACATTTCTAAAATGTTTCAAATAGAAGTAATATTTTTATGCATGTTATCCGTGCACATTTTATCAAATAGGTGTTTTAATAAAAGTATTTAGGAAGCTTCTAATTGTTGCCCTACGATAGGAAAAACGAGTAATGTGGAAAATATTATTATCAGATAAATAATATTTTATTATATTAATTATATTTTCATAAACTTGATTATATACAGCTACACAGCAAAAAAATAAATAAATTAATTAATTAATTTAAAAAAAAAGTTATTTATAAATAAATTTCCTACACATAATAGTTTGAAGTTATCAAATATTGGAGTAAATATAGACATATTTTATATATTGAAAAGTATTTATTTTTTCAGATTAAGCCAAAAACATTTAAGTAATTATTAAGTACATCTTTTAAAACATATAATACAAAATAATGTATTTCTCTTTTTCATCTCGAAATTTTAGTTATCTTGAAAGATTTTGAAGTCATCAACCAATAGGAAAAAACATCCCCTGAAGAATACTTTTACATCGAGTTTAAAACAAATTGAAAAGTATTTAGCGTGTCATTATTAAGAAGATTGTTTGACTAAAAATCCCTTTAGGGTGGCTGATGCCAGAGCACCGGGCATAATAAGCATCTGGATTATTAGAAATTCTCTTTAAAAAGTACATCCTGTTTTAATTATTTCTTTTGAGGAACGAAATGCTTAAAGGAGACCAATCATTCACATCAAAATTAAATGACTTCATTTAAATCTAGTTTCTTGGCAATAAAAAAAAAAAAAAAGCTTTTATTAACTGACTTTCAGCGAAGGAAGTTGTATAATTCGTTTGTATCTTTTTTTTTTTTTTTTTTTTTTTTTTGTGTGTGTGTGTGTGTGTGTATGTTTACGCATAACTCTTGAACGGATTATTCGATTTTTATCTTTTTTTGTATGTGTTGGAAATAGGTCTCGGTCTGCAAATTATCCCGCTTCAATATCATTAGAATCTAAAAATGATATGTTTGTCTGTCTGCCTGTTTTTATGTTTTTTTCCTTTTTTTGACTCTATAGGCTTTAACTTTCATAAAAATTGACTAATGGTTACGAAATTTTAACATGGTATTAAAGTACACAGCACTACTTTGCCTTTTTAAGATACTTGCGTTTTTAAGATACGTAGTTTTTTACGTGGACACGTCAAAAAATTTAATGCATCATAACCTACTGCGGGTTAAAATAACCACTATTGACAACAATGGGATTTAAAATGAATGTCAGATTATTTGATTCGAATCGGACCCGATCCGCGGTTTGGGTAGAGTGGGTTTGGCAAATATTTTTTTTTTCGTTTTGAATCGGAATTGGGTTTTGCTTCCTGCGGGTCGTTAAAGTACGTTGGTTTCGGGGTGACTTCAAATTGAATAAGAGAGGTCAGTATTACATGGTGGACTCTAATGTTGATAACAATACGTGGATGCCCCACAAAAACAGAAACGTATGAAGCAATTCCTTGAAGTAGTATTCTGTGAACACAACTGTTTGTTAAAAATTACTTATTTAAAATCTTTTTTAGTATTATTTATTTTTATTTTTAACTGCTAAATTGTTCGGTTTCCGAAATTTCTTAAAATAATTCCACATTCTCTCGAATTGGTTAGATTATTTTTCAGCTAAAGCATTGCAGTTTTTATTATTATTGAATCTAGAATGCATTAAAATTATACTATCGGAAAAATTAGTGTAGAGGTAACACATTTTTCTTTTTTCTTTCTCTTTTTTTTGTGTGTGTGTGTGTAAAAATTATTGTTACTCAGATGGACTTTGAAATCACCGACGTAGAACGAAAAAACTTCGTCTGGAGACTAATGTAACATCTAGCTTAAAAAAAAAAGAACGAACCTAATCGTTATCAACAGCATTGTTCAATTTAAAACTCTCCAAGGTTGATTGGTGCAAGAGAAATGCACTTAACAAGCCCCTGAATTATTAGAAGTCCACTTTAAAAATCTATCCCACTTTAATTGTTTCTTTTGGGAAACAAAAATTCTCTTGTAAGAGACACGTAGCAAAATTAAATGACCCCATTAAATCCTAGTATATGGATATTAAATGTAATTCCATGTTTGAAAACTTTTAACTTTTTTCTATTATGCTGTTGAAATAAGCCGTATTTTGAGTTTCATAATTTTTTTCATTATTATGTAAATCAGGAGTACTATTTGTCCTATGGCTTAAGAAAAAGAAGAAACTTTTAATAACGAAAAGTAAATTAATTATTCCAAAACTGTATTTCAATTATTTTTGTTATTACAACCAAGCTCAGCATATATTTAAATTACATAAATATCTAACTCAACATGCGATTATGTTTATATGCATAGAAGAATAAGAAATGGATGGAGTGCTTTTGGGAAGAACAATATTATTCTGAAGAGTAACATGCCTCTTTGTTTGAAAAGAAAGGTGTTTAACCAATGTGTTTTGCCTGCACTAACTTATGGAGCAGAAACTTGGACACTAACAAAACGGATGGTACAAAGATTACAAACAACACAGCGAAGTATGGAAAGATGTATGCTAGGCATAACCAGAAGAGACCGAAAGAGAATAACGTGGATAAGAAGTCAGACGAAAGTTTTTGACATCATCGAGAGAATTAAACGGCTAAAATGGAAATGGGCTGGGCACATTGCAAGAAGACAAGACAATAGATGGAGCACAAACACCCTACAGTGGTATCCCAGAGATGTAAAACGACCAAGAAGACGACCTCAAGTAAGATGGAGTGACGAAATCAGAAAAGTGGCCGGTGTTAATTGGATGACTAAAGCACTTGACAGGCAACAATGGAAAAATCTGGGGGAGACCTACATCCAGCAGTGGATTGAAAACGGTTGATGATGATGATGATGAAATATCTAACTCAACATGCGATTATGTTTTCTCTTTTTTATATCAAAAGTTCAATTGCTGAACACACATCTTTCAGAATAATCAATTATTTTTTTTACTACATATTGAAAAGAGCGTAAGTCAATCATTATGAAAGATGATTTTGACTAAAAGTCTAATTAGGCTGGCTATTGGTAGTGCACCGAGCCACACATTGTCGAATTTTACCGAAATCTTGGCCATAACTTGAATCTTTGTCAATTTTTTTTTAGTTTCCTTCGAAAAAAAAATAGCAAAATTAAAATTAATCATGCCATAAAGGCAATATTGCAAATTGCCTCTGTCATTTATTAATTCGACTGGATTCGATTGAATATAAAACTTTTTTCACACAGATGTGTAAGGAAATACAAGTTGCTTATACTGTCGTGTTCTTTTTTTTTAAATTTTCAAATTTTAGGTAAGGATTTCAAAAATAGTAAGATAATTTTTCCACCAAGAGTTTATTTAATATCCATTGTCCGTGAATCAATAGAAATATATTTGCAAAACGAGAACATGTGCAATGAATTAGTCTTTTTTCAGTTGTATAAAATTTGACACGAGATGCTTTACAAATTAAAAATGCAATAAGTAAAATAATAATTTTCACGTTTACAGTTTGACCATTTTAAGCACCTGCTTGCATTATACACGTGATCTCGCTATTTATGTTTATAATTTTAAAAGATGTTGCAAAAATAGTTTATTTGTTATTATCGATCTTGCAGAAGTCGCTGTTTGAGCGTATGAAACATGTCATATTTATATTAAAAGGTATTTTTAAGCCTTTTTGTCTAAGGCTTTTATCACTTTAAGCATTAATTACATCTTTAATTTAGCTTCTCAATTATGTCAAACTTTAAAAAATATATCATAGTTAGATTATTTATTTGGAGAAACAAATATTCTAAGACCAATTATTTGGAATAACTTTAAATGCCTCCATTTAATCTCAAACCAATTTCTAAACTCTTATATAAAATCTTTTTGGCTTTTCATTTTATTTCGTTTTATTTTGCCTTTTGTTTTATATTGCTGAGTCGTTCGGTTCCTGCAATCTTCCTTTTGGGACTCAAGAATTATTTGTCTCATTATTTGGAATATTTTTTTTGAATGATAAAAAATAAATAAATTATTCCGGAAAACGCGTGTACGTCTTATAGTTAAATTTAAATATACATGAACGCATAATCGAAATTTTTTTCAAAAAAATGCTACTGTGCACCATAATAAGCCTTTCCATTTATACCACTTATAAGTCTCAATTATATCAATTTTAATAAATATTCTGTTTAGATTATTTATTTGGAGAAACAAAGAGCCTAAATAAAACAAATTATTTGTAACAACTTTAAATCCCTCGATTTAATCTCAAACCAATTTCTAAACTCTTATATAAAATCTTTTTGGCTTTTCATTTTATTTCGTTTTATTTTGCTTTTTGTTGAGTCGTTCAGTTCCTGCGATCTTCTTTTTGGGAATCAAGAATTATATTTATTTCATTATTTAGATTATTTATTTATTATTATTTTTTTAATGATAGAAAAATAAATAAATTATTGCGGAAACGTGTACGTGTGACAGTTAAATTTAAAAGTACATGAACGTATAACCGAAATTTCATCCCATAAAATTCTTATTCGGTGCTATGATGTACTCCAGGAAGTCGTTACGTTTTTAGCTGTGTGAATGCTGAAACTATATTACATTATCCTTCTACGTACCGACTCTATCTTATTTTTTTTCTTTTTCTAACAATAACAAAGTAAGTCTGCTTACGACTGTTTTAAAAAATATATATATATTATGCAATGTATATTGTTATGAGTGTTTTTAAATGTGGTTTGATGCTGAATTTCTTAACAATATTTCTTAATATTTTATTTTATCAGAATTTTAAAACTATGCATCTCTTTCAATCTTAGTGTCTTAGTTACTTTATTTGCATTTATTAATATTTCAGCACCTCGCAACTGAAAATTTATGTTTGTATAGTGTAATTCTTTTTGACATAAAATAACTACAGCATAATACATCCAGTTTCATTCTTTATTTCCATTTCAGGTAAAATAAAGGCTTTCGAAATCACCAAATTCGGTGACATAAATGTCAGATTGTCTGGTCTTGGAATGTTACAGTATGTCTATAACGCAGTGGAAGAAAGATTTAGAGATCGTGTTAGAGAAGAACTTATAAAAATAATAATCCAACAATTTCCTACAGCGTTTCAGATGGCTATGACACAAGTGTCACTGCCAAAGTTTGGATGACAACTTATGAAAACGTTTAATTTCTGAAACAGTCTCTCTCGAAATAAAATATACACATATATAAGCATTTATTTATTTATTTATTTATTAAGATATATATTTAACACATTTATTTATTAAAATTATATTTATTTATTAAGATATATTTAGTATATTTATTTATGAAAAATATATTTATTTATTAAAATACATATGCTAAAGTTTCATTAAAAGTGAGAACATAATGTATTGTTAAAATTAATTATTTTTTTTTTTATTCTCTACTGATGGAAATATGATTTGAAAGAAATTATTGTGCATCCATATAATTTGACATTAAAAATAAATTTCGTTGTAATGTTACAAATTTCTAACGTTGGATAAGAATGTTATAGGTTTCAAATTTTTGCATGCAGCCTTGCTCTCATTTTCTCTTACTAATTAAATTAAAATATTTGTTAACGAAATCTTAAATTAAATAAAACTATTACAAACATTCATAAGGCATCGTTAGATAAAGTTTCCCACTTTATTATTTTTTTTAATTTAATTTTTTTTTTGCAAAAATCATCTAGTAAATACCCCCCCCCCCTTACAAAACACATTGAAGAATGTGTAGGTAGTTATCTTTAAAATATGCTTCAGAAAAATTTATTAAATTGTCAAAATTTTTGTTGTAAATCAATCAACATTTTATTGAAAATCACAATAAGCACATGACAGCTCCGTTCCAAAGTTTTGTAAAATTATAATAATAACAACAACAACAAAAATAATAATAATAAAGTTGTGTTTTTATGTTTTTACAATATGCATGTTTATACAGTATGCATTTATTGTGAGTAATCGCTTTCATAAACACATTTATAAGCATTTACATCTGTTATATAAAGTATTACAAAAAACATACTCTTTGTTGAATTGTATATATACAAAATTGATAAAGTGCTACAGTCGGTGTATCCGATTTTTTTTATTTTACTTCTATTAATTAAACTATTACTTAAAAAAATAAAAATTGTAAAGCACTAACACAGAACACTCATGTGTTGGGAAGTGACCGGAGGACTTCTATTAGATAACACTGGTTTACAAATTTAAATATTTTTTATATATTTTTGATGAAACACCTATTTTCTTATTATACTATCTCTTACTAATGAAAGGCGGTATTTGAAAAAAATCTATCACGTCACATTTTCAAAATTTTTACATTTTTCAATATTTACATTTTTAATTCTATAATATATCCATAACGTCCCATTCAACCTACCCGCATTGTCAACTTGGATTCTATATTCTGTTTTCTTGTGTTTTTGTGAACTAAAGTGGTTTTGTTTTTGATAAAATGTCTAATAGAGTGTGTAAATTAAATTCTGATCGTTTTTGTTACGTTTGTGGACAATTTATATTCGCAAAAAAGGAAGACCGATATCGGAAATGTTCTAAAACAGCATTTTTGTGATTATTTTGCATTCACGGGTGTTTAGTTCTTAAAATTCCATTTCATTTTAAAGCGAAAGAAAAATAAATGTTTCTAACCCTTTTCCCTCTGCGCAGGGAAGATATAAACCGGTACACTATTTTTCCCTCTGCGTAGGGATAATAAATTTTTCTTTTCCTTTTTTGTTCTCAGTTGAGCATGTAAAACTCGACGTGTTGCTGTGAATTATTCGCCTGAAATGTGTCGGGCAAAGCAATGTGATTCATTCAATTTTAGTACAGATTAAATACCTTTTACCAAGCAGAACGACGAATTTTTTGTGTTTATCAAATCCAGCTTACAGTCCATAAAGAATTTAAGTTCAATCAGTTGAATCCAACATATGGTCCGTCTTGAGCGTGATGTGTGAATTTATAAGGTACACTCTAAAATTGGAAAGAGTGAGAAGTTGACTCTTTGGAAGAGTGAGAGGCATTTTCACTCTTTTAGGAGTGAATTTTATAAATATGCACTCTTTAAAGAGTGGAACTTTCCACTCTCTAGAAAAGAGTGAAATATCTCACTCCGTTGTCGAGAGTGACTGTTCACTCCGTTGACAAGAGTGAGATATTTCACTCCGTTGAAGAGTGAGGAAAAACAGTTTTTTCCAATAAAATCACAAGATGGCGCCAGCTGACGGATGAGAATCCGAGTAATCTCCGTTATCGAAACGAAACACCTAAAATGAAATCCTTTATATATAGTAGCACGATTTTAAAAAAAACTGAAAAAGGCATTGAAATAATAAATGAATCGATAGAATTATGGACAGGAAATATATTTTATGCTTTACAAATTGCAGGATTTGCCAATGCTAAGAAAAGTGCAGGGAAAATCAATATTTGAAGTAAATTTATGCTTAACTGCAACACAATTTTGCTTCTATTTTATAAACAGAAATTTAATATCTCTGAATGCTAATTATTTTCCTCTTTATTTAAATAACCTATTCTACATATTTTATATCATTTCTAACCTCTTTATGAATATAAACAAAATATAACTATACAGATTAAATTTTCTGTTATTTTTAGCACGTTTGAAATTAAACATAAGAGAAATGAAAAACGTTGCATTTAATCACTGATTTTATAACATTTATTATAGAAAAAAAAAAAGAGTATAAATGTGTCGGAAATAATCTTAGGAAAAATTTAACAGCTATAATTTAAGAAAAAAAAAAAAAAAAAACGTTTTTTACCCTGACTAAAATTTCCCCCCCTAAAAATTAGTTTTGAAAAGTAAATTTGGGGTCCCCTTTGTATTTCAGTGAGTAAACTTCGGCTTCACGGGCCTATTTGGTAAACAGGCCCTGGGCCTCGGACAATCTTAATCGGGCTATAATTATGGAAACATTATTAGCAAGAAAAAAATGAATGAATAAATAAATAACTGCTTTGTTGTAACGGAATTTTTGTCATAGCGGAAATGTACAGACGGGTGTTCGCACTTTTTTTAGACGATTTCGGCGTTGTTGTTTTTAACGTTTAAAATATGAATATTGCTTTCTGAAATAATCTGTATGATAATCTTGTTTCTTGATTCTAATTCTGCATAATGCTTTCGATGGATATCGATGGATGTTTTCGATGTAAGATAAATTTGCGATAGTCATAAATCCTTACTTGAAACTTCGTTTTCCGCCTTAAAATGGGCTCTTTTTTTCCCTGTTTTTTTTTTTTTTTTTTTCATCTGATATCTTTTTACTATGTATATGTACTGATTTTTGGAATAGTACTTTCCAATCAATTGTTAGGTTTATTTCGCACTAAAAAGTTTTTATATTATGCGCTTTGCAATCATTTTAGACTGTGGAATTAGCATACTTCTGTTCGGAAGAAGAAAAAAAAAAACGCAAACGCATCTTCCCATTCACAGCTTTTTTAGCATGCGCAATCTTGAAATAAGAATAAATTTGAAAGTATCAGACGATAATATAAATTACACATAATAAGTTGTTGTCAGAATTTTTTTCCTCTAAAAGAATTCCATCTTTTTAAATAATTTATCAAATTTGTCTAAAAAATGTGCGAACAGTCTCTGTATTATATGATACAAAAAGAAGGTTTCAGTTTCTTATTTACACAGTTGAGAAACACCGTAGATATTTATGATTTCTACACAAATTTAATAAGTGTGTTCGAATATCACAAAAGAAACAAAGCTAAAATAATGTAATAAGAGCTTTTTAAATTGTAAGCGGCTGTAGCAAGCTGTAGGTACCAGTTCTCGTCCGAGCGCAGAAGTCAAGCAGCAGCGAGCTCGGTTACTTGTTGGGAGGGTGACCGCCTACGAACAAGCGTGTGTAAAAAAATGAGTTTCTCTTTTTTATTCAAGAATTTTAGTCACTCCTGAAAGAGTGACTATTTACTCGTATCAGGGGTGAAAAAACTCACTCCTGAAAGAGTGAGTATTCACTCTTTCAGGGAGTCAAGAATTTCACTTTTTCCTAGAGTGAATAGTCACTCTAAAGAGGTTGGGCAAATTTTGACTCTGCGATAGAGTGAATATCCACTCCTCCGGAGTGAATAGTCACTCTTTCTTATTTAGAGTGTACTTCACTTTCGTTTTTCTGCTTGTAAGTGTTCTATTATTGCGCAATGTCACTTCATGTGATAATGAGGAATTAATTTTTTCTTCTCTTGGATATTTCAAACAATAAGTGAGTGGTTTTGACTCGTTTTATTCTTTATTTCATGTTGTTGTTTATCCGAATTCGTATTATTCGTTTCATATTGTGTTTGTTATTCATTCATTAGTTCAGTTTTAAGGAATATTTTTGATTTTTCATTTCTGTGTTTGAGATTGTATTTCTGTATTTTGTTTATTGTAATTCATTATGGATATCAAAGCATTTTTAAATCAAAAAAAGGTTGCAAAATCGGCTCTTACCCGATTAAAGAATAAAACTACGGAAGAATTGGATAGTTTAGATTCAGCTAAATTAAACGTAATTCGAAACAGATTTAGTGATATAGGAGAGGAATTAAAAACTATTTTCAGTAATATTTTTGGGTTATGTAAGGATGATGAGATTGAGAAATTTAGTAATGAAAGGGAAGAACTTTTTGAAACTTTAGATGAAATGTTGGCTACTATTGATAGAATCAATTTAAAGAGTAGTGATAAAAGGAATGAGATAAACAATGTCAATTCTAATTCTAATTCTAATTCTAATGAGATTAAATTACCTACGTTATCACTTCCAATTTTTTCGGGTATTGTAGATGAATGGTTGACATTTTCCGATTTGTTTAAAGCTGCTGTTATAGATAATCAAAAACTATCAGGGGCTCAGAAGCTACAATATCTTAAGGGAGTTTTAAGGAATGATGCACAAAAAATAGTGCATTCACTTTCGATCACTGATGAAAGTTTCAAAATAGCTTGGGACCTTTTGACACAAAGGTATTTTCATAAACGCGAAATTTTGTGTTCTTTGATGAAGAAACTCTTAAACATGCCTCAATTAAATAACGAATCGCATGCTCACATTTTAAATTTAGTTGATTCGACTAAAGAGTACGTTAGATTGTTAGAAACTTTAGATTTAAAAATCGAGGACGCAGCAGACACCATGCTTATGTTTATCGTGCAATTTAAGTTGGATCCAATTACTAGAAGTTGGTGGGAGAGATCGTTAAAGGGCGATGAACTTCCAAATTTAAACGATCTGCTGGAATTTCTTTCTAATCATGCCAGATCAATTGTTTCATGTAATCAGGCAGTAAAAAAGAATGTTTCTAAAAGTGTGACATTGTTAGCTTCAGGATTTCAAACTCAGTGTATTTTTTGTAAGGGTTCTCATTCATTAAATAAATGTGATTCGTTCTTAAAGTTATCCGTAAATAAACGAGTGATTTTTGTGAGGTCTAATAATGTTTGTTTTAATTGTTTAACTCCATTTCATCGTAAATCAAATTGTAAAAGTACGGCTAGGTGTCACAAATGTAAACAATCTCATCATACTTTATTACATTTTGAGAATAATTTTGAGCCAAGATTTGATCGTGATCAATCAGTGACAAATTCATCAAATGCTAGTAGTTTATCTGCAACAGCTAAGGTGTTTCAACCTGCTGCTTCTATCGGTTCCAATAGTGATTCTAATTCAGTTAGTGAAGTTGTGAAAAACTCTAGTATTACTTCATGTTGTTCTAATTTTGGCTCAGATGCCCAAGTGCTACTCTGTACAGCAATCATAAAGGTGAATGATTCTAAAGGAGGAGTTCAATTGTGTCGAGCTCTTCTTGATCCAGGCAGTCAAGCCTGTTTAATCACAAATGATTGTCTTAGAAGGCTTGGTCTACCAAAAAAGAGAGCAAATGTGTTAATTTCTTGTTTAGGTGCTTCGGATACCTATACCAATGGTGTTTCACAAATTAGTTTTTCTCCCCATTTCCCATCCAATTCTTATTTTTCTACATCTGTTTATGCAGTACAAAAAGTTATTGGTCAACTTCCTCATGTTAGTTTGGATTCTGCCTGGTCTGAACCCTTTGGTGATTTAAGGTTAGCGGACCCAACATTTTATAAAAGTTCTACAATTGACATTCTGCTTGGTGTTAATATTGCATTTCCTATGTTAAAGGGTCAAATGCTATCATCGGGTGAAGGAAAGCCTTTTGCTATTCGTTCAGACCTCGGTTGGATCATTGCAGGTAATGTTCCTGCACCTGAAGAATCGCCTACAATTCATGTGAACAATATTAATTTAGTCAACGAGCAACTAATAAATAAGTTCTGGGAACTAGACTCCGTTCCGACCGCCAATTTGCAAACAACTGCCGAAAAGGCATGTGAGGAACATTTCGTATCAAATCATTCCAGAGATGAAACTGGAAGGTATATTGTGAAATTGCCTTTCCATTCTTCGCCATCACAATTAGGTGATTCTAGACCGTCAGCCTTACTTAGATTAAAATCTTTGGAACGTTCATTAACTTCTAACCCTGTGAAATATGAACAGTACAGACAATTTATGGAAGAATATCAGGAGCTAGGACATATGGAACTTGTTCCTCAATCAGAGTATGCTATAAAAGAGGCATATTACCTCCCGCATCATGCTGTCTTAAGAGAATCTAGTAGCACTACAAAACTACGTGTAGTGTTCGATGCTTCATCTAAGTCATCCACCGGATTTTCACTTAACGATTTACTGATGATAGGTCCACGCGTACAACAAGATTTATACCCTATTCTACTTCGTTTTAGAACTTTTTTAGTGGCCGTATGTGCCGATGTAGAAAAAATGTTTCGTCAAGTTAAGGTACATCGTGATGATATCAATTGGCAACGAATTCTTTGGCGAAATACTCCTGAAAACACAGTACTTGAATTTCGACTGCTCACCGTCACTTATGGGACAGCTTGCGCCCCATTTCTTTCTACTAGAGCAATGCAACAACTAGCATTAGACGAAAAGGATAATTATCCTTTAGCCTCTCATGCTGCTTTGAATGACTTTTACGTAGATGATCTTTTATCTGGCGCTGCATCGGAGGAACAAGCAGTTGAGCTTGTTAATCAAGTAAAGAAAATGATGAACCATGGGGGATTTAATCTGAGAAAGTGGAAGTCTAATGTTTCTACAATTGTTGAAGAATCGTCTGAAGAGCAGCAGATGATACCCATTGATTCTGAAAGTGAAGTGAAGGTCCTCGGTATCAACTGGAATCCAAAAACAGACAGTTTTAGTTTCTCGGTACTGCCGATGGAAGAGAAGGTAGATAATAGCAAAAGAGAAATATTATCTGAAGTTTCTCGTATGTTTGGTCCCTTGGGCTTAATTTCGCCATGTGTAGTATTTCTGAAAATATTACTTCAAGAATTGTGGAAGCATAGGCTTACGTGGGATCAACCAATTCCTAAAGATCTCAGTAAAATGCGGATCTCATTTAGAAAAGAGCTGCACCTTATTAAACAAATGAAGATACCAAGATGTGTGCTAAATCCCTCATGTGTTCAGATAGAGTTGCACGCATTCTGCGATGCCTCTGAAAAGGCATATTGTGCTGCAGTTTATGTGCGTTGTATTTTGTCAAATTCTGACATTTGTGTCTGCTTACTTACCTCCAAGACAAGAGTTGCTCCCTTAAAGACCCAATCTTTACCGCGCTTAGAATTGTGTTCAGCATTATTACTGGCTAATGTTTTAGAAGTGGTTTTAAGGGACATCCACTTACCAATCCAAAGCACTATGGCTTGGACAGATTCCACCATAACACTAGCGTGGCTGTCAACCGAACCTTATCGCTGGCAACCATTTGTTGCCAATAGAGTTTCTAAGATACAAACAACTGTTCCCTCAGTGAAATGGTATCATGTTCCTGGAACTTCCAATCCAGCTGATCTTGGTACAAGGGGGTTACTACCTTCTCAACTTGTGACTAATGACTTGTGGCTTCATGGACCTGACTGGTTAAGTCAGCCTTTAAATGGAATATCGGAGTCTAACATAACTGATGCATCATCTCCGTCAGAAAGTGATTCATCTTTCACCAATCCAGAATCACACTCATTTAGTGGTTTGTGTGGTGAAGCTTTACGAGAGCAAAGAAAAAATTATTTTTGTGCTACTGCTCAGTTAAATGAAGAAATGCCTATTCTTTCACAGATATCGTCATTTACCAAATTAAAACGTGTAATTGCTTGGTGTTTGAGATTTCTTGCGAATTCTCGTTTACCTGTTTCTCAAAGAAACTTCGGTAATCTTATAAATTCAGAAATTCAGTGTGCTTCAAGGTTCATAATTAAACAAGTTCAAATATCATCTTTTAGTGCAGAAATTCAGTGTTTAACTTCAAATAAGTGTTTACCTCGCAACAGTAAACTTTTGAACCTATCTCCATTCCTTGATAAGGAAGGAATACTCAGGGTGGGAGGACGTCTTCGTCATTCAAATCTGACTCAAGATCAAATGCACCCAATCTTATTACCCAAAAGTCATCCAGTAACTGCTTTAATTATCCGATATTTTCACTTGTCCCACTTTCATGCTGCCCCCCAATTATTATTGTGTGTTTTAAGACAGAGATATTGGATTTTAAGTGGAAGAAGTGTAGTAAGAAAAATCGTCAGAAGCTGTGTTACTTGTGCTCGTGCTTCTGCTTCCATGTCTAAACAGATCATGGCTGATTTACCCTCTACTAGAGTGAAACCTTCACGTGCTTTTCTTTTTACAGGAGTTGACTATGCTGGACCTATACTATGTAAACTTAGAAAAGGTAGAGGTGCTAAATCATTTAAGTGTTACATTTCATTATTTATATGTTTTTCTACTCGTGCAATACACATCGAATTAGTTTCTGAGTTATCAACTCAAGCCTTCTTGGCTTGTCTCAAAAGATTTGTAGCCAGACGAGGTAAGCCAAGAAAAATTGTAAGTGATTGTGCAAAAAATTTCGTTGGTGCGAGCAAGGAGTTGAAAGAAATGGACAAACTTGTAACTTCTTCTCAGCATAATGAAGAAGTGGCAAAATACTTAAGTTCTGAAGAAATTATTTGGCATTTCAATCCTCCCTCAGCTCCTCACTTTGGAGGACTTTGGGAGGCCGGTGTTAAATCTATGAAATTTCATTTAAAAAGAACCATTGGTAATTCAGTTTTAACCTTCGAAGAACTTTCAACTCTTTTAGCTCAAATCGAAGCATGTTTAAATTCTAGACCCCTTTGTCCTTTAAGTTCTAATCCTAATGATTTAACGGCCTTAACGCCTGGCCATTTTTTAATTGGGGCTCCTCTTACTTCAATACCTGAAGGTGATATTTCAGAGGTACCTGAGTCAAAATTGGCCAGATGGCAATTAGTACAACGAATGCTTCAGCACTTGTGGAAGCGATGGAGCAACGAGTACCTCTCTAATTTACAACAGAGAGGGAAATGGCTAAAGGAAGAGCCTAATATAAAAATAGGTGATTTGGTAATAATAAAGAATGAGGGCTTTTCCCCTTTACAGTGGAAATTAGCTAGAGTAGTTAAAACTCATCCTGGACCTGATCAAAAGGTTCGCGTAGTAACTGTGAAAACTGAAAGCAGTGAATTACAAAGGCCGATTACTAAATTGTGTAAATTACCTTTAGAATAACTGTTGAAACCCTTTCGGCTTTCAAGGCCGGGAGAATGTTTAGTTCTTAAAATTCCATTTCATTTTAAAGCGAAAGAAAAATAAATGTTTCTAACCCTTTTCCCTCTGCGCAGGGAAGATATAAACCGGTACACTATTTTTCCCTCTGCGTAGGGATAATAAATTTTTCTTTTCCTTTTTTGTTCTCAGTTGAGCATGTAAAACTCGACGTGTTGCTGTGAATTATTCGCCTGAAATGTGTCGGGCAAAGCAATGTGATTCATTCAATTTTAGTACAGATTAAATACCTTTTACCAAGCAGAACGACGAATTTTTTGTGTTTATCAAATCCAGCTTACAGTCCATAAAGAATTTAAGTTCAATCAGTTGAATCCAACAACGGGTATTAATCAAGATAAAAAGTGAGTCCAACGTGTTTTTTTGTGAAAGCTTGAAGCTCAATCTTATATGCTGGGCTTCGGATGAAAAATGAATATCTTCAATTTGGATCACCAATGCTGTGGAGAGAACCTTCAAATCACGAAAATGGCTGTTATTTTTTTTTTGACAAAAACTCCAAGCTTCAATTAAAAAAATAAACATAAAATTCAATATCCTGACATTCCATCAGTCTCAAAACCATTATCACATTCGGAAACTCTGTCACATCCCATATGCCCAGGTATGTCAAGTGTGAGTTGCCAAGATAGTGACGATCTGTTTATGGAGGATGAAAATGACGAGTTCGTAATCGAAGATGATAAAATGCCACATTTAATAAACCAAAATGAGTTGAACGACGTTGTGCGAGACTTTCTATCTAGATCTAAGGCAGAGATTCTTGCCTCTCGTCTACTTATTGGCACCAAATACCAAAGTAACTTATTACCAAAATCGAAGTCAAATTTCCAACAGTTATTTCACCAAAAAGGATGATTTTTGTTTTTGCCATGATATTCCCTGACTTTTTAATGCGATGAATCAAAATTATGATCCAAATGAATGGCGTTTATTTATCGATTCATCTAAATATAGCTTGAAAGCTATATTATTTCAATAACGGCACTATAAAACCATCTTTACCAATTGGCCATGCTGTAAACAGTAAAGAAACCTATCAAACAATGTCTCTTTTAATGAAAATTATACAATATGAACAGCACAACTGGAAAATATGTGGCGATTTAAAAGTAGTTAGTATGTTACTGGGCTTACAGGGACGGTATATCAAATATTCATGTTTTTTGTGCCTGTGGGATAGTTGAGCTAAAGAATACCATTACACGAAGAAATATTGGCCTGTCTAACATGAATTTACTCCAGGAAAAATGAATATGAAATATATATCTTTAGTGGATCCACAAAATATAATTTTGCCACCATTATACATTAAACTGGGCCTAATAAAAAATTTCGTCAAAGCAATTGATAAAAATAGTGCTTTTAAATATTTACACAGAATTTTTCCAAGTATTTCAGACGAAAAATTAAAAGAGGGAATTTTTATCGGTCCACAGATACGTAAACTGATGCAAGATAAGGACTTTGAAAAACTTTTATGTACTAATGAAAAAAATGATTGGGATTCCTTTAAAACGGTCGTCCATGGATTCTGAGGAAATCATAAAGATGAAAATTATGAAAAAAATTTTGTTATATTAAAAAACTATCACGCAATGGGTGTGAAAATGTCTCTAACGATACATTTTCTCCATTCACACCTGGATTTTTTTCCTGAAAACTTGGGCGGCATGAGTGACGACCAGGGCGAGCGTTTTCACCAAGACCTTAAACTTTTTGAAGACAGGCACAAATGTTTTTGGGACGAAAGTATGTTAGGGGACTACTGGTGGTCTAGTTTAAGAGCAACAGATCAAGGATTCCTTTAAAACGGTCGTCCATGGATTCTTAGGAAATCATAAAGATGAAAATTATGAAAAAAATATTGCTGTTTTATTAAAAAACTATCATGCAATGGGTGTGAACATGTATCTGAAGATACATTTTCTCCATTCACACCTACATTTTTATCCTAACAACTTGGGCGCCGTGAGTGACGACCATTGCGAGCGTTTTCACCAAGACCTTAAACTTTTTGAAGACAGGCACAAATGTTTTTGGGACGAAAGTATGTTAGGGGACTACTGGTGGTCTAGTTTAAGAGCAACAGATCAAGGATTCCTTTAAAACGGTCGTCCATGGATTCTTAGGAAATCATAAAGATGAAAATTATGAAAAAAATATTGCTGTTTTATTAAAAAACTATCATGCAATGGGTGTGAACATGTATCTGAAGATACATTTTCTCCATTCACACCTACATTTTTATCCTAACAACTTGGGCGCCGTGAGTGACGAGCATTGCGAGCGTTTTCACCAAGACCTTAAACTTTTTGAAGACAGGCACAAATGTTTTTGGGACGAAAGTATGTTAGGGGACTACTGGTGGTCTAGTTTAAGAGCAACAGATCAAGGATTCCTTTAAAACGGTCGTCCATGGATTCTGAGGAAATCATAAAGATGAAAATTATGAAAAAAATTTTGTTATATTAAAAAACTATCACGCAATGGGTGTGAAAATGTCTCTAACGATACATTTTCTCCATTCACACCTGGATTTTTTTCCTGAAAACTTGGGCGGCATGAGTGACGACCAGGGCGAGCGTTTTCACCAAGACCTTAAACTTTTTGAAGACAGGCACAAATGTTTTTGGGACGAAAGTATGTTAGGGGACTACTGGTGGTCTAGTTTAAGAGCAACAGATCAAGGATTCCTTTAAAACGGTCGTCCATGGATTCTTAGGAAATCATAAAGATGAAAATTATGAAAAAAATATTGCTGTTTTATTAAAAAACTATCATGCAATGGGTGTGAACATGTATCTGAAGATACATTTTCTCCATTCACACCTACATTTTTATCCTAACAACTTGGGCGCCGTGAGTGACGACCATTGCGAGCGTTTTCACCAAGACCTTAAACTTTTTGAAGACACGCACAAATGTTTTTGGGACGAAAGTATGTTAGGGGACTACTGGTGGTCTAGTTTAAGAGCAACAGATCAAGGATTCCTTTAAAACGGTCGTCCATGGATTCTTAGGAAATCATAAAGATGAAAATTATGAAAAAAATATTGCTGTTTTATTAAAAAACTATCATGCAATGGGTGTGAACATGTATCTGAAGATACATTTTCTCCATTCACACCTACATTTTTATCCTAACAACTTGGGCGCCGTGAGTGACGAGCATTGCGAGCGTTTTCACCAAGACCTTAAACTTTTTGAAGACAGGCACAAATGTTTTTGGGACGGAAGTATGTTAGGGGACTACTGGTGGTCTAGTTTAAGAGAAACAGATCAAGAAAATTATAAAAAGAATAGTAAAATCAACCATTTCTAATTTTTTTCTTTTTCTATTTCATGTTATTATTTTTTTAAGTATTTAATGAATATTTTTTAAACTAGACGTGACAGATTTTTTACAATAATTTTCCCGTACTCAATGCAGTAAATCTATGAAAAATACACATTTTGGCAAAAGTATATAAACCGTGTAAACCACTGTAATCGAAGACAGAAAATACCTTAATGTAAAGAACGTTTATAAATTCTATTTCGAATAAATGTTCAAATAAAGTTTTAATAAATGTTTAATGAAAAAATAATGTTTTAATAAAAAGTCATAAAATACCCCAATTGATGCAACATTTGTTTTTCTTGGAAAATGGTAGTTCATTAAAACTAATATAATATTTTACAATTTCATTTTATTTAATTTATACATAATTTATTGTAACAAACATTTATGTAAAAATATTTCTATAAGACGTATTCAAGAAATAACATATCATAACAATATTAATTTTGATTTACTTTCATTTAAATTTAAATTTAATTAGGTATACAAAATTAAAAGCCTAGAAGATGTTATCTAAAAGATTCAAAATAGTTATTATCATACTAATGTTAAATGTAAACATCTTTCGCAACTGGTGAACAAAGATTCTTTGAATTAACAAGATTTCTTCAAAATATCCATCACAAAGCATATTTCATAAATATTTTTAAACATCTCTCTTTAGTCAGAAAGTTTTCCAAATACCAGGCGTAACATAACACTTTATTTAATGCAGATGATGAACATAAGAGTTCATTTTAATATAGTCGTTACGAAAACTAACTTCTCCTTCATGTTAAATTTACGTGTTAAATTTAAAAGGTTTAATTTATTCTTTTATGAAAAGTTTAGATTGTATATAGAATTAAACTTTATACGGATTCATAGTTAAAGTGGCGAATGTATTGAACAATAGGAGGAAGTGCTGGCATTCTCTTTCAATTAAAAAATATTGTATATGAATTATAAATATTTCTTCGTTCAATTAATTTTCGCTGGCAACTAATGCGTTCTATAGAATTTAGTTACATATACTACGAAAATTCCAGTTTCCTTGTAATTAGAATTATATTTCCTTGTTAGAGATTCATTCTATTTTATAAGGGAGAGACGGGATTTATGGTATGTATTTAAAAAAGTACACTGTAAAAACAGACAAATGTTTCTTAATGTACAAAACTATAACACAACCACAAATTAAAATGTAAAATACCCTCTTCCGGGTTACCCTTGATTCCGAAAAACGTTCTTTATTTTTAGAAACCACAGGAACCAATATATTTTCGAGATTTAAAAAAGCATTTATAAAACGAAGTTCCCTTGCTGCCACTGATTTTCGGAAATATTCTCAAGTAGTTTTTATAGTATATTAATCAGTTACCGAAATATCTATTTTTAGGATGCTATGTATTCTTAATTGAAAATTTCAGCTGAGTAATTGAATTTATGCTTGCAAGAGTGATAAGATAATATAATTTTAATGTTACTATTAATGCTGTTAATTTCCATGTTTGTCGGTAAAACATGTTTGTTGAAGATGAAAATGTTTACTTGAGTATTGATAGCAACTGCAAAATCTATATTCCGGATTGAGAAAACTGATTAATGCACACTGTAAAAAATGACGAATGTTTCTGAATGTACGAAAATATAATATAATGACGAATAAATTTATAATATAATCTCATCCTTGTTAACCATGATTATGAACAGTGTTTCTTCATCTTCAGAAGCCTCAGACATCAATGGCATTTCGAAATTTAAAGAATCATTTAGAAAAACAAAATTTTTCTAGCTGCCCGAAATTTTCGGAAACGTTTATGAGTAGCTTTTAAAGTGTATTAATCAGTTTTCTAAGCCCGGAATTTAGTTTTTTCCGATGCTATCCATTCTCAAGTAAACATTTTCATGTTCAACAAATATGTTTAACAGACAAACATGCAAAATTAACAGCATTAACATTAACATTAAAATTAAGATTATTTCTTTACTCTTTCATGTATAAATTAACTTATGCAGCTGAAAACGTTTGCTTGAGAATGGATGACATTCGATAAATAGGTATTCCAGGCTGAAGAAACTGATTAATACACTATAAAAACTATTAGGAAACGTTTCTGAAAAATACGGGCAGTTACTGATTTTTTTTTTTATAAATAATTCTTTAAAGTTTGGAAACATATTGCTTTCTGGGGATTCAAAAGAAAATGGAACACGCTTTTCGGAATGTCGGATAACTCAGAAGATTATATTATATTTTCATTCGTGGTTATAGTATATTTTCATAAAAAAAGAAACATTGATCAATTTTTACAGTGCACATTAAAAATTATTCGGAAACGTTTCCGAAACGCTGTGGAAGCAAATGAAAATTTGTTTTTTATAAATGCTTCTTTAAATCTCGTACACATATTGGTTTCTGAGGTTTCTAAAAATAAAAAACGTTTTCAGAATCCTAGGTAACTCGGTACAGGTTATTGTATATTCTTGTTCGTGGTTATATTATGTCTTCTTAGATAAAGAAACATTTCCCCCTTTTTACAGTCTAGCCCATATTATGTAACCTGCAGGAAATAATTAAAAAGCCTGAGTAAGCTGTTTTCTGGAACTTTTACTGATGACAACCATAGCCTTTTTCATTCTAAAATTTAATTTCCAAATCTGGAGACATCTAAGTCCTTTACATTTACAAAATTGTATAAGTAATGAAACAAATATTTTATCTACAATGTCAGACAATGCTTCATAAACTGCATATCGGATGAATTTTCTCATTTGTTTATCTTTTTAATCATCTATGCACATACTCCTACTTAAAATTTTAAGATTTGAAAGAATTAGTTTTCAATTTAAATCATTAGAGGATAATTACATTTTTCAGATATTTAACATATTCAAACATCAATCGCACAAACAATTACAATTTCGCACTATCGTAAATTGCTGTATTTCGAAAAGTTTATTTTATTTAAATAAGTGCTTACTTCAACACACATAACTGCAATTCAAAGTTCTTCCATGTTACTTTTAGTATAAGTATTTCTCATCACCTAATGTACGAAGATAAATAACAAAATATTTTAAATCTCCCCAAAGAGTGCTACTTGCACTTAATAATTTGGCACTTTCGGAAATATTCTTCAAGTATGCTGTTATCAATTTATTATGTAGCAATTGTTTCTGTTATTTCCTTTTCTTGGTTTTGATATTGTTTTCATCGAAGTTTTAATTGAGTTTTAAGCGACATTCTTCTAACGTCCATTTCAAATTTGAATATTTGAAACTCTTGAACCTCTTTAAGTTAAGTGCCGATTTGAACTTAAACAAATCATAATGGCTTTTTTCAAAACATTTGAAGTGCACTTACTGTGTATTAATTCACTAAAACGCGTTAGTTCATGCAAACAAATTCGCATTACTGAGTACGGTGTAGTGATTACAACTAACAAAGAATGCTAACTTGATTATATAAAAAAAAAAATTAGTGTAATTTTGAATGCACTTTGAAAGAAGAAACAAACATTCTTCATTAAGAATTGATTTCGTTAAAATATAGCTCGCTACAAGATATTGAAAAAAAAGAAAAAAAGAAAAATCATGCATCAGTCATAGATTATGAAACACTTTCCAGCACTTCCGGAATACTTTAAGAAAACTTCATTGTTTAATAAGGTAAATGAGAAACTTGTTTCAAAATTCACTTTCTACCGATAGAAGGAAATATACTTGAATTCATTTGTACAGCCCTGCAATTTCTACCGATAAAAGTTATACATACTTGAATTCACTTGTACAGCACTGTATATTACCTACAGATTTTTATACACCCCACATATTAAGCTAAAATTTAATTTAGGCTAAAAAACGTTTAAAACTAATTGAAATTACACTTCCAGAAATTATCCTCCATAGACGACCATGTATCAGGTTCTTTCCGTAGCCCTGTATATGATTTTACATATATCCTACAAACATCTCTTAGTCTACTAAATATAATTCAGTTTGAAATTGCAGAACTCAATGCAAAACTACCTTTATGCAAATCACGCTCATACTCAGTAATACTTACGATTTCTTTTGTGTATACATGATCTGTAGCATTTATACACACCAGGTAGTATGTAATGTACATCATATTGTACAGCATGTAGCTTGTAGTAAATCTAAGTAATATATATGAATTATATTATATTTGAAATAGTGTAACACAATTAAAACATGCTACAAACAGTTTTGAAGTCCATTATGTAACGGAACTCTTTTGTGTGGCCCTATAAATGAATAATAAATGCTTTGCATCCCATATTTTACAAGATGCCCGTTTTAGTGCACTTCATAAATGTATTTCAATTTCATTATGTAAAACTGTGCAGCACCATTAAAATGCACTTGAAACGATTTTTTTTCCATTGACCGCAATGTAACAGAATACTTTTGACTGTCCCTGTAAACGAACTATAAGCAACAGACTTCATTTTCAATAGCGATCGTGCTATTCATATAAAATTTACAAGGCAATCCGAGTATAATTACAAGAGTTAGAGCAAGGAGAGGCGGACAGACAAAGCGAAGTCATAAACACTTTTCAACTAAGTTGGAAAGTATTAGAAAGATATAATAAATTCAAACAAATATCCAAGTAGGAGTAATAAATGAAGGTGTAAAATATGGTAACTGCATTGTAAAAAAAAAAAAAGATAGATGTTCTTTAGTCTACAAAAATATTATATAATCACAAATAAAAATATAATTGAACTTTTTCCGAGTTATCCACAATTCCGAAAAGCGTTTCTTTATATTTAGAAACCTCAGAAATCAATAGATTTAAAGAAGAAGTTATAAAACAAAGTTTTTTTTGCCGACCGTAATTTTCGGAAACGTTTCCAAATAGTCTTTACAGTGTAATGATAAGTTTTCCCTTATAGGTTTTCGGATGCTATAAATTCGCAAGTAAACATTTTCATGTTCAAAAAATATGTTTAACAGACAAACAATCTAAATTACAACATTAACATTAACAGTAAAATTAGTATAATTGTTTTAGTCTTGCATGTTTAAATTCAGTTTCGCAGCGGAAAAGGATTTCTTGAGAATTGATAGCGACCGAAAAATCGATATTTCGAGTTGGAAAAATGATTAATATCTGTAAAAGCTACTCGGAAACGTTCCCGAAAATTACGGGCAGCAAAGAAACTTTGTTTCTATCAATACTTCTTAAAATCTTGAAAATCTATCAGTTTCAGAGCTTTCTAAACATAAAGGAGCGTTTTTCGGAGTCGTGTGTAACTTGGAACAGGTTGTATTATATTTACTTTCGTGGGTCGTGGCTATGTTATGCTTTAATAGATTAAAAAGCATATTACTTTTTAACACTTGTATGTTTGAAGTGTTTATGAATTCGATTTATCTGGCTGTGTGTCTTTCTTACCGTCTGTCTGGGGATATGGTCGTGCTCTACCTCGCATAAATATACTCAGATTGCAGTGTAATTGATATAGTTTACTGAGGTTTACACTGGAATTTTCGGAATTGAAATTGAAGTATGTATCCTTTATGGTTAATTTACAGGGACACTTTAAACTATCCCATTACATTACGGTCAATACGGAAAAATCCTTTTCAATGCATTTTACTGATGTTATACCATTTCAAGCATAATGAATTTGATATGAATCATTGAAGTGGGCGACAACATGTTTTATATAGAGTATAGAATAAGTAGAAATTCTAGTTATTTTACAGCGACACTGAAAACTATTCTGTTACATTACGATTAATGAGAAAAATCGTTTCCAGCGCATTTAATGATATTACACTATGTCAATGAAATTGGTATACATTACTGAGGTGTACAACAGCATGTTTTCTGTATAATATTGAGTAAGTACAATTTATCATTTATTTACAGACACACTCAAAATAATTTTGTTACTGGTCTGGCTATGAGCCATAACTGTTGGTTGTGCGTTTTCAGCTGTGATATGCATTTTAAAACTAACTTTTAGTTTATCGCGAATGGTAAATCATATATAGGGCTGCACGAAAGAAATAACACACATTACCGGCTATAGACCGCAATAGCTGGAAATAAATGTTTACTGTGTTGTATTTTTTAAATATGTATTTAAACATCTCATTTCATTGAATGAACAAAAATGAAATTGCTTAACAGCATCCCGATAGTGTTTCTTAAACTATGCCGTGATGCATTATTTTTCTTTCTTGTTTTACAGTGTGACGTTTTTAATTTCTTTCAAGTTTTCATGTAATATTGTTTAACTGCATCCTGACAAGCCTGTTAAAAGTACAAGGCTTTTACTCAATTTATACCATAGCAATCAAAGATAAATTTCAATTATAAATTTTCATAACGAATAACTCTTTGGACATACATTGAATAAAATAAAATCTATCAAAGAAAAAAAGTTCCACATAAGTTAACTGAAGGTCCAGTCTTAACTAATCAGCTGTTTTATAGGAAATAATCACAATAGCTTTTGTTTGTAGTTGGTTTTAGACAATTTGAATCTTGAATATCTCAAAACTTGCATTTTGTTATTTACTTTGTTTTACACCCGATTCCTCCAAATAATGAAACATAACATACACTTTAAAATAACATAACCACGAAAGAATACATACAATAACCTCTTCCGAGTTACCCAAAATTCCGTAAAACGTTCATTTATCATTAAAAATATCAGAAATTAATATATTTTCGATATTTAAAAAAGCATTTATAAAACAAAAGTTTCTTTGCTGCCACTGAGTTTCGGAAACGTTTTCTAATAGTTTTTATGATGTGTTAATCAGTTTTCTCACCCCTTAATATAGGTTTTCTGGATGCTATCCATTTTCAAGTAAATATTAACATGTTTAACAAACATGTTTTACAGACAAACATCATAAATTGCGAGCATTAACTTTACAATTAAAATTAAGATTATTTTGTCACTCTTCCATATAACACATCGGCTGATAAGTTCCCGGTCTGACACACAGATGGAGTTGCAATCGCCGAACCGATGCTTTTTTAGTAAATACTAACCTTTAAAAGGTAGCAGAAAAAATGTCATGACGATTCGCCGTGTGGATAAAACATTACAGTGGTTTTAGTTGAACGACTTTGTTGATAAACAAAAAAATGGATAAACAAGAATTTCAAGAATTGTAATTTAATGGGAAAAACCACCGTTCAAACAAAAGCTTGGCTTGATAAGCGTTATCCGGATACTGCACTGGTAAATCAACCATTATTGACTGGTTTGCTGAATTTAAACGTGGTCGTACGGACACCAGTGATGCACCACGCAAAAGAGGTGGTTACTCCGGAAAACATCAAAAAAGTCCACAAAATCGTTTTGGGGAACCGTAAAGTGAAGTTCCAGGAGATAGCTCAGACTCTGAAGATATCGAAGGAACGTGTAGTTTTTATTTTGAATGAACATTTATCTATGAAAAAGCTGTTGTCAAAGTGGGTGCCACGCGTGTTGACTAATAACAAAAGTTTTAATATTGTATGAAAAAATTAATCTTAAAAAACTAGTTTTGCCACGATTCTGAAGCCCTTATTCTATATATTTGTGTTGCCATTTCTTCTTTTTACGGCTTATTACGTTGCCTCTAAATTATGCCAGAATTTGTTTGTTTTTTTTTTTTTTTTTTTTTTTTTTTTTTTTTTTAAATAAAAAATTATCATGATTTTTGTTATAACTTAATTTTGTTGTACTTTGTTTTTCAGCTATAATAGATAAACAACGTAATAATCAATATAAAAACTAAATGATGGCTCTAAAATATGGAACCTAGACTTCACAAACGTGGCACAACTAGTTTTGCAAGATTAACTTATTATTATTTAACAAATATATTTTTTATATTTCTATAAAACATAAATAAATAAATTAAAAAATAACAAATAATCTAAATTAATAACAGGCTTCACAATCCACGATAAAACTTGTATTTTTTGCCATTGCAAAGCTTTCTGGTTTAATACCTTAACAGTTAAAGTTAGGAATGAACGAAAAAAAATCTTATTGGGAGCGGTGTCTACTATAAACAATAATCAATAACTGCATTATTAATTATGATATTTCAAAGAAATTTAATGTAGAATATGCATAGGTAATTTGTTTGAGCTTTTACAAAGTATCATATCAAACAAAAATGAATTGCATAAATTATTCTCCACGTCATGTCTAAATAATCAACGTTTCTTCTTACAACATTATTTGCTTCATTTTTTTCAATAATGTTATCTCAAAAACTAATCATGAAAAGTTGCTGAAAAATTGTATTTTCACCTTTTTGGCATGTTGAATTTAAAAGCGCAATAAAATTATGATGTTGCTTTTGAACTGTTAAATATTATGTTTATATATATATATATATATATATATATATATATATAATTATAATATCTATGAATTTCAAAAAACATATCAAGTACTATTATCATTCTACTTAAATCTCCTATATATACACATAAATATTTTTATAACAAAATAAACCATATAAAATTATAAAGGACTTTCGACGAATAAAAATGGTATATTTTTTGTTTTCTTACAAGAAGAGTGCCAAGCTTGGTAATCACAGATTTTGATTATTTTTATATATGTTGTAGGGTAGAAGCCCCTTAGTCTCAGGTTCAATGGATTTTATACAACGCTCCTTTTAGTTCTCGAGAAATTGGGGGTCTAATATTATAACACAACTTAAATACTTACTTTGTAACAGAATGATTACGTTGGTCGTAGCTCAGTCAGTATGGCGTCTGCTCGTTGTTCGGAGGGCCCGGGTTCGATTCCGGGCGGAGTTACGTTTGTTTTTCTCACTTTTTTAATAAATATACTTGTAATTTTAATTTAATAATCTCAATGAAAAATTTTGTTAACATAATTAAATTTTAATTTAGAATTTTTGATTTAAAAAAAATCACTTTTAAAATGTATTCCATATATGCTTTATAAATCCAACGATATTGAACAATTGCGTCAATTGGTGATTGTAAAGAAACATCATTTATAAATTGCCTTAACAAGGGAAGTCAATGCGATGATAATACTACTCGGTTTTTAAAGTAAGAAGCATAATTATATTAAAATTTAGCATAAGAATTTAATTACAAAATATTTGTTTTATTTTATTGTAACTAGAGGACGCCACAACAGACTTTGGTTTTTCTTTTTTTTAGTTTGTTGTAGTTAAGTGGTTTTTGTTTTCAATCTTCATCGCACAGGTGCGTATCATTCTATAACAGCTTATAATCGTATAAAAATGGAAGAAGCAAGCTGTAGTTCACAAGAAGATTAATTTGAAGGGTCGGGATTCGATGAAAATCAGAAAAGCGATGTCACAAATGCGTTGAAGTACTGTAAAATGTTATTGCAAAACAATGGATTTTTAACAAATAATCCAGCATCTGAAATATCTTCGTGTTCTATTGCGATGGGAGAATAATTTTATAATTCGATAGTAAATATGCTGATTTTGTAAAGATATTTGAATTTTTACTAGTCAATAATAGATCGAATTATTTTAAAGCTCTTTAAATGATGAGAAATGTTTAATAATGTTTTAAAAAGTCAAAAATGCTAAATTAAAATTTAATTATGCTAACAAATTTTTTTATTGAGATTATTAAATTATAATTACAAGTATATTTATTAAAAAAATGAAAAAACAAACAAACGTAGCACGGTCCGGAATCGAACCCGGGCCCTCCGAACAACGAGCAGATGCCATACTGACTGAGCTACGACCAACGTAATCAGTCTGTTACAAAGTAAGTATTTAAGTTGTGTTATAATATTAGACCCCCCATTTCTCGAGAACTAAGGAGCGTTGTATAAAATTCATTGAACCTGAGACTAAGGGGCTTCTACCCTACAACATATATAAAAATAATCAAAATCTGTGATTACCAAGCTTGGCACTCTCCTTGTTAGATATACATAAAAAGAAATTATCAGAATCGCGCAAATTTTCGACATCTGTTTCTGTTTTTTGATGGATTTGCGCGTTTTGGAATGTCCTGAACACGATTTGACTATTGGGACTTAAAAAAGCCTATAGAGAACGCTAATCGTAGCTGTCGGTACAGGAAAATTGTCCCTTAACTAATGGTAAAATGCTATTGAAATCATTATTTATTATAAACTCGTTTGAATGTTTTAGATATTTAAATTCGGATAATTTTTACCTTGTTATATAACACAGAACACTAATGTCTCGTGAAATCTGAAATTGCGCAAAAAATAATCATTATGGACAAGTTAAAGGTACGTGTAATGCAATGTGCTTGCATGAGATTTTCCTGAAGAAAGCAGTTGCATCTTTTATCCACCAGATGGCGTATTCAAGCTCTTGAATTGCCATTTGTATATTCCTCTGTCGATTAGAGATTAGTCTGTGCGAGGTACAATTTTTATGGACACCTTATCTCAATGACTAATGCACGGAATTTCATTAGACTTTATATTCTGTTAGATTTTGACATGATCTGGTTCAAATCGTACTGCTATGCTGAATCATTTATGATTTCCGTGATGCATATATCTCAAGAACTAATATAAGGCATTTCATAAAACTCATATTCTCTTAGACATTGACATGAATATATGCTGATTAGGTTTTGGTGTATATCACCCAGCAGGTGTTACTGCAATGCTATATCTTGTACGATTTTCGTCATCGCTATATCTTGGCATCTATGGAATGAAATTTCATCAGTATTCATATTCAGTTAGAGCTTCACATAAGTAGATACTGATTATATTTCGGCGTATACAACCCAACAGGTGTGATGTGCTTTTTTCTCCCACGATTGCCTTGATAGTTATAGCTTCGTTTGTATGGGATGGAATTTTATCAAACATGATATTCTATTAGACGTTAACAGAAGTTGGTTTGGGTGCATCTTGCTCAACAGTCAGCTATGCTGTGTTTTTAACGATTTTCGTGATTGCTATATCGTGATTGCTATATATTGCTGATCTTATAGGATGGAATATCACCAAATTTAATATGTAAGACATTTTTAAAAAATTAAGTTGATTCAATTTTGATTTTGTTCATGCACTTGGAGGCGCTGCTATGTTATATTTTTGCGAGGAACATTATAGTTGTATCTCAGTTTCAATTAAATTGAAATGCACCAAATTTTATATTTGATGTTATTGATTAAAATATATATATGTTGGTCCAATTTTGTGTTTGAATACCATAACATAGAAAGCTGTTGAACTATGCTTTTATTTATTCACTGATCACTATAACTCTGAATTATTTTTTTTAAATGCACTCGGCTGCGTAATTATTGGTGTCTAACAGTGCTATTTAAATTAACATATAAGAATAATATTGAGGAATGTTTTGTGATGTCCACAGCATACTAGTTTCTACTTGGATGAGATAGAACTGAAATTATAGTCTGATTTGTTTCGTACTGTAAGTCGAAAAATATTGCAATCATATTTTGGAATTTATTTTTTTCTTATATTGGTGTGATTTTGAAAATAAATCGAATTTAAATTTCAGTAGTAAATGATAGTGATTGCTATAAATAGGACATTATTTGATGTAAAACTCCACTAAACCACTTTCTAATAATATCAATTTTGCAACCATTGGCAAATAGAAAATAATTTGAATGAAGCATTTAAATTACATTAGGACGCTCTTCTGAAACTGCTTGCTATTTCATATTATTTTCATTCTTCATTTCTGAACGCTGTTCGATATCTGTCCTATTCATACATGTATGTATTACGAACATATAATTTTATTGACTAGTGGAATTTTATACCTAATCGATGGTGCTACATATGGAGTGAAGAAAAATTACGACCATACCTGCACTCTTCCCGAGCTTGGCAATTGTTTTATTGCAGTCATTTCGGTAAACCTTCTGTTGCTTCACTTCCCCCTAACTTTTACGGCCTTCAGTCACGCCTCAAGATGGAGGGGTGAACCCTCATATGGGAATTGGTGTTACATCTAGGATCAATACATTGAAAATATCATTTCGGATTCATGGGGGTGTGAGTGCTTCTTGATGATGCTATAAATCTTGGAACACAATTGTGAAAAACCCCTATGTAGATTTTGTCCGAAAATTTTAATTTTCTAATATGGTCTATTTTCAATAAAATATTCAGACATAATGAAAAATTAAGAGCAATGTTCACACACAAGTTTGGAAAGTTTGCTTTGGAAAAAGATGATTGTGTACTATATTTATATAGAATATTCCCTGAAAAGTTTAAGGTAATTCGATAGGAAATATTCGATTGTTACCGTATGTATTGACGAATGCAATCTTACAAATGCAACTAGTACTTCGAATATACACGCTTTTTCCTGAGAAATTCATTTTTAGTATTGATGGCAACGATTTTCCATTACTGTTAATGTACTGATCTCTTACAGGTTTTTTTTACATATTCCGCTGATACACACACTCAGAAAAAGGAATTGATTAAAACTACAAAACATTTTTGTTGAGTACATTTTGGTTGTTTTAGCAAAATTGGAGTAAAATTAAACCATTTTACTTCAATTAACAAAACATTTTTGCAGACGATACAAATTTTTTTTTTTGGAATTGCAAAAAAAAAGTGGATTTTAACAAAAAAAAAATTTTTGTTGATTCAAACAAAATTTCCATTGACCTATAATTAAACAAAATTTTTGTTTAAATATGGGTCAATAAAAATTTTGTTTGAATCAACAATTTTTTTTTTTTTTTTTTTTTTTTTTTGCAATTCCAAAAAAAAATTTTGTATCGTCAGCAAAAATGTTTTGTTAATTGAAGTAAAATGGTTCAATTTTACTCCAATTTTGCTAAAACAACAAAATGTACTCAAAAAATATGTTTTGTAGTTTTAATCAGTTTCTTTTTCTGAGTGCACTACCATATCATACTAGTAAAACTAGTCCTTGCTCGAAGAACTTTTGTATTAAAATGTGTATATTAATTTTAATTTTAATTTTAATTTTTTTTTTAAATTTAAACTACAGAATTTTTTCATCGAAAATCCGTATTTATTTAGAAGATCAGCCATTTTCTTGAAAATAATTGTTTTTTAATTCTTCATTCAAGAACTAAATTTTATATTTAAAAGAAATCTTTTTTTCATTTTTTGAGTGATTTATATTTGAACAAAAAAACAAAAAAAAAAAAAAAAAAAAAAAAAAAAGCTTTACAGAACTCTAGCAAAATTACTCTTTTAATGTTTAATTTTCTATTTAACATTTTTAATATAAATTTTCTACGAAGAATTTTAAAATGGAAATAGTATGAAACTTTTAAAAATACCAGAGGATCCAACTCGGACTTCAAAATATACTACCCGCTGTACAGAACATAGGTGAAAACCATTTTTAATTAAAAACACTAGTAGATTTTTTACATTTAATATATTTTTTTAGTTTATCCTGTAACAACACCAATATGCATATAACAATAACAACATTAATATAATTTTTATATGAAAAATATCAATTATGTACTCAAATAAAGTTTGAAATTTATTAAAATCGGTAAATTCATATTCACCGCATACCAGTGATTAATAGCCAAATAAATCACTATTTAGAGTCATCTTTTTTATTTTGATTATTTCAGTACTTAAGCGCGTGATTCGATTACATATATGTTAAATTTGTGTTTTATATATACATTTATTTTTGGTGAAGTTTTAATTCCGTTGGGGAATATTAGCCGAAAAAAAAAAAGTTGAACTATTTATTTTGTTTTAATGGCAAACGGCTTAATCTTTCGTAATCGTACTGCATGTGATAGAGACTTTTTAAAAATCATTCTTGAAAAATAACACAGGGGAAAAAAATTTCTCTGTGGCATTACATCTCTTTGGTGATTTTGATACATACAAAAGTTTGTAATTATAGAATATAAAGTAGATATGAAATGGTTCTGGTTCCTGCAATAATTATTTTTGAAGGTGTCGCCTAGATTGTTTTTTACGTGGTCATTTGACAGATTTCCCGAAAACTTTGTTGATTAGTGAAGAACAGAGTGAACAGTTCCACCAAGATATCAGAATAATAGAGCAAAAGTACCGAGCACGTTGGGATCGCCACGTGATGGGTGACTACTGTTGGACCTTAGAAAGAGATTGTAAAGAAAAAGAAACATTCTAGAAAACCATACAGGAAGCGGTTTTATTAGTAATGTTAGATCTATAGTTCTGTTTTGCAATACCTTTCTCACCCAAAATTCAATGTTACAAAATATGTAAAATAAAAAAAAAGTCTTTACAGATTTAATGTTACTTTTTTGTACCTGTGCCATTATCGGATTGTTGGTTATATTTTAAAAACGAGAACCAATCCAAAAGAGTTTTTAGTATTTTCGTATTCAGCTGCCCAAAATTACTTGAAATCCGTTGCTCAACCGCGTGCCACAAAATTACTGTTCCCTGGAGTAATTTAAGAGCCATAAATAATCAGTTAAATTGAATTACAGTTTTCACACAAATTGCATTTAAAGTACATGTTTTTCTATATACGACGGTGCAAAAATTAAAATTGTGTCCTGTTTAGAAGTTAATGAATTTCCGTTAAAAGCAAAATGGATTGCTCAGACTGTAGCCACAGTCGATATAGTGTTAGCGTTACTCACGGACATGATTTTGCTTTATAATATAGATTTTTCTGCTAATTTTCTTTTAACATCTATTTGCTGCATAAAGATATCCCAAAATCGATTACTTTATTTAAAATTTTCAAGGATAATTTTTCAAAGCTGTAAATGCACAGTTTTTGGTTGGTCATATGTCTTTTTTTAGGGAAATAACGTAATTACTCTTTTGTGCTTCCTTTTTTCTTTCTTTCAAACTTCATTTTTTCGATCAATTAAAAACTAGTGGAAGTAACGTTATCAGTGGATGAAATAAACAAATATATATACATGTTATATGAAATTTAATACATACGATTTAACTTTGCATCATAATCATAAAAGTAATTAGGCTGCATAAAAAACTAAATAAGTTCATCATATGGTCTAAGAAAGTAAAAAGTTTCAAGAATAAAGTTATATCAGCGAAGTATATGGAAATAAAAAGCAGTAAAAAGATTTAACTACAACAATAGAAAAATATACTAAATTATTTATTTATTTTTATTTTAATAAAATTTACATAATCACCTGACTTTGCCTTATTCAAACAAATTATGTGAGAAAATGTTTAAATTTTTATGTTTAAAATACTAGCCTTTTTCTAAACAAAATGCCTAAGTATTATTAGCTAAAAGGGGTAATGATAAGCTACGGCTGCCGAAAGCAGTCGTACTTCACCGCCTATTCCAGATTTTAGTGAATCCATACGAGGACACGACCAAGAAGGGCCGGTTTACCCGGACACCTCCAAGGTGGTGCTCTTCGGCCTGGGGAAAAACGGGGGCCGAAGCCTACCTGCGCCTCTCACCCTAACCCAAATGAATGAAGTCAGCGGACGCTGCGAAATGCGGTGGAGCCCAAATAATTTATATTGTAACAAAATTTACAATATCAGTTCAAGTAAGCCAAACCATATTTTATTAATATACAGAATTTGATTTCTATAATTAAATTTAAACGCATTTATATAAAGTTTTCTCTAATTATGTACACATAGAAATGAAAGGGGTGTTTTCGTATATAATATAAAATAATCGTATTAATAATAAATATTATTAGTAATACATATTTTGTAACATTTTTGTCTCAATTAATAATAACTTTTTTCAAATCAGACAGAATACATCTTAATAAACGTATTGTTTCATGATCTCATTTCACTTGGTTACATTAAATTCACTAACAAACGAATATGTAATGTAATTTTAATTTTTTGGTCTTTCAAGATATATTTCCTGAGATACTGACTATTTTAACTGATGTATTTTTGTTTTCCTGAAATTCAGTACAACATATAGGTTGCAAGTACTTAGATAAAGTTAAAACTTGACTGACGTACATATATTTAATTAATGACCTAAAATATAAAAGTTGGTGTATTTCTATCCAACAGAATTTAAGATGCTGTTTTAATATTCATAAAAAAAGGCATAACATAACAGCGTCCTCTGTTGGGTGATCAAAGCCAAAATTGAACCAGCAAAGTTTTTCTTAATAAGCATATTACATATTAAATCTGATGCCAATTCCATGCATTAGATTCCGTAAATTGTGAGAAATATATCATAGCAATGCCACATGCGAGGATATTCACGCCAAAATCTAATCAGCACTAATTTATGTCAAACTCCGAAAAATATTATGTTTTATGGAATTTCGCGCATTATTTCTTGAGTTAGAGTAGCTATTGTATTTGTACATCACACATACAGACTCTCGACAGCTAGCAATCGATAGAAAGACAGACTTTTTAAGTCGGATAATATTCAGTCGGATTCAATTATAGTCGGATAATATTCAAGACATTCTGAAACGTGTAAATCCATCAAAACAATAAATCGAAATTTTTACCAAGTCTAATATTTTCTTCTTTCAAACACAAAAAAAATAAATCGACATGGCTACGAATCGTGAACTTAACATCCGAAACATCACATTTAATACACTTTTAATAATAAGATGATTTATCCCTGTATGTGGAAAATTTGACTTTAGAGTTCAATCTTAAATACTTTGAGAGCATCAGTTGATTTCTTTAGGCACAAAGTGCTTCCATGCAAATACACTCAGAAAAAGAAACTGATTAAAACTACAAAACATATTTTTTGAGTACATTTTGTTGTTTTAGCAAAATTGGAGTAAAATTGAACCATTTTACTTCAATTAACAAAACATTTTTGCTGACGATACAAAAATTTTTTTTTTGGAATTGCAAAAAAAAATTTCTTTTGTTGATTCAAACAAAATTTTTATTGACCCATATTTAAACAAAAATTTTGTTTAAATATAGGTCAATGGAAATTTTGTTTGAATCAACAAAAAAAATTTTTTTGTTGAAAACCACTTTTTTTGCAATTCCAAAAAAAAAAAAAAAAAAAATTGTATCGTCAGCAAAAATGTTTTGTTAATTGAAGTAAAATGGTTCAATTTTACTCCAATTTTGCTAAAACAACCAAAATGTACTCAACAAAAATGTTTTGTAGTTTTAATCAATTCCTTTTTCTGAGTGTATTTATCGAAATGCATCAAGAGGCATTCCGTTGGTGTATTCCTTTGGTGTAATATTCCGTTGGTGTAAAATATCTATACTTATATATAAAATCTTTTGTAATTTTCCAAAAAACACATATTTTTAAGTTCATTCAACTATCTAGCCGACGAATAGTCAAAAACAACATTAAAAAAGTTTTTAATTAAATCAACTTAACAAAATTAATTTGTTTATTAAATTAAGAGATTGTTAATGAAAAAGAATAAATTACTCAGGACAAACAAAATGTGCAAAGAAGTTGGCTGTATTTACTTGAGGGGACTGTTCACTTATGCGAAAACACCCGCTCAGTAATGTTAAACCTCTGAGCAGTTTCTTTCCGAATTTCTTGTTTGAATTTGAATATTTTAAAACGATTTTTTTTTTCATTGAATAGTTAAAGTTGATCTCTAATATAGCCTATTTAGCAATTTTTTTTGGTTGCAGAATTTTTAGGTGCGTTTGTAATTATATAAATACGTAGCACCTATAGTTGTCGTCTGGTCCGCCCGTCTGTCCGCATATACCAGAGCAAAAACTACTCAATGGTTTGAAATTTAATACATATAATCGTTGCAGAATTTTGTCTAGTCATTTCATATTTTATGAAAATCAAATCAAAACTTAAAAAGATGTAAATAAAAGTTTACTTCATTGTATTAAATCCTATCACACGTAATTAATTCATTGATATGAATATAGGTAATGATTCTATGTTGCCATGGTGATTACGTCCTATTTAAGATGGAGTCCTATTATTTCCGTATTACTGAATTTAAAATCCGAATTCATATACTAAAATTGTTTAATTATAGCAATCCTATAATCTACCGACAGTTTTTTAAATAGATGTTTCCGGAGAAATAGAAATTAAATATAAAAAGAGACTAAATATAGATTTTAAGTTCTAAAATTTTCAAAGCTAGAATTTTCATTAAATGTCAACAAAAGATAAAATGTTGCCAACTTAAAATGTATTTATTTCATTACGGAAATGAATCATAATATAATAACAGACGATATAATTCATTTCACTGAAATAATAACGATGATTTTTTTTTTACATTTTCTTGTATTGGATATTTGCGCAGAATATAATTTTATTGTTACAGAATTGTAATTAATTCTTTGTAAAAGTGTACTGAAACTTAATTTCATTAAATGAAATTAATATCTATAATATGAAAATCTGCACATAAAATAAATTTTGTATTTCTATTATATTGTTATATAAATTTTGTATTCATGCATTTTTGCATAAAAGTGCAACAGCTATTGCATCACGCTCTGAATATTTATAAAACTAGTTATAGTACGAACGCACTGCATTTGTCACGTTTAACATACAATTACCAACTAATAAAGGAAGTTTCATTTTAGGAACTGGTTTCGAAAGTGAAAATACATTTATTTAAAATTTCTGCAACCAAAATCGAAAAAGTAAAAAATATCCATATAGAGATCGACCTCAGAGCTACCCAATGCAAAAAAAAAAAAAAAAAAAAAAAAAAAAAACATTTAAAAACAATTAAAAATATTCAAATTCAAGCGAGAAATTTGAAAAGAACCTGACCATAGGTTTAACATTAGTGAGCGGGTAGTTTTGCGTGAGTGAAGAGTTCCCTTAAGTGCTTTTAAAGTAATCTCTCCCTTTTATCTGCTATACTTGAACAATTAATCTTTTAACCATGCCATTTTCCAGTTTTGAAATCCACTCAAACACTTCGTCTATTACATCACGTATTCATTGGTAATGCACTGAAAAGAAAAAGTTATTGTACGGTATAATAATGGCATCCCAGCTGCCAGTATTATACCGTAAAATTAACAGTAATAAACAGTAAAAAAGTCCTTCTGGCCTGTACCGGGAGGAAAAAGTAGCTTTCCTATAACTTCGTTTTAAAATTTTAGCTAATGTTACAAGAAAACAGCAAGCTAAAATGCAAAGAAAACGTTTACAAAAGATTCGTTAATACTGAATTAGAATAAGAAATTCGCCAAATTATTGAGCTATAGCCAAATTGGCTTCATTTATGAAGACTTATTTTGGTCGCCAAATTTGGCGATATTTCGCCAAATGTCGCCAAGTTTGGCGAGAATTTGGCGCTAACGGATATATATATATATAGTTTTATGCGTATGATTGGTAAAATGATTACAACGATGAAAATTTTTGTAATGTGCTGTCTTGTTTCAAAATGTCAGCCACCCTAGAATTTCAAGCTGCTCTATCTCAGCCATTTTTTAAGATAGAGGTAAAACAAAAAATGCTCTGGAATCCTTGTATCAAGGCCTAACACTTAATTAAAAAATAAATTTGAATTTTTAATTTTTTGTATATTTATTTTAGTTTTAATTATTTATTAAATCTTTAAGTGGCCGCCATCTTGAAACAAGATGGCGGACCAAGCTGGCCAACGAACTCGATCGAGACATTGGTGAGCTTAATACACACAATTAGTTTCATCCAAATCGATTTATAAATACGAGCGTTATCGTATGACATAGGTCAGATATATATATTATATATATATATATATATATATATAAAGCAACATTTGAACGGAGGGTGGTTTTGCGGTCTGGAGGTCATGATCGGTGAAAATATATCGAAATTTTCTTGAACTGCTTTCCTCCGAACGGCTGCAGTAGGTAGCTTTATACTACTTTTTTGTATTGAAAGCTACCTAATAAGCAGTAATACGCTATAGCGCTGATTTTACGGTATAAAACTGGCAGCTGGGGTGCTAGAATCCACTCTTTTTTCTTTGGAGTGTATGAATGAACAGCCGTTAGCATTTTCGAAACCTATTACTTTTTTTAGTAATGGAATGTTTTCTTTCTCTTCATCTCTGTCATCGACAATTTCTAGTTCTCATTGCAACCAAAATGGCACCAAAGTTGCTTCTGGAGAAGTAATATACAAAGCCAATTTAGATTGTTCCTTGCAAATTTGTGAAAAAAAAATGTTCGCAATATCTCATGAGTAGTACGCATTAAGCGATGTCATTAACATTAATTGCAGATAGAAAATGGTGGACGAAAACGAAATTGCCTTTATTAACCGGAGGTACGTTTTAAGCGAAGACGCATTAACGAGAGTCCACTGTATATGTATGTATATATTTTAAAGCGTTATATCTTTAAAACTCAGAGCATAATTTAATTCATCTTCACAGCATATTTAAGAAACCATTTCTAAAGTTTATGTTTAAAGAGTAATACTATTTTACTTTTTGAATTTCAGTCTCAGTTAATAGTACAACCTATAATAAATGTGTTGAAATATTTGAAATTATTCAACTAATTTTAAACTAAATATGTTTTGTCTAAACTCACTATACAACACAATGGAATGGAATTCCTATTTT
The DNA here is from genome assembly GCA_963931845.1 of Maratus michaelseni. Classification (NCBI taxonomy): domain Eukaryota; kingdom Metazoa; phylum Arthropoda; class Arachnida; order Araneae; family Salticidae; genus Maratus; species Maratus michaelseni. Next base: position 313,229,084 of record OZ007589.1, on the reverse strand, counting down.
TGGAATATTAAATTTAACATTATATTTTATTCGTGAAACTTAAAATATGTTCCATTAATTTACTCGAAAAATTCAATACATCTTATTGTTCCTCCGTCTTTGATGAAAGATTGCTAATAGTACGGAATTTGACAGCAGCAGAATTCAAAGCCAAACAACACGAAATTCTAAGCCCCATTGTTTTCTTCTTCAAACTACAGAAACAAACTTTTCAGGCCGCTGCCGTATATAGACGCAAGAACGATAAAAGTTTTGCGCTCTTTTTGATTCCCTAAAGATTTTCGAGTGATGGATTTCAATGAACAGTTTCCTTCAGAAAACAAAAATAAGTCAGAAAGAAATACAAATCTCATTTCATTTCAAAAGTGTATTTGTTTTCTTTTCTTTCTTTCTTTTATTATTATTTTTTGTGTGTGCAAGCAGTGAGGATGATTATTATTTAGAAGGGTCAATTTTGAAGGAACGTACACTTCCAGTGATAAATTTTCTAGATAAAAAATTCTAATTAAGGGAAACAAAAAAGTTTTAATATTTCTTTGAAATTATCTGTTATCATTCCAGAATTTTCCAAAATCGTGAAAAATATTTGCATTTTTATAATATGCAGATGCTATGTTAGGAACCGTCATGCCTACGATCTCATGCCCTCAGGCATGACGTTTTCGTCTTAAGTTATTTGCAATATATTAAATATTAGACTGAATTGAATGCTGCTGCTAAATTACATTTTGTACAATTAATATTACATATAATTCTATTTAATTTTACTCTTTTGTAATATTTACCTATTTTTATCTTGTCCATGAAATTGATGTTACAATCATAATTTTTTCACAGTTATTAAAACAGTTATATACTACAACCTATATTATACAACCTAGTTATAATAACAGTTATTATAAATAAATATTTTACACAGATAACACTTGCAACACATTTCTAAAGTTTAAAATGACTAACGTGCTTCTGTTTCACACTAATTTTATACCATCTCTTGAGTCATTTAACAGCTTTCTGACCACAGACATGACTGCATTTCTTGAGCTAGCAGTTTTTAAAACTATAAATAAACAAGATTACCCTTTGAATTTTTAAACTGAGATTACGTTTGAAAGTACTCTGAATAATAAATAAATAATCCATCATGAAAGAAAGTTTTAAATCTACTTTAAAGATTCTGTAGGTGATACAAGCTAAGGCTATAACAATTCACGGACATGATTTGCCAGGCAATGTAGAAATATTATTTAAATAAAATATTAATATTGTTTATCATTTAATTATTGTTTTAAATCTACTTTAAAGATTCTGTAGGTGATACAAGCTAAGGCTATAACGGTTCACGGACATGATTTGCCTGGCAATGCAGAAATATTATTTAAATGAAATATTAATATTGTTTATCATTTAATTATTTACATGTATTGCACGCTTATACCACATCGCAATTCCAGTATAACAATTTCTAGTTGCAATTACTGATTTGATATATGATTTTACACGTTTCAAGGAGATTGATCCAGGAGAAAATGGAACGAAGTATAAATTAGTGTTTTCTAATATATTTCTTATTTCACAGCACATTTGATCCCATAGTTAAACTTCCAAGGGACACTAAATTTATAATGAAATAGAATTGTACCCTTACGACCAAATATTAAAACAAAATAATTTGTTATAATTTATAATAAAAATATAACAATAAATGTTCTATAGCCTGGAATGGAAGAATAATTCTTCTCTTCTTTATTGGATGTATTATGAGTCATTTTGACTCCTTCTTGAAAATGCCATTTTTCGACATATTAGCTTGTTTATAGATTGTTTCAAATAATTTCGAGGTATTTAAAAATATAAATGCACCGCTTTCGGCTAATTGCCCCCCTAAATTTAGGCCAACAAAGAGTCAAAATGACTCATTCTCCCATTTTTGGGTTAAAAATTTAATTTTAAGTTTATTGTAATTTACCATTTAAAAATTAGACAAAATTAATATCTTTTTTGGTAGGTTGAATGTTCTTGTTTTTTCTCTTAAAGTTCATTTCAAAAATTCTGGTCATGATCGTCTTTTGGTTTTAATACTTTTCATTGCACAAAAGTTCATTTAACACAAATTTTATTCTGAGACTGTAATCAATACTTCGATTACATTTTGTAATATTTTAAAATTCATCTTTGAGAAATAATCGACTGAAAGTAATTTAATTAATGATATTTAAAAGTTTTCACGTAGTACACTTAGAAGCTTTTCATACCACAATAGTGTTGCAAATCACTTGTGTAAATATTTTTCTGAGTTTAATTTAAGCGGAAAAGTATTTAATTTTAGATTCAAGATGCATATTTGTGCACAGAAATATGTTACAAACAAGAAAGGAAGAGTTATAGGTATACGCGAGCAAAACTTTCAAAAATTTTATATAACCACTCCATTATGAACCCATGGAATCGACCTTCAACGCCAAACAGCTCATACTTCAATTATTATCCTCGTATAATTCTGGTACTATGTGCAATTTGAAATCTACATTAACCCCTTAATCGTCGCGCCCTTTAAGTGTAGGCTACTTTTTAAAAATTCAGATTGCTTGATTACCACCAATTTTTTTAAGTAGAAATGTTCGTCTTATTTAATAGACCGATAAAATATTGCAAGAATAAAGCCAATAATACTATTTAAAAAAAAATTGGTGGGAATCAAACAATCTGAATAAAACAGGCGTAACCTACGCTGCCCGTGAATGTCTCGGGCACGACGATTAAGGGGTTAACGTTTCTAAAAAATCCTATATAATAAAATATTTTATAGACAGACCAGCCACAGTACAAAATATTATGTAACGGTGTTAGCCAAGATTTTTGATGATGCAAAAATCCTGAAAATCTTTGTGTTATTTTTATGTCCAATTCTTGTTTAAATAATATTGTTTAATTACATTTTCATATTTTAAATCTATTAAATTTTAAAGATATCACATAATTCTTTGTAGCTCAAACTGTGTTCTCAAAACCGAACTACACAAATTATTTTTTATTTCAATGATTAAAAAAAAAGGGCAGTAGAAATGAATTGGTAGTATAGCAAAGCCATTCTGGCAGTAGGAATGGATTATTATTGCCACCATCCTCTAAAACATAAATATATCTCATGTTGTCGTTTAATTTAAAATAAGAAATTTCTTCTTCTTGAAAGATATTTATACAGCGTAATTATAAAATCATGGGACAAACTTTGAAGGGCAGTACAACTCACTAAAACAACAAAAAATTGTATATGGACGGAAGTATTGCATTGAGGCACAAACACAAAAAATGAGACATGAAAGAAAAAAACACTGATTACTTACAACATCTTCGCAAAGTACTTTTTTACAGCTATGTGTACAATATATGCTCAAAACTGCAACCGTCAGTAGAAATACAAACTTAGCAGATGCGATGGCGTAGCTGATTAGCAATATTGGCAGTAGAAGGCAGTAGGTGGCGTGCCGCTCGTGTTCTGATGCATCTGCGGAAAAATGGAATCCGTGATGTGGAAATTTAAGAATACCGAAAATGTAGACATATGTATCTAATGCACGATGCTGCTAACGATAATGGCATAGTAGTGCAACGGCTATATCAGGAACGCTTTCTAAATAGACATAAGACGAATCATAAAATGTTTCAGCTGTTACATCAGAAACTTTGTGAAAATAGTTCAATGATCGTTAACATTGACGGAAGGGGTCGATCGAGAACTGTATAACAGCCACACATGGAAGAAACCGTCTTGAATCTTGTGGACAAAATATCCCACACAATTATAAGAGCGGTTGTACGTCGTGTACATGTGAGACAACCCACCGTTTGGAAAGTGTTAAACGAAGAACGTTACACCCATTCCATATTCAGAAAATTCAAGCTTTGGAAACGAATGATTACTCTCTGTGCATGTGCAGTGTATTTTTCCACTGGTTCTTGCGACAGAGTGCATTGCAGCCAGACTTTCCATATCATGCATTATTCACAGGCGAGACTATTTTTACACATGAAGGTGTTTTAAATGTGCACGATACTCATGTGTGGGCAACTCAAATCCATACCCTACACATCCACATGAATTTAAAAAAACGCTTCCCTGTCAATGTTTCGGCAGGTACTGTGAATGATTTCCTCGTAAGTATTTTCTGGAAGAGGTTTTACCAAAAATGATGCAAGATTTTATCATTGCCGTTCACAATCAACTGTGGTTTCTGCATGGTGGTGCGCCAGTCGATTTCAGTATGGATGTCCGCAATTATCTGGATGTAATTTTGTTGTGAGATGGATTGGGCGTGATTGACCAGTCCGATGGCCACCCCGATCGCTAGATTTATCGAGCCTTGATTGCTTTTTGTAGGAGAAACTAAAGACCCTCATTTAGGAGACTCATTTTGACTGATTTGAGAATTCGTCGCTCAATAATCCATTTTGGTTGCACTCATGCGAGAAATATCTGGCATCTTTGAAACTGTTCTTCAACCACTCCAGCGACGTTGACAAGCTGATAGTAACTGTGGATGTCGCAATTTTGAAAACTTATTGCAAAGAAGTACTTTGCGATGATCATGTAAGTGAATAATATATTATTTCCCCTTTCATTTCTCTTTTGTTTTTTGTTTGGGCCGCAACGCGTCACTTTCGACCATAGATTACTATACAAAATATGTTTGTTCTACTAATCTTCACTACTCCTTAAAGTTTTTTCCATAATTTTGGAATTTTCTTGCATAAAATAAGATCGAACGATTTCCCATATAAGTGTAATATTTCAAAACACAAATCTTTTAAGAAATATACTATCATGGAAAACTTGGGTTAAAGAGGAAAAGTGAATACCAGAGAAATATTAAATGTTTTACTAGTATCCAGTACTAGTGCCAGATAATAATATATTTTTCTGAAATATCCCAAGTAACATAGAAGCCTTTAAGACAACGCATCAAAAACATTTCATTTCAAAAATATGTTCATTTTATCTCGAATTTATAAATGGTCATCGATTATATATCGGGACATACCACGGCCTTACAGATGAAAATGTTTAGGTTTGTGACTGTCAAAATATAGCCATGAAATATGGAGTTTTATTTTTAATTTGACCCTTTCGTTTGAGGTGATGGGGGGGGGGGGGTATTTATATCTCATAATCTATTTTAGACTAACAAGGGAAATTTTACTTTTTGGTAAATTTCAGACTAAGGAGAGAAATATGGAATATTTTCTTGAAAATAAGCTCCTTGACCCATCATCGGGAGAAAAACATATCTTAGAATCTGTAAAGGTCTTTCAGATAAATATTTCAAGAAATATGAATATCGAATTATTGACATTGAAATAAAAAGTTTTCCGAATTCAATTCAGTGCCTCCATGCCCCGGAGAAAATTACATTTTATGATCTGTCAGAGCCTCAGAGATAAAATTTTCCTGGTTAAAGAATTTAAGAATATTAGAATAAAATATGGAATATATTTTGAAAATCTGCTTCTTAAACCCAAAAGAGGGGAAAATCATATTTCAGGATTTAACATGACCTTACGTTTGACATATTCCAGGATAGTGATTCTCAAAATATAGCCATGGTTTAAGGAGTTTTTATTTTGGTTCAGTGCCCCCTCCCCTGGCAAGATAAAGCAATAGCTTATGATCTTTAGAGTTACAGATGGAATTTTGCCGGGTGATGAATTTCAGGCTATGGGTGTAGAATATGGAGCATTATTTTATTTTGAAAATCAATCCCTCTGATTTTCCCAGGGAAGGGGAAGGCAGAACAATGAGTTTCAAAATGTATGCGAGAGAATTTTTAATTTAGTTTCTTGGCACCCAGAGAACAAATCCATATCTTATAATCCATCGGACCTTACTGATAGAATTTTCGTGGATGCTAAATTTCAAAACATAGGAGTGTGATACGAAAAATGTTTTTTGAAAATATACCCCTTGATCCACCAGTGAATTAAAACCATATCTCGGGGTTTTCTAATCTCTTACCCATTCCCTGCTCGCTCTGTCTTTCCGACTCATTTCATGACTTTTGTTTACATTAAAAAAAATATGGTTTTAAAAGACCAGTATAACATAAACAAAAACAGTTATTCAAATACGGAACTATCTAGTTCATTTAAACTAGTTCAGTGTACTGGTGTGAAAAAAACAGTCATATATATACTAGTTCCGCTAAATGAACTCCATTTCTCCTCCGTATTGCGCATCAGTATTGAGTACATTTTAGCAAGAGTGGTTGGCCAAAACATAAAGTTGTTTGCGACATCCTTTTATTGTTATACACATTCAATTTAATCTATGTTGCTGCAGAGGTAACCTCGTAAACAAGAGAATGATGACATACGCACAAGGCACATGCTCAGATTGGAAGTTTACTCCAAATTATGGCAACTCAGATTCCGGAACTTGGCAACACTCGTCTGCAAAAGTTCAAATGAGGAGTAAGTTAACACAACAAACATTATGTTGATATAGCAGGATCGTCAAGTTTTTGTTCAAAATCCTCAAATTCAAATTTTATTGATAGTATGGCGGTCCTCTCTTATTTATAAAGACATGCACGTTGCCACAATTGCTAACGTTTGACACACAGTAGATGAATATATATTAAAATGTTTGACGTGCTTCTGTAAAACAGAAGAAAACTATACACGAGATAATTCTTTTTATAGTTTAAAACCTTCCCTGGTGTAAAAAGGTACATTCCAATCCGTTAAGTGATTATTAAGAAAATTATGTACATATATGAATATATAACAGTCAGAAATAGAAGTTGATAAATATCGCTTGATAAATATTTTTTAAAGACTGAATACAGCTTAAACAACAGATAACAACTAAAGACCTTACTGGAAGAATTTTTTATGCGGCATTTTCTCAAACATAACTTTATTTTATGGATAGAACACCAGCAAGAATGGCGCGGACGAAGAGAGATGGTGTAAAAAGCTGTAAAAATAATAAGATTGTAATTATCCTGGAAAGTCTGACATATTAGTTATTAATATTCAATAATTTAAATAATATTATTAATTTTGAAATTTTAAGCTAGTGCCACCAGTTAACATTTTAAACATGCCTTTAAAAGAAATGAAATTCAGTAAAATATCCAACAAAAGGGAACTTCAAAATTTAATTTTTGATACATAACATCTTCTTCTAGTACGGTTTTCAATTATTTCAAATAACTTATTTTGTTTGTTTTGTTTCTTTATATAGTATAATTTTCCTCTTAAATACATCTAAGTAATGTAGAAACCTTCGCAACAAAATTGGAGTATTAAAACCATTCCACAAAAATCCCTTTTCATTTCAGATATATATTCATTCCATCCAAGATATACAAAAGGAATAGATCACGGTGCATATCTGAGTTCTTACATCCCCGAAATGTAGCCCAAGTCACCATTTTCTTTTCTTTTTTTTTCTAAAATGTGGGGAGAGGATTTTTTCCTGAATATTTTTTTTATTATTATTATTCGATCTCACATAAAAAATGGGATTCAACTCCAGAATCCATTTCTGGGATCAGTGCTGCTGAAAGAAATCATGTAAATGAGATCGAACGATTGTCGATATCCGTGTACTATTTCAAAGTTCGAAGCTTTCAAGGTAAGAGATGTTGCTGTAAAATTACTCAAAAGAAGATAATATAAATATTAAATATTAAATTGCATTAAAACTTGTTACACCATAAACTAGTATGGTGTGGTCATCCCAAGAGTTTCTTCTGCATAAATAAAATCGTCTGAACTAAAATTAAGTGACAATCTAAGCTTCCTTGAGATGTAGTTATCGCGGAAATAGTGAAAACAAAGCACATCAGCGACGCCTGTTGCACGATTTACACCCAAACCAAATCAGCGTCTATTTATGTTAAGTTCTAAAAGGATATTGCAGTTTAATGAAATTCGTGCATTAGTTCTTGAGATATAGCTATCGCGGAAGTCGTAAAAAATGCAGTATAGCAGCGCCACCTGTTTATTTGATTTACACTGAAACTTAATCAGCACCAAGTTATATCAACATCTAACCGAATCTCAAGTTTTATTAAATTCCTTTTATTAGTTCTCGAGATAGAGCGCCCACAAAATTTCTCTCACATACAGACACACACACAGACAGACAGACAGATACACACACAGACTCACGCACAGATAAGATCTAAAAAGACTCAAATCGTGTTAATAACCTTCCAAAACGTATAAATCCAAAAGTCGAAAATTTTCAATAATCCCACAAAAACAAATAATTGTTTGAATGTTTTAATTTTTCGTTATTCAGATAATATTGTCCTTTTTTAGATCATCTGTCACCTTTAATAAAATAATTGCAGAAGATTTGGTATGTTACTCCAGAAAACCATGTGGGGAAACAGTGCTTTTGAAAAAAATAACGTTGATAATTGACTGTCGAGAATCATGAAGTTTAAAGCTTAAAATACAAGAGATATTATCGAAAAATCACCTAAATATATATAAGTATATATATATATATATATGTAATAATAAAAAAATTTCGCCCTATTTCTTTAGTTAAATTATTCCAAATTCTTCAATTCTTTTTTCCCTCTCTTTTTAAAATATCTCTTAAATCTATTTTGTATTTTATTCCATAACTTAATCAAAATATTCTGTTATTTATCATTCTAAAAATCTTAATCTGTTAAAAGCTACACGTATTTATTAAAACCTTATTCTCTTAAATTGCAACACTGCCTTTAAACGCACCTGCCTAATTTCTTCTTTTGAGACATTTAATTTTTATTCTTTGGAACTTTTATAATACCATTTTTATTTCTATTTAATTCATTCGGCATCCCATGATTCCAAGCGGTTTTCGCGCCCAAAGGCCTTTTTACCTTTTTAATTTGCCGCTTCTGTTAAAGAGTTTTAATCATACGTCAGAGACACGTCTTCGTGGCCTCATTTTTTCATCCATTAGCGAGAAAGCTCCGCCTTCTTTATCCCCCTAGCGCCCTCCGAACATGGATGCGAGTGGACCAGCTTGTTCGCGCGTTTTGTACCTTTGGGCCAAATTTTGAAGTATTTATACGGTTACACTGGCTTCGGAGACAGAATTTACACGAATTAGTGGTTGTCATCTAATTGCCGTCACTGGGGAGTCTACACTAATGCATCGGTATTATGTTCTTCAAGCTCTGCTAATTCTTCAAGATCTTCAAATGTGTTCAGTTTTAATGAAGCGAAAGTTGGTGGAGTTGCTTTCATCTCTGTGATCACAATAAAGCCACTGCTCATCTATTAAGTTATTAAGTCTTCTTTTTAATGTTTTTGGGAAATTTCTTCTGGATTTCACTGCCTCTGCTCAATTTTTACGACTGCAAATACACTAAGATGTCCGATGTGATATACTTCGAGATTTGTCTTCATGGTGAGTGACTCGAAGTGATGCCCTGTCCGGGTGTCATGACTACATTTCAACGATCTCGACTGCGGCTACCTCGATATGATTATCAGGTAATTTTAGTGGTTTCGGACTGAGATGTTCCGATTGTCTGGTGGAAAGAACGTTCAAGTAGACAGCAATAGCGATCGTCTATAATGTGCCAATTTTCGACAGGAATGTATCAAAAAAGCCGGTCTGGATAACTGATGACCTGTGTAATAAAAACATTTTGGAGACTTCCCAGTGCTATTGGAGAACAACTACCGATTAGTTGTCAAATTATCACTCATAAGTGTTTATAAATTTATCCCAGAAGTGACGTCTGTAAGTTAAATTATTCTTTTATTTTTATTGATTTCTTATTTTATTGATTTGTTATTATTGGCTTATATAGAAGAAAAATTGTTCTTAGAATACTTTAGAAGAATTTTGTTCCTTTTATCCTGAACATTTAGAACTTACGAAATTTAATATTTATTCTTATGTATTGTTAAAAAAATTAATTTTATTTGGTTAAGCTCACAAATATCACTGAAAGTTTTGAACTGCTCTGATATTTATTCCTATATTACTTCATTTTACAAGAGTAACTTCATTTTATGTTCTTATTTTATCATTTAATTATAGTCCCTTTTCATTCGGTGATATTTATTCATAGGAAATAATTTCTATTTATTGAAAAAATATATGAGTAATCTCTTTTCAAGTAACATGTATTGGAACATATTCTATGCCATTCTAAAAATGCATAAAAATTTATTAGATTATCTGAAATTACAGCTTCACTGATTGCATAATAATCGCAAAAATAGCTTTTGAAGTTTATTAATGTGAAAAAAAAAAAATGTGTTATCTCAAAAGAAAGTTGAGTAACATTGAAAGGGTAAAATTATTGTGCAGTTAATTTATTTGTTTATTTTATTACTTTTGTGTTTTGATGCTATATTCTGAGAGTACAATTCAAGAGCCAAAAAAATTGTTCGTACGAAATAATGATACTTATTTTAAAAAAGTGTTTTATTTATTTCATTCTACATTGTGATATTCATATATAGTGGATCTATTTATAGAAAGATTATAGTAGTAGTTTACATTTACTATTTAAGTGAAATGAATTTTAATATGAATTGGACTTTTTTACTGTTGAATATTATTTAGTTTGTTATTTAAATTATTAAGAGTTAGATATTTACAGTTGTTGTTAAGTTAAAGAATTCTTTATACATTGTTATTTTTTTTTACATGTTATTAAAGTCAGGGTTCGTTAAAGTTATTGTTGAAAGTAAAGGTACTCAAACCAAAATGGCTGAAAAAGAGCTTAATGTTATTATTTTTGACCCAGAAAGTGGGATGAATGTTGTGTCTTGGCTTAGACACTTTGAAGGATCAGCCCCTCCAGATAAAAAAGAGTGGAAAATCAACAATATTTCCAAATATTTGAAGGGCGAAGCATTAAAGGTGTATGTTAATGAATGTCTAGATTGTAAAGAGTATGAAAAAATTGCTGAGATCTTAACTGAAAAATTTCTGAAAGTAACAGTCCCCCGTTTTTCTGATTTCGCCTCGCTGAAATTGCATGACCTAAACAACTTAGAAAATTATTTCCGTCAGAAAATAGAGATAGGTCGACAACTTAAACTATGTGAAACTATTATTTTACAAGGATTGACAGATGGCTTAAAACCTGAATACCAGAACTATTTAATAGTAAATCCTCCTGAATCTACTACCGATTGGTATAGATTAGTTAAACAACTTGTTGTCATTCCATCTCATTCTAGCAGTAACAATAATAGTAATGTTAGAAATATGTCTCAAAATTCCAGACCTTTTTCTCAACCAATTAATTCACCTAGACACTGGATTCGCCCTCAACCTAATTACAGGAATCCAAATTTCCAAGCAGCAACTAATTTTAACCCTTCAACGTCCAGGTTCGTTAGTCCCAGATTGCCTGTCAATCATTATCAAAGAAGGATTCCTAGTCGACCATGTCGAATGTGTTTAAATAGAGGTATCCAAAATGCTTATCACTGGGAGAGGGATTGTGTATTCAATGTTAGACCTCTGCAATCTTCTGCACCCCCTCTTAGTCAACCACAACCATCTACTGATAATATATGACAGTTAATTGTATCAGGATATGTAAATAACAGGGAACTACCTTGTGTGATTGACTCTGGCTCAACCATAAGTATTTTGCCTTTAAAATTTGTTAAATTCTTAAATGCTAAAGTTATAAATATTCCACCTGTTATTATTGGCGAAGCCAAAGGAACTGTTGTAATAGATAAAGCTTGTAATTTATTGTTTAAATTAGGTAATGTGCAACAAAATATTAGATTTTTAATATGTAATACAAATTTAGATTATGCTATACTAGGTTTAAAAGAATGCTGTAAGTTTAATTTAATTATTGACTGTGCTACATGTAGAGTATTACAAGGAGACCTTGTTTTAAATGAATCTAAGAACATATCCAGTGATAAATTAAGGTTACTTCATTTTAATGTTAACTATGATTATCAGAGAGTGCAACCCGATTATGGAAAGATCATATCTCCTCAATCCTTTGTTCCATCTAATGTTGATAATTCTAAATTAATTGGGGAAATAAATTCTATAGAAAATGAAACTTTAAGGGAAAGTATAAGGGATTATTTAGATATATTTTCTAAAAATAAATTTGATGTCGGGAGAATTAATATCGAACCGCAACGTATTCTTCTTAATTCTGACCTACCAATATCTCTGAGGCCATACAGAACTTCCCCTTTAGAAGAAAAAGAGATTTCGGATCAAATTCATTCACTATTAGAGGCTGGTTTAATTAAAGAGAGCAATAGTCCCTATTCTTCCCCTGTTACATTAGTAATGAAAAGAGAAGAAGGTAAAAAAACTAGATTATGTGTTGACTATAGAAAATTAAATGCAATAATGAAAAATGACGCAGAACCCCTACCTCATATCGATGGAATTTTAGATAAACTGAGTAGTGCGCAGTATTTTTCAACTTTAGATTTAGCCTCTGGCTACTGGCACATACCCATACATCCATCCGATACTGAAAAATTGGCTTTTGCTACCAACTTTGGGCTCTTTGAATGGTTAGTTCTGCCCTTCGGGATTAAATTAGGCCCCCCGATATTTAATAGAACCCTTAGAAGAATACTTACTAAATACAAAATAGACTTTGCTTGCCATTATTTTGATGATATCATTATTTTTTCTTCCTCATTAGAAGAACATATGCAACATTTAAACCAAATATTTGAATTATGTAGACGCGAAAACATTAAACTTAAACTCTCTAAATGCAATTTTGTCCAAAATAAAATTAACTTCTTAGGATATACCATCCAGAATGGCACATTAACTCCTGCTAATGCTAATATTGAAGTAATAAAAAAACTAAAACCCCCTTCAAATGTAAAGGAACTTCAGAGATTCTTAGGATCTATCAATGTTTATCACAAGTTTATAGATAAATATGCCGAAATTCGAGTCCCTCTTAACAGATTACTCAGAAAAAATACACTATGGGAATGGAATACAGATTGTCAAAATTCTTTTCAAAAATTAAAAGATGCCTTAATAGCCAAACCTATCTTAAAAATTTATGACCCTAAGTTACCCCTCCATATGTTTGTTGATGCCTCACAGGTGGCAGTAGGTGCAGTCTTAAAACAACCTGATAGTAATAATTTTTTACATCCAATTGCTTATTAATCTAGAGGATTGAGAAGTTATGAGAAGAATTATTTTATTACCGAGTTAGAGTGTCTTGCCATCATTGACACCTTAGACAAATTCTATCATTATTTTCATGGTATAAAATTTACCATTCATACTGATCATGCATCTCTAGTATGGTTAAAAAATACTAAACATTTGAGAGGCAGGTTATTTAGATGGTCTTTGAAGTTGAGCATGTTTGAATATAATATAGTTTACGAAAAGGGATCCACAAATGTCGAAGCCGACATGTTGTCGAGAAACCCAATTTCACATTTTATTCAACCACTTACTTTTCTTCTGGACGTTAAAGAAATTATAGAGAGGCAGGAAAAAGATAATGTGTGTGGTAAAAATTATCTAAAGGAAAATGGACTTATGATAGTAAAAAAGAAAGGTTTTAGAAAAATAGTAGTCCCCATGTCTTTAAGGAGAAAAATACTAAATGTTGCTCATGAAAAATTTGGTCATCCTGGTATCCAAAAAATGTTAAATTTAATCTCCCCTAATTATTATTGGCCTGACATGACGCAAGATATAACCAATTTTGTAAAACATTGTGATATTTGTCAAAAGAATAAAAAACCCAGACAGAAAAAATTTGGCTTATTACAAGCTATGCACACCACAGATCAACCTTTTGAATGTCTTTCTATTGATACTGTGGGAGGATTCAATTATTATAACTCCACCAAAAAATATCTACACATCATCATCGACCATGCTACTAGATATGTTTGGGCTTTCCCCTCAAAAAGTGTTACCACAGAAACTTATACTAATTGTCTAAACCAAGTTTTTAATATTCAAACACCACAACAATTATTCTGTTTTAATAAAATTCTTAATGTCCAGACCCATCAAAAAGTGTTAAGTGATAGAAATGCAGCCTTTACTTCATCTAGATTTAAAAAATTTCTGCGAAACCACAATATTAAGCAACGTTTAACCACATCACATCATCCTCAAACGAATGGCAAATGTGAGAGAGCGAACCAGACAATAGTTACTAGATTGAAGTGTAAAGTCAATTCTACCAACTCCAAAATTCCTTGGACAAAAATTTTGACAGAAGTAGTTAATGAGTATAACAATACCCCTCATTCTATCACTAAATTCCCTCCTGCTTACTTACTTTTTGGTCAATTACCCTATGATTCTCCTCTTCAACAAAATTATTACCCTCCTGTTCAAGAAGCCCTTAAACTTGCTAAAAACGCACTGATGAATTCTATTGGAGAAGTAAAAAATATTATGATCGAAATTATCTAGAACCAAAATTTGAGATTGGAGATCTTGTAATTTATGAAGAGTTCCAATATCCTAATACCAGAAAACTTTCACAAGTCTTTAGTGGTCCTTATCAAATCCTTAATAAGTTATCTGATGTCAATTTTGAAATTGATAGACAAATTCAAAATAAACCTACTGAAATAGTACATGTATCAAAATTACGCCCTTATTATCCTCCTGATCAATTAAAATTATCCCATGAGAACCAACAACAAACTAATGTTAAATTTATAGTTTCGTCTTGATTTTAATATAATCCAAAAATAAACGAAATAAAATAAATTAATAATTAACTAATCAATTCTCTTCTGTATAACCGTGGTGTTCTTGATTGTGCACACGAGAGTGTCACTGTTGAAGTTTCCACTTGAGTCAACTTTTTATGCTGGCGTAATTTAGTTGATTTAAGTTAGGAGTTTCTGATACTGAATTGGATTAGATTAGAATAATAAATTAAACAGTATTAACTAAACTAATAAAATAAACTGGATTAAATTATATCTTAAACTAATCAAATATGATATCTTAATACTAATTGAGAATTGTCCAACCTTTCTTAATATGCTACAAGGTCCCATTTTTTCATTTCACAACTTATGTTTTCTTGTTTGACTGAAAGCAAGATAGTTACATAACCATCATCTACACAATAATGATTGTTTTCACGAATTTTTTCTTATTTATTCCTTTTTTTTGTATTATGTATTTTATTGAGTATATTTCATACCTCATTCACTACTATATGGATGAGATATTAATTATATACTTAAGAAAGTAATTAAAGAAAGAGTGTGATATTTTTGAATTATAATGCTTGTTATTGCTGAACTTATTGTTGAATATTATTATTATTAGTTATACTATTTATAATTTGATATTGAGATTAAATATTACTTGAATTTGAATACTACTTGAATTTGAATATGTTGAGATATATAAATTTTTACTTCTAGAAGTAAACAAGTAATAAAGTAGTAAAGGTAATGGAAGTTATAAAGGTAATAATGGTAATAGTAATTTTGATGTTGAGTAAAAAACTCTTATACTGCTTACATTACCTATTTGCCTTTTTAGGTAATTACCATTTGTCAGACAAACTGTACCATAACAAAATACTCATTTCTCTTAAGTTTTTCTTAGCATTCCATTCAGGACTGAGTTTTTCAGACAAACATAAGTTTAATATTTGAAAATTAACTTATGATTATTGTTATTGTTAAGTATTATTATTTTAAATTTTTATTGTTGATGTTATTCTTCTTCTTCTTATTATTATTATTGTATTATTTGTGTTTTATTGTTGTTAATATTAATCTTAGTACTATTTTCGAGTTGTTGCTAGTAAATATAAAGCATTCAGATGAACTTTAATTCTGAAATAGACTTTCATAAGGAAGATCAGTAAGATCTAAAATTTGAAGGATTTTTCTCTTTCAATTTGTAAACTGTTCAGTTTGTGAGGTATGCAAATAACTTTTTTGGATGGACTATCACTCAGACGAGAACTGAACGACAAATTAAGCAACAATTCTACAAGCAATTTGCAACAAATTTTGTAAGATGATACTCTGGAAGTATGTTATCTATTATTTTAAATTGTTACAATTCTTTTCTTATTTTGTTTAATATTTTCTAAAGCTTTTTATGTCATTGTTAACAAGATTAATATCTTGTAATTGTATTTTTATTAACAACTCCACCAATTCGCGTTATAGTTATTAAATTTAATGTTATTGGGCATTAATGAATAAATTTTGGAAATGTACTTATTTTGACTTCCTCCAGTTGATAAATTGTAATCCAAGTCCGTGTAACATTTCCCTTCAATGAACTTGCAGGTCATATGACCTACCGGTTCATTCGTCATTTTGGGTGGGGGGATATGTAATAATAAAAAATTTTCGCCCTATTTCTTTAGTTAAATTATTCCAAATTCTTCAATTCTTTTTTCCCTCTCTTTTTAAAATATCTCTTAAATCTATTTTGTATTTTATTCCATAACTTAATCAAAATATTCTGTTATTTATCATTCTAAAAATCTTAATCTGTTAAAAGCTACACGTATTTATTAAAACCTTATTCTCTTAAATTGCAACACTGCCTCTAAACGCACCTGCCTAATTTCTTCTTTTGAGACATTTAATTTTTATTCTTTGGAACTTTTATAATACCATTTTTATTTCTATTTAATTCATTCGGCATCCCATGATTCCAAGCGGTTTTCGCGCCCAAAGGCCTTTTTACTTTTTTAATTTGCCGCTTCTGTTAAAGAGTTTTAATCATACGTCAGAGACACGTCTTCGTGGCCTCATTTTTTCATCCATTAGCGAGAAAGCTCCGCCTTCTTTATCCCCCTAGCGCCCTCCGAACATGGATGCGAGTGGACCAGCTTGTTCGCGCGTTTTGTACCTTTGGGCCAAATTTTGAAGTATTTATACGGTTACACTGGCTTCGGAGACAGAATTTACACGAATTAGTGGTTGTCATCTAATTGCCGTCACTGGGGAGTCTACACTAATGCATCGGTATTATGTTCTCCAAGCTCTGCTAATTCTTCAAGATCTTCAAATGTGTTCAGTTTTAATGAAGCGAAAGTTGGTGGAGTTGCTTTCATCTCTGTGATCACAATAAAGCCACTGCTCATCTATTAAGTTATTAAGTCTTCTTTTTAATGTTTTTGGGAAATTTCTTCTGGATTTCACTGCCTCTGCTCAATTTTTACGACTGCAAATACACTAAGATGTCCGATGTGATATACTTCGAGATTTGTCTTCATGGTGAGTGACTCGAAGTGATGCCCTGTCCGGGTGTCATGACTACATTTCAACGATCTCGACTGCGGCTACCTCGATATGATTATCAGGTAATTTTAGGGGTTTCGGACTGAGATGTTCCGATTGTCTGGTGGAAAGAACGTTCAAGTCGACAGCAATAGCGATCGTCTATAATGTGCCAATTTTCGACAGGAATGTATCATATATATATATATACTCATCATTAAATAGTCATCAAGCACATTTTTGAAGATAAAGGAAAAAAGCATGAAGACAATCTTAAAAATTGATGGAAGTATGAAAAATAATTAAAAAATAAATAATCAGCATGTTCGATTATTTTTATCCGACAGTACATTAATATTTTACAACCTATAATTATGAAGAAATAAATATATCTTATTTTTTTTCTTGTTTGCCCCGCAATCGTGTAAACTGCTTTAATATCTCATTTGTGAAGAAGGGGGGGCTGTAAATTGGATAAAAATAGGGAAGAAACATTTCAACATATTTTATTTTATTAAAATTGAACACTTTTCATAATATTCATTTCCACCGTTCCAAATAAAATATAATAATGCTTAATGGTTTTAAAAATTTAAATGCAAAATTACCACCAAACGTTTTTAGACAGTGACCAATGGTCATACATACATAGACAGTCAAATACCAAATACTCACATATATCACGATTTTTAAAATAAATTCTGGGGAGAAAAAAATCGCGGTATAGAAGTAAAAATATCTGCATTTTTAAAAATCCTTCTTTACCTTAGAATATACATTAATAAATACTACTAAGGAATTAATAATTTTTTTCATAAAATAATAATTATAAAGAACAAATAAAAACATGCCTGAATTATATTCTTTGTTCATATGTCCTATTAAATCACTGTTATAATTTTTTTCTTTTCTTTTTCTCCTTAATTCACACATTATTCAACAACAAAGAGCAAATATTTATCCACACCACCGAAATCTAAGTATTAAAATTAAATGAAAGCATATGCGAAATTCAGCGCATGCACTCAGAGTTGAAGCTTGCACCGTCAATACCATAAAAAAAAATATATCATCTACTGTAAGTGGTCGCTGGCGAACACCGTAAACAAGCATGTACGATATTTATTGCTCGTCGCATAAATACCGAAAGAATCGCCGTTTCCTCTTTCCAAAAATGTTTTCAGCTGGGAGAATCCACACCGTTAGTATTCATGAATACGGTACATCGTGATTTGTGCTGGGGGAATTTACACCGTTAGTATTCTTGAATACATGAAGACGAGCAAGAGCTTTTAATATCGTGGTTTCCACGGTTTTCGTCAGATTTAAGATGTTTACGATAGACCGTTGGGTAGGATTTTTTAATATCGGAATCACGATATGCATTTTATATCGGATTTATAGATTTTATCAATATATCGCCTTGCTCTAATACGGACCATATAAGAAACTTACCTTGGAAACAAAATTTATTACTAAAAATTTAACGGGAAAATTCTAAAAACGTCGTTGTAATACAATAATCAAGCAACGTATCGCAAATAAATTAAATAACATGAGACGAAAGTACATAGGGTTGGCAAGCTAACATCTAGAGAATATGATGAAGCGTATGTGGGAGCCTTACAATCAGTGGAAACGGGATTCATTTGCCTGCGAGATTATAGACTTCTCTTTGAGTCCCAGGTAAACTTGATTGTCTATTTATCTATTTACATTATGTATACATAATTATATATTATTATAGTTATATACAGTATAGTTATAATATCGTTATAGTATAGTTATTATAGTACATATTTATATATTAGACTATGTATCTATATTTATCTAAAATCATGTCCTCCCTAGTTCTTACGTCCTAACGATGGTGTCAATTGTCGAATTATCGCATTCGCTTTTATTGCCATGCATAAATAATTTTCAATTTTTATTCCATCGAATAAAGAAAAAAAATGTACTTTCAAGTACAATTTAGTAAAAAAAATTACTTCAATTCACTGATTTCCTATGCATTTTTTAAGCAATTTTCAAGAATTTTATTCAATTTATCTCAAATTCTCAGGAAATCTCACTTGTGACAAGAATGTAAAGTAGCGTGTTTAGTAATATATCAAAATGCAAAGCTATATAGAAAGTGGCAATGTTATTGCAATTAGGAATTGATTTCCCCTCATGCTTTGGCGAGTAAATAAAATATTATAAAATATTAAACATGTATTAGAATTTTATATTAAAAGCTATTTTCGCCTGTGTTCTGTATACACCTTACGGCTGGCGTCCAGGTATGGTGTCCGCTGTATGTTTTGTAATTCATGTAGGTCTGGTTGGATATACTGGTTATATTAAAATAATTTTGGTATTTTATTATTATTATTAATTCGGCTGTGTTTATTGCGCCATGAGTTTGGTATATACCTCAGATAACAGTGCACTTATTTTAAGAAAATTTAAGTGTTTATTTAAATATCTCCCATAACTTTACAGTCTATAAAAATACTTTTAACAGCAATAGCCAAACTTTTCCTGAATTTCTAAACAAGTTAGATTCGAATTCACAAACCCATAATTATGATCAAGATTATACTGAAAGTCTTATTCACATTCTGTAAAAATAAATCATTGTTTCTTGTCGAAGTGTATTTTTCTCACGTATAGCTACGGTATTGCTGTTTCATATTTTATCACTGTAGAATGCATCTCTATACGTTTAGGAAGGGCTGTATAGAATAGTAAAACTTCCATCGCAGAATTTTAAATTTGCCTTCGAATTTATATTCATATCTTCTCTTGAAACTGCAAATTGTACAAATTGTTACATTCAGTATTCTCGGTTCAGTAGCATCTTTTGCATTTCCTATAAAGCGAAAATATATGAAACATCTTTTAATAATAGGAGATAGTAAGAATCTAGATAGATATATTTGTATGTATTTTAAAAATTACACAGATTTTAATATTTTGAGATATCTTTTTGAAACAATTTTGAGGATGAATAATCAGAAGGTAGAATTTGTTCAAATCACAAAGAAAAAATGCTTTAAATGTTGAAAGAAAACATTTTTATTGGATTTTTTGAATCAATTTAAAGTTAGTAAAAACGATTTATGTATTCGATTAAATGTATATTTGATCAACAAAATATAAAACAATAATCGTTATTCTTATTTAAATTGTTTTTAACGATCCTAATCTACATTCTGTACGAATCAAAGTTTCTTGTAAGACAAACAATAATTATTATAATCACAGAATTCAAAACAATTCATCTTGCTTTCCAAGTTGTGTCGCAAAATACACAGGTTGGCTATGGTGCAATATAAATGTTTTATGTTCCGCTTTTTATGATGCCCAGGGCCTGAAAAAAGCATGCACTGTAAAAAATGACCAATGTTTCTTATTTTAGGAAAATATGCTATAACCACGAACGAAAATATAATAAATCTTCTGAGTTATCCGAAATTTCAAATAGCATGTTACATTGTCTTTTGAATCCCCAGAAACGAATACATTTTCAAAATTTAAAGAATAATTTATAAAAACAAATTATTTTTAGCTGCCCGAATTTTTCAGTAACGTTTCCGAAGGGTTTTTAAAGTGTATTAATTAGTGTCCTCAGGCTGGAATACCTGTTTTTCGAATGTTATCCATTCTCAAGTACACGTTTTCAGCCGCATAAGTTAATTTATTCATGAAAGAGTAAAGAACTTTATGTATTTTAATGTTATTGTTAACGCTGTTAATTTTGCATGTTTGTCTGTTAAACATTTTTTTTAGCATGAAAATGTTTACTTCAGAATTGATAGCATTCGAAAAACAGGTATTCCGGGCTGAGAACACTAATTAATACACTATAAAATCCCTTCGGAAACGTTTCTGAAAAATTCGGGCAGCTAAAAATAATTTGTTTTTATAAATTATTCTTTAAATTTTGAAAATGTATTCGTTTCTGGGGATTCAAAAGACAACGTAACATGCTATTTGAAATTTCGGATAACTCAGAAGATTATATTATATTTTCGTTCGTGGTTATAGCATATTTTCATAAAATAAGAAACATTGGTCATTTTTTACAGTGTGGGCCATCTGAGCAGTAATACTGGTGCTCCTTGTTTTGTATTCACAAATTTGGTATGTAATTTTTGTAAAACTGACATTTCATATGTATTTTGACCTTGTACTGATTATAAACAATATTTTATATTTTAGAGACTGATAAGATTTAAAAACAAAAAATATATTTATCTAAATATGTATTTGTATATTCATATCTGTATTAGAAAGCATCGAAAGTGTTTAATGTTTTATGACAGCATAGGAATGGGCCTCTAATAAATACCAGGCCCTCGAGTTGTCTTTGTCTTGATTAGGCCTCGATATTTCCTGCTTATTCATAATGAATATCTAATTCTAAACATCTGTATTGAACATAGTGCAGAATTTGAAAATTTGTTTTAATATGAATGTATTATTATACTGATGATATAATACTTAAAACTTTTAATAAAATCATCTATTTATTTTTCTGTTTAGACGGCGATGGTCTTATTAAAATTGCACGAAAAGGAGAAATTATGATAAACTAATTAATTTGATAACACGTGTAAGCGATGCAGTTTATTTCGTTAATGTTCTTTATGTTATATGTATTCAGAAAGAATAATTATAAATATTTTATGGATATATTTCTAATAAAGAATAAATACAAGTTATTGAGTGATTTTCTCTTCAAACTTATTATTGATGCTATTACGGAAAACAAGTAATAAAATAAAACTTATTATTTTTTTACAGCAGTGCAAAAAAACTAAATCGTGAATAAGCAATTTAAAAAAATTAAAATTCGTAATGATAATCAGCAGGAAAATATTGAAATAGAATTACAATTAAAGTTTTAACTTACTGTTTCAAATAAATTATCTTTAGAAGAGAGTAGAGAAACGCACGTTCCTTATTTAGATTAGAACTTTTGACCAAAGCTATGGCAATTTTTTATTTTTTAAAGAATGCTTAATCTTATATTGCTATTTTCATCTATTCAACAAAAGCGATCAATTCAAATTTTGCATTTATTTTTTTCAAAAGCACGGTGGTGATAATTCATCCTTATCTAATAAACATGTAACAATTTAACAATAGAACGTATTGTTAAAAATACTCTTATCGGACCTCATATCGAACTTGTTATTGCGGAAAAAAATAATTTTAGAATTTTCTTTAATTATAGACCAGATATTAGTACGGAGAATATAAGAAACTTACCTTGGAAACAAAACTTATTGCTAAAAATTTAACCGGAAAATTCTAAAAACGTGGTTGTAATACCATAATCAAGTGAGGTTAACCTGAGACGAAAGTATATAGGATTGGCAAGCCAATGTCTAGAGAATATGGGAAAGCATATGTGGGAGCCTTACAATTAGTGGAAACGTGATTCATTTGCCTGCGAGATTATAGACTTCTCTTTGAGTCCCAACTAAACTTTGTTGTCTATTTATCTATCTATATTATGTATATCTAATTATAAATTATTATAGTTATATACAGTATTATAGTTATTATAATACATATTTATATATTAGACTGTGTATCTATATTTATCTAAAATCACAAATTTATCTCAAATTCTCAACAAAACTTACTTGTTACAATAATTTAAAGTAACGTGTATAGTAATATATTAAATGCAAAGCTATAGAGAAAGTGGCAACGTTATTGCAATTAGCAATTGATTGCCGAGTTTAATATTTGGCGAGTAAATAAAATAATATTAAATGTTTAAAATGTATTATAATTTTTAATGAAAAGCTATTTTCGCCTCTGTTCTGTATACGCCTTAGGTCTGGCATCCAGGCAGAGTGTCCGCTGTATGTTCTGTAATTTGTTTAAGTTTGGTTGGATATCCTGGTTATATTAAATTAATTTTGGGATTTTATTATTATAATTATTTGGGCTATGGTTACTGCGCCCTGAGTTTTTAATATTCCTCAGATAACAGTGCGTTTATTTTAAGAAAATTTGAATGTTTATTTAAATATCTCTCATAACTCTACAGAATATAAAAATATTTTTAACAACAATAGCCAAAATTTTCATGAATTTCTAAACAAGTTCGATTCGAATTCACAAGCCCATAATTATGATCAAGATGGCACTGAAAGTCTTATTCACATTCTGTAAAAATAAATCATTGTTTCTTGTCGAAATGTATTTTTCTCACGTAAAACTACGGTATTGCTGTTTCATATTTTATCACTGTAGAATGCATCTCTATACGTTTAGGAAGGGTTGAATAGAATAGCAAAACCTCTATCGCAGAATTTTAAATTGGCCTTCAAATTTACATTCATCTCTTCTCCTGAAACTGCAAATTGTACAAATTGTCACATTCAGTATTCTCGTTCAGTAGCACCTTTTGCATTTCCTATAAAGCGAAAATATATGAAACATCTTTTTATAATATGAGATAGTAAGAAGCTAGATAGATATATCTGTATATATTTTAAAAATTACTCAGATTATAATATTTTGAGATATCTTTTCTGAAAATATTTTGATGCTGAATAATCAGAAGTTAGAATTTGTCCAGATCACAAAGAAAAAATTGTTTCAAATCTTGAAAGAAAACCTTTTTATTGGTGCTTGCTTTGAATAAATTTAATGTTAGTAAGTAGTTAGTGTTCTGTGATAGATGTAAAGTGTTTTAGTGTATATTTTAATACACATCACAATTACATCTAACACAGAGGAAATTCAATGTTAGATGTAAGGAGCATATTGCAGATATTAAGTATGGGAGAGGGAATACTGCCTTATCAAGATTAAATAATAGAGAGAGCATCACCATCCTATTTAATGAAGCTAAATTAATTTATAGTTCCAGCTTTTATTTACAACTTTTTGTGAGGGAATCTATTGAAATTTATTTAAGGAGCTCGAAAGTATGTAATGATACGTTGCCATTTAATATTCCGAAGATTTGGGTTGAATGTTTGAATAATAGTGGAATGCGGTCTGTAGATGGATCTAAGAGTGGTGTTAAAATTAAAAGTATAGAGGGCGTTGTACCTTCTTTCACATAGTGACTGTTCAGACTCTCTGGTTGTTATGTACATTGTATTTGTGGTTTGTGTATATTCTGATGACGATTTGATAAACAAATTGAAACATGTAAATTTTAAATTTTAACATCTTTATTGTTTATATTGATATGTTGACGTGTTTTAAGCAAAATAAAAAAGTGTTTTAGTGTATTATTTTAAAAGTTAATTCTAATGGACGTATTTTGACTCTCCACTTTATTTGAAATATAATAACATTTGAGTTGGTAAGAACGATTTATATATTCGGTTAAATGTGTATTTGATCAACAAAATATAAAACAATGTCGGTATTTTTATTTAAATTGTTTCTAACGATCCTAATCTACATTCTGTACGAATCAAAGTTTCTTTTAAGACAAACATTAATTATTTTAATCACAGAATTCAAAACAATTCATCTTGCTTTCCAAGTTGTGTCACAAAATACACAGGTTGGCTATGGTGCAATATAAATGTTTTATGTTCCACTTTCTATGATGCCCAGGGCCTGAAAAAAGCATGGGCCATTTGAGCAGTAATACTGGTGCCCCTTGATTTTGTATTCACAAATTTGGTATGTAATTTTTGTAAATCTGATATTGTATATGTATTTTGACCTTGTACTGATTATAAACCATATTTTATATTTTAGAGACTGATAAGATTTAAAAACAAAAAATATATTTATCTAAATATGTATTTGTATATTCATATCTGTATTAGAAAGCATCGAAAGTGTTTAATGTTTTATGACAGCATAGGAATGGGCCTCTAATAAATACCAGGCCCTGAAGTTGTCTTTGTCTTGATTACGCCTCGATATTTCCTGCTTATTCATAATGAAAATCTAATTCTAAACAACTCTATTAAACATAGTGCAGAATTTGAAAATTTGCTTTAATAGGAATGTTTTAATATATTGATGATATTATACTTAAAAGTTTTAATAAAATCATCTATTTGTTTAGACGACTATGGTCTTATTAAAATTGCACGAAAAGGAAAAATTATGATAAACTAATTAATTCTATAACACGTATAAGTGATGCATTTTATTTCGTTAATGTTCTTTATATTACATGTATTCAGAAAGAATAATTATAAATATTTTATGGATATATATTTCTAATGATAGATGAATCATATATTCTAATACGAGCAAATCTTGTGGGTGGTTATATATATATATATATATATATATATATATATATATATATATATATATATATATATATATATATGCAAAAATTATCTTAAAAACGGCTCTAACGATTTTGACGAAATTTCGTATCCTACCGTTTTGGGGCACCAGAAAACCATTGGGCTAGGTCACATGCTCGAGAAAATTCGATTAGTGGGTCATTTTGGGTCATGATCTAGCTAATTGTATCTAAAAAACGGTTCAAACGATTTTGACGAAATTTTGTATCCGACCATTTTCGGGCATGAGAAGTCAATTGGGCTGGGTCACATGTTCGAGAACTTTCGATTAGTGGGTCATTTTTGGGTCAACGCGGGTCAAATTAATTTTATCTAAAAAACGGCTCTAACGATTTTGATTAAATTTTGTGTCCTACGAGTTTCGAGCACGATAAAAGCATTGGGCTAGGTCGCATGTCCGAGAAAATTCGATTAGTGGGTCATTTCTGGGTCATTGTGGGTCAAGATCTAAAAAGCGGCTCAATTTACACTAAATTTTGCATCCAATGTTTTTCGGGCACGAGAAGACTGTTGGGCTAGGTCACATGTTCGAGAAAATTCAATTAGTGGGTCATTTTGGGTCATTTTGGGTCATGGTCAAGCTAATTGTATCTAAAAAACGGTTCAAACGATTTTGACGAAATTTTGTATCCGACCATTTTCGGACATGAGAAGTCAATTGGGCTGAGTCACATGTTCGAGAACTTTCGATTAGTGGGTCATTTTTGGGTCAACGCGGGTCAAATTAATTTTATCTAAAGAACGGCTCTAACGATTTTGATTAAATTTTGTGTCCTACGAGTTTCGAGCACGATAAAAGCATTGGGCTAGGTCGCATGTACGATAAAATTCGATTAGTGGGTCATTTCTGGGTCATTGTGGGTCAAGATCTAAAAAGCGGCTCAATTTACACTAAATTTTGCATCCAATGGTTTCCGGGCACGAGAAGACTGTTGGGCTAGGTCACATGTTCGAGAAAATTCAATTAGTGGGTCATTTTGGTCATGTGTCATGATATTTGAATTCAAATTTAATTTTGACCGAGCATAGCTCGGTCTTCCCTGTTAGTACAAGTTATTGAGTGATTTTCTTTTTAAACTTATTATTGATGCCATTACGGAAAACAAGTAATAAAATAACACTTATTATTTATTTACAGCCGTGCAAAAAAATTAAATAGGGAATAAGCAAAAATGTTTGCATTTGTGAAATATTGGATAAAGGAATATATGTAAATCTATATATGTAAATCTCTTCTTACAAAGTGAAAGGTATTTTAATGCAAAATAATGGTCTAATATTATTAAGACACACATACACGTTTACAAATTAGGAGTAATTATTTCTTTTAATCTATAAAATAACCCCCATCACCCTCATCGTCATTATATGAAACTTTTTTCTACTAAACATGATATTACTTTCGTTAGTAAAAGCATTAAATGAGTACATTTTCATATTCTATTAATGATAAAAATATAAGTATGATATTATGAACGATGCAAAAAATATATATCACATACTTGTTCAACCGTGGTTTAATGAAAAGCAGTAGTTTTCAACTAAATAATAACTGCTAAAATGTATTTTAAACTTTCGCTCTTATTTAAAACTGCGACTTATCAATATTAATGCAAATTTACTTGGAACAATAGCTTTTAGCCATACTTACTACATATGTGATACCCAATAAAGGTTTTCATTAATTTTACTAAACAAGGCTTTCTTCCGAAGGGTTCGGCGATTGTTAATTATACGAGCCTTGTTCCAGAAGGATATTCCCGGAAACACAGGTATGCAGTTCCATTTATTTGATATGCAGTTTGATGGACACTTTAATTAACAGCGCAGGCGACAATAAATTTAGAGGACGGAAGTTATTTCATTACGAGGTTTCACGAGGTCCAAGTAATTTTAAATGGAACAAGACTGGTTATCGCATTATTTGGGAAAAATATTTGCAATGCATTTTTACAATTTCTAGTATATAGAAGAATACTTTATTATAGAAATTCTTTAACTTTGAAAAAACTCTATTTATCTGAGACGTTTTTGGATGAATTATATTCTAAAAAAATATATATATCTTTTATCATTTCTAAACGTGAATACAATTGTTTCCGAACTCAAAAAATAATTATAATCCGTTTACAGTCAAATTGATCAAATTGTATTAACATTATGGCGATTCCACTGTTACGTGTGTGAGTTATAGAGAGTATCTTTTTGCAAATTGAGACAAATTTGGAAGTGAAATTATTTAGATAACGTTTTACTTTTTTTATTGCTATTACAGGATACACACAGAATCATTTTTGTAGTGACACCTTTAGTCTAAAGTAATAACAATTTAAAAAAAAAAATAGTAAAGTCATTATTACGTGTGTGACTCAGAAAAATCACACACTTAACAACGACTTTACTATTTAAAAAGAAAAATTGTTATTACTTCAGACTATAGGTGTCTCTACAAAAATGATTCTACGAGTACTGTAATAGCAATAAAAAAAAAATGCCTGACGTCTCGGTCTACAGGCACAGGTAGATTTCGAAGACGCAGACCGTGGGGCACCCGTTTATTGGGAATTGCAGAAGAAAGACCTATTTGCCATGATGCGGCAGTTGGGACTACCCACTTCGAAATATACCTCTGCCTGTAAGCAGGGGCAGCAGGGATTTTTTAGTTTTGAATTTTTTTTACCGTAAGAGTTAGTCCTATAAAAAACTTGTCAATATAAAAATTGTAGATACTATTAAGAAGATTTATAATAAATTTAAGCGAATTTGATATCTTGGGAATTGACGAAGTTATGAATTTTTTTCTTCTGAAACTCCTATTCCCCCCCCCCCTCCTTGGGGGCATTTTTAAGGAAATCAAAAATCTGTCATACATAAATTTTTGGCCCTTTTCCTAGAAGTAATAATAACTTTAATCGGATCGGATTCGATATGTATAAAAATTAAGAAGTTATGGATTTTTTCTGTTTTCACGTCTGCTTGTAGGCGCAGCAAACAGAGATTTTTTTTTGTTTTTAATTTTTTTTTTGCCGTAAGAGTTGGTCCTATAAAAAACTTGTCAATATAAAAGTTGTAGATAATTTTAAGGAAATTTATAACAAATTTAAGCGGATTTGATATCTTGAGAATTGACGAAGTTATGAATTTTTTTCTTCTAAAACCCCCCTTTTTGCCCCTCCTTGGGGCCATTTTTAATGATATAAAAAATCTGTCATATATAACTTTTCGGCTCTTTTCCTAGAAGTAATAATAACTTTAAACGGATTCGATACGTATCATAATTAAGAAATTATGGATTTTTTTCTGTTCACAAAAAGCCCCACCCATTTGCCCCCCTTGGTTCGATTTTGCCCATTAACAAACTTGACCGAGGATTTTATGCCCCTTGATTTTATGTGTCAGTTTGGAAGAGATTTGTGCAGAATTGTTGCAGTTATCGTGTCCATAAAAAAGTGACATAGATAGATAGATAGATAGATAGATAAAGTTTTGAAATGGGGGTGGTTTTGGGTTCTGGGAGTCATGATCGGCGTAGATCTGCAAAAATGTTTCAAAAATTCCAACTTAGGGGAGAATGTAATAGGTAGTATTTCTTACGAAATCTATCTAAAAGTAAAACGTTATCTAAATAATTTCACTTCCAAATTTGTCTCAGTTTGAAAAAAAAACAAAAAAAAAAACACTCTCTAAAAGTCACACACGTAACGGTGGAATCGCCTTTTAGTTTTCATGAACTATTTTGCAATGTCCTTCAAGAGTTAAGATACAAATAGTTTTTTGTATGGAATTTTCAAACAAATCAATATAAAAACAAAAAATTTGGATATAATATCATTTAGTACTTTTACATACTTTTGTTACTATTCGTAATTTACAAATAAATAATTACAATTTTTCAAATAAATCCATGTTTGAGACAATGCATGAATGAAATTATTGTAAAAAATATTGAAAGAAATATAATTTAATAACGAATATGTCTCATGCTCAGAATCACATTGCAATATTGGACGATGACAAAGTATGTGCGGTCATTTAAAGAAATTAAATTCATAATTTCTGCACTATTTGACCCCCTCCCCCATGTGTTACACGGGCCCGCCAAAAAATCGCAAAAAAACGCGAAAAACTCTAAAATTGCATTAAAACTTCACTGCATTTATTCCGAATAATTTTTATTGAAAAGAGGATAAAATGTACTATGGGCTAGAAAATTGAAACCGGCTTCCTTTTTCTAATGTGAAAAATGTGTGTTAAATTTCGTGCATTAGTTCTTGAGATATGACTATCGCTAAAGTCGTGTAAATGCTGAAAAATGCAGCATAGCAGCGTTACCTGTTGGAAGATGTACACCAAAACGTAATTCGAATCTATTTATGTCAAGATTTAACAGAATCTGAAGTTTGGTGAAATTCTTTGCATTCGTTCTTGAGATATAGCTACCGTGAAATTCATGAAAAAAGTAGCTTAGCAGCGTAACCTGTCAGGCTATTTACACCAAAACGTAATCCTCGTTTATTTATTTCATGACCTAACAGAATCTGAAATTTGGTGAACTTCTGTTCATTAGTTATTGAGATATAGCTATCATGAAAATTGTGAAAAATGTAGCATAGCAGCGCCACCTATTGGGCGATTTACATAAAAAATAATCAGCACCAATTTATATCAGGGAATAAGTGAATCTAAGTTTTATTAAATTCCGTGCTCTAGTTCTTAAGATAGAGTGCCCACAAAGTTTTTAGCAAATACAGACAGACAGACACACAGACTCACAGACTCACAGACATTTTCAAAAATCAGTCAAATTGTGTTCAGGAATTCTAAAACCGGAAGTCGAAAATTTTCATGAATCCAATACTTTCTTCTTGTACAGATAGAAGAAAATAAAAATGCAATTCTAAAATGCCTGTGGTTATTTTTTGGTACATAACTCAAATCTTATGTGAAGAATTATTTAAAGAACATCATTTTCCATTTAAATATGTATATATATATACCATGATTATGCATTTCAGTTAAAATGCTTTGTAAGCAACTAAAACCATATTTGTAAATTGAAAAAGACTTTTCGTTGAATTTTAAATATTTGTCTTTGTAAAAATGTAGTTTTTATCTTTTTTTTTCGTTTACAAGCAGTTTTCGTAGATATAAAAACACAGAATTCTAAAAAAATATATATATATATCTCTGTAACATAAAAATGACATAGCGAATGAAAAACAGTAGTTTTTTATTTATTTATTCATGAAAATACATTTCGTTTTGAAAAACAAATGAAGAATCTGCAGATGTAACTGACGACGCATACATAGAAAAGTGGAAGAAAAAAAGGCAGAATTTTCCTTTTCAGCTTTCATCATCTCTTCATTTTAAATGCAATCTCAAATATGTGAAGAAATCCGTTACTCCTTTAATACTCCTTTAGCAATCCTTTCTCAAATGTACTATTTTTGTATTGAATTTGGGAGCAAATTAGAAAAGTATTTTTTATGAAGAAATGCTTTAATTTAAAGAAATATGAAAAATCGCACTGGGATGTGCAAATTCTTTAAAAAACAAACAAATGTATTTATTGTTTTCAATCTCCGGGAAAATGCTGTGACATTTATGATTTAAAGCCTCTAGATCGTAGACAAAAATATTACTGTAGCGTTTTTTGTTTTGTGAATGATGTAGAAGATTCTTTATTAGTTACAACTACATTTATCTGTTGAAAAAAAAAGATGTTATATCTATTGTATATGTTGGCAATCGTCGTATAAAAGTATGTATCTATAGTATAAGATGTGTGTAAGTATTTAAGATGTTTTCCACATGTACTCGGAAAACACATACCTTTTGGCACACCATTGGGCAAGAGTCGGTATTGACGGATACATGTTGCCATCAGCACAGTATTATCGGACAAGTGCCAGTAACATGTCAACAACTGATACTGTACATCAGAGATTTTCGAATACCGGTTACTGTTATCGGTCCCCGTACACGGCTGCCACTGGCGACTATTAGGTAGCTTTCTTTACAAAAAGCTACCTATTGCAGCCGTTCGGAGGAAAGCAATATTCACCGATCAGGACCCCAGACCCCTAAACCACCCTCCGTTCAAATGTTGATATATATATATACATATACATACATACATATATATATATATACATATAAATTATGATTGCACATGTTAATTAATACATATGTGGTATTCTGTTTGCACAATATCATTATTTATCTCTTTGTAGATTAAAGTAGAATGATATTAGAACTTGATATGTATTTTGAAATTCATAGATATTATAATTATATATATATATATATATATATTTCTGACTCTCTTATTTATGAACTGATTTGGATGGGCCTGAATATGTGCATAGGACATATCAAGCTCTCGACCGAGTTCGTTGGCCAGCTTCATTTGCCATCCAGTTTCCAAATGGCGGCCAGTTAAAAAATTTCATTTAAAGATCCAAAAAGATGTGAAAAAATTTTTAATTGAAAAGATTGTTTCCGTTACGTGTTAGAACGTAATACAAGGATTCTGGAACATTTTTTTTTTGAGACCGGCGACCAGGCCCCTACCTGCCAGGTTTCCCTAGCTTAAACGGGTTTAGTGCCTGGCACCGGGGCGCGCAGCGCCACTGAAGAGATGCCGCGCAGCGGCTGGCAGGACGGCTATGTGGAGGACTTAGTTTTGTTCCCATTTTGTTTTGCTGCTAATTGATGTTATTCTTTTTATATGGACCTGCGCGTTATGCGAGTTGGTCTCGTAATTTAGAGCCTTGATCAGGTGACGAGACCTTCACCTGATTAGGCACCCCCAGAGGTATAATTCACAGGGAACTTGGAGGACTTTACACCCACGACGGATTTTACATGCACCAGGTGCCATTAGCGTACATGATTAAAAAAAAAAACCTGTAAGGGAAAGGGGTTAATACATGTTTATTTAACTTTACATAAAAAATAGAAGAAAATGATTATTTTTACCTGTGTTGGATTGTTTTTTTTCCCTTACTTTTTTCTACTGTACTTTCCAGTTACCTGTTGTTTTTCTTTTGTTGCTTGATTTTTGTTGCACATTTAGGTTTATCTCGTTGCTTTTTGGTTTCTCGTGTGATGTAGTTGTTTCTCTTTTGTTGCATTTATTTTGGTTTCTCATTTGTTGCAGGTTTCTCATTGTGATTTGGGTTTCTCATATTTCGCTGTTGATTTTATACACTGTTGCATCACTGGTAACCGTTGAATTTGTTGTCATGAATGCGCTCTAGTGGCGATCAGTCCATATATACCTTATGGCTGTTTTCATGAACTCGATGAAGCTATTTGAGGACTTGGTGCGCTATGGGGTGGGGCATATTCCTTGGCCATTAGTCCGTTAATTAGTTATTAACTTCCACCCTCTTAGACGCTAAAAGAACGATTTTTTTTTCACAGGAAAGAGGTATACTTTACACTGCTATTTTTATTATATATACATATATACACATATACATATACATACATATATACATATATATACATACATATACACACACACACATATATATATATATATATATTTCTTTTTTTTTTCCTTTTCCTGAAAGATAAGATAAATTAGGCAGAGGTTATACACACTTTGAATATAGAAATATGGTGGCTGCTGGGACTTTTATGTTTTTTTTTTGTTGTTGTTGTTGTATTAGTCTATGTTTGTCTGTTTCATGTCGTCTACATTGTTCATTAGCCATCTGATCACTTCTCTACCTTTGTTTTGTACATGTTTGTTGTTTGCAAGTTGTCTGTGCCATAGTATTTCGTTATTAACTGTGATGGTGACCAGATGGTGTGGTTGTGTGAGTGGGCAGGACGTAAGGTAGTGTTTTATGGACCCTAATTCCCCGCATATGCATTCTGGAGAGCTAAATTTAGTAAATCTATGTAGGTATTGTGGGAATGCTCCATGTTCTGTGTAGATTTGGCTCAGTAATTTACAGCTTATAAGCCTTTTTGTGTCTACTTTTGGGAAGTATCCATGGGTTGTTCTACCCGTATCCCCGTAGTCCCACTCGAACTGCCATTGTTTTATTGTTAGCTCTTTTAATATACGCTTAAGGTTTGATATTGGTCTTTCTATGTGGTAGGGTCTATCATTATTTTTATTTTTAGCCGCTTTTTTTGCTAATTCGTCAGCATCCTCATTTCCTAGGATGCCAACGTGTGCCTTAACCCAATTAATTTTAAATTTGTTGTTTGATTTTCTTATTTTGTTTTGTATGTCTGCAATTAGTTTTACTGTGTTGAATGGTTTGCTGAGTGCTAATATTGCTGATAGGCAGTCCGAGTGAATGCTATAATCCATCCCTGTTTCGTTGCCCCATTCTGTTGCCTTTAGTATCGACAGTAGTTCGGCTTGGAAGACACTGTTATGTTTCCGCAATGGTGTTGACCACAGTTTAATTTTTTTGTCGCTTTTGTATGCTACGAAAGCCGATCCCGTAGCGCCTGATTCCAATTTTGAGCCGTCTGTATAAATTGTTATATCTGTTTCGTTGTAGCCTATCTTTGGTTCTGTTGTTTCTGCTGGGTGCGTTTCCCATATGTTTATTTTGTTATCGTAGTCTGTTCGTTGAATTGTATTACCGTATAATTTACATGTTTCTCTTAACCTTGTTATTGTTCCATATGTTGCTTCATATTTGACCTGCAGGTGTATTGGAATCAGGCCCGCCAGTACCTGAAGGGCTGCTGTTGGGGCAGTTTTGTATGCCTTGACTATGGTCAGCAGAAAATGTCTGTGGCAAGTGGTTAGGACCGCTTTGCTTCTGACATTTAATTTGTGTCCCCAGATTGGGGCTGCATATGTTAGCACTTTTTCTGCTACTGTTCGATACCAAATTTTTATTATGTCTGGTTTTATTCCCCAACCTCTTTTTGCCATTTGTCCCAGCATATTGAATGATTTGCGTACTTTGGTTGTTTGGTGTTGGCAATGTGGCAGCCAGTTTAGGTTACGGTGTATTATGACTCCTAGGTATTTGATTTGGTCTTTACCTTCTAGATCCTTGTCCTCTAATTTGATTCCCTCTATCTTTCCCGAGACTTGATCTGGGAGGTTGTGTAAGCGGGGTCTGTTTAGATACAGTAGTTCTGTTTTTTCCCTGTTTAGCGTAAGATTGTTGCTTTTTATCCAGTTGTTGAATTCTTCTATTATTTTATTTGCTAAGATTACCAGTTGCTCTTTAGTTTTAGCTTTGAGTATGAGGATGAAATCGTCAGCAAATGCTTGGATTCTAACCTTTTTACCCCAGTTCTTTTTTAAGGCTACATCTGCTATTAACAGCCAAAGTAGCGGGCCGAGACAACTTCCTTGCGGACAATCTTAAAAAATGGCTGAGATATTTCAGTTTGAAATTCTAGGGTGGCTGACATTTTGAAACAATCTTATTTCTGTTATGCTGTAACTCTCATGCTAAAATTCGCATTCAAATTCAGTATTAACGGAAACCGGTATTGAATTTCTTTAATCGGGTTCCAAGCACTTTAGCTTCGGGTGTTTCAGTAAAATGACTTGAATTTTTAAAAGCATGGACTATGAAAGCTACCTTTTCCTCCCGATACATTCCGTAAGGACTTTTTTAATTTCTATCCGCACCACTTTCTCAAAGCATTTTTTTATTTTTTATTTTTTACATACACTTTGACAACATGTGCAAGAGAAATATACTAAAAAAATTATTTTTTTTAAATAGTGGTGCGAATTGAAAATGAAAATAGTCGTTAGTGGTAGCCCTGCTTACGGCTAAATATCGGAATTTACTCGTATATTGGCAAATGATGCTGGACCGATATCTAATGTCTGATTGTGGTTCGATTAGACTTACCAACATCAGTCCGAAGTCAGAATATTTAATCTCAACCGACACTTGTTTTCATCGTTTGAGTGATGACGGAAATATTAAACATATATATTTAAAAATTAACATATATAATATTTTTTTTCTTCGAAGGTTCAGTGAAACAACATGAAATAAAAATTGATAATGAAGTGGAAAAAATGAGTTTTACACAAATTCCACATGTATAAATTTTATATAAATTGCACATTTACATAAATTCAATAATTTACATGAATTTAGAAGATGGATTGTTTATTTATTGTTACAACAAATTAACAAGCATGGGCGCTCGCTTCGAAGGGTGGGTGGGATGGTCATTGCCTCTTCCTAGATTTTCAAATTTAATTAAATTAGTTTTCAAATGATTTAAAATAATTGAACACTAATTCAAACTGAACTACATAAATTTCGTCAGGGAGTCTCTACTCCCCTACCACCAGATCCCCTCCCCCCCCCCCCCCCTGCGTGGTAGACAATTATGAGTTCCATTTCACAGAGGTTTCGACTCCTAATGAAAAAATATATTTCAATACTTATTTTTGAAAAAAGTGGACAGAAGTTTATTTTTCAATTTTAATATGTCCTTTTAGTTACAGTCTGTATGGTAAAATAGACCGGGGGAATGCCAACACCTTAACACATTTTTTATTTTGTAACTTTTACCATAAGGTTTTTGATATCCGTGATAGGATATAAAAATACCTTGACATTTTCCCCATCCATTGCGTAATATTCTTCTAATTAAATATAATGGAAATATTTTAGTTTCATTTTTTATGTGAATGTTACCAAGTAAGTATTTTCCCGGGTTTCGGGGTAATAACAACATGCCTACAGCGTAATGTTGGCATGGGTTAACTATTTGGAAGTAATAAGTCAAATCACGAATAAACTTCAGTTTCTTTATTCATACAAAATTATTCCAACAATTACACAATGTTTAGACGTAATAGGAACGACATTTTAATATGTAGGTCTAGGTTTATGCAAAAGCTTAAAAATAAGTTATGAGCCTACTTTTTTTTCAAGCAAGTATAAAAAAAACAGTGCTTAAAATTTTAAACACTAAACTACACTTAAATTAATACTAAACCATATGTAATCACATCATTTAATATAAATATAAAAATTATGTAAAAATTAAATTTTATTTTTTATTAATTCAAGTAAATAACATACGAGGCTAACGAAAAAGACAGGCTACCGCGGTGCATTCCACTTATATTTTTTTACAGACCGCTAGAGTGACGTGATGCTCGTTTCGTACACCTTCATTGGTGCATTCGAGCATCACGTGATTGCGGCGGTCTGTAAAAAAAGATACGCGTAAAGCACCGCGGTAGCCTTTCTTTTTCGTTAGCCTCGATAACATAGTTTGTGTTATCTAAAATTTGTCTAGTCCCTACTCCAAAAGTCACAAGTATAATTTTCAGATGTGTCGCTACCATCACTACAAGCAGTTCAATCCTCTACAGCCATTTTTTTATCTTTGTTAAAATTGTGTTTTATTTTCAAATTTTCATCTAATTCGTAGGCAAGTCTTCACAATTCAGTTAAAGTAATGCCATAGAATGTATCAAATAATTGCTTAAGGGGCCGCTTCACTGAAACTCCCCGATTGCAAAATTCCATTTTAACCTACGGGGGAAACTTAAAATTGCGATTATTCATTACCTAATATAATTATCAAAATACGGTTTGCACCATCAGAAAGTAGACGTCAGATGCCGACAATGTGCGTTTTTAAAAACTGTCTCCGTAAAATTTAAGTATTTTTAAGTAGATGATAAAATTTCATAAAGTGGAAATATCAAAGTTTATAGGGATTTTTTAAATACTCCGGAGGAGAATTGAAGATCAAATTTCCTCCTTATATAAATGGTAAAACTGGGGGAATTGGTCACAAATATCCATTGAAATCCATCACAAATTCAAAATAGAAAATAAAAAGACTGCGTTTGGAAAGAAGCGATCTGGGTTTTACAAGGTTTTTGTATTTAAGACTACTTTTTTTAATTAACTTTTCTTGTATCATGTAAAACTTGTATAGTGTGTAAAGAACTCGATTAAATTAAACTGTTTTCAATACTTTTTACTTTTGGTTACTTATGCTTATGGCATCTATTTGCCTGATGTTAATAAATTAATGAAAAAAGTGCGCGAATAAAAGTTGCATACTTGCATAGAATTCATTTTGAATACTTTTACTGTATATGCGATAAAATCATGATAATGTCTTCAGATCTTAAGATAAATTTAATGTTTTTTAAGAAAAATATTGCTTTCGTTGACAAAAGGTTAAAATAGAAAATGAAATTAAGTGTAAAGTCTGGACTGGGAAAAAGGCGAATAAAAATCGTAATACATTTTTGAAACATGAAATGTATTGTACACAAATCTAAAGGATATTAAACTAATTCAATCTTAAAGGATATATTCACTTGACACAATACATATCTGAGTTTGACGAAAATGTCTTGTTTTAAGTGCGCGTGCCTGTAAGTCAGGAAATTGTTTTTAAGTATTTTAATTATCGTTTAATAGCAGAATTCAGTAATATGCAGGGTGATTACAAATGAATATCCTAACTTTGAAGGACTTTATTAACAAATATATAGAAGATACACGCATTTGTGAAAAAGACAAAAAAGAAGATTGTGCAATTACTAATAGCAAAAATTTATAAATGTTCAATGTGACCACCAGCAGAAACACAAACGATATCTATTTTGTAGAGAATTTGTCCCACACGGTTTTCAGCATGTCAGGTGTTACAGTTGCAATAGCTGCAGTTATCCTCGTTTTCAGTTCAGCAGTGTCAGCTGGTAGAGGCGGAAAAAACACTTTATCTTTAATGTATCTCCAAATACAAAAATCGCACGGAGTTAAGTCCGGGCTTCGTGGGGACCACTGATAAAGAGCAGCATCGAAATCTGTTCTGCGGCATCCATCGTTGCGGCAATTGCTCGTTCAAAAACTCTCGTGCAGAAAGGTACCAATGGTGTGGTGCAACATCCTGTTGGATGAACTTGCAACGGAACATGCCGGTTCACTTTCAACCCACCGCTCGTTGCGTAATCTCTCGCCAAAAAAAATGAACCTTTACATTTATGAAACTTCATAACTTTTCACTCACTTCGATGTGTGAAATGGAACACTACCTTTTATTGTTCAGAAGGTCAAGATCCCTTCAAAGTTGGGATACTGATTTGTAATCCCCCTATATTTTATTTGCTTTTGGCTGAAGCATTTTTACTAGAGTATTTTGAATGTGCTAATAAACGAACTTTAAAAAATTGAAATCAGAAATTAAATGTGCACAGAAGTTTAATTATAAGTTCAAGTATACTGTAAGATAAAAACTGTTGAAAAACGAAAGTTTGAAGTTTAATTGCGTACTTATGATTTAAATAACATACATTAAATCATGAAATATAGCAATTGAACTGAGAATTTATTAGATACTTACTTTATGCTATTAAAAGATGTTAACTTTTAAAATTGATTGAATTTATTTAAATCAGATGTGGCAAAAGTTGTTGCATAGCGCATAGCTAATCTTTAATAAGGGTACTCTACTGGTAGAGTAAGTTAGGAGAATTTGCGTGTGACCGTGGATGTCCCTAATTCTAACATTTGTGAATGAATAAGACCTACTCTGTCATAACTCTAAGTTTCGAAATGTATATATGAATGCCACGGTTATTTCTTGCAATAGTATGTCAATCAGGTATTTGTGGCTGTGTAATTGCTATATATAAGTACGGTAGAGGATGGATCCGATGGATTTGGAATGCATTTCGCCGCTAAGGTGTACTTTCATTCTGGATTTAGAACGTCGAATTTTCCACATGTTGACTGCAAGCGGAGTTTTCTAATTAGCTGTTTTGGATATGTCTACTGCTGTGAGTTTTCACCATCGTGCTAAGAAGTTAACCTTAAAAGGGAACCACTGTTGGTGCAGTTCGCACCTAGCATTCAGACCTGGTGCATTTTATATTACGAAGTTTGAGAATCTATAAAATTTTTCTGTTAAAATAATATTTTTTAATTTTACAGCAGCATAACTTTCTGAAAATGCAGCCCTCGAGACCCCTTATCGGACTATTAACATAGGAGTTAAAAAAAAAAAAAAAAAAAAAAAAAAAAAAAAAAAAAAAAAAAACAGTTAAAAGTACAAATTAGTAAATAATAAGTATAAAATATTGAAAAATAATTAAAAAATCCTTCAAGAACCTACGAATTTGATTTTGAAAAAATACAACATTATAATTGCATGTTTGGCTGCGCGAAATTGCCTTTATTTGTTACTGTAGAATTTTTTTCGCCAACCATGATCATAGTTGTCTGCTGTGTGTTAGTAGTAGTTTGGATTCGTAGCACCATATTTGGCTACTTAACTCGCTTTTGGCGTAAAATTATCAATTAAAAATTCTATAATAAAAATCTAATAATAAAAAATTAAAAGTATAAAATATATATATAAAAAATTATTTTAACAGAGAAATTTTATCGGTTTTTTACCTTTTATGTATAGGGCTACAAAATTCACCAGGTCTCGATGCAAGGTGGGAACTGGATCAAAAGTGGTTTAATTGTTAGTATTATGAATAAAGCCTTATTGTAATCCACGAGATTCCATTTTCACAGTGATTGTAGTGATATTTTATAGTGAGTTAAAGTGACTTTCTTAGGTTCTTGCTGTACGAACAGTGAGGCCATTTTTGATTCAAATTAAGTGATTTGAATTTAGTAAGTCTTTTCGGAAAGGATTTTCCTCTTTTAATATTTAGTGAAATTGAGCTTATTCATGATCATCTGCATTAAATCTACCTGATCCACTGCTTAATCCCTTATTACTGCTTTAAATAAAGTGTTGTGCTTTTGTTAAATCTGTGTCATGGTCTCCTTTCAAGTGCACAATTAGCCCGGAAGTGTATGTGTCAAAGTAAGTTTGAAACGTGAATTTGGATTAAAAAATAAACATAAGAAAATGCTGGCTGTGACGATCATAATATTGTACGTTATTTAGAAAGTGTTTTAACTTTGCTGTTTTTAATTGATTCATTATTCATGTACAATTGACTTTAAAAAAAATTTTAAACCATCTTCGTGTGTTAATAAAATATGACCGTAAGACAGTTTTCTAATTATTTAAAAATTTTTTTTTTCAAAATTTAATTCCATTAAAAAAATTTCTAATCGAATAAAGCTATTTTCATAAACTCAGAAACTCATTTTGTTCGATTATGAATATTTTCTATTTGGAAAATGTAGAATTGTTTCAGATGTAAACAGTTTTCAAGGATATGAAAAAAGAACATTAAAAAAGGACGATTATACAGAAAGAGTAGCAGAAAGAGAACACGGTGAATGAAAAACAAATTTTTCTTTTATACATGACAACACATTTATATTTTTGAAAAAAAAAAGAGAGAGAAAGATGAATTTCCAGTTGTAACTAGCAACGCATACACAAATAAGTGAAAGAATAAATAAGGGAGAGCATTTCCATTTTCAGCTTAAATTATCACTTTATTTTAAATATAATCTCAAACATGTGAAGAAAATCGTTGAGTGCTCCTTTTGGAATTTCCTACAAATGTAAAATGTAATATTTATCATTAAATTCGAGAATAAATTAGAAATAACATTTTTTTCTGTATGATTTTGTAGAGAGAATCAACACCATGCTGTTTCTATAAACTGCTTATTTCTTTAAGTCGTCGAAAAAACGTATTTCCATTTGATGTATATAGCTGTTTATCTTTTTTTAGTTACTTTAAATGAAATTTTAAAAAAAAGAAAAAAAGAAATTACGTTGCATTACTTTCACGCAATGTTTTAATTTAAAAAAAAAATATGGTCTGGAATTTTAAAATTTTACAATATATATTTTCAAGTGATACTAAATTACTTTAGTTGAAACGATTTACGATTTTGAACCTTTTACGTCACATATGTCTTACTTTCATCTTTTAAAATAAAAAACAGCATTATTTGTTTCTGTGTTCTATCTTGACTTTTCTGTTATCCACCTTAAAATTAAAATCTTATTTTTTAATTTCACATCAGCAAAATAAAATCATAAAATTTCAAACATTGTTAATGATAATTTCTGAACAGATATTTGAAAAGTATTTTTGAATTACATGTTTGGAACTTGTAAACTATAATCCAATTTTAAGTATAATTTCCAATTCAGCTATATATATATATCATTCTTTGCTTTTCAAATGTGTTTTCATTTTTAAATCTATGTATGTAGCATTTTTAACGAATGACTAACAGATAACGTGGTTTCTGAAAGCTAAAATGTTGATGTTGGGATATGTTTTACTGCAATTTCTCTTTTTGTCTAAAAATTCATTTTTAAATATGTTTTTGTATTTTAATAATACTCACTATTAATTATTTTTGCACATATCATGTTCAGGTACTCAATATTTGTCCATTTTTATTCAATTATCTTTAATTTTCATTTGGTAATAGATTGGGCAATTTGGGTTAATAAATTAAGCTCATGGCTATTAACTCAAGCAAAAATCAATTACATTTTACTTATATTAGTGTAAAAGCTCTTGTAAAAGTGTTCCACTATATAAGTTGCGAAATGAACTTGTAATAATTTTCTCTTTGTGCATATTGGATTTTTTCTCTACATATCTTTAAGTATTTTTCCCCACTTATTTTAATTTTGAGAATCTTAAATTTTTGGATACATTTATGTATTGTATTGTAATTATCGGTTTATCTATTGGCGATTATTTATGTGGTTTAATGGGTATTATTTTACAAAAGTTTTATTATATATCTACCCTATATATATAAAATCCTAATGAAACGAATTTGTGAAACGATTTTATGAAACGAATTTATGAAACGATTTTATGAAACGACTGATTAAACGACTGATTATGTTTCAGGGCTATTTTTAATAAAATATTAAACGCTTGATGGTGAAATTAATACCAATTGTCCATAAAAATCCGCGGATGTCAAAACTGGTAATAGAATTTTGAAATTGGAATTAGTTTTCGAGATATTAATTTTTTTCTAATTTTAATGACATTTCTGTAATGATGGCAACTAATTACTCAGTTTTTTTGTGACAAAAAAGGGAAAAAAATAAAAAAGGATCCCGATAGGGATTATTGATTTATTTTTATTCGTCATTTTCAAATTGAAATTGAATTTATCTTTTATTTCAATCGATAATGAAGACAAGATTGTGATTAAACTATGTTTTTCAGGAAAATTTGAAAAAAAAAAATCATATTTCTATCGTCAAGATTCAATCGTCTGTCAGCATTTAATTTAATTTATAAACTGAAAATATTTTGAATAAATTCGTCCAAATGACGTCATTTATGTAAATACGTCATTTATGTTTATACAATTTATATATATATAAACTAATTCGGCGATTTCACGTGTGACTGACATTTGTTATAGAAATTAGGGCACAGATGTCATATACGCACCACATTGGCGCGATTTTTCTCCCCCCCCCCCCCCCCCCGCCAATATGGCGAAACCTTAGTTTTTGAATATTATTTACAAATAGCTTGCAATAATAGCACGTGATTTTTTATTTCAATATAAAAATAAAATAACGTTATATTCAAAACGTTATAACGTTAATATCATTATAACGTTAATATTCAAAAACAAAGTTTTCGCCAAATTGGTGAGGGGAAAAAATCGCGCCAATGTGGTGCGTATACGACATCTGTGCCGAAATTAGTTATTGAAAATGCTTTTCATCTTTATTCATGACAGACATAATTCCCAAAAGCTAGGAAAACTCTTCAAACTCAATATTCTGTAAATCAAAATGAATCTATAATCTAATAATATCCAAACATGTTCATTGAGACATAATACTAATCGAATTATCTTTTTGATACGATACTTAAATCTTCCAAATTTATCAATTATGTAAATAAAATTTCCCCTGAATACTGATGCGGATTAGTTTGTCAGTTTTGCTTCACAAATAAATCAAATTATGAAGCGCATTTTCGACTGAAAAAGACTGTTATATTGTTACAAAGTAATATATCTTCGTTACTGCACATTATAAAATACTTTTGTAAGTGGAAAAATAATATCATGATTTATCTAATTATTTATTTTCTAATATTTATAAAATAATTAACAAAATGCGGTGATACACATACTAGGGTCAGAAATGTTTTCCAGCTGGATTGACGTGCCAAGTTTGATATTATTTTTTAATTCTGTAGGTTTTGACATGTAGATTTCAAATATCTTAGGTGCCATTTTTTTCTTACACATTTTTGAGGTGAGTTTCACCATGGCGTCCAAGATGGCTGCCATTTATTGACTTCTTTAATATTTGTGGCATATTATTGACCAGTATATCAAATTATATGTTTTTGAGGTCAAGAAATACAAATCTACAATCAAAATGAACGTAAATTGAGTTATTAATTATTTATTTATAAATTTATTCACAAACTTACTAATATTGCTTGATTTCTCTTTTGTTGCAGATATGAAACCTATGTGTTCCCTGGAAGATACTTAC
This sequence comes from Maratus michaelseni, assembly GCA_963931845.1. NCBI lineage: Eukaryota > Metazoa > Arthropoda > Arachnida > Araneae > Salticidae > Maratus > Maratus michaelseni. Next base: position 313,185,108 of record OZ007589.1, on the reverse strand, counting down.
TCATACTAGTGACTGTGTTAAAATTTGCCAATACAAATGAATTGTTTAGTGTGCTTGAAAGATGGACAATTATGTCAAAAATCTCGAATAGACAACTTGGAAAAACTGAGAGAATACACTACAAAGTGAACAAAATTTGGTGAGTAAAAGTTAGCTCCACTCTGTAAACGAATAAGTAAATTCTCAGCAGATGAGTACTTTTTGTTCCGATATCATAGTTCCTGCTACAAAAAAAAATCGTACATGTTCAAAAACCGATTTCAGGAATTTTCACCCATGCCAGCAAAAAAGGGTCCAACAACTCCTTCAACGTCCTCATCGGATATGGGTGATGGTTGTGAAATTGCTAAATCTATATGAAACCGTTGAACGTGTTAAAGAGAAGTTCTGTATATTTCAATGCACAACATCGAACGAGGGTGAATTATTTTAAGTTTCTGCCAAAAATATGAGAAAAGCATTCGGGCAGCGCTATCAATGATAAATGAGCCACTTGGTTGCAGGGATTTGGATATCATATATCAATCGTGACCAAAAAGGCAACTAGAATTCGAAGAATTTGTAAGAGATAGACTACAGAGTGAACCTATTAAACTGTCAGTTTGGCACCCATTAAAAAATGAAATAAAAAATATTCAGTACTTGCAACAAGAAGACTGTATTTAGGATTGGTGATAAATTGGTTAAAATTCGAGAAGATAGGCAACTTCTTGCTCGTTCTCTTATTGTTATGGAGTTCAGACCTCAAACGTCTACAAACCTAAAAGATACAATTGGAAACTATGAGATTTCTGTAATATCAAGATAATTATTTTCTTGTGATGGATATCTTCATATTCCATCTGACAAAAGTTCATTTATAGCAGAAATAGAACAGTATAATTCTTCTCCCATACTTGAATCATTAGAGTCCTTGATGACGTCTCCGATAGAAAAAGTGTATATTATAGATGAACCTCTGTCACCACAATGAAACAAAATCACAACTGACCGAGTGTCTCGGGAATCAATAACTACAGGTTTTTACTGCTAGTGAGAAAATTTTTTTGTTGCTTTTCGCACTAAGGCATTCAGTAACCTCATGAATAGTTTCGATTAAGGTTTAAGTGATCATACACATGAAGAAGCTGACACCATTATACCTATTCATGTACTTGATATAAGTAGTGAACCATCATGATATTTATGAGATTGATGAGTTTTCGCAAGATACCGACATTTCCATATTGTTGATTGACTTGGTTTCAAGTCACCTAGTAAACAATGAAATTAATTTCGTTACAGGTCGAGGCAACAAACACAGAAAAATTAATATTAATGAAATGTGTCGAGCAATAGATGTTCATAAAAGTAAAGGTCTACTACGTTTACATTCACATACTGGTGGAGACTGGAGAGGAAAAATTTGTAGGCATTTCAAAAGAAAAGTGGATAAAAGTGTACCTCAATCTTCAGAGTGAGGATGATATTATAACAGCTTTTCATGAACTTGTGGAACCTATTATTGATTCATTATCAAATTTATCTTTGTTTGAAAAATTCACCAACTTGGCTTATTTGAAAGATGGTAATTTTTCAAGCATTCCAGAGTTAAGATGTATTTTAAGAGACTCCAGACTTAAGAGACTTTTCAGAACTAAAAGTTTCGCGGCGGAGAAGTTACCACCAACATTTGGAGCACTGAAGCCACATATTCTACGATCCAACTTAATTTGCACAAATGGAAAGGGCTACAAAAACCCTCTACCAACAATACCCCCCACTTATTGCTAATGGTTGGCAAATAAATGGCGAAGGAGCAATTTCTCTAGTCAAATGCCCGGAGTTACCTGCGTCCAAAGGAGTTATTGAACTTGTAAAAGGTGTGTGTAAGGGAACGTGTACAGTTGGGAAATGTTCTTGCTTAAATAATTCTCTGGTTTGTACTGCCCTTTACAAATGCAGTGACTGTAACAATACAAAGGACTATCAATATAACCACATCGACAGTAGTGATTCACAAGAGGATATGTAACATCCTGGTACCGTATATACATATAAATGCTGCTTTTAATAATTCTGTTCAACATCTTCAATTATTTATGTTATTTCATTTAAATATTTTGTTTGTGTGTAATTGGTTAATAAAACACTAATATATATAATGTCTTTCATATTTATTGTGCTTTATTTACATTTTATCACTTAAAACACTTGAAAAACTCAATTTACTCCTATTTTGATTGTAGATTTGTATTTCTTGACCCAAAGACATATACTTTGACATACTGGTCAATAATATGCCACAAATATTAAAGAAGTCAGTAAATGGCAGCCATCTTGGACGCCATGTTGAAGATCATCTCAAAAATGTGTAAGAAAAAAATGGCACCTATAATATCTGTAATCTACCTGTCAAAACAATACGGAATAAAAAAATAATATCAAACTTGGCACGTCAATCCAGCTGTAGCCATATTTTATTACATTTCAAACCCTACTAACAGGTACATAACATACATACAGATACACGTCTCTCTCTCTCTCTCTCTCTCTCTCTCTCTCTCTCTCTCTCTCTCTCTCCCTCCCTCCCTCTCTCTCTCACAATATATATCTCAAGTAGTTAATTGTCTGGTTAGAGATATTTCGTAATATGTTAGAATATATACATACGTACATATATATAGGTGCTATTTCTATTCATAATCAAGAAATACAAGATGCAGCAGCTTCTGGCATATTAACTGACTTATTTCTTTATTTCTGTGAAAGAAATTTCATTGTAGATAATATTTTACTCTGTAGATATATAGTTGATATAATTATTTCCCCCTCAAAAATGAGAATCAATTCATACCACTTCCTGTAGGTTGTTCTCATAATCTAGAACTTAGTGCTACCAATTTGTCTAATTCTATTATTAATGTATGGATATTCATATAACTATTCAACCTAATAAAACTTTCAAATTCAATATTTTATGATAAAACTAGCTGACCCTCCCGGCGTTGTCCGAGTCCGTGTAATAAACTCAAATCTTTAAAAAAACGAAATTCTGGCCAACGTTTCCGATGGCTTCGACACCGTATACCGGGCACGCTCGCACGCTCCGGAAAATCTTTTATTTTCCCTTCCACCGCCAGGGGAGCAACCTCTTTCGGAAAGAACCTCTGAGACAGGTTAAAGTTGCCTACGGTACTGTATAGTAGGCGTGCGACAAAATCGAGCTGGTTTCGAGAAGATGGGAACATTATCAGACTAGTTATTGAAATAAGGCACAGTTAGAGAAAATCATGAGTGAGGTGCCGGGTGAAGGGGATGTTCAAGTGTCCTTCAGAAAATGACTAATAAGGAGGACTACGATGCATCTTTAAAAATTCGTTCGTTTGCTTAAGCTAGGAACTTAATTACAAATTTGTCTTAAACTATTATTCAGAAATAGTGGTAACCGCTACTCATAAATTTACTTTAATGTTATAGAAGGTGGCTATTAAGTTAATTATAATGTTTGGAATCAATTGCGTTGAAATCGGAAAGATAGTTGCGGAGATACGGAAACGGGGTATAGTTGGAGAAAACACTTTGAAGGAGGGGCCGGGGAGAGGGGATGTTCAAGTTCCCTTCAGCAAATAACTAATTAGGAGGAACACTATGCATCTTTAAAAATTCGTTCGTTTGATTAAGCTAGAAACTTAATTACAAATTTGGCTTAAACTATTATTCGGAAATAGTGGTAGCTTCTACTCATAAATTTAGTTTAATGTTATAAAGGGTGTCTATTAAGTTAATTATAATGTTTGGAATCACTTGCGTTCAAATCGGAAAGATAATTGCTGAGATATGAAAATGGGGCATAGTTAGGTAAAAAACCTTGAAGGAGGGGTCGGGGGGGAGAGGGGATGTTCAAGTGCCGTTCAGCAAATGACTAATTAGGAGGACCACTATGCATCTTTAAAAATTCGTTTGTTTGGTTAAGCTAGAAACTTAATTAGAAATTTGGCTTAAACTATTATTCAGAAATAGTGGTAACCGCTACTCATAAATTTAGTTTAATGTTATAAAGGATGACTATTAAGTTAATTATAATGTTTGCAATCACTTGCGTTGAAATCGGAAAGATAGTTGCTGAGATATGGAAACGAGGAATAGTTAGACAAAACTTTGAAGGAGGGCGCCGAAGGGGGGGGGGGGTGGCGGCGAATGTTCAAGTGACCTTCAGTAAATAACTAATTAGGAGGATCACTATACATCTTTAAAGATTGATTCATTTGGTTAAGCTAGGAACTTAATTTGAAATTCGGCTTAGGCCATACTGGTAATTGCTTTTTAGAAATACACCTTGAAGCAATGAATGCCGATTTTGACGATAATTTAGTAAAAATGGAACTAAATGGAGAAGTTCGGAACATTATTACTGAGATATTACTGAGAAACTGAGATTTAAAATAGCGGTATTCTGTATGTAAAACAACAATTAAACGCTATGGGTGAAGCTAAAAATGTTAAAATTGTTAAATGTAATTAGACCCCTACCCCTCGCCATTCACGCAAATATACAACAAATAATCTGTTAAATAAAGTTTTCTGTATTAATAGTCTCTATAATAATAATATATGTCCTGTTTTAAAAAAACCTTAAACCCAGATAATTATAATGAAGAAAAACTTGCCTGGAAATGTCTTAAACAGGTGGCGTTTGTGTAATTTGCCGTGAGTAGATGGCGCTACATTAGCTTGGCTATATGTAGGTAACTGCAATCCATGTTGGCACTATTTCGTTATAAGTCCTTATCTATGCATCGTTACTCTGATTTATTTAATGTGTTCTGAGAAAATATTGTACACAACCAACCAACCGAAGAAAAAAAGCGTATTTTTAATGAGAGTTAATAGCACAAATAAAGTACATATGAAAATGGCATACGGGAGGTTCTAAAGCTCCATCATCAGTGCCAAGTTTAAAACAGATGTAATTGCTTAGACCATGTCAATAAGCTAGCGTCACCGCTCGCATCCAAGATGAATGGTGATGAGTGTTGAAAAAAAACAGCGGAGTCAGGAGTCCCATGTGACGGAGGAGACCAATAAGAAGCTCTCCGCCAGTCTAGACGAGTTTAAGCAGAGAGGAGAAAAAGGGGAGGGGGGGGGCAGTGAAGAAAGTGAATCAAAGGAAAGTTAGCCAGATGTTTGAAAAATTTGGTGTACAAGACATATCATTAACCAAATTGTGTGAATTATTCCATATTATGATAAGCTTCCCAAAAATCAAGATCGTAAATCGGTGCTCATTTCTGAATTATTGAACCTTCGAAAAAATTGAAATTGTAATTGTTAGACCAGCAATGGTTAACAAGAGAGTAGCGTTTAATGCCAGAATTTTTAACATTGCTTTTATGCTCCCCCAAGCGACCTTTTAAGATCACTTAGTTTGACCTCTATACATTTTATCACACTCGAAGATATCTTGTAAATTCCCCAATGTGAAAATCTGTCTATTGGATGTTTGAGATCTGCAAATTTTATTTTGTTAAATGGTGTATAAAATACTTTAAAATTGAATCATAAAAATTTTGGATATTTGATGGCTAATTCTCGCAAAATATGGAAGTATAATTAAATTTTCATTGCGAACATTGTTAACGTTGGAATGCGTACGTTTAATTAGTTTATTATGAATTTAATCAACGATTTCAGCAGGATAACCCTGGCAATAATCACTGATCACTGGCAATGATTTTAATGTAGTCCAATTCTGCTTTGGGTAAACTTTCAGATGAACAAAGGTTTATAAGGCACAATGAACATAGGTATTAAAAGCAGCCAGTTTCTGAATTTTTATTGTTACCTAATTTAACGGATAATGTCCCGAGTAATTATTTAGAGGCAAACAATATTGTTGATTGGCATAATTGGGAAATAGCGATGAAAAGCGAGTTAGAGTCATTAAATAAACATAAATTTTGGGAAATAATAAAAATGTCTGAAAAAACAAAATTGATAAAAGTAAATGGGTTTATGCTTTAAAAGAAGGTGATAATAATGAGATAAAATATAAAGCTAGGCTTGTAGCTGCTGTGTTTAATCAAATAAAAAATAAAAATCATGCAGAATAATATTCACCTGCTGTAAATATAAAATCTTTTAGATTATTATACTTGCACTTGCAACTAAATTAAATTTTAAAGTCAAGTTTTTTTTACGCAAAAACTGCATACGTATACAATTATTTGGAAGAAACTTTGCATACGTTACCACCATCTGGTTATGAAAAAATAATAGGGATTAATAAAGTTTGAAAATTGAAAAATAGCATTTATGGTTTACCCAAATCAGGAAGAAACTGATATTTAAAAATAACTAGTAGGATGAGTCAATCCCAAAACTTTCTTCTATCCCACACAGGTTTCGCATACACTAAAAAGAATCAGCACAAATTTATATCAAAGTCTAACTGAATCTAAAGTTTTATTAAATTCCGTGCATTAGTTCTTGAGATATGACTATTGCTAAAATCGTGTAAATCCTGAAAAATGCAGCATAGTAACGCCACCTGTAAGGAAATTTAGACTAAAACCTAATCAACAACAACTTATGTCAACGTCTAACTGAATCTGAAGTTTGATGAAAATCCGTGCATTAGTTCTTGAGATATAGTTATCGTGATAATAATGAAACAAGAACGAAAAATCATGCGTCAAGCATAGATTATGTAACACTTTCCAACTCTTCCAAAATAATTTTACAAATCATTACCGTTTAATAAGCTGAAAGATAACATCTAAGTAAACAATTTGGAAAACGCATAACATATTTAAAAACGTAATTTCAGGAATTTCCAAAATGTATTTCCAACATATACAATATTCGGAAAAATATCCGAATACTTTTATTCAGCCCTGTATATGATCTATAGATTTGTATATATACTACATAGGATGCTAAATTTTAGTTTAATTAGGAAACGCGTAGCACAGTTTAAAATTCTCCTTCTGGATTTTCTGTCAATAAAAAGAAATGTATTCGCGAACTTTTGTGCTGCCCTGTATATGATCTACAGAATTTATACACACCAAATAATAGACAAAAAAGTGTGTTAAATTTAAAATCACGTTCAGCAACTTAAAACGCACTTCCAGGAATTATTGTTAACAGACAGTAGAGAATTCTTTTGGGTGTCCCTGTAAATGAACGATGACTGCTATACCCTCAATATTCTGTATTAAGTCTCTTGTAATGCACCTTAGTGCTATTTAATAAATTTCAATGTGTTTAAAATAGTGAAACATTATTTAATTAAACCGCAAACGATTTTTCTCCATAGACGTAATGTAACAGAATTCTTTTGACTGTCACTGTAAAGTAACTATAAGTGCTATGCACACCCTATTCCATATTAAGCTTCTTGTAATGCACCTTAGGGATATATATCAATTACAATGTGTTTGAAATTGTGTAACATCATTAAAATAAACCGCAAATGATTTTTCCTCATAGACCGTAATGTAACGGAATTCTTTTGAGTGTCCCTGTAAAAAAAAACTATAAGTGCTACACACTTCAGTTGAAATAGGGAACATACTATAGATAACGACAATAACATATGAAAATTGCAGGGCAATCCGAGCATATTCACGGGAGTTAGAGCACGGATAGACGGCAGACGGCAGACGGCCAGACAAACCGAAGTCATAAACACTTTTCAACTATGTTGGAAAGTGTTAAAAAGTAGCATAGAAGTGCCACCTGTTGGGCTATTTACCCCCAAAACGTAAGCAGCATCTATTTATGTTAAGGTCTAACAGAATCGGGAGTTTGATAAAATTCCGTGCATTAGTTCTTGAGATATAGCTATCGTAAAAATAATTAAAAAAGTGGTATAACAGCGCCTCCTGTTTAGATAGCTACACCAAAACGTAATCAGCGTGTCAAGGTCTAACTGAATCTGAAGTTTCATGAAAATAAGTGCATTTGTTCTTGAGATAGAGCTGTTGCAGAAATCGCGGAAAATGCAGCATAGCAGCGCCACCTGTCGGGTGATTTTCCCCTAAAACTAATCAGCAGCAGTTTATATCAGGGACTAACTCAATTTAAAGTTTTATTAAATTTAGTCCATTAGATCTTGAGATAGAGCGCCCACAAAATGTTTGTCACATACAGACAGACATTTTTAAAAAACAGTCATATCATGTTCAAGACCTTCTAAACTGAATAAATCCGTCAAAAACCGGAATTGGAAAATTTTCATGAATCCAATACTTTCTTCTTGTAAAGATAGGAGAAAATAAAAATAGAACTTGGTAATACTGTACTTAATCAGCTGGTTTCTAATAATTGTGTATTCATGAAAGTTGAGAATGATAACATTTTTATATTGTGTATGTACACCGATGATTTAGCTGTCGTTTGTAATAATTAAGAAACGTATGAAGATATTGTTTCTAAAATAAAAAATGTATTTGAATTGTATGAAAATAAGAAGTTTAATTCTTTAGGTAAGGAAATTGAGAAACATGATAATGGTATTAGTTTATCACAAATTGAATATATTGAATCATTATTGGTTAAACATAATTTAGAAAACTGTAAATCTGTAAAAAACATCTATTGTGAAATGTAAATATAAAAGTTTCCCTCAAACAAATGAATTGATTGACACAACTATGTAACAGGAATTAAATGGTGAACTTTTATATTTATCCATTAGAACACGTCCTGATATATCATTTGTCACAACTTATTTGTTTCAATTTAATCACAAACCAGAAAAAAAAACTATTGTTTAGCTAAGAGAGTATTAAGACATTTAAACCGTACAAAAGATAGAAAATAATTGTACAACTACGAATTTGTTTTTTTAAATAGTAGTTCAGACGCTAGTTTTGGAAATGGAGAAAATGGAAAATCTTTTTCGAATGGAGTAGTTTTGTTAGGAAATTTATTAATTTCTGGGAAATGTCGCAAACAAAAAAGTGCAAGTGTTTCTACATGTGAAGCAGAATTGTTTTCTATTTCTGAAATTTGCAAAGCTATAATAAGGACTGTAATTATTTTTATCGGAGTTAAAATGCAAACAATTTGTAAAAGAGGCCATAACTTTAAACATTGATAGCGACGCAGCAATCCAATGGATTAAGTGTACTAAATACTCAAATAAATCAAGGCATATGAACTTAAAATTCCATTTTGTCAAAAATTTACGATAAAAATTTTTTATTACTTTAGAATATGTTCAAACTGAAAATATTATTGCTGATTTTTTTCACTAAAGCTGTCAATGAAGACGAATTGGTATATTCCATGAAAAATATTTCACTAATTTCTTATTATAATAAGTGCAATTTTGAGTGTAAATGTTTATGTAATTTTATATCTATATGTATTTGTGTTTTTAAAATTGTTTAAAGGGGGAAAAATGCATCTCTCACAGGAGGGGTGTGTTGGGTATAAAGCGAGCGAGACATTTTTATAACCACACTCATACCTGCGCACTGCCCATTTTTAGGTGTGTTTGTAATTATATAAATACGTAGCACCTATATTCGTCGTCTGGTCCGTCCGTCTGTCTGTCTGCGCGTTCGTCCGTCTTTCTGTCTGTCCGTCCGTCCGCATATAACAACCCAAAAACTGCCCAACCGAATGGTTTGAAATTTAAGATATATTATCTTTGCAGAATTTTGGCAAGACATTTCAAATTTTATGAAAATCGAATCAAAACTTTAGAAGATATTAATACAAATATTTATTAAGGAATTTGAATTAAAAAAAAAATTGGTTCTTTCTTGTTATAGGAGCTTCCAAGGTTTAATCGTTTTGCGACCAAAATACTTATTTTATTACAGAGATTAATCTGTAGACGATATAATTCATTTCCCAGAACTAAAAATCATCAAGATCTGAACATTTATATAACTAGATATAGTACGAACGCACCTCATTTGTCACGTTTGACGTACAATTTCCAATTTGTTTTTTCTAGCACAGTCAATGTTAATTGGCAATGTTAATTGGCAATGCTAATTGATTGCCAATGCTAGCGAACGCAATGGCGAACGCTAATGCTGCATGACATCCTGCATTAAAAAAAAGAGAAGTATTACCTGTGTGAATTTAATTATTATGTTTATATGTTAAATGTTTTATTCCCCGTCCAATAGAAGTATTTTGTTTGAAGATCCGCGATACTGTGTGACTAAATTGTTGTAGAACTGCACTATTATTTCAATTAAAACTATATTACCCAACTAATTCACAGGTTACATGAGGAGCAAAAAAAATAAAGATTTGAAAGTTATAAAATATTTTAAATGTTGCTATAATGCTTGTAAAATAACTACTATTTTGCATACTTCTACAATTTCTGATTCTTTACATGTATCTAAATAGTCAGCATTCACAATGAATAATTAAAAAAAAAGTTTCAAGTGCATTCTTTAGCACGATTCTTTGAATGTTTCCAGGTAATAAAAAATAACTTATTCTGAAGTTGGGAAAATTCTCATAACTTAGGTTTCTCACGTTTCTTTTTTCAAAATTCATTTCACCCGTAAGATGATAGTATCAGATTCAAGAGTACTTTTTAATTCATATGATATACTGCTACTTGTCATATAAAGTGACAAAAATTAAATTTGCTGAAAGGAATAAGATAAGGAACTGAAATTTTCAAGTTCCTGAGACTTGCGGGCTTTGCATGATATCGTGCGAAAAGTTATTATATTTGCATGTGAGTACAAAATACTGACTTAAAAAAGTTAAAATTGTAAAAATTGAAATTGAGCCATATTTGGAAGTTAATAAGTTTTGAATAAAATCAAAATTAAATGATTAGATCGTTACCACCGTCGATATGACGTCAGTGTTACTCACCGACACGTTTTTGATTTATAATGCAGATTTTAGTTTACACTGCACATTTTTACTTTAACATTAAAAATAATCTTGACTATATCAGGACATATTTCCACAAATGTGCACTTATGCACCAACTTGAGATATTTCATCTACTCTCTAGGTTTTATGTTGAAGAATATATTTAAACACACTTTATTATAAACATTTTAATATTAATATAAACGTGTGTTTCAATATTAACTACAAAATCAAATCTTAAAAACAAAAAAATCTTCATTGATAAGTTTGACCGCATTGATTTAAAAAGACTAAAATAAGTAATTTTATAATTTTAGTATTTTTATGTATAAGGTCTAATTTAGCAATGATGATTTTTTTTAAATAAAATAATCTTCACTGAATCGGAATATTTTATCATCAACTAGAAATTCTATACATACAGGCATCTGATATATTATATCAGCTCTTTTGGAAGATATTTTTGAAGTCACACTGAGAACATACGTGTATAAAAATATTTATGGCTTTCTACCAGTAAGTGATCCCGTCGTTAATTTCAGTTTAATTGTTGATTGTATTTTTGTTAGTAAATGTAAAAAATAGAATCTTGACTAAGGTGGGTACTCCTGTTGTGGTCATGTTCTTGATATGGCCACCGTTCTACTCTGAGTTAGCTAACCAAACCTCCGCTAGATGGCATCAGCATACAATGAAAACCTCTCCCCTAGTGTATCATGTAATCCTTTTTCATTCAGCCAAATGGCACAATATGACACCATCTACCTGTTTTGTGTTTGTCATGCAACCTCTTTTTGTTTTTATCTGATATCCTTTTTTATGCATGTTTTTAAAAGACTTTTTTAATGAATTCCCTCATATTCTGTTCAGTTTTTAATGCTCTTTCGGTTGGTGTTATTGTTTATGGTGTATACTTTACGAGTTGTTTATAATCAAATTATTTTAATGAAAACTGACCTGCCCGTTATATGGTCATCTAGGTGACTATATCAAATGCACCATTTCCAAATCAAGTTAACTTCATATTTATTTTTTATACGACAAAATTAATGAATAAAAACCTTTCTTCCAGATATAAAATATTGTTTGACATCGTGAAGAAGAGAAAGGTTTATGAACAGAAGAAGCTATGTCAAAGGCAGTGAGCCGTGTGAAGAGTGGGAAGTTTACAGTTCTAGGGGCAAGTAACAAAGTTTTGTGTACCTAGACGAACTTTGCACCGTTTTTTGGAGAAAGATCGCTCGTTAAAGAAGTCAAAGTTGGGTAAAAAATCCAATTTAACAGCTGATCAAAGCAACAGACATGCCAGAGAATTTTCCATTTGTCACCAGTAGGTAATCCATTGACTCCTAACATCCTTAAACTCAACATTTTCGTTTCTGTCCTAAACCATTTTAAAGAGACTGCTAGCCGTAAGTGGCTCAGCAGTTCTTTGAAGAGAAACCCTGACGTTGGACGAAAAGCAAGACTGAAATTAAATAGAAATTAAACAAGTCTACAGTTACTAATCACTTTGCGAAACTAAAAGAGATGTTAAAAAATATGATTTCTTCAAATTACCAGAACGAGTTTTCAGTCTAGATGAGAAAGGATGCCACCTGCACGTCCATAAGTATCTAAGAGTTATAACCCAAAAGGTGGCTTCACGAGTTCCTATTGTCGGCTAAGAACATGGGGAAAGTGTTACAGTTGTGGTTTGTGGTAACTCTGTATGTGGCTTCGGGGGTTTAGTGGCTTCATAGTTACAAGTATTTACCCTTTCAACATTAACGTGATTCCAAAAGAGACATTTGCTCCTAGTATCGTGACTGAACTCTCGCCTTCTGAATTGAACAACCAACAAAGTTTATGAACAAACTTTATGAAACTTTATGAACAACAATCAGCCGAGCAGCAGGTGTGATCCATTTCCTTCTCATAGCTCATTGGACTAATCCACTATACTTCTGGCATCAGCTGCTCACACTCCATCACAATCTTTTCCAGCCAAAAGAAGCTCACCCGCTAAACTGAAAAAGGGATCATCCACAAAACAGCCATTGATCAAAAAAACAATTGGCTTTTAAGGTTCTTTAAAGAACAAACAGCAGCAACCCATAAAAAAAATATCCCTAAAATCCCGGTAACTGAAAGTTGGTACTGCAGTCTTTGTCAAGAGGACGAAGTCAAGGACATGTGACTCTGCATAGTCTGTGGGAATTTATACCACGAAGAGTGTGTTGGCCACACTGCTGCTGACAAACACATTTTTATTTGTTCCAATTGCGATCAGTAATTTGTTTTAACAATCTCATTTTTGTCTTGTACTCTTCTCTAAAATGATTTCATTTTTTTTTCTTAATAAGAACTTAAATTGTATTGTCAACTTTGTTAACAATTTCATTTTTAACACCTTCCAACGAAGTTGAAAAGTGTTTAGGAATTCGGTTTGTATGTCTGTCTGTCTGTCCGTGCTCTAACTCACGTAAATATACTCGGATTGCCATGCAATTGATATATGTTATTCAGGTTTACTATGCCATGCTTGGTATTGAAAATGAAATGTTTAGCACTTACAGTTCATTTACAGGGCCACTCAAATAATTCTTTTACATTACGGCCTATGGGGAAAAATCGTTTGCGGTGTATTTTAATGATGTTACTGTGTTTCAAACCTATTGAATTTTATATATATCACTCAGGTGCCTTACAAAATGCTTACTATAGATTAACGGAATACATAGCATTCATCGTTCATTTACAGGGACACACAAAATAATTAGGTCACCGTTATGACTATGAAAAATAATTGCTGGAAGTGCGTTTTCCGTTGTTGCACGATTTTTTTAATTTAACTAATGTTTTGCATATCGCTTGGTGTGCATAAATTCTATAAATCATTTACAGGGTTGCACAAAAGATCTCGAGTACATTGCCGCTCATTGGCGGAAATTGACAAATAGGAATTTTCAACTGTTTTATGTTTCCTAACTGAACTAAATTTTAACATAAAATGTTGTATATATACCAATCTATTGATCATATAGGGCTGCAGACAAAAAAACGGATATTTTCCGGTTATTATTGAAATTGCGTTTTCAAATATGTTAAGCGTTTTGCAACTTGTTTACTTAAATACCATCTTTCAGCTTATTAATATATGAATTTTTGTTACAATATTCTGAATGTGTTGGAAAGTGTTTCATAATCTATGTTTAATGCATGATTTTTCATTCTTGTTAATATAAAATCCTGTTTTAAATCCACTTTTAAATAACAAAATAATTATTCAGTATCACATATATTCATTTTACAACAAAATTATTTAATTTAGCAGAACAGCACTCTGAAATTGAAGAAAATCATGATTTGTGAAACATAGCACAATAGTGGTAATATCATATGCACATGTTCCTGATATGTCCACTACGTAGATTTTTGGAATTTCAGTTTTTTCGACAAGTAAAATGAATTTTATGTGGAATGAAATATATTTTTTAAAAAGTCCATTATCCTGAAAACGTTAATAAAAAGAAAGAAACGGTTGTAATTTTTTTACAATTGCAGCCAGAAGCTTCTTACACCTTAGCATGATCATAACAGAAGCACCTTGCATCTAAATTTATAATTATAGCCTAATATGCATTGCGCACTAGTTCGCGCTTAAAATTGATTCAACGTAATTTTACGTATTTTTCTTGTTTAAAATTATAATATTTATCATTCTCATAAGCAATTCCCGACACGCATCTTTGAAATAAAATGAAACAGTCAGTATTCTCAGTCCTTACGTTTTATAAAGTTTCATGTTCAGTGTTTAACTTACGATTCCGAAAATGTTTCCTGATAACATAAATAAGTTTTTGATGGTGCTGAAAAAAAATTCTCATCTTTTAAGTTTCTCACGTTTTTTTTCTTTCGAAAATCAATTTATCCGCAAGATAGTAGTAGCAGATGCAAGAGTCCTTTTTTCATTCGTGTGATATACTGCTACTTGTTAGATCACGTAGCTGATGTTCAAATTTATTGAAAAAAATCATTATAAGGAACAGAAAATGTCATGTCTCAGAAGCTTACGTGGTTTGAAATTATTGTACAGAAGGTTATTATGTTTGCTTGTGAGTAAAAAATACTGAGTTCCGAAAAATCCGCCTATGTTGGTATAATGTGTTAATAAAAGAGTCACATTTTAAGCAGATTCTCACGTTTGTGGCACTGCCACTATCATACGTCATACCAATAGTACCGTTACCTATAAATCTATAAACTAATGTACGTCTGGCAACTCTAGTTCTTTGTTTTCATAGAAAATTGTCATTTAAAAAAATAAAATTAGTTTACATTCTTGTTTTTCTTTTTGCTAAAATGTAAAAAGGTTTCTAACAAAATCAAAGCATATTTTCATGGTAGAATGTGCTTGTACTAAAGATCTTCAGCAACAATTTAATTTTGAAGTTATTATTAAAACACACGTTGCTATACGCAGTATAATGTTAATTATTTTAGTCTTTTTCACATCTAAATTGTGTAATTTATCAAAAACATGTTTTAAGCAAAAAAAAAAAATCATCATAAAACCTGAATTTATCACGCGTCAGGACGTTCATGCACACACGTTCTTGAATACTTCTATCAACTCTTCTTGAATATGTTTTAGTATTCATATGGTTCAGAACATATGCGTATAATTATATTTATTTCGGTCTTTCCGCCACTAATTAGTCTACTGATTGATTTTATTTAATTGTTCATTATAATTTTTTTCATAAACTTATGAAATCTTGACATTATTATTACAGTCTAACCTGAATGCACATTTCCTCGCACTTAGAAACTAATTTTAATTTAACGTATTTTCCTTGCTTAAATTTATTACTATTTTTCATTCTGATAAGCAATTCTCATAAGCTCCAACTCGCAAACATAATAATAAGTTTGTCTGTGTGTGTGTGCTGTGTTATGAAGAGATCGCTGCACGCAGAGCTACAAAGATTTTGTAGGAAGGTACTTCTATATCTGTTGTAATGCACCTCGAAGCCCGATTTTAGAGTTTTTGATGGGGGGTTTTTTATTTAATTTTTTATGCGATTTTTAGCGTTTATTCACGTTTTGAGGCGATATTTCTACATTACTAAAAAAGCGGGTTTCAATCTTTAAGCCCTATTTTTAATAAAGTTTATTCTAAATTCATACAGCGATTTTTTAATTTTTCACGAATTTTTTACACGATTTTTAGAGCTTTTACTCAGTTTGCGGCGATTTTTTGACATTGATAAAAGGAATTTGGTTTCAAACTTTTAGCCTATCGTAATTTTAAGTAATTTTAGCCTATAGTAATTTAGCCTATAGTAATATAATAATTTTTAGCCTTTAAGATTTTTCAATATTAGCTAATTTTAATGAGATTCTCAATCCAATTTTTAGAGGTTTTTTTTCGAATACCGCGGCAATATTTTGACATTTGGAAAAGGAATTTATTTTTAAAACTTTTATCTTAATATAGTGAACTTTGTACTCCACGGTTTTTAAATTTTAGCGATTGTCAATGCAATTTTTTACGATTTTCAGCGTTTTTTCGGGTATTGCGCCGATTTTTTGACATTCGGAAAAGGAATTCGGTTTCAAACTTTTAGTCCATATAGTAACTTTTGTTCTCCATGATTTTTGAATTTTAGCTATCTTTAATAAGATTTTCAATGCGATTTTTAGCATTTTTACAGCGGCATTTTTTTAGCAAAAAGGATTTTAGTTTAGCAATTTTAGTAAATGTATAGTAAATTTTATCTTCCGCGACTTTTGAATTTTTAGCAATTTTTAATGCGATTTTTCCAGTACCGCTGTAATTGTATGACATCAAGGAAAAGGAATTTGGTTTAAAATTTTTAGCCTAATATAGTAAATTTTGTAGCATTTTTTTAATGTTTAGTGGCGATTTTTTGACTTGACATTCGTAAAATGAATGCGGTTTCTAACCTTTAGCCAAAAATTTTGTCCTGTGCGATATTTGATTTTTAACGATTTTTAATGCTATTTTTAATGCGATTTAGAGCATTTTTTTTTTACATTCGTAAAAAGAATCGGCTTCAAACTTTTAGTCCACTATAGTATGTTATCTGAGAGTTTTAGTCTTTTATTATTATTATTATTATTATTATTATTATTATTATTGCGTTCCGCGGCGATTTTCTGACATACAGAAAAGTAATTTGGTTTCAAACTTTAAACCATACACAGTAAACATTAAACTCCACGTTTTTTTTTTTTTTTTTTTTTTTTTTTTTTAAGCGATTGCTGTAGCAATTTTCAATGCTGTTTTTAGCGTATTTTCGTGTTTCGCGTCGTTCTTTTGAAATTCGTATAAGCAATTCGGTTTCAAACATTTAACCAAATACAGGAAATTTTCTCCTCTGTGATTTGTAATTTTTTTTTTTTTTTTTTTACCGATTTCTATTCAATTTTCTACACGATTTTTGACAATTTAGCGATTTTTAATGCCATTTTTAGCGGGTTTTTCGCGATCCGTTGCAATTTTTTGACATTCGAAAAAAGAATGAGCTTTCAAAATTTGTCTAATCTAGTAAATTTTGTCTTCCGCGATTTTTGATGTTTTTGCGATTTGTACAATCTGTTGGCGTTCCGCAGCGATTTTTTAACCTATGTAAATGGAAGTTGGTTTCCAACATTTTTCTTCCTAACATAGTTCATTTTGTCAATATGATTTCAATATGATTTTTAACTTTTTTCAAATCTTGCGCCGATTTTTGACATTCGTGAAAGAATTCCGGTTACAATATTTTAACCCATTCTACTAAAAATTGCAATTTTCGAATTTTTAGCGATTTTTATGATATTTCTTTTTAGGAGTTTTGCAATTCGAGATTATTTTTCCACATCAGTAAAATTCCCAATTTAGTAAATTCTGTCCCCTTTTCAATAAAATTTATTCGGAATTAACAATTTTTGAAATTTTCGTGAATTTTTTATGCAATTTTCAATGTGTTTTCCCGATCCGTAGAGATTTTTCGACATCCGTGTAAGAAATCCTCTTTTAATCTTTTAGCCCGATATAATTAATTTTGTCTGCTGATATTTTTGATTTTTTAGCATTTTTTCGCTATTCGCTGCAATTTTTCCACATTAGCAAAATGAATCCGGTTTCAATGAAGTAAACATTGTTCGTTTTTCAATAAAGTGTATTCGGAATTCGTGTAGCGATTTTTTATTTTGATTTTCAGAGTTTTTTCGTGTTTTCTGCTATTTATTATGGGACCAGTCAACGCCGGGCGGGTCAGCTAGTCTATGAAATAAAACTAAACAATCAGTAATCATATAGTCCTTACGTTTTAAAAGTGTCATGTGTAATTTTTAACTTACGATTCCGCGAATATATCCTGGTAACATCAATACGTTTTCTACAGTGTTGAAAAAAATACTCGTCATTTATGTGTTTCCCGTTTTTTCCTTTTTTTTTCTCGAAAATCAATTTATCCGCGAGATAGTAGTAGCAGATTCAAGAGTTCTTTTTTTCATTCATGTGATATACTGCTACTTGTTAGATAGAGTCGCTGATGTTCAAATTTATTGAAAAAAAATATTTTTAGGAATAGAAAATTTAAAGTTTCTGAGACTTACGTGATTTGTAAGATATCGTGCGAAAAGTTGTTATGTTTGCATGTGAGTAAAAAATAGTGTGTTTGGGAAGTACAATTTTTTTAAAAATGTATATCTCAAGGTTTATGTAAATGCCTAAGTGTAGAGAAAATATTATGATGGTAAATGGAGGAATTTTTAAATCTAGTTTTGAAAACATTATAAAAGATTGTTTATTATAATTTTTATTATAATTTTGAATTTAGCAAATCAAAGGACATGCACTATTCAGACTTGTTCAGCTATTCACCATTTATGGCAGTCTAATCTTAAATCTAGTGTATCACGTATTAATCTTAATCATGATAAAACTCATTTTATCGCATTCTATTCCTGTCGCTTATGCCTTAGTTAATTTACATTATGGGAGCAAACAAATGTTTATCTTTAATTTACAGATTTAAAAATAAAAGTTTGAAAATTATTTTTAAAGTTAAAAAAATTAATAATTTGAGCTATAATTTTAAAAAAAAAATTATTCAAAAGTACATTTTTCCCTTCTTTGAGGATCTAGAGATTGAAATTATCCAATATTTTGAAGTGGATGTATGGATGTATGATCGATAAAAGCGGAAATGTTAGCACTGGTTGTTGCGATAATCGTTATGACATTGATATTCAGTGCTACTGTAACAGTACAGGCCAACGATATTTTAATTTTAAGGTTTGTAAATAGCAGGGGCTGTACATATATAATATTATCAACTCTTTGGTAATTTTGGAGTCGTTCTTCTCCCCCCCCCCCTTACGATATCATATGTTATCATTCATCGACACCCCCCTCCCTCTTAATGATAATGTTGGCAATCTTTAAAAATTATTTTTATTTTTGCAATTTTTCGCTCTTTTTTTTCTTTTTGTACATTTGCAGTGACATACAGATATGGTTATACATTTATTATTCGCATACTTTCATGGATTATTTTTTAAATATTTTTGAATGTTTTGTCCAATTGTTGAACTGTTTCAGAAAATGAATATTGAGTAAAAAGAAAAAGAAAAATCTTCATCATTTATATTTGTAGAAATCATTTGCCATTCTTAAAATGTAACTTTTCTACAATACAAACCTTCCAATATTAAAATCTTCATGCTGTTTGGTTTGTAGAAGTTTTATGAAAATGAAACGCAGATCAACATTCCGTCATTTTTGACGGAGGTTATATACTAGTTTAATAATATTTTTTTGTTGCATATCACACTCAACAGTAATATGAAAAATATGGGAAAGTAGATTTCACAGAATATCTTCTCATGTGGAAACTAGCTCAATGACGTTGGCGCTTTATCTCGAATATTGTGTTTCAGGTACATTTCATCCACCCATTCTAGTCCATCATTACTGAGGCAAACCATCAATTCAGTTAGTCTACGTGCATCAATGAGCATAGGCCTTATATGAAGTACACCATTAAATAATGTCACCACAAATTAATATGAATGATTCTTCAAAGATTTTACAGTGCCATGGTAAATGCAACACTTTCTACAAACTTGCTACGTTTTCTTTACTAGAAAACACAAGTACACTGCAAAAAAAATTGTTGATTTTACAGTATAATACTGTAATCACAATATAAGGTATTTATATACTGTAACAACACTGTAATAACACTGTAACAATGTATAACACTGTATTAACACTGTAATATAATACTGTAATACTGTTTATTTTACTGTTTATTACTGTTAATTTTACGGTATACTGTAAAATCAACAATTTTTTTGCAGTGTATCATTTTAAACATACTTCGCACGTAGTTTCTCCAACAGCAATAGCGGATTATATGTGCATATGGCGGAACAGTAGGAATGCTGAACATTGGAGTACTTCATATTTTATAATGAAATGATGTTATAATTATTTAATGGCTTTAACAATAACATTGTATTCTTTATAAAAATAGATAACATACTAAAGAAAGTAACAAACTGTTTCTTTTGTAAAAAAAAATTAAAAAAAAAAATTGGTTGTATATATATTTTGAAGAGTTTTGCCGAGGTGCCTGTGGCCCATTGTCACACTCACACATCTCCAGAGTCAAACTCATGATGGTGATAACAAGGAATAGCAGGTCCTGAACTACACTGTTAAAAATTTGCAGCCAACTGTCCAGTCATTGAGACCGTTTTTATAAAAAAACGTTTACATAACCGTAAATTAACTCTGTTCTGACCATAATATGCGCCAGAATATCGTCAGAATAAAGTTAAATTACTGTTGTATAACCGTTTTCTCTGAAAACGATCAAATGACTGGACAGTTTGCTGCAATTTTTAACAGTGTAGCAGCATAAAGAAAAAGTAAAGGGAGGGGACTAAAATGGGAAATTGGAAAAATGAGCTCATGTAAATAGAGAAA
Source organism: Maratus michaelseni (assembly GCA_963931845.1). Taxonomy (NCBI): domain Eukaryota; kingdom Metazoa; phylum Arthropoda; class Arachnida; order Araneae; family Salticidae; genus Maratus; species Maratus michaelseni. The sequence goes on along the minus strand of OZ007589.1, from coordinate 313,164,269 downwards.
CACAATTACTAAAAAGGAAGATTGCGAATTCGGAGAAATAGCATTTGATTACTATGTATTGAATAAAAACTAATTCTGAAAGTATTGGATGGATTTAAAAGTAAGCAGTTAAAAAATTATAATTTAGATTTAACTTCTCTCCAAACAGTAAAAAGACGTAAGAACCATTTTTAAAACAAACATATCAGAATTCACCTATTTAAATAATTTAGTATAAAGAAAAGTAGACTAAACACATTGAGAAGATAAATATGGCCATTCCTGCTTAACAAATTGTTTACATAATATATCATATCAGAAGTTTTTTCCGAATTTTTAATACTTTCCAACACAATTAAAAAGTGTCTATGACTTTGTTTTTTCTGCAGTCTGGCCATGCTCTAGCTCTTGTAAGTACACTCGGATTGCTATTACTTTTTATATCTTATTGAACACTATAAAATTTTTGCTATTGAAAATGAAATATTTAGCATTTATAGGTCGTTTACAGGAACACACTTACATTATAGTCTATGGGGGAAAATTCGTTTGCGGAACATTTTAATGATGTTACAATACTTCAAACATAATGAAATTGATATTGAATCACGGAAGTGCACTACAGCATGTTTTCTATTGTGCAATAAATTTATCCTTCATTTACAGAAACATACAAAAATTCGGTTACAGGTTGAACTATTACATAATATACCAAAACTTTGATCAATTAGATAACGCGAAAAATACGAAATGAAATGAATGAAAATATCGATAATTGCTAGAAGTGCATTTTCAGCAGTGGTATGCATTTTAAATTTTGTATTCAATAGATTATTAGGCGTGGACTTTATAGATTATATACAGGGATGCACGAAAAAAATCGCCCATATTATCGACTATGTACAGAAATTGCTGAAAATGGATTTTTATTGCGTTATGTGTTTTTAACACTTTCCAAAGTAGTTGAAAAATGTTTATAATTTCAGTTTGTCTGTCTACCATCTGCCTAGCCGTCTGTCCGTGCTCTAACTCTCGTAAATATGCTCGGGACACTCAAAATTCCGTTACATTGTGGTTTATGGTAACAAATCATTTGCAATGTACTTTGAAGATATTACACTATTTAAAACCTAATGAAATAGATATCCAGTTCTGAAGTGCAGCAAAATATGCTTAATGTATAATATGGTGATACGTTACAATATCGCCTATGGATAACAATCTTTTGCAGCGCATTTTAATGAAGCTACTCGATATTTAAACATAATGGAATTGATACGCATTTTTGGGGTATGCCAAACTATGTTTTTTGTAGAATATAGGTTGTACAAAGCATTTGCCGTTCATTTGCAGGTCATACAAAAGAAATCTCTTATATAATGGTCAATAAAGAAATATCGTTTGCAGTGTATTTTAATAATATTACACTATTTTAAACATAATGGAATTGATACACAATACTGAGGTGCACTACAAGATGATTACTGCAGTATATAGTGTATATATCATGAAGCGTTCATTCACAAAGGTACAGAAAAGAGTTCGTTAAGAGTACCGTCTATGTGTGATAATTGTTGAAAGTACGTTTTAAACTGTGGTATGCGTTCTTAAGTTTAAGTAAATTTTTTGCATATTATGTAGTGTGTACAAATACTATTGATTGTATTTAAGGCTGCAAAAAATAATTTGTAAACATTACTGTCTACGTTCGTGAATTGTTAAGCGTGGCTTTTCATGTGTTAGGAAATTTGCAGCTGAACTAACTTTAATATACTAAGGGATGTTTATAGAATATAAGTTCATACACGCATTGAAAAAAAAAAAAGTTTATTTTACCGAAAATCAGCCATTTTTTGTTTTGTTTTACAGTGCGAGTCTACGACAAGAACCGGATACATTGTCGATGATAATTGCTGGAAATCCGTTTTTAGTTGTGTTATGTGATTTTTATTTGAATTAAATTTTAGTTAAATATTTGATGCGTACATAAATTTTTAAATAATATACAGGGAGGGTTATATTAAAGAATTCCAGTGCATTTCTGTCTGATGGCGGAAATAACTGAAGGGGAATTTTCGCGTTATCTGATTGATCGAAGTTTTAGCATATTATGTGATATATAGAAATACACAGATCATATACAGGCCTGCTCAAAAGAATTCGACTATTAGTTAGACTACGAACGGTATTTTTTGAAACTGTAATGCGTTTAAGTTGTTTTGATAGATATGTTCTTTCATTTTATTAAACGATGAAGATTTTTCAGTATTCTGGAAGTATTAGAAAGTGTCTCATAATCTATGATTGACGCGTGATTTTTCTTTTAAGTTTAAAATGTCTAGTTTAAAATGTATTTAGATGTTTCATTTTGTTATAGGAAAAATGACATATCGTTACAAAATTCTGTTACAAAATTCTATTAGAACTTTTAATGATTTCAAAAATAAAATTGTCGGAAAATCTTTATTGAAACGACAGGTGTCTTTAGAATGACATAATTTTGTTAAAACATAAATGAATAAAAGTTAGATTATACTTCGAGAGTGAAGTAAGGAACGCTTTTTTTTTAGCCTTGGAGATGTTTTTGAAAAAAGGCGACGAAATGATTAAAGGACTATGGCACTTTCCTTTATGTTAAAATAGAAACACTAAAAATAACAATTGACCGCTTACAAGAAAACTACACTTAAGAGCTATATTTCGATGATAAAAAAAAAAAAAAAAAAAAAAAACATTTTCAGTGTTAAAAAATGATTACTATTTCCCATTCTCATGGGTAATTCTTAACACGTCTCCATGTAATGCAATTAAACAGTTAGGTATTCGAAATAATAAATTTTAAAGATCTTATGAACAATTTTTCCTTCTTAAGGCGGTTCTTAAAAAATATTTTTCCCCATTCAACAATACGAAACATTTTGGCAAGTTTTTAAATGTAAAAGCATGACACGTGCAGGGGAAATTATTCAAATAATTTGGAAGGAAACAGTTTTTGTTTTCATTTTTTAATAAATTAATTATAACTTGAGGTATGAGTGATTGTTCTCTCAGAGCGGTAATTTTTTTCTTTTCCAGCGCTGTAGGGTTTGGAAATATGATTCAAAACGTCAACTTTGACAGCATTTTTTGAAAGATCTTCTTCTTTCACCAAAAAATAGAAAAACTGTTCGATTACGTAGTTTCTGATTATCAAAACTTACCAATTTCACGAGTTTGAGAACAAAAATGAATTTAATAAGTGTGTCAGAAAGTAGGCAGTAGAGATTTGAGAACAGTCTTAAATGTTTTACTTCTATTATCTTGATCATCATCTGTATGCTCATCCGTATTTAAATATACGAATGCACATACATTAACTCGAATCCTTCATTTCATGTATGTACCTCTGTGATCGTCTTTAGGCTAACAAAACTGATTTTATAAGTCACTAGCAAGCTACGCCCGCTACGCTGGTCAATTTCTTTTAACGAACCTTTAATCAAACAAAATATTGACATTTCATAAATAACTTTTATATTTTAACAGAATAATAAGGCTACTATAATTTGTGACTCGTGCTATAGCCAATATACACGTCAGGACACGTCGCCCTTATCATTATCTTTTTACGCATGAAGGTTTCGCTATGGTACTCCATTGGAAAATTTGGTAATTTTTGAAATTCAATATTTGAAAAACGGCATAATCATTAGATTTGAAATTTATATCAAGAAAAATACAATTTTTTACCTTTCAAACGCAGTTTGTCTAACAATTTTCTGACAAATACTTTTTCAGCTATCATTTTTTTCAGCAACTTCAAATGTTTCATTTTCCGAGATTAATCTGTTGAAACAATTAGCGAAAAACCCAGTCGTCAGCAACTCATAGTCTTTTATTAAAGAGGCTGTTGGAGCAGGGATTGTCACCACCAATTTGCCACCATCACTTTTGAAATCGGTTCCGTGGTTCCAGAGATTCCATAGAAATTGTAATTTAGAATGACTTCAGAACGCTTTTCGCTCATTTCACCCATTTAAATTTCGATTTTTTTAAAATTTATTCTTAGAGAGCATTTACATCTTATAAGTAACTACAATGCTAAATTTCAAATTTCTTGCCCCTTCAGTATAAAAAAGTCGCAATTTTCGAACATTTTTCGATCCTGCACCCCATTGATGTTAGTGGCACCGACATAAAATATAGCCTATGTTGGAGTAGGGATTGTCCCCATCAATTTGCCACCATTACTTTTGAAATCGGTTCTGTAGTTCCAGAGATTTCATAGAAATTGTAATTTAGACTGTTTTTAGAACGCTTTTCGCTCATTTCACCCTTTCAAATTTCAATTTCCTTTTTATTTTGTTCTTAGAGAGCATTTACATCTTATAAGTAACTACAATGACAAATTTCAAATTTCTAGCTCCTTCAGTATAAAAGATAAAAATAAAACTGCCCAGTTAAACTGAGGGCATTGAGTTCACAGGCTATTCACACTAATTGTATATTATACTCTTATTTCAAAGAATTTGAAATAAGACCATCGAAAAATAAAGAAATAAACAATATATTAAGGGGGGGGGGTCATCCCCCCGTTACCCCCCTCATAGTTAACTAATGAACCCCTTAAACGAATCAGGTAAATCTCTAATTACAATGAATATATATACAAAATTTGAAGAAAATCGGATAATTCTGCATGAAAAACCCATTTATATAAATTAAGGGGGGATTAGCCCCCCCGTTCCCCCCCCCCTTTATACTTAATCAATCAATCCCGAAAACTAATCAGGGGAGCGTCTTAACCAATGAACCTATAAACAAATTTTGAAGCAAATAGAATAATTCTGCATGAAAAACCCATTTATATAAATTAAGGGGGAATTATCCCCCCGTTCCCCCCTTTATACTTAACCAATCAATCCCGAAAACTAATCAGGGAAGCGCCTTCACACAGTGAACCTATAAACAAAATTTGAAGGAAAACGGAATAATTCTACATGAAAAACCCATTTATATAAAATAAGGGGGGATATGCCCCCCGTTCCCTCCTTTATACTTAACCAATCAATCCCGAAAACTAATCAGGGAAACCCCTTAACACAGTGAACCTATCAACAAAATTTGAAGGAAATGGGATAATTCTGCATGAAAAACCCATTTATATAAATTAAGGGGGGGATAACCCCCCCCTTTCCTCCCCTTTATACTTAACCAATCAATCCCGAAAACTAATCAGGGAAGCGCCTTAACACAGTGAACCTATAAACAAAATTTGAAGGAAAACGGAATAATTCTGCATGAAAAACCCATTTATATAAATTAAGGGGGGGATTAGCCCCTCCCCGTTCCCCCCTTTATACTTAACCAATCAATCCCGAAAAACTAATCAGGGAAACGCCTTAACACAGTGAACCTATAAACAAAATTTGAAGGAAAACGGAATAATTCTGCATGAAAAACCCATTTATATAAATTAAGGGGGGATTAGCCCCCGATCCCCCCCCCTTTATACTTAACTAATCAATCCCGAAAACTAATCAGGGAAGCGCCTTAACTCAGTGAACCTACAAACAAAATTTGAAGGAAAACGGATATTTCTATGAAGAGTTATCGCATTACGTACGTACATACATACATACAGAACCGGCTGGCAAGCTCTCAGGGCTTGACAGCCAGTTTGATAGCTAAAATGGCAATTTTAGAACGTTTTTTGCTCCTGCACCCCCTGGGGTTAGTGGCACCGTCATAAAATATAGCCTATGTTGGAGCAGGGGTGTTCACCGTCAATTTGCCACCATCACTTTTGAAATCGGTTCGGTAGTTCCAGAGATTACCCCCTACAAACAAACAAACAAGCAATCTTTACTCCTTTATAATATTAGTATAGATATGTTTTAATAGCATATATTCAAATTTAATGAAACTCTTTAAACGGTCACATGTTAAGAAAATATTTTTATTTTGTGACTCTCTCTCTTTTCGTACATTATAGTAGTGCGCAAAATGCCAAAGAAATGCAATAATTTGCGGCAGTATGTTTGTCGTAACATTATTTTATTTATTCATAGCAAAACTACAAATTTTAAATTAATATCCATTTCATTATAGTTTTTTCTTTAAATATTAAAAATCTGGATTAAAGTAGAATCGTTTTCATGTTATCACAGACATAATATGCATGAAATGCGCTTTAAATATTTGAATATGTATCTACATTATATTTTAGTTTTCATATTGGAAACATACATATAAAACTACTTATTTAAAACATTTTACAATTTAGTGGTCTAATTTTTTTTAATGCAGTTTTTTCCCTTTAATGTGAGATATTTTCAATAAAACTGAACGTATTATTGAAACGGAAGTTGCTTTCACACACGCACTTCAAATATTTAAGGAACTTTCTATACTAAGTTTTGGAGTTCATACTAAGACCGCAAGTATAACGTTATTTATTTCATCTTTTAATAATTAAGCTGCGTAACTTGTTATTCAAATGCTAGAAATATTGTCCAAAACTGAACATATTATCATGCTAAAATGTGGATGAATAACCGCATCTAAATCTTTCATCAACTTTCCAGATTATATTTTGGAGTTCATAATGAGAACGCAAGTATAACGTTATTTATTTTAATCTTTCATAGTTTATCTTTTATAAATAAGCGTCTAATTTTTCAATTCAGATTTTTTTTTCTTTTTTCGTCTTACTTTTTTATTTTGTTTGAATATGAGAAATCTTGAGATTATCAATATATTAAATGCATACTAGCACTCGAAATTTTTCATCAGCATTCGTGATTAAGTTCTGGTGATCATATTTTAAAAAAATTATATAATTGAAGATCATATATACAGGGTGTCCCACAAGGTACGCAGCGTCTAATATGTGCAGATTCAGATAGAGCACGTCAATATGAGTATTTTGAATGGTAACATGTGGGGTCCTCGCAGATATCCAAAATTTCTCAATAAACATTGATTTTCACTTTGTTTTTTCCTCATTTCTTGTGTTTTCATATGACAAAAGCTTCACCTCTTACTTACACTATCACGCTATATTCGGGAACCCCACATGTTACCATTCAAAATACTCATATTGACGTGCTCTATCTGAATCTGTACATATTAGACGCTGCGTACCTTGTGGGACACCCTGTATATATAGTATATAGAGTAGAGTCTCATTATAACGAATATCACTGTAACTAATATTTCAGTTTAACGAATATTTTTTGGATTTTTAAAAAACGTCCTATACTTTCACATACTTTCACATATATTCGATTTATAGAATTTCTGTGACTGAATTTTTCAAATTAACGAAATTATTGAAGGCTTAAAAATAATATCCATTTCAGTTTTACGAATGTTGAGTTGGCAAGAAAAAAAAAAATCTCTATTTAAAAGCTAGAATTTGGAAGAAAACTTTCATCGGAAGCTCAATGAAAGGGTGGCAGACGACAGTGAAAATGAAGCTGATGATGGTTGTCTATCAAGTATACCGAAGATTGTGTTGTATTATCAAAAAGAGTTGTATAGAACATTGAAACTCTTAAAAAATAGTTATCACAAAAAAAAATAATCTTCCAAAACCATTTTATACAATTTGTTTTGGAACATGTCAACTTCAATGTAGAAGGGAAAAAAAAAAAAACTTTTTTTTTTTTTTTTGTAAAGAAACAAAGATACATTAACGGTAGAGGTCAGTGAGGTTTTTTAATCCGTCAGGGATACGTAAGATAAGTTATAGTTTCTTTATAATATTTACGATTTTGAAACTTAATGAACTTTATAATTATCTTATTTCTAACGAGAAAGTTCACAATAGTAATATATTGTATATTTAAAATTTACTGACATGTTTGCATATTAACCGAAATTCATTATAGGTATATTAATAATATATATTTTTATTCAATGTGCATGAAAATTTCCTTATTTAAAAAACGCCATATTGGAATTTCACATTAATGAATTCTTCAATATAACGAATTTATTAGGTGGTCTTCAGAAATTCGTTATAACGAGATTTTACTGTATATATATATATTTGTTATTTTAGTATATTTGCAAGCAATTGCTCATTGTATTACTATTATTAGCATTTTTTTCATGTCTAATAAATCTTGACTAAAAGCAAGGGATATATTATCATGAATTTGACGGACATGAAATTTTTCATCAGCTTTCGAGATTATATTTTGCAGTTGATACTGAGAATAAGCATATGAAGTTTCTCGGAGCCTCTAACAATTTTACTGCCCCTAGTCACGCGTTTCACTCGAAGGGGTTGGTTGATTCCTTCTAGACTAATAGTCTTCTTGGATCGATATGACTGGTGGATCCGATTCGTAACATGGAGAAAAGGTATGTCACGAAAATTATGCTTGGAAAAGCTTACTTAAAAATGCAAGTTAAATGAGTGCATTGAATGAGAGAAAAGCAATTTCGACTTGAAAATTAAACATAAGAGTGCTCTATAATTTACAGTAGTTGCATGTTGAGATAATCGTTCTGTTGAGAACAGGGATTTTCTTATGAAACGTGTTGAAACTGGTGATATTTATGTTAAAATAAATCTGCACTGTGGAGAAAAATTATCTTAAAAATACCAAAATAAAAAAATTGTAAAATAAAATGGTTGCAATTCATAGCTTTTACTGTTTCATTCTTTTTCTTTATTTCAAAATCACATAAATACCAGTATTTTTTTCTATATCCAAATCTTCTTTTTGTTCCTCTTAAGAAGGGATACTACTGTAAATCATAAAAAAAGAAGAAAAAGGTCTTTTAGGCAAAAGAAATCTCCGTTTTTTTTTCGTGTCCAACACCGCTTTTCTCAGCACTCGATTAAAATAAATAAATAAATAAATAAATTCCGCCCTTTTTTTGTTGCGTAACAATGCGTCAATACCTCTTCCAAAACTTCTAAATGCATTTTTCTTAAAATGGTGTTTTTTGAACTGAATGCCAGTAGCGCAAAGTTAGTATGTAAAGTATCTACCTCACATTTGGAGTAAAGTTGCTTGATAAATGTGCCACTTATCTCATGAACCATTAAATTTGTCTTTATAATTATTGGCATTAAACATCATCAAGTAATTTCATTAAGCGGAATTCAAATCGCAATATTATCCATCCTAATAAAAGTATTAAGAAAGAACTTATGACATCAATCAATAGTGTTACGAGAATGAGCGCCGATCGACAGCAATTGCTCTTTTCAATTGGAAAAATCCAACTTTCTTCGCTCAGTGCAATAATAACGTCATAGACTCTGACCTCACTGGGTTTTTCCGAACTAATGACTTTCGTTCTTATTACGAACGTTAAACATATTATTCAGAGAATAAAAATGTAACTCATGCTAAGAGGAGCTATGCGTTAATGCTCCAATAAATGTGCTTAAATAATAATGCTTTTGAAACTTAAATGTAAGCTTAATGTTAATATATATTTTCTTTAAAGTCAAAAGGCTGTATGTCTTAATTTAATATAAATAATAACAAAAACCAAAAGTGATTTCAGCTACTAAACGACTCAATTGGATACGAAAAGATGTTCATTATAAAGGATACTCCGAAATAAGGATTATCAGCAATTCAAGGCAGTGCTAATAGACGACTAGCAGAAATGGATAACGAATAAAAATTGCGTGAAAAAACTTACTTACCTTATCCTATTTGTTCGATAAAAGAAAATTGAATATCAGTCTAGTAAAATTGAATATACCTGCGCAACAATAACTCGTGTTTTTATTTACAATATGTCTGCTAAGGAATTTGGTGATATTTTTTCCTAAAATTTCACTTTGGTATTTAAATGATAATAACAATAATAATAATAAGAAGAAGAACATAATTCTTATTGTTAAAATTAATTTTTTTCTACGTTTCTACTACGTTCAATTTGTAAACACTTGTCTGTTTTTATCAGAACAAAAGTTACCAAGCAGTGCCTACCGCATCAGGAGGTTTCCGTGGTGGAGACTACAAATTATTTTCCTGTTTTAAACTTCCTAATGAATTTTAGTTTTATGGACTAAATTTTGTCTAATCTAATGAACATTTGAGGGGGTCGGGGCAAGAGAGTGCTAAGCCACATTTTTGAATGTCTGAGATATTTAAATTTAAAAATTTGATCAAATACTTAAATCCAGATATATAACAGTTTTTCCACCAATGTCTTAGTAACATTTCAGATATTCTGAGTAACAATATGGCATTACTTTAACGATGTGACTATTATGTTTTTTGTCAGTTAGCTATCTTCATTGGGGGCATAAACGTCAAGGGCAAAAATGAAACCTGGGACATATGCTGCACATTAGAGACAAATTATATGTAGGATATTATAATTTACAATATTAAGATACAGATTACAGTGTTAGATTTATTTCACTAAAAATGTGGCTTGGCACTTTCTTGCCCCAACCCCCTCATTTCCATTTGAAAATAATTTGTGAATATCCTCCCCCCCCCCCCCCCCCACAAAAAGTACAAAAGTGCTGTTAACTTAATGGGCGTTATCTGGCATCCCCCTCTAAGGTTATAATTTGTAAAAGTAAATTGTATTAAGCATACGGAAAAACTTGCATTGATCATAAAATCACACATTCGTATAATGTTCCAAAATCATAATTCATTCAAACTTCAAATTCTATTTCTAAAATGTTCTTTAGAAGTGATTTTTTTTTCTTTTCAAAGAAAGTCTCCATAATGCAGAAGCATGAAATCAGATGGCGATGTCACTTTCTTTGGTGGAATAATTTATGGGGTACCTTTTTCGGAAATATATACTTACGACTGAAGGAAGTATCGAAGTCCGCCTAAGTATCTATACCACATATATATAATAAAAATAAATTGCGTTATTGAAATAAAAATTTGTATTTTTTATCTATATAAATATATGAATTAAATCATTGCCATACTGAAACGTTTGCAAAACCACTTACATAATAAATTAGATAATGTTTTAAGAAACAATACACAAACTATTTTACAAAGTATTTTAAAGAATTTTAAATATTTCCATTTAAATTTTCTCGCAAAAAGCATGACGAAAAAATTTCAAATTAAATATCTGTTGTAAGGGAAAATTAATCCACATTATTCAATCACTATTTTAGAAGGCGAAAATAGTAATAAGTATATTTTTGCAACATTTAAAAAGGGCGTAAGTTATAAGAAGGCCTGCGTTTAAATAATAATTTTTGCATAAATTTTCAAAATTTCTTTAATTCGTTTATTTTGTTCAGCTGATATTTGCGATTCTAAAAGTATCCTTTATTTTTATATTTAGTTATATTAGTTGCAATCTCTTAAAAACCGTAAATTACAGTTTAAGCGGCATAAAAAATTTAAACATTGCAGTTTTTTTTTTTTTGTTTTCTAATACATATTTATCTATAAATATAAGGAAATAAGTTTTGAATAATTTTTCATAATTAAGTATTTTTAAGACCGGAACAGTGTTATAGCCTTAAACCATGTTTTGGGATGATGATGATGATAAAAATTTTAAATATTGGATGAAAACTTAACAGTATGTTTTTCAAAAGAAAAAACTTTCAATGTGTTTTTTCAAAAATATTGCTTTTGGTTTGAGGTAACTTTCATAACTAACATTTTTACAAATATTCCTGTGACACCTTTCCCACAATCATTTACAAACATTATCTTTGAAATGAGCTAGAGATTGAGCCCTGTGACCAAAATTGTTTATTTCACAGACGTTATTTAAATAGATAAAATGTCGTTTTAACAAAAAATCTAAGTTTTTGGCAAAATTCAACATATTTCAATAAATTCTTGAAAAATTTCAAAATTTTTAGTTAATTTTGCAAACAAATGTTTGAATACCATTATGCTAAGAAGAAACTAAAAAAATGTCAAGGAGAACTGTGAAACACTGTGACGATTATGAAACACTTTCTAACACTTCCAGAATACTGTTACGAAACTTCACCGTTTAATAAGGTGAAACAATTTAGAAAACATATAATAACTGAAAACGTACTTTTAGAAATAACCATCCATTGACGCCAATGTATCCAATTCTTTGTTTAGCCCTGTATATGCATTTATTTTATATTCTACAAAAATTTCTTAGTGTACTAAATATAATTCAGCTATAAAATGCATAACTCAATTAAACGCTCATACACAGTAATGCTTACGAATTATTTTGTGTAGCCCTGTATATGATCAACAGACTTTATACACACCACGTAGTACACAAAAAATTATTTAAACTTTAAAACGCATGCCAAAACTGAAAACGCACTTCCAGAATTTATCGCGTCTAGACAGTACGTAATCCAATTATTTTGTGTGACCCTCTAAATGAATGATAAATTCTTTGCACTCCATATTCTACAGAAAGCACATTGTAGTGCACCTCAGAAATGCATATCAATTATATTATGCTTGAAATAATGCAATATTATTAAAATATACCACAAACTATTTTTCCCCAATCTAACGAGTTTCTTTTGGATTTCCCGGCAAAAGAACTTTTATGACGTAAACAATCAGTAAAAATAATAATAATAATAATAAATAAATAAATCAAAATTGTAAAGCGTTTAAATTTATCCAAGATTTCTACTGTGCACTCGTTTAATTTTCAGAACTATATTTTAACGGTGGAGAGATTTATACGCTAATACAGAGGGGACAAAAGGCCCGGGAAATTTTTGAAATCGATATAAAATCAAGTAATTAGTGCGATGAGTGCGATTCACAAAACTGCCAATTTAATAAAACACCTTTAAAAAAAATCTAACTTTTGGGCAAAACTTGAAAAACTTTCTTGAAAATTTTCAAAATTTTTAATTAATTTTGTAAAAAAAATGTTTGAATACCATTATTTTAAGAGGAAACTAAAAAATGCTAAGGAGAACTGTGAAACACTGTGAAGATTATAAAACACTTTCTAACACTTCCAGAATACTGTAACAGAACTTCATCGTTTAATAAGATGAAACAAGATACCTTAACTAAATAATTTAGAAAACGCATAACAATTGAAAATGTACTTTTAGAAATAACCATCCATTGACGGCAATGTATCCAATTCTTTGTTTAGCCCTGTATATGCATTTATTTTATATTCTACAAATATTTCTTAGTGTACTAAATATAATTCAGCTATAAAATGCATAACTCAAGTAAACGCTCATACACAGTAATGCTTACGATTTTTTTTGTGTAGCCCTGTATATGATCAACAGAATTTACACTGAGAAAAAAATCTGACCTTCTCAACTAGAATCTAAATTGTGGCTCTAGAAAAAATAGTTCCATGTCATCACTATAAATTCTAGTTCCCTTTCCTAGAGAGTTATAGAGTCTCCTATTAGAATTCAAGTGTGTTTTCCTATATTCTCGTGGTCACACTTATTTAAAAATGTCTGCAAATAGATGCGAACACAAGACGCTAGTTTTAGTAACTATAATGCTAGTTCATAAATCCATTCGAGAAATAAAGCGATAATATCGCTATGATCAATATCGCTATAATATGTCCATGTTATTGGATCAGATTCGGAAAAAGCCACGCACGCAACTTTACTTTGTAGAAATTTTGAAGTCTTTTTTTTTTTTTTTTTAATTGGTAAAAAAGTTTATGTTATTTCTATTATATGTGTCGAAAATTGTTGTACCTAAGAGCAATGACTTATTCTCTAATTTTACAAGATGCATAGAAATAATATAAGTTTGTAAAATATATGTAAGATGGATGCATAGGTACATAACTAAAGAATAGTTGTATGTTAGTACAGTACGGAGATAACGTATTAAGTATGATACATTTAGCAAATAGAAAATTTACAAATTATTTGAATTCACTAATCATTATCAAATTGTTAACCGGTCACGAGTATACAAGTGGTCATACAATCAAATATCTTCCTTTGTATATATCATTATATTTGATTAAAGGGAGTTCTCAGAGTCTGATTACAGCAAGGGACACACTTCCACCAGTATTTCCTTACTTATGGCAGAAATTCTGCATATAAATAAGGTAATGATTACTTATTTAAAGATAGTGGTAGAAATTGGCCCCTGTGCTAATCAGTGTCTTCTTGTACTGATTTTATTAGTTGCACATTTATAAATTTTCATATGCATAAAATGTTGGTAAGTTTTTAACAATAAAACATGTACTTTTATCATATATATTTTTCTGTTAAAAAATGTGGAGAAAAATAAGTATTTTTATCATATACAGTATATGTCGGCCTTTAGCGTGCACCTTTGATACAAGGAAAAAAATAATAATATATAGGTGCGCGTTTTAAACTGTTTAAAAAACTGAAAATCGCAAAAATAAGTGAGGAAAAAGATGACCATATAAACTAAGATTTCTAATTTAATAAGTATTCTATTTTTGACAAAAAGATCATTTTCGCTATCAGATTATGTCAAAAGTAAAAGTTATTATACTTATTTACAATCATATTTATGATATGTTTTGCTATATATATCTCATGAAAGTCTCTTTGCAAAGAAATAAGTGCGTGTTATACGGCTAATATACCGAAAAATAAAAAAACGAAGTCTTAAAATGTTGTCGCGCGTTATACACTTGAGCGGGATATACGCCGGAGTATACAGTATGTAAAATATATTTTTTTATCATATGATTTTTTATCATATATATTTCAGCCTATTTTGTTAGATGGTAAGAAATTTTCTATTAAATATTCTAAAATATCTACAAATGCATAAGCTTGAAAATTGTCTAAGCAACCAATGTAAAAAAAAAAAAAACTTTCAAAAAAGGGCAGAGTTTTAATTGTTTCAAAACCCAGATTTCATATTAAATATTCAGTTAACAATATGTTAAAAACTTTGTTCCTTAAACCTGCGAAAGAAAGAGTTTTTATTTTCTAATATTGTGAGTTCCTTTTTACAAATTTAATTCTAAAATGTGCAAAATTGACAGAATTCGTAAACAGCAAAATACAATTGAGTGACTGAAGAATATTCCTTTTTGTGAAAGCAAATATTCCTTTCGTGAAGCACTCACTGCCTTTCTATTAAATCCACGTATTGTAAAATATATACTAATGCGTAAACTTGAAAATCCCCTCTAAGAATCTAATATATCAAAAACTTTGTCAATTGTTTCAAAACCTTAATTTCATATTAAATTGCCAATTAACAATGTGTTGCACAACACTCCGATGCGTAAAACTGCCAAAGAAACGGTTTATTTATTTATTTATTGTAATCTTATGATTTTATTTTTACAAGTTTTTTTCTAAAATGTGGAAAAATGACGGAATTCACAAACTGCAAAATGTATTTGCTTGTCTCGTGAATATTCCTATTCGAACAATATGAATCTTCTTCAAGTATAAGCAGTGTCTTATTGAAAAAGAACAACATTCAAAACGAATTGAATATCAGTATAACAAAAAGAAACGGCACATAGAACAAAAACGTATTTTCTATTTATTAGTGTGAAACGGATTTTGCTTTGAAAAACAAATGATGAACCTGCAGATGTGACTGACAACGCATTGATAGAAACGAAGAAGTGTTTTCCATTTTATCTTTGATTATTTCTTTATTTTGAAAATAATTTAAAATACGAAGGAATTTATTCGGTGCTTTGTTTGGGATTCCATTCAAATGAAATATTTATGGATTCAAATCAGGAAGCTTATAAGAAAACGATTCTTTTTACTCAGTTGAAGAAAGGAATGTATTGTTGTAGATGGTAAGCTATTTACTGATGTAGAACATGTTTTTAAGGTGTATACTAAATCTAATCCTAAAAGAATAAACTATGTTTTGATATTATTTGAATAACTATAAAAGTATAATTAATCTATTTTTTACTTTCCAGCAATATCCAACGCAATTTACCAAAACTGTACTTCCTTTGTACACAGATACATATATATATATATACAGAATGGTCATAAAGTAACTTTTCCGATATATGAATCACTAGCGGTCGCTCCGTTTGACCAACCGAAATGAAATGTGAGATATAGTCCGTTGAAGGTATGCGCTCGAGATTGTGGTGAACAAGAACAATGAAGCCTTCAAAAATGTGGTAAAGATGAAAAAAATTTCAAAATTTGGCAACACCCCCTTTTTCCCATCTCATTAAAAAACCATTAATGGCGTTAGAACGGTACATGTAGCACGAAAAACACGGACGTAGAACACACGCAAAGAACAACATTGTAAACAACCAATAGTAACAGAGGCGATAGGAAAAATATTTTTTTTTACTGAGATTACAAGTTTTCAACGTTTTAAAAGGTTTCCCACAAACGATGATTGGTGGGTGCAGGGTGATTTATTATTGGTGCTTGTGCGCCTTGTTTCTTTTTTTCTATTGGTTGTTTACAATGCTGTTCTTTGCACGTGTCCTAAGTCCTACGTTGCCTTTTTTCGTGCTACATGTACTTTTCAAACGCCATTTATTGTTTTTTTAATTCGCTGATAATTTTGGGCAGATGTTGCTATTCGAAAATTTTGAAATTTTTTCACTGTAACCGTAATTGTGCAGGCTCCATTTTTCTTGTTCACCATAATCTTGAACACATACCTTCAAATAGCTATATCTCACGTTTCATATCGGCTGGTTGAACGAAGCAGCTTCTAGGGATTCGTATATCGGCAAAGTTTCTTTATTACTACCCTGTATATATTTATATATACAGGGAAAAAAACATTTAAACTAATCATATTTTCCTTGATTAATTAGTTATAATTTTGAGTGTGAATTCTAGCAAAATAAATATTATTCACTTACAATACAGATATCTTAGAAATAAATTGTGCAAATATTTAATGGTGAATCAAGTCAATGCGTGTGCTTAAGGTACACTTAAAGTTGGTCACAACCTCTGTTAAAGCTGGGTCATTCCATGCAAAATGAGCCAAAAATTTAAAAAAAAGTCGTGGCCACATAGTAACCGATTTTAATAAAATTTGGTACACATATTCAATTCATATTTAAATAGAGCTATTCAAAATATCTTGACAAAAAATAAAATATTTTGGAAGTTCTGGACATTTAAAAAACTTGTGACATAGAATATGGATTGTATGGAATCGTTCAAAGTTGCAAGTTTAAAGTTCCGTATCTTGAAAACTATTTAACATAAATGAAATTTTTTCATAATATTGTAACCCGTGGACAGTTATTATCATATTCATTTAGTAATAATAATTTCGTAACACCATGGTTAACCTTAAATTGGTTGTAAAAATTGAAAAATTGAAAATTTTGAGAAAATTAAAAGCGCTATAAAAATCAAAGGAATTTAAAAACGTATGTGAAATTGATGCATGATGTAATGTTATATATGAAAACCAAATTTCTCACATTTGGAAGTTGCCATTTATTTTCTTCATCTTCAAAATAACTTAGAAACTTTAAAAAAAATTACAAAATCACAATTTTTCCTCTTATGTATACTTAAAAAATAAAATGCAGGAAAAACCTTACATTAACAATTTTGCAGAAACATAAAGTTCAAAAAGCCCATGATATGCTGAAAAATATTCAAGATTGCTTTTTGATTCCTAACATAAAAGAAATGAGTTCAAAAGGGTAATATTTGTTACGTCCTATAGGCTAATTCACTTCAAATTTGTGCCCCATTTCTGTCATCTTGCAAAAAAAAAATGTAGTGCTGCCATCTATATGGAACTTTGATTACTATATAATTATTTGTTAAACCACTGCCCCGTTTAAATCAATAATTTATTCTACTCTAATTTAAAATATTGTTGAGGAAAAATAAACTGAAGGCAAGAATGAAAGTTTCTATATTTATAATATACACTTTTATCTATAACGTCAAATAATTTAAAAAATTTTAGATGTTTCCTTCAAGTTCAAACAAGTAATAGAAATACTAAATTTTTCCCTCAAATTTTTTCATTATTTATTTTTTTCTCATTAAGGAATAAAAAGGCAAGAATGAAAGTTTCTATATTTAAAATATATATACTTTTATCTATAACGTCAAGCAATTTTAAAATTTTAAGACCTTTCCTTCATGTTTAAGCAAGTAATAGAAATATTGCATTTACCTCTCAAAATTTTTCATTATTTATTTTTTTCACATTATAGAATAAAAGGACAATTACTAAATCACTCCAATCTATTACTAATTATTCATTCGTAATTATAAATAATTTTTGATAAAGTCTTTCCACTTCTACGGCTAATAATGAAAATTGAAATTTCAAGCATGTAGACAAAACCTCGATCTTATATCAACTTTTAATGTAAGTTTAACAATTTTATCTGCCGCTATTGACGAGTCCCCCCCCCCTCTCTCTCTCCTATTATACTCCATTTCGCGCGTGTTCAATAATGCAACCCTATATACAGCATCTCTGAGAGTTGTCCGAACTTTGCATCACGCCAATGAATATTTTTTTGTTACCTTAAGGGCGGATTAACGGAGATGTGATTTTTTTTTCTTCTAACCCACCCCCCTTTTTTGTTTTTATTTTATTTATTTAATTATTTTATTTTTATTTTATTTATTTATTTATTTTTTGCTGTAAGAGTTGGTCCAATCAAAAACTTGTCAGAGTAAAAGTTGTAGATAATATTAAGAAGATTTATAATAAATTTAAGCGGATTTGATATCTTTTGAATGGACGAAGTTGTGAATTTTTTTCTTCTTAAACCTCTATCCCCCCCCCTTTTGAGGCCATTTTTAATGATATTAAAAATTTATGCATTCGATATGTATCATAATTAAGAAGTTATGGGTTTTTTCTGTTTTTACGAAAAGCCCCTCCCCCATTCTTATCCCCCCTTGGTTCGATTTTCGCCATTAACGAACTTGACCAAGATTTTATGCCCTTTGATTTTATGTATGAGTTTGGAAGAGATTTGTGCAAAATTATGGAAGTTATCGTGTCCATAAAAAGTGATATAGATAGATAGGTATACAGATAGATAGATAAATAGATAGATACAGTTTTGAACTGGAGGTGGTTTTGGGTTCTAGGAGTCATGATCGGCGTAGATCTGCAACATTTTTTCAGAAATTCCAACATAGGAGAGAATGTAATAGGTAGTTCTTCTTACAAAATCTACCTAAAATGTGCTTTAAGATTCTACAATTCAGATTATTTTGTAGATACTACTATTGTGTAGATAGTCAGAATTATTAGTATATTTTTAAGATGAAGTAAATGCTCTATATCGAGTTCATATAAACTAATAAATAAAAGGAAAATATAACAAATAATAGTTACTCTACATCTTTGTTTCGTACCCGTTAATATGTAACATAATTACGGTGGATTTACTCTTTTGTTTTAGGGCTTGACATTGAAAATAATTATGCTTAAATAATTTTAATAATAATCTTATTTATCCATTTGGAAGCAGTTTTTATATCTTTTATTTATTTTCATTATTAGTAAAGAGTGAATTTGTAATATATGCTCTAAAAAAATCGTCAAATTACATCGACCACACGATTATTTTTATTTAAATTCCATCGAGATGGATTTCAAATGGATTGTTATTTTTGTAAAGCCTTTTTGATGTTTCCATTAATAATTAACACTATTACATAAGTTGTCGAGCAATACAAGGTAGGCTGCAACTATGAATCATCCAGTTTCAAAGATGACATATTCCCATATTTCAATATATGTTTTAGAGCCTTTATAGGATATTGTTGGGACTTTGAATAGATTAACATGATTAACCTCCAACGCATTAGCTTTTACACAACACATAAGTTTACAAGATTTTTACCTTTCAAATGGCTTGTTATTTTTGTAAAGCGTGTTTGGTATTTCCATTAATAATTAACACAATTACTTAAGTTGTCGAGCAATACAAGATAGGCTGCAACTATGAATCATCCAGTTTCAGTGATGACATATTCCCATATTTCAATATATGTTTTAGAGCCTTTATAGGATATTGTTGGGACTTTGAATAGATTAACATGTTTAACCTCCAACGCATTAGCTTTTACACAACACATAGGTTTACAAGATTTTTACCTTTCAAATGGCTTGTTATTTTTGTAAAGCGTGTTTGGTATTTCCATTAATAATTAACACAATTACATACGTTGTCGAGAAATACAAGATAGGCTGCAACTATGAATCATCAAGTTTCAGTGATGACATACTCCCATATTTCAATATATGTTTTAGAGCCTTTATACGATATTGTTGGGACTTTGAATGGATTAACATGTTTAACCTCCAACACATTTGCTTTTACACAACACATAGGTTTACAAGATTTTTACCTTTCAAATGGCTTGTTATTTTTGTAAAGCGTGTTTGGTATTTCCATTAATAATTAACACAATTACATACGTTGTCGAGAAATACAAGATAGGCTGCAACTATGAATCATCAAGTTTCAGTGATGACATACTCCCATATTTCAATATATGTTTTAGAGCCTTTATACGATATTGTTGGGACTTTGAATGGATTAACATGTTTAACATCCAACGTATCAGCTTTTACACAACACATAGGTTTACAAGATTTTTACCTTTTATAAATATGTTATGCAAGTTTCCCAAAGATTGTAAACTAGTCACTTTCAGTTTCGTGATTAGACATGGGTTTCATTTATACTCAAGATAACGTTTGACACCTTATCGTAAAGGAAATGTGAAGTGAAACTAGATTTTTAAGTGAAACTGCAAGGATAGGATGCGCAATTATATTCTACTATCTGATAAAATATATCTCCATTGTTTTATTATTACATCATTTGTTATCATCCCATCCATAGAAAACAATACATCCATCTTTATTCGTGTTTTGAAATAAAGGCAAGAAAAATGTGTCATTACACTTGGAATAAAGTCTTCTTACTGACAACGAAAGTTCATTTCTTTTTCCATACATATTAGGAAAGGACATACGGGACCGGCACAAAATAGAGCTGCGCGAGTCAAATGCAACTTCCTTTATATATTTACTAAAATGCATATCGTTTAAAGAATTTGTGAGAGGTAAAAACAAGTACTGCACCATATTAGTCATAAATAAAACCTGTTACGAGCAGGGAAGACCAAACTATGTTCGGTCAAAATTAGCTTTGAGTTCAAATATTACGAAATATCTTTCAATTTGCGCCAAGTATGTGCTTTGGCATTGATAATTTTGAAAGTCAATTTTTCAGCCTACTGTCGCCAACATTTCTCCAAATTTGGCGAAATGATGACAACTTTCCGGCTTCGTTTACTGCCAACTATTCAACAACTTAATAACTATTGCATTCTTCATTTCCATTGAAACGTATTACGCATAATGATACCAAAATGACCCACTAATCGAATTTTCTCGAACATGTGATCTAACTTAATGGTCTTCCCGTAATGCAAAACTGTTGGATAAAAAATTAAAAAAATTAAAATTGTTAGATTCGTTTTATAGATAAAATTAGCTTGACCCACTTTAATCGATTTTTTTCTCGAAAATGTGACTTAGCCCAATGATCTTCTTGTGTCCGAAAACCGCAAGATACAAAATTCAATTAAATATAGTTAGTGCCATTTTTGATTAAATAAGTTTGACCCGCAGTGACCCAAAATTGACTCACTAATCGAAATTTCTCGAACATGTGAGCTAGCCCAATGCTCTTCTCATTCCCAAATTCTGTAGGATACTAAATTTAGTTCAAATCGTCTGAGCCGTTTTTCAGATAAACATAGCTTGACCTATAATGACCCATAATCAAAATTACCCACTATTCGAATTTTCTCCAACGTGTGACCAAGCCCAATTGTCTTCTCGTGACCGAAATCCGTAGGATATAAAATTTATTACGTCCTTCGGCTTCCGTCCACATAAAGTGGTTTTGAAGAGAATTTCTACGCTCGCGTGTACAAGCGAAGAACAGCTCTATGTTAAAATCCTGTGTTTAAAATTTTGCACTGTTACATTAACGTTTTGTCTTTGTTATGTTTAAGAGAAAGGGGCGGTGGGTGACAGCAGCTCATCCTGCAAATGGGAAAAAATTTAAACGTGTTTTCCAATTACTTAATTTAACTTTTTAATATATTTGTTCATTTTTCTTTGGGAGTTCACGTGCTTATGTGCGCTAATAGAGGAGCCGCCACTGAGAACATTTGCAGAGCAGTTTCAGTAAAAAATCAGTAATTTAATAAATAGTCAATCATTTTGTTAAGTTGTCTAATTAGTCCAGTCAAATTAGGCAGATTTTGGGTCATTTTGGGACATAATTACGTAAGTTTTCAAACTTGGTGATATTGTTTGGGAGGGTCTACTAATGAACATACTAAAAGTCCTGATGGGTAGGGGGTGAGCGCGAGGGGGGGGGAGATAAAAGAAGGTACCATTTTCCGGTTTTTTGTTAATATCTCGTAAGCTATAACTCCTACAGAAACATTGTCAATACGAAAAATAAAGACAATTAAATTCTCTACAAAATAGGTTATATACATTTTTCTCTAGAGTCCATAGGTAACGAGATAATCTCATTCAAAAATGAAGAAATTTGTCAAAAGTCACTCCAGCGCCAGAGAGCGGGTCCACGGCACTTACATTACATCTACTTAACCTAAACATAAACGAACATTAATAAATAATAAATGATGTGGTCAGAAGAATGAAAGCCTGAACAATAACTTTATCAAATGACATTTTTTTGTTAACATAAAACATACAAAAATGAAAAATGCGTAAAATACAATGATATAGGATTAAACAATATATTCAATATAGCAATATATTCAATAAACAATATATTAGTTTAAAAATGCATAAAATACAATGACATAGGATTAAACAATATATTCAATATAACAATATATTCAATATAACAATATATTCAATAAACAATATATTAGTTTAAAAAATAGTAATTTTTGAAATATCAAACGATCCAATTGCGTTGTACTAGGGTTTATTTATTTACTTCTGCAAAAATATTATACAACCAACCAACCGAAAGCAGCCGGAGAAAAACAAGTCGAAAACGGTTGACTCGCTCTCTGTCGCTGGTGTGACTTTTGACAAATTTCTTGATTTTTGAAAGCGATTATCTCTTTAACTATGGACTCTAGAGAAAAATGTATATAACCTATTTTGTAGAGAATTTAATTATCTTTATCTTTTGCATTAGCAATTTTTCCGTAGGTCTTATAGATTATGAGATATTAACAAAAGACCGAAAAATGGTCCTTCTTTTACCTCCCCCCCCCCCTCGCGCTCACCCCCCATCCATCAGGACTTTTAGTATGTTCATTAGTAGACCCTCCCAAACAATATCACCAAGTTTGAAAACTTACGTAATTATGTCCAGAAAAAAACCTAATTTGACTGGACTAAATTCATAAATACTCAATATATTTGCTTAACCTTAACCCAATATTTTCATACTTCCTAAATTAAATGACATTAAAAAAAATGCATAATTTTGCCTGAAAAATCTGAGATGATTTTGATCCAATTGTGAGGATTTTCTCATCTATACCACCATCATATGTTCATTTAAAGACTCATTAATGTTTTACTCTATAAAGGTAAATTTCATAGAGAATGGGAACATCAGGAAGTTATAATGTACTGATATCGGAACTCAGATGTGTCTAAAAAAATCTATTCCTGTGATTTTACATGATGGACATAAAAGACAGAAATCTTCACAATGAGTGACTTGTGATTATGATCTTGTACGTTTATCAATTATACAAGTTCACCATAAGTCACCAATATCTTTCAGAAAATGTAAAGAATAACCTGATGATACGATCTATTAATTGATTGCTCGAAACTATATTGTGTTCTTTAATCCATTTTTCATTATATGAAGAAAAAAGAACATGTACATTACAATGCAAATTTACTCTATTTTCCTTACAGGTGATTCAATGAAGACACATGACAATCAAAAGTTTAGCACGAAAGATCAAGACAACGACTCATGGAGTGGTGGACATTGTGGTTTACGATTTAGAAGTGGATGGTGGTTTCAAGAGTGCTACAAAGCAAATTTGAACGGAATATATCATAACCAAACTCGTGGCGTTAACTGGATGTTGTGGAAAAACTATGAATCTTTGCCTCGAGTGGAAATCAAAATAAGACCATCCGAGATTTGAAATTCTGAATGATTGTTTCGTATTTCAAAGCATAATTATTTATCTTATGTCGTACAGGAAGTTCGGAATATGTTCATTTTCTTGTCAGAGAATTTATAAAAGCACTAACATTGTATGTAATATTTCTTTTAAATGTGTTATCCATTTATTAAGTAAAATTTAAAATTATTTTTGTCTCACTTTCGGTTTCCTATTTTACAAGTTTGCAATTTTGTACTTAATTCTAATTTTAGATAAAATACATAATTATATAAATACATACTGCTTATAAAAGTTCCGTGGTCGGATCAATTTCTAATAATAGACCAAAAACTCGCGCATGGGAAAATGGTTGAGAAACTTCAACACTGTAAAAAAAAATCCCATCAAATTTACGGCAAAAACTGCTGGCAGCAATGTTGCCAGCAGTTTTTACGTAAAACTCACAGTAAAATTCGATGTAAATTTTATCGCATATATTCCGTCATTTCAACGGTTATAATTGTAGTAAATTTCACAGGCATTTTTCCGTACAAATTACTACAAAAAGTTCTGTAATTTTAACAGTCATATTTCCGTACAAATTATCACAATAACTGCTGTAATTTTAAAAGCCATATTTTTTTTTAAATCATTGAATTTAATCAGCTTTCATTTTTAGATGATTATTAGAATAATCATAAAGTTCGTCGTTTGTTTGACAAACAACATTATAACTCATTATTCTATGTATTGTATAGAATTTCAATTCAACATTAAAACATGTCTTTATTGCTTTGTATATGATATATATAAGAATTCAGAATTTATTAATAGAAATTTTTTTAATGTGGCAAAACTGAGACATCAAACATTCATTATAATACTATGTGTAAATAAATACATATATAGAAAGAGAATGTATTTGTAGTACTAAAAATACAAAGTATATTATCCGAATAGATATATAGAAAACACTTCAATTCTGAAGGGCGAGAAGAATTTAGGTAATATATATATATTTTTTTAGATAATTGGACTAGAATTACAAACTTACTTTAGAATTACGTTTATCTAAGACAAATATAAAAAACTATTTGTAATTAAACGCTGATATATAAACAATGCAAGCTGGTAAGCGTAACTTAACACACCATTTGTTCGTTTGCGCTGTCGCGGGAGAAATAGCTCGTACACGGAAGTAGAACTTCTTTGCGCAGATCATGATAGTAAATTGTCTTTGCTTGCGCAGACGCCGGTTATGATGTGATCTGATTGGTTGTTCGCATGAAAGGATGTTGAATTCCGAAACACTGGTTAAATCTACTGTTATATTTTCGGTATTTTTACCTACGGAAATATTACGTTGCAGTCTACTGCAATAAATGCAGTGAATTTGACAATCATTTTTTACAGTGAAGTAGGATCGAACACACTAACAAATAGTAGAAGTATTAAGTAGTGTAAAGAAGTGTAAGTAGAAGTACTAAGTGCTTTAGCCATTCGAGTGTGAATAGTGTCACAGTGCAATGGAGCATAGACGCATACATGTACCCAACGATACGCCCTTGGACAACTGGCTGGAGTAAACAAAATTGATTCATGCGTCTGGACAGTGGACACATACAAATAATATTGGCTTAACTGGTTGTACTTATACAGTTTGGATACTTATCACTGATTACATCGTTTCAGTCTACAATTTCAAGCTATTTACGTAAAGCATGTTTCACATTTAAATGATTACACTGAATGAAAAAAGTACTGGGCACATGGTAAAAAAGTACTAGTAAATTTCTAAAACTTATAGATAACTATGTACACAAAATCCACAAATGGGTGCAGGAAGTTCCCGCACCTAGTCGACAAGAGGGCCACCTGTATCAATTGGAATAGGAAAGAGGTGCTGGGATGGAAATTAGAGTGATGTGTTTTCAAGCAGCTATTTACTCACATATATGGGCACGTTGTATAATTTTTTATGGAGGACTAATTTTGTAGAATTAAAGGGATCCATTGCTCTAACTGTAAGGATAATGGTTTACAGAGTTTATGTAATTGTGTTAATGAACATTAAAGGATATAGTATGATCTGGGGTTCGTGATTGTCATGGTTGTACATCGTGAATGAATTGAATATTTAAAAAAACTGACTAATGGCGACAGTTAGAATTTGCTTGAGTGTAAAAAAGCAAATCTGTTGAGGATTTTTTGCAATTTTTCATGAATTTCACCGCAAATCAATGCTATGGTAAGTGTTCATATGTGCATCCGTCTTTTTGTCGTATGGAGATTACCAAAAACGTATCGCGATTAAAAAGAAAATATTCTGTATCCAGTAAATAGCAAATGCCGGGAACTAACTAGATTATTGCAAAAATTTTATTCTAAAATAAGTAAATTTTATTTTTCCCTTATAAGTTTAAGTCGCATTCGTCAGATTTTGATAACAGTTATTACATAAACAGATATTACATTATTTTGTTTAAATTCAGCCTTCTTTTGATAACATGTTTGACATTATGTGTGACTACTGAACCGTTTTAGTAAAATTATATCGCAGTCTTAATTAACAAAAATATTTTCTTCAAATTTTAGTTTTTATACGTTATGAGTTACATACCGACAGGAGAAAAAGATGTTTCCACTGGTGAAAAGTTTTTATTGTTAGTTCATATGTTTAGAGCTGTCATGCTGCAACTATAATATTACTATTTTCAATCCTTCTTTTTTGTTTTCCAAAATAAGTTCATAAATATTTCCGAAATAAGAAAAATCTCTGAAATTGCAATCATGCCGTTCTTCCAACTTTGACATCCTACTTCAATGATTTCACTTTTGCCTTGAGATATTTATACAGATTTGATCGTTACATTTATTTTCGGAATTTCTTCGGCCATTATACTACTACGATCAAGAAGTTCGGCACTGTACTGATATCTCCCTCTTGAATTGGAGGAGACTGGAACTATTTTACAATGGCGTAGAGTAGAAGTGCACAACCACTGGTCCGCGGCCCACCAAGATGTCACTGTTTTTACCCAGAATAATTTGCCTTATTCAATGACTGAAACTTTGCTATTAAATGAGTTGAAGATTACCATTCGGTTCTTCTGATGTTCAGCAAATTTCGAGAAAAAAGGTCTTTAATCTTCCGATGGAAAATTAGTAGAATTTTGAGAAATGTCTGTTTATTTTGGTTCCCCATAAAATAACAAATAGTAAAATTTCTTAGGCATCATGAAATTCAACAATTTAATTCCCCCTAAACTTCCCCGACCTTAATCTTATTGAAATATAACGAATTGTTCGCAAAAATAGATCTTTATAAAGGGCATTAAACCAATATTATAAAATAGAAATTCATTGGGCTAATATGCGCCAATAACTTACAGAATCTTTTTTAAATGAAAAGAAGATTGCAAGAAACACACTCTTACTCTTTGTTTGTATTTTATAATTTGAGTTTCTTGATCAAAACGATGTAAGCTTTGGTTCAATGAATGCTTTCTTAACGAAGTTATGTTTATTTGTATATTTACTTTTTTCCCTCATTCTATATTTATCTGGAATCAGTTATTCATATATCGTCTCTTTGCCATCAATGAAAATTTAGCACTTTAAATGTGAAAAAGATTTCTGTAATAATTGCATAGAAGTCTATCATTGTTACGATTCTAAGAAAATTTTAGAAACTTGCAGTCATAGGGAATTATTTTATAAATATTTAATATCGTCATCTTCTTCTACTTCTTTCCAAGTTTCTCGTCAAAGAATAACAAATAAGATGCTTCATTATGACAGAAAGGAAGTGATTAAACAAGTTCCACTAATTCTTGCCAAGTTCACGTCTGACAGTCATCATCATTATTATTATAATTATTATTATTATTCTCTTGTTGAAATAATGAATAATCCACATAGAACTACTCAAAAATGTAAATATTTTGAAAATAATATTTTATCTATTTTCTGTAATAATTAATATACATGGTATTTCAATACAAATGTTATAAACTTTTAGACGTAGAATAATAAACAATGTTTATATTGGAAACCAATTTCGCAGTCCATTTAATCAACCAAAAATACACAGTTTTATACTCCAGAAACGCGGATTTTTATTCATAACGAAAATATTTTGATGAAAGACGCAATATCTCATCTTACTTTTTGCCAAATACAATGAAAGCACGAAAACTTATGAAAGGGCAAAGTAAAACGATCAACGACATCATATGAAACGTGTATTACATTTGGAAATATGCAGTGTCTAGTTCAGTACTGTTTGACTGCGCCTGCTTCACGGTGACGTCGTGATATAATTACATTTCGTAAAAAGAAAGATCCATGAAAACACATGTATGATATGTGCTATTGTATTGGAAATTTTAAATACATATTTTTTTACAGTTAATTTTTAATTTACGTTAGTTTCGCTGTTATAAGAAAGATAACATTTACAAATCCTATTTTTAAAATTCTTAAGCAATATGATTTGGAAGTACTTTTTACCCCCCCCCCCCTCCAATAGCTCACTCTCTTCAATCTGAAAGACCCTATAGATATATATGTTTTAATCCCTAGAGCATTTACAGTATTATTTGTCATTATGGCCTTTTTATGGTCAAACATGAAGGAGGAGGTCGATCAAGCGCGGATGGTGTCTCAAGAACATTAAAAAGGATAAGATAAAAATTCTCTTACCTTTTCTGAAGGTGCATCTCACTTCGACGAATTAATCCAGGTAAAGACTAATCCAGGGGTTAAATCCAAGGTATTGCACATATCACATTCCTGCTGAAAAAACTAATTATTTAATTAGATGAGTCAGAGTAAATACACTGGTTGTTCCATTTAAGATACTATAATTGAATACGAAACTTTTACATATACTTCACAGCTTACATTTAAACATTAATTGCGGTTATTTCACATTATAATGGAGCTAGCATCTGCTCCTGTTTACGCGGTTACATTTTGGTAGAGGACTGAAGAATTAAAGTCAAAATAAAGTGTTCAGAGTTTTTCCATTACATCATTGGAAATTACGCATACGTCAGTGGAAAATACACATTGCAGGGTTTCAGCGTAAGAACGCAACTGGAATAATAAAGTTTCATTTGCTGCTATAATTATTGTTCTAAAGTCTTTAATCTATTTCGTACAATAACAGTTTATCAATTTAGAAGAGCTTTTGAACATTTATTTGAAGTTGAGTAGTCATAAATATCACTCTGCAATTCATTATGCGTTGAAAGAAATGTTGCTATTTCCTTTTTCTTTATCAAGGTCGTTCCTTCTTTCCCCTTTGCAAAAGGAAATGAAAGAGTGGTTTTTTTCTGTAAATAAATTTCTCGGATGAGGTTAATATTTCTAATATTCCCCCTTAAGCTCCTCCGAGGAATTGATCAAAATAGTTTCATTGAATTTCTATGTCTTTCCAGTGCAGGCTTGGGTATGGGCTTCGTTAACGCGTCTGCTATCATCTGATCTGTAGGACAATATTTTAATTCTATAATTCCTTCTTCTCTAATCTGTTTTATGGCATGAAATTTGACGTCAATGTGTTTGGTAGGCTTACCAAACTTTTCGTTGTGTATCATCTTTATGCAGCTTTGGTTATCTTCATGCATTATTATTGGTTTTTCTTGAGTTAATCCTAAATCTTCTAATAATTTAATTAACCATAAAGTTTCTTGACAAGCGTTTGCTGCAGATATATATTCTGCTTCAGCAGATGATAAGGCGATGCATGTCTGCCTTTTTTTGATCCACTGTATTGGATTGTCTCCCAACATGTAAATACTGCCAGAAGTTCATTTTCTCGTTTCTGTATCTCCTGCCTAATCTGAGTCGGTATATACTTCTAATTTTGGTTTTTTTTTTGTATTTAAAACTAAATTTAAATTTTTCGTACCGTGTAAATATTTGATTATTCTCTTTACTGCATTTCGGTCCTTGTTTCGCTGTGCTTCATTACGTCTACTAAGGATCTTGACTGGTCTAGTAATTGTCGCGATGTAAAGAAGTGAGCCTATCGCCTTTCGATATTCTGTGTTGTTTGGAAAAAAATTTTCGTCATCTTCTATTTTATTAAAACCGGGTTCCATTCGTGTACCGTATGGTTTTGCATTTTCAAGATTAAATTTCGCAGCTAATTCTTCAATTTTTGATTTTTGGTTTAGCGCGTAACCGTCCGGTATTTTTTCTATTTCGGTTCCTAAGTATTTCTTTATTTGCCCTAAGTTTTTTAATTCATATTCTTCGTTTAGTGTTTTTACTATTTCTTTTATTATTTCCGGTTTACTTGCTATAAGAATGTCGTCGACATAGATTATTACGTATGTAAAATTTTCCTTTTCTTTTCTTATGAATAAGCATGTATCGGATGTGCTTTGCGTGAAATTAAGTGCTTTTAATGAAGTTTCTATTTTCATGTTCCAGGTTCTTGCTGCCTGTTTGAGACCATATATGGTCTTGTTTAGTTTACAAACTTTATAATTAGAGTTTGTTTTAATGTAACCCTCTGGTTGTTGCATGTAAATTTCCATGAAGGAACGCCGCATTTATGTCAATATGGTGTACATCTAGATTTTTGTAAGCGGCTGCGGATAAAAATGCACGAATGGTGGTATGTTGCGCTACTGGTTCAAATGTTTCATTATAATCTTCACCAAATTTTTGGCTAAATCCTTTAGCAACTAATCTTGCTTTATATATGGGTGAATTTCCTGAGCTATCGACTTTTCCTTTAAAGATCCATTTTGATCCTATTATTTTTCTATTTGGTGGTGGTTCTACCAGTTCCCATGTTTTATTTTTCATCAGCGCTTCTATTTCCGCATCTGTGGCTTTGAGCCAATTTTCTTTTTCTCTAGGATTTTTTATTTCGTTGATTTCTTTCCAATTTTTTGGTTCTACTATTTCATCGTTTTTTACTATACAGATATAACTTTCGGATGTATATCTATTGGGTGGAACTCCCCTGTTTGTCCTTTCTGACCTTCTTAATGTAGGAATGTTTTGATCGGGTTCTGCTTGTGTTTGTTCTGTATTGTTTATTTCCGTTTCAATACAATTTTTGTTATCAAGCAGGCATTCTGGTTCATTATTTTCTTCATTCAGAATGTGTGTGTTATTCTCTAGGAATTTTGCAGTTCTCCCGATTATGATTTCATTATTTTTAGTAAATACTCTATAACCCTTTGAGTGGTTATCATATCCCATAAATATTCCTTCCTTGGCTGTGTTATCTAATTTTCCTCTATGTATCTTATTTATGTATATATAAGCTTTACAGCCAAATACTCGAAGGTAATGAAAGTTTGGTTTTCTCTCGAACCAAATTTCGTACGGAGTTTTATTTGTAGCCTTTGTTGGTAGTCTGTTTTGGAGATGTGTTGCTGTATTTATTGCTTCACCCCAGAATCTGTGTGGTAACCCATCTTCTGAGAGCATAGCTCGGGTCATTTCTATCAGGCTCCTATTCTTTCTTTCAGCAATCCCGTTCTGGCTCGGTCAGTGTGGAACAGTAAATTGGTGTTTTATACCTCTTTTTCTAAGAAAGTCCTCCGTATTTTTACCGATATATTCGCCCCCGTTATCCGATCTGAATGCTTTGGCCTACCTCCCGAATTGTGTGTAAACCATTTGTGTATAGTCCTTTATTTTGTCTGAGACCTCATCTTTGTGAGATAGTAAATATATAACAGTAAATCTTGAGTGGTCGTCAATAAATGTGACGAAGTACCTTTTCCCCCCTAAAAAGGTTGTTCTAATTGGTCCACAGACGTCTGTATGTATCAGGTCGAGTACCTGTGTCGTTTTATGTTCAGATAATTTCGGATATGGTGCATCAGTAGTTTTTGTCTTTATGCATGTTTCGCAGTGTGTAGTATGACTGCAGTTGTTTATTTTTATGCCATTGGCCAAGTTGTTTTTCATCATTTGTTTTATACTTTCGTAATTCCTATGACCTAGGCGTTTGTGCCAAAGTTCTAGACATTCTTTATTTTTGCAGTCGTTTGCGATATTTGCTGTGTTTGGGAAATCTTTATCTGAGAGAATTACCTCATATAAGTTATTTTTCTTTTTCGCTTCCAGATACGTTTTGCCGTTACAGGATAGCATGCATTTTTCGTCTTCAAATATTAATTTGTAACCGTGTTGAGTTGCTTTACTCACAGAAATTTAGTTTGTTTCCAAATTTGGAACGTATAACACGTTTTTTAATTTTATTTTATTTGAGTCCCCGTTTGATGTTTTTATTGTAATCATAACTTCACCGGATCCGTAGGAATTGAGTGTGTTTCCGTTCGAGATTATTACGGATGTTTGTTCGGTGTTGTTTATTTCAGTAAATATTTCTTTGCTGTTCGCAATATGGGAAGATGCTCCGGAATCAATAATCCAGGTAGGTTTTCCGGGCTTTGCGATTATAAATGCTGCATCTTGATTTTTGTTATGATTTATTTGTACGTTTTTATTTATTTTTTCTTTCGTTTCGTACCTATCATTTTCACTATCACCGATTGTGTTTTCGAAGCAGAGCGACAATGTAAACTTCTTTGGTTTAAATGTTTGTTTTGGTGTAGCTTTTTGTGAATTTCTGTTTTTTAAGTGCCAGCATTCTTTATAGGTATGATTATTTTGCTTACAGTACGTGCAATATTTATTATGATTTTTGTAATCATTATTTACGAATTTTTCTGTGTTTTAAACGCTTTTGCCGAATTTTCGGTTGGTTCCGAGTTTTCTACTCGTTTAGTATATTCGTGGACAAGTTTATTTTTTATGTATTCTGGTGTTAATTCATTTTCCGGCCTGGCTTCCAGAGCCGTTATTAGTGTATTATAACTAGGTGGAAGTGAGCACAGTAGTAGTGCTGATATATGCGAGTCACTAATATTTTCTCCAATTGCGGAGAGTTTATCGATGGTTTCAAGAATGTTTGTTATGTGACGTTGCATATTACCGCTTTCTTGTAATTTGACTCCATATAATCTTTTGAGTAAGTAAAGTTTGCTTGAAAGATTTTCTCTTTCATGAATGTTTTTTAATGTGTCCCATGTTTGTTTCGACGTGTTTAAATTTCTTATATGGATGATTTGAGAGTCCTCAAGACTTAGATTTATTATGGACCTCTTGATTTATTATGGCCCTCTTGATTTATTATGGCCTTAGATTTATTATGGCCTTCTTGTCCTTCTTCTGCCAATCAGGTGTTATTGGGTTTGGCGGTTCTTCTGTTATTAATTCTGATAAATCTTCATTTATTAATAACATTTGGACCTTAAATTTCCATATGGAATAGTTATTTGGGTTTAATTTTTCAATTATCTGTGTTTCTTTTGAGAAAGCCATTTCTGCGATTGATTTTTCTTTATTGTTTCTTATTAAGTTTTATTTAATTAGTTCTATAAAGATGCTTATATTTATTTTCGTTCTTTCGAACTAGTTCTAAATGATTTCTTTATGCTTTGTAAATGTTTTCAGTTTTTAAGTTTTAAAAATCACACCTTCCTTCTGAGACAATTTTTCAGTCTCTATAATCTTTGAAGGAGGAGGTCGATCAAGCGTGGATGGTGTCTCAAGAAGATTAAAAAGGATAAGATAAAAATTCTCTTACCTTTTCTGAAGGTGCATCTCACTTCAACGAATTAATCCAGGTAAAGAATAATCCAGGGGTTAAATCCAAGGCATTGCACATATCACATTCTTGCTGAAAAAACTAATTATTTAATTAGATGAGCCAGAGTACATAGACTGGTTGTTCCATTTAAGATACTATAATTAAATACGAAACTTTTATTTTACTTCACAGCTTACATTTAAACATTAATTGCGGTTATTTCATATTATAATGGAGCTAGCATCTGCTCCTGTTTACGCGGTTACATTTTGGTAGATGACTGAAGAATTAAAGTCAAAATAAAGTGTTCAGAGTTTTTCCATTACATCATTGGAAATTACGCATACGTCAGTGGAAAATACACATTGCAGGGTTTCAGCGTAAGAACGCAATTGGAATAATAAAGTTTCATTTCCTGCTATAATTATTATTCTAAAGTCTTTAATCTATTTCATAACAGTTTATCAATTTAGAAGAGCTTTTGAACATTTATTTGAAGTTGAGTAGTCATAAATATCACTCTGCAATTCATTATGCGTTGAAAGAAATGTTGCTATTTCTTTTTCTTTATCAAGGTCGTTCCTTCTTTCCCCTTTGCAAAAGGAAATGAAAGAGTGGATTTTTTTCTGTAAATAAATTTCTCGGATGAGGTTAATATTTCTAATAAAACTAAAGGTAGTTTAAAATCAAGAATAAAAAATCCCTGACGGCTCGGCCTACAGGCACAGGTAGATTTCGAAGACGCAGAACGTGGGGCGCCTGTTTGTCGGGGATTGCGGAAGAAATGACCTTTTTGCGATGATGCTACAGTTGGAACCGCCTACTTCGAAACCAAACTTGTTTGCAGGCGGAGCCAGCAAGGATTTTTTTTTTTTTTTTGCTATAAGAGTTGGTCCTATAAAAAACATGTCAATATAAAAATTTTAGATAACATTAAGGGGATTTATAATAAATTTAAGCGGATTTGAAATCTTGGGAATTGACGAAGTTATGAATTTTTTTCTTCTAAAACCCCCCTCCCCCCCCCCTTAAGGCAATTTTTAATTATATCAAAAATCTGTCATGCATAAATTTTCGACCCTGTTCCTAGAAGTAATAACAACTTTAAACGGATTCGATACGTATCATAATTAAGAAATTATGTTTTTTTTTCTGTTTTCACAAAAAGCCCCCTCCCCCCTTCCCCTTGGTTCGATTTTGCCCATTAACGAACTTGACCGAGATTTTATGCCCCTTGATTTTATGTATCAGTTTCGAAAAGATGCGGGAGTTGGAACCGCTTACTTCGAAAAATAACTTGTTTGCAGGCGGAGCCGGCAGGGATTTTTTTTTTTTTAATTTTTTTTTTTTTTTTTGCTATAACGGTTAGTCCTATAAAAAACTTGTCAATATAAAAGTTTTAGATAATATTAAGAAGATTTATAATAAATTTAAGCGGATTTGAAATCTTGGGAATTGACGAAGTTATGAATTATTTTCTTCTAAACCCCCCCTTCCCTCCTCCCCTTAAGGCAATTTTTAATTATATCAAAAATCTGTCATACATAAGTTTTTGGCCCTGTTCCTAGAAGTAATAACAACTTTAAACGGATTCGATACGTATCATAATTAAGAAATTATGTTTTTTTTTCTGTTTTCACAAAAAGCCCCCTCCCCCCTTCCCCTTGGTTCGATTTTGCCCATTAACGAACTTGACCGAGATTTTATGCCCCTTGATTTTATGTATCAGTTTCGAAAAGATGCGGGAGTTGGAACCGCCTACTTCGAAAAATAACTTGTTTACAGGCGGAGCCGGCAGGGATTTTTTTTGTTTTTAATTTTTTTTGCTATAACGGTTGGTCCTATAAAAAACTTGTCAATATAAAAGTTTTAGATAATACTAAGAGGATTAATAACAAATTTACGCGGATTTGATATCTTGTGAATGGACGAAGCTATGATTTTTTTTCTTCTAAAACCCCCCTTCCCCCCCCCCCCACTTGGGGCCATTTTTAATTATATCAAAAATCTGTCCTACATAAATTTTTGGCCCTTTTCCTAGAAGTAATAATAACTTTAAATGGATTCGATACGTATAATAATAAAGAAATTATGAGGATTTTACTGTTTTCACAAAAAGCCCCCCCATTTCCCCCCCCCCCTTGGTTCGATTTTGCCCATTAACGAACTTGACCGAGATATTATGACCCTTGATTTTATGTATCAGTTTGGAAGAGATTTATGCAGAATTTTTCCAGTTATCGTGGTCAGAAAAAAGTGACATAGATAGATAGATAGATAGATAGATAGATAGATATATAAACTTTTGAACTGGGGGTGTTTTTGGGTTCTGGGAGTCATGATCGGCGTAGATCTGCAAAAATTTTTCAAAATTTCCAACTTAGGTGAGAATGTAATAGGTAGTATTTCTTACGAAATCTACCTAAAAAGCACATGTATAAGCAAGATATAAATCAGTCGGTCATGACATGAATCACATCTTCGACATTCTAGGACATGAGTCACGTCTTCGATTTCAATTCTGCTGAAATTATTTGCAATCTAACTTCCGTGAATTTGACTTTCTAAAAGTATTTTATAGCTAACAAAATATTTAAAAGTTGTTAATTGTGACTTTCCTTTTCCTCATTTCTCAGATTGTCGGAAATTTCACATAAATCCCCCTTTTTAGGTAGATTTCGTAAGAAATACTACCTAGTACATTCTCACCTAAGTTGGAAATTTTGAAAAATTTTTGCAGATCTACGCCGATCATGACTCCCAGAACCCAAAAACACCCCAGTTCAAAACTTTATATATATATCTATCGATTTATCTATCTATCTATCTATCTATCTATCTATCTATGTCACTTTTTTCTGACCACGATAACTGGAAAAATTCTGCATAAATCTCTTCCAAACTGATACATAAAATCAAGGGTCATAAAATCTCGGTCAAGTTCGTTAATGGGCAATATCGAACCAAGGGGGAGGGGGAATTTGGGGGCTTTTTGTGAAAACAGAAAAACCATCATAATTTCTTTATTATTATACGTATCGAATCCGTTTAAAGTTATTATTACTTCTAGGAAAAGTGCCGAAAATTTATGTAGGACAGATTTTTGATATAATTAAAAATGGCCCCAAGGGGGGAAAAAAAGGGGGGTTTTAGAAGAAAAAAAATCATAGCTTCGTCAATTCACAAGATATCAAATCCGCGTAAATTTATTATTAATCCTCTTAGTATTATCTAAAACTTTTATATTGACAAGTTTTTTATAGGACCAACCGTAATAGCAAAAAAAAATTAAAAACAAAAAAAAAAATCCCTGCCGGCTCCGCCTGCAAACAAGTTATTTTTCGAAGTAGGCGGTTCCAACTACCGCATCTTTTCGAAACTGATACATAAAATCAAGGGGCATAAAATCTTGGTCAAGTTCGTTAATGGGCAAAATCGAACCAAGGGGGGGGGGGGGGGGGGGGCTTTTTGTGAAAACAGAAAAAAACCCATAATTTCTTAATTATGATACGTATCGAATCCGTTTGAAGTTATTATTACTTCTAGGAGAAGGGCCGAAAATTTATGTATGACAGGTTTTTGATATAATTAAAAATTACCTTAAGGGGGGGGGAAAGGGGTTTTTTAGAAGAAAAAAATTCATAACTTCGTCAATTCCCAAGATTTCAAATCCGCTTAAATTTATTATAAATCCCCTTAATGTTATCTAAAATTTTTATATTGACATGTTTTTTATAGGACCAACTCTTATAGCAAAAAAAAAAAAAAAAAAAAAAAAAAAATCCTTGCTGGCTCCGCCTGCAAACAAGTTTGGTTTCGAAGTAGGCGGTTCCAACTGCAGCATCATCGCAAAAAGGTTATTTCTTCCGCAATTCCCGACAAACAGGCGCCCCACGTTCTGCGTCTTCGAAATCTACCTGTGCCTGTAGGACGCGCCGTCAGGGATTTTTGTAATTTATACCTTCTATTTTCGCACTTCCAGTTTCTCTCCCATGTCTCTATACATTCTTTATAGCCGTTCTCTTCAACTACATGCAATTCTGTTGGCCAATAAAGTTATTTCTTCAATCCGCTTCTCCACTATCGGCTGTTTCCTTTCTTTTTCCAGCAATTCTATTGGTCAATGAAATGATGGCTTTAATACGCTTCTCCTCGATACATATGAGCAAAATTACTTTACTACTATTCGTACTAATCAATGTGAGTTTAATGCTACCGAAACCGGTTTGCGATATTAGGTGAATATTTCAGTGCTATAAACTTTGATTCATATACTTATGCTGTATACAGTGTCATCTCATTTTACATTACCATTAGACAAGAAATATGAGGGCTTTTATGATAGTTAAAGGACTCAACTCATAAACACCTTTTCCGAAAAAAAAAAGCAATTTGTGTCCTTATTTTTTAAATATTCTCGATTTATCGAAGGGTTTTTCGTATTATGAACGTTTCATCTTCAAAAAACTACGGTATCCATGATTCTCCGATTTGTCATTTCCGGATTTATTTCTATGGGGTCCCTAAAAGCAAGTGTTTATGCTAGAAATCCACAGTCTATTGATGGCCTGAAAGCAAGCATTCAACACGAGATTCAACAAATAAGCATAGAAAAATTAAGTAGAGTGCCCTTAAATGTGATAAAACATTTTTCTGCATATCCGAGGAAGCGAATCATGTTTTGAAGATCTCTTAGGAAAATGTTAATTTTTCTTTCATTTAATATCTCTAAATAATCACTCTTTCATTTAATTCATATTTTCAGTTTGAACCAAATCTGTATAAATATATATATATTTAATAAAATATATTTAATAATTTTTATGAGATGCGCAACTTTTTGATTTTCCTGTGATGCACGTTAAATTTGAACTTAAGTAATTTTAGTAATAGCCAATTCAGACCAGAACTTAAAAATTCTTGCTGTTTTCTAAGATTTTTCAAATTCGTTTTTAAGAATTGACATATTCTTATAGTTTTGTGCTTTTCATTACTTAGCGTAACGTATTATATTCCACATACAAAAGATAAAATTTGCAAAAGCTCAAATGACTCAATTTTGGTACTCTATTTTGTAAACGCCGTGTATGCATGATATTGTGGCACGGGCGTATCTATAGACAGACTTTAAGGGAGGGGCGCTATTACAAATTTGGGATTATCATGCCAGAATGGATTTACAACCCTCCTGAAGAAAGAACAACTTAACAGTAGATATACGGTAGACTTCCCATATAACGACAGTACACTATAGCGACTTTCTCATTCAAATGACGAATCGAAAAAAAATCCCTTATATGTGATCATTCACGCTGCATTACTTTTACATTGAAAATAACAATCACTCAGACCAAACATTCCGTTAAAGCAAACTCTTTCAACTTTTCTACAAAAGTTGTCCGAGATTGTGCATCAGAAACATCTGAGGCTGTTTCGAATTTTTCAAAAAGGGAAAAAAATTGCATTTATTCCTTAATTTAATGCTTTTTTTTTCTCTATTCATTTATTACAAAGACAAACGCATTTATTACTGTCGCCTATACCTGTTCTGAGGACAATGTAACTCCTATGTCCAGAATTACTGCATACAATACTACTTATTTCCTTATTTCAAAGTAGTTCAATAACGAATACTTCGAAACTTATTAAAGAAACATTTATTCAATAATTATGAATAGATTTTACCATTTTAAGAGCTAATTTCTGGCCGTCAGTCTCATTCACAGTTGCTAATTTTCATTCATTATATTATCGATAAAGTACTGAAAAATTATTTCTCAAATAATTTTTAACTGTTATTATTATTATTATTATGATAAAATTTTTAAGCAACTTCCCTGGTTACAATCGCATTTCAGATGTTTTTTTTTTAATACAATGAAGCGCAAGAAATGTCGGTGTATCCGTTTCAAGCACTGTTAAAAAGCATTCTAACTAACTTACATATGTCAGCCTGGAGGCTGTTTATCATCGCTCAAGAGAGGGGCGATCGTACCACCGCCCCTTCCTACGATTGTGGTTTCTGTCCAAAAATACCCAATCTATTCAGTTTTTAAGCAAAATATTTACAATTTTCGATAGCGTTTCGGTAGCATGACAGAGGCATTTAAAATATGGATTGCTACAAATCATTGCAATAAATTTTTAGCTTTATTGTATGTAATTATTGACACACGTATGAAGAGCACGGTGCAAAAAGGAGACAACTCCATTAAAAAATATATATATCTCAGAAGCCAGTAAAAGCTGCCTTTATCTTGCGCCCAATTCATAGAGGGAAGTAAATACTTCTTGTACAGAATGACTCAAACATAATTCTGCATGTACTCCAAGTAAAAATGTTTTTATTTAAGTATAAGAAAGTCACAATGTGACTTTACGGTGACGTCACAATGTTTTGCGTGTTTACACCTGCGTAATTCCTAAATTACTCCACCGAATAACTTCCTGTTTAGTATCTCAAGGTAAACGTTACTGAAGAAAAAAAAATATTATGCCAGAATTGCATATTTGTAT
Organism: Maratus michaelseni; assembly: GCA_963931845.1. Classification (NCBI taxonomy): domain Eukaryota; kingdom Metazoa; phylum Arthropoda; class Arachnida; order Araneae; family Salticidae; genus Maratus; species Maratus michaelseni. Next base: position 313,124,079 of record OZ007589.1, on the reverse strand, counting down.
TAAATTTTCAAAGTTAGTTTCAGTTTCAGTATGGATATGCCCCTCTAATGTTATTTCTTAAACATAAATTGAAAGATGAATTAATTCACTATCGAATGACTATTTTAGTTTTTCTCGAGATTATTTGACGATTAGAATGTATGACTTGTATCTTTTTTCGACACCAAATGTACAATATTAACAGGCATAGATTAGTTAACTAATCGCTTTCACTCAATAAACTAAAATAACCATTGTATAAAAAATACTTATTTTAAAGTTGCGCATTCATAATTTAAAAATATTATCAAACTATTATTGTGATGATAGTAAAATTTATTGTGCGAAAGGTCAATTTAACTACATAGATTTTAAAATTAGGAAGAAACAAATCAGTGGCGTAGCAATTCAAAAATTATGGGAAGCGAAATACCTTTATAACAAAATAAATATTTTAATTATTTTAGAATTAAGACACTGAATTCTAGAGAATTATGATTTTCAAATTAGCGATAAAATTGGAGATTAAGAAGCAATAGCGCCCCCCTGATATAAAATGTTTCAAGGAAAATAACACTTCTAAAATATCATTGCATGAAATCACATGTAGAGATAAAATCTGCAAAAGTTATATATTTTGGAAATATTTTGTAATATTAGTATTAAAAAAATATATGAATCAGAGGTTTGAAAGTTTAAAATATTAAATAAAATGAGTTCAAATTAAAAGTGCGAGTTGCAAAACGACCTTTGATCTATATAGTTACACTTTAGAATTTAAATCGATATTTAGAGTATCTCGTCATGTACATAGTTGTTCTTACAGACATGAGTTATCAAACATTGAACACAGAAAATAATGGTTTTTGAAAGAGCTAATGTTACCCAAATAATTGCCTACATTTTATTGGAGAGGCTTGAGCTTCTTGAGAAATTCCTTTTCCTATGTCTAATGTATCGAAGTACAGATTCCTTTTTTGTATATGTACGCATACTGTGCATATGAGAGATAGATAATATATGCATATACCTCTCCCCTCTTCAAATGCATGTAGAATGATTATGATTAATAATATAAATAAAAATAATAAACTCTGGCAGTTATTCAATTAAAGCGCACTAAAAATAGATTTTTTTTTTTTTTTTTTTTTTTTTTAGTTAGTGAAAAGAAATGTAATTTTTTCTATAGCATTATTAACATCCATATATTTACTTATTACTCAGTTATATTAAGGAATAAAAGGACGGCAACAAATTTTCATTACACAATTGTTATGACATATATATCTCCATAAAATTCCTTTATTATCCTTTTGTGAAAAAAAAAAAAAAAAAAAAAAAAAAAAAAAAAAAACTCTAATCATATCCGTTTTCTCACAAAATTGTGTAATACCAAATTTGTTGTCCTTTATTTTATTCCTTAATATAAATGTATGATAAAGTATAAGAAAATGGAAATTGTTAATGATATAAAAATATATATATACCATTTTTTTCAATAATTGAAAGGAAAATTACTTTGTACTTTTTAGTGCGCAATAAAAAAGGAGTTTTATTTTTTTAATTTATATTATTTATACTTTTTTTTAGTTTTGAAAGAAAATTTAAAACAGATACTGTGGGTATTTTCTAACTGAAATTTTTTACCAGTCTTTTGAAAAAGGGAAAAATTACAGATTATGTTTGTATCGATAATCACTCTCGTTTGTATGTACGAATCTAATATTGAAATAAACATATTCTAATTTTGAATAGTTTAAATCATTTTAGGTAAATATATGCCATTTTTCATTTTTTTTAAAATGTTTGATTTTAGAAAATAATTAAGGTCACTGTGCCTAATTGAGACACGATTCCCCATAGTTTTGTCACATTTAGGTTATACTTGACATTTTATTAAATAACTATATATTTTATTAAAGTGAAAATTATTGAATACGGTGCCTTTAGTTCAAAACAAACTTGTTTAGTAGAAATTGAATCATTATCTGTAATATAAGCAATTAATATAATACGATTGTTGCATTTAAGTCATTTTTGTCGCATTTATAGTGGTTGAAACCTAAATGAGGCGTCCAAAGAACCTAAATGTGACAATGCATGTCTTACATGTCAGTTCATTTTAAATATGCATTTAATTGCTATCATTTTTTCAAATACATAATAAAGAGTTGAAATACGTAAAATTGTATTTATAAAATGTGGTGTTTCTAAGGTATTTATTCCATTTTACTTATTAACTAAATTTCTGTTTCGAAATGTTTTTTTACTATTTTACTTGAAAAAATTACGGAAAGTTGGAAACTATGCAAAAAAAAAAAAAAAAAACCTTCTTAGATCGGTGTGTCGATTTATTTTGGTCGAGCAGAGTTAATTGTAAAAATAAATAATATTCAGATTAAGGTTGATCGAGGCAGAAAAATTTTGAAACAAAAATAAAATTTTTGAAAATATTTTTTGGTTTAACTCTTGAACTTCACACTAGTGCGGATTCGTACCGACCAAAATTTCAAACGTCGGCGTTCTTTGAAAACATGCTTTCGTTAATTTCCATTTTTTATTAACAAAATGAAATTTTTGAGAAAAATAAATGTCACAGTTCGATATCTCATTAAATTTCACATAAGAATCATATTGCATTATCACTTTATTGCCAACAAAGTTATACGCAGTTGAAGTTACGGAATCCCAAATGGCAATAGTGGGAAGTGTGCGGGGGTTGAACCGAAGTGTGAATCACACGGGTTAAAAAATACTCTAAATATGTTGAATACAATTCCACAAACTGCATGTACATATCATAAATAGATTTATTAAAAAAATAGAATATGATTTATGAGGCATTGTCTCGGTCCCCGTCGTATTTTCCAAATTCTAAAACCCTTTTTTATTTTTTACTTTTTTTCAAGAATGCCTTTTTTTATTTTTTATTTTTATTATAATTTTTTTATTTGACATATTTAAGTTGAAACAACAGATTGTTTATGAAAGAACAAGTTATGAAGCTTCTTACAGTGCTTTTCATGTGTATATTCTTACGATTTTTTCCGAGATTTTTTTTTTCTCTGGCAGAAATCTTTAAAAGTATGATTCTTAAAGTGAAAAATTCTGTTTATTTTTTTATTTAATTAATTTTTTTATTTTTTTTTTTAAATAAAAATTATTAAATTGTTTAAAATAAATATTTTTTGCAAATCCTGAAGACAAATTAAATATAAACTTTTCTCTACTCAAAACTGAAACAATATTCTAAAAGAGTTTTTTTTTCAGTAAGTATATCACATTTTAAACATAGTTAAAATTTAAATTATTAAAAATTAAAAATTAGAAGTTTTATTTATTTTTTATTTATTTATTATTATTATTTTTTTTTAATGTTGTACATTGTGCATATCTAAAGAAATCTACATATAATCACACATTTTAAAAAAGAAAAAAAAAAGAGGAAACAACAATTATCAATTTAAAAAAGCATATTTTGATGTTCTGGACTGCTTCAACAAAACATACATTTCAGACAATTCAGAAAAAAAATTCTTCAAGAAATTGGCATTCAAAATATCCCTCGTTTTTGGCGATTTTCTGCCATACCAAACTTGGCAACCCTCTGTGAGAATCTTTCGCCAAAGCTGATGCTGAGATGTGCTGCTAGACTTCTAGGCGGCTCAGAACAGCACGGGATAACGGTGTGCTGTTCGGGAGCATCGGACGGATGAGTGTTGTGCTAGATGCTGTTACGCTATGAATGAGGAGAGCAGTTAGACTTGTTTATTTCATAGGACGTTTGGATTATAAACATGCACCTGGAATTTGTGTTATGATGTTGTCGCATATTTGGATTGTTCCTCGGCTTGGGACAGTGACAGTTTAACTATGACTCAGTCGACGAGACTTGGTGTTCATTATCCACTAACAAGGATTTTGTTCATCATTGGAGGTCTGGAGATCCTATTAACAGGTGATATATTTTTAAATTTTGAAGCAAAACTTGAAGTTATTTTTATAAACACTTATTTAAATGTCACTGTAACACAGAAATATATTCATGAAGAAGCTATCAGAATATTAAAAGTAATATATTAACTTCTTCGCTGTAGGAAGAAATATTACTTTAATAGAATATTACTTTAAATACATTTTATTAATTTATTATTAACTTAAATGAACTTTAGCAAAGTAACTTTAAAAAAAAAATATTTTTATAATATTGCCATAAGAGTAATATGTTTTGATATTTTATAATTGATTTTTTCTAATTGAAATTATTTTTAAAAACATTGTGTGAAACGACATTATAAAACAGGACTATATACCTGATGTAACTAACAGATTACTAAAGATGATATATTAAGTTCTTCGCTGTGATAAAATATTTTTTTTTAAATTCAATATATGGAAGCATGAATTGAATTATTGTAAATATACATTTTGTTTTAATTTGATATTATCAATTTAGTGATAAATCAAATTGCATCAGTCTGATAATATATCAACCTCTTATTAAATTAATTACACTATAGAAAAGTTGTCTTTATAAAAACAATTTCATAAGTAATAAAGTAAATGATTTTTTTTCCTCTTTACCAAATTTCATACTTTTTTTTACATAGGAGTTTCTTCTTCGTGCAGTAATAACAGTTTGTATTTGACATTTTAATTTTTTTGTTGGTAGAATTAAGATACTGTATACCTTGGAATATTTAGATGTATAAAAAGAATTTCCACTGGAGCTTTTAAATATAAAGACATGAAATAAAAGGAATTTTATCAAAACTTTAAAATAAGTAAATTAGAATAAAAGTTTAAAAATCTCTATAATTAACTTTATAATTCAAAAATTTTAAGATAATCACCAGCAAAATTAAAGTGTTAAGGTGAAACGAACTCGACGAGATGCGGTTCATATCGTTATTCCGACGTATTCCAACTGTCAAATATTTTGACATGCTTTATTTTTAAGAAGAAGTATTATTTTAAAACTACATTCAGGAAAATAATTTATTTATTTTTCTATTAAACATCCACGAGCACTATATTAACGCAGGAAAATATACGAAAATATATAAAAATATATAAAATACCTGCAATGAGGTCATTTTAGGTCATCCTTCATAAGTAAGACATTTAAACTACACATTTATATAACTTATTGAAGATCTTTGAGCATGAACTATATACAGTAAAGAGTTTGGAAATATATCAAATAGCATCATTTTTTAAAGAAAAATCTTAAGACGTATTTCTTCAAACTACTTGAAGATGAACATAACTTATTTACTATTCATTTTAAGTTTTTATGAGCATAGTTAAATTTAAATTTAAAAAAATTAAACACATTAAAAAAATATATCAGAAAAAAAAGAGTTTTTAAAAAGTTATACACCGTGAAAAAAAAGAAAGATATCAATTTATAAAATAATGGCAAAAAAAATGTGGCTTAAATGATCCATCTAAAAACAAATACAACAAATGGAATTTTATTAAGAATTTTAATAAATTTTTAGCATATTTTATAAACTTTCTATAATAATTTTTTTGATAAATTTCTCAGGAGAAAGAATGTATTAAAACAATTTACAGGAAAAAAAAAGAACGGAGAGAGAGAGAAATAATTTTCATATCATAATAAATAGGGAAGATAAAATTGTTTTATTATTCGTAAAACAGATATTTATATGATTTTTAAGTGAATCTTTCTTATTGTAAAAAATGCATAATCCAGATCATAATGATGCTAAATTCGAAATCATTACATTCCGAAATAAATAAGTATGACTACATATTAAATGAAAAGTAAAGTAAATATTAAATATCACAGAGATTTTCACGGACATATTTTTAAATATATATGAAAGTGGTAAAAATAAATATATATATTAATAACAGTGTGGGGAAAGATAAAGAAATGTATTTCTTTATGTTTTTCCTAAAGTAGAGGAAAGACTTTGAGTTTATCTTGTGAAAGGAAAGTATTCGAAGTTAAATTTTATATAAAATAAATAAATATAAGTATAATTTTTTTAAGTGACAATAATTTAAACAATCATTTCATTGTTTTAAATATTACACTTTAAATATAATATAATTTACATGAATAATTTATAATACAACTAGTGTACTAATGACAGTAATATTCATTGTAATATACATTCCGAAATAAATAAGCAAAATTAACACTAAATTAGATATTAACTTGTTGATGACTAAAATTAAGCGCTGAAGATAGTGAGAAGAAGTTGTAATACATATGTCAACAAAGTTATTTAAATTTTTAATTCAGTTAGTTCTGAATGATTAAAATGCTTTGTCATTATGTTACATTATGATAGATTCTTTTGAAAGAAATCATTTACTGTCGAACAGTAAGAATAATAGCATTTTGTTTACAGTGAATTTTAGATAGGTGGGACAATAATATTGGAATGAATTTAGATGTCATTTAGCATTTAATTTAGAAAGGCTTCTTGAGAGATTTTAAGTACATATATATAATTTTTGGAATGACTTGATAAATTTGCTTATCTTAAATTTACGATAATTTATTTTAAAATATTATTAATAAAGTAAAAATTACACAGATTTTTTTTTGTTATTGTTAACTAAATTTTATAGAATTTCATTTGACACATAACATACTTCATATAGAAGCTTTTGCAATACCGGAATAATTTACGCAATCATTTTTTGGGTACTCAATTTCATCTGGGACTCAAGTTTTTTCTAATCTCAATTACTTTTAGAAAAATTTCGAAATCATATTCCGTTATATGTGATTGCGATTTAGCTACCATTTCTTAACATTTTGAAACATGCTACAAAATTTGCATTAAGAAGCTTTAATGTTTTTATTAAAATGAATCCTTCATCAAAATTAATTTTTTTCGTAAAAAGTAATTACTATTTTTTATAATTCTGATAATAGCCCGCAGTAACCGATGCAATAAGCTAAAGTTTTATAAAATACCTTTCAAAATGCTTCATCGAACGTTCATGAATTTATTCCTAAATTTTTATACCCTTATTTTTTTTTAAATTATTATTATTTTGTTGAATATTGTAGTGAACAGATTTACTAAAATAATCCTCATTCTTCTCTTTCTGAGTAAATGTGTCACTGTGCGAAAAAAGTATAAATGTTTTCGCCAAAAATATTTTTTGTAAATTTGTGTGAGAAAACTGAAGAATGAAGCACAGAAAATTAGAAAATCTTTAAAAATTCAGATAGCTTTAAAAATGTTTATTGTAGCAATCTGAGTGAATATTAGATATTTCTTTCACTACTATTGTCAAATAGTTTTTGTGTGTGAATTACCTATTTGGGACGTCTGTGGCGAATTAGCCAAAGTTTTTCTGGTATCAGTTGAGGCGATATTATTGACATTCCACTGCAAGTAGAAAAGAGATTTTCTTGACTGAGGCACTGTGTGATTTCTATTCTGGTTTCGTTAAAATTAATGCCTCTCGTAATCCTAAGAAATATAAACAATTGAAAAGTTTTTTTTTTTTTTCCTCCCGTAAAACGTCTTTTAACGTAGTGATACATCTGTGTTAGATTACTATTTTAACTACATATTTTTTAAGTGATCTTGTTAGTGTTATAAAAAAAAAAAAATTAAGAAGCATCATTGAATTATGACACAAGAATGCGTTCGAATATTTTTAATTAGAGAAATTTTAAAAGTCATGAAAACTTTTCTCAAGGTAGAAATCTGGGTGCGTAGTAGTAAATCGCCACTTCTGCCATATTATTTTATTGTTTAAATGACCAATTAGAGCTTCTATTAGTCAAATTCGTTCTTTTTAGTTATTAGTCCAGACGACATTTTCAGCATTCCGCCAAAAATGCAAACACGATTTTCATCTTTGATACTCATTACGCGAGTTTCATTCTAGCTTCATCAAAGTTATATTATCTCCTAATCCCAAGGATAAATATAAATTCAACATATTTTTATCATGAAGCATTTTTTTGATCGATAGATATTTGTGTAAAAATATCGTTTTAATTACATTAATTCTTAAAAGGCTTACTTTTACAATTATCTTAAAGAATTATCCCTTCTGCAATGTTATTTTATCACGTAAATTAACAAATATGATTTCTATGGCTAACTAATCAAATTCTTTTTTCTTTTTTTTTTTTTTTTTTTTTTTTTTTTTGTCAAACGTTTTGACGATATTATTGAGATTATTCCAGAAACACAATAAGTGAATTCTTCTTTGAGACTTTCAAATTCCGTATCAGCTTCGTCAAAATCAAACCATAAAAAAAATAATAATAATATTAACACTAATAAAAGAATTAAAATATAATTGCGCCTTAAGATGTCCTTTCATCTATTGATAGATATGAGTAACAATACTGTTTTAATTTTTAAATTATGGAAAATCTTAATGGTATAAATCATTTTACGAAAACAAAATTTAGAAGTTTCTTTTTTTTTTTTAGCATGAAAACTGTTAGCGATATAGCAACTAACCAATGAGAGCTTCAATGGCCAAATAGAAAACTTTTTTTATTTTATTTTTGTTCGAGACCATATTAAGAGCATAACCTGTCCTTCACCATAAACTCAAAAGTCGCTCTGTATTGCAGTTTCGTGAAAATTAAACTTTTACTTAATTAAAAATAATTATAATAATAATAATTTTTCCATAAAAGGTCCTTATATCTATCGGTATATCTATAAAAATGCTGTTTCAGTTATATATTTCTTAAGAACTTCTATGGCCAAAGAGTATTTATTTATTTATTTATTTATGTATTTATTATTTGTTATTTTATTTTATTTATTTTTTTATTTTTATTTATTTTTTATTTTTATTTTTTGCTCGAGACCATATTATCACCATAACTTGCATTTCTTCATAAACACAAAAGTCGCTTTTTTACACAAGGGTACATAATGAGGTCTGCATTCCAGCTTCGTCAAAATTACGCTTTTACTTAATCCTAAAAAAAAAAAAAAAAAATAATAATAATAATAAAACATAACTTTTCCATCAAAGGTTCTTATATTTAAATTATACCTAATCATTATACATTTTTCTATGTTTAAATTGTAAAATCTAGTAATAGAAAACAGGAAAGTGCTAAATTCTTAGGTATACAATTATAATTGCATCGGCGCGTGCGTTGAAGAAGGATTTAAATTTTCTTGGGATTTTATGCTTACAAATCGTCGTAAATCTCCTAATAGATATATTTTGAAACTATTTGTGTAAAAATGCTGTTTTAGTTATATATTTCTAAAAAAAATCTCACTGTTATAAATGTCTTTTTAAAAAAGCATCATTAAATTATAAGACTAGAGTGTGTCTTAAGATCTGCAGTTAGAAAAATACGGAAAAATGAAAAAAAAAAATAGTGTGAAAACTGGTATCAATGTAATAATTCAGCAGTATATTAGATGAATCATCCTCTTTGCTATATAATTTTACGTCCATTTAGGACTCGAAAACAAAATGTAATTGCTTATGCGGCATGTGTGGAACGGCTATATAGTAGAATTTGCAACTAGTCAGGCGGGAAAAGTTGCGCCAAAATAGGAAGAGCATGCTGTCTGGGAGAGGGCCCTTGACTGCAGATGGGTCGTCTGCTCTAAACAGCGTCCTGGGACAGATGCCCCCTCCCCCTCTTTATCTGGCAGCTGGGATGGGGGACTAATGAGAGTAGAACTGGGGGCATGAGATAAAAAAATACGAAAGAGATGAGATCCCTAGGTGATGCTCAAAGTAAATGGTGGCATGGAATGTTTTATTTATTTATTAGTTGGTTTTGGAACTTGGGGAAGAGGGCATGGTATGTTAAACAGACAACTAGGTCCGCATTTATATAGTGGCGCAGTCGATTACTATTAATAAGTTTTTGAGTCGTAAGTCCCAATTCACCCCGTTGTGTTTTAACACTTTACTCCCAGATGTGATTTTAAAGTTCCATTAAAGAAAATGTTGCATAAAAATTATTTAATGCGTTTAAAAGTTTATATAAAATTATTTAATACGTTAATCTTTTTTTATAAAAAATATTTAATGCGTTTAAAATTTTATACATAATTTATTTAATAACAATACATTAAATTATTTATGCAAAATATTTAATTTACCATGTCAAAATAGCACAAGGATCTTTACAAAGCTAAATATTTTTTAAAATGTACAATTTCACAACAACTTTACGCGTATATGTATATGGCTTTTGTTTTTCTCAGTGCAGTGGAAAATTTCCAAAAAATATATTTCTATTTATGTCTACTATGTTTATCTATATTTACTTTCATCATTTTATAAGAGTTGGAATACATTTAAAAAAACATAACAATTTTAAGTATTACGGTAAATAGTTTCCAAAAATCCTATAATTATACATTTAAGTTTTTATAAATGAAGCCTTTATAAATTTCATATTATTCTTATATAAATTTTCTAATGTATCTTCCCAGACAACGCACTATCATCGTAAAATCATCCACATGACACCGCATTCAGGATACTCGGTATACTGCGGATGGTCGAAATTGTCCTATAAACAGTTACGACGATTCAAAGAATGTAAAACTATGACACCTATAGATGGCCTGCGGATGATTTTTTGTGATATTTTTAGATAGTTATAGAAGACTGCTGCTATCCTTTAGATATCTGGACACATGTTCACTCATGAACAGCTGGCTTTTCTGAGCAGAATATAATAGAATAATCTCTTTTTTTTATATCCGCTGGATTCCATTGGACAGTTTTCACAGGATTTGAAAACTACAGGTTCTGTAGGATCACTGTAGGCTGTCCAGAGTATATTTTGAACTAAATATTCAAAATATCATAATTTATTACACAATGGCTTAATGGTGTCATGTTTAATTTCGAAGACGTAATTAAAATCTTATTTCCATTTACACAATTTTTATTTCTAAAATGTTTCAAAAAAAAAAATTCCAGAGTTATTTTCTTTAAATGTTTTCTGATATCAATTTTTCTTTGAGGAAAACTCAGAGCACTTAAATAAACATTTTTAGATGAGTAATAATGCTATTTTAAGGCGTAATAAATTTTAATAATGAAATTTTCGGATAATGAGTTATTTTATCTTATGTGATTGTAACTGTAACATTTGTGATAGTATAGCGAACCATAATTTTAAATTCTCTAAAAAATATGTTTTTCGTAAGTTCCACCTCTATTAGAGGGTGTTTCGCAATTTTATATCCGTGAAATACGCTTACGCTTTTGCTTGCTTTGGTTACTTCCCATGGTAGCATGTCACCTTAAACTCAATGTTTAAACTTTAACTTTCATTGTTTGTTTATAGAACTACCGAGTGGCAACAGTTTTAAACGATGCTTTAAACTGTAACGCGTCACCTTAAACTTAACTATTTAAATTTTAACTTTCATTGTTATTTAGGACTGCCGAGTGCAAGATCCTTAAAATGGTGGTCTAATTTTTTTTCAGGTTAATAAGTAATATTTTTATATTATGAAATATTTTAATTTTTAAAACGTCGAACTGCAACTGTGTTCCATTTCGTTGACAACGGTGGAATGTAACCACCGTTGTCACGTTGATCGTTAGTAACCTCGTTGATAACGGTGAAGATTGTGTTACTTTGAATACAGTAGCGGGATTTTAATTATATGCAAAGTTTTACGAGTAATAGTTACACAATTTTTATTTGCATGTAACACTATTTTTCTTTGCGCCATTATTGATTAAGTGTTTCATTTATGTCACATATACTGTCGGCGATCCTATGATTTTTTTTCATCAAAACAAGCTCTATAAATTTAAAATTGGCAGTTAATCAAACCTGTTATTTTTCGTACGCTATATAAATTTGGAGCACGAAAAATCTAAGCAAATTCAGGCGCGTCTTAAAGACATTGATTAATTTTCAGCAGAAAAGTCTAACTACATCACACGTTTGATCAGGTAGCATTTTTAGTTGCTAAAACATATGCATTCTTGTAGCAGGTAAAAATAACAAAAGATCGATGGGAACCATAATTGCATATTTGCTTCTTTCGATACACAGGACCAAACAGAATTTCTTTAAACAGATTGTGAAATGGATATCGTCAGAAAATATGCTTTTAAATTATTGTGGAATTTGATTTTGGTAATTCAAACTGCCTCATATTATTCAGGCGAAAATTATGTGAATTATTGTTTTCTAGCTAATTTTTTTTTTTTAAGTAAGAGGTGCAAAAAATACGGGAGACTAAAATTATGTGAGTAAATATGGTATTAATGTGCACCCAGAAAAAGGAATTGATTAAAACAAGAAAACATGTTTTGTTGAGTACATTTTGGTTGTTTTAGCAAAATTTTTAGTTGAAGTAAAAAAATTGTCTTTGTTGCTTGGACAAAAAAATATTATTAACACCCTTACAAAATTTTAACAAAATTTCATCAATTTTACTTAAATTAACAAAATCTGTTTTTTTTAATTTTACAATAGTTTTGTAATTACAGCAAAATTTAGTTGTTTTTGCAAAATTTAAATTGTTGTGTAGTAGCCATAACTCTCTCACTTAACTCGATTTATTTGACTTATATAGCTATATAATTAAACGATTAACATAATTTTTGGATAATTAAAACTTTTTTTCATTGGGACGGACCACGGTAGTTTTAAAAATCCCCCTGTCCCATTTATTACTTTCTTCTATCTTTACAAGAAGAAAGTATTGGAATCATGAAAATTTTCGACTTCCGGTTTCCGACGGATTTTAGAAGGTTCTGAACACGATTTGACTGTTTTTAGAAAATGACTGTCAATGACTCTATCTGTCTGTACGGGACAAAAATTTTGTGGGCGCTCTATCTCAAGAACTAATGCACGGAATTTAATAAAACTTTATATTCAGTTACTTCCTGATATAAATTGTTGCTGATTAGTTTTTGATGTAAATCGCGCAACAGGTGGCGCTGCTATGTTGCATTTTTTGCGATTTCTGCAATAGCTGTATCTCATTTTCAGCAGTGAATTACGCCTGTAATCTTTGAATAATAACCAGTGAATTTTTATCCTGCTTTTCACTGGCGTAATTTACTGCTGAAAATGAATTAAAAATTAACTATGTGTTGCCGTATGCTGGGCTTTGTATTGTCGTCTCATGTTTGCCACAGAAATTTGCGTGCTCCTGATGATATTTCCATCTTGTGCTGCCGTTCCGACATATATAAGAATGAGAAATGCGGAGCACAGATACCGTTCCTTGTAGCTCAGTGATAGAACCAAAGAACTCTAGCGTAAGGTCTTTGGTAGAACCTCAGAGCGGTGTTCTGAGGACCGGGAATCGACTCCCCGCTGTGCCAATATTCACTCTGTCGGCTTGCGCTTGAAACAAAGCAGGATAAAAATTCGCTTGTTATTATTTAAGGTTTACAGGCGTAATTCACTGCTAAAAATAGTTAAAATTGCATATTTAGATTGGTTCATTTAGCAAAAGTTTTTGTAGTATAAACAAAACAAGTTCGTAATATAACATATTTTATTATTTAAACAAACAAAATATATTTTGTTGAAAAATGAAAATAGATTGTTAAAATAACACATATCATATATCTATGTAGCAAAAAGAATTTTGTTAATTCAAGTAAAATTGAACCATTTTATTTGAATTCACAAAACATTTTTTTGCTGACGGTACAAAATTTTTTTTTGGAATTGCAAAAAAAATCAACAATATGTTTGTTTTTTTTGTTGTTGATTCAAACAAAATTTCCACTTACCCATATTTAAACGAAAAGTTTTGTTGGGTCAACCAAATTTTTGTTGATTCAACAAAACTTTTTTCTGGGTGCGTTTGTGCTTAATAGCATATGGTAATTTTATGCACAATTACAACTTTTCAAAGTTTTATTTCTAAATTGTAGATTTTGCATTATTTGGTAACTTTCTTACTATTTTCTCTTTCGTTTTGACGTTTTTTCATTTTTTATGTATTTCGAATATTTATCTATGCTTGCCTTTTTCTGTTTTAATCTTGAGTATTTTTATCCCATTTTATTAAATTACTAGCGTATTTAACCTTTTCTGTAAATAGTTTTCTTAGAACTTTTAAATATTCTACGCTGATACAAACGAAGTTAATATAGTCTATTTTTTTATGTAATCCTATTTGCAAATTTGCAAAATTTTTCCATTCCTTGCAATTTCTTAGGCTATCCAGTTTTAGTTTCTACAGCAACCTTTCTACTATTTCAGATTTCCTTCTGTAGTTATTCGTAGATATTTCTTTTTATGATTTTCTTTTCGCTCTTTTACCTACATTGCAGACTTTTTATCGCCATTTAATCAAAATTAGACTCATATTAACCCTTCATATAATGCGTATAAGTATCCTTAAAAAGTAATAGCGGCGCTTTCGAATATTTTTCTCAAGTCCAATGCAAATCTTCTGAGTAAATATTTATTTAAAAAAATAATCTTGTAATTACGCTTTAAAATTAAAGTGGATTTTCAAAAATACATCCTGTTTAACGCACTTGATGCATTTGCCTTTTGATGTATATTTTAAAATATTCGCAGTAAATACATCTTAAAACCTACAAGTAGTTACATTAGAATTTTTTACTTAAGAAGTCATTAGTATTCATCTTGACAACATGATGAATGTTTTAAAATATTATAGCTTTAAAATAGTTGATTAATTAAAAATATTATAGGTTTATTAAATTGAAATGTAATTAAAATTTTCTTTTATTATTATACTTAATTTTCGACTTCTGGTTTTTGACGGATTTATACGTTTTAGAAGGTCTTGAACACGTTTTGACTGTTTTTAGAAAATGTCTGACTGTACATGACAAAAATTTTGTGGGCGCTCTATCTCAAGAACTAATGCACGAAATTTAATAAAACTTTATATTCAGTTAGTCCCTGATATAAATTGGTGCTGATTAGTCTTTGGTGAAAAATTCCCAATAAGTGACGCAGCTATGCTGCATTTTTCGTGATTTCCGAAATAGTTCTATCTCAAGAACTAATGCACGAAATTTAATAAAACTTTATATTCAGTTAGTCCCTGATATAAATTGGTGCTGATTAGTCTTTGGTGAAAAATTCCCAATAAGTGACGCAGCTATGCTGCATTTTTCGTGATTTCCGAAATAGTTCTATCTCAAGAACTAATGCACGAAATTTAATAAAACTTTATATTCAGTTAGTCCCTGATATAAATTGGTGCTGATTAGTCTTTGGTGAAAAATTCCCAATAAGTGACGCAGCTATGCTGCATTTTTCGTGATTTCCGAAATAGTTCTATCTCAAGAACTAATGCACGAAATTTAATAAAACTTTATATTCAGTTAGTCCCTGATATAAATTGGTGCTGATTAGTCTTTGGTGAAAAATTCCCAATAAGTGACGCAGCTATGCTGCATTTTTCGTGATTTCCGAAATAGTTCTATCTCAAGAACTAATGCACGAAATTTAATAAAACTTTATATTCAGTTAGTCCCTGATATAAATTGGTGCTGATTAGTCTTTGGTGAAAAATTCCCAATAAGCGACGCAGCTATGCTGCATTTTTCGTGATTTCCGAAATAGTTCTATCTCAAGAACTAATGCACGAAATTTAATAAAACTTTATATTCAGTTAGTCCCTGATATAAATTGGTGCTGATTAGTCTTTGGTGAAAAATTCCCAATAAGTGACGCAGCTATGCTGCATTTTTCGTGATTTCCGAAATAGTTCTATCTCAAGAACTAATGCACGAATTTAATAAAACTTTATATTCAGTTAATCCCTGATATAAATTGGTGCTGATTAGTCTTTGGTGAAAAATTCCCAATAAGTGACGCAGCTATGCTGCATTTTTCGTGATTTCCGAAATAGTTCTATCTCAAGAACTAATGCACGAAATTTAATAAAACTTTATATTCAGTTAGTCCCTGATATAAATTGGTACTGATTAGTCTTTGGTGAAAAATTCCCAATAAGTGACGCAGCTATGCTGCATTTTTCGTGATTTCCGAAATAGTTCTATCTCAAGAACTAATGCACGAAATTTAATAAAACTTTATATTCAGTTAGTCCCTGATATAAATTGGTGCTGATTAGTCTTTGGTGAAAAATTCCCAATAAGTGACGCAGCTATGCTGCATTTTTCGTGATTTCCGAAATAGTTCTATCTCAAGAACTAATGCACGAAATTTAATAAAACTTTATATTCAGTTAGTCCCTGATATAAATTGGTACTGATTAGTCTTTGGTGAAAAATTCCCAATAAGTGACGCAGCTATGCTGCATTTTTCGTGATTTCCGAAATAGTTCTATCTCAAGAACTAATGCACGAAATTTGATAAAACTTTATATTCAGTTAATCCCTGATATAAATTGGTGCTGATTAGTCTTTGGTGAAAAATTCCCAATAAGTGACGCAGCTATGCTGCATTTTTCGTGATTTCCGAAATAGTTCTATCTCAAGAACTAATGCACGAAATTTAATAAAACTTTATATTCAGTTAGTCCCTGATATAAATTGGTACTGATTAGTCTTTGGTGAAAAATTCCCAATAAGTGACGCAGCTATGCTGCATTTTTCGTGATTTCCGAAATAGTTCTATCTCAAGAACTAATGCACGAAATTTAATAAAACTTTATATTCAGTTAGTCCCTGATATAAATTGGTGCTGATTAGTCTTTGGTGAAAAATTCCCAATAAGTGACGCAGCTATGCTGCATTTTTCGTGATTTCCGAAATAGTTCTATCTCAAGAACTAATGCACGAAATTTAATAAAACTTTATATTCAGTTAATCCCTGATATAAATTGGTGCTGATTAGTCTTTGGTGAAAAATTCCCAATAAGTGACGCAGCTATGCTGCATTTTTCGTGATTTCCGAAATAGTTCTATCTCAAGAACTAATGCACGAAATTTAATAAAACTTTATATTCAGTTAGTCCCTGATATAAATTGGTACTGATTAGTCTTTGGTGAAAAATTCCCAATAAGTGACGCAGCTATGCTGCATTTTTCGTGATTTCCGAAATAGTTCTATCTCAAGAACTAATGCACGAAATTTAATAAAACTTTATATTCAGTTAATCCCTGATATAAATTGGTGCTGATTAGTCTTTGGTGAAAAATTCCCAATAAGTGACGCAGCTATGCTGCATTTTTCGTGATTTCCGAAATAGTTCTATCTCAAGAACTAATGCACGAAATTTAATAAAACTTTATATTCAGTTAGTCCCTGATATAAATTGGTACTGATTAGTCTTTGGTGAAAAATTCCCAATAAGTGACGCAGCTATGCTGCATTTTTCGTGATTTCCGAAATAGTTCTATCTCAAGAACTAATGCACGAAATTTAATAAAACTTTATATTCAGTTAGTCCCTGATATAAATTGGTACTGATTAGTCTTTGGTGAAAAATTCCCAATAAGTGACGCAGCTATGCTGCATTTTTCGTGATTTCCGAAATAGTTCTATCTCAAGAACTGATGCACGAAATTTAATAAAACTTTATATTCAGTTAGTCCCTGATATAAATTGGTACTGATTAGTCTTTGGTGAAAAATTCCCAATAAGTGACGCAGCTATGCTGCATTTTTCGTGATTTCCGAAATAGTTCTATCTCAAGAACTAATGCACGAAATTTAATAAAACTTTATATTCAGTTAGTCCCTGATATAAATTGGTGCTGATTAGTCTTTGGTGAAAAATTCCCAATAAGTGACGCAATTATGCTGCATTTTTCGTGATTTCCGAAATAGTTCTATCTCAAGAACTAATGCACGAAATTTAATAAAACTTTATATTCAGTTAGTCCCTGATATAAATTGGTGCTGATTAGTCTTTGGTGAAAAATTCCCAATAAGTGACGCAGCTATGCTGCATTTTTCGTGATTTCCGAAATAGTTCTATCTCAAGAACTAATGCACGAAATTTAATAAAACTTTATATTCAGTTAGTCCCTGATATAAATTGGTGTGGAATAGTCTTTGGTAAAAATCTCCCAATGGGTGGCGCTGCTATGCTACTTTTCCATGATTTTTAAGATAGCTATATCTCAAGAACTAATGCACGGAATTTCCTCAAACTTCAGATTCTGTTAGATCATGACATAAATAGATGCTGCTTATGTTTTTTTGTAAATAGCCCAACAGGTGGCGCTGCTATACTACTATTTTCATACTTATCCAAATAACTATATCTCAAGAACTAATGGACGGATTTTCATCAAACTTCAGATTCAGGTTACAGATAATTAACAACTAACCACTTCTGTAATAAAGAATTTCTATATAATAAAAAATAATTATACTGTAGATGACAGACGATACCTATAATTGTTAACCGTTATATAAGCTAATAACGTGTCTTAATCCAAAATAATATATGTTATGTCTATGCACTAAAAATTATATTGAAATATGTTGGTACACACTAGTAAAAACAACATTTAACTACCTGGGTTTGTTTATGATTATTAAATTTATTGTTCTACCTTTTCCTCAATACTCAATATGTTTACCTGTACACGGCAAATAAAAACATATTGCCATTACTAGTAATGCATTCATTTACCATTTATTATTTCATTATTTATTCATTTTACTCATTCATTACTGATTAATTTTACTGATTCATTTCATTTACCTGCAATATATTCAGCGAAATGGAGGGACATACTTATACAATTACGGGCGCTGGTCTGCCCAAGGAACCTGGCTGGGGTCGTCAAGTCTTATCTATCTGAAAGAAGTGTCCTCATTAATTGGGGTGCAGGCTACATTCCGCATAAGCTGGAGAAGGGATGACCCCAAGGCTCTTGTCTTGGACCTCTACTCTGGCTACTAATCGCAAACGTTTTTCTTTTAGAGCTGGAACGTCAGGGCATAATCGCATTTGCTTTTGCTGATGACTTCAGCCTGGTTCTCTCGGGTCGCACGCGTCTGGACCTGGAAACTACGGCGGCTCGAGCACTCGCAGCATTCTGCCAACTACTAAATACACACCACTTACACCTATCACCTGGAAAATCAGAGGTCCTTACATTCGCCAAGCCAACAATGCGGATTAACGGAACTAGCTTGCACCACGTAGCACATATGAAAATCTTAGGCGTCACTATAGATAAATATCAATCCTGGACAGCACACCTCAACCAACTTAAACTCAAATTAGTCAAACACCACCACAATGCATCAAGACTTAGAGGGAAATCTTGGGGGATCAATAATAACATGCTAAAAATATGGTACAATACAATTATAGAAAAGATTATTCTGTATGGGGCTGGAATTTGGGGAGGTAAACTAACAAAAACAAATAAACAAAAATTAACATCAATTCAAAGACCATTCCTACTACAACTGTCGTGTGGTTATAAAACCATCTCAACCGATGCACTAAATGTAATTACAGGTATACCACCCATCACCTTAACATTAGAATATGAATACAAAAAGAGCAGAATCCTACACCTTTCACACAGTCAAACAGTAGAACAGAATTTTCCATCCAAAAGCATCGAACGAATAGTCCATGGTTGGCAATTACATCCAGCAGAAGAAACATCACACCTCCAAGTAAATACAGATCGTAACACGTACACACCATCCACATTGCCAACAATTTTTACTGATGGATCTCGAACAGCAACCGGCGTGGCATCAGCTTACTGTGTCACGGAAGGTGCGTTGATCATCCACCAGTGGGCCTGCAGATTGGACGACAACAACACGGTATATCAAGCCGAACTATATGCCATCCTCCAAGCACTCGAATGGATCCACGCACAAACAGACACAACTCTGTACTGGATATATAGCGACAGTCTGTCTAGTCTGCAAGCAGTTAATTCCCACAGGACCAAACACCCACTAGTTCTTGATATAAAGAAAAGGCTATTAACTATCATAAGCCGCGCACGAATTGGTCATGTGTCCGCACACAAGGGCATATTTGGCAACGAGTTGGCTGACACTTTAGCAAAAGAAGCCACAAAAAAACCCAACATTGATCACCACCTTCCACTCCCACATAGCTACATCAAACGTACATTAAAAAAAAATATTTCAAAAGACTGGCAAGTACATTGGACCACCTCAACCAAAGGCCGACATACTCATACGCTAATCCCCAAAGTCTCCTACACACTATATTACCTCACCCCTCACACTACAGCTTTTCTTACTGGTCATGGACCCTTCCGTCAGTACCTACACAGATTCAAATGTGCATCTTCAGACCAATGCGAGTGCGGTGAACAGGGTACAGCGTCACACCCATATTTTCACTGCACACTGACAAGCCAATGGCATCTCAGGTGCACTCAAAACCCTCCAAAAAATTGGCTCGCTAATATCCTAACTCGCCCACTTCTAAAGAGGAAACTAAAAAGCATTTTTGACCACTTAACTTACCTCTCAAATTTAACTTAGGGAGCCCGTCTGTTGGATCTCAATTCATCAATTCTTCGCCCCCTGTAGTTTCCACCACCTACTGATGCCTCTCACTGCCCAGTGTCGCGTGGGAAAATCTGTTTTCCGGCAGTGATGGATCACTCCTGTAAAAGCCTTATTCAGTCCCTGTCACTTGCTCGTATTGGAGCACTCCTGGCAGGGTCGCCTGTATTATATTTCTTTCTTATGTTTATGTTTTGCCGCTCATTGTCGCGTTTTCCGGCGGCATCAGCTGGGGCTGAACACTGTAACCTTTTTTTTTTTTTTTTTTTTTTTTTAAGACCTTAATAAAGGGACCGGGAGGGATACTATGCTCTACAGACTTGGTTTCCTTGTCTGAGCAGTCCCTCTTAGGCAATCAAATCAAATCTCCATCTATTTTTCTTATACTATTTTTTTTTTTTTAACGAAATCATCCCTGTAGTACCAACGGGTATTTGACTAATTAAAATGGGAATTTTCTCTTTCGGTTTAAGCTAGTCATGAAATTAAAATGTCACTTCTTACTAAATCGACGACGCTGAACATCTTTGTAACTGACATTTTTTTTCTCAAATTTCTAATAATTTTCAAGATAGGACCGCTAAATTCCGCATTTTGCCATTAGTGAGCGCGATTCGTGCTAGTTCATATTATGTAGCACATACTCACTTTCCTATGTGTAGATATTATTTCTATAACTGTAGTCACACCTGCTTACAAATTAAAAGTTTGCATAACTTACATGCTTCCCACCCTGTTTACTGTATGTATTGAAGCCCGAACGTGCAAAGAAAAAAAAATCATATCTTAACTTCTACTAAACTATTTTCAGTTATATTTTCACTTTTAGTTAGGTAATTTCACGAAGAAGGTTTTAAAATGATGAACATCTTTATTGAGTGAATTGTCATAAAATTATGGCAATATTCGTGGTCTTAAAATCAGGAAATTTGGAAATTTAGAACCTTTTATAACGTAGGTACTCCCAAAGGAAAATCTCTGACGATTATATAAAGAAATAATGTAATTTAAAAGATTAACAAAAAGCGTTTATTAAACTTGACCAGTTTAGCGCGTGAATAAAATCTATCAATAAAAGAAGTTTTTTATTTTAACTTATTCATTTTTTTTTATACAAATCTATGAAATTTTAAACATATATAGGTTGACGTTGCTGACTTAATATATGATTCTGTCGAATAAAAATGGAAATTTTTTATGAAGTTTCAAACCAGTTGAATAGATACGGGTATATTTTCAACGACCCTGACGTATTTGAAAATCAAACAACCTACCACCTAATATTTGTTTTATCATAAAAATATATATATGCGTTTTAGTAAAGAATAAAAATCATCCTTATTTTCCTTTGGAACGGTTTTATTACTCGTGGCCAAATATTCAACTCTATAAGCTGAAGAGATAATCAAATAAGGGTCTTTTTAGAAAACAAGTGCTTCAATTAAACTTTGGAAAAAACTAGAATGGTTTTATTAAGTATTTTATCAAATACAAAAGGATGATGTGTTGTTTAAATTAGATATGATTGTATAGTGTGAAAATTGAACATTTTAATTAAATCGTTTGTATGCACATTATTTTTTTCATGCGTTATCTGATTATTGTAATAATGATATGATTGAAAGGAAAAGTCGTTGAATTTGATCTCAAAATGCTTCGTTTTGTGAAAGAAATTTATTATTCAAAGTGTTTTATTATGATAACCACTAAAATAAATTAAAATCTATTGAAATCTATGAACATGTTTACAAATTACATATTTTGAACAATTTCAATTTCAAGTGTGTTGCAATTGTAGAGTTATTTAAAACTTAAAATATGTGGTGTGTAAACTGTTGTTTCCAAATGGATTATCAGTAAAATCACTATTTTTTTATTTTATAGAAAAAAATCACTTTATTAAATGGCACTACTTCTTATTTTAAATAAACAATGGTTATGTATTTTCTCAGACCTTTAAATTATAACATGGATTAACAGACTATCCAAATTTATAAACATTTTTTAATTTTGTTAGAAATGCCAATGTTTTTCTTGAGTATTTTAAAAATACACGTGGATGCTGTTAAAAGGTATTAAAAGTAAGAAAAAAATACTGTTAAAATTAAGATATGTGTGCTTAGTGGAAAATTTGAATATTTTTATTAAAGGGTTCAGAAATATATTTATTTATTTCTTTTTCCCAGCACAGTAAAAATTATGTGATTGAAAAAAAAGTTTAATGCTTTTAAATTGGGTTTTATGATGCTTCCTTTGTAGAAAAAGACTTTTCTATTCAGAATGTTTTTATGAAAAATTACTAAAATGGGCAAAAGCGTATTTGAAATATTCCACACTGAAAATAATATAATATATTTTTTATATCAATTACTCAAAGTAATAAGATTGTCAGTAATTTTAATCGAAAAAAAAAACAATAATAAATTTCGAATGCTGTTAAACAGTCATCAATTATAAAATTAAATCAAATCCGTTTAACGGGTATAAAAGAATTGAAAATCATGACACAAGAAAAAATATTTATTATTAGTTTCAATCACATCTTATTTTTTAATGTGATAAGAGAAATTTGTTTTATAAATAAGTATAATAAAAATGTAAAGGAATAACTCTCATAAAGGTCTCTGAAAGGTTTCAAAAGATAAAGATCAGTAGAAATTCGGAAATCTTTCAATTAAAAGAAAATATTCCCAAAACCAGCTGCAAACTGCGAATCAGAAATTTTAAATAATAATCAAATAGTGATGATGCTACAAAAAAAAAAAAAATGCATGAAGTATTGGAGAAAAATTCGTTCCATTTGAGATCAGTTGCTTCTGTCAATAAAAACTCAATACATTTCGCCTATTCTCTACAAAGAAAGATAAAGAAAAAAAAATCCATTCGTATGACATTATGCTATTAATATGTATACATGATTAAAGTATATTGGAATCAATAGATGCTTTTAAATTGCGTTTTAGGGGCGATTACTTCCAAATTGATTATCAGCGAAATGGTGATTTTTAATTTATGCAAAATTTAATATGTTTTAACTATCCTCTAGAGATTTTCTTTGTTTTAAATGAACATTTTTAAAGAAAACTTAAAAAATTACTTTGCTACTGGCAGATTTCTTTTAATTAATTTTCTAATCACGGTTAAATGGCTTTCGTTTATTTCATCGACATTTTAAAGTGGACTAATAAACAATGCGTGTTGCAAAATGCTAAAATCATTCTGTTAAATAAAAAACGATTTTTATTAGTTTGTTTACATTTGAATTTTAGTTCGTCTTTTAAAACATCAGTCATTTTCACAGAATGCTTAAAAAAGACTCAAAAAGCTAACGTTCAATTATATTCTATTATATTTATAAAATGTCATATTTAAGATTAACCCTTTCGTGTAACTTGACGAACAGAAATTGTCACGAGATGCAGAAAACAAAGTAACTTGAATTATGCTAAAACCTATGCAAATGGTATTAATTATAGAGGAACTTCGGGTATTATGGAAGGTTAGGTAATATGGAATATCAAGGTTTCCGTTTGGTAAAGTGCTGCCACCAAGCGGCAATATCATAAACTACTTAAGAACATTTCCAGAATGCCTCCCAGAAAGCGCAGTCCGTCAATAGGCGTCTTGCACGTTGTGTGAATAAATATATTTTTTTCGTCAATGAATGTTTCAAGAGATAATTTTTCAATATTTTTTGTTTATTATTAGAAGTGATATTTTTAAGTTAAAATTGGTCTGCATGAAAACACATTTTCTATTCAAAATGATGCATGTACTATTTTATGTTCATTTACAGAACCACACAAAAGAATTCAGATACATTATTGCCTTTCTGCGATAAATGTGGATAAAATGTCTGTTAATTTTCAGTTGTGTTAGGCACTTTTAAATTTAATTACATTGTAGCCTAGTATGTGGTTCATATAAAGTCTATGTATCATTACAGATCTGTACAAAAAAATTCAAATATATTATGGTCTAGGGAAGGCAGTTGTTAAAAATGCGCTTTCTGCCGAGTTTCACTATTTTTTCAGATGAACTAAATTTTAGTATATTATGTGAAATGTTTCGATTATATAAAAAAAAAGTCATAAACAGAGTTCCACAAAGGAATTTCGATACAATTGGATCTATGGATGGTTATTTTCGGAGGTCTGTTTTCAGTTGTGTTCTGCGTTTCCCAGCTGAATTAAATTTTAGTATACTATGGGGTGTATAAAAATATAAAGAGCATATACGGGTTGCGTAAGGGATTTCGAATACATTACCATATATGAGTGGTAATTGCTGAGAACGGATTCTCTTCTCTGTTATGTGTTTTCTAAATTTTTCGATTAGCTATCTCTTTTTACAGTTTCAAAAAATAAAGTTTTGTAGCAATATACCTGTAGCGTTGGACAGTGTTTCATAATCTATGCACAACAAATGTTTTATTTTTATTCTTTAGTAAAGCGGTCGAACGAAAGTCTCCGTCTAAATCTTTATAGAATGCTTTTATAATGTATGCTCTTAGATGAACAGCAAATTTAGAAAGAAAGAAGATTTCAGGTTTTCCAACGAATGCATTAATGAAAGATCGTGGTAGTAGCCAGTGCATTGGAAAAATAATAATCAAGAAAATATATTTGCTTAAACTATTTTCACACAACAATAAGTAATTATTTACGCATTATAAAGTTTTTCTTTTGTTAAGCAATTTAATAGCCATAATACAATTGGATTCGATAAAGTCAGAAAAATTAATCAACCAATAGCAAGAAAATCGCTTTTCCATCGACATGTGCATTACTCTTTTGGACTAATTAATCAAAGCAACGTTTCCGAAGTAAATCTTTACGCGATATTAGAAAATCTTTATGGTAAACTAATCCTTCTTGATGGTGTTGCTTGATGTAGTTATGTTTCAGGTAATTACTTTCATTTTTTAAGTATTTTCTAGACAATTAATAATCTCATTTCCGATAAAGAAAGTTTAAAAGTTCTGTTAAAACTAATTGCTAGGAAGTACTATTGTTTATAATTAATTTCCTATAGGTAGAGTTGAAAATGAAATTAATATCAGTATAAATTAATATGCAGTCGAACATCAAACAAATATGTAAATACATATATATTTTAATTTTAGACCTAGTCACATATTTCAGTCATTTTTAATTTTTCCAAAGATAGATTTATGAGCAAAAAAAGAATTGTCTGACCGATGGATTGGCCGAAGCGGTCTTAGATTTTGGCCTCTTAGATCACCAACATTGTGTGATTTTTTCTCTAGGAATATGCTAAAAGATAGAGTATAATGCACTCCAGTGACTAATATTAATGATTTTAAAAGTGCAATTAGGACGAAAAATGAACAAAAAAAAATGCATGCAAGTATCTTGAGCATGCTTTGAAAGAATTTTCTTACTTTTCTTACAAATAAAACTTTAATATCACTTTTATGTGCGCAAGGTGACAAGAAATAGCTCAGACAGATGTTTTAGCTTATAATTATTTTAATAATCACTGAAAACAAATTTAGATTGCTAATAAACTAAGTATTTGAGATTTTTAACAAAACTATGTTTCCGAAGTATCCATCCGAAGTGGCTTTTGCATAGAAGCAAAATCTTTTGAAAAGATATTTAGCAACGGAGCTCAACTCATCCTCTAGTATGTTTACCCATTAATCAAGAAAAAAAATTACGGGTACTTCAAATGTTTGTGGGGCTTAGAAAAAACTCTCCTCTGTAAGATATAATCATGAACTAGAACCCAACTGGTTCAAATCTTGAGAATACAGGGGCGATACTTGGGATCGTAACAAGTATAGCAGATATGACTTGCAATTGCGACATTCCTGTAATATTCTTGTTGTGTGTACTGATGCTGCAGAGTCCATTTCCCTAGTGCTCTTAGGACCAGAGCAGCAAGACGCTTTCCAAGATGTCTAAAAGTTGTCTTTGATGACTTCATCAACAAAAATAAGCGATGTTTTGCCAGTTGATTGTTGAACCAATTTGCCAATTTCTTGAACAAATCCCACCCAACCCGTAACAGAATGGGTTTTTTTCCGTCATTTGATAATGGCTGATGAGTAAAGATAATTCTTCGGTCAAATTCGGCTGTTGTCTTGATTATAACTCAGTTATTATTTTTGCCACCAATCACGAACGGCCCGTTTCATTGGTGCTAATCCATTTTTAAGGTTTCATCCTTTTGTTTTCAAACATCTTCTGGGACTGTTTCATTTTATAATGCTGGGTTTCAAGAAATTATTTCACAATTTAACGAACCGTCTCCCTGTTGATGTTCATCTCGTTTGCGACCTCCAAACGATGGGAATGCGTCAAATCCTCTTTGCGGTCACTTTGTGTATTCCGGATAAAGTGAATGTTTGTTTGTTTTATAATACCTCGGTTTGATCCCTCCCTATTATGGCCAAACTATTAAAACCGTTTCACAACATCCGACACTGTATTGGAACTTTCAGCACCCCAACAAACTCACATTACCTCATGCTTTCAGCATGTTATGCAATAATCATATTTCACTAGTAGACAATTTTTACAAAGTTTAAATAATCTGCGTTATTTTAAGGATATTTCTCATATGGAGATCACAAAATTTTAGTGTTAAGTTTATATGTATTTTTTTATTTATTTATTTAAACTTGAAGCTTGTCCAAGTGATTTCTTGTCATTCTGTTCAAGCAATGTAGCTTAGCTTTTTTTCCACAGTTTGTTGAGAGGAAAAGTTGCAAAACTAATTTTGATTTACCCTATATTAATTGAAATGTTTCTACCATGTTTTCTGATTGTCGTAAAGCCATTTCTGCTTATGTTTCATAACCTAAACTTTTTTCGAAGGTCTGAATTAGTTCAATTATGCGAAATCCGAATTGCAAATACTTTATTAAAAATATCAAACTGCCACTGAAAAATAATACGCAAAAATAATATTCAAAATTTTCTAGAGTTTCACTGAAACAAAAATTTATCATACATTACTTGTTTTGTTACTTGCTCTCCCTTTATCCGCTCTCGAGGAAATTCACTGTTTGTTTTGCGAACATTTATTTTAAACATAGCAAAATTTCAAGCGAAACGCCATGTTATTTGATTTTACTCATGAAGTGTGCGCAAGATAAATACCTTGGGGGAAACTTAATTATGTTTCGTCCTCGAGTTGCAGCTACTATTCTCTCCCCTTAATGGATGTGGGATGAAAGATTGACCTTTAAATGATATTTTAGGTAATTAGTCCGGAATGTGATAGTTGCTGCCATGATAAATATGCTCCAGCAGGTCAATATATGCTGCTTCTACTATTTAGTAAAATATTGTAAGAGAAGATGTATGAATTACTGAAAGACAGTTTAAAATTCAAAAATATGTTCCTAGAGCACCACTTGAAGTCATTAAGCAGTGACCTTTTTATTCTAATTAAGAGTCGACACTAGTCACTGGAAGAAACGCGCAATCTAATGTTAAGTCTATGGGAAGGTCTATATTCAAATTTCTCGCTCGCATTTTAATATTTTTAAATGATTATTTTTTGCATAGGATAGCTGAGGTTGATCTCTAACGTTGTTAGTTTTTACTTTTTTTGATTTTGGTTGAAGTTTTTCTTATAAGCGGACATTTGAAATTTTGGAAACGGTTGGAACCGGTTCTGAAAATGAAAGTACTCTTATATAAAAAAACTGGAACCAAAATCGAAAAGTAAAACCCAACAAAGTTAGAAATTGGCCTCAGCTTTCCTATGCAAAAAAAAAAAAAAATCATTTAAAAATATTAAAATGCGAGCGATAAATCTGTATAGAAAACTTCCCGTAGACTTAACACCAGCTTGCGCGTTTCTTCGCATGACTGATGTAGGCTCTTAATGACTTGAATTTTAATCAGTGTTCACTCTAAAAACAAAAACAAAACAAGTGGGTAAGTGTGATCGAAGATCGCTCAAAGGGTTTCGTTTAATATTCCTTTCAAAACACTTCATCCTTTCTTTAATAAATTCAAACAAATTCCATTTAGTAAAAAAAAAAAAGTCATGTTTTTTATAAAGTAAAAATTTACCGGTCTATTTTTTCGTTTTTTCGAATATCTAAACCAGCCGGATAGCGGGCCAAGCCCGTTATTATATTCTGTCATACTAATATCCGTCATACGGACTAAATGCAATATTTAAAAAAATAATTTCAAAATAAAACAAATTGTACACCTTCAAAACGTTAAAATATGCGAATATTTCCATAATCGGATTTTTATCACTATTCAATATGTTTCTCAAACTCATATATTTACTATTCTTTATTATTTATATTGATACTCGCTTTGTATTATTCTCAAACATTTGAAAAATTAGTTAAACTTCCCATATGACGTCAGATTTTCTTTTTAATTCTCTAATGACGTAATATTAATCTGCTTTGTGTACTTGCACATACTCATACTCCTTGTATTATTGACTCCTTGTATAAATCTTAGACATTTTCCGTTTTATTACGACTATGACGTCAATCAATTTTATTTCATATTAATCTTTTTTTTCATTTGGTTACAGCGCCTAGAATACATAGTGTGGAAACCGGCTATCCTTGTAATGCTTTAAAAAGTGCTAAAAAGTTGTAGCCTATAAATGTGCAACGGTGCTCCTACGATAATATTGCAACCAGAGACAAAACAATGCGTATCACTTTTTTTAGCCATGCTTTCATAATTAAAAAAAAAAAAAAAAAAAAAAAAACTTATAAAAATCATTAAGTCAGAAGAGAAAAGGATATAATTTAATTATTTAAAATACTTACTACCAGCCGAAACATTCTAATACAATGTTTACGTTGAGAAGATGGCGCTGCGATCCCATCATAATCTTTTCAGCAACGTTGTACATTTATTGGATTCAATTTTTTAGTACTGTTTTGTAGCAGATTTCCACACTATTTATTCTAGGCGCTGTAATTTGGTGAAACTTTTTATTTCATTTTTCACGTGGAAATCGTCTGATAGAAAATTAATTATTGTAGAAGGAATTTCATCGTGGATTTTTTAATTTTTGGCATCGGCTATAACGAAAAATGTTTACATTTAATAGGAAAAGGCTGTTAGAGTTTTGGTTTTTTTATCTCTATTTATTAAAATAATACGAATTTTCAAATTTTAATATTTTCAGCTCTTCACAGCTGATATTTTGATTTATACACGAAGTTTCAACTCTGTAAGTTACATAGTTTTCGAGTATGGCTCTGTGACAGACAGACAACGGAGCGGGAGCAATAGGGTTTCGTGAGATGAACGAAACCCTAAAAAAGAAGAAGGGTGCTAGTAACACACACATAAAAAAAGACACTGCCAAAACAGAAAAAAGGGATTATTTCAGTAGAAAAAGGCATAACAAAAGAAAATGTGTTTAGTAATGATAAAAAAAAGAGCAAAAAAGACGATTTTTAGGTATAATAACATTAATTTCAAATGATTTTATGAATTGTGAATAATAAATACAATTAAATTGCAGCATGACTGAATAATTTCCTGCGGTTTTCTACAGAAATGAGGGATTGCTATAATTTTTGCACACTGTCTGGCACACAGATTTAGAAAAGCTGTGTTAAAGGGGAAATTTTTACTGAAGATCTATGTGTTCAACTAGAGATGCATTTCACTAAAAAACAAGGTGCATTTTGTCAATTTTAAAAAAGGCAGTGCGTTGTGCTCTTATAATGGACAAGCAGGAATAATTTTAATGTTGCATTTGACAATTTGGTTGCCTATAAACACGAATGTACTGAAGTGATACAACTAACATTTATTACACTTTTCCTCTGTTTTGTGACATTATAAAGAAAATTTTGTTGAGACTTTGTTTAGAAATTTAATATTATTTTTATTAATTAGTTATATTTTTGTTGACTTTTTGTTAGTTAACACCATACTGGCATAATTTTATTCCATAATTGTAAGTTATTTAGGTGACTTGCAGAATTTGATAGAAAATGTATAAAAATAATATGTTTTTAAAAGTCTTAGCATTCTTTTAAATGAAATTTTAGCATTCATTTAATTTAAAATTAATTTGGATTAAAAAAAACATAGGAACTTTTTAGGCAAGCGATAGTTTTCTCGTATTATACAAGAATTCTCATATCCTGACTTGAGCTTATAGGGGTAATTCCTCTCTTTTTCATTTTAATGCGGTAATGCAAATCTTCCTTATTTCATTAAAATGGCTTTTCTTATAATGAATCGTGTGTTTCATGATATAGAGTTCCACGTATAGGATATTTAATTTAAACATATTATTAAAATCCTACATTACCCCAAGCATCAAGAAAAAAATTGCTTAAAGCATCACTGAAGAAAAGGTTGCGTAATATGAAAAGGGGATGTGTAAAAGTAATGTGTTTTCACATGCTTCACATTAATTTAGTTTGAATTTAAAATGGATAGGTACTTTCCTGGCAAGATTTGCAGTTCTCCCGAATTATAGGCGGAAATGTTCGCCATCTAGCTTCATCTTTCAGACGTAACTCCTCATTAGTTTTGTTCTTATACTGGAACGCGTATTTATCTTGTTTCGTTATAATCTTTTCTTTCACGATATTTCATTTAAAAAAAAAAAAAAAAAAAATGAAGTGAATATTTTTATAAGACAGTAGCAAGTCAGAAAAAATTCAAAACGAATAAGGATGAAAAAAAATAACGTTGAAAATTTCTTATAATAATAATAATAATAATAGTAATAATAATAACAAATAACAATAATAACAATAATAATAATAATAACAAAAACAATAATAACAACAACAACAACAACAATAATAACAACATTAATAATAAAAGAATTTGTAAATAATATTATTATTCTTATTTTTTCCCCTTAAACCAGGGAATTCTGCGCTCGCCAACCCCCGTTTAGACACTGCAGGCTCTAAAAACAGCTAATTTGCTCTGTTTTAAAAATATTAAAACGATTACGGAAGATTAAATTATATTATCATGAACAAAGGCGATCTGCTGTAATCGGGTTGTCATTCATCTATCTTTGACTGTGGGATTCGTCAGTGGCCAAAACCGCATCCACCGTTGACGTGACAGCTGACGGCTGTTTTCGTGATTGGTTAAGAAAGATCAATTGCACATTTCAAAATCAGCCTGTATAAAAAGGTTACGTAAAAAATGTCTCTGCCTCCCAGAATTTTATAATGATAATATGGACAATATTCTCATTTTGGGTTCGAGGATACAAAAATTCGTCTGCTTGGGAATAATATTCAGAACCAAGCCATTGAACAGCATTCTGTTTAGAAAATTTACGCTTATATTTTATCTTTAGATCAAGTTTTAGATATTTTCAGAAACAGGTTTAGATTATACATGAGTTATTTTCTCTATTTAAATTCAACACCCTGTATCACCCATTTAATACTTTTCACACGTGAAAGTTTAATCATTTTAAAGTTTTCTTTCTCTTTTAATATTCACGTGTAAAGTGTTGGAAATATTATTTTTTTGGCTTTTTAAATATGACGTAATTTTCACGATTTTTCTCGATTTTCGCCCGTAATAATTTAATATATTAAAGTTTTCTTTCTCTTTTAATAGTCACGTGTAACTATGTTTTTTCATTGTAAAAATGTTTGGAAATATTATTAGTATTATTATTGTTATTGTTATTATTATTATTATTATTATTTATTTTATATATATTTTTTAATTTAGCAACAATACAACAATAGTTTAAAAAAATTAATTTTTCGAACTATGAAATAAAATGCTATTGAAATAATGAAATTTCGAACAAAAGATTTTTAAAAAATATTCAAAAAATTAGTTAAATTTAATTAAATGATTCTATTTTCCACCTCATAAAATAGTCAAGTATATGCCTGCGAAAGATGATTAAATTGCTGTGCATAGTTTTTGATCCTATAAAACTTTAATAACTGAAGTGTTTTGTGCGACTTTAACATTGGACAGCTCTTTAAATAATTCTTCGATTATAAAGTTGTCTGCTTCAGCGTGTTTATCGAAAATTTCTCTATAAAACTAACAATTTTCATGTTTTTATATACAATTACTTATTATTATTATTATTATTATTATGGGCCCAAGAACGTCAAAATGTCATAATAAATTTAATTATGGTGGCAGCGGCAGCGGCAGCCTCAGTCGTTACTTTTTTTTTTAGAATAGAGAGATAAATAAAACTAACTTTTCAAAAGAAAGAGTAGAAAGAAAATTATTTTAAAATTTTGAAAAAGATATTAGAATAAATAAGTAAATAAATACATAAACATTTATTAACAGATTTTATTCATGAGCCAGATTAGTTTACTAATTGCTTTTTAATTTTTAAATTAACTTCAATATTGTTGACTATTCCATACTCAATACACTATCCCTAACTTAAGTACGTCATTAGCTTATATACTGACATTCATATCTTATATACTAACATCCATCTATAACAATAACACACACACACACATTTACATGCAACAAATTGCAATATGTACAATAGATTTATAACAACACTTTTTTAACTAATAAAATTATTAGTAGCTAATGAAAAATCTTTCAAAATTCTAATAAACAACACAATAATCACTGTAACAACATGTTATTCTTTTCTTTCTTTTTATGATCGAGGTGACTTTATTATAAATAACATGAAGTTTTGCAGGCGAATGAAAGTAATAACTAACTGTGCCGCCTAAAAAGGAATTTTTAAAATCTCTGAGGTAGAAAATACATCAACAAAACATGAAATTCATTTACTGAAATTGAAAATTGACAGTTTGAATTTTAATATATAAATAAAATTCAGAGGGATTTTGGAGGAATGGGTATTGCTACAATCATTTATGAATAAGTCTTATACTGGGTAATTACAAATGAAAATTCCAACTTTGAAGGGCTATATTCTGAACAATTAAATATAGTGTTCCATTTCACACATCGAAGTGAGAGAGAAGTTATGAAGTTTCATAAATGTAAAGGTTCGTTTTTTTGGAGAGCGGGCTAAAAGTGAACCGGCATGTTCCGTTGCGAGTTTATTCAGTCGAGATGACAACAGCACAGCAAAAAGCGTTCTGTGTAATCGAATTTGCTAAAACGGAATCAACTGCGGATAACTGCAACTATTGCAACTGTAACACCCGGCATGCTGAAAACCGTGTGGGACGAATTCTCCTACAGAATGGATGTCTTTCGTGTTTCTGCTGGTGGTTCCATTGAACATTTATAAGTTTTTGCTATTAGTAATTTCACAATCTTCTTTTTTATGTATTCTTCATAAATGCGTGTATCTTCTATACTTTTGTTAATAAAGCCCTTCAAAGTTGGGATAATCATTTGTAATCACTCTGTACTATAATTAAAAAATACTCTTAATTTAAAGTAAAATCTCGTATAGCATAAATTTTAAATAAAGAGGTTTTTTTTTTTAAATTTTTGTCCCAGTTTTAAATAGTTACATTCATATTTTTTTTTTTTTTTTTTTTTTTTTATTTTTTTTTTTTTTTTTTTTTTTTTACAGTCTAGATTTTTCTTTTCATGTTCTCGAATTACTTCGAATATGGGTAGGCAAGAAATAACTACAAGGGGCGATTAAAAAACTCACAAATACAAGATTATACTTGCATATTCACATATTTGCTTAAAAATATTTCAATTTATATATTTTCCCTCACTAAGATCATGGAAATATATGGTCAGGGTAATGGCACCCTTTTTATGACTTTGGTCAGGATTCTAATAAAGTACCATTAAGTTGGACGGAATGCTTCGGAAAGACAGCAGAATTAATGACAGTTCTTGTCGTTTTTGTCTTTTTCCCGCTTTTGTTTTGAAGCAATTTTAATCAAAATTCCACTTAGATGAGAGAAAAAAAATGCGATTTTCCTGTTATGGATTTGGATAATGGCTTGGATTATTCAAGCGTTAATGGACCGAAAACAATTTTTTATGTTGTACCCTAATGATTAAAAAAAACCCTTCTTAGTTAATTGAAAGCAGGAGTCTATTTCGGTTTTATTATACTGCACAGAATTATTTATAGTATAACTTGAGATGGCTGTGTTTAATATAGTTAGGGAAGATAAAGTAGAGATTGTTAATATTATAAAAAACTGTTTTAATTTTAGAAGCTTAAAAATAAAAAGAATAATCTTGCCATATGAATAAATTATGAAAATTAAAATTTTGTCAAAGTTACGTTCTGATTAAATCATGTAATTTGATATCGGAATTAAATATAATAAGCAAAAAAGCAAAAAAAAAAATATTGTTCATAAATTATATAAAATTATTTTTCTCTTTATGAGTATTTTATGTAAATTAATAAGAAATAAATCTGCACTAAAAAAGAAAAAAAAGTGTTGATTTTACAGTATAATACTGGCACCCCAGCTGCCAGTATTATACCGTAAAATTAACAGTAATAAACAGTAAAACGCTAGTGTACTATTTTATCCAATAATCTCCTGCATCCTGTTTTCCATTCGATGCAAGTAACTAAATTCTGTAGCTGTGTATCTAAAAATTTTTACCGTTCGTTTATGATAGAAAATACACTCATTTGCAATAGAAAATTCTTTGTTATTCGCAGGTGTCTTATAAGTCAAAGTACTCCGAATGTTAGTCGTTAGGAATTTTAGGAAAACCATCATTTTGCTTCCTTTAAACCAGTTTTAAATAGATTTATATGCATGACAAAAGTATCAAACATTTGAAATATTCATTACGCCTCAAGGATCAAATGCTATATGATGATTGTATAGAGCATCATAAAATATCGATAAATATGTATTGATATCATGATAGACATGTATTACTTTAGAGTTGATTTATTTAAGCAGCATTCGCTGCAGCTCACATATCCAGTCCTTAATAAACGCTCTTTGTAATACAGGGTGTTTATAAATTATTGTCGGGGTTTCCTTAGCTCATAACTTTTGATTTAAGAACACTGTTATTACATGTTCACCTCTAATACAACTCAAAAAATTTCTTAAATAAATCAAAGTAACATATGCGTCTCAAAACGTTATTAATCAAATAACTGTTATAACCAAATAATAATTAATATTAAAATTGTATCAAATTTATCAAAAAGTTATTAATGAAAAATGAGCACAAAGTTAGACAGGCTCATAATTCATTAATAACTTTTTGATAAATTTGATTAAAATTGTTATTTGATTAATAACGTTTTGAGTTGCAACTTTACGCATAAATAACTTTGTTTGTGTTATTAAAAAAAAGTCTTTTTGAGTTGTACTTTACGAATATGTAATAATATATTTCGAGATGTTCTTAAATCAAAAGTTATGAGGTGAGGATAATAATAACCCTGATAATAATTTATGGACACTCGGTA
Organism: Maratus michaelseni; assembly: GCA_963931845.1. Classification (NCBI taxonomy): domain Eukaryota; kingdom Metazoa; phylum Arthropoda; class Arachnida; order Araneae; family Salticidae; genus Maratus; species Maratus michaelseni. The sequence goes on along the minus strand of OZ007589.1, from coordinate 313,088,319 downwards.
TAACTGAGCTTAGTTTCCTTATATTTTGTGTTTTATTATAAATACACTTTATCAATCTCAGATTTAAATTTTCATATTAAAATAAATTTTATGGAAAGATGAAGCAATTAAACCCTAAATTTGGTTCACCTTGCAAATCACAGATTAAGACATGCCCTTAAATCATTTATACAAAAATAAAGTAAAATAATTAAATAAAAAGGGGTAAATCCCATGCTTTTTTCAATTATTACATATAGTTTTTACTTGTTTAAATATAAAACAGAATCAGTTCGAGATAATATGTTGAGAAATCATTTTCTTTTTTTTTTCTTTTTTTAATAATTAAATTGAAAAATTAAAGATTCTAATATATGCGAAAAATTCATTTTTTCTTTTAAGTTTCTGCAACAATTTTACAATATTCCTATATTATTGTAACACACAATTTATTGATGTCAGGCAAATTAACGGGTATATTATTATAATTTAGAACAGAAATTTTCACGGGTATATTTTATAAAGCAAACCGAATTTAGGTAATTATTTAGCAATGGATAATTTTGTGGAGCATATTATTGACATTTGCTAACCATTTTCTTTTCAAACTTCTTTTTACTTAAAAACACCAAATAAAATAAATTAAGACAGACATGAGCACACTTAAAAAATAAAATTTATAAAAAATATACTTAAAAACAATTAAAAATACAAATTAGTAAACGTTTCGCCAAGCGACACGCAAGGCATCATCAGTACAAAAACAATCTATTGCATAACAAACGACTGAACAAATCAAGGACAGTTAAAGTTAGTTATTTTAAAAACAGACAATATTCATTAGGGACAGAACGAGCTTCATTCAAAGTCTGCGATCGCAATTGAGTGAACCAACCCTCAAGGAGCAATCTACCATGATAGCTGTTACAACCCGATTTCAAAATACTGGCGTTCGCAATTAGCGGGATGTGATTCGTTTGAAGTAATGCTGGACAATTTTTGAATTCAAATTACTATTTTTTAAAGCACTAGTATGTTCATTTAGGCGAATTTCCAAAGATCTACCTGTTTCAGCAATGTAGACATTATTGCAATCTTTACAGGGAATAATATAAACAACACCGGCTAATTTAGACTTATCATATTGAAATTTATCCTTAGTGAAAAAGGAACTCACTTTATTAATTGGTTTAAAAGAAACCCCAATATTGAATGATTTTAGAATGCCAGAAATTGTATCAGAAATTCTTTTTACTTTTTTAAAATTTAAATAAAAAATACGGTATAGTTATATTAGCCGTGCGCAGACGGTAAAACGCCAAGTATTGTTACCATACAAAAGAAAAAAATAAAGAAAAAACCCAAGATCATTTTATTTCACCATCAAAGCATATCCGCTTTATTTTCGATGTATGACGTCATATTCGCCTGTTTTCTATGGTTACGCATATTGAAACCTTGTATTATCATCAAAAACTGAAAAAAGTACGTTTTATTTCTAATAATATTATTTAATCTTCTTTTTAACTTTTGAAATTTTATTTTCATTTTTCACGTGAAAAATTTTCAATTGAAAATAAATTGTTGAGTAAAAAATATTATTCCGGGTTTTGATTTAGTTTTTGGCAACGATAAAGTATTAGCAACGGTAAAGTAAATTTAACCATTTTAAATTATTATACGAAAAAATGTCCATTTATTCTCTATGAAAATAACGAGATTTTGAATTATTAAGAAAAATATTTGAATAAAATAAACAAAAACCAGCCTATGTTCATTCGAGGGTTATAATCAACCTATATGCAAAGATACAGGATCATTAAATGCTCCATTTTAAAGCTGGCTTCAGTCTAACATTTGCACACAATCAGATTTATAATATTATTAGGATATTAGGATAAGTTCTTCCGTAAGCATTTGAAATATACACATGTACCGGTTACCTCTGTTGATTTAATTTGTAAAAAACAATTTTTTTTTTCAATCTGACACAGTAACATAATTAATGATTTTTTCTAATCGTTCCTAGTGGGTATATTTTATAGATCTTTCTGCTTATAAAATTTTTCTATGTTTACGTCGCTGGGATTATGGCATAACAGATAAATAAATAAATAATCTTTTGAAAAAGAGAAGTGTATACAGAATATCGAAAAACATTAAAATCGATATTACTATACCATTGCATTTTTCTTTCTAAGTACAGTTATAGTAATATTGATTATGCGCCGCGTGAGCAAGCATACATACTTATACATGTTTATAACTGTTTATAACTGTAGCCTGGTTTGACTTGATATTTTTCTAAAAAATCTGTTTACCAAAGACACAGCAGAATATTTTTTTCTTCTTCTACTTTATACTAGGAATATATTTAGAAAAAAAAATGAAAATTTTGCGTCATACTCAAGATTATGATATACTTTTCAACATTACAAACATATGCATAAGATTATAACGCTTTTGATAACTTGCTTAGGAATCTTTAAAAAAATCAATTTCAGTACTGAAAATTTGTTGTGATTAGAGAATTTTTCTGAAAGTTAAGAGACAGACATTCAAACAGATTCATAAAATAAATATTTATTCATAAACAAATTTATAAACTGTGCTAGAAAGCATGTTAAAATTTAAGTAGCATATTAAAGTTTCACAAGAAAGTCAGACCAAGTGGTATAACTATCTTATGAAGTTTATGACTTTTGTGCTCCACGTTTATTTATTAAAGAATATATAAATAAAATGAAATCACATGTTTGAAAATAAAAGCAAAAATTATATTGTAAAAATTAAACACAATAAAATGCAAATGCAAATATGAAAAACTATGAATATTTATGGGTTCGTCAGAGGAGCTCCAGAAGAACAATTCATACTAATAAAGATATGTTATTTCTTCGAATATTATCAGCATTACGCCTAAAAATGACAATATTAAGCTCCTTATAACATATCGAAAAACCCCCCAAAAAGTGAAATATGGGTATATATATATGTGTGTGTGTATAAATATATGACAACACAGACACACCATTTAAAGCATTAGTTCAAACTATATAACGGATTACAAATTTTTTTTTAGATTTTTTTTTTTTTTTTTGCTAATGGAATCTTGCATCTTAGGAGTATGCAAATAAAAGCTATATCTTACAACAATATTATAGCAATATTAAATTTATTCCCAATATTGGAATGTTAACTTTTTTTTCAATATTGCACTAATATGTGCAAGAAATATTTATAAAATGTAACGCTATTAAAACCAGTATGGGGAAGTATTGGTGCAATATAGCAAAACGTCAAAACCCACCCCAACATTTCGACAATAGTTCATGCCAATGAATGAAGTATTGGCCCAACAAATAGCTAACATTGGTTTGCTACTAAATTTACGTAAACGTTAATGTTTCACATTATTTATTTATTTATTTATTTATTTTGCAATATTAAACTTTTAAAATTTAGCCACAGAATTTTATTTAAATACTGTGTGTTAGATAATGCTTGTGTTTTAAAAAGGGAAACCAGGCTTTTTTGCATACTGTTCCCCCACGCTTTGCGACCTTTGCTTTTTTTTTCTTTTTTTTTTATGTACAGCTATTATCAGGCTTTAGAAGGTTAAAAATTATACATTAAACATATTTGTGTATTAAACAAATGTTTAATAAATTTATTTTAAATACTTGGCTGAATATTTTTCTACTAAATAAAGTTTAAAAGACCATCTTTATATTTCAAAATATTCCACTGAATACTTTAAATTATAAACTAGATTTTTAAATATTTTTAAGATAAATTTTCAGTGTTAAAATCATTTCCATAATACGAAATGCATTGTTGGGAGTTTTTGTTTTTATCTAAGCAAACATATTATGAATATAATTTGTTTTATAAAGCAAGAAAGAATTTAGATACATAATTCATCAAAGAACGGAATTTGTTTATTTTGAAAATAGTGTTATAAATATGCGCATTCAAATCGACGTGCTGAAAAAACTTTGCACTTCATTCAATATTTTAATTAAAATATATTTATTTTTAGCAAAAAACGAAGTTTAAGTGCGAGAAATTTAGAATTGAAATTATTTATCGTTGCCATATTTAATACAATTAAGATTAAAACGACCAATTTAAATGTTTGTTTCACAAATTAAGCCTTTTTTTTTTTAAAAGAATTTACATAGTAAAGCAACTTTTTTTTATGTTATAAACTTTATTTCAATAAACATTTTCTGAAGGAATTTAATACTGAATAAATATAATGTAATTAAATATCTAGATAAAATTTTGCAGAAACTTTTTTTTGGCTTGCGAATATTGTAACGTTAATGTATTTGAACGACATTTAAATGTCGTTTGCAGAAGCAAATTCATTCTATTTACACAAAATATCTATTTCTCAAATATCCGACCAAATTTAAAAATATCATAGAAAAAAAATTAAAATAAACTTGCCATTTTGTTTTTGTTTGTTTGTTCTTTTTTTTTTCTTTTAAGACATGTGTCCGGAAATTATGTCTTTAAAAAGAGTGCTTTATATATTAATCAATACAGTCGAATTCTGCTATAACGAAGGTGAAGGGACTGCAATGCCTTTGCACGTTGTAATCAAATTCTCGCTATAAGCGATTTCAAGCCTCTGTTCATTTATCGTAGTTGGAAATGAGACAATACGTGAAAGTTTAAATTAAATTAACAGATACAGCTAAATTATAACACCTGTAGAGATTAATTTTAGTGCTTTAATAAAATGTACAAAAGTAAATTGTAAATTATAAATCCGTGTTTAACTTTAGCTCGTAATTGTTAGTTTAAGTAAATGAAAAAAAAAATGCAATGAAAAATGGAAAATAAATTATTCTTACTATTTACTTATTATTATTTGCAAATTCAAAGAAAAAATTTACTATACGCTGAACTTAGAAAAAAAAAAATCATTTTCGTCACAAACTTTTTGTTTAATTAAAGTCAATCACTCTTGAAAAAAAATCATCGCTTGCCTCTTTTACTTTTAAAAAACTTTGAAATTTTGCGTAGAAATCCCAATTTTTCTTTCATCTGTTTCCACTATCATTCTCCTTGTTTTCCTCATCCTCGTCAATATTGTATAATGCACTATAAAAATATATGTTTCTCAAAGGAATTATTTTCTTTAATAACATTATTTCAACTTTTTCGTGAGTTTGCATGTTTTTTGCTTATCATATCCGAGTTTCCGCGAATTTCTTGTGGCATTCATTAACTGATGGACGAGGGGACACGGAATTTGTGGAAACCGGCTCTGTATTGGATAAATCAAGGAGTGGACGAGAAAGAGTATCGGAGGAAAACGTCGCCGATTATTACAGACTTCTTTTGAGTTTGCAGATAAACTTGATATTTATAATTGAGAAAGTCCCAATAACGTCAGGCGGCGAATTAATTAAAGCCATTTTTACTTATTACCCTTAAAATTACTGAACGTTTTAGAAATTTATAACAAGGAAATGGTGACAGAAATTGAAATTATTCTTATAGGACAGCATTGTGTGGCCTGTTAAGCAAAATCGTTGGTAAGGTAAGCAAATTGTTATGGTAAGCAAAATCGAGTTTGCAGATTTTTTGCTTACCATAACCGAGTTTCCGCGAATTTCTTGTGGTATTCACGAACTGATGGACGAGGGGAGACGGAATTCATGGAAAGCGGCTCAGTATTGGATAAATCAAGGAATGGACGAGAAAGAGTATCGCAGGAAAACGTCGCCGATATTGCCTTGATGTGCTTCATGTAACCAGTGGTACACCTACAGAGGTTTATTAATTGATCCAAAACAAAACCTTTAATATATACTCCTAAATTTGTACTACTTTCCTTACATGTAATCTGTTTATCCGTGTTTGTAATAAAAGTTTGAAATTGCAAAGAGACTTTATGGACATCCTATATTTTCATATTGTTCACAAATTTCTCGTTACAACCAAGTTTCCGTTAACTATAAACTAGTTATAACCAAATTTGAAGGTAACATAATTTTTGTTGCTTAAAGTGTCCTTTAAATACAGTCTTTAAATGGAATAAACATTTTAAAAATTCAATAAAAAATGAAAGGTGACAGCTACTGAAATAAATCTTGAAGAAGTGTACTGTGGAAATGTCCGTAATTTCTTTATAACGCTTCTTTGTTTTAGTTCCAAATATCACCGATAGATGCTATTTCAAACTGTTAGATCTCTCAAACTAAGGTATAAAAGTGGTTCAAAGTTAACTCGGCTTTTAACCAACATTCTGTTTAGCTGTTGAAGAGCTAAAAAATGTTTGCGTTTTGAAACTGCAAGGTTATTTTATGCAATATTACAGTTTGAGATATTACAACATCATCTATTGGTTATATGTAGAACTAAAACAAGGAAGAATACTAAAGAAGTTCCGGGCCACACAATACTGTCCTCTAAGAATAATTTCAATTTCTGTCACCATTTCCTTGTTATAAATTTCTAAAACGTTCAGTACATTCAAGGGTAATAAGTAAGAATGGCTATAATTAATTCACCGCCTCACGTTATTGGGACTTTCTCAATTATAAATATCAAGTTTATGTGATAAATGGCGCTTATTAAATGAATTCTAGAACGTTAAGTGTCACCCGTGGCTTGAAATTTTAACGATTGCTTCACACTACTATTCCGAAGTTCCCGCGAGTTTTGAAAGTTTTAAGTTGTTTAAAAGTTTTAAACAGCGTAGAACATGGGTTTTCAGTAAGATCTGTTGTATTCAATCATAATAAAGCGTTTTAGAGAAAGGATTTTTTTTTCTTTCTTTCCAATATCTTTATGGTGAAGTTCTATAAAATTAAAAGATAAATGAGAAATAGAAAAATAAATAAATAAAAGATAACAATGTACATATAATTGCTTACAAATTCGGAAGCTTTTTGCAATAAATAAGCTTTATTTGATTTTACTTAATGCATCGACTGTTAGCTTTTATAACACAACTTTTTTTAAAACCGATGCAGACTATTATAAACAGAAAAATATACATAATGTGTGATGACACAAAATTTCATTCGCTTGCGGCAAACTGAAACAATTGAAGCCATTAAATGCAATTGCAGGAAATAGTGGAAGTGTAAATTAATGCTTCGGCAGGTCGTGAAGTAAAAAAATAATAATCCCGCAGTATACTCGAAAACAAAACAGGAAGTTCTCTAAACACTTTTTCCGATTCCGTCCCCATCGCTATAGCGGCACGTCAATAACAATAAAACTCGACCCCACCACAAGTATTATTTAATTCTTTTGTACTCGCAACGGCAACGAGCTGTGAGATGCGGAACCTTGACCGCCCTCTTTTGATGATCGATGCAAGCGTGTTTTCTCTGCGATCTGTCTGCTGTTTTTTTCTCTTTTCGTTTTTTTTTTCTATCAATGGTTTCTCCCTCATCTTGACAACTGCACGCGACTGAAAGTGTACGCATGCGCTGAAAATTCACATGTTTTCGTGGATCAATGAGAACAGAGTGTGGATAGCTTTTTTTTTAAGGGGGGGGGGGGGGGGGGCTTGATAGTTTTATGTTGTTTTTACGGGGTTTTCAGAAAGAAAACGAACAAAAGGCGAGCTGCAAATGTTTAGAAAATTTCGTTTAGGTTCATCTCTTATTTTTTTCTTTATTTCTGTAAAATGACAGACAAGTTGGAAAAAAGTTTCAGAAAACGTTTAGATGTTTAATTTTGAAGTTGCAGTTTCTTTAAAGGTGATATGTTGTTACTGCATTCATTCTCATGTCTGTTATTTGAGATATAAAGAATTAACAATGGAACATCATGTAACTTTCATGCTTCTTTTGTCTTTCTTTTATCTTTTTACTCTATAGTTTTTATTTTCTTATATTTTTTCTCCGTTGTCTATTTATTGCTCTAAATTTTCCTCTAGTGAATAAACTTGATTCAATTCAAACTTGTCCGAAGCCGATGAGACATTTTTATTTACTTTAAACGTTCTAAAATTTGAAATTTCATAGAGCAATGTTTAACTTAAAATATTCCATGCGAGTTTCTTTAATAGCAGGATTTTCCTCTGCTAAAAAATTTCTTCGACCAAAAATTTTCTTAAATTTTTTCCTCCAAAGTTTTCTGTCGAAGGCCCCATCCTCCTTTATGTCGTTTTCACTCATGGCCTTTTCTAATTTTTCCTACCATTTCCTTTACCAGGTTATTCCCACTCTTTCATGTTTTATGAGTTATTATTATTATTATTATTATTATTATTATTATTATTATTATTATTATTATTATTATTATGGTTATTTCACTGGTTGTCTTGGGACTTCAGCATGTAGAATTTCCAAAAACAGGCAGACTTCTTTCTACCACCTTTGAACCATTTAACTCAAGTTTTAGTTGATTGTTATTACAGATGTAAAGAACAGTTTTTTGGATAATATATATTAAAAAAAAAATGATTGTAAATAATATATATATATATATATAATTATATATATATATGTGTGTGTGTGTGTGTGTGTTACGATATGAAGAATCCTGTCGAACTTTTAAAATACCTGTTACGATATTTAAAAATTTATCCCGCTACAAACACCAGATCGTCGTATCAGATCGAAGTTCACGCAGTGGCATTCCAATATTTATTTATTCTGGCCGATAATCATTGAGATTTTTCAGAAGAAAAGGAATGAAGTGAAATCATCAAAGAAAATTTATTATTTCCTCATTATTCTTCATAAGAATATAATGAGGAAACATTCTCCACTCCACTAAACATCGTTGAAAGCTTTCAGTATTTTACATTTTACTAAGATGTTACGAAGCATCATTCACGAAAAATAATTCATATAATCTCGTTCCAGGCAGAAACGGATTATTTAAGCAACACAATATCACAGAAATCTATGCTCCTCAGCTCATGTTTTACGGTAAATATCCAAGCGCGTAGATTTTTCTACGCTAATGCGGATGTACAGAATAGCCAATCACGATTCCGAAATAGGTACGAACTATATTCTTATGGCAGCAGAAAATTGACGTATTTAGGTTCTTGCGAGAAAGGACGCGAATCCAGCTTTTGGAATAAAAAAGAAAAAAAAAAGAAAATGGTACAAAATGATAATTTTAAATAGAATAAATTCGGCTTTTAAAGAATTGAGAAATAAAAAAGGGTTTTGAATAAAAATAATTTTGGGAAGCCTTTTTAGAATATTTTGAAGAGGAGAAAAATATTAAATAAGGATTTTAAATAGAAAGGAATTTAATTAAATGAAATAAATCGAATATAGTTTAAGATGGTAAATAATTTAATAAACTTGGATTGTAAAATATATTTAGAAGAGGAAATTTTTATGGAATAATTTTAATGAAGTGTGGAATTAAAATTTTTGTTCCTTTAAAATGAGTGTGAATCAATAAATGTTATTAAATAAATAAATAAATAATAAATAATAAAAAAATAACTTTTGCACTAAATCACATTTGTTTGAATATGCCATTTCGCTATGGACTTCATTACGGAAGGTTAACCCTCTGGCCGCTTCTTTTTTAAAAAATCTTTTTGACCAATATATTTTCTATAATTACATATTTCATATCATCATGTTATTGAAATATGTAGTAAATTTATCATTTGCATTTTCACCCTTTGACTTTGGAATTTTTAAAACAAAATTGCTTCAAAAATTGTGTATTATATAAATTCTTTTATAAATGTCTTGCCCGTGGAAATCACGGGATAAGCGGTCAGAAGTCAAAAGGTTAAAAATAAGGTACTGGCCTTTTTGTGCTAAACTTAAATTTATCAACGAAAAGACAGATTTTCTGTTTATGTTGAAGAAAAAATTATATCAAGTTCAGTTAAGTTGTTTAAAAGATATGTTGTATCAAAATATGCTCGGAATATCATTTTACACATATATTTTTTCTTTTTTGCTCAGTGTTTTCTTGGCAACACAGCTACATAGAATATTTGCTCTCACATAATCGTTGAAATAGCATATTTCAGTTTAAGGGTTCAGTATCTATAGCATCAAGCACTTTCAACAAATTTTAAAACAAAATTATAGATATATAAAAAAAATATTATGAGGTGTTTTTTTTTCCTTCTGGGTGGAAGTGTCAACACTTTCGTTTCACGCTAATACAAAAATTGCAAAAGTAATCAAGATAAGATAAGCACGTTTTTAAATATGTGAAATACAAAATGACAAAATTTTTAGTCTTAAAAATATGTCATGTACAGCCAATTAAAAAATCTGCAAGCTGACGCGAAAATTTCGATATTGCGATAAAAATGGGAAAATAAAAATAAGTGAAGACGGAAGTACTTAGGCTCTCTTGTGAAAAAAAAAAAAAATACATTAAATATCTAAAATATCTAAGCATTAAAAAGTACATTCGTTCAGCTGTCATTTTGGACATCTGACGTCACAGGATATCAGCTTTCAGGGGTGCACGTGTTGCAATAGTTCTTGTGTGCTAGATTAATGGAATTTTTTCCCCTTTTCAGTACTATTTTTTTTTCTACTTTGAAATGAACAAGCACCATATCTAAAAGACATATATTAAAAAGGCTTTATTCATTCTCTTTTTTTTTTTCTAGGAAGTACTCCAAGCATATAATTCTAATACACAGAGCAGAAAGATTAAAGTTTTTTTAATTTCCAGTTTTAATGAGTTTGGCAGCATAGAAATATGCTTAATTTCCCATTCATAATTTCTGCATTGGTTGTCTAAACATTTTTTTTTTTAATACGAAACATAAAAAAAGTTAAAAGTTGCATCGAGTGAAAGTTATCTATCTATCATCTATCTATCTATCTAGCTATATATGTGATCATTTCTCATATTTAATTTTTCCCTATATATATTGGTGTAAAGATAATAAATATACATTTCGTCAATCTATAAAATAGTTAATCAATTTCGTCAACTTGTATTACATAAAACACTTTTTATGTAATACAAGTTGACGAAATTGCGATAATTAAAAATTATTCATTTTAATTTAAAGATAAAAATAAATTAAACTGTTAGTTAAAATATTTATGTATAATATTTGTAAAATAACGTATAATATAATGTATAATATATTTAATATAAAATAATCATGATAATTTCTATTAATATAAAATAATCATAATAATTTTAATTAATATAAAATATGCATTTAATTACGAAAGACATGATAATGACTCTATAATGAGAGATATGTTTACTAAGACGTTCTCCGTTGATACCTATTCATAACTATTTCTATATATGACACCATCTGTGTCTGAGTGTCTTTGATTATTTTAGCTTAATCTGTATATATTTTACACAGAGCTATTTTTTGTTTTAACTTTTAGCAGTTGATTCCTGACGTTGGATTTACAATGAATTATATACATTAAAAATTTTCTAAAGATGATTATATGCATGCTACAGACGTCATTACAAAAACGAAAAAACGCGTTTTCAGTGACGGAAAGCGCTAAAAAACTCAAAATATCATAACTCACAAGTTTTGGCCGTAGAAGAATGGAATGTTTACTATTTTATTTTTTAGAGCATGAATGAAGTTTTCTAAAGTCAACAGAACCCAGAGATTGTACAAAAATTAAATCTCGAAACTTTCAGAAAATAATAATAATAGTTACTATTTCGACGTAAATGGGTTTTTTATAATGAAGAACAACAGTTAAAACATTTTTCCAATTGAAACACCTTTAAAACTAACGGTTTAAGAATTAGCCGTCGCGTCGGTCAATGATAACAAAATACACCCTGTATATTGTCTAAAAACAGTTCTATTTACATTCAAATTCTTAAAATCTGTTTAAATGCAATCATCAATTGTAACTTGCACATTAGTTAGGAAATATTTATCTTTACCCATTAATTATCATGAGCTATCATTATTTTGTCTCGAACGAATGCACCTATATTTATCGGCATCTGAAAAAGTAATTTCCATAATGCGTCGCATTAAGCGGACTTACGATTTGTATCGCCCTGATATTATCTTCGTGGCAATCTATTGTCTCCCCAAATTCCCTTTGAAACGCTCTCATTTCCAGCAATGTGCACTAACCACATCCGTTCTAAATGACAGTTGAACAGCTTCATAGTAAATTGTATTGCACGCTCACAGATTGCAGTATTAACTACACGTTACCTTGAAACGTGTACAGATCCATAGTACAGATAGGTTGTACCCACACCATGGTTGGACCCATAGGACGTGATGTGTGAAAATTTTGAAATTTAGAGCGATGCTCGTAAATAAAAAATGAAACATTTTTAGATTTTGGGGGGAAAATATTGATAACTTCTTTTCAAATAGAACTTGCAATTGGATTCGAGAAACTTTAAACGACAAATTCCTTAACAATACATTAATCTGATCACCAGGAAACATGAAACAAGATAATTATTCGTAGTATAAATTAGAATCCTGCATTAGGTCGGGTCAGGTAACCCGGTTTTACCCGACTGACCCGAGGTTTGGATCGGGTCCGGTTGACAATTTTTTTTTTCAATTTTTTCACCATTTCGAAGTAGTGGATATTTCTGCTTGTTAAATGGAACAAAAAGATTTAATATGACGAATAAAACTATTTATTATTTTTCTTTTTATATAATGTATGAACGTTTAGGAATATCGTATAGTTGGTTCGATTAGAAAATTTGCAAAATTGCGGCTGTGTGAGCCGCGTAGATCGGCGATACCTACTAAGGCTCCTATAATACCTACTAAGGCAAAAATTTAAACTAAATTACCCCAAAACACTATTTTAAGTGATTTTGCCACGATACCTTTCGGATAAATGAACTGATTTAGATATTTATTTTATTAAAAATAAAGTAAATCAAATTCTCTACAAACTATACCTAAGAAACAAAAAAAAAAAAAAAAAAAAAAATATCACGTTATAACAAAAAATAGGATAAGTTTTGATGAAATTTATAATAAGCAGTATAAATAAGAAATGACGACTCAAACATAAGGAGTCTTTAAACATAAGGAACACTCAAACATAAGGAACTTTAAAATCGTGGCAAAACTAGTTTTGAAAGATTAATTTTGCAGTGCAATATTAAAACTTTACTTATTGTTTTTAACAATTTAACGAATATTTTTTATTTCTATAAAACATAAATAAATAAATAGTAAATTAATTACAAGATTCCTAATCTACTATCAAATTTCAATCAATTTTCGTTACTTCAAACCTTTCTGGTGTCCCTGACTCTCCCAGATAGAGCAGCTGTTATTTCAATGGGAGAAATTTAAAAGCGTCATCCTCGAATTTAGTCATTTTTGTAACTTTCAAAACCTGTACATTTAAATTAAGCCCGCTCCTTTCAAATTTTATTTTATTTTTTTAATTTTAATGTGATATAAGTGCGTTATTTTAGGATTATTAAAGATTCAGGTTTAGTGTCTTTTCGCGAAAAATCTGTTTGAAATTTTAAAATTTGGTAACGACACAATCGTAGCCTGATTATTTAGCTTTCCAAAACTGTTTTTTTTTTTTTTTTAGAAAAAGGTTTAAATCTATGCTATAGTCTATGGTATAGTCTCGTAAGTTAATTTTAAGCCAAACAAAACGTTCCCTTTAAATTTCTCGTTTGTATTTCAATATTTTTAAATGATTTTTTCTTTATAAGTTATCTGAAGTCGAAGTCTAACGTTCTACTTTTGAAATTTTTTTATTTCAGATTTTATAGTCCGAAAAAAAGAATAACAAATCTGTGTTATATTGTTTTTCAGTTTTAATTAGATTTTAAGCTAACTCTAAATAATTTAGTGTATAAAAGAAAATTATGCCCAATACATATGACTTTGACACCTACTATCAGTAAATTTATTTTTCTCCATTTTAATCGTATTAATTCATTTCCCTTGCAACTGTAGCTAAAATCGTAGGATATACTCTTAAATCATTACATTTATCTTGAATATATATGATAGTTACCTGTTAAAAATAAAATTTAAGGCAATTTGCAATATTTATCTCAATAAATAATTATGATTCGATAGTTTCTGTATTTTCACTGCCTGTAAATTAACTGTTAATAATCGCGAATTTATGAATTGCATTTTGAAATTATTGAATTGGTAAATACATTTTTGTATGTAGTAAAAACTGATTTTCGCTGGGATCAAATTCCAAATGACTAGAAATTAACAGCTCTTTGCAAAAGACTTAGACTCGCAGATAGTCCACTGAAACTCTGCCGTATTCAAGGTATATATTATGTATGTTAAAATTGTGAGAGAGAGACACGAGATTATCATTTATTAGTGAAAATCAGAATTGTGGGATACCTCATTCGGCGTAAGCCTATTCGTGAGATTGCTACGTTTTATAAGGATTTTCATTTATGCTGCATTTTCACCAACTTTTGAATGCAGGGTGTTACTGGGAAAGAAAATCTCTCACTGATCTACAATTTTTTACTTTCTGATAACTTTCTGGAATTTGGAAGTTTTTGCATTGGAAAAAAAAAAATCGCGGCTCTTCTGTATTTTCGTACTCACAGCTGCATTTTTTTTCTTTTGGGGGGAGGGGGGGGGGGAGTATTTCGTCACTTTTTGCAACTCAACCTATTCAACCTTCATGATTCAGTGTGTATTTTCTGCTTTTTCTTTTCATCTCAGCTATTTTCATTTTGATATTATTAAGATAATAATACGTAATAATGCTTTATGAAAATACATCATTAATAATAATAAATTTATTATTATTATTATTACTGTTGTTGTTGTTCAGTAATGGTAATATCAAACATATAAAAAGATAAATAAAATTTCAGCATATGAACTTTTACCAAAGATTTAATTAGCAATAAGCCTTGAATAATAATAATTATTCGATAATTATAAGAATTCTGAATAATTCTAATAATTATCAGAATCACTAATCATTGTTTTATTAAATCTACATTCGCGCCTATTTTAAATATACACTGCAAAAAAAAAAATGCTGATTTTACAGTATAATACTAGTAATTTTACGGAATAATACTATACTGTAAAATCAACATTTTTTTTTTTTTTTTTTTTTTTTTTCAGTGTACTTAGATGCATGCATTTTTTCTAGTTTATATACATTTTACCACATGTTTCTGCTTACCTTCATTCCTTTCCTTCTCTGTCTAGAATATACCCTATATTTATGACTTACATATTTATTCGGAAGAATATTTACTCATAGATCCTGCTCTGTCAGATCCAAATACCACATCTACAACTTCCACGTCGGATTTCTAAAGGACCTTCCCTGTCGCTGTGATAACTTATCTTTATCCCTCTGTCGCATTCTCTGCCACCCAAACGACATTCGTGTGACGGCATAGAAAATTTATATGACTGTCCGTATCTATCTGCTTCTCTGAAACTATTCCACCTCCTAACCCTTTATCAAAGTAAAATGTTAAATGAACAGCGTTGGACCATTTTCTGAAAGAGGATTTGTTATGTATATCCAAAAGCAGGAAAATCCCCAGCTTAATTGTAAATTGTTGTATTTATTTATCCTGGCGATTTTTAATCGATTCATTGCTTATGATTTGCTCGTAATCTGAAGCACAAATTATGTTGTTAAACTTATAAATTTATTTAAACACAACTGCTTGTAAATAAAAGAAGAAATAAATCAATGTAAATCACTCATAGACCAAAAGTTAAAGTGTGAAAATTCTATTTAAAAAAAAAAAAAAAAAAGATTAGCAACGGCTAATATACTGTTTCCCACTCACACATTCGAGGGGAAGGTAATTAATTTAAATTTACAGGGAGAATTTTGTTTCATATTTGTCACCAGCATTGAAAATGAGTGATAATTATTTCTAATTTAAAAAGAGTAGAAAAAGAATGAACAACGAAATCATAGAAAACCAGTGTTTGTTTATGTCTAAGTAGATTTCGTTTGTTTTGAAGTTGTTGCAAATTTGCACAATACATATTTAACAATTATCTATAAAACTGGGGATACTCTCTTGTTTCGCGGTATAACCCCTCGTTATATCGCTTATGCCAGTTAACATGAAACAAACAATTATGTATCCGAAAGCATTATATAACCGATTACATTAAAAAACAAGTGGGTAGGTGTGATCGAAGATCGCTCGAAGGGTTTCGTTTAATATTCCTTTCAAAACACTTTATCCTTTCTTTAATAAATCCAAATAAATTTCATTTAGCAACAAAAAAAAAGTCATGTTTTTTATAAAGTAAAAAATTACCGGTCTATTTTTTTCTTTCTTTTTTTTCGAATATCTAAACCAGCCCGATAGCGGGCTAAGCCCGCTATTATATTCTGTCATAATAATATCTGTCATGCGGACTAAATACGGTATTTAAAAAAATAATTTCAAAATTAAACATGTTGTACACCTTCAAAATGTTAAAATATGCGAATATTTCCATAATCGGATTTTATCATGATTCAATATGTTTCTCAAACTCATATTTACTATTCTCTATTACTCATATTGAAACGCGCTTTGTATTATTCTCAAGCATTTGAAAAATCCGTTAAACTTCCAATATGACGTAAGATTTTCTTTTTAATTCTCTAATGACGTGATATTAATCTGCTTTGTGTACATACACATACTCATACTCCTTGTATTATTGAGAAATCTTTGAAAATTTTGTTTTATTACCACTATGACGTCAATCATTTTTATTTCATATTAATATTTTTTTTCAATTGGTGAAACTTTTTATGTCATTTTCATTTTTCACGTGGAAATCGTCTGATAGAAAATTGATTATTGTAGAAAGAATTTCATCGTGGATTTTTAATTTTTGGCAACTGCTATAACGAAAAATGTTTAAATATAATTGGAAAAGGCTGTTAGAATTTTGGTTTTTTTTTGGTTGTATGTATTAAAATAATACGAATTTTTCAAATTTTAATATTTTGAGCTTTTTATAGCTGGTATTCAGCTATATACACAAAGTTTCAACTCTGTAAGTTACATAGTTTCTGAGAATAGCTCTGTGATAGACAGACAACGGAGCGAGAGTAATAGGGTTTCGTGAGATGAACGAAACCCTAAAAATGAAGAAATATGATAACCCATAATTAAATATTTTATGTTTGTCACCAAAATGTTATTTTATATGCATATCACATTTTTTTAAATAAACTTAATGATAGAGAATTAGTGTACAGTGTGTAAAGTTATGTAAAAGAAGTATTTAAGATAAAACTTATTTTATTGGAACGGGGGAAAAAAGAGGACACAAAATACATCCAAATGAACGATATAATGAGGAGCGACATAACGGAGAGATAGTGTATCTATAATTCAACTTCAGCTGCATATTTATACATTGCTCGCCATGTTTTCAATTAATATCACCGATTTCAGCGTGGTTATCCTATCAATAATTAAAAAGAGACGCAAAATACATCCAAATGAACAATATAATGAGGAGCAACATAACGGAAGGATAGTGTATCCATAATTCAACTTCAGGCGCATATTTATACTACCAAATAAAACAGTGTTACATTCATACTATGTGCACATACATTCCTCGACAAGTTTTCAATTAATATTACCAATTTTAGTGTGGTTATCCTATCTAGAGGCACAAAATACATCCAAACGAACGATATAACGAGGAGCGACATAACGGAAGGATAGTGTATCCATAATTCAACTTCAGCCGCATATGTATATTTTTAAATAAAACAGTGTTACATTCATCCTATGTGCACATACATTCCTCATCAAGTTTTCAATTAATATCACCAATTTTAGCGTGGTTATCCTATCAATAATTAAAAAGAGACACAAAATACATCCAAATGAGCGATATAATGAGGAGCGACATAACGGAGGCATAGTGTATCCATAATTGAATTTCAGCCGCATATTTATACTTCCAAATAAAACAGTGTTACATTCATCCTATGTGCACATATATTGCTCACCAAGTTTTCAATTAATATCACCAATTTTAGCGTGGTTATCCTATCAATAATTAAAAAGAGACACAAAATACATCCAAATGAACGATATAATGAGGAGCGACATAACGGAGGGATAGTGTATCCATAATTCAATTTCAGCCGCATATTTATACTTCCAAATAAAACAGTGTTACATTCATCCTATGTGCACATACATTCCTCACCAAGTTTTCAATTAATATCACCAATTTTAGCGTGGTTATCCTATCAATAATTAAAAAGAGACACAAAATACATCCAAATGAACGATACAACGAAGAGCGACATAACGGAAGGACAGTGTATCCATAATTCAATTTCAGCCGCATATTTATACTTTCAAATAAAACAGTGTTACATTCATCCTATGTGCACATACATTCCTCACCAAGTTTTCAATTAATATCACCAATTTTAGCGTGGTTATCCTATCAATAATTAAAAAGAGACACAAAATACATCGAAATGAACGATACAATGAGGAGCGACATAACGGAGGGATAGTGTATCCATAATTCAATTTCAGCCGCATATTTATACTTCCAAATAAAACAGTGTTACATTCATCCTATGTGCACATACATTCCTCGACAAGTTTTCAATTAATATCACCAATTTTAGCGTGTTTATCCTATCAATAATTGCTTGTTATGTTCATCATAAATATTCTCGACGCGTTTATGTCTACAATATTCTATCTTAAACATTCATTGACCTAAAACCTTGCTATCAGAGAATTTAAGCAATCATGTATACTTTATCCGGAAAATGTCGTGTTTGTGACGGCATGAAATTAAGTACTGTGTGATAAGCATTTTAATGTCATTAATGTGTAGTTTATTTCGCTTGTCCTATCACAGCTTATTACCCATTAAAGAAAATATTCTTGTTAAGGAATGTTGCGAATATATTGCAATATAATTTCTCCCAAACACGTAACGAGATATTCTAGAAGTTGTCAAGCTCAGTAACGGTTTCTAAAATATTTTGGACCTAAACGAATTTAGCTATTAACTAAGATGGAAAAAGAACATGTGAATTAGTCTCTTTTTTTCTATTTTATTTTTAAAAATGCATATAAGCTTGACAGGATTTTCAATATAAAGACGATATTTTATACACATTTATTTACATACTGCACATTGATATTTTTTTAGATTAGTTTAGATCATCTGAAATTGGACATTAAAATGTTGAAATTAAGTGTAACTTTTGACTGTTTTACTAATTTTCTCATTTATAAGGAAAATCATGCACTACCATACGTAAAAGTAGAACAAAAAATAAAATAAAGAAATAAATCGTAAACTTATAATAATGAAATGAGTGACAGAATAGCGTAATTAGTGAACTTTTTCAAAATGTTTTTAATTTTAAAGCCAAAATGACTAAAATTATATTGAACAAAATATTCATTTCCTTAAATTACCGTTTGCAATTAAATAACTTATTTAAGCATAATTAAAAAATATATATAGATATCGTCTGGATTTGCTAGAATTATAGAAATGTAAACTACAAATTCGCAGTAAAATTTATGTAATAGTATTTTAACACAAATTTTAAACTTTTTTCCATATTAAATTATTCGATTTTCATTAAAAAAAAAAAAAAAAAAAAAAAAAAAAAAAAAAAAAAATCATGAAATTTACGCATTTGAAATTAAACTAAAAATTTAAAAGGATCTTGAAGAAAATGATTAACACGTTATTAATTGGATACACACAAATAAAAAATGTTATGTTTATGCCATATATTATGTAGTAAATTTTCTTTGTGTATACAACTTTTTCTGTTGCAGAGATAATTTTCATTCGACAAAATAAATTCAGGGCATAATTACTTATGCACTTTAAATAACT
Organism: Maratus michaelseni; assembly: GCA_963931845.1. Lineage (NCBI taxonomy): Eukaryota > Metazoa > Arthropoda > Arachnida > Araneae > Salticidae > Maratus > Maratus michaelseni. Next base: position 313,068,533 of record OZ007589.1, on the reverse strand, counting down.
TATCCGCAAAGTATTTGTGTTTATACTGTTCACAATGAATATCTCAATTGTTTTTATAGAAGTACAAGCTAAGTGCTTTCCACTCCTAATTATGTCTCAATACAGCTAAACTATATTTTATTTCTTGTGATGATGCAAACAAGCACTACAACTTCACCTTTCAGAACAGTAGCAACGGAACACTCTTACATGCTTGGTACCATTCGGTTCTCGCAATGTAACAGTAGCTACATATGCGATAACTTTAATTTGATGTTACATTTATCATATAGTAATATTACATTCTATTGCGGTTTTTTTTTTTTTTTTTTTTTTTTTTTTTTCCAATATATACTTCTGTTTAGACATTTTCTAATTCCTGAATTTCATATTCCCACTTCTGATCATGTCTCCACATTAAGTTTACAAGATTTTACAGAAATTTAATTTCATAAAATTTAATTCACATATCCAATTTTGAAACAAATAAATACAATAATAATTGATTTAATGAAAATAAATTGTTCTAAACGTATGAGAAGGATGCATTAATGAAATATTTTTTTGTTCAGAAATATTAAAACATCAAAATTTCAATTGCTTCAAGTAACGACTAATTATTAAATATTTAAATAATCAGAAAAAAGGCTATTTCAGAATAACAACGAATCTCCTATATGCTCAATGTGTCAGTAAAATATTTTAGATATTCTATGTTTTAAAAGTGGTGTATTTTTTTAATTGTAAAATAACTAGCTGTTACCCGGGACGTCGTTCACGTAACATTAAAATAAAAATAAATGCATTGATTTTGGAAAATATTTCCCCTCAATAATTAAAAACATATGTAATTAACCAACTCTTTATCACATTTTATAGGAGACAATACGGTATTTGCTTGTTATAGTAACTCGACATGAACCCTAAAGAACTTTAAAAATTAAAATTGTGCTAGATAATATAAAAACAATTGCAAAACTGAAACTACAACCAATGAAAGCCGGGGAAATGATCATCGCGAAAACCAAAGAGTGTTTACCATGCAAAAAACAAACCTGGTTAGAAAAATGCATTTACTTTTGGGACAAATTTCGCCCGCTAAAAAAAGGAAATTGACTATGGACCGGATTACCTTCCTATTCTCGGCTATTTTCTACATATATATGAAAAAATGTCTACTATATACAACGCGCTTTCACATTTATAATATTATGAACTGGCACGATCGACTTGTTTAATTGTCTACGCAATTCGGCTTGAGGAAAAGTTCTGATTTCTTCTTTGCTTTTCCATTACGCGAATTTTTCGATCAATTTGATTTTCATTTCGATAACATTGTTTTGTTTTTTAGATTTTAAAAATATTGTAAATTTACTTAAACATCTCGTTAAAAGTTATGTCAATTTTTTCCAACCTGTAAGACCACAAAAATCTATTATAAAAAATAACTTTCAAAAAAGCTATTTTTTAAAATGTGAGCAAACTTTTTATTATTTTAAAGCTAAAAAAAATATCGACTTAGAATACGGTTGCCAAACAACAATTTACAAAAGTGTCTCGACTGTACCAATATACTTCAAGCCTTTGAGCCTAAATTTTAATATTGGAAGAAGGGAAATGATGTTACTTTGACGTAATCATATTAAATCTTTATGTTTTGTGAACGAACATGCAATTTTATTAACATTCGTGAAAAATAGTTTTTTTCAGACAAGCGAGTTAATTTTTTAGTTTTTAAGAATGAAAATCATAATTTACCGCTAACCATGACGCCATTTTTGACATGCATAATTTTGCATATTTTTGACAATTACTGTACATTTTCATTTCAAACGTTCTTTTTTAAACATTTTTTAATTTAAATTTAAATCTTTATATATTAGCCGTCTGCAGACGATAAACCGCCAAGTATTGTTCCTATCGCCATCGTATTGGTTTCATTTAATTTAAAATGCAAACCTTTCACTCATTTTATTTAAAATACAGAACTTTAATTTTAAACAAATACATTTAAAATACATATATTACATACATTTAAAATACACTCATTTCATGGACGCTAAATCATAAGACGCTAAATCTGGCGGATTTTTAATTCAAAAATTTCTAATTCAGACCAGAAAACTTTGAATAGCAATTTTATTTTATGTTATTCACGAAATAACCAATAATATATCAATGACATTCAACTCACACTCGACTGGGCGTAAAGTTGCTGCAACTAGGAAGCCCCTGAACCGGCATCAACTGTTCCGGACTGTTCCAATAATATATCAAGAAATAGAAACTAGTCAGACTTTCTGGTGAGAATTCAGAATTTCTGAATAAACGCTGTATATAGGACAATGGTACAATATGGGTTAAATCCTCCGTTTTGACGTTTACTTCAGCCAAACATTCACACACACTTTCTCATTTATAATGTTATTAGGTTACGTTATTTTCTGTTTCAAGACATATTTCGTGCAAATTTATTAAAAACAAAATTTCCATCCCTTTTGTCAAAAAATATCATGCATTCATACTTTGGCGCTAGTTCACTACATATTTTCTTCCCAGCATTGTATGATGTTTATACACTATAAATCTATTACTAGCTTTTACTTTACGCACGTACAATCTGTCTCATATCGCAAACAATTTTCCTCCTTCAAGATTAAGCACCTAGGAAGATACAGAATTGGATGTAATAATGGTGTTTGACTGTCATGCTGGAGCAGTTAATTTTCCGTGATGTCACCGTACGTATCCGTTGAGGAAAGGGGTCTGTAGATATATGACCAGACTATATTGTGGAGAATTAGGAAACGATAGGAGCAAAAAGTATTTGTTATACCTCTAACTGAAATGCGTTACAGTCAAGACAGTTTTGTATTATCATTCATCGGAAATTTAGTATAAACGTCACTTTATACAGCTAATAGAGTACATAGTTTCTAGAACAAAATATCGTCAAGATATTATTGGAATAATAAGAAAAGCAGAATGTATTTATTTTCAACAATATTTTCTAAAAATATTTTATTTTTTAGATACAAAGTCAACAAAACTTAGATTCAATTTTTAAATATGATCTCAATAACTACTTACGCATCCATTAACTATTTACATATTGAAAGTCGATTAATACAGCCCTTAAAAAAACACAATATTCGTTTCTAGAAAACTCCCAAAAGAACAGGAATTTTCCGAAGCACATAATCGGTACTGTAACATTTCTTGAAAGATTTACAGTGTGATACAACAGATTTTCACTGATAAATGTCACTAAAACATGGTCTCAAATAAATAGCTTCATAGCTTTAAGATATAGAATCGTCTGACTCGAATAAATTGAACTAATCTACATCTCTCAAATTCCATTTTGAACGTAACTTGTATTTATACCCTTGAAGTGGTGGTCTGGTGATATTATCCCTTATCTAGAAGATTCGGGAAAACTTAATTTTCCGAATTTTCGAAATAGAGTTTGACGTGAAACCATATCGCAGAAGTGAGCACGAAAGTCACCAACGGATCATTAGATGATATAGGATCAGATAAATCTTTGCTCATGACTTTAGACATGTTATTTCTGTCAAGACTATGTGCACTTAGCCTTGGCAACATCCAAAATCAAACACACTTAGCTTTAGACACAACAAATCATGTTTTTCTCTCTCCATCGCTGAAGCATAATTATTGAATCAACTTGCCAATAGCTGTATCAATGAACACTTTCGCTGATTGTATTCTGTTTAAATATTTCCGTTGAAATAATTAGAGGTGTTATTTTTATGAAACTTTAAATGCAATTCCTAATTTTAATTGCCTTTAAATATTAATGCAAAATTTTCATGTAAACGGAACCATGTTTTCATGGCACAGATGTCACTGACGCCCCCGGTTGACGTACCCCGTTTCGAATACCTGTTAGGTTTAGCGTGCAAAAACAGCTTGTCAGTTTTATTTTACTATGAAATTATATCATAATTTTATTATAAAACACACACGTTTAATTTTATTCAACACACACATTTTTATTTAAAATACTCATTTATTAATATAAGGAAATGTGCTTCTCACTCTAAAACGTGATTTAAATTATCTTTTTCCCTCTCTTAATCATTTAGCTATCTGCACCAATATTATTGCCCGACAAGAAGAATGCAACTAAGTTATAGAGTCGGTCCTAGTCCTGTTTGAAGAGCGGTAAATAGTCTGAACAACCTACCACTGGTTCGGGGTGGAATGTTCAAAGGCTATATATTTTGTGTCGTCGTGTTATATATTGTGTAATGGTGTTTTCGCTTTTCCCCTTTGTGTGCAGAGGGGTTGAATTAATAGATTGGCTGGTAAATTAAAGGGGGAGAAGTTCCCAGATCATTATGTGGTCGGGTGTTTTTAGATAAGAGTTTTATTATTATGGTTTGCCATTTAATTTTCATAAAAATTATCTCTTATCGTTATTTAAGTAAATGAACATTAAGGTAGAAAGTAGTGCGGCTGCTACTGTTATTTTTTCTACAAGTATTTATATTTTGGGGAAAACATTTTATAGTACTGTGACGACGAATAGCCCGAATAATATTTTTATTGTATGTTATGTCTCTAACGTTACTCCACGTTATGTCTCTAACCAAGAAAGTTGTAAATGTTCTATTACCGAGCATTCTTGGGATTCCGGCCATAGTTTTAATTTTCAAAAGCAGAAAATATTCTTTAATACCGATAGCACTTCAGAATTGGACTTTCTTGAAAATTTATCTATTTATCTTAATCGTGAAATTATCGTTAAAGAAAAATCTGATTCCACAATGGTCTCTGCAGCTTGGAAAAACTTGTTCACTTCCACCATATAATATTTTTAATTAATTATTATGAATACTAGGGCATCCAACCCGGGCTTCCCGAGATAGAGAATATAGGTGAAAACCATTTATTTTTTTTTTTAAATTGAAAACTCTAATAATTTTTTTACATTTAATAATTTTTTTTAGATTGCCTCCTAACAACACCAAAGAGCATGTTTATATGAAATGACTCGTACTATAGCCATTATACACGTCAGGACACGTTGCCGTTATCATTATCTTTTTACGCGTGAAGGTTTAACTATGGTACCCCCATTGTGAAATTTGGTAATTTTTGAAAATCAGTATTTGAGAAACAGCATAATCATTAGATTTGAAATTTATATCAAGAAAAATACAATTTCTTACCTTTCTAACGCAGTTTGTCTAACAATTTTCTGACAAATACTTTTCAAGCTATTCATTTTTTCAGTAACTTCAAATGTTTCATTTTCAGAGATTAATCTGTGGCAATAATTAGCAAAAATGCCGCAGTCGTCAGCAGCGCGTAGCTTTTTATTAAAGAGGATTTTGGTATTTAATTTTGATATCTGAATTTATTATTCATTTATAACCTCTATTTCATTTGCAGTTATTTAATTTTATTATTATTATTATTATATCGAATTTTCTTTTTATTCTTTAATTTATTGTTTTTATTGTTTTTATTTTTGTTTATTATATATCTTCTTGTAATTTCCTTTAACATTTCTGACTCTGTTTTTATTCAATTTACTTCATAATTCTTTTTCTATTCTGTGTTCTTCTGATTGGGTAATGCTCTTGTGCACTTTAAAATATGTTTTACTGTAGCTGCTTATCTAATTTTACATGCGCATTTTTGATGATGATGCACGATATTCATATTATTAATTTTTTTTAAGTGCACATATGAATTTGTAACTATTCCTCCCTACTTACTCATAATTTAAAAGTTTTCATCTTATTTTGTCTGCCGTTTGATTCTTTAGTGGAATCCTCTCATTAAAAGTTTTGAATTTCATTGTGTTTTAATTTAAATGTTAACTACTTTGCAATTCAATTATCGAAGAAAAGCTGTCGTAATTAAATTTCAAAATCTTTTCATTACTGTAGATGCAATTTATAAACTCTTAATTAAACATTCTTGCGCTAAGAATATGTGCTTTTCTACAGAAATGCAATAATTTATCGGCCTATTTTATTTCTTCTTTGAAATCGAATGAATTTCATCATTTAATTAAAATGCATTATCTAATTCTTTAAATTAGATATTACCATTCTTTTACTTTTTTTATTTTTTAGTATAATTTCTTAAAATATTTTAATGGTACTATTAACATTAAATTATAATAAATATGTTTTGCTGCCTATTAAAACAGTGACAAAAGATGTTCTGAAAAATTTTGTTTAATAAAATTTAAGTCATAGTTTGAGAATTTCAATTTTTATGGAAATAATAATTACTTTATCAACACTTTCCAATATAGTTGAAAAGTGTTTATAAACTTTGTTTGACTGGACGTCTAACCATCTGTCCATGGTCTAACTCGCGTAAATATATTCGGATTGCCATGAAATTTATATATGTTATTGAAGTTTACCATGGCATGTTTGGTATTAAAATGAAGTGTGTACAATTTATGGTTAGTTTACAGGTACACTCAAAAATATTTCGTTACATTACGACCAATGGGACAAAAATCGTTTTCCGTGCATTTTAATGATGTTTTAACTATTTCAAACATAATGGAACTGATATATATATCAGTGAGGTGCACTACAAGATGCTTACTATAGAATATGGTGTGTATAGCATTCATCTACCATTTACAGGGACACACAAAAAATTCGGTTACAGTTACTGTCTATAACTGTCTAATTTTTTACATTGCATATTACTTGCTGTGCAACAATTTTATAGATCATATACAGGGCTGAAAAAATACAGAGCTCCAGTACATTTCCGTTTATTGACGGAAATTGCTGAAGGCAAATTTTCAAATCTGCTATGCGTTACCTACGTTCAATGGGGAAAAATCGTTTTAAGAGCATTTTAATAATGTTAGACAATTTCAAACATAATAAAATTGATATTCATCACTGATGTGGATGACAATATGTTTTCTATAAAGTATAGAATAAGTAGCACTTATAGTTCGTTTACAGGGACACTCAGAAGTATTCCGTTACATTCCGGGAAAAACATATGTTCCAAGTTTAGAAAACTGATTAATACACTATAAAACTACTCGGAAACGTTTCCAAAATCAGTGGCAGCAAAAGAAACTTTGTTTTTATAAATGCTTTTTAAATCTCACAAATATATTAGTTTCTGAAGTTAAAAAGAAAAACGCTTTTCGGAATCGTGGGTAACTCGGAAAAAGTAATAGTATATTTTAATTTGTAGTTATATTATATTTTCCTATATTAAGGAACATTTGACTTTTTTTACAGTGCAGTCGAATAATCGAAATTATACTGTATTAGGACTACAAATATGACTTACGTTCGTTTGTTTCTAACTGTTCTTATTTATGTTGGGATGCAAAGGACGCATAATAATCTTCAGTAAAAGAAACATTATTTTTGTTCAAATCAGACTAATTATAGTATCCGTAGTTACATCTTTTTCATTCCTTTTACCGATTCATTAAATGTATGTTGCAATCGATAAGTAATACTGAAATCATGATAAAATTATGAGTTTCCTTAAATATTGAGATTTCGCAAAATTCATTTTGGAGAAACGTTTTTTGTTAAATATTTTTAGAGTGCAGTTGATTTTGTTGCCGAATCAAATTTTCAAAAGTTTGCTTTTATCCATTTTTCCACTCTTAAGTTATTAAGTCCATTTCCTTTAAAAAATCAACCTTTCGATTTTAAAAGCTTTTTGGATAAAATATTCTACCACTTTCTAAAAATATTTCATTACATTTATATGATTTCACTGTAAGTTTATTGATTGGAAGATCGTCTGCAGTTATTAAGTCTGTGAATTGACTTTTCCATCTGGCAACGACTTCAAGCCGCCGCCGCTTGCAAACATTTTTACTATTTATACATAAATTAAGAAAAAAAATTCTGCCGCTGGAATATTATTTCCTGTAAATGTAATTCCAATGGTATGAATGATTCATGGACAAAATGTATAATGAACTTTTGAATGAAGAAAGTTTTTTTTTTTTTTTTTTTTTTTTTTTTTTTGTCAGGACATAGAAAAATGTTTCTAAATATAATTTTTAGGACTACAGGGGCATATGAAAAGTTAAGTTTCGTATTTTAATACATCTACAGTCCTTTCTAAAACAAATCCTATTTCGAAAAGCTATACTTGATTTGAATGCATTTTGTAATTGGAAGCCTGTTTATAACATCCCCGATTTAAGTGATAATAGCTATAATCGCTATTTTGAATCTTATATTTGCGATTTACTAAAGGAGAATAGAATAATTTTGTTTCACTTGCCATGAATATTTTTACATTTCAAATAATGCACTTATCAACATCAACGAATAAAATTCCTAAAGAAATAACTAATTTCACTATTCATTCAAGTATTTAATTAATCTATTGCTAAGTTACAACCAATCAGTAATGGGGAAACTAGTTCGAGCTAAAGTTGAGTTGTCCATTTCGAAATGACCCTGCTTTTGTGCTAAATGTAGTTCTATCCATGTAGACTGTGTTCTCCACAATTCCCCGGACAAAATGTGACAGCGCTGGCTTTCAAACACTGAAAGAGGGACATTTTAATTACTAACCATTTCCACAATTCAGGTATTCGAAAATGAGAGGAGGTGGGTGGAATGCTACGCGCACATTTCGTTGGCTAAATTATTGAGTCTAAATTGAAAGAAGGGTGTTTAATTAGAAACAAGCGTATGAAACATTTATTCTTGAGCTAAAATGTCAAACTTCCATTCTTCAATAATTTTATGATGCATAAATTTTTAGATGGTTGTTAGTTTTAATGACTACTATAAGTTAATTTTTATGATGGAATTCATGGACGTATCTCTGTTTTCATTTAGTGAGATTATTCAAATAGTGTCTTTGCATCGGCTTTTAATATTTTTATCTTTATATAATGAGTATACTTTTTTATCAGTTTATTTTTTTTTTAAATCTTATAAATAATGATCTTTTTTAAAGATTTTACCGTGTAAAAAATGAACTAAATATTTCTGTAAAATAATAGCCTTTAAAAAATTATTTTATACTCTAATAAAATTCAGAAAAATTTTAGCACCAAAATTCAATCAAATTTACTTACTTAAAATTCACTCAAATTTACTTAAAAATTCTGACTGATTTTACATCGGTCTGTTAATCTTACGTCTGTTATTTTTCTGCTAAATTTGTTCAGATAATAATGATCTCTGAGAAATGGTTCTGACAATGAAATAATTTCCAATAACAATTATCTACTATAAATTAAATTTCAATTTAATCTACTATAAATTAAATTTCAATTCAATCAAATTTACTTACTTAAAATTCACTCAAATTTACTTAAATTTCTAACTAATTTTACATCGGTCTGTTAATCTTACGTCTGTTATTTTTCTGCTAAATTTGTTCAGATAATAATGATCTCTGAGAAATGGTTTTGACAGTGCAATAATTTCCAATAACAATTATCTACTATAAATTAAATTTGCACTGCTAAGTTATTATTTGTAATTTCAAGTGTCTGCAATTATTTTACAAAACATCATTCCACCTTGTAATGAAACAAATTAAGGAAAAATCGGGCATTTTAACAAAAAAAGTCACTTACATTTTTACCTTGCAACAATTTTGCTTATGTTTATTCTTGGCAAATATTCAATTTGTTATCATAAGAGGTGCAATCTGCTTTTATATAAAAAAAAAGCTTTAATACACGAAAATGTTGTTATTTAGAGAAGTAAACTTGCATTTTTAGTTATAAAATTAAACCTGTGTCACATGGTCGCACTTTCTATTCGCATCTTAGTTTCTAGTCGCAGTTTTGAATGTAGTGAGGCATCGAACAGTATTACAAGGTGATTCTAAAAATTAATTAAACTTTAATGCTGCGTTTCAGCAGTAAAAGAATACATTTGAGATTAAAATCATAAAACATCATAATTATTAAATAATAATAATAATAATAATTTAACAAATTACAACAACATTGGAAAAATGTTCAAAATGCTTAATTTTTTTTCAAATTAATTTAAAATATTAATTATTCAAAAATATTCATCGGAACCATCTACAAATAAACACATTTTTCATTACTACAGTTGAAGAGATCCTGGCATTCTCTGTCCTCACAAAAATATTCGTTTGAACCATCACCGCAGTTATTAAAACGCATTTTCCATTACTATACCTTATCCTTAATATATATCTTAATATTTTGTTTTGTCCTTCTTGAAACAACTTTAACTCTTGTTTAGATTGATGTCTGAGCTAAAGGTCCACGTTTTTTGCTTTTAAGAGGATTTCTCATCCGACGTCAATTTTTGAATTCGGCTTTTTTTTTTATATTTGATAGTTTGCATCTATCCTTTTTGTAACTTTAACATTTTCGTAACGATTTTATGCATTTCTATTGCCTATTCAAAGAAACATTCTTCTAAAGTTACATAATTTCGTTAAAAACACGTAAAAAAAATTCCTCTAAAGTTACAGAATTTCGTTAAAAACGCTTAAAAAAAATAAAGTTACGACGCCAAGAGGTCTATTCTCGACCGAAAACAATAACCATTTTCCCAATGGTTAAAAAGCAATATATTTCAATTGTTCGCTTTTACGTTTCTAACATATGAACTGGCTAGTAATAAAAATATTTTTCATCTTGCTGCATTATTGAATTTCATTTACTGACCTCGTTGATTAAATGAACACAAATTAGCTGTATCAAATTATCGTTTCTCTACAACTATTTCTTTGAAACCCTATATGAACCTTTATAGCATCATTTTGTTCACATTTGCATCAGTATAACAGTTACATTTTATCATTAGACATGCAACTTTTATATTTTGTTTTATATTCCGATTTCTTTTTCCACCGTTCTCTGACTAATTGAGAACAAATAGCTCAGTCATTAATTTACAAATGTTTCTTTGGAACCTTATACCAGTGCTTATTATACAATTTTCTCCTCATTTGCATTAGTGTAATTGTAACTTTTCTTTAAATATGTGATTTTTCATCATGTTACACAGTCAGATTTTAGTAATCTTCTTTTTCTAGACTCCTTTCTCAAAATTTGCTTGACTATATGCTTACGACTATTTCATTGGAGCCTGTACTAATGTTTGTTTTTTTTTTACATTTTTTCATTAGCATTACTAACAATTACATTACAATTTTTCATTTTGCTACATAATCAGATTTCACTAACTAACCTTCGTTGACTAATTTCTCTGTATTGCTTAGTTATTAATTTTCAAAGTTACCCTATTTATTTAGAACTTGATACTAGTATTTATTATGCTATTTGATCGACATTTACATTAATAATAAGTGCATTTTATTTATGAGATATACAATTTATTTTCCTGCACAGCCGGATTTCATTTACTGATCTTTTTTCACTAAATTTATTGCTCACAAAAATAGCATGATCATCTTATTATAGATTTTATTTCTTTTAAAGTCTGTACATATATATATATATATATATATATATATATATATATATACATTATCAATTTGCTAACATTTACCTTAGTATTAATATCATTTCGTACATTTTTAATTAATTATATGACTTTCAATTAAGCTTCATAATGAGATTTCATTTACTAACCTTCCTTGATTTATTCCATGCACAGCCTTCAATGTACAACTATGCCTTCGAAACTCTGTAGTAATGTTTGTTATATCATTTGTTTGCACAGTGTTGCCATATTGCAGAATTACCACTTTTTCTGACTAGTAACCGTTGCTGTATTTATACGTCTGTCAATAAATAAAGGGAAGATTACCTGTAGGAAATAGTAGTAAATATTTTGAATAAAAAAAACTCCCCAATCTGAAACACTAGTATTTGCATTAATACTGCATAAATGAAAGCAGTAAGTACTACATAGAATCAAATAAATTTTTAAAAATAAATTATCTGTTTAAAAATATGATTATTTGACTTGAAAAAAAAAAACGGATGGTTGGTAGCTATGCGTTTAGTAACAGCTTTATATTTTTTATTAGACATTACATTTACCATTTTTCTGCACGATCGGATTTCATTTACTAACCTTTGATTATAAAACTTATTTCGCGTAAATCACATCGTCATCTGTTTACACCTGTTTCTGTCAACCCCTATGCAATGTTTACTTTAACTTTGTCTTCACATTTGCATTATTATTATTATTATTATTATTTTAATTACGCAAACGGTTTTTTATTTGTTTTGCGTATTTTGATTTCATTTGGTGAGTTTCGTTGACTAATTTTTTGCGTTTAACAATAATTACATTTTTCTTTTTGTCTGATGTATGATTTTTTATTCTTCTTGTACAATCTGATCTTCTTAATCTTCTCCTTCCTTCATCGCTTTCTCTGATTCTCTCCGAAGGCTAAGCTTATTTCTTATAAATTGTGCAATCATATGTTTACAATATTTCTTTATTTAATATTTGCACCCATTAAATCATTTTATTTCCATAATAACCATAAAACATATGTTTACATTCGTAAAATTTCATGATCCTAATAATATTATAAATCCGATTGTGTGTGTGAATGTTTGGCTGAAGCCAGCGTCAAAATGGAGGATTTAATGGTTCTGTATCTTTGTATATATTTATGTATTATAAACCAGAAATGAACATAGGCTATGTTTTGTTTATTTTATTCAAATATTTTTCTTAATAATTCAAAATTTAATTATTTTCATAGCGAATAAATTGACATTTTTTCGTATAAAATTTTAAAATGGTTAAATTTATTTTATCATTGGTAATACTTTATCGTTTCCAATACTGAATCAAAACCAAGAATAATGATTTTTACTCAACAATTTATTTTCAATTGAAAAATTTCCACGTGAAAAATGAAAGTGAAATTAAAAAAATAATATTTAAAAAAGAAGATTAAATGATGATTAGAAATAAAACGTATATTTTCAAGCATTTCTTAATAATTCAAAATTTCTTTATTTTCATAGAGAACAAAAGGATACTTTTTTCGTATAAAATTTTAAAATGGTTAAATTTACTTTATCGTTGCTAATACTAAATCAAAACTCGGAATAATAATTTTTACTCAACAAGTTATTTTCAATAGAAAATTTTCCACGTGAAAAATGAAATTGAAATAAGAAAATTAAAAAATTAAAAAGAAGATTAAATAACATTATTAAAAATAAAGTACACATTTTGAAGCATTTGATAATAATACAAGATGCTTGAATAAGAGTATAAGTACGGAAAGCTGCGATTATGACGTCATAAATATCGAAAATAAAACGGATATGCTTTGATGTTGAAATAAAATGATCTTGGGTTACTTCTTATTATTTTGTTTCTTTTTTCTTTTGTTTTCTTTCTTCCTTTTTACGTCTTTTGTTTTTCACTTGAAATGAGTATATTTGAAATGTATATATTATATGTATTTTGAATGTATGTAATATATGTATGTTAAATGTATGTGTTTTAAATTAAAGCTCTGTATTTTAAATGAAAGGAATACCATAAGAATGATGGCGAGATTCATTGTCTGCGCTCCGCTAACATAAATATACCGTACTTTTAATTATTTTTTTTAAAGTTAAAAAAATGTTTGAAAAGAAAATTGATAGCAAATGTTAATAATATGCACCGCAAAATTATCCATGTTGAAAATGACGTCATGATTAACGGGAAGTAGTTTTTTTCATTGATAGAAACAAAAAAAAACCCGTCGATTTCCTGGGAAAAAAAAAAAAAAAACAATATTTGACGAGCGTTAATTCTTAAGCCGTTCATCTCAGGAGATCTGAATAAAAATGACTTAAAAAAAAGAAAGAAAGAAAGTGGCATTTTCGCTCATAAAAACCTAAATATTTAATATTATTGCATCAAAGTAACATAATTTTCCCTCTATTACAACAGGCCTGTCCAACCTTTCAGGTATCAGGGGCGCATCTCAGCTGTTGGCAAACAAGGAAGGGCGCCATTATTCCCATGACTGGAAACATACAATATTATCTCACTCTAGTGTTAAGAACTCACAAGCGTCTTTTGCGTTGCACATACATTTCTCAGTAATAACTATGTCCAAGTAAAAATAAACTGCAGCAAAAATATAAATAATAGTAAATTTAGAATTACATTTCTCTGATAGCATCTTATCTCAAAACATTTGTGGGATAAGTGGCCGAAATCTTAACCCTGCCTACAATATAAAAGTTTGCAAATGTTAATGGTATAAAAATAACATTTTTTAAAGGAATTTTTGTATAATTTTTTTTAATTGCTAAATGGTGTAAAATACAAAAGTTATAAACAGTAAAATAACTTTTATTTGATTGTTGATATGTGTCGGCTCACTCCGAGCCATTATCAAAACAAATGAGAATATTTTCATTTGTCTCGAATTTCTCTCACTGTTTTATAACTTTTTTATTTTACACCTTTTTGCAATTAAAAAAAAAAATACAAGGAATGTTTATATTTAGAAAAAGCTAGTAACTTGAAGCATTCGAAAGGCACACGCACGTCTTGTACAATACACACACATCTCAAAGTGATAGTCATGCTCATTTAAATACAGATTGCAGAAAAAAAATATAAAATATAAATTTAGAATTTTCACATCTGAAGAACTTTTGGCTCATCTGAAGCACTTTGATAGGATAAAGAGTGAAAAACCGTGATGCTGCTTACATTGTAAAAAAATGTAAACATCAATGATTTACAAAAAAAATAAAAAATAAAAAATAAATAAATAAAAATCAACCATTTTTTAAAAACGGATTTTATATTTAAAAACAAAAGTTAATCACAGAAAACATTCTAAAGGGCGCCAATAAATCCTTCAAGGGGCGCCATGGCGTCCGCGAGCGCCGGGTTGGACAGTCCTGCTCTACAATATTAAAATTAAGGCTCGGGGGCTTGAAGTACATTGGTACAATCGATACACGTTTGTAGATCGGGGTTTTGGCAACCGGATTTTAATTCCACGTTTCTTTCAGCTTTAAAAGAGCAAAAAGTTTATTGTCCTTTTTCAAAATGGCTTTTCCTTTTTTTTTTCTTTTTGGTAATAGATTTTTATAAAGTTTTATAAGATTGGAAAAATGGCATAGATTCCATCACAATGCTTAAATGTAGTTGCACTGTTTTTAAAATTCTTATATAAACAACGATGTTATCGAAATAAAAATAAAATTTAATGAAAAAATCACGTCTGAAGAGCAAAGAAGAAATAAAAGAGTAATGAAAATATTTCTCAAACCGAATTGCGCAGACTTGAACAAGCCGATCGTGCCAACTCCTAAAAATAAGCAAATTCCTAATATTATAAACGTGGAAGCGCGTTGTATATAGTAGAATTTTTTTCATATATAGGTAGAAAATAGCCAAGAATAGGACGGTTAGTCTCTGTAATCGGGTCCGTAGCCAATTTGCTTTCTTTAGTGAGCAAAATTTGTCGCAGAAGTAAATGCATTTTTGTAACCAGGTTTTATTATTATTATTATTATTATTATTATTATTATTATTATTATTATTATTATTATTAGCGTGGTAAAACAGTTAATGGTATTTTAGATGATAATTTCTTCTCTCTCATCCTGTACTCCTTTTTCAATTGGTTGCAGTTTCATTTTTGCGACTGTGTATCCCGATTTTTATTATTTTAATATATTTACATTTGCCAGAATTAGGTTATTTTTCTTATATAAAATATTTTTTCATTTTGTTACAGAATTTTGATTTTTTTTTCATTAGCCTTCTTTATATATCATTTTGATTCCAAGTGTGTGAAAAAATGTCCACACTCTAAAAATAAAACAGATGTTTTTTAATCAACGAGAATATAAGATAACCACGAACGAAAACATTCAACAACCCCTCTCGAATTACCCGCGATTTTGAAAAGCGTTCATTATCTTTAGAAAGCTCAGAAATCATATACATATACAGTATGCCCACTAAAGTCCCTTGCCACCCTCTTAACTTCGGAACGGCTGCTGCTATATTAATAAAAGTAGTGTCTAGGTATAGTAAAAAAGACATGCGCTACTCAATGAAAACGCCTACGGTGCCACCTGGTGGAATGTTGCGGAGTTAGCATTCCTATCTCGAAAACGGAAAGAGATAGAGAAAAAAGGTGATTGACAAAGTTGTAGAGCATCATCGATTTAGTACGAAAATACACCTTGTGGACATTAATGCGAAGAATAGAACGGTTAAAACACGCATTTGTCTTTTCGTGATTTCCTACACTGTGACGTGACAAAACGATCTTAAAAAGAAAAAAAGCAACTAGTTATAATAATATACCTTTATTTTAGATTTTCAAACTTCTCACCATCAGCTGCAATCCATATTTGGATGTTTGTTTGAATTTCACGTTGCACACGTTGGAGCATAGATGGTGACACGTTGGCACAAGCGTCCGTAATAGCGTCGTTTAATGTCCTGCAATGTTTGTGGAGGGGTCGCACAGACCTACTGTTTCATGACTGGTTGTTTCTTTCTTTCTAAGATCGTTTTGTCTCGTCACAGTGTAGGAAATCACAAAAAAACAAATGCGCGTTTTAACCGTTCTATTCTTCGCATTAATGTCCACAAGGTGTCTTTTCGTACTAAATCGATGATACTCTACAACTTTGTCAATCACTTTTTTTGTCTATCTCTTTCCGTTTTCGAGATAGGAATGCTAACTCCGCAGCATTCTACCATGTGGCGCTGTAGGCGGTTTCATTGTGTAGCGCATGGCTACTTTACTATACCTAGACACCACTTTTATGAATATAGCAGCAGCCGTTCCGAAGTTAAGAGGGTGGCAAGGGACTTTGGTGGGCATACTGTATTTTCGAGATTTAAAGAAGCATTTACAAACACAAAGTTTTTTTTTTATGCCACCTATTTTCGGAAACGATTCCGAGTATTCTTTATACTGTTTTAATCATCTTTCTCAAACCGGAATATCGGTTTTTAAGACGCTATGAATTCTCAAGTAAACATTTTCATGTTCAACAAACATGTTTTACAGACAAACATGAGAAATTAACAGCATTAACATTAACGTTAAAGTTGATATTATTTTGTTACTCATGCAAATATGAATTCAATCATGCAGCCGAAAATGTTTAATTGAGAATTGGTAGCATCTTAAACAAGAACAAAAAATCATGCGTCAAGTATAGATTATGTGACACTTTCCAATACTTCCAAAATAATTTTGCAAATCTTTACTGTAAGGTGTAAGATGATAATAAACAATTTTGAAAAAGCATAACAATCCAAATCCAATCCAAAAACAATCCAGAAATCCAATTTCAGGAACTACCAACAATATTCGGAAAAATATCCGAGCTCTTTTGTGCAGCCCTGTATATGATCTATAGATTTGTATATATAGTAAATAGAATGCTAAATTTTAGTTCAGTTATGGAACACGTAGCGCAGTTTAAAATTTCCCTTCTGCAATTTCCGACAAGAAACGAAATGTACTCGAGAATTTTTGTGCTGCCCTGTATACAACCTATACAATTTATACACACCAGGTAATAGACAAAAAATGAGTTACTTTTAAAAACGCGTTCAGCAAATGAAAAAGCATTCCCAGCAATTATTATTAATAATCAGTACTTTAACCGAATTAGTTTGTGTGTCCCTGTAAATGGACGATGAAAGCTATACACAATATTCTATAAGAAGTCTCTTGTAATCCACGTTAATGATATATATCAATTTCAATATGTTTGAAATAGGGAAACATTATTAAAATAAACTGCAAACGATTTTTCTTCATAGACCGTAAGGTAACGGAACTCCTTGGAGTATCACTGTAAAGGAACTATAAGTGCTATGCACACCACATTCTATAATTAGTCTTTTGTAGTGCATCTCAGTGATATGTATCAATTTCAATATGGTTGAAATTGTGTAACACCATTAAAATGAAGCGCAAATGATTTTTCTCCGTAGACCGCAATGTAACAGAATTCTTTTGAGTGTCCCTGTAAAAAAACTATAAGTGCTGCACTCTTCATTTTCAATACCGAACATGCCACAGTAAGCCTCAATAACATATATCAGTTGCATGATGATCCGAGTATATTTACGCGAGTTAGAGCACGGGCTGACAGACGGCAGACAGACAGACAGACAAACCGAATTCATAAGCACTTTTCAACTATGTTGGAAAGTGTTAAAAAGATATTCTGGTTTGAGAAAGATGATTAAAACACTATAAAAAGTACTCGAAATCGTTTCCAAAAGTCATTGGAAAAGCAAAAAAATTGTACAAATGCCTCTTTAAATCTGGAAAATATATTGATTTCTTAGGTTTCTATACATAATGAACGTTTTGAGGAATCCCGGGTAAC
This sequence comes from Maratus michaelseni, assembly GCA_963931845.1. Classification (NCBI taxonomy): domain Eukaryota; kingdom Metazoa; phylum Arthropoda; class Arachnida; order Araneae; family Salticidae; genus Maratus; species Maratus michaelseni. The sequence continues at coordinate 313,050,220 of OZ007589.1, read as the reverse complement.
TCGGAAAAGATTAATGTTAATTTTCGTTCGTGATTACTTTCCTAGATTAAGAAACATTTTTTTTTTAACAATGCAGGCAAATAATCAAAATTATGCTGTATTAGGACTATAAATATGACTTACTTTCGTTTGTTTCCTACTGTGTTGGGGTTGAAAAGGTGCATAATAATCTTCAGAAAAAGAAACATTATTTTTGTTCAATTTAGCCTAATCAATCTCTAGTTATACCTTTTTCATTCCTTTTATCTATCCATTAAATATACCCATGTAATCGAAAAGTATATAATATTGAAAGCATGTTAAAATTATGAGTTTCCTTAAATACTGAGTTTCTGAAAAAAAATCATTTTGGAGAAATATTTTTTGTTAAATATTTTTAGATTGCAATTGATTTCGTCCCCGAATCAAATTTTCAAAAGTTTGCTTTTATCCACTCTTCCACTCTTAAGTTATTAAGTCCATTTCCCTTAAAAAATCAGTCTTTCGATTTTAAAAGCTTTTTGGATAAAATATTCTACCACTTTCTAAAAATATTTCATTACATTTATATGATTTCACTGTAAGTTTATTGATTGGAAGATCGTCTGCAGTTATTTACTCTGTGAATTAACTTTCCCATCTGGCAACGGCTTCAAGCCGCCGTCAGCAAGCTTTCTAACTATTTCTACATTTATTAATAAAAAAAAATCTGCTGCTAGAATTTATTTCCTGTGAATGTAATTCTAATCGTGTGAATGATTCATGGACATAATAGCAAGAATTTACATTCTAGGTGAGTTTTGTTTATGCTTTTCTTCAACTAGAAAAATTTGTAAGTATAAAAAAATGGATTGAAAACGGAAAAAGCATTTATTTTTCCAATATTTCAAAAAAGTTTTTCTGAAACTATTTCTTATTTTGTGCTTAGTTTTTAGCTCTCTTTTTTTATGTAAGTTGTTTATATATAGTTGGTTAATAGGCATGTACAATAGCCATATGAACCAAAATACAACAGCCCATGAATACAAGGCCATAAAATTTCTGAGGAAAATTTATGGCAAAACACATATTTCCTTCCATAGACTAGTACGGGGTGGATATTTTCAATTTGGATTTTCTTTTTAAAATATGACGAAGTTGCTACAATTTTCACTAATGTATATTTTTATTTTAAAAAAATTATAGATTTTATTTAATTTCATTACAAATATTTAATTTGATATTATTTAAAAATAAAATTTTATGTAAGCTCAAAGGGAAAAAAATGAAAAAATGTGTTAAAAAATAAAAATGGTGTCGAAACAAAAAACAAACAAACAAAAAATAAATAAACGAAAACGTTGCAGAAATAATAAAAAATGACAAAAAGTATGCGAAAATTTTTTAAAGAATAAGATAAAGAAAAGTGCAGGATTCATTACTTGTGTGCATTGAAAATGTGGTGCGGCAGAAAGTGAATCGGTGCGTTAACCCACAGTTCTATTATGGAACTCAGTGAAACATCCAGAAGGTATACGGCATATACCACCATATATCCACCACTACACCCCTGATTAGGACCTCTGACCTAATATAACTACTGCTTCGAAATCCCCTACGACGCAGACCGATATAATTCGTGAAAAAAACCTGTTGGAATTAACATCCAGTTTGCAAAATCAAACAGATCAGCAGACGAAAATTTAGGCTTAGGAAATTCATTAAACATGGAATATTAATTTCATAATATTTTTAAAACCCTTTAAGCGTTAGGCCCGTGTTTTTCCGTAGTTGTGTCATGTTAAAATGTAGTCATGTAGTCATGTAGTCATGTTTCATGTAGTCATGTTAAAATGGCTTCGACAAAAATATTTTTAACCTAATATTTTTTTTTAACCGTATGTAGAGTGAGGAGATATAAAAGATATTATAGCATCAAACAGCGATTAAAAAATATATACAGTGTCTCACATAAGTGATGGGACACTTGTGCTTTACAAAAGGAAACTAATCAAATAAATTAAAAAAACATGTACACATTTTTTTTGTGGGTGTGTTTCATACTTAAATTTAGTAAAGATTATTACATAACATACATTTTGTCAAAATATTAAAATATTAATTTAATAAAAATACAAATGTTTAGAACGGAGCAAAAAATAGCTCACATAAGTGATGGGACACCATTATATATGCAACAAAAATCGCCTGAAATAAGCAATAAAAATATTTTTTGGGGTTTTATTTTTACTTAAAAGCAATTGGCAATAATTTATAAAATCGTCTGCAGTATTTCTCTCCAGTTTGTTTTGGAATTTTTGTGTTTTTTAGCTCTGTGTAGTCATGAATGCTAAACGAAAAGAAACTTCGCCTGAAATTCGAAAATTAGTTATTAATTTGCATATTGAACGTGGAAAATCTATTAGAAAAACTGCTGAAACAGTTAACTTGAGTCGTTCAACAGTTTTCAATATCATTAAACGATATAAAAAGAATCATATGATTCAGGATAAAAGAAGACCTGGCCGACCATCAAAGCTATCCAATGGAATAAAGCGAATTATCGTTCGAAATATTAAAAAAAATCCAAGAATTAGTGCTTCAAAAGTTGCTGCTGATTTACAAGCATTATATGGAATAATTGTTAATCCTGAAACTATTAGAAGGGTAATTCGATCTGCTGGATATCACGGTAGAGTAGCCAGGAAAAAATTCTTCGTAAGTGAAAAGAATAGAAAACTCAGACTAGCTTTCGCAAAATCCAACATAAATAAGAATTCTGATTACTGGAATAAAGTTATATTTGCTGATGAGAGTAAATTTAATATATTTGGTTCTGACGGTAGAATCTTGGTGTGGAGAAAACCCAGGGAAGAACTTCGCAAACAGAACTTGGTACCAACAGTAAAACATGGTGGAGGAGGAGTTATGGTATGGGGGTGTATGTCGTCCGCTGGAGTTGGTAATTTTGTTTTTATTGACAGTATAATGGATCAGTACAAGTATATTGATATTTTAAAGCAAAATTTGAAATCTTCAGCACGAAAATTGAACCTTCATAACGATTTTAAATTCTACCAGGACAATGACCCCAAGCACACTGCTCTGAACGTTAGACTCTGGCTGCTATATAACTGTCCTGAAATAATAAAAACACCACCACAATCTCCAGACTTAAATCCCATAGAGAATATTTGGCAAGAATTGGAATCAAGAATTCGCAAACACACCATTTTTTCAAAACAACAACTAAAATCGGTGCTTCAAGAAGAATGGGGTAAAATCACTCCAGAAATCACAAAAAAAATAGTCGAATCCATCCCAAAAAGATTAAATCATGTTTTAAAAGTAAAAGGAAATCCAACAAAATATTAAAACCTTTTAAAAAGTAAAATTTGTGGATAAATATTTGATGGAAAAGTAAGTGTCCCATCACTTATGTGAGCCATTTTTTGCTCCGTTCTGAACAATTGTATTTTTACTAAATTAATATTTTAATATTTTGACAAAATGTATGTTATGTAATAATTGTTACTAACTTTAAATATGAAACACACCCAAAAAATTTTTGCACATGTTTGTTTATTTATTTTATTGCAGTTTCTTTTTATAAAGCACAAGTGTCCCATCACTTTTGTGAGACACTGTACATTCTGGGATTTACAAGCAAATTTATAGAAATATTGGAAAATCTTCAAATGGTGAAATGGTAACCACAATTAGATACGACAAATTGTTAAATTTTCCTGCATTTATGAAATCTGGACTTTTTTTAAATTTATTTATTTAAACTTTTTTTTTTAAATTTATTTAAACCTTTTTTTTTTTTTTGCTACAAAAAATTTGATTATTTGACAAGTCTTATTGTGCGATCCAAACTCTGATAAGAATTTTATTAATGAATTTTTTATATGTGAATGGGCTTGCGGGACACCTTGTAAAAGATTAAAAGTAAAACTCATGTAGTGAATGAAATTTAAATCCTTATCATGTACATTTTGAAAATTTTCATCTGAGAAAACTCATTTAATAAGAAGTGACTCAGAATTAAATTGTTGGTTAAAAAAAATCTCTAAACCTTACATGACTGACATAACGCGGCTACCAACAACACGTAACGAAAAAAAGAGGGAATATATGTTCTTCCTACAGAAAGAAATTCAATCCTATGGTATAATATTCCCTTGCACGTGACAGTGATCCATCCCTTCCCGTGATTGTCTCTTGGATCTCCCAGCATAAAATGCCTTTTGTAATATATGAATCCATTTTGTGTCCACTTCTCCCTTTCAGATGAAGCTGACATAAAGAATAATGTGCTGTAGAGAAGAGTATATCTGTTTCATGATTTTTTTTAAATATTAAATATAAAGCATTTGGTCGTAATTTTTGAGATACCAGTGAAGAAGTGTTCTATTGCTTCTCGTTTTACTTTTACTCTTCTTTAAATTTGACATTTAGTAACTTAATTACTGTATGAAGATTTCTTAATCACGAAGCTTGCAAAAAATAATTAGTTTTTTCCCCTCTTACACTCTTTTCAGACTTATTCAGATCATAAGTTTAGTAAAAGGATATCGAATAAGAACTACGAGTATTTAAAGGGGCTACAATAGTTACGAAATCCTATGGAAAAGAGCTGGAAACCTTTTGCTCGCAAATTATTGAAGCGGTTTCAATATTATTATTTTTTTTGTTGGCGTTATAATTAGCTATATGTCTATCATCTTATTTTTCTGGAAAATTTATTCCTCTTTAGTAACATTAATAATTAAAAAAAAAGAACAACAACCTAGAATTGCAGACGCATAAACTACTGCAATTGTTTTTTTCATTTCTTGCCGAACGATCAATTTATAGTTAGTTAATTACTGCCACTGATTAAGAAAATATCGAAATTGTTGCAGTAATTGTCGAGGAAAGGGTGTAGCATAAATGCCAAGCTATTCTCTTATAACGGTAGCCTAGGGTGAAATGGATTTTGAGTTTTGTGTCTGAATATGTTATCCTGATTCTAGTATTTGTGCGGAACGAGCCATCTATCCTGTTATTTCTTTTACTTTCACAAAGTGTACGTGGATCTCCGGTAATCTTATTGTCATGGTTACTTCTAGCAATATTATGATAATAAGGTGTCTGTGGTCGTCTAACTGGTATAAATACGGTGTGTTATGATTTAAAAATTTAACTCTTAATTTTTTTCAGTATTTTACATTTAACCTTAATTTATTCATCAATTTAATTAAATTCATTTAAATTAATTAAGCTAAATTTCATTTTTGCATTTTAAATCAAACATTCTTTTTAAATTGTTTACTTTTGGTGAGAATATAAATTAATTTCAGAATCTTTCCATTACATATGTTTTAGGATATTTATTCATTCAATTTAATTCACATTTTATTCACTTTGCAATATTAATTAAACTTCATTTCAAATGATCTAAAAAAGAAATATTTATAACTTACTTTTTCTAACTTTTAAATAATATACAGTCTAAAATAAACTATTCCAAAATATAGTGTATTTCCCTTTTAATAATATTGATTAAAAAATTGGTTAATTGTTAATTTTATTCTTTTCAGAAAGTTCAAATTCATTTATTTTAATTCAGGCAAATTCTTTCAGAATAACGAACTTTTCCATATTTCATTTCATAATTTCTAAGTCCAATAATCATTTTTCAAAATTTCTTAATTTAAATATTTTACTTTCAAAAACATATCTGGTGGAAAGAAATTTTAATTTTATTTAGATTGCTAAAAGTTCATTTATTTTCATCCATTAGCTTGGCAGTTATCGATTTTTAATTACTTTCGTTTTTTCTGTTTTGAATCTCATCGAGATTTGCGCTCAGACGCCATTGATGGGTATTTAGATGTTTCAAGTAAACAAGAACCTTTCTTCCCGCGGATTTTGAACAAGGTCGTTTTGACAGCACTCCAAGGTCACGATCGAATGTTCTAAATGCCATTTAATGCTGTTGCTAGGGTTGGAAGTGTCAGGGAAACGTCTGACTGTAACCTTGACTATGATCTGTTGGGGCTTGTTCAGTGACATTCAGACGGTTCGGATTTTTTCATTGGTTGTTCCGTAACCGCAGTCGAGTTTTACCTGAGTGGGAAAATGTGAAGACTCTTTCAGTTCCTGAAAAACTTGGCATGATGTAGGGTGAATTGAATTGCGCTCTTAGGGGCTTAAGCCATTTTGGCTTGCCTGCCTTGTTTGCGGCTGGAGTTATTTTCCTGAATGTTATTTTCCTGAAATGAATTCATCTTAGATATTATTCTTCATTTTCGCACAAATTCAAGTTGATCAATGTATAAGATTGATACCAGAACTGTTACAAATAATTTATAAAGAAAATAGATCTACTTATGATGTTTTTTTTAACACTGATTCATGATCTGACGGAACCAGTTATACTTCTACAAGCGACTTAGGTGCCATAGTGAATTAGGAAGTTTGAAAGTAACTTTCCCTATAGCCTCGCATTTTCTGCATGAAAACCATTTTGTATTCAATCATTTGGTGTTTTCAACTTCGTAGAGTTTTATATTTGATTTTCTTCATCTTGAATCTGCATCCTGAAGTTCTCTACTAGCCGATTCATGAATATCGTTGTTTTGGAACGCATTCTGAGTTTCTTCATCTGGTACCGCAACATGAATTTCTTCCAATTGTGATTGTGAGCCGTTCGATTAGAACTAAATGATAAACTTAACTTCTTTTAATAACTTTTTTTAACGATAAACTTGGATTGTAGATAAATCTGCTGTTCCCGCCATATTAAATGATCACTGAACAGAACTTTGCATTGACTTTAAATCTAAATAAAGCAGTAGAATTTGATACTAAAAATTATGTTATTTAAAAAGAATATTGCTATTTGATTACAATAATATATAAGATTTTTCGTAAACGAAATGTTCAACCTATTTTATATCAATAAACATATAATATGTTATAATTGCACAGAGGAAGGCATGTGATTGTAAAGAATGCTTATTGTGAGGGAATTGAAGTTGTAATATCTTAATTTTTTTTATTTTGATGATTCAGTGCACTTTTATTATCATAATAAACATCTGTATAGCTTCATTTGGGTGAGTCTGTCATTTATTTCTATTTATATCATTGTTTTTTCAGCTCTTATTGAAATGTTGGAATAAGTTCTATTTCCTAATTTATATAAGTATATTTTAACTTAAGAATTAACTTTATGAATTTAACGTAATTTTAAACTTAACTTTTATGGCATCGCATTATGTGCTGCTACTTACGATCATGCCTATAATGGTGTTTGGGGAAAGTGTTGAATATATGTTTTGTCTAAATTTTTAGGTTTTCTGAATCACTCCGGTGCGAGTCGCTGGTGATTCACCCTTTATTAATTTTTCCTTTTATATTCATCACGATCCTCAGATACCGTTATACGGTGGTAGATGTTACATCCAGCAGATTTAGTCGCAATCTGCCCTTTGTGTAGAATAAAACTCGAGTTCATTTCTCCTGGATTTTTTGAGTTAGATTCTGCCACGTGTTGAACAGCAGTGTCCGTGTTGAGCTACCTGTTGGATTTAAATCTTCGAATGAGAGCTTCGACATCGTGATAAGAAGTTGAATTTTGATACTTCAAATATATAGATTTTGGATTCCACGGGGTTCCCTCTCTAGTGCTAGAGCATAGTTTAAAGTGCCATATTTAGTGTTTTCAGTGACAGCTTTTGTGCTAGCTACAGTATCTTTCGTCATCTGAGGTGAACCTTTTCAGAGTAGCCATTTTACTGTAAGTTAGTCATTGAATTTAGTGAATTTTCTGGAAATGGAATTGATCAGTTATTAGTGTTTAAGCTTATACTTAAATCATCGATAGTTTAATTCATCCCGCTCTACCGACATCTGACTTCTTTATTGATTTTAAATAAATCATTGTTATTGTTAATTTCTGAGTATGGCTACTTTCTTTATAGATGGAACTGAAGGTTCTGCCACAAAGGTACTTCAGTATTAACTGTTTTCCATAGGATTTTGCATGTGTTGGCCCCTTAAAAGAACGATGCTTCAGATTTATATTATCTCTTTTATTTTTACTTTAATTTTCTGTTTTTGGATAAAAATATTCAAAGCATAAAGTACATCTAGTATGTCACGCTTAAAAATCCCAAATAATTCATCGTACTTTTTTACTTTATTCTATCTTTACAAGAAGAAAATATTGGATTCATGAAAAATTTCGCCTTCCGTTTTTCGACGAATTTATACGTTTAATAGGTGCTGAACACGATTTCACTGTATTTAGAAAATGTCTGTCTGTCTGTGTGTCTCTATGTGACAAAAATTTTGTGGGCGCTCTTCTCAAGACCTACTTCTGGGGATTTAATAAAACTTCAGATTCAGTTAGACGTTGGCATAAGTTGATGCTGGTTAGGTTTTCATGTAAATCATACAATAGGTGGCGTTGCTATGCTGCATTTTTTTTTAAATTGTAAAATACTTAATTTAAAAAAAATACGCTTTTTGACGTATTAACATGTATGAGATAGAAGAAAGTTTTGGGATTGGCACATCCGACCAATACAAATGTTCTCAACAATATTATTTTTTAAATGATTCAAGATACGTATTTTAAAAAATTGCTACACTTCTTAGAAAAATGTTTTATTGAGGTAATTTTTTTTTTCAAATAAAATATCGGTAAAAAGTTTCTTTCGTTAAATCTGTAAGAATGTATGAAAAAGGCGGAAATGGTGAAATTTGTTTGCAATTTTAGCGAATCACAGCAGAGCAGATTTTAGAAGTTTATTTTGCGCATAAAAACATCTGCTGTGTCCAGAATATTATTTATGTTTAATTTCATCAATATTATTTTTAAAATATTGCATCATCTGAAATAAACAACACAATTCAGGATAATAAATCTCTTAAAAAGATAGTTGATAAAAGTTAAATATTTTCGGTTACGATAACTTTTAGTGTGTTCATTTAAATGTTCTTTGAATAAAAAAAATGTGCTCATTAAATTTGTGTGCATAGTGCAAATGTGACAGATTATATTGTTTATAAAACACACTATATTCTATTTACATGGTGTTTGAGTATTCAGCTTAACATATATATAGTAAAAAATATTTCCAACCTTTTCATTTGTGTTTAGTTAAATTAAGTGCGTGAAGGAGAGTCACAATTGCACTTAGATAAATGATGAAAAATAAAAATAAAATTGCACATTTCATATTTACTCCTTTTATTCAATTTTATCGAAGCATTTTTCTTTTCTTAGAAAAATATTCAATTTATTTAATCCTATCACATAAGTTTGCCACTTAAATTATGTCTTTTTATATTTTTTTCAATTAAACTTTATGCATATTTTGAAACAGATGAACTATTCAACATTTTTCTTTATTTTCAGGTAAGCACTGCCTTTTTGTTTGGAATATGAATGTACTCATTGATGAAGAGAATTTATTTAACGATCTCAGGAAGTTTGAAGAAATCATTTAGGAATTGAGTTAACGAAATCATTAAAGATATATAGAAGGTATTTACTTACAACTTTTTGTGAGGTTGTCCTTATTTGTCTTTTGCGAAATTTAACCATTTTCTTAAGGTTTTTAAGTGATCATTTATTTAAAGAAATATATTGTTTACTATTTAGTGAAAGTTGTGTTACATTTTCGTATTTTCAGAAAATGCTACTCAAATGCTACAGTACGTATTTTCAGATAATGCTACTCTGTTTTGTTAATGCGAATAAAAGAAATTGAAACAAAAATAGTAGATTACGCTAAATAATTTTAGAAATAATCTGGGCATTTTGTTCGCATAGTAAATTATTCACAAAATAAATCCTGTCGTTAAAATCTGGAAACAGTTTCTGAAAAATAAACCGTAATCAGTGAAAAATCCAATGGTGCTCTACAAACATGAATTCGTTATTTTAACGCATAAATCCCAGTAGCGTAAAATTAGCACTACATAAAAAATGTGCCCACTACATTAAAAAAAAAAAAAAAAAAAAAAAAATCCACAAAATTTATGAACATTTAGCTTTTTTAACTTAATAACTAACATATTAATGAAACATATGTAAGTATGGGGGAAGCAAATAACGATTTTTTAAGTAAAAGTGCCCACAATTATTTACAATAATATAGTATTTCTTGCTAAAATTATTAAAAAAATTTTATAAAAAAGATCTTTTGATGTAGATTTATCTATGTGATGTCATCTTCTTTTGGACTGAAAATCGAGTGAACCATGTTTTGATGCTTCTGTTATTATTATTATTATTATTATTATTATTATTATTATTATTATTTTGCCCTATCTAATGAATGGTACAACATTGAATGGGAACTTTTTTACAATTTTTTTTGTTGTTTGATGTCTTTTTAAATAAATGGTTATAATTTGTAAATTGTCAATTAAATCCTTTATTAATGAATTTTTTTATTTCCACTTTTGTTAAAAATTTACAACTCTATTCTGAATCAATAGAGCATTCGATACAATAATATTATAAACCCTCTCTTTTCCAAATATATATATATATATATATATATATATATATTAAACATATTCTAGAGTTTGAGATTTTTTTCTTTAGATGCTAGAGCTTTCCTAATCAAAAATTCCTACATTAGAATCTTTCATAGTACTTTTTTTTTTACTCACACCATGATTTACTTCATACAACGAGTTTTATGCTGCAGATGTTTTAGATAATAAAACATTTCACCAATCACCATGTTGCTATTTTGGGAGTCTGAACAGAATTGGGTATTCATCATTTTAACTTCATTAATATCTGATAAGTGTTTAGAAAGGATCACTTGACATCAAAAGATCTTCTTTAAGTTATGATACATATTTATCCTTCCGCAAATGAATGTTATTCTACACGGCTAGGCGACAACTACTAAAATTGATATCGGGTTTCATGAAAAAAAAAAAAAAAAAAAAAAAAGAAAACTTTGAATATAACCAGTTATTTTTTCCTTACAAAGAAATGCTTCAATTACATTTTTAGCAGTTGTTGATATACACATACATTTATAATCTCTATTATAAACGTAACATGCGTATTAAGATATTCGAATCATTAAATAAGCAACAGTCCTTTCAATAAAAATATGTTAAAGAGTGGTATTTAGTTTATTATGGCTCTAGAATAATATATACACTGCTGCTTTAATCGAGCTAGTTTATCATTATAAAAAGAAAAATATATATATGATTAACCCATACTGGATTTTTTTTTGCACTTAGAAAATGCACAGTCTGTATTGTAACATCATATTATTTTTCATGATATCTTAATGAAAAGTACTGTTCCTTATTTATCACAAAGTTAAATTTATTGTAGTAAATAAAAATTCATTAATTTCCGTTTTTTTCTCTTTTCCTAATGTATACTTAACCAACACAAAATCAACTGTAAATATGCAAAGACTTCAGATTTAAGATACGCTTGACGAAATTATTTAACACCTTCATAAATCTCTGGTATTATTATCAGCTAGTCTCCAACATTTAAGCTAAAATACGAAATTATTCTGCGAGAATTACGTGGAAAACCCGAAATATATTTTCTTTTGATTCTATATTAAATTAAAAAGTATATATAAAGTGATAGTTCTTTGCACTACCCATTTTGACAAACATTATTTTATTTTCAAACACATAAACAAAGTATGTGTTTGAAAGTAAAATAATGTCTGCGAAAATGGGTAGTGCAAAGAATTATTATGTTAAAAATGACATTATGAACGGAACGATTATAGATAAAAATATGTAAAGTGTTCGCGTTCGCATTTTTATGTTTAGTTTTCCGAAATATTATACCTCTGTTTCAAAGTAATTAGGAATATTTTCCTGTTGATCTGAAATCTTCTTCTACAGGCTTAGAATGCAGACTGTGTATTTTCAAAGTGCAAAAAATTTCAGTGTGGGTTTATCATATATATATATATTTCTTTGTATAATGAAAACTAGCTCGATTAAAGCAGCAGTATTTTTCTTAGTTTAGAGCCTTAATAAACAAAATATCACTCTTTAACATATTTTTGAATTAAATGAAAAAAATTGCATTCTTTCTCTGTTTATATGCATTTTAAGATTGCATATAACTCGATGTCAGTGATACTTCGCAGAAAAAGTTTAATACTTTGACCAATTTTTCTGATTATCTAAGTTTGGTTCTTGTAGATAAAATAAGTAATGCAATATTATGCTATTGAGAATCATTATATGCTCAATACAAACGTAAACAAAAACGCTTTTGTGTTTCAATATGGTAATCATATTTCGTTTCCTTTGTAAATAATCCATACTGCTAGTTTTAATTAAATAGTTATAAAAAATACAACTAATCTACTCCTATGCCGTCTTTTAGTTTGTCTAATGTTCGCACTAATTACGACATCTAACATATGTGGGAATGACAGAAACACGGGAGAATCAAATGGTCAGCATGAATGTATGAATCTGCTTTCTTTTGTTAAAAAATAAAGTGTAACATTTTAAAAACTGGAGTTTAGAGTGACTTTAATTTTATCACAAAAGTTACATTGTAAATTTATTGAAAGAAGGCACACTGAAATTTTTTGAATCTAAAAATAAGAGAACTTTTGTACGAATAAAAACCGTCTATCTTTAATAGACAACTCTCTAGAATTTTCATTTCTTTTTACAGCCATTTTATTCATCTTCAGCTGTCCTTTGCTTGACCATATTTTGTTTTCGAACCGAGTCCCCAAATCTCTTGGGGGCACAGAATACAACTTAGCCACATCTGCTTGTAAAACATACAGGGTTCAACTTAAGGGAAGCATTGATTTCCGATAACTCAAAGCTTATTTTTTCTCTTTCCAGACACAACAAACGTAGAAATAAATAAAACCTGATAAAGAAGTGTGAAATAAATATAAATAAAAAAGTTTTACTTCGATGAAAGAAACTTGTTCTTCATAAATCAAAATTCAAAGAACTAGTGGAAGGGGATTTTTTTTTTCTTCTCTTATTTTTCCTTCGAGGTATTTAACCATTTTCTAGACTTATGCCATTTCTTTTTCTTTTCAAATATTCATTAAAAGCATGAAACAAGTTTGAATAATGAATTAGAATTACTATACTTGAAAATGATCTTTCCAATGAACTCAATTTTTGTATTCATGTACTTTATCGATTAATAATACCACTGTGCTTGACTTTTGTAGTTGTAATTTTTTTTTTAATGAACCTCGATAAAAGAGGTTGCTCGAGTGAACTTTTTTTTTCTTTTGTTAACCTCATGGATAAATTTAGAGAGGGCCCTAGTTCCATGGTATCTATTAGAATTTTTTTTCTTTTTCTTTTCCATTTCTTTTTTCTTTCTATCTTTCTTTATTTATTTTTTTTATATGTAGTGTGTGTGTGATTATTCTTGTTTCTTGTTTAGAAGAGTATGTTTCTCAGAAGATCTCGTAAAAAAAATATTTATTGAGAAATGGCAAATCTCTCTTATCTGTGATTCTTCTGCGAATCTATGCATGTTATATAACTTTCGTGAACATGTTGAGATTCCCAATAATTTGAGATTTTGCTGAATTTGTATTGGGTAGTTCTTCATTATTATTAGGCAATTATTACTCTTATTTTTCCAGCAGATGTTTCTATATTTCAAAACACTGAAAGTTTTTGAATGATGTATATTTCAGTAGTTTTTTTTTTTTTTTTTCACTTTTAATTATTTTGTTATATATTTTCGTACCTGAGTCCTTTTTGTTAGGTCACATTTATACGGAAATTTTATCTGACGAACACTTATTTATTTATTTATTTATTTATTTATTTTAACGAGTTCTTAGACAGTAAGGAATCATCGTATAAATAATAAATAAACAAAGTAAGTATTTATAAATATAAAATATAATTGAAATCTTATTTAATAAATGTCAACAGAATAGTTTACAGAGTGAGTTACGATACAACAAAGTGAGTTACGATATGTTACTCCGTGGAATTAAACAAACTTAATTTTTCTCCTTCTGAGGATCGGGATTAAGTATATAGTGTAAATAAACTATGTTAGGAAATATAATATGCAGTAATGGAAACGTTTGTAATTTTCTCTTTATATTAAAATAGCACTGCAACTTTCAGCTTTCTAAAATAGTTATTATTAGTATAGCTTAATTATGTAATTTAAAATGAGATTATGATAATTTAATTTCTTAGAAAATTCGAGATTGATTTAATATTTGTAATTGGCTTCGTATACTATATTGGAACCATGTCTACGTCAAAAATTTGATTAAACCTTTTAAATTAATTTATTTTAATATGCTATAACGGAGGCGGGAAAAATTTGCTCTGTATGTTGAAATAGCGGTGCAATGTTTAGTCTTCTAAAATATTTATTATTAGTATAGTTCGATTAATCTAATTAATTATAATTAAAGTATAAGGACTTGACGTCGCAGAAATCACATTGATGTAACATTTGCTGATTAATATCGCGAACCGAAATATTAGACGTGTCTGTGTCAAAAATGATTTTAATCACTTTGCCGGAAAAGTATTTTTTTTTTATTGTACCCTTCTTTATGTCATATAAAAGACAGACTTTATCGCCGATAAATGGGTTATCCGAAACCATTTTATCAGTCATGGACACTTGATCTTGACATTTATTCGCTTATCTTTCATAATTTTAGAATCGATCATGTACCGATGAATGATCTTTAATTTATGGCATGCTGTAGATATTTTTCTCTTTGATAAATCGGTGATAAGTTCCTCATAGTTTCATTATTGATATTTCTTATAATTAAATCGAAAAGAAAAAAAAGATTTTTCTTTACAATTTTCAAGGTAATATTCTGATTATTATACGTGTAATTTTAGTTTATTTCCTCTGTGTATAAAAGATTCCCTAAAATTACATATTTTGTAAGAATCGTGTTGAATTAGTTAGTGCCCATCGTATAGCTAAATTATGAGAGTGAATACCAGTCCCTTGTTGTTCTGTAAAATATCATATTCAACGGTAGCGAATATTTATTTAAAAAATTAAGTAAAACTTTTATAAATATAGTTTTTAATACAATTAAAATTATTTTATTAACAATCAGTTTTTTAAATTTTAACTACAGATTAGATTTCTTATACAAAGCTGACCTACAGTGAGTAAGGTTTTTAGCTTTTCACATTACAGGGAAGAATTTTAGAAATTGTTATCGTATTTAATACTGATTCTACTAGAATCACTTTTTTAAAACATATTAACCCTTTCAGGGGCAAAGTACTTTTAGTACTAAAATGTTGAAATAAATGACTGGCACCGGAATTTACAAAAAAAATTATTTGGAAATAAGTAAAAGGTTATATTTCACATACATATTAAATGGAAAAGATTTTAGCAAAATTCTGGTGTCATTGTGGTGTTTGTGAATTAAAATTAAGTGGTTTCATAAATATACCACTGCCCCTGAAAGGGTTAAAGCGTCGTTTTCAACTGGATGAAAAAAAAGACAATCAAAGAAATCGATATCTCAGACACATTAATTGTAAAATTTGAAATCTATACTGTCATAGAGGTAACACGGCCGCTCCAGGTCGGGACCTGGAGCGGTCCTGACCTGGAGCGGCCCGACTAAATTTCAACAAAACAAGCCGATATTTCTAAAGCAACTATCCGACAATTAAAATTATTCTAAAACACAGTTACTTATACATCGATTTTATTTTCAGATTATGTTCGAAATGCAAAAAATGCACGGAATACAAAATATCAACAATATTAATGACCACTTAGACTGTTATGCATATAAACACAGAATAAAAAAATTGATTTAGACAATTACATTCAAATGAAGATTCAGTATAAGAAAAATATGGCGAAAAGGAAAATCCGTTATAGATGGTTTCCATTTTCATTCTTAGCAGATACATCGTCTGTCGTAAATGCATTATATTCTTTTCTCACATATAATTAATTTTGCACGGATGAAAACATGTTTCCGTATAAGACAGGTTTCTGTCACAGGCAGGTTCTATTTCACATCTTTTACTATAGTTTAATTTGTTTACCTAGAAATGTATGTACTATTCTTTAAAAAGAATTTTAATTGTATAATAATGGTGAATTAAAAATACATGATTTTTTTGCAAAAAATGTTGTGCCGGGCCTCATTTTACTAATTTTTGTACGGGCGGACCTGGCAAGTCCGTGCCATTGATTTTTATACGGGCTTGGTCGGGACCGGGCTTGTAAATTTTGGCCCGTTAAGACCTCTAGGAACCATGAACCCGGCTTGGCGCTGAAAAATAAAGTCTGGCTGTCACGTTCCGAGTCTGTAGAAAAATGTTGGGCATAGCCCCGGCCGGAAAGACTGATGATTAGTCTCGGCTCGTGCCTGCAAAATAAAGTAAGGCCCGAGCTTGGCCCGAGTCTCGTGAATGAAAATTGTCCCGAGCTTGGCCCGCGGGCCAGGCCAGACTCGGTCTTCCGGACCCGTGTAGCCTTTAACACTGTCATAAACAGGAAATATCTATATTCAACATTTGAAAAAATTGGTTTAATGATAATATATAAAAGTCATTTGAGAGATTTGCACATGAAAGATAAGCCAAGGGAAATAAATGCGCTTTTACTAAATTTATTCTTTTACATGAATATATTTTTTTCTTAATTCATTGTGTATTAATTTGTCCTATCATCGTTTTAAACAAAACGCAATATTAAATGCGCTTGAATATAAGTGAGTTTCAGCGTGCGTACAAGTCAGTGAATACTTGGATGAAAGTTATTTATGAAAATATTACTAGTAATATTAAAAGGAGAGATTCAAAACACTCCTGGTTACTTAATGATAAACATTTTCTTGTTTCTCATTAAATAATAAAATTGAGCATGTAAATGACACAGATTTTATATTTCTATCAATATCTTATTTTTATTTTATGTTTTTACTACTTTTAAACTTAATTTTAAACTTAGAAATAGCATTCCATTTGATACGACTTTAAATTATCTACGACAGGTTCTTTTTTTACTAATATATCTACCACTCTTTTGTATATTCCACATTGAATAATATGAAAAGCAAAAGATAACCGAAGTATTGCCTCTTATCTCTTTCTGCCTGAAGAGATGCTTGTTTTGACTTGCAGATGAAGTTGACTTGTGCATCAGCTGTTGGAAAAGCAATATTTAATTTATTTCGCAAAAATAGAACGCGCCATGGGTTTCATAGCCCGTTGATTTCATTATGAAATATTTTGGGAAATAGTGACTCGCTACAAATGCTCTTTTATGAACGCACCATAATCTTAAACAATTCAATGCACTTATTATTGTTATTATTATTATTATCATTATTATTATTATTATTATTATTATTATTATTATTATTATTATTATTATAGCAACTCAAGAAACCTATAATCATTTAAAGAAAAAAGTATTATGCGAAGCAAAAAGATAGTAGAAAAATCATCCCACGACAGATACTATTTCAAGTTATTTTGATTATACAGTTATTTTGATTGCCAGATGAATAGGACTCTTTTGTAAGCTGCTAAAAAGCTATGTTTAATTTATTTTAAAAAATTGAACGATGTCCTAATTTACTCGAATGCGAAGATTGCATTTGCTGTGCTTTGTGAAATTAAAAATTAAGTTTACTTTTACTTTAAAAATTGGTAAAATTGTTTAATAAGATTGATTACACAATATCACTTCTTTAAACATTTATAGTATTTCGCTTTATATTGGAATCATTTTGCTTTAGGAGGAATAATTTTTCTCTGACAATATTAAATTCACATAAAGATGCGAGAATATTTTTCCTGTTATACTCAGACTATACTGGAAAAAAAATTCAAAGAAATGCATCTTTATGACACCAAGCCTTTCTATGCAAACAAATATGATATTAGTCTTGATTCGTAAAATTTTGATATAGATATAGATATATATATATATAGAGAGAGAGAGAGAGCTTACTTAAACTATTCGCAGAATACGTGATGTACTTACAAGTACGGCAGTGTGTCGATACATCATTATGAACAGTAGGCAAATGAGAACTATTGCTGTAATGCATCTGTTTTGTTTTCTTTGACGACCACTGTAATCATTAAGAGAAAAAAAAACGAGGAGAAATATGACTCAAAATCATCCCTTTATCTTTTCTCTGCTTGAAAAGAGAGTTATTTTGATTTTCAGACTCTTGCATCAGCTGTTGCAAGTGTAATATTTTATTTATTTCTCTAAGGTAAATGCATTTGTGTTATGCCTGCCCGACGATTTCATTTGCAATATATAGAAAAGTAATAAAATTATAAAAGCGCTGTCTTTGGAAATACATGCTGATCTTTAACAATAATTTTTTTTCAATTAAATATTTTTATAAATACAAAAAATAATATGTAGTTAAATAATGTATACTAATCTCTGCTTTCTAATTAGAGACAACAAATCTCAGTAATTTATTTTTCACTTTATTAAATTTTAACTGTGTAGTTTTAGTTTCATGACAGAAGATTTTCTTGCATGAAAGAAAAAAAAAAGAAAAACAATCAAAGCTTTGTAAGACTATCTCCTCAAAAGAAAGGGGTGTTTCCAGGCTATATTACCAGTAACTGATCTTTTTATTTGTTATAAATTCAAATTTGGGCAGTAATAGAATATGAAATTGTTAGCGGGTGTTTAAAAGCACTATGAAAGTTTACAAAGAACCACAGAAATGTTCAAACTATATCTTTCATTTTACAAAGAAAAATATCTACAATTGAAATAAAACTACTGCATTCCTGTAGGACTTACTTTATTGATTTTCATAAAAAAACTTTTAAAGTATTGAAATGTGAAATCAAATATTTATGAATATAAGACTGAATTACATGCGATTGTTTAAAATTTACATTGTTTGTGAATGATGCATATTAAATTTGATTACAATCCCATTAATGTCTATAAATGTTCAGTAGGGTCCTCTACAGATATGCTAATAACACAGCCGATGGAAAACTTCCTGAATCACTGATTTCAGCGCAACTATGATGGTTTTATTAGGTCATCCGGAGTAGTTGCTAGAAGTGATTCATAAACTAATTCTTTTGCGATTTCCCAATCATAACAAGTTGGAAATTATACGTTAAACGTGACAAATGAGGTGCGTTCATATTATAACTAGTTTTACAATGTAAAAAAATCATCCTTATTATTTCAGTGAAATGAATTATATCGTCAGCTATGAGCGAAATGAGCATGCCTTTTTTTCTTATTACGTATGTCACGTTTACCGATGCAATTTTTTTTTTTCGACACCAGACAATGCTGCAAAATTCACCTTGAAGATCTTGCTTTGCGAATGATTACCTCCACGGTTTAATATTTTTATGACTCATAATGAACGAATCTATTGTGTTTATTTTCTTTAATGATTGAGATATTTGGCTTTTAACCTAATTTCAACTCAAGTTATCTCATAATCTATACATATTTGAATGTAACTCATCTCTCAAACAAACAATTTTTTTGAATGATTTTTCTAAAAAGTTTAACTTTTATGCATTTTTATTCGAAAAAATAATTTTTAATAAAAATGGCCTCCTGGCATATGAAAAAAGAAATGGTCAGCCCGTATTTGCTTTCTTCAGTCACATGATTTGCGTTTTTATTATTACATAGATTACGTATTATAGGATTTAATAGAATGAATAAAACTTTTATTAATATATTTTTAAGCTTTGATTCGATTTTCATAAAATTTGAAATGACTCGACAAAATTCTGCAACATATTAAATTTCAAACCATTCGGTTGGGTAGTTATCGGGCTGTTATATGCTGACAGACGGACGGACGGACGACCCAAACGACGACTATGGGTACTACGTATTTATATAATTACGAACGTACCTAAAAATCACGGTTTTACTAAATTCGTGAGTGTTAAGAAACATGTTTTTCATAGTAACTGTCTTGCTCAAAATTGAAGCTGCTGTTCATTTTAGACGAGATTTATGTAGCAGTATGGACAAACTACGTCGCGCTCGCGGTAAATAAAATGCTGCGCGATTCTTTGTTTACACGAATGTTTTGTTACACTGTAAAAATTTTTCAGAAACGTTTCTGAAAGTAAAGGAGACCTGTGCTGCACGATACTAACAGAAAGGTTTCTGATTCGATCAGAAAAATGTTTCGGCTAAAACACGGAACCTTTCCGATTCGTAATGAAACCTTCCTGAATATATCTGAAACCTTCCTGAACATATCTGAAACCTTTCTGAATATATCGGAAATCTTTCATTACGGATAGAAAAAGTTTCTGCATATATCGGAAATCTTTCATAATATATCGGAAAAGTTTCTGAATATATCGGAAATCTTTCATAATATATCGGAAACTTTTCTGAATGTATCTAAAACCTTTCTGAATATATCTGAAGTGTTTCTGAATATATTTTTATCTTTTTTTATTATATATTATCTGAATTTTAAAAGAATACTTGAAAAGATAAGAATTTCTGTTCTTTTAAATATTCTAATCAAACTTTTTTTTAATAATGATTCTTTTTTCTAGGCGAAATTATTCGGTATATTGCGTGATATTTTTCAGTTTATATCAAAATTTTATCAAATGTGTTTTAACCCTAATATTTAAGAATATTCACGAAGTAAATATTGGGGAATGGAGATATTTACCTTGTTTTTTAACAACATATCATGAAAAAAATATGGGATTCATACAGCTTCACAAATCAAGTATTTATTTTTTTTAAAAAATAGCATATATACTTAGAAAGAAAACTTTCAAAACTTTTCATTAACATGAAATAGACAAACTAAAGCTATACTAATATATTTTAGATACATTTCAAATAATCTAACTCCCAGCAACATAAAATGATTAAAACTTATGTATGAGCTTTCCAAAAGCAATGCAGCTTCAGAGATCTGTTTATCTGTTAATTTTTTCGGTCCTTAAAAGGTAATTTTTCATATTAAAACAAGACGTTTCACAAAAATTCTCATCTTAAAACTGGACACCCTTCACAAAATTTTTCGTTCCAAAACAGTATCCGTCACAAAATTCTTTGTCTTAAAAACAAGACTTTACCACCTCAAAAACTGAACTTTTCACAAATTTATTGATTTAAAAATAAAATCTGACCTATCACAAAACAATTGAACTTATCAAAGTGCATAGCTTTTTTATGTGTAAAGGATAGATACAAAGGAACCTGATATAACGATAATTTCAAATTCCCAAAATTATGACCGGAATTTTTAAAAATATTAAAAAAACTGCACAATTTCACAATAACAGGACCCTGTGAGAAAAATCTGGACATAACCCTGAGAATAATAAAAACACCTAGGATTTTTTTTTTTTTCAGAATTAGAATAAAATAAATAAATATAGTTTGTTTACTTTAAAACGATATTTTTAAAGTCAGACAAGTCGATTTTCAATATATAGTATTATAAAAGTTAGAGTTCTGAAACATCGTTAAAAAATATATATAAACAAACACACAGTACCGCCGGCAGATATTATTCTTTAAGAGATAAAATTGCTACTAAATGCTGTTTATAAATCATATTTATTGAAGCAACATTAAAAAAACTTAAAATGAGAGACAAAGGATTTGTATTTTTATATTTTAGAGTATACTTTAATAATTATCCTTCCAACTCAAAGTATCTAAATGCTCATGTAAATAGTCCTAAAAGTTAGGGTTAAGACATTTGTTAAAAATATTGATATAAACTGAAAAATATCACGCCATGTATGAGATAATAATGAATATAAAACAGAATCATTATAAAAATATTATTAGAGTATTTAAAACAGCAGAAATTCTTACCTTTTCAAATATTCCCTTTTTTAAATTCTCTTTTTGGACCACTCGAATAACTAACATTATATTCCACAGCCAACAACGTGCTGCTTTATCTTTGCCGTTAACGGCGTACACTGTTTGAAATAGTTGAGAAGAGAAATACTTGAAATGCGGACAAACTGGTTTGCTATAGAAGTGAGTCGGTTTCAATCACCTAAACCTAAACATTCGGAAAGGTTTCTGATGGTTTCAGAAAGTGAAAATAGCTATCAGATATCCGATGGTATCAGAAACATTCCTGTTAGAATACTAAACGTTCCAAATATATTTTACAGTGTAGTTAGTGTGACTGCACCAGTGGTTAATCAAATGAAATATTTTAAGACTATTCCAACATAGTTGATTGTGTTAATGACTTATTCGGTTTGTCTGTCCGTCTATCCGTTATCTAACTTGAGTAAATATACTTGGACTTCGTATATGTTATTGAGCCTTTACCATAATACATGTCCTATTGAAAATAAAGTAAGTAGCAGTGATAGTTCGTTTACAGGGAGATACAAAAGATTTCCGTTACAAGTTGGTCTACGGGGAAAAACGCTTGCAGTGTATTTTAATAAAGTTACACTATTTCAAGCATAATGGAATTAATATACATTGTCGAGATGCAACGCAACAGGATTTTCGTAGAATATGGAGTGCATAGCATTTATCATTCTTTTACATGGTCACACAAAATAATACCGTTGCATCATAACTTATGGAAATAAATCACTTGCAGTGTATTTGAAAGATATTACACTATTTCAAACATAATGAAATTGATGTATATTATTCAAGTGTATTGTGTAGCATATATAGGGTACATATAAAGATGCTCAACTATTAGTGTAGTCCCATTTGTTGTTTTATTGACACAGCTACATGTATCAGAAACATAATTAATGTAAATAAAAACATATTGTTTTATTCTTTAATTCATAAATAATGAAAATTTTTTAAAGAGGATTATAATGAAAAAATTCTAAATTACTCAAAATTAATATTGAAATGATAAAGTTAAAACAATTGTGTGTGTATTTCTGTGAAAAGATATTTTAATTAATTTATCAACAAAAAATTAATTGAAATAGTTGAAACTTTACATATTTCAATGAACATCAGCTATCATGTAATTCATTTAAGGCTATATTAATAAGAAATGCACTAATTCAAACGAAATTATTTTGGAATTAAATAAAGATTCCTTATATTATTTCATCTATTACATACTTTTTCTTTTCATTTTTGTAACGTAATAAAAAATAATTGAATTTTTAAAAAGTATAGCGCTTTCATATGAAACGATTTTAAATGTTTCACTAAGCAGTTGATATTTTATAGTCTCAGAACCAAAATAATAACTTTGTCTGTCACTGTCATTTCAGACTGAAGACATTCTCTTTCAAATAATCTGTAGGTCAATCACATGCATTATAAGTCGGTACCTGAGACATGTACAGCCGTATGAAACTGTGTTCATTTTTTAAAATCACCCTATATGTTATTGTCCAAACAAAATCATGAAAGTCAATGTTTATAGTATTAGTTTAGCATCAGTTTCGTCCAAAATTTCCAACGTTACTTTGAATTAAAAATTAAATTAAGAAACTAAATGTCACGTGTAAAATGTGAGTATGCTTTTCATGACATAAAAATATAATGTAAGTTTAATCTCTATCTCTATAAAAGAGTAAGTGTCTGTCTGCCTGCCCGCGGATTTCTCCGTAATTATACCACCTAGGACTCAGAAATTTTTGTCATGTGTAGATGTTATCACCGGACAGTATACCTCACGGTCGGATTTTTAAATTTTAATTTAGATTTTTTTTTTAATTAAAACGTGTATATGGAATTTTGGGTTCGAGGCTATTTCAAGCTCCTCCCATGAAATAGCCTCGGCAACACCATCCGTGGCAACCACAGATTAAAGATATTCCATTACTCTATGGATCTAGCTATCAGCGACGATTTATTTACTTTCTGTTCAGTGACGTGTAAGATGAAATTGGCCTAAACCCAGTGACAGAACTATCTTCGTGTGTCTGCAACGCTAATAATATTTCAAAAATAGTTTGAAATATGCAATATATATCATAGTAAGTTCCCGATAGTTAGTTTTGTCACTGGGGTTTAGGCCTATTTCATCTTACACTTCACTGAACAGAAAGTATATCTTCATGTACCTGCAACGCTTATAATATTTTAAAAAACTATTCTTGACTGTATTTTTAGTTAGTTTGTTTCATTTTTTAACATTTTTAGTATGAAAATATTCAGTAAATAATTTGTGCAACGCTTATAATATATTAAAAAACTGTTTTTGACTGTATTTTTAGTTAGTTTGTTTCATTTTTTTAGCATTTTTAGTATGAAAATATTCAGTAAATAATTTGAGTTCTTGGGCGGTTAGGAATCCATTGTGATTTTTTTTTTACCTCATACTTACAAATTAAATATTTTTGATGGAAACAAACAATTTACATTAAATTTTTGAGTAATTTATTGTTTACAATTTTTTTCCTGTAATTGTTTTGGACTACATTTTTAGTTCCCGAGATTGATGAATTCATAACATGCGATAAATTGTTAAGATGTATGTTCTCATTAAGATTTGTTATTGAACTCCATTTAAGAACCATTTTTAACTCCATTTAAGAAGTTTCATTTAAGAACTTTTTTAGTCGCCCAAGAAAAATATTCTTAATGAAACAGATTTTCTGAGCTCTTTCTATATATTCATGATTTTTTTGTTGGGGCGTTTTTGAGTGATGTTTATGATTTAAGAACTTTTTTAGTCGTCCAAGAATCTAATGTTTTTCTTGAACTTTACTTTGAATAAAATGAAAACATTCAGTAAATAATTATTAAATCTTAATCACCTGAGAACGGATTTTTTTTTTTCCAAATTTGTTTCTTTTGTCACTTTATAGAATGCATACTTTGCGACGATCGGCCGGTAGCATCCAACCACCACCACCATCCATAAATATCATATAATGCAATTCTAATACCGTGCAAGCGCCCCCCCCCCCTGGTTATTTTACGATTTTCCGTCGCATTTAGGGGGGCGGATTAACGAGACGGTAATTATTAAATTGTTTTGATGAACTGATTATAAATTCCCAGTCCGTGAAATATTTATGATGTGCATTTTGTGACATGAGTTTCATAAGAATCACTCACATATAGGACAAAATTAGCACTCACCAATCTGCAAGTAATACTAAAAATTTGTTGATTGACTGTTTTGCCACCACTGGCCATCTTAATAGTCACACTCGCCAATTGTGATGATTGATTGAAAAAAGATTTTTTACCCCTGCTGTCGTTTGATTATCTTCAAAACCATTTGGTACATTTCACAATTACCCCCCCCCCCCCAAATCATTTGACAAATTGTGATTTTTTTTTAAAGCTATTTGCCGATATTTGCATCCCCCCCCCCCCAAATCATTTGACAAATTGTGATTTTTTTTAAAGCTATTTGCCGATATTTGCATTCCCCCCCCCCCCCCCGAGACCATTTGATGATTTTTGAGATTTTTTTCAACTATTGCTTGATCAATTTTGTGATTTTCCGTTTTCTCACATTATGAGTTTCATCAGAAAGTAAAACAATAAATAAATATGAATGATTTGCGGAGCTGTTTCAAAATAATTATAAAGAATAAGTCTTTAAAAATGTAAAATCAATGTTATTTCTGGCCGAGTTTTTTTTTTAAATAATTATAAACCATTTTAATTTGTAAGCATGTTGTAAAAAAATCACCATTTGTGACAAATTTTGTGTTTTATAAGAATCGCCCAAGAACGGACATGCAAATTTATGTTGTCATCGCACTCTTTATAATTATTTTTGTTGAGGGTTTTTGGGCGATGTGATTGAATTTTTGATAGAAACAGCTCCGCAAATCATTCATATTTACTTAATGTTTTAACTTGCTGATAAAACTCATAATATGTGAGAAAACAGGGATTTTTTTTTTTTTAACTTCATATTTACAAATTAAATTGTGGAAGACAGAATAGGTTTGTTTGTGTAGAGGTTTGTGTGTGTGCTGTTTTTAATAAAGACAGTTGCATTTTTCCTGCGACCCTTTCACGAAAGTTTTTTCTGTGAACCTTTCACAAAATCTGCATTTTTTCCACAATCCTTTGACGAATTTCGTATTTTTTCTGCGATCCTTCGATGAAATTCAAGTTTTTCCTGCAATCATTTGACGAAATTTGCTTTTTTTTGTGATCCTTTAACGAAATTCGTGTTTTTCCACATACTTATGTCGAGATTCATGTTTTTTCTGTGATCCTACGACGTAATTCGTGTTTTTTTTTTTCAGCGATCGTTTGACGAAATTCACATTTTTCCTGTGATCCTTTGGCAAAATTTGCGTTTTCTCCGCAATCCTTTAATGAAATTCGCATTTTCCGTGATCCTTTGATGAAATTTGCTTTTTTAATGATCGTTTGACAATATTCGTGTTTTCTCTGCTGCCTTTTGACGAGATTCATGTTGTTTTAGCGATCCTTTTACGAAATTCATGTTTTTTCAGCGATTATTTGATAAAATTCGTGTTTTTCTTGCGAACCTTTGACGAAATTTGCGTTTGCCAGCGATTCTTTGATAAAATATGCTTTTTTCTATTATGATAGGGAAAAGCGGATTAGGATAGATAGATAGGGACACCCCATTATCAGATCGGGACATTAGATGTAATTAAGAAACATTTGTATATTTGTAATAATTAGCGAAAATGGCGAGATAAAGGGGGTGGGGTGGGAACGACTTTTTATTAAATATCACATTTATTCTACATCAACTTCCTCTCACCACCAGGGGGTGCTTTGCTATCTCTGTTTCTATGGGCTGGATCACAACGGGGTATGGCTCTTTCCACCCGACATCAATAGAGCTTACTAATTTTAGTTTGGATTTTCACCACAGGGGGGCGCTTTCGTATCTTTGGTTCTATGGGCTGGATCATGACGGGGTATGCCTCATTCGACTCGACATCGATAACCTTAATGAATTCAGTTATGTTCGTATAGAACATATTGTGCTCCCTGGCGGTGGAAGGTGTAACTAAAGGATTTTGCAGCTAACTCGGGTTCTATGGGTCACATCACGACACGCTTTGGCTCATTCGACACAACATCAATAGAGCTTACCTATTTTAGTTCTGAATTTCACCACCAAGGGGTGCTTTCCTATCTCTGTTTCTATGGGCTGGATCACAATGGGGTATGGCTCTTTCCACTTGACATCGATAGAGCTGACTGATTTTAGTTCGGATTTTCACCACAAGGGGTGCTTTCCTATATCTGGTTCTATAGGCTGGATCACGACGGGGTATGGCTCATTCGACTCTACATAGATAGAGCTTTTCGATTTTCACCACCAAGGGTGCTTTTCTATCTCTGGTTGTATGGGCTGGATCATGAAGGGGTATGGCTCTTTCGACTCGACTTACAGTAATATATGGGAGTGTGTATGGCACGCCCAGTGTTTGCTGTCTAAGGTAGTGGGGCCCCCAACATTAGATTTGTTTAATAATAAAAAAAATGTTCAACACTGATTTCAGGTACATTTAAGGTTGTGTTGGCACGGGCAACGCGCCGGGCGGGTAAGCTAGTAATGTAATAAATTTGTAAATCAAACTTAATTTTTGTATAATTATATTTCCTATTGAGGGCAGCACATTTCTTGTCAAATAAAGGTTAAAAATATTTTTAATTTACCTGTAGGGGGAGTTAATGTTATTAAATTTTACTTTTAAATATTAAAATTATATGGGAAATTTGTATATTCACAAATATAAATATGTTTTTGATTGTATTTAACAATTTTTATTCACAAAAAAGAATTTAGTGTGTTTTAAATCAATTTGTGGTGTTGTGTAGTATTTAAGGTATTATTTCAAAATATGTTCTCTCAACTTGACTATCGTATCAAGATTATGTTATTTCATGATATGAGCCATGAGGTCGATATGTTAGCCAAATGTGGACCTTGTGATGTTTTCGGAATGTTTGATAATTATTGTGAGTAAAATACTTTATCTATTCTTTACAAGTTTTTTATTTCCAATTTTACTATTTCCAATTGTTTTCTGGCAATAATACAGTATACCTGGTGGAATGTACTGATCTTAGCATAAATGCCAGTACATTTTTATGAAATACTGTATTATTTTTAAAACACGTGTAGATACATCCAGGCTGAAGATTAATATTTACACGTGTTTATTCATATCAAATTCTATTTTAAATCTCTTGTTATCCAAATTTCCATTATATTACATTGTGTGACAAATTAGTTCATATTTCATTTCAAAATCCATTTGTATTCACTTGATATCTACTTCCAATTATTTTACATTTTAAGGTTTATTATATAATTTTTCTTCTTTTTTTTCTTTCTTATTAAATATTTTTCACATTTTCAGTATTTTTGGCCAATTACCATCAAAGCAAATGCTATGGTAATATCATGATTACACTTGTTAATTATTAACTTTGTGGTATTCTGTCTACACTTTATTACTAATTATCTCTTTGGAGATTTAGTTAGAATGTTACAAGAACTGGATTAATGTTTTTTGAAATTCAAAGATATTATAATTATATATATATATATATATATATATATATATATAGCATTATAATTTTGGAAAGGAAAAGTTAAATAATTTATAAAATTGTTTTTCGTACACTTATCCGACAATGCTTTTTTATATATATGAGGTGTATTAAGCAAGAATACTACCCATTTTCAGCTTAAATGTCAACGATCAATATTTAATGGAAACACAAAAACTTCCTCAACCCTTTTTTGTCATGTGCGTTTATCAGAAAAGCGTGTACCGGAAAATTGTTAAAGTAATTAAATTAAGCTTAAATTTTCTTCAAGCGTATTTGGTCCAGAAGAAAAAAGACAGTTAACACAACAGGCTATTTAAGAAAAAAAAAATATTTTACTAAGACAGATTTTTTTTTTTTTTAATTCAGTGTTACATTAGTCTATACGGAAACACATGTATGTACAGTACACCTCCCAAAAAGAGTCATGTTTTGAAGACGAAAAATAAATAAATTACGTTAATAAGATTTTATGGATTAAAAGTTATGCAACAAAGTTAATACGTCAAAGCTGTTGCTAAGCCATAAAAGGAGAATATTCCATTTTATACTTATAGAAATTGGGAGAAATTTTGTATATATTAGAGGCTTCTATAAAGCGATTTGCATTAAAATATTTGTAAGTTACAATTCATAGTTTTTTCATACATTAATTTAATATACATTGCATTTCAAACATAAAAAAATTAAGAATGCATGAAAATCAAATTATTGTGTAGGGTACCCGATTCTAACACAATAGAAATAAACAGCGCAGAAAAATAATAATTACAATAAATGAAAGAAAATATTGAAAATTAATACTAATACCTTAAAAGTTTACATCTGTATATTTGTAAGAATCTTTATAGAATGATTGAAATTTGGTATCTGAAGCTAAAATCTTCTCTAGAATCGATATATAGTCAAATTTTGTTATTATTTTAATATAAATCCCTAAATTTATTTTATTCTTAGATAATTAGAGAAAATTTAATTCGCAGTCCATTCTTTCCTTTTGAATTTCGCTGTGGGAATCCTGCTTTCCCTTTCGAATCTGTCATTCCAATAATAGGACATGTCTTTAATTTCACCATTATTTTGTCTGCACAATTATATTTGTTATTATATGCATATACTAATGATAGTAAAGGTCTTTACATTTACTATTATCAAATCATTTATGTTTCAGCATTTAATAATAACTCCACCCCCCACCCCAAAAAAAAGAGAGAGAGAGAGAGAGAGAAAATTGCCGTTGTTGAGGCTTTTATTTCAGACATGATTTTCATTCTTTAAATTTAAAAATGGAGGCTACTTGACCGAACCAATACTTTATGGTAAGTAAAGAAAAAAACAATATTGGAAAGTTGTGTCTTTTTAATTCTGTTGTAATACGACATTTTCCAAACGTCTTTAAAAATTCTTCAGTGGTAGTATTATTATCATATTAATAGAACGAGAAATAACCATATTCATTAGATTTCTGATTGTTCAATTTCAATAAACGTTAATTTTTATCATTTGAATAGCTATTTTTAATTTTTTAAACCTAAAAAAATATCGAATCCGAAAAAGTTAAAAAGTATGAGGATTACTCTCTTTCTCTCATTCATTTCTAGGTTTATTATATTTAAATTAGAAAACAATAAGTATGTATACATTATATGTGATTATGCTTTCCTTAAAATATTCGTAAGTTTAATTAATTTATCTTTCGTTTAGATAAACAAAATCTATAACCAACATAGAACATATTTTTTAATGAAAAATAATTCGAAATCTTCTAATTCTGTATTTATTCCTCTATTCATGTTTTTTAAATGTATCTATCAGCTAAAAATTAATGCTTCTAAAGTCGAAATGCATTTTCGCTTTTATCCTATTCAGATATTTCTAAAGAAAATCGAAACTGGCTTTGAAATTAACTTAACTTTTAAATTTTCCCTCACTTGATAGATTTTGAGCAGAACTGTTGGTTTAATTTAATTTGGAGAAAGTCTTTCCAAAATAAACAGATATTTTCGACTTAAATATAATTTTAAATAAATGGAAAATCAAGCTTCAAGAGCTCGGCTAAATAAGAGTGAAACATCCTTCTATTTATGGATTTAATAGTAAAGCCTCTATTTGCGGTAAATAATGAATATTACAGAAAGTTTTTTACTGCTATTTGTTAATTCTGAAATACTTTAACATTTTAATACCGTTCCTTTCACGTAATATACATAATAGTTTATTTTATTTCTAAAAATATGTCAAATATTTTATAAACTATGAATAGATGATAGTAACTGTTGCATTAAATAAAACAAATTACATACTTTTATGCATCACTAAGCAATGTTTTATTAATAAAGATCTTATGCTGTTAGTTTTGCTTTGTCTTGGTGTGTGTATGTTCTAGTAATACTCATTGTGGTTACACTATGTAAAGAAAGCAGTTTGATAAAATTTTATCCAGGCATAATTTTCCTCGAGTTTTTTGAATTATGGAAATATAGCTTAATGGATTAATCCTCCAGTTCCTAATGCATCTTCATGCGCCCCATTTCTGCTCCGCAATTCTTGAAAGAAATCCCACTGCCAAGTTCAGACTCATCTATTGGCTTCTTAAAGTGGTTCTCAAAAATATAAAACTTGTTCACACATTTTTTCACTTACTTTTAAACATAAAAGCATATGATACCTGCAGGCATGATTATTGAAGTGATTTGACATCGAATGATTTTTCTGGTTTTCCAATAAATGAATTACATCTGGAGTTATAACCGATCTTTCTCTCAGGACGGCAGTTTTTTCCTTTCATGCACTGTTGCGTCCGGAAATTGGTTCCCAATTTTATAGTAAAATCGCATGCCTTTATCGAAAAATGGAAAAACAGTTCGATTACCTAATTTCTGAATAAGAACACGCGCTAATCAAGCGTTTTATTTAATTATTAACAGTACGGACATTCTACATATTACAATACATGCATACATTTCAAACACATTGATTTAACAGAAATACGGAATTGCTTATTCTAGTTTTTGTAATCCTTGTTGAAATTTCGGTAATTTTTTACCATAAAATCAATGCAGAAAAATTATTAAACAGCTTTTGATATTAAAAGTATTGATACGAGGGTAAGTCATTAAGTAAGTCACAAGAGATAATTAAATAATAACTTACAATGATATTCACTTCAAAACTATTTTTATTTCTCAACATATTCTCCACCAATACTTATGCATTTATATCACCGTTTTATTAGTGTCCCAACACCAGCTGCATAACATTCTTTGGGTTGCTGTCTCAGCCACATTAGGACTTCAAGTTGAACACAGGAGACAATTCAAAAGTTTGGTTGGCAACTTCTCCAACATCCACCATACAACTTCGACTCACTCCCAGATTAAACAGATTTTCATCTGTTTTGTCCACTAAAAAAACATCTTGGAAGCAAGATGATGTTCACAGATGATCAAAAGGTTCAACTTGAAGTCCTAATGTCGCTGAAACAGCAACCCAAAGAATGTTATGCAGCTGGTGTTGGGGCACCGATAAACGGTGATATATTGGTGGAGAATATGTTGAGAAATAAAAATAGATTTGAAGTGAATATCATTGTAAGTTATTATTTAATTATCTTTTGTGACTTACTTAATAACTTTCCCTCGTATATTTATTTTACCACATTTTATTTCAATTCATGAATAAAATTGTTGCCACAAAAGCGTCTTTTTTGCTGTTTGCAGTCAATGTCGAAGTAAATTAAAACACCAATTGTTGCCAATCTAGTGCGTTTTCTTATTCAAAATATTTACCAAAATTTTTGAATGCTAATTTTTGCTTTGTTTAATGAAATAAATAAAAAATGACTATTCTGAAATTCTGACAAATATTTATGAAAGAATATATGAACTAAATTGACATTATTGAAAACAACTGTGGATGTAAAATAAAAATCAATACATAACTTAAAACTGTAGTAGGAATTAATTAAAAAACCAGCAAAAATGGTGAAATCTGCTTCGGTAAAATATAAAATTGAGATATGTTTGAAATGATAATTATTCCCACATTACACTAAAAAATATTTATCTTTGTTTTTCTTATATGCATTCGTTATTATTTTTTAAACATTCTGATGCCCCTTTCCATGTCTGATTTAATTTAAATGTTGTGACAGGAGACTGTTTAGTTCCGAAAAGAAAATAAATGTGAACAACACAAAGGCGAATTCCTGAAGCAAGATGCATTACTTGTTTTTATTCTGTGTGAAAAGCTTTTCTCTTTTTTACCTTTCATCAAAATGAAAAGTTTTTCAGTTTTCATTTATTTTGCTGTTTATTTCAAATAAGAAAGCGATAATGAATATCAATTTATCTCTCGCAATATATGTGTAAAAGCATAATTTATAATTTATATTTTTGAATTTTGGTTTTTAATAACACTAAAAAAAAATGAAACATTTTATTACAAACTGCTTTAATGAAAGGAAAAATGAAGTGTTTTTTAAAAATGAAAAAACTTTTGATATGATTAAAGTATTTAACGAAGTTGTGTCGTTAATTTTCCTAACAAACTTTAATACTTGTTGAGCGATCAATTGAAATTGATGTTTCCTCGGTTAACGAAAATTAGAATATTTAGAAAAAAATGCTATATTTTAAATTAAATGGTAATTTTGCAACAGAAATTCTTTTATGGATAACAAATAACAGGATTTGTCTGCGTGTTACAATAACAGATAGAAGTATCTGATTAAAAGAAAACTTGCCTTGTATCTTAAAATGTTGAAGATTGTTGTTGAAATTTCTATAACTGTATCATAAAATTATGCGAAATTATTACGCAATACTTTTGTATAAGAACTGTTTTTACCATATTGTGTTCTCATATAGTTCTATATTTACCATATAGTTCATATTTACCATATAATAGTACAAAGTGCTTATATAGTTCTTATATAGTACACCAACCTTAATAATATATTTTTCACAAAATACTACTTTGATTTTTACATTTTATGTTAAAATAAAATAAATAATGTCTAAAATTAAATAGAAAGTCAGTGCAATTAAAAAACCGTAATAGGAATCCATTTTACTCTAAAATTACATTGGATAATATTTAAAACTATCATAATTTTCCCGTCAAATTAAAAAAAAAAAAAAAAATCTCATTTTTGAAAATATGCATTCTCCATTATGCTTTTAAAATTCTGCTGCCTTTTTATCCTTTCTGATATAATTTTAATATTGTGCGGCAGGAGGACATTCAGTTTCTAAAAGAAAAAGTGAACGGCTATGAAACACTTTTGACATAAGATGCATGACTTGTTTTTATACTGTGTGAAAAGTTTTCCTCTTTTTTTTTTCCTTTTATCAAAATGCAAAGTTTTCAGTTTTCATTTATTTTACTATTTGTTAAAAATAAGAAAGTTGTGTTGATGCATGACTTGTTTTTACTCTGCGTGAAAAGTTTTCTCTTTTTTTTTTAATCAAAATGCAAAGTTTTCAGTTTTTATATATATATATATATATATATGTATATGTAAAAAAGCGTAATTTATGTTTTGAATTTCGGCTTTTAATAACACACACAGAAAAAAAAGAAACAAAGAAAGAAAGAAAAGAAAAGAAAAAAAAAAGAAAAAGGAACATTTTATTACAAACTGCTTTAAAGAAAGGAAAAATGAAGTGTTTTTTAAAAATGAAAAAACTTCTGTTATGATTAAAGTCTATTTGTTAAAAATAAAAAAGTTATGTTGATGCTTGACTTGTTTTTATTCTGCGTGAAAAGTTTTGCTCTTTTTTTTTCTTTTATCAAAATGCAAAGTTTTCAGTTTTCATTTGCATTACTATTTGTTAAAAATAAGAAAGTTATGTTGAAAATCAATTTATATCACTGATTCCTTTGCAAAGTATATGACGTAAAAGCATATTTTAGTTGGAAATTTTTGAATTTCAGAAATTTATGCTTCCAAAAGAGAGAATTTTTTTTAACTTTTTAAAGCAAAATGTTAAAAAAAAAATAAAGAAAGAAAGAATGTATCTTTTAATTTTTATTTCAGTTTTAACAGATGAAAGACACGTGAATTTATTAAAAGTATGTTATGAGGTTGTATTGGGTATATTACTACCAATATGGACACAGTATCATAATTGATGTACGATCATGATATTTCCACTGTTAACAAAAAAATTTGGAATAATTAAAACATCTTATGGATAATAGGTATAAATTTTTTTCTGTGTGTAACAATAACATGTATAAATTCCTGATTGAAACACTAATCTTACCTTGTATCTTTAAGTGTTAATGATATTTATTAAAATTTCTGTAACTGTTATCTAAATAATATACAAAAATATTGTAAATCGCCTTTGTTAATGACGTATTTGCATACTTTACTGAATTGTATTATATGTTCGCGAATAATTTTTCTCAAATACTTCTTTCACATTTACAGTCTGTGTTAAAGTAAAGTAAAACAACTTTTAAAGTAAATTAAAAATCATTGAAATAATTAAAAAAAAAACTTTACTCCGCTTCTGCAAAAATTTTAATTGGATATTATTTAAAACTATAATTATTTTCATATCTTATTTTTTAAAAAAAACTCTGTTTATAATATATATGTATCGTTTTAAAACCCTGCTGTAACTTTTCATTTCTGATTTCATTTAAATGTTGTAGCAGAAGCCGATTCAGTTCCTAAAACAAAATCAAAGTGAACACGAAAGATAACTTTTCACGCAACACGCATTACTTTTTTTTATTATGTGTGAAAAAAAATCTTTTTTTTTTTCATAGAAATGAAAAATTTTTCGGTTTTCATTTATGTTATCATTTGTTTCAAATAAGAAAACAATATTGAAAATCAATTTCTCTCTTTTTTTTTTTTTATCGTGAAGAATTTGTAAAAGCATGTGTTATTTGGATATTTTTGAATTCCAGTTTTAATATCACCTAAAGACAGAAATATTTGAAACACTTTATAATGAAATGTTTTACAGAAATCAAAGAAAGAAAGTGTCGTTTCATTTTAGGTATTATCTTTTGTCGGGGAAAACACGTGAAGTGATTACAAGTATATTATGAGGATGTATTCGGTATATTACCGAAAGCCCTTACCAAAAGACCAAATTATCATAATTCTGCACTAATGCTGCGTATTGATACTTCTATGGTAAAAAATAAAATTAAAATAAAAGGGAATAATTGGAAAATATACTTTGTACATATACCCGGCGATCTAACCCGTGTTACCAGGTTTAAAGATGCCTGATATATTGTCGGGTGTTCAGAATGTAGTTGAAAAATATTTTAAATTGATAACTCTAGTAGATTTTTTACATTTAGTATATTTTCTTATATTGCTCACCACTATACCAAAAAGAAATTCGGGCACTATCGTATTAGTCGCACGCAAGCGATCAGTCACGAAATATTTCACTATTTATAGCAACCTTTTTGATTTTGATTGTTTTTGTGTATAAGCTCGTAGCTTGATTACATGTCTGTTAAATTCGTGTTTTATCTATTTATTTAATTGTGAAATTTTAATTTCTTTTGGCAATTTAGTTACTGAATAGTGCACGAAAACAAACAAATGTTGAATTATTTGTTCTAAATGTAAACTGGTTAATCTTCCGTAATCGGTTTGCGCGTTCGTTTTTCAGATAGATTTTTAAATATTCAAGCTTGAAAAATATTAAAAAAACAAATTAAAAAATCACTAAATGGACATGCTGTTTTCAAAGACATTACTTTTGCAAGTATTTTTTTTTCTACTCAACGGTGTAAAAATTTTTAATTGTGCGATGTTTAGAAGTTAAAATATTTGCAATAAAATTAAATAGAATGTTCAGGTCGTTTTGCAGTCGTCGAGATGACATCAGCGTTATTCACGGGCATGGTTTTGCTTTATAATATAGATATATATAATATATTAATGTTATTCTGCATCAGAAAAGTCCTGTGAATATTATGCAACAGAAAAAGTCTGTATAGTACAATAACGCGCATAAATTTCTGGTTGAAACAAAATTATATATTTGCGCATGCAAATGTTTCTGAAATTTCTGTAATTGTGATCATAAACACCGTGGAAAAATATTGTAAAAAAAAAAAAAAAACTCATTTTGTATGAGAAGTATTTGCATGTTTTTATCTATTATATTTTATATTCGTAAATAATGTTTTTTTGTATATTTGTCATTTACAATCCATGTAGAAGTAATTTAAAAGAACTGCAAAAATAAATTAAAAATTGATATAATTAAAAAACAGCAGTAGCAATAAATTTATTTCTCCTTTTACGAAAAATAAACTTCAACTCTATTTAAAATTATAATTATTTCCACGTTACATTAAAAAATAATATCGCTGTTTTTATTATATGAATTCTTAAGTATGCTTTTAAAATTCTGCTTAGTTTTGATTTAATTTAAATGTTATGGCAGGATACTATTCAGTTCTTAAAAAAAAAAAAAAAAATCACAGGAACATAGAGAACTTCTGACACAAGATGCATTACTTGTTTTTATTCTGTGTCAAAAACTTCTCTTTTTTTCTGTCATCAAAATTAGAAGTTCTTCAGCTTTTATTTATGTTATTGTTTTTTCGAAATCTGAAAGCAATATTGAAAATCAATTTATTCGTGATTGAAAATCAATTTAATCAATTATTATTTCGCGAAAGATATATAAAAGTATATTTTTATTGGATATTTTAGAATTTCAGTTTTTAACATTACCGAAAAGTAGAGCGATATGAAACATTTTATAACAAAATGTTTTAAAGAAAAGAGAATTATGGTGATTTTTAATTTTAGAATTCTGCTTTTGGCAGAGGAAAAAAAAAAACCTGTGACATGATTTAAAACATGGCATGCAAAATTGCACTGTTTATATTTCTACCCCAACCAATATGTACAAATTTTACTTGTTGGACAAGCATCGAGTTTTCATGTGTCACCTGCCAACCAAAAATGGAATAAATGGAAAATATGCTGCATTTTAAAAAGTTCCAATTATGCAGCAGAAAAACTTTCTTGTATAACATGTAGCACTTTTTTTTCTGTATGGTAGCATTTTTTTTCTGTATGCTAAAGCAGTATGTATATATATATTTTTTTATTGAAACACAAAGGTTGCCTTTATCTTCAAACATTTATGATATTTGTAGGATTTTGTGTAACTGTTATCAAAGATATTGTAAAACTTTTTTTGTATTCAATGTATTTGTATAATTTATCAAATTGTTTTCCATATTCGCGAATATTGCTATTTTCCCAAAATGCCTTCTTTTGAAATAAATCAGAACAATTGTAACAGTAACTTACAAATTAGTTTAATTAAAAACAAAGCACATACACAGGAATTAACTTACGCTGTTTCAGAAAAAATTAAAGTGGATATTATTTAAAATGATAATTATTTTCACATCCAAATTAATATATATATATATATATATATATATATATATCTTTTTAGACTAGTATGCATTCTTTATTATGATTTTTGAAATTCTGCTGTCTAGTTGGCTAGTATATAACTCCAGATATTTACACTGTTTTTAGAAGATGAACATAAAACTTTTCTTGAATATTTCAAAGTTAGTTAGACTGGAACGATATAGAATGAACACACAAGTCAATCATGCTCAGAAATACAACTTCTTTGAGAGAATGTATCACAGACCGAGGTTCACTGTAAAAACCCACACAACCAGCTGAAATCCTGAATTTTACAGTGTCCAAGCAATCACGAATCAGTCGCATTATCATAATACAGGTATAACTAAAAGAGAAAAACAATTTCTGACAGCTCATTCACACCATCAAAAAGTTAAAGGTTAGAAAAGATAGAACTATTCAATAACACACACAGTGTTAAATACGAAAAATAGGTGTTTGCATTCCAAGAAGGAGCATTCTCAGAAGACGTTTATAGTCATTCAGAGTAACGATTGTTCCTAAGTCAATATCTTCAAATATTTAAAAAAAATTTTGAACTTCTGTAGTTGTTTTAATATAAAACTTTGCAAAAATATTTTAAAACTTCCTTTGTGTTACAAATAATTGTAATATTTTAACTTCTTCTGTGTTACAAGTAATTGTAATATTTTAACTTCTTTTGTGTTACAAGTAATTGTAATATTTTACGTTGTTGCGTTATATATTCGTGGATAATAGTTTTTCACAAAATACTTATTTACCATTTATTGAAGCAAATTTAAACAAATATAAAAACAAATTAAAAAATGGTGCAGTTAAAAAAGTAATAAGAATTAACTTTACTTTGTTTCTGCAGAAAATTAAACTTGATATTACTTAAAATGATAATTATTTTCATGTCACATCAAAATAAATCTCTCTCTATCTATCTTTACTTTTTCTGTTTAGTATGTTCATTCTTTATTTTGCTTTTAAAAATCTTCTGCCTCTTTTCAGTTCTGATTTAATTTAAATGTTGTGACAGGAGACTATTAAATTCTTAAAAGAAAATAATTGTGAAAGTGAATAAGAATTTTTGACGCAAGATGCATTACTTGTTTTTATTCAGTGTGAAAAGCTCTTCTCTTTTTTTCTTTCATCGAAGTTTTCTGTTTTCATTTAGTCGAAGTTTTCTATTTTTTCACAATAAGAATGCGATATCGAAAATCAATTTATCTTACTGTTTCCATCGCGACGAATATGTAAAAGCATATTTTATTCGGGTGTTTTTGAATTTCATGTTTTAATATCACCGAATAATAGAAAGATTTAAAACAATTTATAACAAAATATTTTACAGAAAATTGTAAAGAGTAAAGTTACTATATATTTTTTAAATATCGAATTATGTTTTTGGCGAGTATAGTACGTGTAATATGAATATGGTTTAAAGTATGTTATGACATTGTACTATTTATATTCCTAGTAACATGAACAAATTATAATAATTATTGTGCGAGTATTTCAAATTAATATGTCTTCGGTGAGCAAAAATTTGAATAATTAGAAAATCTGCTAAATTTTAAAATAAATATTAATTACACAACAGAAAGTGTTTTATTGATACCGTATAACATTTTTTATTTCCCTGCATGTTACGATAGAATGTATAAATTTCTAAAAAAAAAAAGTTGTCTTGTGTCTGCAAGTGTTTTTGGTCTTTGTTGAAATTTCTGCATTTGTTATCCTAAAACCTTCCCAAAATAAAAAAGAAAAGTGCCCAGTTAAACTGATGGCATTGAGCTCAGAAGCTATTCGCACTAATTGTATATTATACTCTTATTTCAAAGAATAATGTCCCTCGAAAATTAAAGAAATCGACAATAAACTAAGGGGCGGGAGTTAGCCCCCCGTTCCTCCCTTTATACTTAACCAATAGTCCCCCAAAACTAATTAGGGAAGTGCCTTATCAGAATGAACCCATATACAAAATCGGATAATTCTGCATGAAAAACCCATTTATTTAAATTAAGGAAGGATTAGCCTCAACCCCCCCCCCCCTTTACACTTAACCAATGAACTCCCAAAACTAATCAGGGAAGCTCCTTATCACAATGAACCTATAAACAAAATTTGAAGCAAATCGGATATTTCTATCAAGAGTTATCGCGTTACGTACATACATACGTGTATACATACGTACATACAGAACCTGCGAGCAGATTAGCCCTCAGGCTTTGACAACCAGTGAGCTAATAATAATAATAAAACACTTTTTGTGTTAGAAGTAGAAATGCTTGTATATTTGACGCTATTGTATTTTATATTTCTCCCAAATACTTATTTTATATATTCCTGTATACATTCTGTGTAAAAAGTTCACGGAATTTATAATTTAAAAGACGTATAGATATCACGACAATTATCTTCCTGTAATTTTGTACCATTGACTGTACCGTTTTACAACTCTGAGTTTGAGCGTCATCTGTGAATTAGTGTGTTGACAGCAGCTGTTTTTTTTTTCTTTTTTTCTTTTTCTTTTTTTCTTTTCTTTTTTTTTTTCTTTTTTTTTTTTGATATTTTTGAGTGCTCTGCGGTTTTTGATAATAGCAAAATTAGTGGAACAGAGAGTTTCCTTCAATTTTGTGTTTTAAATGAAATTTTGGTCCTGAATATCTTGAAAATTTCCAACATTCTGTGTGAATTTCGCACCACGATAATGTACTTTTCCATAAAGCTATCGTTGTGGAAAAGGTTTTGGCCAAAGAATGTCATCGTCCAAGCACCGTACACTACTGATATGGCCCCATGTGACTTTTTCGTGAATGCGAAGCTAAAATTATCCCTTCATGAATGCGTTTTGAGTCAATTGAGGCCATAAAATTAAATTCGCTGAGATAGCTGAAGGCCATACCTCAATCAGCCTACAAAAAATGT
This sequence comes from Maratus michaelseni, assembly GCA_963931845.1. Taxonomy (NCBI): domain Eukaryota; kingdom Metazoa; phylum Arthropoda; class Arachnida; order Araneae; family Salticidae; genus Maratus; species Maratus michaelseni. The sequence continues at coordinate 313,009,397 of OZ007589.1, read as the reverse complement.
ATTGGGTCAAGCGTGAAATAGTCGTTAAAATCGATTTGAAGGCGACAAAATAAATTTTTAATGATAAAATTATTTTTTTGTGTTTTATTTAACAATTCTGGGTACTTTTTACTAAGAAAGTATACAAAAATAAATTAAAACAACTTCAGAAGTAAATTAAAAATCGGTACAATTAAAAAACAGTCGAATAAATTAACTTTAATCTGCTTGTGCAAAAATGTAAATTGTATATTATGTAAAATGATAATTATTCTCACGTCACGTTTAATGAATCTCTGTTTTTAATCTATGCATTTTTTATTATTCTTTTAAATTATGCTGCCTCTTTCTAGTTCTGATTTAATTTAAATGTTGTGGCAGGAGACTATTAAATTCCTAAAAGAAAATCATTGTGAAAACGCGAATGAGTATTTTTAACGCAAGATGCATTACTTGTTTTTATTCAGTATGAAAAGATTTTCTCTCTTTTTTTCTTTCATAAAACAAGAAGTTTTTTCGATTTTCATTTATTTCGCTGTTTGTTCCAAATAAGACAGCGGTATTGAAAATCAATTTATTTTACTGTTTCTATCGCGAAGGATATGCAAATGTATATTTTATTTGAATATTTTTGAGTTTAAATTTTTAAAATCACCAAGTTGAAAAAAAAAAGTTAAAACATTTTATAAAAAATGTTTAAAGAATAAAAGAAGTAAAGTGCATTTTAATTTTGAATTCTGCTGTGACAGTAAAACCCCAAGTGAAATTATTGAAATTATGTTAAGAGCTCCTACTGCGTATATTACTACCAATATGCATAAATTATAATAATTGTTGTACATGTATCACGTAATGATATTGCTACTAAATTTCCAATTAAATTTTCAGCAGGACTGAAACTGCGCGTAAATTTAATAACACTGACAAAGGATGTGAATTAATTTTCACTTTGCTAAACAACGCATAACCAACAGAGTGAAAAATGTGTCCAGACCGGGGATCGAACCCAGATACCCTGATATAACGTAATGGAAAGCACTTGGTGCCCTATACCAGGATATCTGGGTTCGATCCCCGGTCTGGACACATTTTACACTCTGATGGTTATGCGTTGTTTAGCAAAGTGAAAATTAATTCACATACTTTGTCAGTGATATTACTACTGTCAACAAATGTTAGAATAATTAGAAATTATGCTATATTTTAAAATAAATGCTACTTTTGAGGCAAAAAATCTTTTACTGATACCATTTAACAGAAAATATCTGTTCTTTTCTCCCCCCCCCCCTTTTTTTTTCATCAAAATGAGAAGTTTTCTAGTTTTCACCCTTTTTTTCCGAAATAAGAAAGCTATGTTCAAAATAAATTTATATTTCTGTTTCTACCGTAGAAATAGGCAAAAGCATATTTTATTTAGATATTTTTGAATTTCAGTTTTTTCATACCGCCGAAAAGAAGAAACATTTGGAGCATTTTATAACAAAATGTTTTAAAGAGTAAAAGAAGTAAAGTGTCTTTTAATGTTGAATTCTTTTGTGGATATTATTTTATGTTCTGTTTTTGAAATAATTAAAAGTATGCTATGAGGTTCCACAATATTTATCACGTCACATTAAAAAAAATAGCCATCTTTTTTTAGTTTATCATCCTTTATTATGTTTTTAAAATGCTGCTGCCTCTTTTAGTTCTGATTTAATTTAAATGTTGTGGCAGGAGACTATTCAATTCCTAAAAGGAAATCATTGTGAAAACGCGGATGAGTATTTTTAACGCCAGATGCATTACTTGTTTTTATTCTGTATGAAAAGCTTTTCTCTTTTTTTATTCTTTCATCAAAACAAGAAGTTTTTTCAATTTTCATTTATTTCACTGTTTGTTCCAAATAAGATAGCGATATTGAAAATCAATTTATTTTACTGTTTCTATCGCGAAGGATATGCAAATGTATATTTTATTTGGATATTTTTTAGTTTAAATTTTTAATATCACCAAAATGAAAAAAAAAAAGATTAAAAACATTTTATAACAACATGTTTAAAGCATAAAAGAAGTAAAATGCATTTTAATTTTGTAAAACCCCACGTGAAATTATTAAAAGTATGTTAAGAGCTCGTACTGCGTATGTTACTACCAATATGCATAAATTATAATAATTGTTGTACACGTATCACGTAATGATATTGCTACTGTCAACAAAAGTTAGAATAATTAGAAATTATGCTATATTTTAAAATAAATGCTACTTTTGAGGTAGAAAAATTTCTACTGATACCAGTTAACAAAAAATAACTGTTAGTTTCTCCCCCCCCCCCTTTTTTTCTTTTTTTTTTCTTTTTCTTTTTCTTTTTTTTTTCATTAAAATGAGAAGTCTTCCAGTTTCCGCCCCCCCTTTTCTTTTTCAAGTAAGAAATCTATGTTGAAAATAAATTTCTATTTCTGTTTCTACCGTAAAAATAGGCAAAAGCATATTTTACATGGATTTTTTTGAATTTCAGTTTTTTTCATACCGCCGAAAAGAAGAAAGAATTGGAACATTTTATAACAAAATGTTTTAAAGAATAAAAGAAGTAAAGTGTCTTTTAATGTTGAATTCTTTTTTTGGCAATTATTTTATGTTCTGTTTCTGAAATAATTAAAAGTATGTTATGAGGTTCTACAATATTTGTCACATCACATTAAAAAAATATGTTTTTTGTTTATCATTCTTTATTATGCTTTTAAAATGCTGCTGCCTCTTTTAGTTCTGATTTAATTTAAACGTTATGGCAGAAATTCTTAAAAGAAAATCAATGTGAACACGAAGGCGAATATATGAAGCATGATGCATTATTTGTTTTTATTCTGTGTGAAAATATTTTATCTTTTTTTTTTTTTTTTTTTTTTTTTTTTATTCATCAAAGTAAGAAGTTTTTCAGATTTCATTTATTTTACTGTTTGTTCAAAATAATAAAGAGATATTGAAAATCAATTTATTTTAGTATTTCTATCACGAAGAATATATACATTTTATTTGAATATTTTGTATTTTCTGTTTTTAATACCATCGAAAAGAAGAATAGTTTGAAACAATTTATAGCAAAATGCTTTAAAGATTGAAAATATACAAGGTGTTATTTAATTTTCAATTCTGTTTTGCCAGGAAAAATACGTATGGCATGATTAAAATTACCAGTTTGTACACTGTTTACATTCCTACCTATATGCAAAAATCTTATTAACAGTTGTACGAGCATTGCGAATTAATATTTCCACACTTAACAAAAATTGGAATAATTGAAAAATGTACCATTTTTCAAAATAAATCTTAATTCTTCAATCTAATGATTTGTTGGCAATAAAATCATATCTGGCATGTAATGACTCTTTATACATTTTATACGAACTAAAACCGTACAATAATACATTTCTACAGTAAAACGTCTTTTTATAAAATAAAAAAGTCTTGCGAAAGTTGTTGCACCTTCTCCCACCGATAAGGAGCTAATAGCTTCGGGCGAGTTTTGAGGCAAAATAGTCTGCAAAACTTTAATCTGCAAAGGAATTTGAGCCATAATGGTCTGCAAATCCATGAAATGTAGTAAGGAATTTGACCTACTATCTTAAGGCACTATCAATGTTTACCTGGAATGTCCTTCAATGTTGCAGTAAACGATGCAAACGGCATTGCGCTATTATATTTTCTAATATGTTCAAGAAAATTTGGACTGTTAAGCACCACCTCTTTTAGTTGGTAATTTATAGTAGAATTTGGCAGGGAAATGAGGCCATTATGACAGTAGGAATTAAAATGATCCCTAGTCACCTCATTACTGAAAGGGGGAGCATTAGAATGATTGCAGAGATTGTCCATTGCACCTAAATAATGTTCATGTGATTTATTCTCGTCTGTCATTTCTTGAATTCCGGTCCTCTTATCTTGACACCATGTTTGGTTTTGGTGGTTTAAATGCAATCTTACACTACGTTCCGTTATATATGGTAGTACACGATCTCTTCTGGTAAGTCAGGCCTACCACATTTTTCCATCTTTGGTTTCCAGTTGAGTAAATGTAGCCAAAAATCTAATAGCAATAAATAAGACTGAAGTCACAGAAAACATGAAGCAGTAATAATTATTTGTAACACGAAGAACATGCGAAAATTAAGAAGCAACAATGCAGAGCTTTATGATTTCCAAACAATTTTAATTCCTGCTGCCATCATCAGTTAAAGTAAAACAAACTTTTACAGTACTTCAGGAAAAGCTCACTCAAGTTTAAAAATAAAAAAATAAAAATAAATAAATTGAATAAAAAAATAAATAAATAAACGTTGCATTTTTATTTATAACAATTTACGACGACTGTATCAGAAATTATTAAACTCTCACGTGAATAATTGTAGAAACATTTATCATTTCTATAATCGGAATTTCCGTTTGCTTAATTCCCTACCCCACAAAAACCAGCAGTAAGAATAAACATTACTGTCCTTCTGCAGAAAAAAAAATTGATAATCTCTCTATATTAAAAAAAAAAAAAAAAAAAGTAATTACTGCCGTCGCAGCCGTTGTCAATGCATTTTTTGTGCCTTGAGACCTTTCTGGGATAATATTCAGTAAAATATTGCATATAAAAATATGAAAATTGATAGTTTTATAGAGAAATGTTCGATAAACAAGCTAAAGTGGACAGTTTTTAAATCAAAGAATTATTTTAAGGGATATTTAATATTAGAATCTGTCAATTCAGTTCTCTTAAAAAAAATTTATAGGAACGAAAACTACACACAGGAATTTAACCCTAATTTAAAGGGATATAGTTGATAAGCTTGCGTTGTACAGAGTGTAATTACTTTTTTTTTATTTGACTAATTTTTTGAGGCTTTATTTCAATTTTTTATTCAAAATTTCATCGTTTTAATGGAGGTTTATTTCATATTTTGAAAAGGCCATCTATTTAAATCGTTGCTAATTTTTAAAATAGCACACATAATAATATTCCCTTTCAACTAAAAAATGTATTTACACGTGACTATTAAAAATAGAAACAAAACTTTAAAATAATAATTAAATGATCACGTGTTAAATGCAGTAAATTGAGAAAATTACGTCATAAAAATGTAATTGCGCGTGAATATTAAAAAGAGAAATAAAAAATTGAAAATAATATTTAAATTATTACGCGTTCAAATAATTAAAAGGGGTAACTCACACCATATTTAAAATGCTCAAATAAAAATATTTCCAAGCAGTTTCAATTTAAAAATACATTTTTACGAGGGATTTATTTATTTCGACAAAATCCTATTGTTGCAAATTTTAAAATTTAATAATATTTCCCTTCAATTAAAAACTATATTTTTGCGTGTAATAATAGGAAGAAAACTTTGGTGAAAATTACGTCATATTGGAAGCGATACATTTAAAACGTTTTACTGAAAATCAATTTTCGATACTTCTCCATTATACCGTTGATAACTTTGTATTAAAAAAAACTATCACCAAACTATTCGCCAAACACTAACGCCCAAAAAACAAATGGAAGAATGTTGTCATTAGATTCTAAAAAAAAAAAAAAAAAAAAAAAAAACAAGAAATTAGAAAAAGCGCCACTCACTAAAATGTCAACTATCAGTAACTTTAAACAATAAAATTTATAATACATTAATGAATAGAGAAAAAAAAATCTTAATTATTTATTTATTTAGACTATTTTTCTTAATTATCCCCCTCAGCTGGTGGATAAGTGTGTTTATGACGTCAGTTGAAACAGATCTATTGTGCGTAACTGTGCATAGCAACATTTTTCAAACCTTTTTCTCTTTTAATATCATGGCGGCGCCGTTTACGGTCGTAATTATTATTTTAATTAACGAAATAACTAATAAATTGGTAAAATATCATCAAAATTACAGATAAACGTCGAATTAAAAATCACTTGATGACATACCTATAACACGTGTAACACATCTGATGTCAATTGAATGTGACGCCACGGTCATGCACTTTTGGCGTTAAATCCTATATTTTGGCTACAGTTTTTTCTCTTTTATGGAAGGTGGTCTACGGGATAAGAGATAAGTACCCAATTTTCTTATAGCATCCTTATAAAATTCCTCGATGCAGCGATATTCTTTACTTAGCCATTTTGTTGATTTTCAAACGTTTAATTGGTCTTATTTAATCAATCGCGAAAACAGCTCTTAGCAGTTTCGACAGCAGTTGATTCTGCCTTAAAATCCCCCAGTCAAAATGAAAATGAATGGAAATACGACTACAGCAGATCGCCACTGGCTCTTTAATGATAATTCAATCTTCCGTAATCGTTTAGAGTTGATCAAATTAACGTGTTTTTAGAATTTTCGATGTCAGACCGGGGGTTGGCGAGCTTAGCTCGTAGGGGTCTGAGACCCCTAGTATTTAAAATCATAGCAATTATTTTCACGTCATAAAAAAAAAAAAAAAATCTGTTATTAGTTTTTGTTCTATAATTATTTTGATATCATATATTTTTTTAAATCTCGGATTTTAATGTATGCATTATTTAATAATTCTGCTGCCACTTTTCATTTTTGTTTAGATTTAAATGCTGTGGCAGCAGATCATTCAGTTTCAAAAACAAAATCAAAGTGAACAGGAAAGGTAATTTTTGACGCAACACTCATTACTTGTTTTTATTCTATGCGATATTTGTTTTCTTTCATGAAAATGACAAGTCTTTCGGTTTTCATGTATTTTATCGTTTGTTCCCACAAGAAATCAATATTGGAAATCAATATATCTTTTTTTTTTTTTTTTTTTTATCGCAACGAATTTGTAAAAGTCTATTTTTTTTTAATATATTTTTGAAATTCAGTTTTTAATATCACCTAAAGAAAGAAATATTTGAAACATTTTATAATAAAATTTTTTACAGAAATCAAAGAAAGAAAGTGTCTGTAAATTTTGTGTTCCCTTTTGATTCGGAAAATTACGTATGAAGCGATTAAAAGTATATTATGAGTTTGTACTGTGTATCTTCCTTCCAATAGCTCAAATTAAAATAATTCTACACTAGCATTACGAAATTGACATTACTACGATTAATAAAAGTTGGAATAATTGGAAAACATTGCTTATATATTCACTGATGTCCAGAAATTTTGGGGCAGTGACCGGACACTTTCGATGTCAGACGTTTTGTCGAATATCTATTGAAATTCGTGAGGAAATGCCCGAAATGCCCTTGAACTTTGAGGATGTAAAGAACCAGGTTTGGCTTCATGTTTTTCAGTGAATATTTAGTCCCGGAGACAATTAGGGGGGGGGGTAATAATAAATTTAATAATAAAATAATATTTGCGTTTCCCGCAAGAAACAGAAAATGCTCAGAATGATCCGTCACTGTAGCAAATGACTATGTAGTTTTTGTTCAAAGTTTTTGTGCAGTTGTGCAAGAATAACACGCATATTCTTGAAAATGTTAACATTTCTGTGAAAAATTCATTTTTTTTTTTAAGCATGCAGAGTTTTTAACCGCATTTAACACCACAAGACATACATGTAATCAAGATATACATGAAAATTCAACAAAAGGAGATAAAACAAACTTAAAAATATATAAAACAACTCACCAAACAAAAACAACAACAGCAGCAGCAAAATGTCCAAGATTCAACCAGATTTAGATCGACTCCATGTGCCATGTACAAGGAAAATTAGCATGCGCATTGTTCGAGAGAGAGTAAAAAATCTTATGGATCACTGAATATGTGTTGCCATCTAGAACTGGTATCAATAACTACATTACCTAAAGGTAAGCTAATAGGAGAATCACTTGGATATAAATCGAAAAATGAAATTACATTTTTAAAAATCTATGTAGAAGTACAAAGAGGATAAAATAAGGATAAGGTAAAAAAAAAAAAAATACCAAAATTCATTATTATTATTTATAATACACAAAGGAAACTCCTGTGTCTACTAACATATGAGAAACTGACTGAATATTACAATAGCATGTACAAATTTCTGATTGAAAAAAAAGTATTGCTTTGTGATGTTTGTTGTGATGTTTGTTGAATTTTCTGTAATTGTGAACATAAAACGTATACAAACAGATTTTGAAATACCTTTTGTATGGAAATTATTTGCATATTTTAACCTATTACATTTTACATTCTAAAGAATACTTTTTTTCACAATGCACTTATTTGTCATTCACATCTTATGTTGAGTAAATTAAACGACTTAACAATAAATAAAAATGAGCATCATTAAAAAGCAATATGATAAATTAATTTCTCTTCTTATGCAAAAATAAAATAAAATAAAATAAAATTTAAAATTATGTAAAATTATTATTTCCAAGTTACAAAAAAAATCTGTTTATAGTATGTGCATTCTTTATTATACTTTTGAAATTCTGCTTCCACTTTTCAGTTCTGATTTAATTTAAATGTTGTGGCAGGAGACTATTTAGTTCTTTAAAAAAAAAAAAAAAAAATCAATGTTGTTGCGAATGAGAACTTTTGATGCAAGATACATTACATGTTTTCATTCTGTTTGAACATATTTTCTCTTTTTTCTTTCATTAAGATAAGAAGTTTTTCAATTTTCATTTATTCCGCTGTTTGTTCCATATAAGAAAAATATATTGAAAATCAATTTATCTTACTTTTTCTATTGCAAAGAATATGCAAAAGCATATTTTATTTCGATATTTTTTGAATTTCAGTTTTTAATACTTCCGAAAACAATTAAAATGTGAAACATTTTATATATAGATATTTTTCTAAAGAATAAAAGAAGTAAACTGTTTTTTGGTTTTGATTTCTGTTCTGACAATTTATTTTAAGTTTTGTTTTTGAAATGATTTCAATGTACATTATGAGGTTTTAGCATATTTGACGCGATATAATTCCCACAAATACGAACGAGTTATAATAACAGTTGATCGAGCATTACAAAATGATACTGCTATGGGTAAAAATAATAAAAATAATTGGTAAATATATTTCATTGTAAAATAAATGTGTATAGTTCGTAAGAAACTTAATTAAATTTTGTGTGAGTTTTTATGTCTCTTAAATTATACAATAAACCTTTTGATTGCGGTTTTTCATTTTCGTTTAAGTGTCGTAGCTTTCGTAATTTGACTGTAATTTTCCGGTTAACACGATTTACTTAATTGTGATGCTTAATGATGAGATTTTATGCAAATGTGAAAACGTTTATGTTAATAAATTGATGACGATTTATTTTTCACACTAATGTGTTTACTATCGTACATGCCAGTAAAAATCTTTTAAAAACGAACAATTAAACCACAGATGAGTGATACAATGCGGACTAATTTCTTTATTCTTTGTTTTTAAAAAATCTTTAATTTTATCAAAAAGGACATTATTTCTGTTTACTTTTTCATTCGGCTTTGAAAAAAACAGTGATATTGGATATGAATTTATTGGTGGTATTACCTTTTCCAATTTAAGAGTTGCATAATTTGGAAAATATATTTCATTGTAAAATAAATGTGTAAGGAATATTTGTAAGGAACTTCGTAAATTTTCTGTGAGTTTTTATGTCTCTTAAATTATACAACAAATCTTTTAATTGTGTTTTTTCATTATCATTTAAGTATCGTAGCTTTCATAAATTGAATGTATCACGAATATATCACGTAAATATATCGCGATACATGGTTATTTCATCGTTAAGTCTGCGTTTTCAATAGATAAATTTGATTTGATACTTAGTTTTTCAATTTCTAGAACAGAGAAGAACATTCATCTAAAAAGTGAATTTGAATGGAATATCTCGTGCATAACGAGTATGTTTTAAATTATTTCAAGTGCATCTAAACTGGTGCGCTTCTAGCTCTCAGCTTTGAATAGTGGAATATTATATTATATATATATATCATATTCCCCTGATTATTTTAGTAACTTGGACAGCAGCAAAATTAAATATTCTAATTAAAGTAAAATTAAATAAATTAATGAGTATTTTTAACAATTTTAATTCGTAAAATAAAAAAAATAGATAATTTTTGGGTTCTGTGTGTGTGTTTTCTGTATGTATATTAATATGAAATCAATAGTTTTGGAAAAGAGAATCCTGATATATGAATGTTTGAATGATATATGAATGTTTGAATGATATATGAATGAAAAAAAAAGAAAAACACTTCTGAACTCTACATACTTTAATATAACGAAATTGTACGAACTGTTGTAAATTCCTTTATACAAATTGTCTTTTTTTTTTTTAGGTATAACGAAAAGTACAGGTATATATTACTGTTTAAATAATTAATTGTCATTGTTAAAAACTACTATATTGTTAAAAATTCCTGTATTTTGTTTATTAGAATTAGAATGAATTCTAGCTTTCTTTTTAATTTATTTTTATCTAACTTTTGTTTGTAACGCTGATTAATCAGTACACCAAGTATATACATAATCTTTAAAGCATCCCCGACATAAAAATAAGTTCATATTTCGAAAGTCAAAGTTAATTACATTTGTATTTTGAAGAAGAACAACAAAAAAGTTCTAAGCCCTAATCTTTTTTATTTTTTTTTAATTTATTTATTTATCCTTTTGTATGTCCTGAAAAGTATTTTAAGTTTTATACAGTGAAGTTCATTTTTTCTTTCATTGGAATTGGAAATTTTATTTCATTATTTCTCCTGAATAATTAAAAGGTATTGGGAGAAAAAGAAAAAGAAATCCAAAATTTACTGGGTAAATTCTTTGTAACAGTATTTGCACATAAAGAAATTATATTATTTATCTCACTCAATATTTTGTTAAAGCGGAGAATGCATTGTAGCTACTTATTTAGTAAACTCAAAGATGTTTTTAGTTTTGGATTCAATTTTTTTTAAAGAACAGCAACAACAACAAAATAAATAAATAAATAAATGATTAGGTATAAATATACCACATAAATGATTTAGTATGAAGTACATATTTTAGATCTCTTATAATTTCATAAAATCTCTTTCTCAAGTAATATGACAGAATCGTGGAATTCAAAATGAAAAAAAAAGAGAAGAGTTAAGAAACAGACATTGAAGGTGTGATAAAGATGTTACAAAATAGGTTGTAACATCGATTATATATTAGGTCGAGTGTCCGATGAATTCGACATATCTTGCGAGTCATATTGGTTAATCATCTGCGTGTTTAACAATGAAGTTTGTCACAAAAAAGTATAATTGGTAAAGCTTTATTGCAATAAAAAACCGTGAAGAGTGGAAAGGACCTCGGTTGTTGAACCTCGTGAAGCGTTTTGAACAAAGAAGCGTGTTATAAGATAGTATAATTCTTCCGAATTTGCAATCTATTATATTACGTCTTCAGTGTTTTTTCTTGTCTCTTCTCTGTTTTCTTCATTTTGTTTAACATTGTTTCCTTCATTTCGTACAAAATCAAATGTGTAGCTACTTTATAATTCTTTCGAATTTACAATCTATTTTGTAACAACTTTATCACATCTTCAATGTTTTTCTTCAATCTTCTCTTTTTTCGTCATATTGAAATTTACGATTCTGTCAAATTACTAGTGATAGAGATCTTATGAAACTCTGAGAGATTTGAAAAATGTACTTCTTACTAAATCATGCATGGAGTTACTTAATAATTCCTCCGAAGATCTATTTTTGCTATAACTTTATCACATTCTCAAATTTTTCTCTCGTTTCTTCTGTTTTTTTACATCCCACGATTCTGCTATATTGCCTGTGAAAGAGACATTAATAAACTGGAATTTATATTTCATATACGAGAGCATATGTGTAATTACTTTATAATTCTTCCGGATTTACATTCTATTTTTGCTACAACTTTATCACATTCTCAAAATTTTCTCTTGTTACTTCTGTGTTTTCTTCATTTTAAATTCCACGATTCTGCCATATTACTTGTAAAAGAGACATACCTGAACTGAAAGTTATACTTAATGAAATATGCATAGTTTGTCGTTTGAATACACCATTTGTATCCAACTTGCGTTTTCTTTTTCATTTTCCCTGTCTCCTCCCCCCCCCAGACGAAGCTATTTTCAAACTCATGTCATAAAATACGTCATTATATATTCCGAGCTGAAGAAAATTAAGGGAAGAGATGGAATTTCCACTTCCGAGGAAAAGGGTCGTCTAAAGTGAATTCATGTCTACAGAACGGATTTAGGGAGGCTTGAGGGGTTGCTTGCCGGAAATGAGATTTAGATGGAGGGTGGAATCGCACAAGTAGAAGCTTGTTAGCAAAACGGGGGAAGAACAAATTGCGAAGTAAGAGTCAAAACTCTGCTTGAATATGATTTATTATGTAAATTTTAGTAAACGGATATTCTTAAAATTGCTATGTTTGAATACGGAAAAAATGAGCTATTATTTTATGATGGTAATACTTAGAGATAGGTGCATCGTTTATTTTAAAATTTTTAGCGATTTTTATTTTTTATTGGAATATATCTGAAATACAAAAAGGTGACGAATTCAGTAAGTAACATCCATATTCAATTTAATTTTCTTTTGAGTCATATTACCCGAAGAAAACACAGGAAAGAATAGACAGTTTCGAATGTTTTTATGAATGTACATTATCATTATGGTTTTTAGTTACAACATAATTTATTTTAGCTTGGTTATTGAGTGTTCCGTTTGCTTAGAGAACTGGTGAGATATTTGTGTAAATCATGTTTATTTCATTAATAAGTACTTTTATAAGCTAAATATGATTATTCTTCGAAGATCATTCAGTTTTTAGACCTCCAATTAAAAAGATGAAAACAGCAAATTGTATAAAGTATCTTTATCTAGTTTTTATAAAATACTACCCTCTACGTTTGTCAATTTGAGAATAGACCAAATTGAGGTGTAAGAGTCAAAACTCTGCTTGAATAGGATTTATTACATAAATTTTACTAAACGGATATTCTTTATGTTGGTATGTTTGAATACAGAAAAACTGGGCTACTGTTTCACGACGGTAATACTTAGAGCTAGGTGCATTATATAATTTAATTTTTTTGGACTACATATATGTGAAATACAAAATGTGAAGAATTCAGTATGTAACCTCTATATTCGATTTAATTTACTTTTGTGTCACATTAACCACACGGGGAAGAACGTTTTTAGATATTGTCATATCATTCTAACATTTAGTTACAACATAATTCATTTAAGTAAATTGAAGTTATGATATTAAGTGTTCCATTTGTTTAGCGAAATGGTGAAATGCCTGTGCATTCAATGGTGATTTCATTAATAAGTACATCGAAATACATTTTTATAAGTGAAATATTATTATTCTTTGAATTGCATTCAGTTTTTACAGTTCTAAGTGAAAAATGAAAATAGCAATTTATATAAAAGTATTCTTATCTAGTTTTTATAAAACACTAACCTCGACATTGGTCAGTTCGATAACAGAGCAAATTGAGATGTAACTGTCAAAATTTGTGACGTACCCAGCAAGGCCGTCACGTTGAAATGCAGACATAGTCAGCTTTATATTTAAAAACACGGTTTATTTAAAACAAATTGGGAAGGGATGCGATGCAGCTTCTTTTAAATTTTGCCTACACTACGCTGCACTTAACACTAATTTAATCCTTAGAAAAATATCCGATAATGCAATGTATACAATATATGCCAGACTATTAATATGAAACTCACTGACTTATGAAAATTGAATGCTCAAATGAAGATCACAAAAACTTCGAAGACAAGAAATACTATAGACGTAAAATAAATATTACTTCACAAATTCTCTAATTATATAAATGTCACTAACAACCCGTGGTTGCTGAAGCGGTTTGCTATCAACTTTATTCAAAAATAACTAAATTGAATTTCTTACCAAGCTGGCAACTCGCTATCGACTGGAGTAATATTTTCAATTCATCGGCGCACATGGCAAGCCTCAATCAAAAGGCTCAAAAGGCTCAAATCAAAATGGCTCCTCAATCAAAAGACTGCTCTTGTTGTTCTTGTAGATCTCGACCCACTGATAGAAACTTTTAATCCTGCTTTTATACTCAGCAGATTGACCAGTGTAGCCTAATTTTCATAAAACCTCAGCGAAAATCACTAACTTTATCACTAAACGCAGATTCCGACGGACGTAAACATACGGTTCTGCGTCAAATCGTCGCGCACAATTCCTCGCGGAACAATTCATCGCGCACAATTCGTCGCAACGTCAATTTGTGCTAAATATTCGTGCAATTCATTTTGATATCTTTCATTAATAAGTATATCGACTTATATTTTTAAACATTATTATCCTTCAAATGTCATTCAGTTTATAGAACTCCAGTTAGAAAGTGAACATAGCGAATTGTAAAAAATGTTTTAATCTAGATTTATAAAATATTATCCCAAAGTGCATTTAAAACTTAAGTTTAATTCATTACCATAATGATTATTATATATTTATATTGCATAGAGCGTTTCAAAAGAATATAGTTTGTGAAATATTAATATAATCTGTCTGATTTATATGCAATATTCTTTTATCTAAAATAATTTATACTTTGGCTACTTATCAGTGTCAAATTTGAGACAAATAGTTTATAAAAATTTAGATATATATTTTTTAAATATGTAGTTTGGAACAATTACTAAAAAATTGCAGGAATACGTACTATTAGATTCATTTATACTTTTCAAAAAACTGTTTTAACAAAACTAACTAAGCTTTCATGAGTCTGGGAATATTCTAGATTCTTTTGTCATATTTCTTATTGTGTTATTAATTTTACATTAGTACATACGTAGCAAATTATTTGCTATACATTTGAATTATTTTGTCTTTATTACCATAACTTTATATTCAAAATGTGGCGAGAGCTATAGCCAAAAGCTTTGAATACTTTATAACTGGTATGTAACTTTTCTATACATTTAGCTATTGAAATACTATACATTTTAAATCGCAAATACAAAGTTTTCAGGAAACATAAAAGCGCTTTAGCCTTACCGACTCATTTTTTTTCTCTTTTCCAGCAAGAAATGGGTAATTCTTTTATTTGTGTTTTGAAAAACGCCGCCCACAACCACTGTTGCCGGCGGCAGCAGATAAAAATAGCTAGAATTACTGCCATCAGCTTCTTTTTTTGTAATTCTTAAATTATCTTTTTTTTTTCTGTGTAGCGTATGTTTTTGAGTTATTTTTTCGTTTTTCGGCGACCTTTCGTGAACCATATCTTGACAAAAAATTATGCAGTTGATTAAGATGGATCATTGCTTTTCATCTTTCAAGAGTCTATCGCTTTCATTTGTGATTCAAAAAACAGTCCAGTTGTCATGAAAATTTCACATATTTACAGTTGTGTCTCATGTAAAAAGAAAAATACATGAAAGCTGTCAACAGATAAAATTTTCTAATACCGCATATTGCCAATAAGAAATTATGAAAGTTCCGTATATTGATTTTCTGTTTTTATTTATTTATTTATTTATTTATTTATTTTTGGCAGCAACCCAATATTTTTTCGAACTTACATTAAATGAACGTATTTATAACACAACTGCTTTGAGACCATTTACAATTCTACGTAGCATACTGCGTACATATCAAAGTGCAATATTTTCTGGGCATCATTTCCTTGAGTGTAACTATAATGTGGCTTGAGACTCGTGATCGTAAGCTGTAAAAATTAAAAGAGGAATACAAGAGAGACATCTTGAAGAAAGAGTTGAAAATTAAATATATGCAACAGTCTTTTAACCCCTTCAGGGGCAAAGCACTTTTGTAGCTAAAATATTGAAATGATTGATTGACACCAACATTCACGAACGAATTTAATTTAAAATAAATAAAAGCTTTCCTTCATGTACCTTATAAATTCAAAATTTGATTGTAAAATTCTGGTGTCAATGTGGCATTAAAATTAAGTGGTACATATAATATACCGGCGCCCTTCAAGGGGTTAATTCCAGGTTCAAGCAGGGAACAAGTACATAAGCATTTCAATCCTCCGGCTCAATCCGGTACAGCTGCTGGGGGCAATGGTACCCGGGACTCCAAACGTACACTTATACGTACTTTTACATGTTGATCAGTCAAAAGGTCCGACAGAAATGAAATGTTTCTCTTATCATGACATAAACTCGAATGATTTCATCTTTTGCCAACGTGTTACAATGTGGCGATATTTTCTCCAAACAGAACATAAAACAATTAAAAAATTAAAGAGCAGAGCCATTTTTGGCATAAATCATCCAAACGAATTTTCACAGGGGAAGCCAATATGTGTGAGAACTTTAATCTATATAATAAAACCGTATGTCATGTGACTGTCCTCAACAGTTCCGGGATGCCGCTTCACTTTTTCATATGCCAGGCAGCCATTTTTATTCAAAATTATTTTTTCTAATAAAACTGCATAAAAGTTACATTTTTAGAAAGATCGTTCAAAATAAATTAATATTTGAGAGATGACTTACGTTCAATTATGTATACATTCTGCAATAACTTCAGTTTCAATTAGGTTCGCTGTTCAAATTCTCTATCCATGAAAGTAAACAACAACAAAAAAAAAAGATTCATTCGTTGTGAACGTTTAAAATATTAAACCATGAATTTTTGGACCGCTGCCTGGTGTAAAAAAAAATAATCAGCACCAGTGAGACAGTCAAAGTTTACCATAATTCTGTTCCATACAACTCAACTTCCTTCGGATCTTTTCTTGATGTAAGTTGAACTCCGTGGTTGAACTCATGTAATAATATTTAATGGATCAAATTTCGAAACAAATTGTCAGTTTTTATTTTTCGTGTGTATTAATTAGAAACGATATTTTAATTTTGAAATCAAATGTTTTGATTTATGATAATATTTCTTATTTATCTATTTTCTATTTTAAAGAAAAATGTGAACGTCATGTATTTTAAATTGGAACAGCTGTCACGGACGCACCAGGGTTGGCGGAATTTTTGTTTTGCGCCATTTTGGCGAGAAAATCCCATTTTCAGGTACCTATTAGAGATTACTAAAATAGCATATACTTTTATTTTATTATGAAATAGTTTATTTTATATTAAAAACACACACACAATGATTAATTTATTATAAAGTGGGTTAAGCGGTTTTTGTCAAGAAAGATGAAATACATAACAACAAAAAATATGCGAAATGCTACCACGATCGCAAAAGTTCTTGATTTGTCTATTAGATTTTTCCGGTTTGGCGAAGGATTAAGGAAAAAAATAAATTATGAATAAAAATAATTTGTTACAATGCTTAACATACATTTAAGGGCGACCAAACTGGTCGCCAGTGGCGGCTAGTCTTATAATAAATGGGTCTCGGGAGAAAGTTTTTGCATTCTTGAACGCGCGATTTATGAATTTGTTATGGTCTTGATATGTACGTTGGATATTTTTGGACAAGAATTTTTCAGTTGTGCTGAGGAATCATTGTAATTTAAAAGAATGTTCATCGAGAAAGCTGTTAGCAACAGATCTTAGTGACCAAATAATGAGATGGCATTTGGGCATCTTATGCTAGCTGTTGGAAAGAGTACATGTGGCGGTTTTCATTTACTTTATCAGCACAGTATGGAAACCTTTAATGTCTGATTATCAGAAAGGATATTAGAATAAACGGAATGGCATTTGTTACACTGAATTTAACTAAAAGGGGGGAAAGGAAAATGAAAAAAATATATATTTTTGTAGAACAGTGAGCCTTAAAATAATGGAAAACGGGAACAAATTTGGAAAAGGGAATTTAATAAGAGGGGAATAATTACTGAAATTATATAATATATGATGCGACATCATAGTAACACTTTCTCGACCAATTAATTTGTCCAATTTTCTAAAATATAACGTAAGCAATAAATGCATGAAATGTTATGTATTTTCTCAATTTCTTAAGGTATATTTTCTCTATGTCTGAGTGAAATGCCAGTGAGAATAGTTAAGTTAACGCAATATACTGCTATCATATGCAAATATCACGAAAAGTAAACAAAGAAACACGGTTTTATTTTGTTATAATATGCAGAAACTTACTCTTTAGATTCACGTCGAAGTATGCGATTGGAAGATGAAAGAGGGAAACAAGTGTTCAACAGCAGTGTGTCCTTACTTTAACATTTATAATTCTTCAATTTATTTGACATAATTTCACTCATATAAAAAAATTAAAATACTTGAATATAGTGTAAAATGGCTTTTAAGAAATCTGGTCAATTTTTATAGCGCCACATACTGAATACTGGATTTGCAAATATCTCGCACGGGAAAAGTACAAAGGGACAAAGTGTTATATGGAATGAAAGATGCAATTGTGTTCAATTTTAATTCATTTTAATTTCAGCTCCAGTACCACTGGTGGAGCATAATCGTCTGACACCTATTTGGTCTTGCGTTCTTATCTGTCATCTTCATTTTTATTCAACATAGTTAATACATTTGTGAATACACGGAACTATATTGTAGAACTATTTTTGAAACTTTTGTTATTTTTTAGGGAGGCGGGGGAATTATTTGAAAATAACACACTCTTTTTTAATAATTAACAATTAAGCTATTCTACAAATTATTAAATTAAAAATGTATAACATTTGGGCATTTAACAACGCTATTTACACCCATTTTGTATATATATATATATATATATATATATATATATATAATTTTTTTTTTCAATATTCTTTAGGTATGAGTAAAATTTGGCCAATTACCATTGAAGCACAAGCTATGGTAATATTATGTTTGCACATGTTAATTATTAGCTATGTGGTATTCTGTATACACAATATCATTAATTATCTCTTTGGAGATTTAAGTAGAATGATAATAGAACTTGATATGTTTTTTGAAATTCATAGATATTATAATTATATATATATATATATATATATATATATATATATATATATATATATGTATATATATGTATACAAAGCAACAGCGAACAAAAATAATCACAAAATAGATTTAATTAGGATTGTTTTAACTAAAACTTTGAACAAATTTGAACAGCAAACATTTTGATACTGTCACTGTGTAAATTGTTTTTAAATGAAGTTACTTGTGATGATAAATGAAGATTTGTAAATGGAGTTAAAAAATGTATTCAGATATAAACTGTTACAGCTTCCCACGGTTTGTTTTTACTTTCATAATTCCACAGAATTGAACAAAATTTCCCCAGTGGGGAAATACAAAACGTTATTCTTTTGGGAATGACAGAAAGCGATTTAAGATAAACACTCTAAAAACTGTCAGAGAAATAATTTTTCATTAACAGCAAGGCCTGCACACCAAATCTAATCCCTTTTGTCAACTCGATATCAGTTCTAGTGCAGCTATATGGAATAAAAATTATTCTGCTATGGAAAGAGTGAGTTCTCGAACAAGGCCTTTGTATTTTCAACACCCCTCCCACGACCTCTGTCAAGGGGCTTTGAGATAAACATGAGTCATGAGACCCCCCAGTTTTGAAACTCTATTCAGTAGGTTAAAGTTGAGAGGAAAAGCTGCTTGAAATTTTATTGAAATATCAAAGTACTACGTAGTATTGTAATATATTTAGCGTCCTTAACTTTTGTGAAGCAAAGTTTATTCAAAATACACGTCTCGTGAGAAGAGGAGAAGCAAATATTCAGTTAAATAAATGGAACGCCAGGTTACTCTGTATGGTGTAACAAGAAGAACTTTAAATCTATTACAATCTATTCAATGGTTGGAGTATCATAGTTGAAGTTTATTTCAACAGAGCGAAAAATGCCCGGACCAGGACTCGAAATTGGGTACTTTGACTTGCCGTGCCTATGCTCTTCCTACTGAGCTACCCGAACTATATTGTGGCTGGAATAATTTACTGTTATTACATCTTATCTTAAAATAAGTGTGAATTATGGCAGCCAGGATATCGTTCGGGTAGCTCAGTAGGAAGAGCATTGGCATGGCAAACCAAGACATCCAGACATTTGGCTCTGTGGGAAAAAAACCTCAACTATGATACTCCAACCATTGAATATAATTTACCTAGTTGAAAAAACTTTCCTCTCTTAATTATGACTTTTATAATATTTTAGGAGAAATGTCTCTTTACGAGTAATACAACAATTTGGAGAATATATTTCAAATATCAGTCACTAATAGAAACATCAGTATTAATTAAAAATTCTATTTCCCTTTTTTATATATATGTTCAAAATTGTTTAATTTATTCGGTTGCTTGTTTCATTGATTTTTCTTTGTGGTAAGATAAAATAAAATAAAAGATAAAAACAATAGCCCATTTTAAAAGATAACCATTTTTCAAATTCTTATATAAGATGCAGTTTCTACGAAAATGTGTAAAATGTTGTATCTTGAAAGAATAGTTTCTCAAATTATTTGTTAGAAAAGGATTTCCGTTATGTAGTACATACATAATAAATATTTATATAATACAGGAAGCCTTTAAAAATATAGAAAATTACTAAATATTCTATTCCGTTGTGTAATTTGTACAGAGATAAGATTTCGAAACTTGGCTAACTAATTTCATAATAACTGGCTTATCGATGTCAATCTATAGGAAATTTAATGTTTAAACTATAATAGGAACATAATAATTGTTTAGGTAATTTTTTTTTATAAAGCTAAAACTCTAAAGAATATGTTATATAACGTGTTTGAATGTTGACTGTTCATTCAGCAGCTTCATATGTTTATAATTATTACTCTGTATACTATAAAAAGTTTGATGTTAAACTCAAGCTTATTTTATAAATGATAAGGATACAATGAAATATTGTTTGTGTTTTATTATATATATTTTTTTTAATGATAATAATTTGAAGGCAAGCATTCCTATCAATATGTTCACTTTTATTCGTTTGTCTATGTGATATTACACTATGTGATAAATAAATATTTTTTGAGCAATAGTTAAGTAATTGTTTCTGCATTTTTAGCATCCTAGCTTCTTTTTTTACATAAAAAACAAACTGCAAGTTAACTTTAAATTTGGTATGAAGATAAAAAATCATAAAATAAAAATAAGTAGACTTTTTCTATTTAAATATAATAAGGATAAAATAAAGCAATTTTAGTGATGAATTTCGAAATTTAATTTTTAAAAAGATTTTTTGTTAATCTAGAATGAAAGTAAGGTAAAATAAAGAAAAGTTTGGCTTATTATTGAATTATTCAAAACACAAATCTTATCAAAAAGCAAAGATAAGTAGTTAAGACTACATAAGAGAAAAATACTATTATTTAAAATATAATTTTACAGTTTTCATACTGCTGCTTTAGCAAAAATTTTCTAGTTTATTTTGAGAGACACACAATAATTTATTAAACATTTAAAATTCCAGCCTCTTAACTTGAAAAAAAAAAGTTTTTTCAAAATGTATTAAGATTGTATTTTTAAAAAGAATAATTAAAAAAAAAATCAATTTACAAACATGGTAAATTTTGATGTTTTATCATAAGCTTTATAAAACCTATTTTTTGAATTTTCGACACATTTTGTCTCTACTTTTCAACTTTCAAATAACAACAACTTCGTATTATGAATCCTAAAATTATCAAATTTTTTAATTTGATTATGAATAAAATTAGTGGTTTGAATAATTCGAATATAAATAATAACTTTATTTAAAAAAATATACGAGATAAAGATTTTAGCATAAAATATCAGTTTCACAGACTATTGATCAACAGCGTTAGTCTCCAATTTTTCATGAGGTGACATGACCTCATTATTCTAAGATGTCATGCATATTGTTTTGCTGCAACTCGAGGGAAATTGAGGGAAATACACCGCGTAACATCTGCTATTTGATTAAAGAATGAATCATTAATCATTGCAGATTGGTTCTGGTTATCCCCTGTGATGAGGCAAAAAACACTGTTCAATTTTGTTTGTATTTCCCCATCTGCTTTTGCTTAGCTTACATCCACTGAAAGTTCTAATACTAAGTAATTACTCAATCAATTCCTCAATTAAATATAGGCTTCTAGATCAAAATCCTATAAGTTATCAAACTTTAAAAAAAAATGAATTGCATTGTTTTTTACTTATTTATCTTTTCTCATTATTTGAAAAATCTTGAAATAATATCCCTTTCTGTATATTACATTTCAATTCAATTTTTGTTGTGACAGACATTGAATTCATTTTTTCTTTTAATTAGCTTTTCTTTATCCTTTCATGAATCATCTTAGAAAACATCTAAGAAATATCGTTAAATGTTGTTTTAGACATAATCTTATATAAATCAAAGAAATGTATATTACATAACATAAATTACATGATAAATTACATGTTAATGTATGTATTCGCAGTTTAATCATGAAGTATACATTTTAGATTGGAATACAGCTGTAATATCTGACATCTATTGGGAAAATGAAAAGGAAAATGATTTATTTAAGGCTAATTCAGAATTTATTTTAATGTTTTACAATAAAATGTGATCGTTGTAGAGTATCATGCGTAAGAAAATACAATGGAAACCACTTATAACAAAGCTGGAAGAGTAGGTGAAAAGTATTCGTTATACGCGAACGTCTTTGTAACCAGTATTTTTACAACATGTTTCGAATTGTAGGGAATTTCAAAAAGCTTCATTTATCCGATACTTAAATTTAACTGAGCTCGTGTTATCCAGTTTCTAATGAATATCGTTCTTTACTTATTTTAATATATGAGGTACACACCTTAAATTAAGTATAATATACATTTCTATGATTTTTCATGTAATTTATGTTATGTAATATACAATTCTATGATTTATATAAAGATTAAGATAATATAAATATTTTAATTGTTGCATATTTGTGGCATAATATTTAGATATTTCCATAATTATGAAATGGAAATTGCTTAATGATTACGCTTTAATAATTAAAACATCTTCAAAATAACGACAGAAAAGGCTACATTGCAAATTAAAAAAAAAAATCATCGAATCTTTAAATATCTATACTTTTAATTACAGTAATCTCAACAAACATTCGAATACTTAAAAAATATTAAAAATGATATAACAAATGAACAAAAATAAATAAATAAATAATCTGCTAATAGTCTATGATTTTAAAACCTTTTCTCACCGCCGTGAGCTGATATATTCGTTCACTATGCTGTAGGTTTCACTGCAATAATAGCATTGTTTAAATTAATATATTTCTACAAACATAATGCAATTTTAAAATATTGAGTAATGATTATGACACTCAAGGCTTATACTCATGTACGTAATTAATTTTTTTTATATCAAATTTGAAAATTCATCTTTTTTTAGCAATTTAAAAACTTTACAGCGATAACAACATTACAAATTTGCCCTTTTGCTCGGCGGTCAGGGGGTATTAAACCTGCTCTCAATAGTTTTATTAGCAGCGGACGGCTCTATAATCCCGATATTTTTAAGCCATACAAACCGCAATAATTCATTAAAAATAAAAATATAGTGATAAGGATAATTTTCTTACAAACATTTAGTTTTTTTATTCTTTTTTTTTTTTTTTTTTTTTTTTTTTACAGTTTTCCATTTTTGAAGTTTTTTATGGGAAAGAGAAGCATTGATCAGTATTGGCCTTATTACTAGAGAAGGGATGCTTCAGAATGAACTTTTTAAGAGAACGCGACCCGAAATGTTCCCGTACAAAGCTAATCCTGAAAACTTTGCACAGTCATCTAGACCAGACCGTTCTGGTTTTGAATCCGCGAACATCTCCTAAGCTTCTATTTTGTGCCCAACAAGCTAACTACTGGGTTGAGTGGGCTTGCAATTTTTTGAATGAAAATTTTACTTAAACTACGGGAATATTTGTATAAATCAATTTATTGCGTATATTAAAATTCGGTCGTATGCTAGAATGCTGTATGTAGAACTGGGATGGAACCTTTGTGTATATGCTTTTGTAATTAAAACTTTTGTCACTGGGCTTCCGAGTCATTTTCCTGGCCTGGGGAGTTTTCTATTATGCCAGCAACTGGAACTAATGAAAACAAAGTCTCTTGTTAAAATAGTTCAGAATTGAAAACGTGGTTTCAAGAAGCAGAATTTTGGAAATATTTGAATTGAAACTTAAAGATGTGTAGACTTTTATGATATATTTTTTTAGCTTTACTGTATTATGGTTTACAATGTAGAATGGATTAAAATTTAAGTAACACACAGGAAAAGTGTTTCTTCATAAAGTGTCAAACATGCTAAATCTGACCATGAAGAAAAGAAGAAACTTTTTAATTGTTTTTATTAAAACGTCATTTATTTGGAGTTATTATCCTGGTATGTGTATTTTATACAAGAATAATGGGGTCAAATGCCACGGTAATAATATTTTAAAATGATATAAATATATATTTTATTTTGATAAAAAATATCTACCGAACAGTTTGAAATAAATTAGAGCAAATCTAAAAATGTTAACTTAAACATTTGAAAACATTTTGGATTTCAAAATTTTCTGAATTTGAAAATGTCATGTTTCACAAAGAATCATCCTAATTCTAATATTAGCTTATTCAATCTGCGTCATTACATGCTGAAACATACAGAAAACTACACCACTAAGTTTCTACTGTGTAACGCAGGTATCTTTCTCTGAACAATACTACTATAGTTTTCTTGAAAATGAACAACTACGTATGCTAAAGCCGCGGAAAAAATGCAACAAATGTTCTTTAATTAGTGTTAATCTCCTCTGAGAATCATCCAGCGATTTAACGAGGGCTCTAATGAGGCGGTCTCAACAAAATGTAACAAAAAGACCGGCGGAAGTGCTGCCACGATTGAATGGGATATTTAGTGGAACCCAATTTCTGGCGAAAAAAAGACAATAAAAAGAAAGGCGAAGACTTAATTGTAAATCAATGCCGATGGAGATGTTTCTAAGATCAGAATTTCGCTATTTTTCGGAAATTTAAGTTTGATGAACGAATTTTTTTTAATTGAACTTTTGCATTTATATTTCAGTTTGTTTGACGAACAAACTTTGCTGTTGTATTACTATCCTTGTACGGTAATTACACATATCTTTACATATTTGTATTTATATCTCTGTTTAGTTAAATTTATTGCATGCATATGCCTCTACAGAGTGTTTAAAAAAGGATAGGACAAATTTTGAGAGGTGGTAGAAGGGTATCTGCAACAAACAATTTTTGTATAAGAACCTAAAATCGTAATTCATTTACTTTCTCAAAAGTACAGAGCGCCTCGTTTCATTCCGAATCCAAATTTCTGTTCATAACTTTAAAAATACCGAAGATATTTCAACAAAATTTTCAACAGGCATTGCCCTCTAAAATTGCAGTTTGTGGAATGCGATGACGTCGTGAAAAATGCTGGAAGTGCAGAATACTTCAGTCAGTGACACCGTCATATATCAATAGTACGTCGCAATATCTCAATAGTATATCGTAGTAAGTAATGTTAATTACATTTTGAAAGATGGAAGTTCCTAGTTCAACGTTGTTTGAATGTGGATGATGGGCATTTCCACTACTTATCTTAATATCGTAACATTTTACATGAAGCAAGGGAAATTTGGTTAAAATAAGCTCACTGTTGTTATGGTAATAAACAAAAATCTGTATTCGGCTTGGAGTGAAAAGCCTGTATTTTAACTGAAGAAATGGATTTTGATTACGACCCTGATTTCCATGCTTGTTGTAATCTGCTGTATCACTTCTGAAAGTTTGTATCGTCTCTCTGGAAGCATCCTGTATACAACTATACCATTAGGCCAGATATTCATAACATAATTCTGAATATCACTTCCAAGTACCGTGTTGGTATTTAAAGGATTTTCTTAAAAGCTTAAAAAAACGTCATGTGAATTTTCCTTTACTCTATTTTAAGTGTATTAGAAAGGAATGAAAATATTATTATTTCACTTGAAAAAAGAATTAAAAATAAATGGTATTTATATTCATTTGGTAGAGATTTTCTTTCCGCAAATATTCATTTTTAAAAGCTTACAGGTATTAAAGCTCAGCGTTATCTAATTTTTATTAACTGTATTATTATTTTCAAATATAATTTAAATGTTAATAATTGGGTATAATTTAATATATGTAATAAAAAAAAACAAGAAGATGCGATTAAGATTTATTTCCTTATAATTCAACATGTATCTTAATCTCTAGCTTTTCTTTTATCATGTTAACATTTTACTTCTTTTGAGAAGTTTCTTTATTTTTTACTGTGCGATTACTATACAAATGTTTATCTGTATTCGTGATGTCTTAAAAATAATAATAAAACACAGCATACCAAATGGATAAAATTATACACAATTAAAAAAATATATATTAAAATGTTGTAGTTTAATGAGAGGCAACATAACTGTACTATTTGTACAGCATATTTTAATGTTATTTAATATTTAATGCAATTTAAAGTGTAAAACAAGGATGTTTATTTTGTGTGACACTATTCGTTTTTAAACCTATTATATGTATCATTCATTTCCTTGCAATAAATATTTTTGGCATGAAAAATTTTCGTTTAATCCGTTTATCAATAATAAACTCCCAAAAACAATATTTTAAAAAATTGTTTTCAATCGTAATAAGTTATCTGCGTTTCCTATTTACATGTCAGAGCAATATATTTTACAACATGAAAAAACTATTAAGTGAGAAATATATTATTCGGTCTTTAGCCTTCAAACATTTAACTAACAATTAAATTTACGCATTATTTTATGGAAAGTACATTTACATAAAAAAAAATCAGTTTGGCTATACATTGTATAAATTGTAATATCTGCTTTTCTTTTAATTTTGTGCAGATGCATGAAAACTGTTTCCTATTTGTTTCGCAGATATTAAAGAATATGATTCATCGTATCAGGTTCTTTCAAGAGAATACGTTGAAAAGTATTCTTTATTAGCTAAGTAACTGTCACCATTATTAATATATTACATAGAAAATATCTTGGGTCAAGAGAGTGCAGGGGAGGGCCTATGCCCTTCGCTCAATTTTGAAATTTAATAAACTAAATTTCCTTTTTCTCTGATTTCTTTCTCTTTAAAAAAAAAAAAATATTTTTCACAAATGACTAAAAATTACTAAACACTTAGAGAAAGAAGAACAACAAATTTTTCATCAAGGGGAATCTGCCTCCCTGAACCGTCCGTGGAAGTCAATTTTTTGTCCTGTTCTGCTTTTTACACTCATGTGTTTAAAATTTATCTAAAACGACGAGAGCGAGGGTTCAGAGAAACACAGCACCCCTGATCAAAAAAGAAAATACTGTTTCACTTCTTTCATTTCGGAAAAGTTGGTTTAAACTTATGTTTAAATATTTAACATTTTTTAATTTTTAATTTTCTGTATTGCTTTTTACTTTGTTACGTTTAAAGAATTGTCTTGCACGGTTGAGTTCCGACAAAAAAAATTCTTATTTTACCCTGTTTTTACATTTATACTCTTCATTTTTAAAAACGCGACCCGGGCTGCGGACCACAGGCACATGTGCTCCAAAATATTGTTCTTCCCTCGATTTCGGTCTCTCAGCTCCCATCTATTTCATCATTGTTAGTGTATCGCATTGAAGACATTACTTAATTTCACAACAATTTTTCATCCCTCTGAAGTCCATTAACCATTTGACAACTGTTAAATTGCATGTTCAAACTACAGAAAAAAAAAAATTAAAATAGGTCATAGGTATGTTCTAAGACGAAAAAAAAAGTGAAACATGAACCCAAAAGAAAAGGTCTTTAGATTACTTTGGAGTATCTCGTGACAATTTATTTTAAGGCCTCTGGGGTGACAGGGAACGGACCACAAGACGCAACGAAATGCGGTTGCTGTGTAGATCAGTTTGCCAGATATCTCAGAGAGATTCAAGTTGCGGTCTCTACGGAGATATTTTCTTCGAATGGGATGCCATCTTTTTTCATCTCTTTCTTAGACGGCAGTTATCATTAACGGAATTTTCTTACTTTGCGGTCTCAAGAGATCTATATCAACACATAATGATACTAATTACCGTAAAAATAAAAAAAGACATAAAACAGCTTTTTATGGCAATAACATTAAGCCATCCAATAGGAAAATAGCATAATTCTTTTACTCACTTTTAAATCTATCGCCTTTACCATGAGAAAATTTATAAATCACATGTAAGTAATTAATATTTGCTATAAGATAGGAAAAAAAAAAGTCATTCTATCATTTTTTATTTCAGAACATTTTTCTTTTAACAATATGCTTAAAAGTTTAACTTTGTAAACAAGTTTTTATTGTGTTTACTTTTTCCTTTTCGTGTTATATTTAAATAAATTATCTGTCAATTTCCATAATCATTTCTTCAATAAAATTATTTCATCACTTTTAGTAACATTTGAAAAAATACTAAATCATTTTTTTCTAAATCCCAGTCTTAGAATTCATTGTTATAAAAATTATATTTTTAAAGAATCGCTATTAAAAAATCTTCATATTGCAAAAGTATTTTATTTCGATAAGGCGATAAAATCAAGAAATTTGAGATATTTAAAAAAAAAAAAAAGTCATAAGAACCGCATCTCCAGTCTGAATAATTATTTTTATTTTTATCTGAAAATGATATTTTTTATGATGCAACAAACTTAGAATTAATATGTCTGAATTCTCTAATAAAGATAGTAAAATTTTGTATATAGTTAGTCTGAAGTACTTTCAATCTTTAAAATCCTTTTAATCTTTAAAATTATCATTTATATATATATATATTTTTTTTATCCTCTTTTGTGTAAAAAATATGCATTGCATAAGGACATTGGTGGTATCTTTAACATTTTAGAAAACGTCATCTGGAAATTTTTATAACAGTAATCGAATTCTGATGAAAATGTTTCTATGCGTTAAATTAAAAGAATTTTGTTAGTTGAGCAGTTTGTTGAAGAATTATTTCAAAAATTAAATAATTTTAAAATTTAAAAAGTGAAATTTCTAATACACAAAACATCAAGTTGTAGATTGTATATTTATTTATAAAAGTATTTTAGCAAAAGCACACATTTGAACAAAAAAAAAAAAATATTTCAATAATACAAAGGAAAAAAAGTTGAAAGAATAAAAAAAAGAAAGAAGGAAAAAAAACTCACTGTTTTGCCTTGTTCTTTTAAGCGTGAAAAATTGTGAATCTCTAATCCACTTGATATTCCAGACTGAAAAAAAAAAGGTTTATTTTACAGTATAAAACTGGCATCCCAGCTGCCAGCATTATACCGTAAAATTAACAGTAATGAACAGTAAAATAAGCAGTAATACGCTGCCGTGCATGCGCGGTAGCGTATTACTGCTTATTTTACTGTTTATTACTGTTAATTTTACGGTATAATACTGGCAGCTGGGGTGCCACTATTATACTGTAAAATCAACACTTTTTTTTTGCAGTGCAGGTGACACGAAACGGTAAAAAGGGAGTATAATTGGAATTATAATGTATTTTTATAGTCATGATATTACTCAATTGTTTTTTTTGTTTTTGTTTTTAATGAAACTACTTTAAAGTGTGTAATACTCATGAGGTAATTTTCTTTCATCCAATAATTTTTACGGTTTCAATTTCCTATGAAAAATTTATATGTATACATTCAAAAATACGGAAAAATTTATTGAAAATTAATGTGTATTACTTGTCTCTAGTCATGTTTTCAATGATGTAGATTTCGATTATATGAATATCATTTTATAAATCTGCTTGACTAAGCGTGTCAATTAAAAAAATCGGCTCGGCCTACAGGCACAGGTAGATTTTGAAGACGCAGACCATGGGGCACCTGTTTATTGGGAATTGTAGAAGAAAGACCTTTTTGCCATAATTCGGCAGTTAGGATCGCCCACTTCGAAATATATATGTGCCTGTAGGTGGAGCCAGCAGAGATTTCTTTTATTTAATATCTTGTGAATTGACGAAGCTATGATTTTTTTCCTTCTTAAACATCTACCCCCCCCCCCTTTTGAGGGAATTTTTTAATGAATTGAAAAATCTGTCACACATAAATTTTTGGCCTTTTTCCTAGAAGTAATAATAACGTTAAACGGATTCCATATGTATCATAATTAAAAAGTTATGGGTTTTTTTCTATTTTCACAAA
This sequence comes from Maratus michaelseni, assembly GCA_963931845.1. Classification (NCBI taxonomy): domain Eukaryota; kingdom Metazoa; phylum Arthropoda; class Arachnida; order Araneae; family Salticidae; genus Maratus; species Maratus michaelseni. The sequence goes on along the minus strand of OZ007589.1, from coordinate 312,979,379 downwards.
AAGCCCCCCATTCCCCCCCCCCTTCTGGTTCGATTTTACCCATTAACGAAGTTGACCGAGATTTTATGCCGCTTGATTTTATATATCAGTTTAGAAGAGATTTGTGTAGAATTATGGAAGTTATCGTGTCCATAAAAAAGTGATATAGATAGATAGATAAAGTTTTGAACTGGGGGTGGTTTTGGGTTCTAAGAGTCATGATTGGCGTAGATCTGGAAAAAAATTTTAGACATTCCAACTTGGGGGAGAATGTAATATGCAGTACAGATGAGACGGGCTCAGCCCTAGCCCGAACCCGAGCCCGTGCCCGACACGGGCTCGGGCTCGATTTTTATACCAGCCTTCGGGCCCGGACGGGCTCGGGTTCATTCTTTCTGAAACTGACAATTTTATTTATTCTCATATAGAAAAAATAAAAATAACTTTTCCCTTCAAAAATTACGTATTTCATTTCAAGTAATTTTAATGTTATTTTGATCAGAATGAATAGAAGGGGAAACAGAAGTCTTATTTGTCTTTTCTAGTATTCGAATGTTACTTTAAAATAACATTCACGATATTTGAAATGCGACTGACGACTGGGTGATATGACGCCAATACGAAGTGGCGCGAATAATATTTGTTACTAGATTTTCTTTCGAGACAGTAGAATATTTTTTAATTGGAACGTTTATTTTATTTTATTTTTTTAGAGATCTAATGCGAGATGAATATAATTTTGTTTTTAGTCAGTGAGCATTAGCTGAGGTTTGCAAATTTCTAGTATTCTATTGTGAGCGAGTCATATTCGCTCTTCCTATGAAAATAACGTTAGTGATTCTATTTTTAATCATGAACTCTGCTCATGTTAAAGCTGTGCTCTGCACATTTACGAAGTCACTTTCATTCGTAAGTAGATATAATTGTTATGTATTGTTATTCGATAGAAAGCAATTGAAGATTTCCAATTTTCCTATAAAAGCACAGGATCTTTCAGATAACGGTGTCAAATTTTTAATTTAAGCTGATTTTTAGGAAAACAAAATGTTGTTTTAATTAAAGAATCAATTATAAGTTACGATATACACCTTTTAAAAGAAATAGAAAACGTTGTTCGATTCTTCGGCATAGAAATAGTAATTTCTGCAAATTGCAGAAAACGCACTTCGTTAATATGGCCATCAAATTTGCTTGTTGGGAGAGAAAAACATTTACATCTTTTTAAGGAAGTATATTTATATTTGATATCAAACTTCTCTTTTGATAAGATTGAATGTATATTTCCATGTAATTAATTATAAGCACGTGATAAACATTTATTTTCACATACGAAGTTTTTTTAAAATGAGATATTACTTTTAAAGCAATTTTTAAATATTATGCATTTTTTTTCGGTATCGGGCTTGGGCTCTGATGACACAAAATGTTTCGGGCTCGGACTTAAAATCATTGGACTTGGGCGGGCCCGGGCTTCGAAAAGAGAGCCCGAACTCATCTCTAATAAGCAGTATTTCTTACGAAATCCACCTAAAAACGCTAGGGAAAGCATATTTTTTCCTCAAGTTTTTTAGTTCATAAGCAAAAGCGTTATGAAAACGCACATCACAAAACTGCAATTATTCCTTTTAGTGTATCATATTTGACGTCGTAAATAACCGGGAAAAAAATCGCCTTATCAAAACCGTTTCCAAATTTTCTTGCTTGCTTTTAGTAACCTACCAATATATGAAATTTGTCAAAAGGTAAATATATTTCGTTTCAGATATTCAAATTTAAAATCCATCACTGAAAATATTTTATTAGCTGCGTGTCTTCAACTACGAGCGTTTGCATTTCCAAAATTTTACTCTGGAATTTGAAGTTTTTGCATTTTTTTCTTTCTTACACGAGACGCATTTCTTTAATAATACCCTCTCATGACACGTTACTCAACGATTTTTCGGCAATTTTCTACCCCTCAGTCGGTTTAACTGACAGTTGATAAACTGCGACCCTAAGTTAGGCGGGGAAAAAACTACATAAAGAGAGAGCAGTGAGGGCGAAAATAAAATAATATTCTTTTGATTGATTATGCTTTTTAAATGCACTTTTAATAATGCACAAAATAATTTTATAACCAAATTTTGAATAAACACACGCAAACTTTTGTTAGAAAAGCAATTAATTTTTTTTTCTTTATTTAGGTAATACCAATTGTATAGCTTAAACAGAAAGTTATCACCAATCAATGTTCACAAAAAATGAAAAAAAAAAAAATGCTTCAAAATTTAAAAGCAGCTATTTCACTCAATTTTTAAAGAAAAACTGCATAAACTGTCTTACGCTTTAAGTATACTACTTGTGAATTCAATATTTCTTTATTACTGTTAATTTTACGGCCTAACACTGGCAGTTGGAGTGCCAGTATTATACTGTAAAATAAACTTCTTCTTTTTTTTTTTTTTTTTTTTTTCGCATTGTGTAAGTAATGTAACAAAAGGTTAATACTTGATCTCTATGGTCGGTAAATTAATAAATATCTCTAAAATTGAAATAAAAATTTTATATAAATATTTAATAATTTCGATAAGTTTTATACTAAAATAATAATAATTCAAGTTAAAATCGTGGCAGGTTTTTTAGGTTTGTTAGGAGTCAAGAAGACTCGTTTTGTAACTATTTCATAAAACTTTCCTTTGCACATAATTCTTTGCAGTCAAACTAAGAATAACATAATAAATCTAAGTTAAGATGTTTATTTCTTTACACAGAACAGTCGGAGATGGAATAAAATTTAGAATTAAACGAACGGAACTAAGTTATTTATATACCATAGATCATACTATTTATTTTATAAAATAGCAGATGAGCATACAACTCATTCTTAAGTTTCCAGTATCTTATTATATTTTTTATACAAGTTTATATTTTTTCTTTTGTCGTACTTATATCCCTGCATTAAAAGCAACTTTTTAAGAAACATAAATTTTGTACATGCCATTTTATGAGACAATAATGATTTGTTTTCTGTTTCAGACTGTTGAATTTTCATTTTAAAAAGTTTTATGAAATTCAGTGCTGCTGTATTGTCACTAAGCATTCACTAATTTTTATAAACAACATTTTTATTATTATTTGCTAATTTTGTAATCCATTAATATGCATAAATGAAACTAAAAGATCTCCAACTATCTTACATTTTAAAATCTTTGGTTTGCATTACGTAATGTATGTATATTCGTAAACAGTACGTTTTCTGCCTATTTTATACGCAGATTTTTATTTTATTTTTCCAAATTTGTATTTTAATTCTAAAATAGCCCATAGTAATTCAAATATATTTTATTTTATTATGGTTAGTTCTCTTTCTTTTATTGCCAACTTCTTAAATAATTTCTTAATTAACACATTATCGACGGTATGTTATTGTGAAATCTGGATTTTAAAATAATAGAAGCTCCTCCTTCTTCTAAAAGTCTTTCGTAAATTGGTTTCCTAGATTGGTTTCTCAAGTTTATGCCTCATTAAATATCTTTTAGTGTACGGATTTAATATAAAATATATCTTACAATAAATAAATAATAATAATAATAAAAACATGGTATAAATGCAGTTAGAAACCACGCCCTTAATCACTGTTTTTTTTTTTTTTTTTATGAAAATGAGATTTTTAGTCTCCCGTCGGTAATGTGTTAAATATATGGAGAGAAAAAAAATGAAACAGTAAATAAATATTATTTTTATTGATATATTTTTTTTAATTTATGTTTAATTTATTATTGATTTTGAGGCAAATTAAAGTACTATTTTTTAAATTAATATTAAACATTTGTGAGTAATAAAATATCCCAATAGCAGACACTTTTATTTTTTATATATTTTTTTAAATAGTCCAGGAAATATTTTCTAATATTAGGTTTTTACAATTTTTCTAGTATTTTCGAATGGAAAAACACTATTTCAAATTTATATCCTGTTTCATGGGAATTAAGTCTAATTCAATCAAATTTTAAAGCAATGGTTCAATGTGAATTATTTGTAGTTTATGAAAGTATAAAGTTTTTTTGTCGTGGGTACTTTGTGTAGCAAAAGTCCAAATGTGTAATTGATACAATGTATCAAACATTTTATAAACAAACTTTTTCGATTTTTCAACTACAAGGCGAACTTGTCTTTAGCTAGCTTCATGGATGTCGCCAGAATAAAATCCAGTTAGGGGCAAGATTTTGTCCGCCCGTTATCCACAAACTTGGCCGAGTTTCAGAAAATGGAGAACATAAACATGAAATAAGGTGAACTAAGAATTTTTATTCAACTCCCCTCCGCCATTCAAGGCAATATTTTAAAGATATTAGCATACAAAGCGATACAAAAATTTAACAAATGAAAATGTTAAATATTTAAAAATAACTTTTGCGTTTCAAAGGGGCGAATTAAAATAGTACTAGATAGTCCCCGTCAAGATTTGATGGTGAACAACTTGAAAGTTTCATTAGAAAAATGTTTGAATTTTCATTTAACATTTATTTTTACTTATTACAGTCTCATTTTTTTTAATAACAATATTTAGTATTTTCTAAATTTTTAAACCTACGCGACATTTAAAATTTTTCAGTACTTTTATTTTTAGCAATCTCTCTCTAAAACGCCGAAATTGAAATTTTCTATTAGCAGCTAACGATTTATAATATATATTTTTTAGTTACTTGAATTTAATTTAACATTTTCATACATTATTTAATTATTAAACCATGGATGTGTAGAAATTTCTTTTTATAGTTTTTAGAGGAATGTTTTCCTTCTTTCTATTTTCTCGTCTTTTTTTTCTCTCTTATGGAAAATAATCACATATTTTTCTTAGTATACATATAAATATATTTTTGATAATAGTCATACAAAATATGGCAAAAATTGTGGATCACATCAGTTTATTTAGTCAGTAATAATTACATGCAGTTTTTTAAAATTCAAATATTATTAATACAAATATTTTTATTAGTATTATATTTTTAATACATTTTTTAATTTGTAAAAATATTGTTGGATGAAGCATTCTAATTAAAAAAAAATAAATAAATAAAAAATTTTAAAAAAATGCAAATTTTATACGTAACTTCTTTTTCTCAAAATATGACACAGTAATTAAAATGAATTACAGCCAAAAGTAATGCAGAAATCATTCTGTCGGAAGCGGGATTCAAATCCACTTTCTTTGCAGAGAGAGCCGGGGCTTAAACTAACGCCTTAAACCCTCAGATACGCTGACCACGTTCAAATGTACCTTAAAATTGAACAGCTTTTAGATTTAATCTCACGCATTCGCACAAACATCGAATTTGCACTGAAAATTTTAGCTTGTTGTTTTAATATATAGTATTCAATTTTCGCCCAGGCGGCTTTATCCTAGAAACTTAAGATAAATTTTAAATTCATGAGTATATATGAAAAGAAAACTTATCTAAAACTGTACACACCTTGTTCTCCGAACCAATAATTTATGATAAAAATAATAATGGAAAATTGTGTCTATTTAATCTTATTGTAATACGATATTTTCCGACTTTCTTCCAAAATTCTTCCATAGCCTATTGTCTAATGAATAGTACGCAAAAATAACTATATTCGTTTGATTTCAGTAAATGACATATTTGTTAAATTTCAGTAATTTTTTTTTATTTGGTCGTTTGGATACTTAGTTTTATTTATTATTTTTTTTTTAATTAAGAGTAATTTCCCCCCAAAATTAGAAAAAAAATCCCCCCGAAAAAGCTAAACTTGGTTATAGCGAGAACCTGTTATAACCATCAAATGCTCTGAACCTTTTAGTCTCATCATAACCCAGTACAACTGTACAAATAAAAATTTCTCATACTTTCAAAATATACAGTAAGTTCGATACTTTGGGTTACTTTTTTCATTTCAAAGTTACATTTCGTAAAATATAAATCTCCCTTAACCTATTTTGAATTTGTAATATGTGTAAGTATAAAACATATATTTTAAAGCTATGTTGTTTCTTCTCCAAAATAATCTAATTTATAAACAAATAATACGCGAAGAATTGTTTGAAAGATGAAAAATGACAAATTTGTCACGCAAGATGAAAAGAGGAATGTTTTTATTTTCTCCATGTGTATGTTTCCAATGTTATTCCTAAAACATCAAATACGAAAGAGCTATCTGAGTAACATTTTCATTTGAATTGAAATAATGTATTAATGTAAGTAATTCTTTAAAAAAAAAATGAGAATGACATAAAAATGATTGACTTTAAAGTTTTATTTTATATTATAAAAGCCTATTACTATTTATTATATTTTTCGATAGCTATTTTAAAATGTAATTCACTGTATTCGAAAGAATTTTGCTTCTTTCTTAAAAATAAAATACAATAAAATAAAATAAATAATAATAAAAACAAGTGTAAACTATTCATGAAATGCATTGAAATTCGAATAAAATCGTGGCTTGATGACGTCATAAACTTTAAATCGAGGCTAACGAAAAAGAAAGGCTACCGCGGTGCTTTACGCATATATTTTTTTTACAGACCGCGGAAGTCACGTGATGCTCGAATGCACCAATGGAGGTGTACGAAAAGAGCATCACGTCACTCTAGCGGTCTGTAAAAAAAAATAAATGGAATGCATCGCGGTAGCTTGTATTTTTCGTTAGCCTCGCTTTAAATGCTCTATTGCTGAATTGCGTAAGAGAAACATCCTTATAACTCTAAAAATGATCCTCCTATTAACTAACAGCTTACTGCGTCGGATTAAGTGTCTTTTACTAATTAAAATACATCTTTGTATTGAAATTTGAATGAAATACAGGGTCATGAAAAATGGAAGAATGTGGAAAATGTGATTACAAATATATCGGCAACTAATTATCCGATCGACTTAATTTTTAATGCAAAATTTATGTTTTTTTATTGTTTTTTATATTCATTCCTTAAAAGAAACAATTTCGAAAAATTTTATATGCCTTTTATCTGAACGAATGTTTCAAGAGTCCGAAAAAAATAGTTCCGGATAATCGAGGTTACTGAAATTCAATAAGCTTCTTCCCATTATTGCATACTAAGTACATACAAAATTTCAAGTCTCTATCTCAATTTTTTCGGGAGATAGAGCGTTTACAGACACACAGACAGACGGACGGCAATTTTTTTTTCTAAAAATATGTTTTAGGAATCTCCAGTGTCTGAAACGTGTAAATCCGTCAAAAATATTTTTTTCGATTTTCAAAACGATTACAAGACTTACCCTATACTATGTATGATGGGTAAGTAAAAACATGCAATTACTTTTAAGTTTTGGTAAAAATATGAATCCCAGTTGTTATTTCGGCGAAGAAACTTTGTTAGTGATTGTAAACTTGCTATAGCTGAGTAAAAAGAAAAATAAATCGATTTTATTGATGTTTTAAAATTGTAATACGTAAAAAATCTGGAAATAAATTTGTCGTACATAATAATTTCACAAAATAAATAACAATTCAGAAAGTGAGTAAATATGCTTGTGATTTTAGAACCACAAATTTATGGATTTTAATGTTAAATTACAAATTTTAGATCATTTTGATCATTTTTTTGCCGAAATGCACTATAACCAGTATAAATGTGCAATTCATTTATTAGTACGATAATTCAATTTAGTATCAGACAAAGCATTTACTGTTAGCGTAGAATTCAGAAGCATTAATATATAGAGTGAAGCATTAGAGGTTGATCAACCTTCAATAGTTGATCATTTAATATTATATGCTATTCAATAAAGTCTTGTACTTACGTTTTTATTTCCTGCTTTATAGTACTAGTTATATACTATGTGATATATATGATAATCTTCTATATCATAGTTAATTAAATAATAGCTGTGGGTGATCAACTACTAGCGAAACTTGATTTTTTACACTTAGAGCTGAATCACATGGTAATGAGGCAACGTAGGTGAATGTACATTTAAGTAAACAATAAATAAAAAAGAAGATTTATATCATACATCCACACATTCTAATCATTAACCGTTTGAGTGTTATGAAGTGCGATAGCGCCGCAATGTATCTGCGGATGAAACAAATTGTGTTTCAACCCAAAAATTTTATCTTATAAAATGTAACTCACTAGATCGCTGTAAATACTTCAACTGTTGAATACAAATTAAATGATTTCAATTATTGAATAAAATTTCTGGGTTGAAACAAAATTTGTTTAATCCGCAGATACATTGCGGCGCTATCGCGCTTCATAGCACTCAAACGGTTAAATTGTCCCAGAAAAAGAATCGTTGCAAAACAGATTTCAATGCGGGTAGTTTTTTTAAGCAGATTTCCAAAAGTACTTCGCAGAATAAGCTGTAATTTTAAAGTTAATTTTTGAAAATCAATTGAATTGCAACCTATAATATTTTTAACAGAAATCTATTTTCAGAAACCTCAAATATGCAAATCTAAAATTCAGATCTTTCTGATAAGTTTGTATAGGTTCTGAGTTATACTTTAAAATCTACCCGACGTGGAAATTTGTTTTGCAATGATTAAAAAAAAAAAAAAGAGTTTAATAATAGGAGTTCCAAACTTTAAACCTTCATAATTTCTAAACTATTTGATGGAATGATTCCTCGTTTGATATCTTAAGGTAAAATGTACCGAAAACACTAAATATACTGTTAAAATTGGGTGTTTGGATTGAAAATTTTAGAGTTGGATACAATTTCAGTCTTATATATATATTTTTTTAATTAAAATGCAAGACATAATTTCCAGTTGAATCGCTATTTTCGTTTCTTTTTCTGAGACAATTTGATGATTAAAATGTATGGTGTGTTGTTCTTTTTTTTTTTCGTCGACTTTACTATAATGTATACTATATACAGTTTTGTTCAGCATTAAAAAAAGAAAACATAATTTTATGGTGATCAGGTAGACAAAAGAAACGCTGGAAACGGAAAGAATTCTCAATTGATCCACTACTCTGGAGTTATTCAATTCATTTGTTTAGAACTTTATGTTTTGCTGTCATTTCTGATATTTTATATTCTCCTTCCGTTTTTTTTTGTAGCTATAAGATGCCAGGTACCTTTTAAAGTGTCAAAAAATCAATATTTTTAATAGCTTATATTAAAATTTGATTTTTTAGGATAATTTTAAAAGAAACCCCATGCGAAAATTTGCCTTTGAAAGGAAGTTATGTCCAAAACCAGTTTGAGCTCTTTTTACATGATTAATAGATCAAATTTTAACACTTTCCAACATAGTTCAAAAGTGTTTATGAATTCGGTTTGTCTGTCTTTCTGCCGTATGTCTGCCGTTTGTCCGTTCTTTAACTTGCGTAAATATGGTCAGATTGCCATGCAATTGATATATGTTATTGCTGTTTACTATGTCTTGTTCGGTATTAAAAATGAAGTATGTAGCATTTACAGTTTATTTACAGGGACACTCAAAAGAATTTCGTTACATTACGGTCTTGTGGAAAAATCGCTTACTGTGTATTTTAAGCTCTCGAGTACATTTTCGTTTATTGGTGGAATTTGCTGTATGGAAATTTGCAACTGTGCTGTACTTCCCTAACTGAAGTAAATTGTAGTATATATATAAATCTATGCATCCTATACAGTATTGCACAAAATAATTTGGATTATTTTTTTACTATTGACGGTAATTGTTGACGTTTGATTTTCAAATGTGTCATGCGTTTCCCAAACTGTTTACTTAAACATCATTTTTCATCTTATTACACGGGGAAGTTTCGTTACAGTATTTTGAATGTGTTGGAAAGTGTTTCATAATCTATCCTTGACGCATGATTTTTCGTTCTTCTTTTATCATTGAAGTCAATTTTCTCAAAACAGTTATTTTAATCATTCATTTTTAAGAAATGGCTAAATATAACTTCTTGAAATTTTGACTGAAGGTATATACTTTATAGATGCTAAAAACGGTCATCAAAGTTCAAAAAATAAAAAATTTGGAAAATATCACTATTTTTATTATAAAAAAAAATTTAAATTTGTGAGGGTTTTTTTTTTTTTTTTCGAGAACTATTCATTATATTTTTTCAAGTGTTGCTCATTTTAAACACATGTTGTATCTCTACTCAATAAAGAAAATTTGGCTCACTGTGACCATTTAATTATGAGAAAATTCTGCGCACAAGACATATAAGGCAAATTCATTTATTAAAAAAGCATTAAATTTCAAGCTAAATTAAAAAATATATCTATGCATCTAGACTTTTTTCATAACATTAACTGTTAGAATATATCATTAAAATAAGAAATTTAGAAAATATCACTATTTTTATTATTAAAAAAAATTCAAATTTGTGATTTATATTTTTTAATTTCGCAAGAACTAATCATTATATTTTTACCAGTTTTGGTCATTTTAAACACATATTATATCTGTACTCAATAAAAAAAATTTGGCTCACTATGACAATTTAATTATAAGAAAATTCTTCGCACAAGGCATATAAGGTAAATTCATTTATTAAAAAATCATTAAATTTCAAATTAAAAAAAATTACATGCATCTAGACTGTTTTTCAGAATATTAACTGTTAAAATATCTCTTTTAATGTTTGTTTAAAATTTCATACCAAAAGTTAATTAGATGTTACTGAAAGTTACTGAAATCCATATTAAAGTCACTTTTACATGTAATTTGTCAATTTAAAAGGCACTTGGTACCTTAATGTGTAGATTTTTTATGTTTTGAACATTTTCAGTTGAATTTAAATACTATATACTATATACTATATAGTATAATGATAAAAAATGCCTCTGAAGATGTTTAAAAAATATAACGTCTTTATTTCCTTGCGATGTAAAATATTTATGCAGTAAATCGTTTTTACTTCTTTTTTTTTTTTTTTTTTTTTTTTTTTTTAGAATATCATGCATCATTTTTCTGAACTATCGGATATCCGATTATGTTTTTATTTCGTTGTCAAAAGTTTTTTCCTTATCAATATAACTGAGTCGTCCATCGATAACATCGTTTTTTGTCTGATTTATTGATCCGTGATATCGGTTATCACATACCGTGTTCCGGCAAAATGTATCTGATAAAATTTCATTCGAAAACTTCCCCGAGTTGAGAAAGGTATATTCCTTCTAGCAATTTGTAAATAACATTTGTTGGAAAATATTATCGATTTAGAAACTAAAATTTTATGATAAATCTGTTTTCTGTATTTGTATTGCTTTGAGAAAATTGGTGTAAAATGTAAAGTCTGAAAACACATTCTTTTTTAAATATATCGCATAAAGAAGGAATATTCATACTTTTTGGTGGAAATAATTCTGATAGAAAAATGCAAACCGAGCTATAAGATTTCACCGCGTGTTCTGATTTCTGCTATAACTCTTGTGGTGAAAGCTTGATTTACTTCTAGTTTCAGGAATAATAATTTATACCTTTTCATCGTGGCAAGTTTTTTTTTATCAATTATATGTGGTGTTAAAGATTTTTCTTATATTTTTAGGTAGTATATTTTTTAATATTCTTTCGCATTCATTTCATTAAAGCAAAAGCTACAAACTGATGCGTTGTCGCCCATGGAAAATGGAATTGAAATTCTTGTTTGAAACTTAAAAAAAAAAAAAAAAAAAAAAAAAAAAAAAAATGCTGCTATTAGTATGCACTAGAGAGCTCTATTTTGCTTGTATGTTTTTTTAATATTTAGTAGGACAAAAATCTCGATAATTGTCGAATAAAATTTATAACACGTTGAAATTTTCGTAATTTTATTATTATTTTGAAGTATTATAAAGAAATTAAATTTCTAATTAACTGATTATTTTTTTAAAGAAATATAAATGTTTTTATTTGATTATCTCTTGTTACTCATCCTGTTTTAATTTACAATTAAATATGCGTATAAAAAGAACTTTATATGTACAGGGTGTCCGAAAGAAAACGCTAGTGAAATTTCGGAAAAAATATATAAAGAAATTCCAGAAATGTATTTATTTTTTCTAAGCTAAACAAGTTGTTCAATTTGACCTTCCTCTCCAACTTATAGACATGCATTTGCATTCTTAACCATGATAAAAGAACTCGTTTCAGCATGTCAGGTCAAAAATTGATAACACGTAGAAATTTTGGTGATTTTATTATTTTGAAGTATTAAAAAGAAATTAAATTTCTAATTAACTTTTTTTTTGCGAAAACATATAAATGTTTTTAATTGATTATCTCTTGTTACTCATCATACTTTTATTTACAATTAAATATTCGTTTAAAAAGAACTTTATGTACAGGGTGTCCGAAAGAAAACGCTAGTGAAATTTCGAAAAAAATATATAAAGAAATTCCAGAAATGTATTAATTTGTTCTAAGTTATACAAGATGTTCAATTTGACCTTCCTCCAACTTATAGACATGCATTTGCATTCTTAACCATGTTCAAGAAAATTCGTTTCAGCATGCCAAGTTATTCTATTATTCGATAGAAAATCTCTGCATTATTCGGTTAATTGTTGAGTAAAATAGAGCACAAAAAACACCATGTCGATGTGCCACACGCATGCGCGTTTCTCTACATTATGCTAAACTCCGATCACTACACTGAAAAAAAATGTTGACTTTACAATATAATATTGACAATCCAGCTTCCAATATTATACCTTAAAATTAACAGCGATAAACAGTAAAATAAGGAGTAATACGCTTCCGCGCATAACAATTTTGTGTGTGTGTGTGTGTGTGCAGGGTCTCAGCAAACTCTAATGTTGCACTTGGCAGTTTTAACCCTTAACTTGTGTGACAAAAATTGTTACTTAGTTACTGTGAGCGGTCTTTGAGACCACTTGATCCAAAGATGAATAAAAGACTCGATTAACTCATGGGATACTCTTTCTGAGCTAAACTTTCTATACAGGACTATTATAATTAAAATTCTCCTTTTCAGAAATCTCAAGCGATAGTATCAGGACTTCAAACGAAACAAAATTTCACTATTATCTATCGTTTAACTGAAAATTACAAGCTAAACTGTGAAAATTGGAAAAAGCAGCGGTCTGAAAGACCGCTTAGAGCAGTTAACGATTAAAAAGTCTCTTGCGTTTGCCTGGCTAAACGTATTGGTTATTTAAATTCCCACCAGCAGATTTTTTGGTACACCCTGTATTACGCATTATTTTTGAGACTCAAATATATTTAATATCGTTCGTAATGTACATTCGTGCCATTATCTATTGAGTTTTCGGCACAGATGTCATATACGCACCACATTGCGCGATTTTTTCCCCCCGACAATTTGGCGAAAACTTTGTTTTTGAATATTAATGTTATAATGTATAGTAACGTTATAACACTAATGTTATAACATTAACATTATAACGTTTTGAATATAACGTTATAGCATTTTGAATATAACGTTCTAGCGTTTTGAATATAACGTTATAACGTTTTGAATATAACGTTATTTCATTTTTATATCGAAATAAAAATCACGTGCTATTATTGCATGCTATTTGTAACTAATCTTCAAAGACAAAGTTTTTCGCCAAATTGGCGGGCGAAAAAAATCGCGCCAATGTGGTGCGTATATGACATCTGTGCCGATTTTTCTTTACATATCAATCTCTCACGGTATATCTAACTATTAGGATTTCCTCATTTATGTTGCTTAATATTATTAATTAAAAATCTCTATTCTTTATGAAAATGTCAATGACTTCTTTTTAAGGCTTCAAATAAGGAGCTAATTTGACATTCATATATATATATATATATATATATATATATATATATGTTATGCGTCAAATTATGCTGCTTAATAGGCATAAATTTTGATTTCTGCCAATGTTTAGCAATACATCATGTGATTTTTAGTTTATAATTTTCGAAATCGTTTCCTGAAATATTTCTTAATTTAAATTTTCATTAGATAAGGAAAGGAACCGAGAAATTTGTGCATTCAGAATCGTAGTCAGTCTTTAATTAGGTCTTAATTTAAATCTGCTCTTCCCTAAATCGTTAACGAGTCTCTACCAATAAATAGCTTTGATTTGAAAACTACAAAATTTTAATTAGAATAATACTTCACAGACTGCTTCTTTTTATGCTTATATTTCTATTTATTAGGTTATTATATTAGCTTCTTATTTTTCCCGATGCCAAAATATACTTCAAGAACTGATTATCTATTATTCAATTATATATATTAAAAAAAAATTAAGGAACACCGTAATAAATATTTAATATTTTAATACTCACAACATAAACTTCTATACTTTTTGATATTTTTAAATTATTTCTAATATCGATATGCTAATTTTTTTCTTTTCGTTTGGTGTCATTCTAATTTTTCCTGTTTTATTTTTATGTATACCTTTCTGCATTTTGCACCATTAAAACTACTCTGGTCACATTTTTTAGGTAATTTTAACGAATATTACCCAATTATACACTTTTGCATCTGTATCAATCTATTTGAAAGTATACAGCATCCTGACTACATTTTACTCCTTTTTCCCGATAATTGTGACCCCCACCCCTTGGAATCTTTTGACCTGGTGCAATACCAATGTACCAATGTACCAATTCGGCATTGGGAATTATATATATATATATATATATATATATATAATTCTCAATGCCGAATTGGTATTGCCATCAGGGTTTACTGTAGACTGAAGAAACTTATTTGGTAGACTTGAGATTTTTTATGCGTCCCCAGGTCAAAAGATTCCAAGGGGTGGGGGTCACAATTAATTTTTAAATGATGTACTAGTGCTGCCCTGTATATGATATATACAATTTATACACACCAAGTAATAGACAAAAAATGAGTTAAATTCAAAAACTCGTTCAGCAACTGAAAACGCACGTCCAGCAATCAATATTATCAGACAGCACCGAAACCTTTTGTGTATCCCTGTAAATGAACGATGAATGCTATACACAGAATATTCGATAGTAAGTCTCATGTAATGCACCTTAGTGATACATATCAATTTCAATATGTTTGAAATAGTGAATCATTATTAAAATAAACCGCAAACAAATTTCCTCCATAGACCGTAATGTAACGGAATTTTTTTTAGTGTCCCTGTAAAGGAATTACAAGTGCTATGCACATCATATTCTATAGTAAGCCTCCTGTAGTGCATCTCAGTGATATATATAAATTTCAATATGTTTGACATTGTGTAACATCAAAATAAACTACAAATGATTTTGCCCCATAGACCGCAATGTACCAGAATTCTTTTGAGTGTCCCCGTAGAAAAAACTATAAGTGCTACACACTTCCTTTTCAATACCGAACATGCCATAGTAAACCTCAATAACACATATCAATTCCATGACAATTCTAATATATTTACGTGAATTAGAGTACTGACAGACGGGTGTTAAAAATGGGTTCCGCTCAGTTTTGATAGAATAGATTATCTGCTCAGGTGGCAAGCTCAGGATATATATGAACTCTCAACCACATATCAACTTGACCACAAATCAACAAAACTATTTGCAGCCATATTCACAAAACCAAAACTAACAATATATACACGTTTTTGATATCAACAGTACCACAATACATTTAACAATATAATATAAAACTTCTCAATACAAATAATTAAACAAAGTTCAAATATATGTTATGCAATATTTTTGACTACACATAACAAATATTTCTATTGAATGTAGTTATATAAAATGATAGAGAGTAAAATCTTGCTTTTAATATTTTTGAACTCATGAAATTATATGCTGATTTTCTTTAAATGTTATCAGATGCTTCTATTAAAGAATGTTTCGCTTAATATAAAACAATTTAGAGATGGAAGTTTTCGTAAATAATTAATTAGAAGTATTTTTTACTAAAAAATAAGTAGTATCCTTGGAACAAAAAAAACGCAAAAGATAAATTAGTGTTTTTCTTTTTCTTTGTGCGTCCCGGAAAATATTTTAACGCCCTGTTCGGCTATTGAATTTCTTTTTCCTATCCTTTGTCGATAATCATGGCTTTTATCCTACCCATCGATTCCCGAAACACAATGTTTAGTGTCGCTTGCTTGTGACAGATAAAATTGATCTAGCACAACAGTAGCGGACAGGATGGTCTTAGAAAAAGCTTCTAAATTCAGCAATATTTTCAAAAATTTTGGTATGCTAACATGCGGTGACAGACACCCAAAAAAACAGTTTTTACATTTTTTGCAGATATAAGTGTTATTTAAAAGAAAAATAGCGTCTAAAATCTTCTTGACAATTCAAGTGTTACACAGAAAAAAATAAAACCGAATTTGGGTCGAAAGATTTTTAGGTATGTGCCCAAATTCGGTCATGCCTGTTTTGGTTACCACTGTGTATCCATTTTGGGCACTGTTAAATACCCATTTTCAAAAAAAAAAAAAATTGAAAATGGGTATTTAACAGTGTCCAAAATGAATACACAATGGTAACCAAAACAGGCATGACCCAATTTGGGCACATACCTAAGAATCTTTCGACCCAAATTGGGTTTTATTTTTTTCTGTGTACTGCCCGTATATCGCTGCTCTATTATAAAAGCCTCTAGTAACAAGAGATTAATCATTTCGTGTATTCCATAGTTCTCATAATCTCATATTCATAATATGCATAACTAAATATGAATAAACATAAGTGCAGGTTCTTGTGATGGATGCGATTTTTATCCTCTAGTTTAGCATATTTAATATATTTAACACATTTAATAACCGATTTAATATATATATATATATACAGCGTGTCCACGTATAACCTGACCTACCTTTATTTTCGCAACCGTTTGTCCTAGATGCATACTTCCAATTACAAAAATGGTTTAAATAAAGTATAGAATTATGTTTAAAGCGATTTTGGTCAAGAAAAACATTTATTAAAAAATTACGAAACTTAAATTTTTATACGGCCCCCCGGTCCTATAAGTGATATTTAGTAAAAATTTACTGTGACACTAACAAGTAAAACAAAAAAAGTCCCATTCATCTAACATTAAAACTCACCGAGTAATAGCTGTTTAAAGTTGGAGTATATTGTTTGCTGCCAAATAGGGGTCATTCACAAATGTAGTAGAAATAGAAATAATTTTCAGATATATCAAAAAAAAAAAATAGTTGAGAGCAAAATTAACATTGCAATCTAATAGGAAAGTGAAATCTATAATCATTCTGACATATTAATGCAAAATATACAATTTCTACTGAACATATAAGAGGATAAAAATAACTGAATTTTTGTTAAATAAAAGTATTTAAAACAACAGCCTCAATTGTTTACAAAATGATACAGATTATAAAATACTGTTAGATTGCACTGTCTTTCAAATTTTGGGTTGTGGCTTGTTTTTTAGCTTTTGAAAATTGATTCTTATGTATTTTTTAGCGCTGAATCCGAAAATGACCGTCATTTTAAACCATCACGTCAGGATTTTTCTCAAATCGCTAATTTCAAAGTTAAAATTGACCCTCCTCCCCTTCCAACCTCATCGGACCTCTGAGCTGTTTAGCTGTAAGAAACCTAGTATAAGTCGAAAAATTGAATAAATTATTGAATTAAATAAAATTAAACTGAATAAAAAAGTCTTACATCTATTTTATAGTAACAGATTTTTCGCTATTTAACATTGAAATTTACGATTTGCGAAAAATCCTGACATGATGGTTAACAGTGAAGGCAATTTTTGTATTCAGCGTGAAAAAATACATAAAACGTAATTATAAAAGTTAAAAAACACAACCATCGTAGGTTTATATTATCTAATCTAAAACTCTTTCTTAAACTTGTTGACGATAATCTATCCGAATTTTTTTTGTGTTATCCTCTAATATAAGTATGTATAAGATAGTAAGCGTCGAACATCATAATAATATTACATTGTCATCGGATTTAAGTTAGTATGTAAAATTTAACTTTGATCGGACATTTGAAAGTGAGTTAAACTTCGAGTACAAATTTTAAACTGGAAAGACGATCGTTGCAAGTTAAATAAAACCTCATGAAAATAACATAATTTTTGTTAAAAGAAATCATAGCCTCATATCCTTTCAAAATAAAACATATGTTAAAATACAATTATTTTAATTAATCTGAAACTTAACTAATAAAAATTAACTCAATCGTAATAGTTTCTTTCGGAACGATTTCTTTCAAAGCGCAGATACCTTGAAATAAGTTTAAGTACTTTATATACGACCCCTGAAAGCATGGCCGAAATCATCTCTTTTTAGATGCAAAAAAGTGGTATAAGTCATGCATTTCAAAGTTTCATAACTCGGTCAATTTTAATGTTAGATGAATGGGACTTTCTTTGTCGTACTTGTTAGTGTCACAGTAAATTTTTACTAAATATCACTTATAGGACCGGGGGACCGTATAAAAATTTAACTTTCGTATTTTTTTAATAAATGTTTTTCTTGACCCAAATCGCATTAAAAGTAATTCTTTACCTTATTTAAACCATTTTTGTAATTGGAAGTATGCATCTAGGACCAACGGTTGCGAAAATAAAGGTCGGTCAGGTTATACGTGGACACGCTGTATATTAAATATTATTTTTAATATTTGACGTATTTAAAATATTATGTTATTGCAGTGATTTACATGCAGTGTTGAATTCGGGGGGTGGCCCGGGGGGGGGGGACAATCCCCCCCGGAGCATTGAAATGTCACCCCGGAAGATTTGAGATTTTACACTTTTAATGGTTAAAAAGTGCAATCCCCCCCCCCCCCCGGAGCCACAGAAATTCCTCCCGGAGAAAATATATGAATTCAACACTGTTTACATGAGTCAGTGCTACAAACAGGAATAACATGAATGCTTTTTAGATTATTCACGAAGTTTTCATTTATATTAAACAAATTCAATTAATTTCTTTATATAAAGCTTTTATTTAATTCTGAAATGTTTTCTAAAATATTTTCCGTTTCGAAAATGAATTTGCGCTGTACATACTTCGTATTGACTCAAAATAATTAGATTTACAACGAGTGATTTGGCTGACATGCATATTTAAAGAAAGAATTCCCTACTTTCGAAAACGTTAATGTAGAACTACTTTTTTTCTTCTCTTTCAAAACTTTTTTTCTTTAGAATATTATTAAAGAAATTTTTTTTTAAGAGATTTAGAATAAAAACATTTTTAAAGTTTAAGCTTTTCTCTATTTCAAATATTTAAATTTTCTTATATGTCTTAAATTAATTGCAGTTGGTTGCTTCAATCAAACTCTTCTGAATGAAGTATTTTAAACGTACTTTTTTTTCTTTTTACATTTCTTTTAATTTTTTTATAATCCTTTTTATCGCAATCATTATCGATATAAAACTTTTTAGCTATAAAATTGTACTTTGACTTCTAAATAAGATTTTTTTTTCGAAGAGGAAACTAGTCGACTTTTTTCTTTCCGTATTTTAAACATTTTTAATAATATATTCATAAAAAGGCTGAAGTATGTTTTTGTATATTTGTTAAAACTTTATTATGACATACATTATAACATGCTTAACACTTTCGTTTTACGAACTTATATTAATTATTTTTTTCAAAGGTATATATATATATATATTTAAAATAAAAACACATGTAAAAAACAAAAGATGAGACATTATAAAAAGAAATGAAAAGGACACTGCAGGAATTAAACTTAAAACGAAAAAGCAAAAATTGGAAAACTATGAATATCTTATAGAATCTTCAGAGGAGTTTTGTAAGAATATCCATAGTAAATATATGTTATTTCATCATATATATATATATGAAATAAGGGCTGTTTAATAACCTCTGCTTGTTAACTAGGAGAAGACCCTTTAAATGCCTCGGAGGAGGACTTAAAGGAATCGACTGGGAGCAGAGACTTAATGTCCAATCCGCACCTTCCACCGGTGCAGCCTATTAGTAGCCTTGCCTAGTGCATAGGGAGCAAACACGGATGGGCTTCCTCCAACCTGCTTGGCCAGAGTGGAGTAATTTGGCCACCTCTCCCCCTTATTTTACCATGAATTCCCAAAACAAATCACGTCCCTCAATTCCCGGCAGTCTGCATGTGCCTGGTTACGACAGCGATCAGAAAGACATGAAGACAGAGGATGCTAAGAATCACCAGGCTCGGCCTTGCTGCCATAAGTTGATGAGCTTGGCTACGTATAATGGACGATCCCTATCTTCGGAAAATCGTTTACAGGAACTTGAAGAAGAATTAGAAAGAATCAACTGGGACATCCTAGGATTATGCGAAGTAAGAAGAAAAGGTGAAGAGAAGATTGATCTTGAAAGTGGACATGGATTGTACTACACAGCTACAGAAGATGGAAAAACAAGTGACGTAGGAATTCTGATTCATAAAAGGTGAAAGAATCACATCGTAGATATGATAGTGCATCAGATAGAGTTGCAAGGTTAGTTATACAAGTGTCAAGAAGTTACTAGCTGCAAATTACCCAAGGTTAAGCAACAACATTTAGCTATACTGATGAAGAAATTGAGGATTTCTATGAAGAAGTAACTTCAATACATCAAAAGGGAAAATGCTACATAAAATTAATAATGAGTGACTGGGATGCTAGAATTGGGGGGGGGGGGATGTGAGTTCTCAGTAGGAAATCATGGATATGGCATACAGGAAAGAGGAAACAGATTGATAGATTTATAGATTTCTTGAATTATCGAAGATGGATTTTCTTTGGTTTCGTGTTTGCCCCATGTTTGGTGGCTCACGAAAATGTTCCATCTTGTGCTGCGTTTGTAGCCTTGCCAAAATGTTATAGTGAGAAAGTGCCAGGCTGAGTATCATTCCCAAGTGGTTTAGTTGGTAGAACGTCCGTGCGCTATACGGATGACCCGGGTTCGAGTCCCGGCTTGAATACTTTTTCACTATGTTGGCTGTACTCCTATTAAGAAATTAAAATTTGAAATATCATTAAAATGATATGTATATATATTTTTTTTTTACTTTTCTACAATCACTAGATAGAAATGTACATTAAAAGAAAAAGGGGAGGGACGAAATAAAAGTGCACCTCAAGAAGTATCAATTTTAGCGAAGAGTGGAGAGCTCATACATAATATCTCGGTCTATAGGCGGGGCTACTGACAACGAATTATTACTACTATTATTATTACTATTACTATTTAGGTAATGAGCACATTGTAGCGAAATTTTTAACAGGCTAATTTTGCTTTCTGTACGATCTGATGAATTCACAGGAAGTGCTAGAAATGAACTGCATTGTTGTTTGGTCAGTCACACTGTATGTCCTGTTAGCGACATGCTGAATTATGAAAGATTCCAGTGCTCAATGTTGTTTTGATACGAATAGGGGAAATATCCAGAACATCACGGAATCATATTTCACAGAAAAATAAGCAAGTCTGGTGAATATGTTGTTACACTATCTTTATTAGTGTAAAATTCGGGAAATAAATTTGGATTAAGATTATAGTGATATACCCTCTGTTTTTGACTAAATAAGTGAATTGCTCCTTGGTTTCCTATTTAAAAACCGTTTGTCCTGACATTTATTATTACACCTAAATGTTTGTACCAATAATTTTGAAACATCCTATAAATTTATATATAAATTTGGTAGAAAATAATAAATATTTTTCAAATGGAACTTTTATCTGTTCATTTTTTTTCAGTGCGATCATTTTAATAAAATGATTTTTTAAAAGTTATTAAACAGTAAAAATAGGAGATATTTTACTAAATACTGTGTTTTAAGATGATCTACTTTTTTAAAACTTAAAAAATAACGTCAATACTAAATTCATTAATTCATTTCATTACCTGTCCTAATGAACATGTAATGCCATAAAACAGTAATCTGGTTGTTAAATTTAATGAATATTTCACAACCGCTTTTCTCTTTAAATATTCTATTATTTGAATGTCGTTAATATAAAACATTTCCAAGTGTCTGTACAGAAGGGGGGGAAGGGGGGGAGGTTGGATGTTTTACAGAATTTAAATGTTTCTCTCATTTTCATAATTATAAATTTTCTTCCATATCTTCTAATACTTCAGTTGGTTGCTTCAATAAAATTCTTCTGAATAAATATATTTTCTCATTTACCTTTATATTTCCTTTAAATTTTTATAATTATTTTTATTTCAATCTTTAACGAAATAAAACTCTTTTAACTGTTAAACTGTTCACTTAGGTCTTCAAAGGATCTTTTGATGGGAAAAACACATCTTTTTTTTTCTTTTACCTCCCTTAGAATTTTAAATATTTTTCATAATACTAAAAAAAAACTATTTTTTAGTATATTTGTCTTTTTTTTCTTTTTTTTTACGTGTAACAAAAATATGGTAAGAAATATTGAATATATTTTTTACGTAGCATTTCTTTGTTTTGTTTTTTATGTATAATTTATTATAGAAATGAGATTTTCCATAGTTTAAATGTAAATACACTTACGGTGAATGTTAGAAAATCAACTTTTTTTTTTTATTTCTAAAGTGAAAATATATACGCTATCGAATAAAAAGTACATTTTCTTTTGCAATGAACACAGTGGGAGAAAATTGCTACAGCCGATTTTTAAGTTCAATATTATATTAATGTCTAATCGTTTTTCTTTAATATACTATTATTATAAAATATTTTCAAGAATTTCCAGGAATAAAGAATAATATTTACCCTTTAAATATTTTTTTAATTAAAATATTTAAATTTTGTCGTGTTTGTTCAGTTAATTACAGTTTATTACTTCAATCAAGCTCTACTGAATGAAGTGCTTTAAATATATGTACTCTGAATTATTTTTTCTTTCGCCTCTTTTGTAATCTTTTTTTATTAAAACTTTCTTGCTATAAAAATGGTCAGAGAGTTTTTCAGAAAATATTTGATGGGAGAAGCAAGTTAGTTTTTCTTTTCGTTTTTAATATTTTTTATAATACTTCGATAAAAAGTAGAAATATTTTTAAACATATTTGGCAAAACTTTATTTTTTTATAGGTAAAAAATCTAAAACAAGAATGTTCAGCATTTTTTTTTTTTTACATTTTGTTTTATTATGAAAAAAAGTTTTTTTTTTTTTTTTTTTTTTTTTTAATGAAATATAAAGACAGGACAGTAACGAAGAATGTTTGACAGAACTTTTTATTTAAAAGATAACATGCACCCCACATTTAGTAATTAATAATACAATTATTTTTTTAATGTACCAATGATGCCGTAAAACAGCATAGTCGGTTTTTAAAGTTTAACATACATTTTTATATTTTTTTTTAAATTAAAAAAAAATTATTAAAATTTAACATTTTTAAGTATTAAGTGGAAAAATCATTTTTTAAATTCATTCCTTTTTTAATTTGAAATATTTATTTATTTATTTATTTATTTATTTATTTATTGTCTATTAATTACAATTCGCTGCTTCATTCAAACTATTTTTTTTCTGAAAGAAGTACTTTAAACGTATTACACTATTTCTATTTCTAAATTTCTTTTAATTTACTATAATATTTTTTTTATACCAGTCATTGTCGAAGTAAAACTCTTTTAGCTTTAAAATTGTCCAGTGATTTTTCAAGGAATATTTTGTTAGGGGAAACATATAGTTTCTTTTTCTTCTGCATTTAAAATATTTTTTGTAATACTTCAATATAAAAGAGGAAATATTTTTTGGAAGATTTCTCAAGACTTTCACAAGAACTTTTATGTATAAGTGATATGTTAGAAAAAATGTACGCATACTTTTTACGGAATATTTCTCGTGTGCAATATTTTTTTCGCGTAAAATTCAGTGTAGAAACACTATTTTTCTATGTTATTATATAGGCCAGATAGTTACAATGAATGTTTGAAAGAACTACTTTCCTTTAATTTAAGATATGATTTCTAAAGTCATTAATTAATACCGTAACCATTTCTAATGAACTCATAATACTATAAAACGGTATAGATAATTGTTAAATTTTAACATGCATTTATGTTTAACATCTTCCCCCCCCCCCCCCTCTTAAAAAAACTATTTTTTTAAGTTGGATATTTTTACAAATTTAAATGAAAAAACAGATTTTTTTTCCGTTCATTGTTTTCTTAATTTCAGAATTCCTTATGTGTCTTCTGCTAACTACAGCTGATTGTTTCAACAGAACTTTACTAAATGAAGAATTTAAAATTATTTCTGTTTTTATTTTCCTTCATTTTTTTTTTAATTTTATATAATCATTTTTCTTTCAATCATTATCGTTTTAAAAAATATTCCATTTAAGATCTCTAAAAAAATTTTGACATGAGAAAAAATTTAGTAAATTTCTTTCTATATTTTAACTATTTTTTTTAAGTAATACTTCGATAAAATGTGGTAATATATTTTTAGCATTTTAGGCAAAACTTAAATGAAAAGTTGGAATAAGATTAAATATAATTGTTGATTAAAATTTCACTCTTGATATTTTTTCATTTTGACTTATTAAGAGAAAAGCACTTTTTTTTATGTTATCAAAAAGTAAAGATTGTTATAAGGTTTTAAATAAATAAATATATTTTATATTTGTTAATATGAAACATTGCTTTTATATCAAGCCCAAGAATATGTACTATTTCAACAATATGATTCTTCTAAATAAAATATTTTACATAACGTCTATTTAATGAAAACTTGAGATAATTCTGGATATTAGGCATTATTGTTGCATGTTATGTTACACAACAAAAAAGACTTCTGCATTCATAATTATAATGTTGTAAGTGAATACATGGAAGAATTGTGCTTCGACCTTTCGATTCTTACATCTAGTGCATTATTTATATACATTATCTACGGGTTAAACATCATTTTGTGCATTTAAAAAAAATAACATAAGACATTTTATATGGAGGTACAACCAAGACTGAAAGAATAAATATATAAGTTTCTCGCTGAAAATATATTTGTAAATTTGCAAATCTTTAACAGAGGAAAGCATTTTATATTTCTAAAACAAATGTAAAATTTAGTATCACTTTACATCTCAGAGTTTCTCTTCCCCAGCTTTTTAAAAATTATGTTATGCTATTTTGAACGTGTAATTGTGTTTCTTAATAACATATTAAGTTTTAATAAGTGTAATATCAATTGTAATAAGAAACGACGTTTTTGAATTAAACAGATAACAGAATCAAACAGATCTAAACAAATGTTGGTTTGAAATATAAAAATTAAACATTTCATGCATTTTCATTAATGCAATGAAGATGTATTGAAGAATTTTTCTATTCAAAATAAATATCTACAGCTCTTTCTGATTAGTAGGTAATCTTCGCTTGAAACTTGCTTGATTTTGATTAGTAATCTTCGAAATGTCTGTCATTAACCCTAAAACTACCGATAATTTTTTTCAACCTTGATAAAAATATTTCACACAGGAATTTTTATATAAAAATATTTAACTTATTTATTTACTTTTGTTATCTGTAGTTTATATTTAACTTATTTTATGAGACAAATTCTGGTTACAACAGTCATTTTGAATGTACCTGCCGGGTCCATTGCACCCATCTGGTAGGTGGAAGATTAATTAAAACGAATATTACTATTCAGATATAGTGGTAGATATTTGAATAACAAGATCCCCCAACTTGGTAATACTGCAGTAATATTATATCAATATTTGTAGTTTAAATTAATGTCTTAATAATAATGTCAGTCTTGAAATTTTAGATGTAACCGATTCTGTAGTATTTTTACATTATTTGTTTGATTTACAATTTAACTATAAATCATGTTTAACTGCTTTGCCATTGTTTGAATATATTTTTTTTAAATGCCTAGACAAGTTTGTTATAAAATATTTTAGAATATAAAATAGTAATACGCAATGTTCAATTATATGATTTGGTGGACATAAATAAATTCAGGAATAATTAAAATCTCTGTTCATTTCTTAAAACTCATCTCTAAAAAACTTACATGTTTTATTATGCGCTATTTGTTATATAATTTTTTTAACTTAATTATTTTATTTTTCCTTCCAGGTAAGTCGAAAGTATAATGAATAAGTTTTGCCTGACTAAAAAAGATTCTTGCAAACCACTTTAATCAAAGTAAGGAAATTTATTTTTAATGCTTTTGAAAAAAGTTACATTTAATTTCAAGTGATATATATGTTACAGCAAATGTAATAAACAGGTGAATATGTATAATTACTGGTGATTATACATAATCACCACTAAACTATTTAAATGTGATAAATTGTTGAATATTTATCAAATTTACGGTTAGTTTATAAAATCCCCATCTCGTAAAGGGGAATGTAATAAATTCGGATTATTTTGTGGAGGAACTAGGTCTTAATTCCAAAATATGAATATTTTCAAATAGTACGTACGCTTCGCGTACATTAACCCTCCCTCCCCCCCCCCCCCAAAAAAAATAAATCACTGGACTCATGAAATTTGCTGTAAAGCAATCTCTAGAATGTATGAAATTTATTAGAGCAGTGGTCAGTAATTTATGTATGTAGGCTTTGCGTACATTAACTGAAAAATAACATAATTGGACGCATGAAACTCACTGTACAACAATCTCTAGAATGTATGAAATTCATTCATGCACCGGTCAGTAATTTATGTATGCACGCTTCTTGTGCATTAACCAAAAAATAACATCACTGGACGCATGAAACTCGCTGTACAGCAATCTTTAGAAAGCATGAAATTCATTCAAGCAGCGGTCAGTAATTTATGTATGTACGCTTCGCGTACATTAACCAAAAAAGCCATTACTGGATGCATGAAACTCGCTGTACAGCAATCTCTAGAATGCATTTTGGTTAAGTTATGGACTTTTATTACATTCCTCATTACGAGTTAGGGATTTTATAAACTAACCGGAAACGAACCTTATGAATAATCACCGGTAATTATTCATAATCACAGGATTAATCACATTTACCGTAGCATATATACGATATAAAAAAAGATATTTTTTAAATGAACTGAATAAAAAGTCATAAAATTTTTATTTATTTTTTAACATTTTAACATTGAACTTTCTGTTACTTAAGTATAATCAATGATTTTTATACAAATATCACCAATATTCTGATTTAAGGATAACATATTTAACATAAGCAAAATACAATGTTTATACAGTATTATTTTTCAGAAATGAAATTAAAAATTACCCATCATGTATACACTTACAGTTTTAACTGCTTCATTCGTCGTTACTTTTAAGTTTCGCACAAGTTTTACATGCGTAATTGTCACCATAAAAATATTTATAATAACCATACTGAATAAGCTATAATTTTTCTGAGAAATAAATCTAAGGATTAATTTAAGAACTCAGTATAATACTTTTTAATATCATTTTCCTGACGGATGAAATACTTTTTTGTTGTATTTTGTTCTCCTTTCTTTCTTTTCTTTTTCAAACAAAAAAAAATATGGGCACAAAACTATTTTATTAATATTACTATTTTTAGAAAATGGCGTGTTTAACCTTCCAAAAGGCGCGCTTTCGCAAATTTTACCACAAACGTGATTTTTTCGAAAACTTTCTCTCGCAAATGGCACTGAAATTGATTTTTTTTATTTTACTCCCTATTTGTATAATTGCTCTTTTAGTCTGTCTCTTATTAATATTATGAAATATTTCACCTTTGGTAACAGCGTGATGAATGTGCGCAAAAAATACTTTACGTGCTTGCTCGTGAAAAAAAATTAAATACGCCTGCTAGGTTAAGGCACAGACTCAAAATAAATAAATAAATAAATAAATAAATTTTATTTTAAGCTGTCTAATGATCATTTTACTAAATAATTATGCATGGAATTATTTCTGAAAATAAATATCCATTCATAGGTATGTTAAAGTTCTGTACAAGTTTATATTGTTAAAAGTTTGTTTAACAATAATGATCTTACATGTTTACTTCTTTCGCAAAACTGCGTACGCGTCAAATATAAATCTTTTCTTAAAATTCTTGAACGTTTCTTCCATCGCTGCGTCTTCACTTTCCTAAAATAAATAAAGTTATGTTTTCTTGTGGAAACAAAATGCGTTTCAGATCATTTCAGTTAGTAATATTCTCGTTCTCCCTCTGCTTTATTTAAAAATGCCAGATACTTTCATCTCGTTTTCAAAAACCTCCCAAGTGGAGGAAAACTAATGAAGCAAAATTACCGTAGTGAGTCTAAAATTACCCGGGTAGGCAGTCACCCAATGCAAGCAGAACGTTTTGCCGTCAGCGGCATGACGAATGTTTCAACAATTTTTGTAAAAGGGAAAGATTCGAAAACAACAAGTCTAAAAATAGCTTAGTTCTCGCCTTGCGGAATACATCAAAACTCCCGTTGAATCTAAAGAACTTGCAGAAAAGAACTACTTTAAATAATAACAATACTTTTCTCTATTTTTTTTCAGCGAGCGTGTGGTCGGTCCTCTGGATAGTTACGTCGCACTTTTTGAATGGATATTTGTTTGTAGCTTGGTTTGTAGTAGCTGTTATTGCTTGAACGCCTCCCCCGAGGAATTTGCCAGTTTTGCGCTGTTGATATTCTGATAGTCTGCCGCTTGTCGTTTTGGTTAAAATATCGCTCCATTTAATTTTATGTATTCTCGAAAATTTTCAATCTGACTGAAGATATGAGTAAATAAATCCCATGTAAATAACTGACCGTCTTTCAAATGTCAACTTGTGTGTGATCAGGGCTAATGTTCTTACACCTCGATTTCTCTTTAACAGTTATTCGATAACATCAATTAGTGGCAATTCTACTAATTAATAATAAAATTTTCTAGCTTTTTATCTTCAGCATTTTTTTTTCTTTTTTATTCTACTAAAAACATTTTTCAGCTTTATTATACCCACTCACTAAAATTCATTCTTTTTCAAATTGCAATTATAATTTCTGATTTGTATTTTTATTTCTATGCTAGCACTACGCTGATCGGATTCACCAAATGAACTATTAATCAAACGAAATATATCGCTGAATTTGATCTTATGTTTTAAAGCAATGTGGATCTTTACCTGGAATGTTCTTTAGCATTGCTGAAAATGAAACGAGCGCCATTCTGCTATTATATTTTCTAACATGTCAGACAAATTTTTGACTGTTAAGGAGCAATACTTTTAGTAGAATAATTGATAAAGAAGTATAGAACGAACGATATTCAATACACTAAAATCAGACCTGATAAATTAGCTAATTAACAATGCAAGTTTCATCAAAATTCGTCCAGTAGAACTTTTTAAAAAGGCTATTTTTACATAATCGAGTTTACCTAATTACAGTACTTTCCCCCATAATTCTATAGTTAAGAAACATGTAGAACAATATGCAATATACTAAAATCATCTCTGAAAAATTATCTAACAGAACAAATTTCATCAAAATCGATCCAGCAAAACTCTTTAAAATGGCTAATCTTTCATAGTCGGATTCACCTGATTTTAGAATTTTCCCCCGTAATTTTAAAACTAAGCAACTTAGGACAGTATGTTATGTACTAAAACCTTCCCTGAAAAATTACCTAACAGTACAAATCTCATCAAAATCCATTCAGCAGAACTCAAGTTATAAGCAGCCAGAATGAAGTTCCCATTTGCATTTTATATATAGTAGATTTATTTCCTTTATTTTTAGAATATGCTGAATCTGTCATTAATGTTTCTGACAAGGTTGAATTCAAATATTATTGTCCCGAAATAACTTAGAATTAAGGTATCACAGACAAAAATCTGATGTCAAATAGTTCGGAAGCAAAATACTCTTGTTCTTTTTCAACCGTATTTAGACCCAAACGGTAAAATGAAAATATAAAAAATCAGAATCTTTTAATGTGAACATTTTAGAAGATAAAACAATTCCTAATAACTTTCCAAATGTCATTCGTCTAAAATGTTTCGCAATCAAAATGCTAGAGACTAAAATTTCTTAAGGAAAATTGGCATAAAAATATCTTTAAGTGCTTACAGTTTTAGATTACTCTCGAGTTGTGACATAAAATTTCTGTAACAAGTTGAAAAAATTGCTGATTTTTCATCGAACGAAGTAGTTAAATATGAGACATCGTATTACCAGTTATTTCAAGAATTTTAGTGCATTTTATTTATTTTTGAATGCAATTTTGTTTTGTGTATTTGATGCACATTTATTTTAAAAGAAACTTGAAAAAACTAGGTATTTAGAATACTTTTAAATTCATCTGTGTAAGTATAACACATCGGCTGATTAGTTCCCGGTCTGGCACACAGATGGCGTTGCAATCACCGAACCTATGCTTATTTTAGTAAATACTAACCTTTAAAAGGTAGCAGAAAAAATGTCATGACGATTCGCCGTGTGGATAAAACGTTAGAGTGGTTTTAGTTGAACGACTTTGTTGATAAACAAAAAAATGGATAAGCAAGAATTTCAAGAATTGTTATTTGATTGGAAAAAACACCGTTAAAACAAAAGCTTGGCTTGATAAGCGTTATCCGGACACTGCACCAGGTAAATCAACCATTATTGACTGGTTTGCTGAATTTAAACGTGGTCGTACGGACACCAGTGATGCACCACCCAAAAGAGGTGGTTACTCCGGAAAACATCAAAAAAGTCCACAAAATCGTTTTGGGGAACCGTAAAGTGAAGTTGAAGGAGACAGCTCAGACTCGGAAGATATCCAAGGACCATGTAGGTTTTTTTTAGAATGAGCATTTGTCTATGAAAAAGCTGTTGTCAAAGTGGGTGCCGCGCGTGTTGACTTTAGACCAAAAACAACAACAAGTCGATGATTCTGAGTACTGTTTGGAGATTTTTCGTTATAAAATTATGTTATTTATTATTAAATTATTATTATTATTTAGTTATTAAATTATTATTATTAAATTATTATTATCATTATTAAATTATTATTATTAAATTATTATTATCATTATTAAATTATTATTATTTATTATTAAATTTATGTTATTTATTAAAGTTATAAAGTTATAAAGTTGTAAAATTATGTTAAAAAGTTTTGTTTTCTTTATTAGACCGGGAACTTATCAGCCCATGTGTTAGTATGTTAAATAGTAAGTTTTTAACTAACACAGGTCTACAAAATTTAACTTTTTGTCTGGGGTTTTTATGAATTTATGTAAATTGTAAGAAATCTGCTATGCTTATTTCGAAAATAATATCCATTTTTATGTATCACGTCAGGATTTTTTACAATTAAGAAACTAGGAATTTGGAATTTAAGAATATACAATTTACACAACATTCATTAAAAAATGTACAAAAAAAACCAGATAAATAAATAAATCATATATACATATATAAATGTGTGTGCATGTTTTACATAA
Organism: Maratus michaelseni; assembly: GCA_963931845.1. Classification (NCBI taxonomy): domain Eukaryota; kingdom Metazoa; phylum Arthropoda; class Arachnida; order Araneae; family Salticidae; genus Maratus; species Maratus michaelseni. The sequence goes on along the minus strand of OZ007589.1, from coordinate 312,948,164 downwards.
GAAATTATATTCTAGTATATACAGTAAAATTACTTCTCTTTATCATCAAAAGAACACCTGTGTCCTTTAGATTTTGAAGCTGGTTTAGTGTCTCTTTTAGCCCCCAGCAGTAATCTGCCAACATATTTATATTCCAGTGTCCTTGATAGCATTCTTCCATGCATTTTATGTCCTGGTGAAATCTCTCACCTTGTTCTTCACCCATTTCACAAAGATTTTCAGGAAAATATTCAAGATGGGGGTGCAGAAAATGCATTTTTAAACTCATGTTACAACCTAGTTTTTGGAAGTTTTGAAGCATTTTTTCAACGATCATTGCGTAGTTAGGATATTTGTAATTTCCTAAAAATTTCTGAGCAACGACTTTGAAACTAACCCATGCATCTTTCTCGACTGATTTAATTTTTTCCTCAAATTTTTCGTCCTTTATTAACTGTCTTATAGCTGGGCCGACGAACACATCTTCTTTGATTTTATCTTCCGATAAATGTGAAAAAACTTTATTTAAATATCGAAAACTATCTCCTATTTTATCTAAGGCTTTTACGAATTGTTTCATTAAACTTAATTTAATGTGCAGGGGAGGCAAGAGGACTTCTTTTGGATCAACTAAGTTCTGCCGAATCACATTTTTTGATCCTGGATTTATACAACCTCTTGATGCCATATTGCTTATAAGAAACTGACAAAACAAACGTAAGATATCAATACACGAACAAAATAAATGTATGTTCTCACTACAAATGTGCGGGAGAAAATTGCGCCTTCTCAGGCAAATATCAACACAAAGAGGCGCCATCTATATTTATATTTCACATCCTTTAGTGCAGTATTGTATTTTAACATTTATTAATCTCATTTTACTAAGAAATTAATTTTTGTTTTAATTAAGAATCTATTTTATTTAATAAATATTACACATTAATTTTATTAAGAGACACCCCGTCTTTTTTTGTTTTGTGAAAAAACTATGGGTGATAGCAAAAAACTAATGTCATATTTGTGATCAGCGTGACTGATTTACTAAAAAAAAGTGCTGTTCTACAAACCCCAGATTTGTGTTGACCTGTGTAATTTACGGTATGCTAGTAATGTTAATATATATATATATATATATATATATATATATATGTATGTATTTAATTATGTATGCTAAAATAAAGTGTAAAATATAGTTTTATATTAAATTAGATTTTAAAGAGTTTCTTCAACTTTATTTTGATGTATTTTTGTCTCAACTCATACTCTTTCAGTAAGTGCATTTTATTCTATAAATTTATTCAAATTCTTATGAAAAGGAATTCAGTGTTACATTTTGTCGCCATACATTCAGATGTCAAGGTGTTTCTTTAGAAATTTTATGATTAAACATGAAAACGATATTTTTATCGAAAGATTGTTGTAATCTAAATTTAATTTTACACTTTAGAACTACTAAAAATATTTTTTGAGATTTTTTTCTGCTTCTTAATTTGAAGAAATACCATCTTAATTTAAAGAAATACATTTTTTCATGGAACACATGCACCATGATTTTTATACCTCTTTTTATACCTCATTAGAGTAAAATAAATGAACAAATAATTTTAAAAAAAAGGGAGTAAAAATGGAGAAAAACATTTCAAACAAGTTTTAATCTATTAAAATATATCAGTTAGTGCTAAATGTGAACAGTATTCACAATGTATTTTGTAATAGTTTCATAAATTTAACTATAAAATTGCCACATAATGATTTTACGCATAGTAACTAATGGTGCGCACAGGTCAGTCTGAATTCCAAATACTTCTGTGTCACGCGCAACTCGATTTTTAAAGTAAATTTTGAGAGAGAGAAAACTCATAGCATACACGAAATAAAATACGTTAATCAAACTAAAAAAGTAACAATGAAAAATGCTATATAAAACAACTAAATGCCACTTAAGGTATTGACAATATCGTCTGATATCTTTTTATTTCTGTTATAAACCAAAAGATAATTGATTAGCTTTTTATTTCAACTAAACGCAGCCCTACATCTTTTATTATCTAGTCTATTAAACTTATCTGACGTCTGTGTCATTATCTTGCTTCTATCGACGTATTTTCGATGAGAGAAATAATAAGCACGATACGCCAGATAAGGAGAGAGATACTTTTGACGAAAATAGATGAACTTTTAAAAGACAGACCTGCTCAATATTTCTTCCAATTTGGGGTTTAAAATTGAGTAAGCTGAGAAGGATTCTTGCGCACTTTCGCGAGTGTTTCACGTCAAGTGCCAGTTCCGGAAGTTTATATCAAGTACTTCTTATTACCGCCTTTTATGTGCTCTCAAGTGTTGCTCGATTTGGAAAGTTTTGATTTTTAAAATCGGTAAAGAGACACAAAAAAAAAAAGAAAGAAAGAAAGAAACGTGAATATTCCAAGTTAATAAACTTTATCTAAAACCAAGGCAAAAATCTGTCATATATGATGGATAAAAAAATAATAATAAATAAATAAAAATAGATAATAGGCATTGTTTTTACCGAAAAATAAACTTACTAATCATTCTATTATTTTCTTTCCTAAAATGTACCTTTGTTAGATATTTTACTAAAAATTGGGCCTGAAAAGCAATAGTTTAATCAGAAATATCAACAGCAATGACTTTTTCTTAAAAAGCCAAATATTTATCCACCTTTTCTTCATAGTTTCACAAATTGCTCCTAAATCTCAAATTTAATTATAATATAACGAATAGATGTTGTTAGCTTGCATTAGCTAAAGGACGAGTTTGTTCGTATTACTACTTATATATCATATTTAATTCTAAAATAAATTACTCTCTTTTAAATTTTCAAGTGATTTAAATATTCTTTTGATAAGAGATTTAGATAATTCTTTTGTTTCTAGTTTTTTTAAACGTTCACGTAATAGCATTTTGTAGTATCGAAATGTACACATATCTGTGTAATATGTCAACATATAGTAACAACTTTCTATTTATCAACATAGAATTCAGAATTTTCTCTGATTATTTTAAAATATTTCGCATTGTAGCTTAAACATTACAAAACTGGATAAATATATTTATATAAAATTTCCGTTTTTTTTTCCCTACCTTACTTTCTATAAACTTTGATTTTTTAAGCATTTACAAGCAATATTTGCTATATGAATTTTAACAATAAACATTTATTTTATTTTTTATTTTTTTTACAAGTTAATATTCCCAGGAAAATTTCTGCTTTTTACACTTGTTAACATTATTGAAACGTTTTTATGACTTCGGTTTGTCTGACCAAGTCTAACCTCTCGTAAATATGTTCGTGTTGGCATTTAATTGATATATGATATTGAGGTTTACTATAGCATGTTTGTTATTGTAAATGAAATGTGTATTATAGTTCTTTTACAGAAACAGTAAAAAAAATTTCGTTACATAATGGTCTATGGGGAAAATCAATTGCAGTGTATTCTAATGATATTACACTATTTAAACCATTATGAAATTGATATGCGTTACTGTAATGCGCTACAAGATACTTACTGTACAATATAGTGTGCACAATATTTTCCCTTTATTTAGAGAAAAACATTTGGAAAACATTTGGCAAAATTCTGAATATTTCTTTTCTTTACAACTAAAATTTTAATTTACTAACCAGTCTGTGATACTTATTTTGTATCAAATGTGGTAAAATTTCTTGAGTATTTGTCCTTAAGTTTTATTTATTTTTAAGTACCACTTAAAAAATTACATTAGAAACATTCTTCAATTTAAAGTTTAAAAAAAAAATTAAAAAATGTATGTCTGTGTAATAAAGGATAAGTAATGAGAAGTGTTTCAAGCCTTTCAAATTTGTGATGTAATGCATTTATTTCTCTAATCTCTAGAATAATCTTTGTCAGTTACTTTTTTACTACATTTCCTGTTACTCTGTTTTTTACTAGCAGTATTTATGTTAGTAAATATAATAACCAAATCTTCGTAATTGAATTATGTGATGTGTTGATGATTACCATGTATTAATGAATGTTACTGCTGGTCACAATATATGAACGGAATGAGTAAATGTGCAAACTGGTAATGATTAATATCTATTTGTCATTGCATAGATGTATCCATTATAAATTGCTTGCATTTGTATGTACTGTTGTATAGATGCATGAATTGGAAATTGCTCACATAGGTTTGTATGCTATGCACAAATTTTTAAATGAAGCTGTTTTCTATATAATATTCGCAGACAAAATTTGCACGCAATATACAACTGTGCGAACTTTTATATTAATAATTTAAAGTTCTTTCCAAAAGTTTCACTTTTTAAATCGCAATCAAATATTTATCTTTTGGGTTCTGGGGGAAAAGTACGTGAATCGTGCATGTGCTATTTTTTTGCTCATCCATCTGGTAAAAAAAAGAAGATTGGATGTTAAGATTTTTATCTCAAGTATTTTTGTACGAAATTCAGTTCTCTCCAGCGCGTGTTATATTTATCAGAACGCTGCTTTTCAGTTTGTATGCAAATGCCGTCTTTCGAAGGAATTTAAATGCAAAACATTAGATAAAAAGTGTGCAATAATATACACTATGTAAATGATGTCTTTGTTTTTGAGAAATAAATATGAGATACAAATGATGTATTTATAAAAAAAAAATGTAAAATAAATATTAAATATATTTTTTTATCATTAATAAATATATATAAACAGTATCTATTAATAATGGAAAATGGAAAACATTTCAATTTTCTTTATTTCTGTTTAAAAAAAAAAAAAAAAAAAAAAAAAAAAAGTTATTGAAGTATCTCATAAATTGAAAATTTTAAAGTAAACGGAAAATGAAGCTTAACTCTGCATGGATTAAAAATAAAGTTACCAATATTTCCATCGGTCGGTACGGAGTTGCAGCGGGTGACTATTTTGTTTTACTATTTTGTATGCAACTATATCTACCAAGATCACAAAATGGAATTTCTCCACTTTCGAAATCAACGGCTCATATGTATCTAGTGTCCATTGCTTTGTGGTATATTATATTTTATTGTTTTATCATGGTTTATATATTTATTTATATACTTATTTAATTATTTGATATTTTGTTTTTTTTTTCTATCTTATTTTGGTTTTTCTGTATGTTATAAGGAGCTTAATATTGTCGATTTTAAGGTATAATTCTGACAATATTTGATTAAATAAAGCTAAAGTAATTTGATGATATTTACTATGAATTATTCTTATGATGCTCCTCTGAAGAATCCATAAGATATTCATAGTATTTCATTTTTGATTTTTCCTTTTATTAAGTTTAATTCTTGCAATATTATTTTCATTGTTTTTTATAATATATCTTCCGTTTTTTCTCACATGTGATTTCATTTTAAATATATATATATATATATATATATATATATATAAAGAGAGACTAGAGTTATACGTCCACTACAGTAAAAGTCTCTTTTTCATTTGGGCGAACCATATACTAGCACACCCATCCGGTAGAAAAAAAAAATGTATTTTAAAATTTGTAGATTAAGTATAGTTGCATGAAATTCAAATCTCTGTAGCGCGTGTTTTTCATAAAAACATTGCTTTTCAGTTTGTATGCAAATGTCGACTTTTTGAAGGCATTTTGGATAAAATGCTGCATAAAAATGTGTAATAATAATGTATATGTAACAGAAATGTTTGTTTTCAGAAATAAATACGAAATTACAAGAGACGCTTTATAATAATGAAATCTTTGTATTCTGTGTAATAAATATTAATTAAATATTTTTTATCTTAAAAAATTTCAGGGTGTTAGATAAATCCCTGTGCATTTCAAAAATTCATAAAAATATTTGACAAATTGTCGTACCGGAGTTCAGTTTGCACCATAAAATTTGTCAAACTGTAGAATTTTTTGTGATGAAAGAATAAAATTTTTTACATTTTTTTGAGGTTTTCTTTTTGCAAAATTACAATCATTTACCAAGTATTATGGTGGGAAATGCGCTCCGATACTACAACTTGTTAATTTTTTTAAATTGCGTTTTTGAAATTTTAATTTGCGTTTTTGAACTTTTTAAATTGAGTTTTTGAATTGCGAATGGACATATGGGACTCTTTGAACTGTTTTTCTTTCCTTTGTTATGAGAATTTCCACTTTTTTAACAAGTCTTGTGGTTCAAACCATAATTTGTTACGATAATTTGATAAATTGATATATGAAATCTCAATTTACTTATAAGTCTGTTTGAACTATTTTCTTTCAATTACCACAATAAATTCGACTCTTTCACAAGTCTTATATGGCGCAAACCGCACTTCAATATTACAAATTTTTATTTTTTACGAATTTTTAAAATATGCACGGATTTATATGATACCCTATATGCATGCAATTTGTTTATTAATGACATTTAATGAAAAATAAAAAAACATTTAAATTACCTTTAATGTCTGTAATTTAGTAGAACCAGTATAAAATAAAGTATCATTTTAATCGAACTCTTTAATATACCCTGACAATCACTTTTATTTCTATATGGATTTTTAAAAACTGTAATAAAGATGCTTTTACTCTAATAATAGTTAATCTAATTCTTAAATGCAGTTGTTTTAATATCTAACCTTTATAAGCAAAATTTTCAGGCAACACACATCTCAATGACCTTTTTTCCATTTAATATTTCAATTTCTTTTCCATATTTGCTTTCTTCAAGCCACATTCAAATATTGAAGTTTTGGGTTCTGGGGAAAAGGGTGCTTCAATCGTATATATACTATTTTGTTGCTCATCCAACCGTTAAAAAGCGAGATTACATTTTAAGGTTTTTATACTAAGTATATTGTTGCATGAAATTCAAATCTCTCCATGGCGTGTTTTTCATCAAGATGTTTCTTTTCAGTCTGTATGCAAATACCCGTCTTTCGTAGAATTTATCCCGCAAAATATTCGATGTGAATGCACTTGCAAAATATTAAATATAGGTACTTTATATGTTCGGAAATCTATGTACTTTATTGCAAAATAAGAAATTATATGCAGAATGCCTTCTTTTATCACTCTTCTGCAACTATTTCCTACACTATAAAAAAAAGGACGAATGTTTCTTAATGCACGAAAATGTAATATAATCACGTACGAAAGTTCGCAATTTCCTCTTCGGAGTTACTCTAATTTTTAAATACAGTTGTTTTTATATCTGATATTTATATTTAAAATTTTCAGGCAATACACAGCTCACCGACCTTTCTTCTATTTAATATTTCAAGTTCTTTTCAGTAATTCCTTTCTTCAAGACCACATTCAAATATTGAAGTGTTGGGTTCTGGGAGAAAATGTGTTTGAACCGTATATATACTGTTTTGTTACTCATCCATCCTCTAAAAAACGAGATTGCATTTTAAGGTTTTTATACTAAGTATATTGTTGCATGAAATTCAAATCTCTCCAGCGCATGTTTTTCATCAAAATATTTCTTATCAGCCTGTATGCAAATACTCGTCTTTCATAGAATTTACCCCGCAAAATATTACATGTGAATGCGCCTGCAAAATATTAAATATGGGTACGTTATTTGTATGAGAATCTATGTGTTTTATTGCAAAATAGGAAATCATATACAAAATGGCCCCTTTTATCACTTCTATCTTGCAACTATTTCTACTCTGTAAAAAAAGACGAATATTTCTTTACCCATTCGCTGCCAACCGAATTGTTTGAATTGTTAATTGTCGTTAGATTGAAAAACTACGAGTATACGCGTGGTTTTTCAATCTAAAATTACGAATTCGTACCGGAAATTTTAAAAGAAGAATTTTTATTTTATGTAATCACGAAATGTCTGTAATTAAGTAAAGTAATTATTGTTATGAATATTTTCTGGTATGAATTCGAACTTTCTAAATAGAATAAAATTATTGTAATTTTAACCCGGTAGTGAACGTGTTAATATACGACAATATAATATAACCACATACGAAAATATACAATAACCTCTTCCGAGTTACCTACGATTCTGACAAGCGTTCTTAACTTTTTAAACCTAAACCAATATATTTTCGAGTTTTAAAGAACAATTTGTAAAAACATAGGTTTTTTTTTTTTTTTCTGCTACTGATTTTGGGAAACGTTTCCGAGTGGTTTATATAGTGTACGTCAGTATATGTCAGTTTTTTCAAACCGGAATATGGTTTCTTAAGATACTGTCAATTCTCAATAAAACATATTCAGCTGCGTATTTGAATTTATACATGTAAGAATAAAGATATATATATTAATTTTAATATTAATGTTAATGTTCTTAATTTATGATGTTTGTCTGTAAAACTTATGAGTTGAACATGAAAATGTTTACTTAGGAATTGATAGCATCCAAAAAATTATATTTGGGGTTTAAAAAATTGATTAATGAGCTATAAAAACTTCTCGAAAATATTTCCGAAAATTAGTGGCACCAAAAGAAACTTTGTTTTTATAAATGCATTTAAAATCTCGAAAATGTAATAGTTTCTGATGTTTCTAAAGATAAGCTCCAGCAGTGGCCGAGAGGTTCTGCTCTCAAAGATGGTAGACTGGAAGTCCTGGATTCGAACCCAATCGCAGGGCTCCTAAATGATCCGCCAACTGAATACCAATATTTTTTAGCAGAAAATTTCATGGTAGGTTTTTACGACATTTCCACAAAAATTTACCTCTGAAGGTGGTTTCTGCAAAATTTGCAATAAAAATCTAAAAATGAAATTTTTCTAAGAAAATACAGGTATTTAAAAAACGGTCCATTTCGAAGCCCTGCAATCACGCCCGTTGGCCTAAGCGTTCGGAGTTTTTCTTGGTTTTCTTTGAACTTTGGATAACCTTGCGTAAATACGGATTAGGTTCCCCAAGAAAGACCCCCCACGGAGAGCCTCGCCCCTCAGTCCTATATCCCTCGTGTAGATAATCGGTCGTCATAATTACACCACCACTACACCGCCACGTTTCTAAAGATAAAAAAAACTTTTTGAAATCATGGTTAACTCGAAAGATGTTATTGTATATTTTCTTTTGAGGTTATATTATATAATCCTAAATTAAGACACTTTTTTTTTTTTTTTTTTTTTTTTTTTACAGTGTGTAGCTATTTCTCAAACCGTGAGCTTTAGAGGTATAATTCCTATCGGCAAAATGTTTCAAATGTTGTTCTTCGTCATATCAAAAGTCAATTGACATCAAAATAATTATTATTTTTAAGTTAAGATTTTTATATGATCCCTATTCCTGTAATTTGCATTTAGAAAATATTTCTCCATACTCTACACTGAAAAAAAAAAAAAAATGTTGATTTTACGGTATAATACTAGTTTTCCGGCGCATTCGCAGTTGTGTATTCCTGCTTATTTTACTGTTTATTACTGTTAATTTTACGGTATAATACTGGCAGCTGTTATGCCAGTATTATACAGTAATATCAACATTTTTTTTTTCGCTGTGCAAAAAGTAAAGGGATAATGATTTATTTTTTGTACAATTAAAACCTATCCAAGGGTGGTTCCAGAGAGGTATCCAGAGAGTGATAGTAACCATACAATTTTCTGTGGTAAGGACAAAGGCCTTGAAAGTTTCAGCAATCGAGACTAATTTCACATATTTTATATTTTTTTCCGGGGGAAAATGAGGAAAATATCTCGGAGGGATAATTACGCTCGCTAATCTTCCGTAATATCGCCAATGAACTTACCATGGTACAATACATTGAATATTATGAATTTATCAGTACTAAAATTAATAAAATTCAAATTATTATAACTCGTTCTGGCCGTATAAAAGCGAGTTTTTTATTGTTTTACTTACTTTAAAGAATGGAGGAAGTTTTCCTATATATAATTTATGCAATTCAAGGATAATATAAAAATTTAAATTTCCTAACATTTACGCAAATATCTATTTTGACATAAATGACTCTCAACATAATCGATTTCAAAATTTGAAACATTTTTATAAATATGATATTTGTGGTGCTTTCGTAATGTTCATGACGTTCGCGAATGTGTTCTGGGCGTAGGCGTCTCTAATGGTGAATAATTCAGGAAGTATATCCTTCAATAAAAGGTCTTTCTAAACGTATGGAATCATCTTTTACTTCGTATAAATTATTAAAATATAAATAAATTAATAAAAGCCACTATTATAGTTTCGGCAGTAATTAAAAACTTCGTTTTGAAATAGATTGCAGTAACTATGTAATACATGTAGTTCTCACGCAGGCGAGGTTTTACTTGATTTGTGGTAAATAATCTTCTACATATATTTTCTTCTGCATATATTATGACCCAAATTGAAATAACTATAGCATGATCTTAAAAAAAAAAACTGGATAAAACTTTAATATAACTAAAACTGAAACTTTCCATGGATTAATGAAAATGTAATTAAACAAAAAGAAAACATATCTTTTAAAGTACTTTTTTATAAAAACAATAATCAAAAATAATTTTCCATAATGTTTTTTGTGGACAATAAATTATTGAGTTGTTCGGAAAGTTCCTTCCGTTTGGGAAAACCAATTCGTGCCGGAAAATTCTGCGCGTCAATTATTAAGAGATTAGATATCGGAAGTAATGTCTAGTAATTAAATGACAGAATTTTCCGGTACGAACCAACTTTACGAACAACCCAATATAAAATATATGCATATTTTCTACTGTTTTGAATAATAAATGTTTTAATTAATACATCAGCAAAATCTAAAACATGTTAATTTACTTTCTAATAGAAGTTGAAAACACAGTTTTAAATTATTATTTTGCTGATTTATTCAATTACATGTTCCAAGAAATATGACCCAGAAATGTACTCCTTTAACAGTTTAATGGTTAAATTCTTTCGTTGTTTACTGAACTAAACACGCGTTTCCTTCAGATTTCCAAATCTAATCTTACTTCATTTAAATTCATCAGTTTCAACGATTGAACAAACACGGTTAAGGAATCATTTTCCTCCGAGTGTCAACAGCTAACGGCTAATAAGCCGAGCACGTCTGCTTCCATATGCTGTTACGCTACAAACTTCTCTCTACTCGAGAACTAATTTAAGCCCGACTAATTTCCAATCGTCTGTGAAACATTCTGCTCCCAATATTTATAAAGTACTCATTATATTGTTATTTTTATTTTCATATTTTCATTTTCTTTTAATTTCAATTCCTCTTGCTAATCCAAATTGTCCTATTCATCATTATTAACACTTTCCAACTAATGGTTGAAGAGTGCTTATGAATTCGGTGTGTCTGTCCGCCTGTCTGTCTGGCCATGCTCTAACTCACGTAAATGTACTCGTATTGTTACACTGTTAAAAATTTGCAACAAACTGTCCAGTCATTTGACCGTTTTTGTAGAAAACAGTTACATAACCGTAATTTAACTCTTTTCTGACCATAATATGGGCGATAATATGGTCAGAAGAGCGCTAAATTACGGTTATGCAACCGTTTTCTATAAAAACGGTCAAATGACTGGACAGTTTGCTGCAAATTTTTAACAGTGTATGTAATTGATATATTTTATTGATTTTTACCATGGCATGTTCTCTTTTGACAATGAAGTGTGTAGCATTGCTAGTTCGCTTACAGGATTACTCAAAGAATTCCGTTACATTACGGTATATGAGGAAAAATCGTTTGCAAATGAAATTTATATACACCACTGAGATGTACTACAACATGCTTACTATAGAATAAGGTTTGCATAGCATTTATTCTTCATTTATAGAGACACACAAAAGAATTCGGTTGCAGTACTGTGTATGAGCAATAATTTTTGGAAGTGCGTTTTTAGTTACGGTATTCCTTTTTCCTATTAACTAATTTTTTGCTTATTACTCGGTGTATATAAATACTACAGATCATATACAAGGCTGCACAAAAGAACTGAAGTACATTACCGTTTATTGACGGAAATTGTTGAAGGGGAAATTTCAAGACTGTTTTATGCGTTTTCTAACTGAATTACATTTTTGCATACCCTGTAGTATGCAGGTGCAGGGTGTTCCAAAATCCGACCGTCAAATTAAGTGGAATGCTAGAAGGCATCAATTTTTGGTCCTAAAATCATCAAGTTTGGAGCACCCACAAGGGAAGGACACAGCAACTTGTGAAAACTATTCAAAATGATGGTAATTTAAAAATTAAAAAGTGTTTATTTATCTTCACCACTCGAGCACATGAATAAAATTTCCTTCTGAAGAAATTCTTTCATATTATTGTGTGAAAGCAATCAATAAATCAAAATAAATTGTTTTGAATATAATCTTATTTATATAAAATATCTTCACGGGTAAAATAAGGCATCTAAATATTTAAAGAATAACCAGAAGATGTTTGCAAAATAGAGTTTTCGGAACGATAAATTTTGAAATATGATGCGCTTTTTCTTTCGCATGGATAAGCAGGCGTAACTGCATGTTTTGATTTGTATTTTTATTTCCAGACACCATCTACGTTGTTTGCATATTTTCTTATGGATACATGTGAGTTTGCAGGGCACACAATGCCTGGCCTATTTCTTGGATAGTTTAAAAATTTTTAGCGTAATATTTTCCGTGCGTGTGGAGCTTGTACTCAGTTTTTAACCGGCTTTGAATACATTATTCTGCCCTGAGAATATTTTTCGGACGTGTGATTTAAATGTTGAAGAAGTATTTTTTTTTTTCTTCCAAGTGCGACTTCAAGAATTTGTAATATTATTTACAAACAAATAAAAAATTAGTAACAGAAACAAGCATACATTGTATAATCATTAAAAAAAAAAACTGAAATCTTTTTTTATTTATTTTATTGTTAAATAGAAGCAGAGAAAAACGAAAATAGCCATTCGAGTGAGAATTATATGTGAGAATTATATCTTCTTTATGTCAGAAAAATAAGCTTAAGCGGCTGTCCTCATAGTGAAATTGTATAAAACTTTGACATTGTTAATACAAATACTTAATTTTAATACCTTATTTCGATGTTTCGGTAAATTTTACTTTCGGATATCAAACGGGAAGTTATTTGATCAAGTAGTTTAAGAATTATGCAGATGTAAAGTTCTGAAATCCTAATGTTAAATTTAATTTATTATTTAATAGCAAAACAAGCTGCAATGTGGTTACTTTTTTAAGCATAACTCAAACATTACTGGGCAGAAAGATCTTCAATTCTGAATTCGCATATTTTAAGCTTCTAGAAATTCATTTCTGTTAAAAAAAATTATAGGTCACATTTTCTTTTCTTTTTTTCTTTTCTTTTTTTCTTTTCTTTTCTTTTCTTTTTAAAAAAAAAAATAATTTTCGAAAAAAATTATGAATTGTAACTTATGAATTTTCCAGAAATCGAAATTGATTTCTAAAAACTTCAATTAAGCTATTCCAAAATTGCAGCTCATTCCGCTAGGTCGTTTTTCAGTTATGCTTGTAAAACTATCCGCATTGCACTGTATTTTGCAAAGATTAAATTATATTTAACATTAAGTTTTCCAGACTTTATACCTTCATAATTGTCTAAAAGAATTGACCAAATGACTTCTCGTTTGGTATCCAAAGGTACAATTTATTAGAAGAATCGAAACATGATGTGAAAATTAGGTGTGGTGTTTGAATTGAAAATGTCAAAGTTTGATGCAATTTCACTATGAAGACGGTCGCCTAAGGTTATTTTTGTGAGACATTCATTTAAAGAAGACATAATTCTCACTCGAATAGCTACTATCGTTTCTTCTGCTCCTATTTGGCGATAAAATAGATGAAATAAATGTTCCGTCTTTTATTTTTTGTTGTTTAAATTTATTTTTTACCGTCAAACAGTTTTTGCTTGTTTCTGTTACTAATTTTTCATTTATCTGTAAAATAATATTATAGTACAAAAAAAAAAAAAAAAACTTGAAGTCACAGTTGGAAGAAAAAATACTTCTGCAACATTCAAATCACACGTTCGAAAAATATTCTGAAGGCAGAATGTATCCAACGTCGGTTAAAAAAATAAGTAAATTCCCCATGCACGGAAAATATTACGTTAAACATTTTTTTTAACTATCCAAAAAATTGGCCAGGCATTATATACCCTACAAACTCACATCTGTATACACAAGAAAATATGCAAACATCGTGGCTGGAGTCTGAAAAAATTAAAAAAACCAAAACATGCAGTTATGTCGAAGTGTTTCATGCACATGAAGTGTTTACATGCACTTCATCGCTTATCCATGCAAAAGAAAAATTGTATCATATTTCAATATTTATCGTTCTCATAACTCTATTTTGCAAACATCTTCTGGTTATTCTTTAAATATTTAGATGTCTTATTCTACCGGTGAAGATGCTTTATAAAAATAAGATTATATTCAAACATTTTATTTTGATTTAGTGATTGCTTTTACACGAAAATGTATTTGAAGAAAAATAAAAAAAAAAGAATTTTCTTATTGGCAAAGTTTATTTATGGGCCAAAGTAGTGAAGATAAATAAACAAATAAATTTTACCAAATATTGAATAATAACCAGTGCATTTTTATCCTGCTTTTCTAAGCGTAAACCGGCAAAGTGAAAAATGTCCAAGCCGGGGATCGATCCCGGACCCTCGGAACAGGGAACCAATGCTCTACCTTTGAGCTACGAGGACGATACCCAGCCTGCAATCTCTCACTTATATATGTCGGTAAGGCTGCAATCGCAGCCCAAGATGGAAATGTCATCATGAGCACGCAAACTTCTGCTGCAAACATGAGACGACATACAAAGCCCAGCATACGACAACGCATAGTTAATTTTAATTCATTTTTCCTCAGTGAATTACGCCTGTGATCACTGAATAATAACCACTGAATTTTTATCTTGCTTTTCTAAGCGTAAACCGACAGAGTGAAAAATGATGAAAAAATTAGGTGTTTGTATTGTAAAATTTCAAAGTTTGATACAATTTCACTATGGAGATGACCATAAGCTTTTTTTGTAATATATATTTAAAGAAGACATAAATTCCCAATCGAATGACTATTTTCGTTTTTCTCTTGCGTCTTTTTGGCGATGAAATAAACGGGGGGTGCCACTTTTTCTTTCCTTTTCTTTTCTTTTTTTTTCTTTTCTCTTCTCTTCTCTCTCTCTTTTTTTTTTTTTTTTTTTTTTTTGCTCGATTATGCAATTATTTCACCCTTATATTTGGAAATATTTATTTTTCTTCAACTGAAATAAAAGACAATGATTAAAAATATAAACTTAAAAAAAAAAAAAGCTTTAATAAATGATTTGCTATTTATGTATGTCAGTTTGTTTCAAATGCATAAAGCACGCGTTTTAATATCACTTTCAAGCACTTACAAAAAACATTAAGGAACAAAATAAATTTTATTATAAGTTTTTTAATAAACGATAAGTTATTATATTTTATTAAAAAACATTAACAAAATAGAACAAAATCAATACACCTTAGCATTCTAATACGTAGTACATACTATCAGCCTTTATATTCTTCTTTAATTATATTATAGCCAACGTAATGTTTTCTTAAAGCGAGTTTAATAAAAATATGCCTTAAAAATTGTAAGTTTCCCTCCTTTCTTCTTCTTCATCTTATTTCTGTATATAAGAGTTCTTAACGTAAATGCATGATATTTATCATGTAATAATGGAAGGTCTTGTAAATGCTTTATTAATGCGTTTCTATGAATCTTTCCATGTAATATAGCTTACTAAAACGTCGACATTATTTCTTTTTACACGACACATATAATAAATAAAAAGTTTTTTTTTTTTTTTTTTTTTTTTTTTTTTTTTTTTGTATTCAATACGAATAGCGAAAATGGATCTGTAAATATAGAAAAATCGGCAATATGAATTTTGTATTTTCCATGTAATTTTTACGCACAAAACATTTCTAAAACCCAATTGCAACGTTTAACTGCCTAAAATGCTTCATAGGTAGAATAAGACTTCTGAATATTTAAAGAAAAACCAGAAGATGTCCGCAAAATAGAGTTTTTGGGAGGAACGATAAATTTTGAAATATGATGCGGTTTTTCTTTTGCCTGGATAAGCAGAGCACAACTGCATGTTTATATCTGTATATTTTTTCCATACTCCAACCACGATGTTTGCATATTTTCTTATGGATACAGATGCAAGTTTGGAGTGTATATAATGCTTGGCATATTTCTTGGATAGTTTTAAAAAGTTTAGCAAAATATTTTCCGCGCGTGTCGAGTTTACTTATTTTTTGACTAGCTTGGAATACATTCGGCCTTCAGAATATTTTTCAGACGTGTGATTCGAATATTGAAGACTTTTTTTTAAACTCGAGTATGGCTTCAAGAATTTTTATTTAGCATTAAATATTATGTTTACAGGTCAAAATGTAGTGATGGAATTTTTTTGAATTTCTATCAATGGTTCGGAAACAGGCATGAGTTATAAATTTGTT
Organism: Maratus michaelseni; assembly: GCA_963931845.1. NCBI lineage: Eukaryota > Metazoa > Arthropoda > Arachnida > Araneae > Salticidae > Maratus > Maratus michaelseni. The sequence goes on along the minus strand of OZ007589.1, from coordinate 312,931,780 downwards.
TTTCCAATATATTTAAGAAAAAAAAAATGTTTTCCTCAAGACAGAAAAATATCTATGCATATTTAATAGTAGGTTTTAAATAAATTATTTTATATTTATATATATTGCAATTTAAAATACATAAGACCTATGTTTAATTGAAACATTTACGAAAAATATTAATACATTTCAAATTCGAGTAAGATAAATTACACGTAGCTTTATTATCAATAAGACTTATCAGTCATTATATTTTTCCTTCTCTATGGCTTTCATATGTTTTTTAAAATCATTTTTATAAAATTATGCATCACAAATCGTAGTTTTTCTCGAATTTTATCGAAAGGACTTTTATTATAAGAGGATTTTCCTTACCACGGATTTTATTTGCACGTATTTGGCATTCCACCGCAGTATTTTAACAGCCGAGCATCGAGCTGTAGTCTTTCGCTTCTGAGTTTAAATCTCTAAACATTCGGCTACTACTGTTACTTGAAACAATCTAGCAGCAACTAATTGCATTTATGGAGAAAAAAATATATCACTAATAAGATTCAAATTGAAATCGTTTACTTATTTGATAATTATTTATGGCTTGCTACTCATCTACTTCAATATATATTGCAGCAATCTGTTTTTAATCTTGAGAGCTTTGGCGATGAAATTTGTGGCTTCATGTAAATCTAGATCCTACCACGACTCTGGGGTTCATTTTGACTACAAAGGCACCCAGCAAGTTGTTCATTACCCAGTCTAGAAATTAACTAATAATAATTTTATATTATTTCTTATTAGTCTCTTTGCATGAAATTTGGTTGCTAAAGTCACCAAAGTTTTTTCCATGGTCGACTTTTTATACCGACCGAGCACTATACCGATTTTCAACATTGCCTGGAAAATTTACTACAACAGTAATATTCGTACGTTGAATTGGGTTTTTTTTTTTTTTTGTTAATTACCGTTAATTACATATTTCTCATCAGAATTATGAGAAATTTAGACTTCCTATTCCAATTTTGGTTTAAAAAGAGCTTTAAAATAAACAAACTCCATTTGTTCATTAAATAACGACAAAACAAATATACATCATTGGGAAACTCTCCCAATTTAAATGAAATTGCCAAAAAACAAGCAAAAAATTATTTTGTTTTTCAGTTTCTTATTCAAAGTCATTTGATATTACCAATTTATTGCAGTAGATTTTTTGTTATTTTATTGTACGAATAAAACTTTAATGCATAAATATCTGAACTTACTGATTTTATTTAACATTGTTAAACTTTAACAGGTTTTCTCATTTGGCATATAAGTTTTCAGATGTGTATATGTTTATCTGTTTAAATATTTATTTATTCCAACAAAATCTAAAATTTCTCATTTCGTCAACGATCTTTTATTTACTGTTTCGTAATAAATCATGGAAGCACAGTTTGCACAAATATAGCTATCGTCTCATTTCTGCATCACCTAGTTTAATGAAACCAAACAGACGCGGAGATTAAGACCGTGTTTGCGTACACGTAAGAGTTAACAAGTGCTTGCAAATTATTCACGCTAGAATTTAATTCAATCCTCTGTTTGAGTAGTTTAAGTAGCTGCAGAAGATTAGACTGTGCACTAGGCACGCTATTTACAGTCGAAAGATAAAATTTCCCAAATTGTATTTAATTCGAAAAATGATTCCCAAAATTCAAATAATTATAAGACTGCATTATTTAAAAGGCACATTTAGAAAAAACTGTAATGCTGAATATTGTATGAGAAAATGTTGTATTACAATACAGTACAATATATATATTTTTAATAATTTTATGATAAATGGCAATGCAGAATATATGTACACTGCAAAAAAAAAAACTGTTGATTTTACAGTATAATACTGACATCCCAGCTGCGAGTATTATGTCGTACAATTAACAGTAACAAACAGTAAACTAAGCAATAATACTGCTTATTTTACTGTTTATTACTGTTAATTTTACGGTATAATACAGGCAGCTGGGTTGCCAGTATTATACTATTCAACAAATTTTTTCCCTTTTTTTTATTGATGAGCTTCTATTTATTGATATTAATTTATACAACGTAAAAAAATCGCAGATATATATATATTTTTTATAACAGAAATGATTACAAAATTTCAATTTAACCTCGTAGTTGCACACAAGAAACCCACGTACACAAACATCAAGGGGTTTTAAAGCATAAAGCATATTATATTCAGCATTACTTTTAGGCAACTACGGTTGTAATCCATTTATTCTTCCAAAATGCAGGTTGCTTGACTAGAACTCGTATACATATAACATAACAATTGTTTATAACTAACAAAAAATAAAGATTTTTAAGGAAATTTTCAACAGACTTACACCTTGATATGATATGTGTGGAATATAATAACTTCATAAAAAAATTAACGATGTAAGTGTACAGTGTTTCGTTTAGTGAAACCGTATGTACTATCAAGTATATTCATAAATATGGAACGTCTAGTTCAACCCTATTTGTATAGGGATGGTAGCCACTTTTACTACTCCTGGTGATAGCGTTATATTTTATCGAAAAAAATGGTAAATTTGTTGCAAGTTTTGTTAAAACACCTTCTTTATTACTAAAGTTAAGAGGGAAATTTCCAACTCGGATTGGAATGAGACATTCTGTATTGCATCTAAATAAATCGATCGTGACTTTTGTTTCCTATACAAAAAATGTTTTAATGTTATGTGCCACTTTCTAAGGTTTGAACTTGAAATTTTGAATTACCCTACATATCAGGAAACATTTCCGATATTTTGTATAGCGCAGCAACTATATTACTTTTTTACTCTTTCAAGTTTAACAATAAACTTTAATGAAAAAGCACCTATAAAAATGAAATCATTTTATATAATTCAGGAGAACAAAGACCTTAATCTCAATACAGACGGAACGAAAAATTAATGAAAAATTGCGTCATTTTGACGCATTTATAGTTATTTTTCTTCTTTTATGCATAAAAATTTATGATTATAACGACATGTTACATTGGAGTCAGTGTTCCGCTGTTCTGTATTTTTAGGAAACTAAAATATAAATTTCAAATTTAATTTAATGTCTAATCAAACCAATCATTTCATTGAATTGAAATACAGTTGCATGAACAGGATTCAGTTATGCAGTGGATACTATATTTATTTGGATAGCTAGGTATATATCGCTAAAATTTAATAGTATGTTCATCCTAAAATTATTGTATTTAAAATGAACACTTTTGTTCAGTTGAGCAGGCTTCTGTCCACATTTTGTAATATACACCAATGTACATAATGTACATAAATCGTAGTTTACATATTATATTGCCAGAAATTTTCTGTACGAAATTATAACTATTTTATTTATTTATTTCAACTAGAGTTAATTTGCATACGTTTTAACGTTTCAAAATGTAAATAACATTGGTTGTTTTAAAGGATTTTGAAATTTGCATTGTTCAAATTAAAATTTTCCTTTGAAAACTATACTTCTGTCTTTGACATATATTTTGAGATTACACTCATTTCATGTTTTATTGAATTGTCAAAATATTAGCATATTCTTACTTTAATTCGTATTTCCCTACGGCCTTACTTTATTTGTTAATACAATGATTTTCACTTTTACCGTTTTAAAAATTGATACATATTATAAAAATGAAATCAGACAAAATATTAGTTCTACAAAAAAGTTCTATCCGTTTTCATTAAATGACGTTATCTGAAAGAAATTTTCATGTAAATTACTAATTCTGTTCAACTAAACACACTGGCGGTACTCAACAAACAGATTACGTGCGAAAATAATAAGTTTGTTTATATATCAAAAATTTTGGTGAAATGAAACGGAAGGGGAATATTAGGAGCTTCTCAAGCCAGGAGAAACTGTTACGATCTTCGGTTAAATCATTTGACAGAAAACATGGAACAAAAAGACTTTTATACTGGACATGGGCTGTAATATTACTAGTGTCAGTAATATTACAGCACGACAACGCTTGGATACACAGAGTTTCGTCGTTTGCCAAACCACAAGCGAACTGCAATGGAAAATTTTACCACATCAGGCGCACTCACCAGATATTGCACCATGCTATTACCACATTTTAAACTCGTTATAAAAGAAATTAAAAAATAAATAAATTTCAGACCGTAGATGAGGTGCGAAAAGCAATTGATGAATTCATAGCGTCGAAAGACCAAGGCTTTTTATAGTCACGAAATCCATCAGTTACCTGAGCGTGGGATAACAGAAGCTAATGGTGACCATGTTGACTGAGGTTTTTATTTTATGTGATTCTTGTTAATAAAGAAAAATTGCTAAAAACGGAAAGAACTCTTTTGTACACCTAATATTACTAAAACCATCACTGGATTTGTTCATACCGTATCATTATTAACGCGTTTCCTCTATTTCACATGTTACAAAATTGGTAAATATGATTCGGGAAGAGAATATGAAAGAGAGATACTAACGAATGACAAATAAATATAAGAAACCATGCATAAATGTGCTGTTATTTTTTAAATAATTGTAATGATTTTTCATGTTTTGTTAAATGAATAAAAACCTCTCCGTAAAAAGTTTAAAAATGCTTTTCATGCTCCTATTATTTCCCCATCAAATTGTGTCTATTCGTCTGTTAAAGTATAGTCCATCAGGAGTTAGTCAGTACACGTCATGTCACTTTCGCTATTATGAGTTCCCTGAGGGAAATGCGGAACCCTTATCTAAGCCCAAATGGCTAGAAAGTTAATACAGTCATGTCAATCATGTCCCAGTATAAGCATTGTCAAACAATTGCAAAACGTACGTGAATTACTCATTCTGTGAAACTTAAAACACACACACACTCACAGAAGTGCCAACAAGGGTAGAGGGACAGAAGAGGGCAATTGCCCCTCCCTGGATTTTGAAATTTAATTAGCTACAGCTATTTTTCTTTGATGATTTAACAACAAATTACTAAAATATATTCTTCATTAGTGACGTAATCATTAAACACTAAAAGAAAGAGGAATGAAACTTTTTCGTTGACATACCCCACCCCCTCCCCTCACACACACACATCTCGTTGAAAGCATGTTTTACTTCTGTTTTGCTTTCCATGTTCATGTGTTTAGAATTTATCTTAAACGGAGGTTTAGGAGGGCGTATTTCTCCCTGATGAAAAGAGTACTGTTTCAATTCTCCAATTTAAAAGATGCTGATAGAAACTTATTTTCGAATATTTAATATTTTCTGTATTGCTTTTTATGGTGATATGTTAAAAATTGTCTTGCACGGGAGTACACTGCAAAAAATAATTGTTGATTTTGCAGTATAAAACTGGCACCCAGCTGCCAGTATTATACCGTAAAATTAACAGTATTAAGCAGTAAAATAAGCAGTAATACGCTGCCGTGCAAGCAGTAATACGCTACCGCGCAGTGCAAGCAGTAATACGCTACCGCACAGTGCAAGCAGTAATACGCTGCCGCGCATGCGCGGTAGCTTATTACTGCTTGCACGGCAGCGTATTACTGCTTATTTTACTGTTTAATACTGTTAATTTTACGGTATAATACTGGCAGCTGGGTGCCAGTTTTATACTGTAAAATCAACAATTATTTTTTGCAGTGTACCTGTCAAAAAATTCTTTGTTTAGCTTATTTCATATTTATTCTCTTCATTCTGAAAACGCGACAATGGCTGCGGACCACAACACATCCATTTTAAAATATTTCCCTTCTCTGGGTGCGTCTATGCACCCACTTATGATACATATTTTAGAAGTCAACTCAAGTTTATATAACATATTTTAATTCCTTAACAAGTCTTTTAATATATAGCTTCACTTGTAAATTTAATTTGTAGTAGTAATACTGAAATTCTACACCTTTTTGCTGTACCATTATTGTTCACATCGTCTATTGAAAATATGAATATGTTCATATACTCAAAATGTTAATTTTCTTAAGTTTATGCTCATGTTTTACTTTCTCAACAAAACAATTTTGATTTTTTTTCTCTTCTAATCTCAGTACCAAATCAATTTTGTTTACAACCTATTTTTTTTTTTTTTTTACCTTATACTGTTTCTTCCTTCATTACATAATATGGTTCTTAGTCTTACATTTGTTTTAGTTTATTGATAATTCCGATATTACGTTAATGTGTTTTGATATTCGCATATTTATTACATTTTATATCAGTCTTGGCACCGTTTAAAACCAAGCTGTTTTAATCATGGTTAAAAACTGGGTTTTTTCCTCAAAAAATAATAATAATAAATAAATAAATAAATAAATAAAATGGATTTTTTTTTAGAACAAATCTTATATATATATATATATTGAATTTTAGTGTTTCAAGTTATTGAACATAAATAATTTCTCCTTTTACACTTAGTCTCAGCAGTCAACATGAAACATAATGAGTCTATGTCATGTTTGTATGCATGTAGGATGACAATTAGTATATGCGTTGTTGAACATGTCTCATGCCCTATCTTAAAACATAGTCAACGCATATAAACATGTGAAACTAACAAATATAAAATGGATAAAAAATATTTAATATTTAGCATAAAATATTTTTATTTAAAGAAAAAGCAGATTACTTAAATTAATAACATAATAAGATCGTCTTTAAAATTTTGGTCAAGCTGTAAAAGAAAATTTTCCTAGTTGTGGAGATTATCTTTTAAGAATTTTTAAAAAATTAGGAGTGAACATTCAAAAATTCGACGCCAGTGATAGTATTCTCAATAATACCAATCTTTCTTTTCTGATACTTGCCGAATCTAATAGCCAAAAATATTGTCAAGGAGAACTCAAAAAACATTATAAGAAGACGTATTTGAACATGAAAAAATCCCTTAACAATCTCAGATACAGATATTTATATTAAAAAAAAATTATGATTCTGTAGACACTATCTTGAAAATGAATTTGTTTATAGTTGTAAAGTAATGAAAAACGTATAGTTTTATTTAAGTTTCGCAAATTGTTGCGCAGAACACATTTTGCATAAAATATGGAAATTACTATCACGTAGCTAGAAGTATGGTACCCCCCCCCCCTCCCGTAAGTAACATTAAAAGTAGCGTCGGTATTCGCTACAAACTACTGGTTTTTTGTATCGCACTATTCGCTACATTAAAAACTACCGGAAAAAGTATAGCAACTACTTTAGTTTCGCCACTACTGAGTGAAACATTGGAAAAAGTATTGTATTTTTACAAAAGTACTGTTTTATTAATGAAATAATTTTTAAGCAGTTTAGTTTTATTAGTCAGTAATTTCATTAACAGATGTGCATGGGTATAAAACACACAACATGAAACTCCTTTACATAAGACATTAAATATCTGAACCTATAATCAGAAATAAAATGAAAAAGTTGCAATAATTGCTACCGCACACATGTACACATAAACTGCTGGATATTATGGCATGATTCCAAGTGCTGTACATTTAGTTTATCTTGAAATAATAAACTAAAATATCATAAGCAAAACAATAGCAACTTTATTTCTATACATCCCTCCTTATGATGCTAATAAAGTATTCTAATGCCGTACTAATAAACTCATGTTTTCTTTAAAATGCATCTATTTAGAAAAGAACTGCAGTTTTTGCGATTTATGTTATTTGCAAAGTGGTGTTCATTTATTATCATATAAGGTGCCATTTAAATCATAATTGAGCCTATAAATTAATGGCAAATTTAGGGACGCGTGAAAACACAACATTCTAGTTTTCACTGCAGATAAGGAGATAGCAATATCCTAAAATTATTGCGTGAGAGTTAAGCATCTAACATGATCGATATATTTTATGGGTAAATTTGTTTCGAAAGTTTTACTTCGGCTAGTAATTTGTAGAACCGTCTAAAGAATGTACGCTATTTATTACCTGTTATTAAAGAAAATAAGTATAATGTAGACGCTTATGACACACTTGTAATTTTTTGATATTTCCTTTTAGATATTTCCTTTTTATTATGTACTAGTGATGAGCATAATGAATGATTTTGATATTCAAATGAATCATTCGTAATATGCGCAAAAGCATAGCTGCCAAACTTTCTGTTCTTTTTAATGGATTTAAACCAGAATTTTTGTAAAATAAAAAAATAATAATTAAATTAAGTTTTTTTTTTTTTTTTTTTTTTTTTTTTTTACAATATTTCTGGTTTTAAACGCATGTCCGAATGATTCATTCGAATATCAAAATCATTCATTATGCCAGTCACTATTATGTACTTTTTAAATTTTAAATAACAACTAAATAGTAACAATCATTGAATATATTCTTGCAAGAGAGTACTGCGTGAAGTCAGGAATTTCTTTACCACGCCTCCTTGTTATAGTTCTGAGTATCACCAATAGGTAACGCTGCATTGTCTCAAACTGTATTAGTGCTCAAATTGACCCTGCAGTTTCAAAACGCAAACCATTTTTTGTAATTTCACCAGCTAAACAGAATGAAGGTTAAATGTTGGATGACCTTTGATGCCTTTTTATACGTTATTTGAGCATCTTAATAATTTGAGTCAGCGCGCTGTTATCTATCGATGATATTTGGAGCAAGCTCAAGGAAGCGTATTCAAAGTGCCCGATTCACTCACACAATAGTCTCCAGCAAAAATAACCTTACTAACTGTCGCCATTCATATGTCACTGAATTTTAAAAACTTTCAATTCATTTGAGGGCATCCTGTATACATAGATTTTTTTTTTTTTTTGACATAACTATTTGACTAGATTATTTTTTTAACACAATTATTTCAAATTGGTAAGTTTTTTTAATTAATGTTACCAATTTGAAATAATTGTGTTAAAAAAATAATCTAGTGTATTCCGTATCCAGCGTTTACTGGAGTTCCATTACCTGCGATCTTTTCTGTTGAGCTGATTAAAATATCAGACCAGATGCTTCGATCAATAAGGTTAACTGGATGAATTATGCCCTCCAGATTCGACCGGGATAGCTCAGTGGTAGAGCGTGGCTGCTTCAGCCAAGCGATCCCAGGTTCGAATCCTGGCCCGGACATTTTTCGTCCAGTTGGAAATTTACAACTTGTATAACTATTTGAATTTAGAAAATAAGTATGATGAAAGCCTACACAGTAAAAAAATATGCAGAAAACTCTCCAGTCTTTGAGCAGGTTTTTATAGGAAACGATTACTTGACTGAAATTTATCTCTATTTTGATCAACGAAGATACTTCATAATGTGGTCACCTAACCGTTATCTATAAATACGGTTGAATGGTGGACAGTTTTCTGCAATTTTTAAGAGTGTAACTGCTCAGTTTTTATAAATTGCCGCTTACTCCAATAGCAAAACCATATTGGACCAATATCCTGTATATTGGGTACATTTTGGCCAATATGAAATATTTCTTCCATTTTGTGGGATTTACATTTTGACAATATTGAGTCGGCAAGTAATATTTTTCTATTTCATTCGCAATATTTCCAATGTGCAACCAATATTTCTGAAATTTTGGTATTTCAATTCAAATATTTTCAATGCAAAGCAGCCAATATTCCTGTAAAAGCGACATTTTACTGAAAATATTTCTACTATAAAACCATTATATATATACACCAGTATATATATTTATGAAAAAATGGTATTTCATTGATAGAATTAATTGAAAAAAAAATTAGAAAATATTTTTATTAGTAAAACCTTGCTATACATATTAACATAAATGAATGACCGGAATTTAAAAATTTATATTTTCAAAACTATTACACACATTATTATTAGTAATAAGTGAAAATAAAGAAAAACATTCCAAAATTTTTTGCATTTGCTCGGACGTGTGGTTAACGAGGAATTACTCTTATTCACGTGGCCACCATGATCCCCGGGACTTACGCCATGTGATTTCATTTTGCGGGTTATATGAAAGATCGTGTTTATCATTGCCGAAGATCATTGCCGAATATCATTACCGTTGATCATTGCCGAAAGCACTCAAAGAATTTAAAGAAAGCATCAGGGCTGCATTAAGAACCGTTGACAGTCTAAAACTGCAAAATGTGTGGAGCAAACTTCATTACAGATCAGATGTTTGTCGTGTTACGAAAGATTCACACATTGAACATTTGTAGGTGAAAAAAAAAACTTGAAATATTTTTCTTTATTTTCATATATCACTTATTATAAATAGTTTTGAAAATATGAATTTTTAAATTCCGGTCATTCGTTTATGGTAACCCTGTATAATAGTTATCCGATAAATGCTGGCTTCGTAATAAGAATGTAGTGATATAGTTAAATATTAGTATTTCATCTACGAAGAACAATTAAACGCATTTTACTATAATAAAAAGATAACAACATAAATCAAATTTGAGTACATTAAAAAAAAAAGTTCAACGAAACATAAAATTATACCAAATTATTTTACAATAATTTTTATGGTTTTTTTTTTCTTTAATGTTTCAAGTCTGTTTCATTACCTGTGCGCGTTTCTCAAATTACAAATATCATTTCCTTTAAAATAGCAAAATATGTCTTGCGACTCTCAAATTCAATTGCTATTTCAAATCCTTGCGAGTTCTTTACATTATGCTAGCCGTTTCCTGAAAACGCTTAGAACACGCATAAAAAAAATCTTCCTTCGGAAATTTACATTTAAGGATGAAAGAGTGCATAGGAAAGATGACTCCTTATATCGGATTCATAATTAGCAAGGTGAAAAGAATCGATCGTGGGAAAAGTATCAAATCATTCTCAATGCAAATGTGTACACTGTTTTCCCCTCCTGCCTTATTTTCAGATTTAGTTCATATGCTCCACCATGCAATTGATTTTTAATCATTTTGATCTGTTTGAAAGCTGAAAGTAATTTTCGAATAAATTCACTTCGGGAAGATTTTTAGATCAATCTTTTGTCAATTTGAAATTATAATGTATACAACATTTTGGATTATCTCAAAATTACAGAATTTGTTATTTTCAGGTTCTTCAATGGAATACATTTTTCAAATTCTTAATTCAACGAACTTTAATTTAGCATCTGAAATTTAAGCGACTAAATACTTATGAATCGTTGGATATATAAAGACTTAAAATGCCTAATAGCACATTTTTTTATTATTATTATTATTTTTTTTTTTTACTTCATATTATAGAAATATTTCATGTTTGAAAATTTTACTTGATTTTAGTTTATTGAACTATATTTATAGTAGTGACATTAAATATTACAGAAATGCCTTCAAAATAAAATTTCTCACATGTCAATTTTGAATTCATAACCCAAACCTTAAATACTAATTATTGAATACTATTATCATTTTTTGTGCAGCTGTAGAATATCTCAGAAAGGACAAACAAACTTTAAACTTCAATCAATCATTAATATAAAGATGAAATCAGTGACATATTTATAAAGTATCTTATAAAGTTTGTTAACAGTAAACCTTGAAATTAGTTAAAATTTTCGTCAGTAGATGACGCTACACTGTCTCAGACTAGAAAAAAGGTCATACTAACGTCTAAAGTGGATCAAAACTCATCCAATCTTTACTCTTCAATCTGTTTAACTGTTTAAATGTGAAAGAAATAAAAATAATTTGAATTTTGATATTTTAACACTTCAGCAAGTATGCGCGTGCAAATTTTACGACAAATGCAATTTTTCGTAAACCGTTCTCAAATCAGGCACTGAAACTGTCTTAATGTCATTGTTATTTCGCAGTTGAGCTTTTTTCTTCTGTTTAAAACCGGTTTCATCGATTTCCAATGCAGTTTTGTGTGTCTTGGATAAATTTGTTTCACGCGCATGCGGTAGCAAGTAGATATAATAATGAATTATTTCACATTTTAAAGATTTATTTCTTATTTATTAAGAGAAATAATGTAATTGATATGTTTTACGCCGAGTTAGTTATTTTATTTTTTAATTAATTAATTAATTATATTTTATTTTATTTCATTTTTGTAAAGTCAAGCGAAAAATATTTAATAGAATTTTTTCCAAAAGTCGATCAATGGGAAAATATTTCTGAAATTTATTTCAGGACGATGCAGAAGAATCAACTGAAGATTTAAAAAATATATATATATTTGCACATGTTAAAATCTAAGAGTGATACACAATTTATCCTTTTTAAAAATAAAAATAACATGAATTCGAGTCTTATATTACATGTATTTTCCCCCTATGACTAGTATCTTCAAAACTTTTCACAACTCGTCAGTCCGGAAAACACACGCATTTCGGTACTGCCATTTCCCTTTCGTTTCCAAGACCGAAAGTGATAAGGAAACACTTCGGGCGAAAAGAAAACCAGGGATAGAAAAGATTGAATATTTCCGAATTATTGTTAAACAGCTGGAAGCAATCATGAGATAGCTTTATCCTTTCAAATTAAATGCGAAATTTATTTCGACATAGCTCTCAATAGTCTTTTATCAAAAAATGTCAATATAGTTCCTGTTCTATTTAAAATCTGTATAAATTATACATATTAATTTTTATTATATTTGACCTACGTACACAGAAAAAAATAAAACCCAATTCGGGTCGAAAGAATCTTAGGTATGTGCAAAAAAAAAAAAAAAAAAAAAAAAAAAACTTTTTTTTTTCTTTTTCTTTTTTTTTTTTTTTTTGAAAATGGTATTTAACAGTGCCCAAAATGGATACACAGTGGTAACCAAAACAGGCATGACCCAATTTGGGCACATACCTAAGACTCTTTCGACCCAAATTGGGTTTTATTTTTATTTTTTTCTGTGTATGGGTTCTATAGAAATCGTGACTTATTTCTGTTTCTAGTAGTTAATTTTTGACAGAATATTCTTCTGGAATATTTTACACAATATAACACGTTAAATATATACCGGGTGTCCTAAAATTGACTGAATGATTTTGAAATTCAATAACTTCCAAACGGTGACAGATATTTAAAAAATTCTTGCAGGAAAGTAATGTAAGATGTCAGGAGTTTTTTTTTTTTTTTTTTTTTTTTTACTGCGATTCCTGATTTTAGTTCAAATTACCAGCAATAGATGGCGCTGCGAGCGATAGGAGTGCAATTCAAGCCAAAACTAAAATCACCCAGCATTAAATATAATATTTCTAAAATATATGCTCAATTTTATTTGAAGTGTTTAAAATCTTACTCAGAGCTCGCAAGCTTCGCTATGATGTTAACACATAAATTATTTACACCTAAATATTATTTTGTAAACTAAAAAAAAAAAAAAAAAAGAGACGTCCTTTACAAAGAATGCACATAAAAAAAAAATATGTTAAAAATATTAATCTCTTGATGAGATCTTAAAAAAAAAAGAAAGAAAGAAAAGAAATAGAAAAAAAAAAAGAATGCATTTTTACGCCTATAGGTTTAACATTGGCGAGGGGAATTAAAGACCTGGCTGACCAACACCATAAGGAAACTGGGTACCCTTCATTTTTGTAAAACGACGAAAAATATTCATTCACGTACTTTTCCTTAAAATGAATAATGACTTTGGTTGTATATCCTCACGAAGAGCCGTAAAGATCCGATAGTTAAAATATATATGTAAAAATGCCATTTTACTGCACCCACTTCCTTTAAAAGACTCAGAATTTTAATCTTTAAATTCATTTTTCTCAAATTGTGTTTCTCTAAATATATCAGTATGTTTAAACTGATGTAAATAGTCTATTTTTTTATTTATTAAATTCCTACTATTAGCTCACACTCTCTCTATATAAATCTTGTTCAAATTTTCAATCGTTAATAAAATTATTTTCTATTCATCCACTCAAGTTCAAATAATTTTTTTAAAACTTGTACTGGATGACACTTGATGTTAATACAGTTTTTTCAAATATTAATTCATTAATTAAATTTAATTATTTAATTTTAGTTTTAAATGGAAGAAAAAAATTCCTTCCATTGTTTTCATAAATGAAAAGAAAGATTTATCTCAAAATAGTGATGCCACAGAAATAAAATACCGCAACGATGATTATAAAATAATGTTCAATAAAGATAACGTGGGACATTAATGCTGCACGGGTTTATTTTATATATTTATGATTAAAAAGTAGGAATTGACTTAATTTTTTTTTATATTACTTGTTCCTACTATTAGCTCACACTCTCTCTATATAAATCTTGTTCACATTTTCAATCGTTAATAAAATATTTTCTATTCATCCACTCAAGTTCAAATAAATTTTTTTAAACTTGTACTGGATGACACTTGATGTTAATACAGTTTTTTCAAATATTAATTCATTAATTAAATTTAATTAATTAATTTTAGTTTTAAATGGAAGAAAAAAATTCCTCCCATTGTTTTCATAAATGAAAAGAAAGATTTATCTCAAAATAGTGATGCCACAGAAATAAAATACCGCAACGATGATTATAAAATAATGTTCAATAAAGATAACGTGGGACATTAATGCTGCACGGGTTTATTTTATATATTTATGATTAAAATGTAGGAATTGACTTAAAAAAATTTATATTACTTGTTAAGAAATAAAAATGTTAAGTTAAGTAGTTATTTTTACAATATTTTTTACATGTATTATGGCATTTTATTTATTTATTTTGTAACTAATTAACTTTTTGGAAATATCATCCTTACAGTTATTAGAGCACAGTTCTATGAAATGTATGCAAATATTTTATTTCGCATGCCATTTAGTACTCTTGGTTTTTATATATATATATAGGTTAATGAATTTTTTATTGAATTTTGCACTTGATGCTTATTTTTATAGCCCAATTTTGGCTCATGTATTTATTTATCAGCTTTTGTCATATACTAACAGTTATAGTATTGTGTTTATGCAATATAGAAATCCTTTTTATTTAAATTTTTGTTTGACATCATCTATCATTAAAATATGTTTATTTCTTATGTTTTTTATATATGTTTAATATTATAAAAATTACGTAAAATATTATTACATGTCAATTTTAATTTACAGTATATATAATAAAACTTTTTCTAATATTGCTGAATATTGCTCAATATTTCAGAAAAAGTATGGTTTTAAATAAATTTTCTTTAAACAGTTTTTAATGAATTTTTTTTTTTTTTTTTTTTTTTTTTTGCTTACCACAAAATTTCTATTTTTGCTGGAATAAATCCTTTTTTTTTTATATGAAACCATTTAATACTATGTCAGAAATATATTATAAAATACACAAAAATAATAATAGTTCAACGGGTACTGAGTCTCCATAAATAAGCATGGTTTTATAAAATAAAACATTTGTATCCTCCGTTAATATCATTAAAGAATTATGAACTATAGATATTAACATATATATTTTTAGATAAAAAATTTTATTGAACTTTTTAAACTGGAAAAGCAATGTTTTACGTAGAATGGCTTATATTACTGTAATAGCATTCTTAAAAATAATAAATTAAAAAAAAATAGTAGTAGCTTACTTAGTAAGTATAGAAATACGTTTCACCTGGTTATAAAAAAATTCTAATCAAAGTAATTAATTATTTTTTAATAATTTTATTTCTTAAATTTTTCTGGGAACTTTTCTTTTCTTTTTTTCATGCAAACGTGTCCACAAAACAAGAAAATAACTTCAATATTTTAGTTAAAAATACAGGGAAAAACAACATTCAAAATTATATTTATTTGCGATTGTGTATTCAGTTCATGTGCAAATATATTTTATTTCTTTAAGTCTGCTTTACAGAGTTCACACTTCAGTAAATTTCAATTTAATATAATTTCATTCAATTTCTAAATCCATTTACTACTGAATATAGCGGAAAACAGAACTGAAAAATTGCTTTTCATTGTTTTTGCATTTCGTTTTTTTTTTTCCAAGAGCTTATATTGTCATACTTAAAAGAAACAGAAAAAGAAAAAAAAATATCTGCCACAAAAGCCATATTTTGAGAGATACGACCTCAACATAAAAACTGGGGCTATCCATCTGATATCTAACCTGTATTATTTTTGTGAGGATCAATGTGTATTCCATCTGTTATCAGAATCTATATCACATTAGGATGAAAATATAACATCTCGTATTTGATGCAAAAGATAGCTTTTTGGAGGCAAACGCTCTTTCTCGAAACCTTTTTGTTTTAGGCTGTGATAAATTTGAATTTCAAAATCTTATCGGATAAATCTGAAAAGAAAAAGGCATTAGCCATTTTATAAGGGTTTTTTTTTTCTTTTCTTTTCAAATACTTACAAAAGAGTATTATGATTCATTTGGTAAAATAATTGCAATATTTTATTTTTTCAAATTTCGTTTCAGTTTTAGGCATTAAAAAATATGTAATTTACTACACTGTTAAAAATTTTCAGCAAACTGTCTAGTCATTTGACCGTTTTTGTAAAAGATGGTTACCTAACCGTAATTTAACTCTATTCTGACCATAAAATGAGCGATAGTATGCTCAGAATAGAGTTAAATTACGGTTATGTAACCGTATTCTATAAAAACGGTCAAGTGACTGGACTGCAAAGATGCTGCAAATTTTTAACAGCGTATATGTAAAATTCAAATGAGAATTTCGTTCCGTCTACACTGTTAAAAATTTGCAGCAAACTGTCCAGCCATTTGACCGTTTTTATAGAAAACGGTTACATAACTGTAATTTAACATTATTCTGTCCATATTATTGCCCATATTATGGTCAGAATACAGTTAAATTACGGTTATGTTACCGTTTTCTGAAAAAAAAGGTCGAATGACTGGACAGTTTGCTGCAAATTTTTAAGAGTGTACTTTTAACTTGAGTTCTGCTGAATGGATTTCGAGGGACTTGCACTGTTAGTTGGATATTTTTTCAGGAAAGGTTTTAGTATATAACATATCCTTCTGAGCTGCTTATAGTTATAGAGCTATGGGAGAAAGTTCTATAATCATGTGAACCCGATTATGAAATATTAGTCTTTATTAAAAGTTCTACTGAACGGATTTTGATGGCAATTGCATTGTTAGTTACATACTTTTTTAAAGGATAGTTTTTGTATATTGCATGTTGTTCTACGTTGCTTAGTCATAGAGTTATGGAAGAAAGTTCTATAATCAGGTGAACCCGATAATGAAATATTAACCTTTATTAAAAGTTCTACACTGCAAAAAAAAAAAAAAAAAAAAAAAAAAAATTGTTGATTTTACAGTATAATACTGAGCGTCGTTGTATTACTGCTTATTTTACTGTTTATTGCAGTTAATTTTACGGTATAATACTGGCAGCTGGGATGCCAGTATTATACTGTAAAATAAACATTTTTTTTTTTTTTTTTTTTTTTTTTTTTTGCAGTGACTGGGCGGATTTTGATAAGACTTGCATTGTTAGTTAGATAATTTTTAGGAGTTAGTTAGATAATTTTTATCATTATACGTTCCATATTTATAGAATTATGGGGGAAAACTTCTACAGTCATGTTAACACGATTATGAAAGATTAGCGATTTAAAAAAGTTCTACTGGACAGATTTTTTTAGTTAGTTTATTTGTATTGTTTGTTAGATAATTTTTCAAGGTTGATTTTAGTATATTCCATATCGTTCTTTACGAAATCCTTACTGTAAATGATCAAATATAAGAGTTGGTCCTTAACAGCCGAAATTTTGTCTGCACATTAGAAAATATAATAGCGCAATGACATTCATATTGTTCTCAGCAATGCGGAAGGACATTCCAGGTAAAGGTCCATATTGCTTTAAAACACGGGGTCAAATTCACGGAAACATTTGTTTGATTCGCGGCTCGTTTGGAGAAAATGACCAGCATAGCGGGCGAAGCCTTCTGGTTTATTGATAACTTCAATATTTAATTTTCAAAACAGGCCCTGTTTCGTCACTAATGAACTAAAAAGAAATTTAGTTTTCGTAAACCCTTCTTCAATTGATATGGTTGAGACTATATTACATTTCTACCAAAGGTGTTTCGAGTCATAATTTTACCAGAATCCAAATCCTAAAAACTTTTTTCATCTCTCGAATCTTATTTTAAAGAATGACAAACAGGTTACAAATAATAATAATAAATAAATAAATAAATAAAATCAAAATAAAATAAAATGTTTTATTTTGATTAAAATTAAAATCTGTCTTAAATGAAACACTAATTTTAGAATATTTTTAATAATTCGCCTATATTTATTAAAAGAATACGAAAAATATGTAGTAAACAAAGTATATAAACAAAATTCTTGAATCTTGAATTTTATGTTAAAAATATCTCGGTAAAAAAGGATTTAGATTCCAAATTATTTTAAATCTTTTTCGAATCTTTTTAGTTTGAAGTTAATGTGTAAATCATGAAAGATTGCAAATGTTTAAAGCTAAAAACTTTTTAAATATTGTCCCTAAAATATTAAATTTTAGTTGTAATTTACTAAACATTCTAGTATTAAATTCCGGTTTTGTTTAGATTTAAATAAATAGGCAATTTATTGAATTATTTTCTTGCGTTTTTTTTTTCTGATTAATTCTTTGAATTTGTTCTATAAAATTGAATTTTTAAAATCATATGATTCTTAAGATGGATTATTATATGATAAATAAGGATTCTGATAACTAATTTACTCTCAATTTTATTTATATTTAAAAAATCGGTATAAAAATTATTAAATTTATTATTTTAATTTATCAATGTTGTAGAAATCAAAATTTTAATTAGATATAGTTTGTATGTAAATATAATAATTTTATTGCCCTCTTCTGGTTGGTTTCTTATATAACATATACATTTTATTTCAATTGCCAGGTATTTAATAATTACGTTAGTTGTTATCGATATGAAAATAACACTTCTTACTCTACATTGTTTTGTAGTAGTTATTTTATGCTAATTTTATATTATGCCTGGTTTCTTATATTATATGTTATTCACATAATTTTTTCCCCCGTAACATTGGAAAGATTTTTAGTTCTGTTCGCTAGTATTTTGCACACAAAAATTATTATAAGGAAAATATTAGTTCTCTGCTCTGTGTTTATTTTATGCAACTTTTAAAATTTTCTATGTATCCTCATTTTCTACGAATTGGTTTATTTTCCAACTGAGTGAAATATTGTTGAGACCGAGAGTCGAACCCAAGATCCCTGGCTTAAATTGCCAACGCTCTGCCAATTGAGCTACCTCGGCAACCGGCCGACACATATCACTCAGATAATCATTATTCAATAATATTCACTAGTTATCTGAGCGAAAGGTGTCGGCCGGTTGTTGGCCTGGGTATCTCAAAAAGCAGAGCGTTGGTAATTTAAGCCAGAGATCTTGGGGTCGACTCCCGACATACACATTTTTTCACTCAGTTGGAAGTATACCAATTTGCTTGATATCTTTACCAATCCGTTTGATAAAAATAATGAAGTGCTTCATTTTCTAGTCTTTTTTTATATATATACATAAAAAATAAAAATAAAAACTTCAAATATCACATATCCGTCATTAGTCAGTTTATGAATCAGACCTTGGTCAGTTGAAATAAAATTTTGTTATTAAATCACGACCTTGATTTATAACATTTATTAACATATTTCTTAAACATGATTGTCAGAATGGCAGCAAGATAATAACATTTGATTTTAACTTACCGATCAAGTTTGTCATGTTTATGCAAATCTTAATACGTATATTTAATGAAATAATTTCATTGTAAGAAAAATAAATTTATAGTACATGAGTTTTATTCTCATGCCGTATTATTTATTCAGTTTTTGAATTATGTACGTATAATGCAAAAAATGTATGACAATACAAATTTATCACATTTAGTACATTTAATTATGACTAAAGTCACAATTTTACAGATTAAATAGCTATGGTATCAAAATCTAAGTATAAAAAATATAAAATGCTAATATTAAAATATCAAGTTATTAAATCACGACCTTGATTTATAACATTTATTAACATATTTCTCAAAAGTCACAATTTTACAGATTAAATAGCTATGGTATCAAAATCTAAGTATAAAAAATATAAAATGCTAATATTAAAATATCAAGAAAGTTATAGAAAATGTGAATTTCATATCGGTTTAAAAGAAGTATTTATTGTATTTGTATTTATTTTCCCGAAATGCTATTGAAATTCCGAAGTAATATAGTTACAAATGTGTTACGAAATTTTTTTACTGTTTTATATGTTTATAGAAACTTTCTATTGTTACATACTTATTAATTTTTTTTGTTTAATTCTAAATCATTTATATTTCCTCCTTACTTTTCTGCTAAAAGTACATTATTAAAAAAAAAAAAAAAAAGTTATAAACCGTTGATTTGAAGATTACTTTTAAATGACAGGACATTTTTTAAAAGCGAGATACAGATGTTTTTTGAGACGCAATTGCGAAAATGCGTGTCATCTTGCCATAAATATTCCAAATTCCATTTTCTTCCATCATCAAAAATTGAAAGTGGCAGAAAAAATATGTTTCCGTTAGATTTTTTTTTTCTAATTTGTAAGATCTCCAAGTTTTAACATTCCATGCTGGTTACAGTGTGATGTTTCAAAACGTAACCCCCCCCCCAAAAAAAAAAAAAAAAAAAAAAAAATACGAAAAAAAAACAACAAAAGCGTATTTAATGAAACACATGATAAAATGTATTGAAAATGTGTTTCTAGAGCTTTCTTACAAATTTTAGCACAGCGTGCAATGTTCCGGAACAATTTTTTTAGTATCAAGACGAAGGCACGAGCACACGGAGCACAGGTCCAGGACCGTTAAATTTAGGAAGGTACAAATCTGTAGGTAAAGTTTAAACAACTGTGGTACAGTTTTATTATTTACAAGTTTTATGTTGCCCTATCGCAAAATATAATAGATAACAAAAATCATTTTTAACACTTTCCAAAATTAGTTGAAAAGTGTTTATGAATTCGGTTTGTCTGTCAGTCACGTACCCATCTAACGTCTGTTCGTGCTCTAACTCACTTAAATAAACTCGGATTGCCATGAAAGTTTTATATGTTATTGATGTTTAATATAGAAAATGAATCGTGTACCATTTATAGATAGTTTACGGCGACACACAAAAATTTCCGTTACATTATAATATGTAGGGGGCAATGGTTTGCGATGTATTTTAATGATGGTACAATAATTCAAACATAATGAAATTTATATGCATCACTTAGGTGGACTAAAATATGCTTTCTCAGATCTATCGAATTAGTAACATTTGTAGTTCGTTTTCAGGGATGCTCAAAATAATTCCATTACATTGTGATATATGGGGAACAATTGTTTGCGATATGTTTTAATGATGTTAGGATATTTCAAACATAATGAAATTAGAAAGGATGATTGAAGTGCACAACAACATGTTTTCTATAGATTAAGAAATGCGTAGCATTTATCTTTATTTACAGAGATTAGAAAGGAATTAGAAAGGATGATGGAGGTGCACCACAACATGTTCTGTATAAATTAAGGAATGCGTAACATTTAGCTTCAATTACATAGACGTACAAAAGTATTCTTTCGGTTACAGGACGGATTATGATACATTCCATTGCATTAAAAAAAGTAAACTTCTTAATATTTGGTTAGTGTTGGAAAGTGCTTCGTAATCTATGCCTGATGCATGATTTATCGTTCTTGTTTTATCTTGTTAAATCAAAAGTATGATATATTTTTAAATGTTAAGGTTATAATCCAATTTCTAGGTTATAATCCACCTATTTTCAAAAATATAAAGGCATTCAACCATCCGTTTCGACCCTGACTTCAGCCAAACATTCACACACACTTTCACATTTATAATATTATTAGGGTTACAATTATGAAATTTAAATTGGGCAAAACTCTTCTATTGTAAAAACGCAGGGTGATTCAAATATGATCATTCAAACTTTAAGTGCTTGTAGAAAATACTACAACAATCAATTTTCGTGTAGGAAACTAGGATTGTAATCATTCAAAAATACAGGGCGTCTAATCCGAACTCGGATTTTTGTTCATAAGTTTAATAATAATGAAGATATTTTAACGAAAATTGCAACAGGTTTGTCCATCCAATTAATGAATCTGTGTTATAAAGCAAAAACATGTTCGTGAGGAATGCTGATGCCATATCGGTGCTGGCAACGACCTAAACAACTAAACAATCAGTTTCATTTAATCGCAATTTTTTTAACTTCTAAACATCGCTCAATTTCAATTTTTACACTTCGCGTCGTATAAAAAAAAGTTCTTTCAAAAGTTTTTTTTTTTTTTTTTTTTGAAAATTGTATTTTAATTTACTGATTTTTATGATTTTTAAAATAATTTTCAATCATATTTTTTTAATCTATCTCAAAAAGAAATGCGTAATCCAATTATGGAAGATGCATTTAAAACAATGTAAATAATTCAGCATTTGTTTGTTTCCTTGTAATATTCCGTAACTAAATTGCTAAACGAAACTAAAACTCACAAATAAATAAAACACGAATTTAACAAACATGTAATTGAAATATGCGCTTAAACATTGAAGCAATCAAAATCAAGAAGTTTGCTACAAATACAGAAATCTTTTGCAATTAATCACTGGCATGAGGCTATTACGAAAGTACCAAAAATGCTGTTTGGTGTAGTTAGTGTGCAATCTAAGAAAATATACTAAATGTAAAAAAATCTATTAGAGTTTTCAATTAAAAATTACTTTTACCTAAGTTCTTTTATCGTGCTTCGTTGAATCATATGGTATTTATAATACATTTGAAATTATTTTTAAACTGACAACCAATTTATTATTTTAAGCTTTAATATTAATCCTGAGCTCTTGCTATATGTGAAATAATTCTTATGCCATGAGCGGAAGTTTTGAAGCAAGAAGAACTGAAAGTAAGTAGCATTAATTTAAACTTTTAAACAAATGATTTATATTTCTCTGAAAAAAAAAATTGCTTTAACAACTGTGATAAATTTTTACTCATAAAGTTTATACTTGTGTAATTTTATTAACATTTTATGGGCTAATGGTGTAATAAAATGTCAGAAAAGATTTATCTGCTTAGGGTCGAAATAAATGTTGTAACTTTTTTCTGTTGGATTTGGGCTGGCAATTGAATATGACCATTAATTTTCGCGCAACGTTGTTTCTAAATGCTATAGAATGCAAGAAATTTAGCTAAATCGCATGTATGAAAATGTTTTTGTCATTCTCTTTTACTTAGAATTTATTAAACTATAACGAAACTTTTGCAATAGAATAAATTAGCTACAATGTTTTATTAAATCAAACACTTTCGTAAAGAGCCGCATACTTTAAAAGTACTTTATTAAATTTACCTCTTGAGAAATGCTTCTAATATTAATGTATATGACATATTTATTATATAATATATATTTGAACAATTTTATATATATTTTTTAATTATTATTCTATTGTAATAGTATCGGAAAACTTTGGGATTTCCAAATAGTTTATAGATAAAATTGTTAAAATGTACAGGAACTACCAAAATAATGAATAGAGTAGTTAATAGATAAGTAGATATAATAGTTAATAGTTAATATACAGAAACATTTATGAAAGTATCAAATGACTTTGTAAAAATCAAATAATTATGTGCTAAACAGCTATAGTAAGGTTTGAAAATGAGTCAAATATATTTTTTCAGGTTATTTCAGTTAAGTTGTTTTGTAAAATACTCATTTCGATTTTTTACAAACTCTTAAAAATAATCTAAGACATTTAATACTGACAATAACGCGTGAATTTTTATCATTGCAATAAACTGTCATGCTTCTGATGCATAGTCATAAAATTGTTTCAAAAAGTCCATAAGTTGATTTCTACGGTCTTTAATTTTAGGGATTTCATTTACACATCTGATCTTCAATATTTTCAGAGAATTGTGTTTTTTGCAGCAGAATTCTAATCCCTAGGCCCATTATGTTTATGCTATTTAAAATTTGCGCATAATATTTTTTTATGCATAAAGGCAAATAAATAAAAATCTATGTATTTAAAACACAAGACCGTTTCTCTCAAAAGTTTGTAATAGAAAACTACTGCATCAATTTACTTTTTTGAGGTCTTAAATAAAAAATATTAACCTATAGAGACGTGTCAAACTTGATTTTCGTGAAAGTATTTTTTTTTTTTAAATTAGCGATAATTTATAATTAAAATTTGCTTTCTGCGCATGTGTAGGGATATGATCGAAAGTAACTTTAGATACAGACTCAAAACGCATGCGCAATACTCCATATTCGCCAAAGAAACGTATTGATTTGTTTATTAAAGAGACTTTGTTATAGAACCACGCTTTAGCGATTTTGTTTTAGATTATACTAGCAAGCTTCGCCCGCTACACTGGTCAGTTTCTCGAAACGAATCTTGAATCAAACGAAATATATCGGTGAATTTGACTTTGTGTTTTAAAGGAATCTTTACCTGGAATGCTCTCCTGCATTACTGAAAATGATGCAAACGCCATTGCGCTATTACATTTTCTAATGTGTCAGACAAAATTTGGGTTGTTAAGGACCAAAAATTTTAGTTGATTGGTAAAGAACGATAGAGCGATATGTAGTATACTAGAGCCAATACTGAAAAAATATCTAATTAACAGCGCAATTCTCATCAAAATCTGTCCAGGAGAACTTATAAAAAAATCTAATCTTTCATAATCAGATTCACCTGATTATAAAACTTCTCTCCATAATTCTATAACTAAGAAACGTAGGACAATATGTAATATACTAAAACCATTCAGGAAGAATGATCTATTTAATAGTGCAAACCCCATCAAAATTTATTTAGCAGAACATTTAAAAAAAAAAATAATTTTTCATAATCAGTTTTACCTGATTGTAGAACTTCCCTCCACAATTCTATAACTAAGCAATCTATAACTAACAATGCAAGTCTCACCAAAATCTGTCTAGTAGAACTTCTTGTAAAGGCTAATATTTCATAATCGGGTTCATTGATAATAAAACTTCCCCCCATAATTATATAACTGAGCAAAGTAGAATGATATGTTACATATTAAAATCTTCCTTGAAAAATTATTTACTAACAGTGTAAGCTCCATCAAAATCCATCTAATAGAACTCAAGTTATAAGAAACCGGAAGGAAATTCCCATTTTCATTTTATATATATATAGTAGATAGATTTGTGAGATGATGAGTAGTATTTTGCCTATCAAACCGAAATAAATATTGTACTTATGCATTGCAGTCTTGCACTGTCACTAAAGCACGTTGTTTGATGTTTCTTACCCTTTTTCGGTTCTGTGAGAGCACATTTGACAATATTTGACTCTGCGTGTTTGCATCACATGGAGCTGATTTAAGCAAAGACTTGTGTGGGTATCAATGGATGTTGAAGCTGTACGGTTTTCTTGAAAATATATTTTTAATTGATTAATAAAAAATTTCACGAATTTTAAATAGTTGGATGGATGCTCATTTCTCCGCTGCTTCACAAGTTTACCTAATATAATTATCCATATTTGTAATCCTCAGAAAAATAACTTGAACCGCCATTTCAGATATCCCCCCCCCCCCCACACACACACACACTAAAAAAACAGTATGTTGATTTTACAGGTGAGCTCGATCAAGCCCTCCCATTATATTTGACATAATTTAGGACAACGTATGGTTTTTAATTAGAATTTGAACATCACCTCGTTCAAATCTTTTTACGATAGTCATTTCTGCATTATTTCATTTTCTCAGCATAGTCACAATCCGCTTATCTTTTTAGGATAGCACAGGTTATTTCTTTTGACGTTTCATTTTTAATAATTCCTCAGCTAATTTCAAATTTGTGCAGTATCTGTCTGTGAACACGTGGCACCCTTGAGCACCAGGAACTTTATCCAATAACCTTTTGTCTAAGAAGAAAGGAATTCTGGTTGACAAGGGCAGATCTGGCCTTATCGACATCTTTGTTGTTATACTCTTATGATATAGAAGAATACCACAAATATATTCAATTTTTGAGTCACAACGCATATAAATCCATAATTCCTATGTGGTCGGGTTTTTGGGATTGTAAGTAAAAAAAGCTATTATCTCTTTGAATTTTACAACCGGCGTAGCTACAGAAATATTCTCTTCTGAGACAAAATATTCCATAAAATTTAAGTTTGTGTATTCAAAAAAAGGAAATAACTCTTTGAAAATGCTTTCTTGTGTCTGTATTGCCATTTGGAATTGTCTTAAAATGTAACATACAAAAAAAATGGATGAAGCCCTTTTTTGTAAATGAGATAAAAAAAAAAAGGAGAACTCTATTATCTTGCTTTGGCCAATATATTCTTAGATGTTTGCGACTGGCATCGTATACCAATGTTAAGAATTAGAGCAGTGAATGCCAAGAACTTTTCCCTATTGACTTCTTTCCATATCCGCATATTTAATGTTGCGACAATTGCTTGTTAGCCAATTTTGTATCAACATAATTATTTGTCTCTGTTATAATTCTCTTGATCATCCTTTCGGTAAAAAATAGTGTGAACAGTTGAAGTTGTTCCGGGACATTTGTAGTAATATGTAGCCTCGTTACTTTTTTGGTATATGTAGATGTTATTCTGCTTGGTAAACTTCAGATTATCTAACATCTTCCCATTCAGAACTATCTTCCTCCTCTAAAGCCTCGGGATGTGAATCAGTGTCACTTTCAATCGCTCTAATGGTTCATATTTTCACATTAATGTTTTTATGACTATCTTCAGTGCTGGTATGTTGATCACTGTCATGTTCTCGTATTTATTTTATAATATTATCAAGATTGTCTTGCAGTAATAGAAGATTAAGTTTGTCTTCGCTGCTGTGAATATCGTCATTTGCATCTATTTTGAAGAGTTTACAAAACAGTAAAACTCTTTCGAAAACTTTTATAGCAGAAATTTTTATTATATACCTATATATTCAAAAGAAACAATCAGATTTTATAATATAATTGAAAGCATAGATAATTATGTATTCAAAAATATGAGTCCACGTATTTTTTTGTTTAAAATGTATTAATTAAACAATATGTTTTATTACAGATTATACTGACTACTAATTCTGTTTTTCTTACATTGTTACAACATACTTTATCAAAAAAGGTCACATCGAATAGTTAATACCGTTTTTATAACGTCAAATTTAACTTACTTTAACTAGATTCTAATTAAATCACTTCTTTAATGTAAATAATAGAATAATGAGTAAGAACTAAGGTTGAAATTTAATATGGTGCGATTTAACTTAAAAACAGTAGCCGAAAACAAGAAAATTAAAGTTGCTGACAATCCGCTTAAATACCTTTTTCAAATATACATATGCCACTTCGGCATCTGGTAAACACAACTGAAAAAAATCTACAGACGGAAACGAATGCTGCAACAGCCTAGGAGCTTTTCACGAAGTTACCAAGAAATGAATACCGAATTGCGGGTTACTTAGCTATTCGACTGCGAGAACTGATACCGACACAAACATGCATATCATCCTAAAATAATTAATCAAAATTGTTCATATAAAGTAAGATGGTGAGTGAGATTCGCCATTGGAGTTGAAGTAAAGAATAGCAAGATGAGAGAGACTCATCTATGTTAATACTTAGCCGTCAAGTTTTCACGAGCAGCAACTAAATATATTTTTTAAATGCAAGTTCTATTCTTCTATTGAAATAAAATATTATTTTAAAGGGTTTTAAAATAAAATATTAATGTATACACAGCATTTTCATAAAAAAATGTTTTCATAGATTATTCTTTAGGAATACAGCAATATTGTACAAAGTATTAAATATGGCATGTTCGTAATTTACTCATATATTTTTAATCATTTATATTAAATTTGTTGCTGTAAATCTTATAAACCGATCGCAAATTAAGAAAGAAACATATTTTTTTCGCGGAAAAAAAAAAAAAAACAGTATGTTTTATTTTAAAACATTGTACGCAATTTCCAGATACCCTTGTTTTATGCTTTTATTTCTTTATTCTTTTTTATTACAAGCTTACACACTCTGGATGAAAATATTTAACTGAAGAGTATGAAAAGATAAGATTCTTTTTTTTTAAAGAATTCTTATCTCTATCACTTAGAAAAAAAAAAGACTCGAGAGTCCCCAGAAGACAATTACTATCAAGTTACTACGAGCCTAAGGCTAAAAAGTCTCTCAAGTAGAATTCTAGATAAACTAAGGGAATATCAATAATGTTTCACTGTAGCTAAAATTTAATTCTGATATTATTTAGAAACAGCTTCACTTAGAGAGGTAATGGTTTAATCTTATAGCTTAATGCAATTTATTTGCTTTGTAAACATAACAGTAATACACAAGAGTAATGCTTTTATCTAACATTATAAGATTTTTTTTTCTCTTTTTACACTGCAAAAAAACATTGTTGATTTTACAGTATAATATTGGCACCTCAGCTGCCAGTATAATCCGTAAAATTAACAGTAATAAACAGTAATTTTTTGTTATTGTTGTTTGAGCTCAATAGAGAAACTTTTGGCCAGTTTTTCTTTTCGAAATTATCCGTACGTACAACAGACAGTTTTCTTTTGTGAATGCTCAGAATTTATTGCTGTTAACGAGTGGAATAATATCTTAAATAGAGAATTCAGTGAACATTAATAACACTACCGGAGCACAAAACTTATTGAAATCGAGTGTGTGTATTGAATATGGAGTGTGTGAAATTATTCGAAAACATCGTGAACTGATTTCATAATAGTTTGGATAAAATCCTTGTTAATAGACAAGTTGCTTTATAATATATTAATTGTTTTTTTGTATACTTTTCTAATTATCTTTAGTTTTCATGTTTAATTATTTTATATATAATTTATCGTTAATAACAATTTTACTTTATATAATATCTTGTAACATACTTGAAATTAAATTAGATTATTCTATTTAAAGTGGTCTTATATTTTTCTACGGGAGTTTTCAGTTTTGAAACTGAGTGAAAATATTTGAGGCATTTCTTGTGAATTAAAAAACAAAATGCGCATGTATGTGTTCTTAATCATTTGATAGGAAGATCAAACTTCTTTACACCATAAACATAAAAAAAAAGTATATCATTAGTTGTCCATCGTGCACTGCAAAATGTTGATTTTACAGTATAATACTGGCACCCCAGCTGCTAGTATTATACCGTAAAATTAACAGTTAGAAACAGTAAAATAAGCAGTAATACACTGCCGCGGTAGTGTATTAATGCTTATTTTACTGTTTATTACTGTTAATTTTACGGTATAATACTGGCAGCTGGGGTGCCAGTATTATACTGTAAAATCAACAATGTTTTTTTTTTTTGCAGTGTATATATAACTAGATACTAAATAAAAATAACCATTTACGTCACTATAACTAAATTATTGTAATTAGAGATAAATAAATGAAATTAAAGATATATATACATATATATATATATAAAATAATATAATTCAAATTTCAAATAATTTTTTTGTGTGAGGTGATTTTTTTTTTTTTTTTTTTACAGCGAAGTTATTTTTTAAAAAACTCGTTTAAAAAAAAAAAAAAAATTAGAACATGAAAGTAAATATATTTTGAAGATGCAAAAAAATCGATCAACCATAATAAAATTTATCAGAATAAAAAATATGAAACTAGAAAAAATGGACACAGTTTTATTGTAATCAATATTGTATTGTACAGGATGTCCCAAAAAGATTCAAGTGCATGTTAATTTTTTACTTTTTGGGTAATGTAAATTACAAAACTATTCAAAATAAGGTATGATTTAAGATTATGTTGAGGAAATAATCCTACCACAAAATTTTCAAAAAGTTACACTTATTGAATTTTTATACGGTTCTTGAGTCCTATAAGTTATATTTTTCTCCATGCTCTGATAATTACAGCAATAAAAATGTCATTCTTCTACGACCAAAACTCACCGAATTATGATACTTTGAATTTTATGAAATTTTGAAGCTTTCCGGCATAGAAAAATCATTGTTTATTTTTGGTGACATAAAACTCCGAAATGTCTTAAAATTCAAAGTATCTTAACTAGGTATACATTTAATCTTAAATTTTACCTTCTTTTGAAATCTTTTGCAATTTACTTTTCCTAATCCGGAAAACCTCTGGATTTTACAACAGAATATATCTGTAACCGGTTAGAAAAATAATAATAAAGCACGTTTCAACATTTTTTGGGCACCCTGTGTACTAAGTGTTAAATCAAAGCGTATTCAGATATAAGTTTTGATTTAATACTGATATGCATGTTTTGATTGTATTGTACATTGAACGTTAAATCAAAACATACCGAGATGACCGAGTGTCGCAGCTATACAGAAGAGTAATAAATTTGGTATGTAGCATAAATCATTGCAGTCTAGAGAAATTTGTCGGTAGCTATTTTTTCTCAGTAAGATTATACACATTCTAAAATGGAAAAAAAATTCCCTATGAGCTTAACCTAGACTTATTTCATCACACGATGGTCTATATTGTAGAACATATTGGGGAAATTGTAACCTTAAACAAATATTGTGTTGATACGTTTACTGCATAGATTTTTTCTTTAAACTCAATTATAAGATAGATGACAATCACAAGTTTTCAGTCACAAAGCATTAGTGTCGCCAGATGTCCCTATTTTCATGGTTCTAACAAAGAAAATCTGCATAAGCGCATACTCAGATTTTTTTTTTTTTAATTACAGAATATTCTTCTCATGAGGATATATATGTCTATAAAAAAAAAAAATCTGTGGAACCTCAATATAAGGTCCATAGAAAAATTATGAAAATTTCTTGTTTTTGACGATTTATTGCTGGTTGGTGAGACAATGAAATAAAAAAAAATATATATATGATAAATACTCTTTTCTGGAAAACTTTTTCTACTCTTCATACGTTTAAGTAAGTTTAACTTAAATAAATTAACTTTTATAACTACGGTTTTGCCGTATACATTTACGAGTATATATTTAAAAAATAATAGAGATCGTATTCTACGGTTTTAAACAAACATTAAATTGACTAAAAGTACTCCTAAGAATTAAAGTCCGATTCTGACCATTGTCAATTTCGGGCGTACGTTGCCCCCTTCCCCACCCCTTAGGGATCGAATTTTAAAAAATCAATGTCCAATTCATGTATTGCCCTCAGGAATACATATATATTCCAAATTTCAAAGCTCTATGTCAACAGAAAATGGGTGGAAAATGAGTGACAAGATTTGACTGCCACATACATACTTAATTGTAAGCTAAAATCATCTTGCCGTTCCACTCCTGCATCCTCTCTCTTTCTAGTAATTTTATAATATATCTTTTTTAAGATAGTATGAAGTGGAAATAAGATAAATTATATCCCTGTTAAAAAAATAAAAACCTGTAGAAGTTATTTTTTTTTTAAAGAAAAGTTATTAAGTTTATATTAATTATCTATCTAATAGTATAGTTTACAAACTGTGTCAAGGATAGTCTACCACGTTGTTTGTGCACTTTCCCAAAGGCATTTAGGCCCCACCAGTGGCTGAGAGGTTGTGCTCTCGAAGCTGGTAGACGGGAGGTGCTGGGTTCGATCCCAATCGCGCCCGTCGGCCTAATCGTTCGGAGTTTTCGTGGTTTTCTTCGAGCCGTGGATTTATCCATGCGTAAATACGGATTAGGTTCCCTTAGAAAGACTCCCACGAAGGGCACTCCCCCCGGGGCCTATATCCCTAGTGTAGATAATTGGCCGTCAATAATCAACCCAACCCAACCCAAAGGCATTTACTGCCATCAACCCCTTTTCTTGCGCCCATCAAGCCTATGTAAAGTTATATGTATAAATACATTTAATTCATGGATGAAAATGTTGATTTAGATTGAAAGAATGAAAAGAGTCTTTGTTTGTACATGTTTTATTTATGGTATATTATGTGAAGAAAAAGTTGAAAGTCTTACACTTCCGCTGAAAAAAAAAAAGACTATTATTGAGCATTGTCCATTTCATTGTAACCCCGCCCCCCTTTTTTTAATATATCACCCATATTAGGAGTTGAGAACCAGAGTGGACTATTCCACATTTTTGCGAAAAATAAGTTTGAAGTGTCAAAGCATTGTATGCACGCCATCTATTGGCTATATAATGAATTTTATTAATTTCGAAACTATTAAAGTGATAGAGACAGTTTAACAGATAGTCTAATGTAACTGCCAGTGCAAGAGTGGATTAAGTAGCGTGGTCCACTCTGGCACTGCCAACTTAATCACCATATGTTTGCTGAGCAAGCTTGATCTCTTCTGGCACTGGCAGAACTGGACTAAAAGAGTTTGGCAAACATTTGTGCACATTTTGGAAAGCATTTTTTTATCGATATCACAGCCATCGACGTTGGTCTACTCTACTCTGATTCTCAACATCTCATGTGTAGGGTTTTGTTTGTCAAACAATCTGCACACAACACACACGTATATAAATAAAATTACTGCAAGAGTCCATTCAGAAGATGTTTAAAAAATTCAAATGAACCTGCGATAATATAAATGTTGACAATAACTGAAGATCAACATAATGCGTTATTAAAAGAAATGCACTGCAATTTTTTTTTTATTATTATTAATTTCATCAAAAATATCAAAAGTGATAAATGTGTGAAAATTGATCATAATAAGATGATAGATCTTTTTACATGCAAAATATACTATATTTTGTAGTATGATGGGAAAACAACAAGATAGTCTTAAACCTTTCAGCTCTAATATCCGACACTAAAAAAGGCTTTTTTTTTGCCACTATAAAGCTCTTCAAATTCTATAGAACTCTCTTTCCCTACTTAAAAATCCTTACTTCACTCTTCGGGCTATTTTGTTACCTTTTGATCTCTGCTTAGTTATGCAGAATACGTGCGCTGCTGGGGGAAATGCATCGGACATGATTCATAATACCGACTGAATCCCTCCCATTAGAACCCAATATACGACATCACCATAGAGAATTGGGAGCCCTGATTTACCCCGCAGTCAAAAAGAAAGCAGACGGAACACTAAATTAATATCGGTAATTGTCTCCCAGTTGATATTCGGTTCCGCTGACGTGGCACGTTCCGTGTGGTGTGTCACATTCGGTACGTGACTGGTGGTAATGGAGGCGTGACAGGTTGGCTTTTGTTCCTGAATGGCTCAGGAAATTTTCTGAAATACAAAAAGAAGTTGGTTGTTCTTATTTTTAAATTCAATATTTGACATTTTAAAACAGTAGTTGTAATGTGTGGGTCTCGGAAAACTTGGCTAATGACCCATTTTTCCCCCAACTATTTTATAAATTTACAGAGTTAAATCTTTGTAATTCGGTTGGATGAAAGGTATTAAAATGTATATATATTTATGATAATGCTGTATTTAATTACTTATTAATGCATCTCGGATATTTTCCTAACTCAAAACACAACTGTTAGCCTTTCAAGAAACTTTCTGTTTTTAACCAATCACAGCTATTGCAGCAAGCCGTTTCAATAACCAGGCTACTTAAATTTTGAATAAACTTCAAACAGAGATTTTCAGAGGGAAAATTCTGTGAATGGGTGCGTATGTTCTGTTTTTAAAATATGTTCCGAACTTCAAACATGTATTCTGTTGCATTTGCAATAGATTTTTCTTTTTCTCTATCAATATTTTACAGTTTTTCAAGAGATTACATGCATTTCATATAATTCTATTAGAATTTTAGTTTTTGTGGCCTATTATTATTATTTTAATCACCTATATATTTGTTCAAAATTGTACCAAGCATAGAATACAAAAAAAAAAAAAAAAAAAAAAAAAAAAAAAAAAAAAAAAAATCAGTAAATAATCAAAGTTATTAACCTGCGAGCACATGCGTTGGGTCTTCCAGGCCCGGATGCTTTAAAAAATATGCCACAGTAATCCAAACTTTCAATCAAAATTATCCAATTGTTCATTAGCTACATTTCTGGGGTGATTATCCTTCATCCTCTGCTTATTAACTGCAGCTGCATTAAGGATTATCTGCGTGCCAGTCATAGGTATTTTTGGTTTTTATTGCTTTTATTGTGAATAAAAACAAATTTCCTTATTATCTTAGGAATGTAGGAATAACTATGGATTATAAAAGATCCAAAATTAAACTTGAAAATTCCCGTGCAGAATATTTTGATAAAAATGCATAATTTTCTGCATGTTTCGTGAAAAAAAAATAAGCTTTGGGCCGCTCTTCCCTCCTGTGTCAAATTTTGATTATAGCTTTCATTTTAATTAAAAAAAGAAATTACATCCTTACTTGCATTAAAATGTGCTCTCCTTCTCTCCCATTTAGATTTTTTGTGTGTGTTTGTACCCTCACATGTTTCGTTTCTCAAGATTCTGGGGGTACTTCGTAATTTTTTATTTTGAAAGGGCATCTCAACTGTATAATATTTTAATTAATAAGAGTATAAATAACTAACGGATAAAGCAACAGTTCTCTTTATTTTGTGTAGCACGCAGAGTGGTTGCTACAAAAAGCATTATTTTACATTTCTGCCATAATTCAGCTCACATATTATGTTTGATTTCTTCATATTAAAAAATATTGAATGTTATTTTTAAAAATCAACAGTAAAATTAGTTTTTGGATTTTCTTACTGATTTGTTGTTGTTGTTGTTACCCAGTTCCATAACACAGAGCTAAATATATGAAATATTTAACAGTCAACTGTCGTATATATATTTATTGACGAGTATTACTCTTACCTTAAGTTTGTATGTAACATACATACAAATGTAAGCAACTTCCGATGCATGCATCTCTGCGTTGATAAATGGATATTAATCATTACCACTCTATACGCATTCGCTCATTTACTTCACGTATTGTGACTAGCAGTAACATTCATTAATGCATGGTACACACTGAATAGTTCGATTATTCTTCCCAGTAGCAACTGCTACTGCTCAGAATATACCATACTGCGCTTTGCTGCTACTTG
The DNA here is from genome assembly GCA_963931845.1 of Maratus michaelseni. NCBI lineage: Eukaryota > Metazoa > Arthropoda > Arachnida > Araneae > Salticidae > Maratus > Maratus michaelseni. The sequence continues at coordinate 312,896,921 of OZ007589.1, read as the reverse complement.
AAACAGAGCAACAAAGTAACAGGAAATAATAACAGAAAATGTTATGTTGAAAAAAAAAAGAAAGAATGAAATTAAATTGATGAGCTCGATATTACATGATTTTACACCAAAATTCAAACTTTTATGGAGCTGCAAATATTCCACCAAAATAAATAGTATTTTTTAATTAAATTGTTTGTTAATTCATTCCTATATAAAAATATTTAATTAAATGCAAATATAATTAATTTTAATTATCTAATTAACGGTTTTTCCACGTCACATTTCCCGTGCATGTCTTGCGCACAAGATTCTGAAAAAATCATCAAACATGTTTTCTTAATATTACTTATATATTTTCTTAAGATGTAGTAATTAAACGTCCATCTAAAATAGTAATTAATTTTACAGTAGAAAGTACTTTTTTAAACTCAATTATAACTATTAAAGACAAAAATTCGGAAAAAACTTCTATGAAAATTAAGTAAAAAATTTTAATTTCTTTTGAAATTAGCATGCGCGCAATGTCAAAAATCATAGTTTGGAGAAAAATAACTTTAAAGTTGAAATTTATCTTTAAATGTAATGTTATCATGCGTTAATTAGTCATAACTTTGGTTCTAATTGGAATATCTTCATAATTAAAAACAAAATATGCTTAAAACGTTATTAAAAAAAAAAATAGATTATTTTTTTTTCACTTTTTTGAACGTTTCAAGGTGATCTTGATCTCCCACCTAAAGTAACTGGCAAATATTATTTCAGGATAATGAATATATTATATTGCAAAATTAGCAGGACCAAAACTCCGATTATTTTGCATTTTTTAATATTGGTAACTAAATTATAACTATTATTTTTAGTTTATAAAGACCAAAGACTCTTTTAAGGAGACGCACAGTGACAAATATTTTGGAAATCTTGGTCAAAACCCGATATTTTCTGATTTTTCGGATCTTCTTCAAAAACTATCTAACACTCAGAATGAAACCTGAATCACGTCACTAAATAGCAAGGGTCTGTACATTATGAAACGCAAAGTTCATGGGTGCCATATAGTGTGATTTTATGGACCTCAGTGAAAAATTTCACGTTATTTCGTGCATTTATTAGATGAAAAAATTAAATGATAAGCCATCATTTTTTCTCCAAAAAGTAGCAAATAAAATAAATTATGTTGTAAGGGTAAGACTACAAATTCATACTCATTTATTGATTTGACTGCATTTGATTGTATATCAAACGTTTTTGATAAAGATATGTAAGAAAATATAAATTCCCTCTTTTTTGGTGGCTTAGTCCAAAATTTGTAAATTTTACAATCAAAACCTACTCTTGCTTCTGCTTTCAAAGTGGTAGCTAGTCTTCTTTTTCTTTGCACATGATGGAGAAAGACAAAGCTCTTTCCAAAAGCCTTGCTTATGTCTTAATTTAATGGTTTTAATAAGAAGTTTTTGCCATTATTTGTGTACCATACCAGTTTGTTCCACATTTTGTGGCATTTTTTCTGCAATCCGTAACTTTAATATTTGAACGTAGATCAATAATAAATTGTTCCAATTACATTCGTTAAAGTTACAACCAAACAAAGAAACTCTAAAATAATCTTAACGAAACAAAACTCCAAATAATGATTAAATTGTATTTTGAATTGCCATTTTTTGCTACTGTGTTTCTCATAACCATAAGCAGAATAAATAAAAAAACAAGCATTATGAGAATAAATTTCTTCCATAAGGTTGATGGCCTGGTTATGAGATATTTCCTTTATCTTATTTCAAATAATAAATGTATGCAATATTTTTAAGCTAATCTTTCTCAAAATCTTGAATCTCCATTTCCTATGCTCGCTATCTTGATCGTATTTCGGCACATAAAATATAGTGTTTCTAGCATTTTTTTTTTCTAAATCATATTGATCCATATAAAATGTTGAATCGTATTAGATCTTTCATCTTTTATAGAAGAGTAATTTTATTTGATTAGTAAAATGTAAATTTCAATACAGTATTTGTTTTGTATTTTTAAATATCTTTATAAGAAAGAAAAACAAATGTATTAAACGAAATATTTTAGCTTTTGGTGTAATTAATTTTGTTTGAAATTGCAATATAAAGTTAATGAATTTTAATAATTTTAAAGGAAACAGTATATTCTAAAGCATAATTGTTTAATATTTACATGTCTAATTATGTTTGAAAAGGTAACGTTAAGTAAAGTTGATAAATACATGTAAGTTTAAAACTAAAGGAGAATTTATATCATAAAGTATAGTTATTTCGATTTTCATGCGGCTAGTTTTGTTTGAAACGTTAATTACAATTACTGGATTCTTTTAAAATTCAAATTAAAGCAAAAAGTATATCATAAAATTTTATTGTTTAGTTTCTAATACTGTTCCTTTTATTTGTAAAAGCAAAATTAAGACTCTTAAAAATTTTAAAAAGAAATTTACTACATTACATTTAAAATGCATTAAATGCATCCTAATGAAAAATATATGGTCTTGCTTAATGATCAATATCAAACACATCAATATATTTTGTTTTCCTACTAGTTGGGTTTTGCAAAGGTGAAAGCAGATTTACAGGTGAGCTTGCTCTCCAATACGCATTATCGCAGCGTTACGTTATTCACCGAAGACAGGTAACTTTATGTTACATTCATAGATTTGATAGGTTTGCACTGTTTTCTGTCTAATCCTTAACTTTATAAAACAAAACATATTTCTCATTATTTTTTTCCATATCCCATTAAAAAAGAAAATAATTTATTTTCTTGGATAATTTACTTTTGATCATTGAACTTATTATGAAGTTAAAAGTTATTTAACAGTTTTGTGTTAAAGAAGATAAAACTATTTTTCTTCAAACTGATTACTATATTTATCTAATTACAGATAGAGATACGTGTAAAAGTTAGGCGTGGAAGAAATGTTTTTTAAAGGAAAAAATATTTAAATATATAGTTCAATTTAATACCATCTTCTTTTCTTAAATACTTCTATAATAATATACAGTAAGGCATTATTAAATTATATAAATTTGTGTCGTGTTTGAGTGTATATATATATATATATATATATATATATATATGAGTTTGAGTGTATATATAATAAAATTAATAATCAGGAAGTTCTTTTAACAAAATCTGACCAATTCTTGAATTTAAAGATGACAAGTAATTAATTTATACATAGAATACATTTAAGCTAGCAAATTCGAACAATAAATTGACCGAAACTTAAAGATGGCATGTAGTAACATTTTAATAACGGTACAGAATCTTACAGTTTATATATTAACCCATTAATGACCGAATTATTTTTCTCAATAAAATAAAAATATTGCTATTCGTACCACTTTTATATTATAGCAACTTAAGAGTGACTTTATCATGGTGTTTCTAAGCGATATTTATCCTAAAATAAAGCGAATATTTATCCTAAAAACAAACTGGTGTTATCTTAAAACCTGGTGTAAGGAACATAATGTTGCGAAAACGCAACGTCAGTCTTTAATGGGTTAAATGAACTTGAAAATAGATTACTACAAAATATGGAAATTTGGGAATTTACAAAAGAATGAGAAAATGCTGCGTTGATACCTTATATACATGCTTTCTTTTAACTGTATTTAGAAATTTCTATGAAACACTTAAATCATTTCAACAGCAAAAAAATTGTGTAGTTTTCTGTAATTTATATAAATAGTTCTGTATTTTATTACTTTTTGCTGCTTTTTTTTTATAAAAATTAAATTTTATTTTTCTAAATTTCGTATGAGAGTTATATATATATATATATATATATATATATTATCCTAGTCTTCTATCTTTATACGCAAGAAATCTTGTGATTATCTAGCAATATCTTGTTGCATTGGTATTCCATTCTTATCTTCTAAACTCAATTTCTGGTTTTATTTTGTTTTTATTCTTTTTTAAGTAAATTGATTGCATTTGTTTATGTTTTCTAACTTTTATATCCGATTGGAATTAAATTCAATGATAAAATAATAATAATGACTTTTATTTTTTAACTTATAATATTAAAAAAAATATTATTAATTATATCAAAAAATAATATTAATTTTAATGCTGTTAATTTAGGACGTTTGTTTGTTAAACATGTTTGTTGAACATGAATATGTTTACTTGATAATCGATAGCATCCGAAAAACCTATATTCCAGCTTTAGGAAACGGATTAATACACTGTAAAAGGTGAAAATTACGAGCAGCAAAAGAAACTTTGTTTTTATAAATGCTTTTTTACATCTCGAAAATCGATTGGGTTCTGAGGATTTTGGAAATAAAGGAACATTTTTATAGATTCTTGGGTAACTTAGAAAAGGTTATCTTATATTTTCTTTTGTGTTTTATTATTTTCGTAGATTTAAAAAATAACATTGTCTTTTTTTTTTACAGTGGGCAGGCACATTCTGCTCAGTTTCACACAAACGTGTTACGGTCATCTCTGATTCTAAGTACAAGCATTTTTAAGAACTTTACACGATGTGTAATGTGCATTATTTTGATTATTCTGTATTCAAATTTCTAGAGATTTAAGCATTCCCTTCAAAGAAATCTTTTATGCTCATGCAATATATACTTTTTAAGATTAACTTACAAAATATATTTTATAAAGATCAGCTTAATCTCTAGAAATATCAGATTTCGTAAGAAACAAATACTTAATTCAAAAGTGTTCTTTAGAAGAAATATTTCGAATTTCAACATGCTATTTTGAAAACTGGCGAAATAAAATATGCAATTTTATTAATTTTATTGTGTCCAAATTGCTTTCTGTTTTCATATTTACTACAAAATGATTAAATACTTGTCTTAATTGTATTTTTTTACAAAATCTTTCGCGATTCTATTATTTGCATTCTCAAATAATTTACTCGAGATATAACTAAATAACTGAATAGCATCTGTTGGTCTAAAATTAACTATTTCCTTGAATTAAATTACTTTTCCTTTATAATTTTTTGCATCTAACAAAATTTATTCTCATTTAAAGCTATTTTACTATTATTATCTCGCAATATTTGCAATATATAAACCTTCTTTATATGCTATTTAGAGATAAATCCTTTGTGTTATTCTTAGTTTGAAGATCGTTATTCTGAAATATATATATATATATATGTGTGTGTATATATATATATTTCAATAAATAAATTTCAATAAATTCAAATAAAATTTCAATAAAAGTTTCATTTTTAAAAGTCATTATATATTTATGAGAGAGTAATAAAAATTTAATCATATAAAAAAAAAGGGGGAAAACAGAACAGAAATTCTTAAACTTGTGTGAAATTATAGACAGTATACAAAATCGCAATATTTAAATATTTATCTGAAAATTTATTTAAGAATTCTTCATTTCATTTTCCTAGTTCCTGAATAAAATGACAAATATAACTTACAATGTTACATCAACAGTGAAACTTACATTCTTTCTTTAACAATGACAATAATTCTTCCCTGCTTTCCTTCCAAAGAGTTCTTATTTTCTCTGTAAATATTTAATTAACTTGTAAATTTCAAATATCATATCTCAAATTTCAATGAACGTTTGACGTGTTAAATTAAATTATTCTAATACTAGAGATGATCAAACAATGTCGTTGTAAAGTTTTAATCTTTGAACATCTCCATAAGTTAAATAAATTTCAAAAGAAAAATCTTAAATAACATACGTTTTAATTTTCCAATTTGATAGTCTTTTGTTTCAAGATTTCAGAGAGGGTGGTGATTCAAAGGTATGTAAACACGGAAAGTTTTGCTGAAATATAATATAAAGAAACATAAAGAATTTTTTTCTTCAATTTCTTTTGTATTTTTATCAAAATAGAAAAACAATTTATCAGTTGTGTATCTTTATGCGTTAAGATGTGTATTCATAGTTTCTTTTTACTTTCTTCTATTTTTAAAAGAAGAAAGTATTGTATTCATAAAAAATTTCGACTTCCGATTTTTGACGAATTTATACGTTGTAGAAGGTCCTAAACACGATTTGCCTGTTTTTAGAAAATGTCTGTCTGTGAGTCTGTCTGTCTGTCTGTATGTGACAAAAATTTTGTGGGCGCTCTATCTCAAGAACTAATGCACGGAATTTAATAAAACTTTATATTCAGTTAGTTCCTATCGCCCAACAGGTGGCGCTGCTATGCTACATTTTTCAAGATGTGCCTGATAGCTATATCTCAAGAATTAATGCACATAATTTCATCAAACTTCAGATTCTGTTGGACCTTCACATACATAGACGATTATTACGCTCTGGTGTAAACAGCCCAACAGGTGGCGCTGCTATACTACTTTTTTCATGATTTTCACGATAGCTATATCTCAGGAACTAATGCACAGAATTTCATCAAACTTCAGATTATGTTAGACTTTGACATAAATATATGCTGGTTACGTTTTGGTGTAAACAGCCCAACAGGTGGCGCTGCTATGCTACTTTTTACATGATTTTCAAGATAGCAGAATTTCATCAAACTTCAGATTCAGAGGCGTTGACATAAGTTGTTTTAATTGGGGTTTTGGTGTAAATCTCCCAATAGATGGCACTTGCTATGCTGCATTTTTCTGGATTTACACGATTGTAGCGATAGTCATATCTCAAGAACTAATGTCCAGAATTTAATAAAACTTTAGATTCAGTTAGACTTCAACATAAATTGGCGCTGATTCGTTTTTGGTGTATGTGAAACTTGTATTTGATAGAAGAAAGTTTTGGGATTGGCACATCTGACTGGCTTAATGTTGGTTCTTAAATTTATTGAACGTAAAGTTTTAACTATAAAATGAAATGCTATTTTTTTTAACTTTCTATTTTACTTAAGGATTTTTAATATATGTAAACTAAAAGTGCATTGACTTTATTTTTGATATGAATCGCAATAAACTCTTGATCGACTCATGCTGATTATTTCCATGTTAAACGAATTTTTAAATAGAAATAAATCCACTGTTGCCTTTTCAGTACACCTTTTTATCAAATAAATAGCAAGCTACGCCCGCTACGCTGGTCAATTTCTTATAACGAACTTTTAATCCAACAAAATATTGACATTTCATAATTCACTTTTATATTTTTACAGAATAATAAGGCTACTATAATTTGTGACTCGTGCTATAGCCAATATACACGCCAGGACACGTCGCCCTAATCATTATCTTTTTACGCATGAAGATTTCACTATGGTACTCCATTGTGAAATTTGGTAATTTTTCAAATTCAATATTTGAAAAATGGCATAATCATTAGATTTGAAATTTATATCAAGAAAAATACAATTTTTTACCTTTCAAACGCAGTTTGCCTAACAATTTTCTGACAAATACTTTTCGAGATACAATTTTTTTTTTCAGTAACTTCAAATGTTTAATTTTCCGAGATTAATCTATGGCAACAATTAGCGAAAAACCCAGTCGTCAGAAACGCATAGTTTTTTATTAAAGAGGCTGTTGGAGCAGGATTTGTCACCACCAATTTGCCACCATAACTTTTGAAATCGGTTCGGTAGTTCTAGAGATTCCATAGAAATTGTAATTTAGAATGTTTTTAGAACGCTTTTCGCTCATTTCACCCTTTTAAATTTCGAATTTTTTTTAATTTTGTTTTTAGAGAGCATTTACATCTTATAACTACAATGCCAAATTTCAAATCGGTTCAGTAGTTCTAGAGATTCCATAGAAATTGTAATTTTACAGAAATATTTCCAGGGTAAAAAAATATTTTAAAAAGGGATCTAAGCAGCTTATTTGTATCGAAATTTTGCATCAATTTAAAATATATCTATCAATGCATAATAAGATTTTGAACAAATTTCTTTTTATTTACTGATATCTACATGAGATATCAATTGGTATTTATCATAATAGGACATTTTTGCTGTTACTTGAAATTTTCTATGCCATCACAATTAAAATTCCTCTCACAGTTCCGCACAAGCCTGCATCAATTACGTATTTTAAATAAAATTATGGCTGTCTTATTTGATCTTCTTAGAAATAATGGCCATTTGATTCGGAAAAATTACAAGTATTTAAAGATGTTTTGGTATTAAAGGCTATTTTGATTAGAAGAATTTGAAATACTTTTGAACATAATTTAATTTCCTGATCATTTTGATAGGCACTTCATTTCATCGGAAATAAAAATAGAAGTATCCGTAATTGTGTTTAAATACTTTTCCTCTCCATTAAATCTGAATATATCAACACCACTTGATTGAGCATGATTTGATGGATAGGTTTGATCAAATAAAGTGAAACAAGATAAGACCGGTAGCGACTGTTTTTAAATTATCTTATCTCCAAAGAAGAATAAGCGGATTCACTCATCCATCTATTGGTTAAAACTTTTTTTCATTTCTCCCCTTTTATAAACGGTTCTTTTAAGGGAAAGTCCATGTGCGCGAGGCATTTCTACATATGATAAATGATGAAAATCAGAGCAAAGAATACTTAAGAAAGGAAGCGTGCAATTTTTTTCCCCTGGAAAATTGGCATTTGTTTGCGGCATAGAAAATTTTTGTCGATTTTATAGGATGTTTACTACCAAAATTTGTTCTCATTAATCAAAAGTTACTTGTAACAGTGTTAGAGTAAAAAAAAAAAAAAAAAAAATCAAAGAGATTGCATGCAGTTTTATTTTAAATCGAAAATACATGTATTTTTATTTGCAACTTATTTCTTGAAGACTTTATATTAAAATGAGAAACAGTTTTTCTTCTCATTAATCAACATTTACTCGTAACTCGGTTACAGTCAAGTAGAAATATAGTTTTTCCCAGAAAACTGACGTTTTTTACGGCACAGGTTTTACCAACTGCTTGTGATGTTGTGGAACTTATAGAATAGTGACTATTGAAATTTCTTCTCATTAGTTAAAAAATATAATTTAATTCTTTATTTATGCAATTAAAGTGCAAAATTTTAAATATCCCAACGTTTGTAAGCTTTATCAGCATTCTCCCTACAAGAAGCACTAAGCTCTGTTTGTCTTTTGAAATTCGTACAGCACCCAAAAAGCAAAATGTGGACTTTTTGACCTAAATTATACCTTTATTATTAAAATTAAATCACGTAATTTTTGCCGTAAAAAATTTCAATTATTATTAAAAAGAAAATCGCATGTTTTTATTTTTTCTTATATTTCTTCGAATCTGATCACCTTTAAAGATAGACATGAGAAAAAAAAAAATATTAAATAAACTTACAGTTTTAGATTGTTCCGATGTTAAAGAACTTCAATACTTTGTTTATTCTACTATTAGAGGTATTTTATTGTAAAATGTACTTAGAAGTTGCGGTATGTAAAAGAATTAGATTAGATAATCATCCCTCCAAATAAAATTGTTTTACTTGATTCGAAGTGTCTGTTGTTCTCTAACTAGTACACTGGTTGTGACTATAATACCATATATTTGCAATCAAATACCAGCAGAAATGAAAAATCCTGTATAAATTTCATAAAAGAAAACGTGTAAAAATAGGAACAAGTAAAAATATAAATCCTTTTTTTTTTTTTTTTTTTTTTTTTTTTTTTATTTTACAATCCACAGGTATTGATAATTTATTGTCTCTCCTCCCTCCAAAAAAAAAAAAAAATAAAGATTTTAAAAAATAGTTAACTAATAATCAAACTTTGTGAAATGGATACTCCTTGTATAATGTACCCTTTTTGATCTTTTGAATTGCCCCTTGCTTTAATCCCCGATCTGTCTTCTTTCACTTCTTACCTAGAGCAAATGTTCTACCCTATTTCAAGCTAAGATAAATAAATTCATATTACTAGGGGGGTTCTACTCCCTACTCGCTAACGCTCCCCAACCCCGTGAATTGCGACGCAATTCACATTGGGAATCCTACGCGATCCCAACTCGCTTCGCTCACTCGTCACGTTTTTCAGCAATTCTAGCCAGAATGAATGCTATCATAAATCATTTTAACATATGAAATTTTGGATTACGTACATGTTATTTTATTTTTAATAATTGCTAGTTTGAGTTTGACTGCTCTCACACTGATCACCATATTGTAGTTGGAGGCACAGCTGATCTTACCCAATCTAGACTGTGTTCATTGGTCTGAGCTCTGGAAACTACGTTTGTTGCCAAACGCTAAGCTAGAAATTCAGCCTTATTTCTGCGCCACGTAAGAGAAATATATATATAGATTTTGTAATAAAGAAAATAAATCCCCTTGTCCGTTTAATGTATTTTTTTTTTAATCTTTCGATTTGCTCCTTGTTTTAAGCCCCACTTTGTCATCTTCTTTTACTTCTATCTAGAGCGGATGCTCTATCATATTTCAAGCCAACTGTAAACACCGACTATATTACAATTAAAATTTTCTTTTTTATATTGTAATTAAATTGTTTTTTTTTATGTTTTTTTTGTTACTATCTTTTAATTATAATTTTATACTGTTATTAATAGAGATAAATAAATTAATATTATTATGTAATAAAGAAAATGTGTATTTTATCATGATAAATGCTGTGTTTATTCATACTGATTTTTTCTTCTTTTTAGGTAAAATTTTCCAAGATTATATTTATGAAAATAATAGTAAAATCAGACAACTTATCATAAAAATGCAAATATGTGTGACAGTATTAACATTAAAAAGGTAATATTTCTTTTCTTTTTTATGTTACTGACATGCGAAGCTCACCACTGATTATAATAAACAAATATATCAAATAAACAATCATGATACCGACGTACAAAATATAATTAAAATATGTATTTTCACTTAAAATTATCTGTACAATCACACAGGAGTGATACAGTATTCACAGAAAAAAAGTACACTCTCAGAAAAAAACTGTAAATTTATGAGCGTTCGCCCTTCAATTTTCACGGGCCTTCAGTCTTATTTGATGAAAAGGCCTTCAGCCTTATTTGATTTTTCAGCCTTATTTGATGAAAAACGGTCTGATCCACTAAATAAGCGGCCTTATCCTTTAGATACTTAGAAAATTAAGAGCAATCCACATATTTTTACAGTTCTAGCCCATATTTTAGCAAAAATACGGTACGACACCATACATTGTCCTCCGCTAGGGTGTAACCCTTCATTTTACTCGTGTTTCGAAAACTTTAACCCGATAAAACAGCGATTCTGTGATGATTATCTAACGTGCTTACGTGCTACGGAACAGTAAGCAAAGTGTTATTGAGTTTTAAAGTGCATTATATCCTGTGCATTATAATGCTGTATTACTTTGCCCCGTAAAATTACGGGCTGCACAAAATGATGAGCATGGATTTTTTTTTTCTTTTTTTACGGGGTATAACTGTAATTTCTGCTGCCGGCCTCTGCCAGTAATTTTACTGCATTTATTTTTACTGTGTACGCCTACCCTCTGTAGGCTGAGTAAACTCGCAATACTTTATTTTCTCCGATTTTTAAGCAACACAAGCATTAGTAGTTGTATAAAATGCATTGAGCAGTTGTCCTTATAAGCCAAGAAAATTAGAAAGTAATCCACTTAAATAAATTTATTGTACTATTGATGTTTTTAATATTAATATTATTATTATCATTATTGCACAATTCAAATTTAATAATCTGCAACTGTCATTTATAATTTTTTCAAACAGAATCTTTAATGTATCGTGATTCCATATGCTAACAGGGGATAACAGTTTGCTGAAGTTGTATTGTAAATACTTATGCTGGCTCCGTTATGTACAGCCATTACAAAAAACAAATGCACTTGCCTTTATTCGGCGACCATTTACGATAAAATAATACCAATGGTATCATTAGTATCGGAATATAGTCTTCTTTCAGAATATAATGCAATTTTTGAAATAGGGATCGTCTATCTATTAAAAATTACATCAACTTCGATTTCTCAAATGGTAAAACCTACTTTTGGCATTTTATTTTTGTTCCTTGGATCGAATCAGATGGAAAAGTATATAGTTTATGTATTTTTGTTAAACCTTCATGGAGTTAGAAAAGATCAAAATTTGAGGATGCTGATATTAAATTCACGTGACTCATGTCCCAAAAAATCATCTGATTTATTTATTTTTTATTTTCAGTGATATACATTGATTGGACTCAAACATATTGTAAGCATTTTCTTTTACGCGAAAGCATAGTTTTAATTATGAAAATTATTCATAAATTCAAATTTAATAAAACTATGAATGACTTACATGAATTTTTACATATACAGTATGGGATCATAAATTCATGGGCGTGTAAGTTTAAAGTTAATTCCAATCATTATTTTTCGAGATATGGCGAAATATTAGTTTTCGAACTGTCTAAAGGGGCCATATTCTGCTACCGTTCAAGAACAGAAAAAAAAAAAAAAAAATCAGAATTTTTTTTTTTTTTTTAAATTCGAAAATTCTGTTAAATACAATTTGAGAGATGATATTAACAAACTACAGCTCAACTTTATTTGAATGGCTCCATTTATTGGCAAGAAACCTCACTCTTTCACTTGGACAAAAACTGACTGCAACTCGGAAGCCCCTGAAAGCTACGAGCGGATATTCCCCAAACTGGCTCCGCGATGCAGTTTGATCCCCACAGCAATGGCTCTCGCAATGAGATGCTAAAAAATAAAGTAACCCTGCAAATTTTGACGACTTCGCACTATTAAGGGATTTTTTTTAACTTCATTCTTCAAAATAAAATTGTTCATTTAATTTAATTTATTTGTAATATGCAATATCGAGATAATTTGCTTTTAGCAGAAAGTTATTTCACGTGTTTCGTATATTTATAAATACTAAATTAGTAGTACTTGTCTCCAATTAATTTCTGTTATAAATTTTATAAACGTTATATTGTTTATATATAACTAAGTGTACTTAATATATATTTTTTGTAATTAAATAATTCCGTGAGCTTGGATATGAATGAAAGAACAGTACTTTTGACAGTAATTTAATAGTTTTACGATTTAATGATGATTCTGAATAATTTAGAAAATCCGCACTTAATTAATTTACCTTCATTAATCAAATACATTTTTTTATATTTTATTTCAATCAAATTAACGCAAAAATACGTCTTTTACAACTTAATGGTTATTTTTCTATATATGGGTAATCTGCTATTGGGAAGTCTGTTATTTATTATAATTGTTGAGGCAATTATACGAGGTCTGGCTTACCAAATGGACAGCAGCGCTCATAAAAGTACAGGGATATTTCTGAGAACCATTTAAAAACCGTCATCTTTACATTATCGCCTAACTGCAAGTGTAGTCCTCTCAAAGTTTTCTTCAGTTAAGCAAGCACTGCAAAATCACAAAATGAAAGTATATAAGGCAAGGTGTTGGTTTAGGATATCGCATTCGAATTTTCTAAGTGGGTTTCGAGTTACAATAGATTTTGTGTGTGAACAATATTTTGAAGCAGAACAATACCGTATGAATTTTTTTAAAGTTGTTTCAACTTGATCACCTGTCCGCAATGAGGTTAATGTTTCCCCATAACCAGAACTGCGGTGAAGGGTATACGATGGTATACATTCTGGATTTTTTAAAAGACTCCGCACAACCTCTGTTTCTCAAGTAAACCTACAGCGTATGACCCTCTGCTGCCCATAGCGTATTCCGTCTGGGTTTTTTAATACTACAACACAGCTTATAACTACAGATCTCTCTATGTCCATAAAACTATGCATTAACCAAGATTCTGCATTCAATGAAGTCGACAAGAGGTGGTCTTTTCCAAATCTGGACGGTACACCAAATTGACTGTGCTGCTTCTGACACGCACCTCAGTCGACTATACGTACGATTTGATGTATCATCATGCCCATATGATTTTATTTTTCCTGGGGTCGTTAACTATATTTCCACATCTTCGCTAAGCGTTGTTAAATGTGTAGTTGTAGCGTTCCAACCTTTGGCTCATTATTTATTGAGCGTCCCTAATATGTTTCTGTTTCAAGTTCTTTCAGTTTTAATTATAACGTTACATAAAGATAGGTTTTGGGTTTTTTTTTTCTTTTCGGGAAAATTTACATCAAATTCTTATTTACTGCAAATATAATTTATAGACTGCTCCCTCTTTAGACGTCCAGATCTATCTTATAACTAACTTAATTCATCTTTTTTTTTCTTACTTTGCTTAAAGCATCTTTTAAACTAAGCTATCTATTAGCATAATTACGGTAATGTAACATTATAAAGTTTTTATAACTCTTGTACGTTTTATTTCCCTATCTAAAATTTTTCTAAAGACTACAATATAAGGACAAGATCCTCAAAATACTGAAGTTACAATAAGTCTAATCTATAAGTAAAATTGAATTCTTTCAAACTGTATCGTTAACTTTTCACCCAATAACCAGGAAATTTCAATGGGATCTCAAATTAGACTCTTGTTTTCGAACTTTTTCTTATCGAAATCTATATTGATCGCCCCGGCGATGTATGGAACAGAAAATGGTAGTTAATAACCCTGACAATGCCAAATTTGTTTCAATGAAGTTCAGTTTCGATCGATGCTTACGGCACAAGAGAATGAATATTTATCTATGTCAACGACTACCATGTATGTATTGACCTTTTTATCGACTACAGGCTCAGCTTTGAAATTTTAATGATCTGCCCCAACAGGATATCAGAATCTGGAATCCATCATAATAAAATCAGCATTATTTCCTGACAATTTGAAACTGGAAAGTTTTCTGTCTAAACATTATTTTTTTTAATGTTAGACAATTTCACTAACATAGTCATTAAAATGTTAGTGAATTTTATTGACTAACAATTTGTTTAGATGTAATTCTAATTTTCTTATGACACTAGCAAGCAGAAATGCGTGACGTTTAAAAATAAATTTTTGGAAAAGCACATATAACCAACATATAAAACACATAAAATTTAGAATACAACTGATTTCAGGCAGCATAGAATTTTTTTTTTCAGAGTAAATAGAAAAGAGAAAAATAGAATGTGAAATAACATTAATTGCAACACATCTCATCAAAAAAAGAGACCGTACTCTTATATGAAACGTTCAAAATAAAGAATGCTACATTTTCTATTTGTTTGTGTTTTTCTTTACTTTAATTTTAAAACTACATATTTACTGTAGCACTATATCTTATTGCACTTATTTTATCAGATTAGAGCGTTATTGTTAAACTTTTGCGTTCAATATTTTGCTCTTTCTGTCTTTCTTTCTTTCTTTTTTTTTTTTTTAAATAGACTTGCAAACTGTTTCACATTCTCCTAGAATTTTATTTTGTACCTCAAGCACATTAATGTAGGTAAATTATTAAATTATTTAAAGTTAAATTTCTAAAAACGAATTTACAATAATAATACTTTTTTAATAACAACCTATTTTTAAATTTAAACAACATTATCAGTTTTCTGGTGTGCTAATAACGGTCATTATTTTAACGGTGTATTGCAAAAGTTTTGGAGTTAAAGAACGTCGAAAAGCTGGTGAACAGTGTTATTACTATTTCAATTTAAATTGCTTTGTATGCTTTATATTTTGAATAATTTAAATGTATTCAAACAATAAATTAATATACTTAATTAAAGTTGAAATTACGAGTAAATGTAACTCGGACGAAACTGATTTTAAACTGCATGCTATATTTTCAGATAGAGGGAGTATATTATACCAAAGCTCCTTAAGAAAAAAGAAAAGTAAATTTAAAAAAAAAAGAAAAGTGCAAAAATAAACAATTTTTAATTTTTAAATAATTGATTAAATGTTTTATAATTTTATAATATATGCATTACCATTCCCAAAATATTATAATTCCCTGTATACAATTTAAAAAAAAAATTATTTTATGTGAAAAAAAAGACATTTTCGTAAGCATTCAATAAAAGAATTTGCAAAATTAAACAAGTTGCAAGTTGTTTTTTTCCCTAAATTCAATGTTTATCCAAAACAACATTAGAGATAAATGCAATTCCCTCTTTTTTTAGTTTGTTTTTCAAATACAACAGCCATAAAAATGATGAAGCATTAAGTTTAATGCAATTAGCTAAACCATTTGTTAGTTTTCTCTTTATGCGAACATTTAGTCATCTTCCTTATTTTTTGGCTCATTCTTTTTCGAAGATTCACGAAGAGAACTATACTTAGAGAAAAGAGTATTTTATTCCTTAAGGAATTCCAGATAACAGGACTTGGCTATATCTCCCCAGGGCTCTACGAAGTGAAGTAATCGGTTTTCTGTTAGCGTCAACCTCCATGGAAAAGCGAAAATATATGAAGGACCTGCACGAAAAGAAAAGGAACCACTTACACGGTCACGTGACTTGAAAGAAGTATGTAATTTTTAGCCTAAGTGCAATGAAGAAGAGCTGACTGTAGAATTCGAATTTGTAGTATTACTAGTTCATGTTTTTTTTTTCTACTTGAAAAATTCCGTACGCATCTTAAACATAATTGTTTGACTTTAAACATTTTATTATTGCCGGTATTGAAGTTTCACACTTTTTTTCCGCTCGAAGTAAATCTATGCTTTTTATAAAAATTAATTTGCACGCTGTTTATAAATAGTACTTAAACATTCAAGAAAATTTAGCTGTTGGTTTCCATCCTTGCTGTATTCGCAAATACCGTGAAATCTAGAAACCAAAGAAATTTTTGGTTTTGGCAGACTTTTATCATAACAGGTAACACAGCATAGTATTCTTTCCTCGGGAACATAATTTTTCCGCTTCAGACAGGATTCCATCATACACAGATTCTGCTTCGATAGATTTTACTGTATAAAGGATAGGCAGATAGGATACATATTGTTTTTGCTATTGTTGATGTTGTTTTATTTGATTGAAATTTTCTTATGGAGTACACATCTTAAACTTAACAGTTTGACATTAAACATTTTATTATTTCCGGTATTGGAGTTCTCACACATTTCTTCCCCTTTTTTGTTAGTAAATCTCAATGCTTTCATTATTATTGTTGTTGTTGTTGTTGTTGTTTTAACATACATAAATTGTTAAGTAATATTTACTTGTTGGTTTCTTCACTTTCCACATTTTCCCTAGTGATTAAACCTTCACTGAAAAGTGAAAAGTATGAGATCAAATATGATCTTTATAATTCCTGAAGTTCTGGAGTAATTCGTCAACTATTTCTCTATATATCCGATAAAACATCTCAAATTAAAAGTGTTCGGTGTCTTTTGGCCATATAGTTTATTTCTCCAAGCTTAGAGACAATTTGCCACTTGCGTGCGTGCCTGTAAGCGTATGAATATGTCCATACATAAGATACTACCATGCAAAGTATTTTACATAATTTCAAGTATTTTTCACCCCCTATATTCAATTACCCCCATATTCAATTCCATACATTAGCTGTACAGTAACTGCATGGCGTGACAGTGGAAATGTCAGCTACACTTCCGGTTTAGCTTAGATTTTTAATATAGTAATAGATTTGTAAAGTTAAATTTCATCAACGATTTTCCTATTTAAAATCCATATATTTTAATACAGCTGTCAATAGTATAATGAATCGCTTTATTATACTTTTAATACTAAATACTGAACAATCCATTATCATCTTTCACACATAAATAAGATTGAATGAATGGTTGTCACTAACAAAGTAATTCTTTATTTTTTTTTTCTTTCTTACCATGGAAGTAATCTGTTGATGGAAATATCCTTCATGGTCTTGATTGATGGTGGAATGTAATGAAAAAGACTATCTCAACCACTTATCGTATCGTATTCTCTTAGTAGTACACATGCAATTGAGATATCAGTTTTCACACAAAAAACAACATTTAATTTTCAAAATTTCAGGGAATAGAAATAAACTTATTGTATGTAATAGAAAACAGTCATTTTGGAGTTCGATAAATGAGATTTGCACTGTTTTACTACACTGCAAAAAATACTTGCTGATTTTACGGTATAATACTGGCAGTTGGGATGCTAGTATTATACCGTAAAATCATTTTTTTTTTTTTTCAGTGTAGCTACGTTGTATGCCTCCTTCCCATCCAAATTCTTTTTGAAATTTTATGCACACATCATTTTAGTGAAAAAAAAATAATTTTAATATTATCTTTGAAGTATATGTTTAGTGGAGTCAAATGAGTTTAAAACCTAACATATATAACCTAATAACATATTATATCACTAGTTTAATTATGATTTTTAACAGATGATAGACAGAATTCATTATTCCATGTAAAGAATTAATCATTTTCCTTACTAGTTTATAGATTAACATATTTAGTATAATTTACGCTAATTAAAGAAAGAGTTATTCTGAAAACAATAACAGATGTTTTAAAATAGTTTTCTTCTAAGTATTCTAAATATATGTCATATAATTTTTTTGTTTATTATAAATTGTATTAAAAAAAATCATGTATCGTAATATTTTTTAATCCTGCGATAAATCCCAAGTACAAATCATTACAATTTCTCTTAAGTATATTTTCTTTTTCTGTGGAAACTTTTCTAATGTGCCTCGAATTGCAGGTAGAGTAGAAGAAAAGTCATTGAATAGAAATAAATTTATATTATATGATAGAAAAAAGTCATTTGAGAATTAGATAAAGAGATTTGCACTGTTTTATTAGTTTAAGTCCAATGTCTCTCTACCATCAGAATTCTCTGTGCAATTCTATGCACACAGCCTCTTAATCAAAAAAACTAATTTTAATACAATCTTTGAAGCATATTATATGAGAGATTGTTTTTCATGTTT